>CM062810.1:71394299-72731194 GCA_031772625.1 Pinus tabuliformis
TTTTTCTTTTATTTTTTATTTTTATTATATTTTTGATTTATTATAATGAAAAACTAAAAATAAAAAAGGTGAAATAAAGTAAAAATAAAACTAAATCGATTTTTTGTTGTTGTTGTTGTTGTTTTCTTAATTTTGCTGAAGTCCTAAGTTAAAATTTAATGAAACAAATAAATATATACATCCAACGCACATATATCATAATCCTACCCTAACCCATACCTAAAATGAGAAATGTCGAATGCTTTGTTGCTGCGCGTTGTTGTGGTTTGCAGGTGATGCGACGGATGAGGATGGTTGAAGATTGCGCAGGTTTGGATAGCGGAAGGAAGAGCGACTCGACGGAGGGGATAGCGTGGAGAGGGGCGTGAAAGAATAGCGGTGTAAGGCAGTGACGGATTGCGTGAGGATGCTGGAGAAATAATTTGGGTTTGGAGAGGAGATGTGGGCAGGATGGATAGGGAACCACTTTTGGGCGATGAGGGATTGCGTGACAACACGTAGGTTGAGAAGACTGTGGAGTGAGGGGATGGCAATGGGCAACGTGAAGGCTTTGAGCAGGGATGGGATTTGAGGAGCTACGACGACGTTGTGGATCGAGAGAAGGGCAGCAACACTGTACACCTGCAAAAAACTGATTCTAAGGCCAGATCTTACACTCTAGGTCTGGTTTTGGCTTCAAAATTGAACCTCACCTTCAGATCTACAACCTGCAATGACAAAAACAAAACACCCAAAAACAAAATATACAAAGATGAAACTAAAAATCCAAAAAACTAGCTAAATAATTACAAAATTCACAGGGTAAAGGCTCTAGGTAGCCAGATTTATCATTATGCCACACATATATTTAAAATTTTAAATTTAAGATGTGGTGCTTCAGAAAACCCTTCATGCATCCACAACAGAAGTTCTAATGATAAGCCCGGGATCAAAACCAGCTGGGCTCAATAGAAAATGCTATCCGGGAGTAGGCTGGTCCAATTGAAGACTTCCCCGAACACCCGATGATCTCAAGATCAAGGATTTCCTGCACAACTTAATTCAACCATCAACATAGAGAGAGAAAACGACAATAAAATTCAGATCTAATGGAGATACCTGCCATTATATTCAGAAATTAAACTATCATTCAAACCCTAGTGATCAAACAAGATACCTGTGTTTAAATCACTCTTCAATAAGCTAACATCAATGGCTGAAAGTAAATCTATGCAAGAAAATAAAACATCTTACAACATTTTTCCGAAGAGTAACACTAGCAGAGATTAACCCCAAAGTCTTTCTTTATTTTCACATAAAAAACGATTACAAGAGAGCTTTCACTTAGCAGACGACTCCAAGATGGAATGATCTCAACTAACAACTGACCCCCTATTTAAAGAAAATTTCCCCAACGGCTAGTTCGAGTGATCCTTGTCAAAGCGATCTCGACCGTCGATGAAGATCAAAATATCTTTTAATATCATCCGTCGAATTAAATTATTGAGGAAATTCGAAATTATCAATTAAATGCATTTTAATTAATTTCCTCAAAAAATTGAGTTTGACTTAACCCTAGGGACCAAGGGCCTAAAATTTAGCAAAATAATCATTTAGCCTTAGTCCCTGGACCTCTTAAAATTTAAATTTTTAAAGGACCCTCGAATTTAGCCTTTGGAAAATATAAAATTACCTAGGACCTAGGACTTATGAAGGGATAAATTATTTTTCTATCCCTCAAGACACTTTACATCATGATTTTTACATTTTTACATTTCATGGGGAAAACCCATTTGACATAGACCTTCATAGACTACCCAATTCTACGAGACAAATATAATCTAGCAGATCAAGCAATTTGTAATAAAATAAACTAACCAAATGGCTAGGATTATTCCCAAATCACTTTAACATAGAATTAATCTAGCACACTAGGACTCCCCTATGATTCTAATGACAAAATCCAATCCGGCTTTGGGGTTAGGCTGAAGGAGAACTCTGCTGACCATGGGTCGGTGAGACAAAACCTTCCGGAACGTAGATCATCACTAGAAGATTAGGTTTACCTAGGCCATTACATACATGACATAGATCCGCTAAGATTATTTACAATTTACACATGCAGACTGGGTTTACAAAATAACATGATCAGGCTGATGATGATAGTCGAATGGCATGTACACATTGATCAAGCGATATCCCTTTTGTGAAAAAAGGGGGTGTACTGCTATGGGTTGTTGACACGTAGCGGCCAACAATAGGTATTAAAGGACAAGGCTCCAATCACAACTGACAGGGAAGGTTTTGAAGAGGTGGAGGAGACTGCTCTTGATGGTGTATTTTGGGTACATGTGAGGGATGTTTTGCAATACACCAGGCCCATTTATAGCATGATTCATTTTGCAGATACAAATGCACTAGCAATTGGGCATGTGTATGAGCAGATGGATAACATGTATGATCATATTTACAAATTTGTGTGTGCACAATTGGGTGAAATTAATGTTCCTTATGCCAAAGTGCTACTCTACGTCATGGTTGGGAAAACCTGCACCTGGGGGTGGGGTTAGAACCAAACCCCATATAGATCCAGAGATACAAGTTGGGCATATGACAACATTAGACAAGTTGGTCCCTAATAGGGAGGAGTGTGCTAGATTGCATGCAGAATTAGGCAAATACTTTAGTAGCATTGGAGTGTTTGGTTCTTTGCATGCAATGGAAGATAGGGAGAATGGAAGCTATCACATGGTGGGACATGTATGGTAGCGGGGGACCTTCGGCAAAATTGTCAATAAAAGTGCTTTCACAGATTGTTAATACTTCTTCTGTAGAGAGGTGTTTGGTTCTTTGCATGCAATGGAAGATAGGGAGAATGGAAGCTATCACATGGTGGGACATGTATGGTAGCGGGGGACCTTCGGCAAAATTGTCAATAAAAGTGCTTTCACAGATTGTTAATACTTCTTCTGTAGAGAGGTGTTGGAACACTTATAACTTCATCCATAATGTGTAAAGAAATTGCATCAATGAAAAACGGGCAGAAAGCTTGGTTTTTGTGCACTACAACTTGAGGTTGTTGACACATTATCATGGGCGGGCTCGCGCTGAGACATCATATATGACTTGGGACAACAACCTAGAGGAAGATAATTTGGAGGATGGAGCTATACATTTAGAAGAATAGGAAGCATAACTTTTGAAAGACGATGATGAAGCAACAACAACAAAAACCATGCCACCCCCATCGTCTAGTAGTAGTGCTCAAGTTCCTCAAGATTTGTTGCTACCACCTCCAGCTACAACCTCACGTAGAGGTCATGTGCCTTCTTGTTTTGGACATGGCCGTTCGACTATGTAGGAGACTCCTAATAGACCACAAGCTTCCTAGAAATTAGACATTTCTCGTGGTTAGGGGCCCAAGCAATAGATAATAGATTTACTTGTCTTTTATAGCTTCTAGTAGTTTTTATAACTGTTGAATCTTTCATATTTATTATGATATTTTTTATAAACAATATATGACGATTTAAGTTTGAATTTTGAAGTTGGCAATTATAACTCATTAGGAATGCATTATGAATATGATGCTTCATGAAAGTCGAAAGTTGAAACATTTCATTTCAGGTTTGATATTCTTTGTTATAGTTTGGTAATGGTTACAAGTAAAACTTTAGTGATCACTGATGACAAATGTTATATATTGAATTTTGAAAGCTTGAAACTTTAAGATTGATGAATCATGAGACTAGATATGTTGTAACATGTAACTTGTGGACATGTGGTCGATGAATATAATAACTTCTAGATGATTGATGTTATATTGTTTAATCCATGTTTTTATTTTTTTTATATTTAATTCATCATTCTACATGCTTTTGTTGACATATATGCATCAAAATATATAAAAATATTTATTATATAAAAAAATTTACTATCGATTCGCTCCTGATTCGGGAGCTTTTGAAAATGTTGCTTCCCGCTCTTGTTTTTCTCCCGCTCTCAAGCATCCCTAGCTGAGCACTCGAATGTCAAGCTTTTGAAGATTGGGTACTCCGTGACCATAGTTTGTCCACCATGCATCTACAACAAATAAGAAAAACATAAGGAAAAAATTGAAATTTGAAAGTTGAAGTTAAGTATGAAGAGGCAATGAAATTAGAAATAGACTAAAGCTTATTTGGCATTTTGGTCTTCCTATCTTAGATAGCCATGTCAAAGCTAAATGTGCCACTTGCCATCTTGTATAACTCCATTTATTTAGAAATTTCTACATGTTCTACTGGCTATGACACCTTCTTCCGAATAGATAAAAAAATTTATCGATGACCTCAACATCAAATATAAAACTAGAGGAGTAAAAGAATATGGGGTTCTAGTAGATCCCTGCAACATGAATGGAAGGGGTGGAGTGTATTGTTCCATCGCTCATCAATCACTCTCCATATTAGTTGCTGTTTTTCAGCCCCCTCATCCCCCTTATCCTCATAATAGCTACGAATGTATTCTTTGGCTTTATCCATGGTCTCATACAAGTAGTCCATTGCGGACTTGTCTCCATCAACTAATTGAAGAACCTTTACCAAAGGTTCAGTAATGGTACACACCTGCACTTCTGCCCAAATGTTCTGGTGTGAAACTGGCCTGCATATGGCCTCTCCCTCTGGCTTGCGGCTAATGATAAAGCATTCTACTCCTCTGAAAGAAACATCAGTTGTTGTTTCTCAAACCCTTCATCTTCCTTATCCTCATAATAGCTACGAATGTATTCTTTGGCCCTATCCATTGCCTCATACAAGTAGTCCATTGCAGACTTATCTCCATCAACTAATCGAAGAACCTTTGCCAAAGGTTCAGTAATGGTACACACCTCCTGCACTTCTGCCCAAATGTTCTGGTATGAAACTACCTTACATATGGCCTCTCCCTACGGTTTGCGGCTAATGATAAAGCATGTTACTCCTCTAAAAGAAACATTCTCTTCACATCCCCATAGAATTCAAGAGATATTGAAGAGATATGAAGCTAGTGGCAAACCATGTAATAGTAGGGTGCACCAACTCCTTGTTATTGGTGAATCTTCTCATCAAATGAAGCACAAATGCATGATTGTATATAAATTTTGTTATGCTTTTTGATGATTCAACAATATCCTTGACATAAGGAATTTTTCCTATGTCCTCTAACATCAAGTCAATATAGTTTGTAACACAAGGTGTCCAAAGCATCCATAAGCATCTTGCCAGCAACGACATAATCTTTAGCATTGTCCATTATGACCTGGACAACATGTTGTGGACCTACCTCCTGAATGAACACGTCCGACATATCACATAATAGTCATGCATCTTTGATATGTGCACATGCATTAACAAATTTCATAAACATTGCCCCTTGGGACAATTAACTAAGAAGTTAATAAGGGTTCTACCATTTTGATCAATCCGACCATTTGACATCACAATGCATTTCATGTGTTCCCATGATGCCTTGAATTCCTCCAATCTTGCAATGCAATCGACCTTTTCATTTTGAAGAATAGTCCCTCTCAAGTCATCATAGGAAAGGGATTTGTACCTTGGGCCAACAATGGTAATAGCATCAACTATACGTTGGTAAAATGGATTGTTCTTGGCAATGCTGAAGGGAATGCCACTCCATAGAAAACACCTATCCACCAGCTTGTCAGCTTCTTCCTTCTTCTTTTTTTAAGCATTGACTTGATAGATGATTGTGCACCCGGTGTGGTTCTAGGAACAAAAAATGATGAGGTAGCTGCAGGGCTGATTGTAGAAGCTGATGCTGAAGAAAACCACTTTCACGGTCACCTACCACCACTCCACCCCTTGCCATTTGAGTCTCCATAGCTTCCTTGTTAATTCCGGCTGACTCTTTATCATCTAATGATTTGATGTCAATATGGATGATTTTTTGGAGATGCAATTGGGCAATGTCCTATTTCATGTCCCTGAATTTGTGTAAAGTGTTATTTCAATCACAATATGCCCCCTGTCATATGCTTCCCACACAACTTGCAACTCAAATTTTGTCTATTGAACCCTTCATTGGGTTCACCATATTCCCACATAGGGTCCAAATGTCTTTGCATATTTATTGAATTCTTTAATGTAAAATTGGACTTATGGCGCAAGAATTAAAAAAATATATTAAAAATCAGCGTTTTGACAATAAAAAACCCTCTCCACTGAATAAAACAATAATGTCCAAAAAACACACACCCTGCTCTAGCAAAATCATGGAAAATAAATTGGTGACTGAAACCCAAGGAAGAAACAAGTAGAACAAAAAAAACAGGGCTGAATTTGATTCCCATACCTGCAAATCTGCCACCAGTTGAGGAAAGTCGGTCCACAATCTAATTTTCTTTGAGTGGGATCCTAAATACCGTTGGTTTCTCTTGGCTTAGTGGATTCATTCTCCTCCTCCTCTGCTCTCTAACTTGATCGCTGTTTGCAAAATGATACAAAAAAACCAACGAAAAAACTTTATAAACATGCATGTGCACTTACCGATGGTTTTTCACATTGACTTGCGATTTAATCGTGATTTTTACTATTAAATCATGATTTTTTCAGTAAGGAAAAAATCGCCGTAAAAATCAGTCAAAAATATAGGGGCTTTGAAAAAAGCATGATTTCCTGATTTTATCACAGCGATGTTCACAACACTGCTTCTGATCTTTTCTAAGATTTTAAAGTGTGAATATATGGCCAAGAAATGAGATGTCACAAGTAGTTTGAAACTTTAACCAAAGAGCAAAACATCGGCAAGAAGGAACACAAATAGGTATTAACTTATTAATTGATTAAACTGTTGAAGAATGCAACTAGGTTCGGTCTTTATAATTGTACTTGAGTCATAATGAAATATATTCATCAAAAGAAACCAAAAGAAATTTTATTATTAATTAAATTGACTTCTTAAAGCATGGGTTTCATGCTTGGGTTAATTGTCATAGATCAAGCCTCCATTGTAGGCTTTAGGATTTTTATTTAAGTCAAAGTCAAATTTGTTTTGTCAAAAGACTCCTCCATCAAGTCACCTTGCAAGGTCAGCCTCCAAACAAATACTCTACAAGTCAGCTTATTTTACAGTGGGAGACAACTATAAATAAGTTCAGAGCATCTGAGAGAAGGGAGTTTGGTGATCACAGAGGAGGGCAAGCTTTCACAGAACCAAAGTGCAAAACCTTTTTCTGGGCTATCACTACAAGACGAAAGTCTGGGCTGCCACAACAATGTATCTCTGTTATAAAGGACCGAGTTATAATGGTGCCACTACAGAAACAAAGAACTGAGTTATATCCATATTGCCACCATAGGATCAAAACACTGAAGTATATCTCTGTTGATGAAGATTAATGAAGGACCGAATTAATGATGCCACTGCAGAACTGAAGGGTAAGAGAAGCCGAGTTGTGATGCCATTGCAGAACTGAAGTGTGGCACAAATAAAGAATGGTAGAAGCATAATAAGGAATGTCACAAGACCGAAACAAAAGGAAGTTGCCTCAGGATTGAAGCAAGGAAAGGATGCCACAGGATTCAAGTATGAGGAGGATGAAGGACCGAATTAATGATGCCACTACAGAACTGAAGGGTAAGAGAAGCCGAGTTGTGATGCCATTGCAGAACTGAAGTGTGACACAAATAAAGGATGATAGAAGCATAATAAGGAATGTCACAAGACCGAAACAAAAGGAAGTTGTCTCAGGATTGAAGCAAGGAAAGGATCCCACAGGATTCAAGTATGAGGTGGCTGCCACAGAACTGAAGCCCGAGAAAACTGTGTTTGCAAAGTGTTACTCACAGAACTCAGAACTGTAGAATAAACAATGATGACTCGATGGAGGGAGTCTTTAGTCTAGGTTATAAGGGTTTTGGTCATCTCAACTTTGTATTGAATCTACTGAAGGAAGGAAGAGTTCTTGACTGGGTTTTCCCCTACGTAGGGGTTTTGCCCTGGCTGCGTGCCTATATCTCGTGTCCTCTTCTATTTATTGATTGGCATTAGTCTTGATGATAAGAATAAGATAAATTGAAAGAAGAAAAATAATAATGAAACATCACAAGATAATGTCATAATACGAGAAATCAATTAACTTGCCACCCTATTGGATTTCTCAACATAAACAACCATAATGTTGATTACTAAGCCATTCCGTACCTTTTTATGGTCTTTCTAGATAATACCAGGGTTAAAGCAGCACAGAGTAACATAAAGATGAACACACTGGGGACTTGATAAGCTTATAATTAGAGTTTTCCTAACTAGAATATCATGTAGCTCTTAATTTATCTTGGTTGACCCGCAAGAACCTTTCCCTGCTTTTTAATGTGATTTCAAAACAAAATAACAGTTCATTGAGGTCTAAATTGGGAAGCAGCAGGAGGCATAAAATGTCAAGTAATGTCCTTAAGGCTTAGTCCTTAATCTCTTTATGTTGATGTCATTTCTGTTTGAATTAAAGGCAAAGGGGAGGGTTATCTAATAATAGTAATCTCTCTGTTCTGTTAACCTTTTACAGCTGAAACCTTTGCGATATTTTTTCCTTGCATGTAAAAGTCACTGTCAAAATAAATAATATATAGTATTGTATCTATCTTGCTTTTGTAGGTGAGACTCCTCTGATTCATGCAACTCGACAAGGACACTTCCAGACAGCTAAATACCTTTTGGAGCATGGTGCAGATCCTGCGGCAACTTCTAATGAGTTGGGAACTGCAGCCTTGCATCATGCGGCTGGGACAGGTTGATTGCTTGCACTTCATTTCTTTTTTAATTTTTGGTTAGAACAATTTGTGTTGCAAGTCAATTAGTGCAGGTGATATTCCAGAGAACTTGTGATGATGGATCTTTCTTCTGATACTGATAGTTGTTTCTTGTAAAGCTGGTTCATGTAGTTGTTTTGAAATGCACCATCGTACTTCCTGCCTGGTCACACTACCTTATTGCTATTAATTCTGGATGGATTCGAAATATTTTCTAAAGTTGAGGCCAAATATAACTATTAAGATTTGTTGTGATGGATTTGCTTGGATTTTGTATTTATGCATCCACAGGGCCAAATGCTACCCCAGTTCATAAAATTGAGTAGACTCCTCCTAGCCAGAATTCCAACCGTCCTCTCTCTTTGCTTTGTATAATTAATTCTTCTCGTCTTAGATGAAATCAGAGAACTTGATCTGTCTTAAACGAAATCAATGAAAATATGTCTTTAGCCAAAATACTATGCTTACATAGCTGTTGTGCCTACTCTCACTCAATCACTAGCTGCACAGTTATTGTGGGCACTGGATTCTCTTCGTTGAGTTACTAGGTTGCGAGGTTCATTTTTTTTCCAGGTAATTTAGCCCAGGCACTTTTCCTCATTCCAAGGATGGTATGTAGGGTAAACCCTAGATTTTTTAGGCACAAGGTCAGGTCAACAACAGGCTCAAAGGCATTACGACAATACACTCTTTATGAGCTCAACATGTCACCTATGGGAATATAACGTGGGTGGGGAGGATAACTTTCTATCCCACAACCAGTCATGTTAGATCCAACTGACAGTTGCAATATTCACTTGGTTTTATGAGTGCACATTTCACAAATAAAGAAGGTTTATTTCCCATTCAACCCTATTGTGGTTGCGTTAGCTTTAAATGCTACATGTTTTGTTTAATAGTGTTTCATATTCGCTTTAAATGCTACATGTTTTGTTTAATAGTGTTTCATATTCTATGCTCCCCATAATTTAATCTCTTTTTGTTATATGCAATGACTAGCTACAAGTTGGTCTAGTATTGTGAACAGTATTATAGTCCTCCTAAACTCCACAACTCTAAGGTTGTCAGTTGGCATAACTCTGGACATTCAACTTGTGGTTCACTTGCCTCCTACAAAATTGTCAGCATGCTTCTTTTCGCGAGTTGCAACGATTCTAACTATTCATCTTCCTATGTTCACAATGTTTAGCTAGCAAATTAGTAATCTCTAATTCAGAAATTTGCAATGCCTTACGTGTAAAAATGAAAATCACAAAATCCAAAGTTACATTCTGTATACGTCTTTACATACAAAACAAAGAAAGGAAGGAAAGGCATAGGTCCCTATGCCCTTGACAGATTGCAGTAGATAAAATAAGAAGAGGTTTGTGCCACAGCAAAAGACCATTGGAACTGCAACACTGTCATCTACCTCAAAGAGTGGTCAAGAAAACTATCTGCCATCCAGGATGACCTGTCTGCAAATACACAGGGAAGAAGAATGGCTTCAACAAAGGAGAAAATAAGAGTGGATTAAATTTAAGGCACATTAGGGGGTTCCTCCCCCACTATATGCTCTTCAACCTGCAAGATTCATTGAGTCCTTGCCACAGCTCATTTAGAAAGTTTATCCTTGCAAGAGAGTTAAATGATCTATGAAATTGGGAATACTGAGTTTCTTCAAATTGACCATCAATAGCAAGGACCTGCTCCAGCGAAGAACTAAGGTAGATGTTTTGCATTCTGAAACATCCTTCCCATTCAGGTACCAAATTTGAATCTCCAAAGGCTCGGATCTTTTAGACTCCTTTTTGAATAGCAAGTTTAAGAAAATTTCAGAGGGGATGGAGTTCATCCCAGTTGTTTGTGCCCGTGCCTAACCCAATTTGAAGGAGAAAAGGCACTGCTTTGACAAATATAAATCTCTTCCATTTCCACAAGGGTCAAGGTTTCCTTGGCTTGCACTGTACAATAACCCCAATCTCTTAGATTTATCTATTTCAGTTTTTAGATCGTCAAAAACATATCTTATATTGTGAAACACCTTCATGTATATTCATCTCTCATCTGCTCTAGAAGGGTCAAGGTTCCCTTGGCTTGCACCATCCAAAAACCCCAAGCTCTTAGATTTATCCATTTCAGTGTTTAGATCTTCAAAGACATATTATATTGTTAAACACCTTCATGTATATTCGTCTCGCATTTTCCTTTTGGGATTCAGCCCTCAGCTCCGAGGTCATGTTACCGATCCTCCCACCTGCACTATGCCCCATGGATCCAACTCTATGAATCAGTGGTATGGTGATTGATTGCAAAACCCATCATAGATATACATCATACTCTTTTACTGCCCACCCCATCCTCAGCAAATCCTATTGTGGGTATATAATCTTCCAAATACATTGCGCTAGTATTGATTTCATGATGTTTCAGTCCAGACTAATGTGGTCTATTATCATTCTGATCTCGATAATGGACCAAACTAATGTGGTCCATCATCATTCTGATCCTAACTGTGGACCACATTAGTCTGGTCTGAAACATCAATGAAATAAATATTAATGTGATGTATTTGGAAGCGTCTATACCCTTGAGACTTGTTGCAAATGTCACATCTCTTGATCTGTCCTCTTAATTGCAAGAAACGTCTCTTTATTTCTTAGAGGAAATGTAAATTGGTTGCTGCTTTGTGCTATTCCCTAAATCTTCTGTCACGCCATCTTTTCCAGCTACCCCATCCTCCCCTTTGATTTTTGACTCCCACTCCATGTTCAGTCTTATGACTATCCTCTGCGATATACCTCGGCATCGTGTTCTGATTACCTCCCCCTCCCACAACTCCTTGCTACTTGTTTTTTTGCACACACATCCAAGAGGCCTTGTAGGAGATGAACACTAGCAAAGAGACAGGCGTGGAACTGTTCCAAGCCAAGCTTCTCAAATATGGTAGATGAACAGTTATTGACTACATCACTGATTTGTTTAACCGTGTTGTCTGTTCAGGTTTTCCACATGCATGGTCCCATCACAATATTTAGCTGAGTCATAAATTGGGAGCCAACTATGATCTGAACAAGTATCAGACAATCATGTTGGGACATCAAAATCTAGTAGACCTTGGAGAGGGAAACCCTACAAGACAAGTAGCTAGATCAAGTGCTAACTGCTAACAATGGGGCAATGGCCCACTGTCACCGCAGCAAAAATCGCCCGCTCTTTATGGATTTTCACTGATGGGAGTAGTTCCAGTAAAGAGCGAGATAACTTAAAATAGATAAGCTAGGTATATTGCATAGACTCTGGAGTGATCAAACTAGAGTTCATTCAAGAAAAGTGAAGAATTTCAACCCCCACTCCGGTTATCAGTTTTCCTTATCACTCCATGCATTTTATTTTAAATCGAAGCATGATAAAAATCATAAAATCTGGAAATGACAATATTTTCTGAAAACACAAATTTAGATATTTCACAACTGCTGAAATTGCATAAAAAAAAACATCAGAATTATGACAGCCACACACAGAAAATAACACAGTGATTTTTGGTCAATGTGACCCTGGAAAATCCCCCCCTACAGAGAAACTGAAATACATAGTAAAAATTCCAGCAACCACAAATTACAACTTATCTCGATTTCTGTGCTTGAACTCTCCTTTGAAAATCGTGCCAATCAGCGAACTGCCAAAATAAAATTTTCCAGCAATAAAACAACATTAAATGCTGTACGGTCTGCCTTGAATATCGTGCCCTGAACCTGCTGTATGGATTGTACAGACCGTATGGATTTCAGTAGTGTGATTGCCTTGAAAATCGTGCCCAAAACTTGCCTTGAAATTCGTGCCCTTGTTGTTGTCCATCTTCCTCTATTTCTATGCCTTTCTCCTGCTATATAGTTTTGCCTTGGGCTGCGTGCCAATAAATGCTGCTGCCCAAATTTGCTAAAAAGTCTTCTTGCAGCTCTCCTTCACTCCCTCACTGCTCAGAAGTTTTCTCCTTGCTCTCTCTTCCCTTTCTCCTAAGTGCTCATGAAAGAATGAAATGATCTTTGTCTCTTCTTTTCTCCTTTTACTCTCTAAATGACCTTTTGGGTTACCCTAAGATCTAATCGCTGAGATTCATTTAGATCTAGGGATGAGAATAAATGTGATTTAATTCTCACGTTCTATTTTTTAACTCACCCACTTAAATAAAGACCCACTTAGCCTTTTATTCCCATAGTCACTTTTTCACTTTCTAATTTTTCATTGACTTTAATAAAGTCACCTTTAAATTAGAATGTAACTTTACCACTTATAAAGTCACTTTAGGAGAAAAGCAATGTTTTACGAAACGGCCGTACCGAAACGGAAACGGCCGTTTCGTTCCGTTTCAACAAAAAATTTGCTGACCCGGCCTTTGACCCGGCTCGGCTGGCCGAGTCAGCTATGACTCGGCCGAGTCAGCCAATGACTCGGCCAGGTCATAGCTGACCCGGTCAACCCGGCCGGGTCACGTCAAAAAACGGCCGTTTCGTTCAAGTTCAGAAAATATATTTTTGCCTAGACTCTAGAGGGATCTTTGGGACTTTGAGGCTAGATCATGGAATAATTCCAGACCTTTTAGCACGACAGAAGGCCCTCCTTTCTTCAGACAAGCTAGTTACATAGGATATTGTTGAGTTGAATCCTCCTGAGGACTTGTTTAAACTGAACATTGTTACACAGGGCCCATTGTGGAGAGACTGGGGATGGTTGTTTGGTAGGAAAATTCAGCAGTGTGACTCCAAGAAACTCTACTTCCTGTTACATAAAAAACATGTCTTTTCTTCTATGCTTAATGCTTGTTTGAATTCTTTAGATCCCGAGGACAGGTGGATTCACAGATTGCATACCGTTTGTCTTATCAGTTGCAGGTCTTTATCTGGCTAGTCATTTATCAGGGGCTGCCATCCAAGGCCCATTTGACGAATAGTGGGCTTAAAAAAGGACTTTCTCTAGTGTCTGGTGAACCAAAGACAGTGAAACACATGGTTTGGGACTGTCACTTTGCTAGACACTATTGGCAGTGCCATATACAGTATCAGCACTGAGCTTTATTCGAAGGGCAGGTGCATTGTAGAGCAGCCCTCTTTGGCGACTGCAGCTATCTAGTGCTCTCTGCCTTTGCGAGCATTTGGAACTACCTCAAAATTACTACATTCTTCATTATCTGTAGGTTAAGGTGGAAATTTGTTTTTGTTGATGTTGTCACTTCAATTCAGTCGTTGTCTTCTAACAAGAGGGAAGAGATATGTATGCAATCGTCGGCTAAAGGTTTTCTTGTTATGAAAGATGCTAAAAATATGGACACTCCAGCATATTCTGATTGTATTTCTGCTCCAGCACTGATTAAGACTCAAGAGTATACACTTATCACATGATATATTATATACAATTCCAGTTTTGTTTTTCTCTTGTAGATACTCAATGTTAGCATAGAATGTATTTGCAATTTAGAAAGAAAAGTGCATGGAGCTTATATAACTTTGAGGTTGGCACTCATAAAACCAATCTAAAACAACAATCTTTTATTTGCCCCAATAAATATTTAATGTATTTTTTACAACGACCGAGTCATTGAAATCGAGCCGGCCGAGTCATTGCCGAGTCCGAGTCCGAGTCCGAGTCGATCCTCGGCCGAGTCCGAATCCGAGTCCGAGTTGTAAAACACTGGAGAAAAGTACAAATACTTTTCCCTAGGTCAAAGATCAAAGCCTTAGGGAACCACTTGTCCTCTGGTACTCAAATTTTAACACTCCCCCTTACCGAGGAAAGTTTTCCTCACCACTTCCATCTTGTTTCTGAAGTAGACATGCTTGCCCCGTGGTAAGGCTTTGGTGAAACTGTCCGCTACCTGCTCATTTGTGGAAATGTATTCAAGCTTGATAACTTCATTTTGGACGTAGTCTCTAATGAAGTGATACTTGATCTCAATATGCTTTGACCTGTCATGAAAAACTGGATTCTCTGTGAGTTTTATGCAACTTTGATTATCACAGTAAATTACTGAAATTCTTAATGCCTGACCAAATAGCCCAAACAACATCTTGCGAAGCCATATGACCTCACAACTAGCCAAACTAGCAGCCATATACTCTGCCTCAGTTGAGCTCAATGCAATTGACTGTTGTTTCCGGCTGATCCACGACACAATTGCCTAGCCCAACCCAAAACAAGACTTGGAAGTACTCTTCCTATCTGAAGCACAACCTACCCAATCTGAATCTGTGTACCCTGCCAATCTCACTCCATCACCCTGTCTATAATCTAGACCAAAATCCACAATCCCCTGCAAGTAACGAAGAATGTGTTTTGTAGCCACCCAGTGCACTCTCCTGGGCTCACACATGAACTGACTCATAGTGTTTACTGCAAAACATATATCTGGTCGAGTGTTGACCAAACACATCAATTTACCAATCAGTTGTCTGTATAGAGTAGGATCCACCAACTCAGAATCAGAAGCGTGAAGCTTCTTCCAGTTAGTGATCATAGGTGTAGACATGGGTTTGCAGTACTCCATGTGAAACCTGCTAAGAATATCCACAATGTACTTCCCTTGTCCTAGGAAGAAATGGCCCTCCTCTTGCCACACCTCCAATCCCAGAAAATAATGCATCAAGCCTATGTCTTTCATCTCAAACTCTGAAGCAAGATCTCTCTTGCAGCCCTCAATGAGTCTCTCTGCACCAGTGATGATCAAGTCATCAACATACAACACCAGAATGAGAGGCTCCTCACCCACCACAATGAAGTATAGGTTCGGATCAACCTCACTCTTTGTGAAACCCAACTGCTACAAGTATGTATCAATCCTTGAGTACCAAGCTCTAGGAGCTTGCTTCAGGCCATAGAGTGCCTTTTTCAATCTGCATACATGGGACTCCTTCCCATGCACCTCAAAGCCCTGCAGTTGCTCAATATAAACCTCCTCTTGAATGAAGCCATTGAGAAATGCAGTGTTCACATCCATCTGGTGGATCTTCCAACCCATCTCTGTTGCAATCGATATAATGGAGCGAATAGATGTATATCGAGCTACGGGAGCGAAGGTCTCCTCATAGTGAACTCCCTCTTCCTGTGAGAACCCTCTCACCACAAATCGAGCCTTGAACTTCTCGATGCTGCCATCTGCAACATGCTTTATCTTGTAGAGCCATCTGGAAATAACAACTAATTTAGCTTTAGGCCTCGGCACTACCTCCCAAACATCGTTCTTCATAATAGAAGAATACTCCTCCATCATGGCCTCTCTCCAGACTTGTTGGCTGGCTGCCTCCTCATAACTAGAAGGCTCGGACTCTACAATGCTTGTTACTAATGCCATGTAACTATAGAACCGCTCAGGTGGTTTACTCTCTATAACCTATCTCTTTGGCCCAGCAACTGATGTGGCCTAGCGCAAGGTATCTTGAACCCACTTGGGCTTCCTATTCTCTGAGCATACTTCTCCCATCGTAGTGAAGGAATCCTCGTCATCATCAGAAGCCTGAACTCCTGAAGGCCTGCCAATTGACCTCATGCCTGAATTTGTGCCTATAGATGCTGAAGTACTGTGCGAACTGTCCATTAGTGGACTACCCTATGAACTGCTCTGTGGACTGCTTTGCATGTTGCTCGAAGAACCACCTACCTGACTCTGAGAGCCACTGCTCACTGATGGACCTGACACTATAATCGATGTACCTCTTGTTCCCTGATCACTAGATCTCTGTGACTGACTCAACTACTCTTGAGGGTCTAGTGACTCTGGATACTCTAACTCCTGTGACCTCCTGAAAGCTCACTCTTCCTCGAACTTCACGTCCCGCCTGATAACCACTTTCCTATGCGCAGGAATATAAATCCGATAAGCTTTCGAGGTCTTGCTATAACCCACAAAGATTCCCTTCTCTGCAGTGGGCTCTAGCTTGGTCCTGTTCTCCTTGGGGACATAGGAATATGTAAGGCAACCAAAGATACGAAAGCGCCCAACATTAGGCTTCTTCCCAAAAAAAGCTTCCTCCGGAGTCACATTCCCCAAGGCACGATGTGGACTCATGTTCTGCAAGTACACAACTGTGTTGCAGGTCTCTGCCCGCAAAAATAAAGGTAACTACTGATCATGAAGCATGGCTTTGGCAACCCCTACAATGGATCTGTTCTTCCTCTCCGCAACCCCATTCTTCTGGGGTTTGCAAGGAACTGTGAACTCCCTCTTAATGCCTACCTCAGCATAAAAATCAACAAACTCACCAAGGGTATACTCCCCTCCATTGTCCGACCTGAGGACCTTGATCTTCCTACCTGTCTGGGTCTCCACAAGAGCTCTTGAAACTGCTTGAAGACCTCACCCTTGGTCTTCAAGAAATAAATCCAGGGCTTCCTGGAGTGGTCACCAATGAATAAAACATAGGACTCATAGCCACTCAAGGATACATGAGACATCCGACCACTCACATCGGTATGAATCAAGTCAAGGATCCCGGTCGCTCTGCTGTCATGGCTGGGAAAAGGGGATCTGGCAAACTTCCCCATAGCACATCCTCTGCATACATCAAGGTGATCAGAACTGAAATATGGCACAACAGTGATGATCTCCCGCAATGTACTCAAGGCCCCATGATACATGTGCCCCATCCTGCGGTGCCAAATCTCACACAACTTTGAACTGCTAGATCTGCTATCGGTCCTGTCTTGGGTGCTGCTACTCAATGCCATGAGGGGTTGGAATGAGAACTTGTACCCCTTGGCATGGTGCACACCAATCACTCTAGTTGAAGATGTTGGAGTTCCCCTAGGATATATAAGCACCTGCCCTCTACTGAACAACACATCATACCCTTTGTCCTCAAGTGCTGAGATGGATATCAGGTTCTTCTTCATTCCAGGCACATATAGAACATCTGACACTTTCAAGGGAGGTTTGGGTCCCCTATCAAATGTCAATGTCCCCACACCGACTGCTCTAACCATGCTGTCATCACCAAGTACTACCTCCATATCAGTATCATCCTTTGAAAGCTCTGAGAAGTACTCTCTGACTCCTGTCATGTGGCGGGAAGCGCCACTGTCAACATACCAAATGCTAGAAGATGCTCTGCTAGTAGTGGAGAGTGCACACTCCCTCTGAACCTGTATGGCAGGTGATCCTGCACTAGTGGCCTCACAAGCTATGAACCCAAACTCCCGATCAAAGCTCTCTGAGAAGCTCTCTATCTCTATAGAAGCTGCCATGGGTTTGTCTCTCCCTTTCTTGTTCTTCTTCTCCGAACACACAACAACATAGTGTCCCAACTTTTGACAATTCCAACATTTGACTTTGGAATAGTCCTTCTCCTTGTTCTGCTGCTTGCTTTTACCTTTGCCTTTGCCTCCATTGTTGGAAGATTGCTTCTTTGCTCTACTCTTCTTGCCTCTTGCTAACAATGCCACATTGTCATCCTCCTCCACCTATTTGGCTATCCCAAGATGGTTCTTTCTGATCTCATTCTGAATGTAATCATCCCACAACATCTCCCATCCAGGAATGTTTTCCCGTGCAACAATGCCATCCACAAAATTCTCCCAAGTCTTGGGAAGACCATTCAAAGCAATCCTCACCAACTCAGTGGGTGCAATGATCTCACCTAAGGCTGTCAACTCATCTCTCACTGAAGTGATCTTTGCGAAGTATGCTGTAGCCCTGTCAGTCTTAGCCATTTTAATGGCCTTCAGTTTCTCCTTTAGGACCATTTTTCTGTTTTCATTTGAGCTTTGGTAAAGACTGGTCAAGGCTGTCCACATCTCATGTGCAGAAGTCTTACCTCTCACATGAGGATGACATGATCTTTGACTCCTTCCATAATTAATCTTTTTGCCTTAGCATTCTTTTTGTTAAACTCTTCCAACTGTGTGGTATTTACCATAATGCCCTAGACTTCTGCTTCCTCAAAGATGCTCTAGATTCTCTCCTGCCATGCACTGTAGTTGTTCTGCCCATCCAACCTGTCTTCAACTCTCAAACCCAAAGACATGTTTCACTGTCCTACCAAACTGAAATTTTCAAATCTGTGGTAAATGTTTCTATTTTCTATGTAAAAATTAGCTTGCTTTTTGCTGTCCCAAACTGCAATTTTCAGCCAACCAACCTCTGATACCATGAAGAATTTCAATCCCCACTCCGATTATCGGTTTTCCTTATCACTCCATGCATTTAGTTTTAAATCCAAGCATGATAAAAATTTTAAAATCTGAAAATGACAATATTTTCTGAAAACACAAATTTAGAGATTTCGCAACTGTTGAAATTGCAGAAATAAAACACAGCGAAATTATGACAACCACACACAAAAAATAACATAGTGATTTTTGGTCAATGTGACCCTGGAAAAACCCCCTACAATTCTTGCGGAAAACCAATCTGATAGCTCTTCTTTATTTCTGAAAATGCTTTTACAGAGAAACTGAAATACAGTAAAAATTCCAGCAACCACAAATTACAACTTATCTCAATTTCCGTGCTTGAACTCTGCCTTGAAAATCGTGCCAATCAGCGCACTGCCAAAACATGATTTTTTCTAGCAATCATTAAATGCTGTATGACCTACCTTGAAAATTGTGCCTGGAACCTGTTGTACAGACTATACGAACCGTACAGATTTCAGCAGTACGAATGCTTCGAAATTCGTGCCCAAAATTTGCCTCGAAATTTGTGCCCAAAATTTGCCTCGAAATTCGTGCCCTTGCTGCTACCCCTCTTCCTCGATTTCTATGCCTTTCTCATGCTATGCGGTTTTGCCTTGGGATGTGTGCCAATAAATGTTGCTACCCATATTTGCTGAAATGTCTTCTTGCTACTCTCCTTCACTTCCTTACTCCTCAGAAATTTTCTCCTTGTTCTCTCTTCTCTTTCTCTCAAATGCTCATGAAAGAATGAATTGATCTTTTTCTCCTCTTCTCCTTTTACTCTCTAAATGACCTTTTGGGTTACTTTAAGATCTAATCGTTGAGATTCATTTAGATCTAGGGATGAGAATAAATGTGCATTTAATTCTCACTTTCTATTTTTTAACTCACCCACTTAAATAAAGAACCACTTGGCCTTTTATTTCCATAGTCACTTTTCACTTATTAATTCTTCATTGACTTTAATAAAGTCACATTTAAATTAAATTGACTTTACCACTTATAAAGTCAATTTAGGAGAAAAGTACAAATAAATTTGGACACTTTTCCTTAAGCCAAAGATCAAAGCCTTAGGGAGCCACTTGTCCTTTGGTACCCAAATTTTAACAAAAAGCTCAAGAAAAGAAGGCTGAAGACCTAGGGTTTAGAGATTTTCAATGGTGATAGGTATTTACAAGGTCAAGGCCCGAAAGAAAAGGCTTCTTGAGATATACTTCAACAAGTACTAAGCTCATACAACCTTCAAGGAAGTCCTCGAGTTGAGGGGAAAAGAAACTAGGGTATCCCTCTTAGAGCAATATACCTAATGCAAGAGATTTTTTGGATGAAATTTGAGTGGATGCCCACCAAATTGATAGGTTAGGTAGCCTAGACTTATTTCTTGATATGTTTAGACTCTCGAATCACCAAAAAGTCTCCACCCTAAAATTTTGCCCCAAGCCCTAGATTTTTGCCCTAGCCTTTAAAGGACTGCATTTGAGAGGAGAAAATGATGGAGTCATGGATGTTCTGGATAAGCTTAATTTGTTGCTAAGGAGGTCAAAATTTGATACCCTATCAAAATTCCAACATTTACCCAATTCAAAAGATAATAGAGTTTGATGGAAAGTTTAAAGATTCCTCCACTAGGAACATTCATAACATGTCATACAATGAATAACATATGCAATACCTAGAAATCCTTTCAAAATTTGATTTTCAACAATTAGGGCACACTTTAGCACATTTTAGAAGCATAAATTCCATACTTTAGATAATTACAAAAGAAAATTCCATCAACATTAAGCACCTACAAGACAACATGTAATATATATCCATCCATAATCCAAGAATTAGCTCCAAAGACAAGATCAAATTAGCTTCCAAACATCGAAATGCATCCAAATGATCTCCAATAGCCAAGAAAGAATAGGTGAGAGTTTTTCTAGAGAAGTCAAATTGTCCAAGAGATGATGGTGAGAGAGTGAAATGACCTCTCTCTTATTTATACATGTTTAATGATCTCTAATTTAGCCTAATAGCCCCTCAAATTGTAGAATGATGGGCTTGATACTAAGTGAGGTTACAATCCAACCTCATAGCCAATGAAAAACATAAAAAATAACCCACAAAAGTAGGCCCTTTTAGGGCATGTGTTGGTCTCCTCCAGTGGCAAGTCGAGTATAAAGGGCTCCAAAAATCTGGATCTAGGGGTTGGTTCCTAAATCTCCATGCAAATCGTCCCGTGGACCCCAGCTCTGTGTTTGGGGCACAAAATGGGTCTCATGGGTCTCTTAGTGACAAAATAGGTTGGTTCTGCTCCAACATTGAGGGCTCAGAGGATGGTGCTAGCCCTCCCATGTCTCATGGGGTGAGACAAACCTCATTTGGGCCTCAAATCAGTTGTTGAAACCCATATATACTGCTAAACCATTTGGGGTTATGCTTGTCCGAGTGCTTCATCTTATGGATAATGTGTGGCAAAGCGCAAACTGTTGGGATTCTGTAGGTGCCCATGGAATGGAATGATGCTCTGCAAGTGATAACAGTCCCATGGCTCTGAACACTTCACCTGTAGGGTGTCATAATGCTTCTCTAGTGTGCTTGGGCCCCAGTTAATTTGCCCAACCCACGATGAAAACCATTTTCCAATCACATGCAATGCCGAATGCCACATCTTCACCATTAGGTACAATTATCATTAGTGCATCTAAGCGAACCAAGCTTGTTAGGCAAGGGCAAATTGATACTTCATATGGGGCTTCTCTTCCAGATTTCGGGTTTTTATCTCAAAGCAGTGTTACCTCCCTAGGTAGGAGTGGCTAATAAATGATCCTATTAGGTGTTCCCAGCCCCTAAGGGGAAAGATCCTTGATACATCCTTCATTTAATACGTGGCATGTGAGTGATGATGAAATAGATGGGAACAAAGGGGTCTCAAGCCCGAATGCTATGAGTAGAAGGATAGCTGTAACGAACAAAGTTCGTACTTCACAAATTAAATACTGTAGAAGACTTGGAATATGAAGATATCCATTGAGGATACAATAATATAAAAAATGTATTGAATAAGATTATGATGATTTGATTACAATTGAAGGTCTTGTATATATAGCTAGGTAGTTACCCTTTCACGAACAATCATGGCCATAGTGACATGCCTCTTCACTACTCATTATTAGTTAATTTATCATTAATCATCATTATTATTATTTATATTATTTATATATATTTTATTCATAACATTGCCTTCCTCTTCAAAAATCTTTGTCCTGAAAGCTTATTGCTTGATAAGGCATGTCATCTGTTTCTTTGTCTTCTAATCTTTTCGTATATTTTGAAGTTCTTCGAATTGTCATCCTTGTAGATACATGATGATAAGATCCTCTGAGATAAACAAAATTGTCGTGCTGAGAAGGGATCTGACCATCTTAAATCAATCTTTTGGGAAATCTTGTGGTTGCTGTCAACTTGTGATGAAATGTTATAACAAGACTGGATTGTGCAAACTTCCGTATTCTTTGGAACATAAGTTTGTTGTTATGTTCTGAGTGATACAAATTCATAGATTGATTGAGATGTATGTTCTTGTGATTCAGATGTAGATAAGGAGTTCTTTTGGCTTGTCTTATCATGTGTGTGGAAATATTCTGATTTACTTCAGGTTCGATGTTGTTGAGTTGGTTACAAAATCTTCACTTGGAATTTTCATCTTTGAACTGCAACATCTGAGTGTGGTTTTCTTCAACTAGCTTGTATTTTTCTTGAGTTATGATATTCATTGGATCGGTATTCATTCCTTTCTTTTCAACTTGAATTTCCACATTTGAAGATTTCAACGCTTCCTTCTCAATAAGGTGTTGTACCTTGTTTTCCAACAACTTCTTGTCCTTCTTAAGCTTCTTAATTTGCGTTAGTAATTTTTCACTATGGTCTTTAAGCCGAGAAACTTTTTCATTTTTGTCAGCGGTGATTTTGTCAACTTCTCTTTGCATATTTTGTAGTACTTTTTTACCTTCTTGAAAAATTACTTTTGAAATATCTTGTATGTCTTCTGGTGTTACTGAATTTGGCTTCAATGTAACATCTTGTAGTGTTATTTTTTCTTTTTGTATGAAAATGTCAAAAACTTCTTTTTTATATTTAGGATGAAAGACCCTAGAGTTTCCATCCAGGGTGACCCCAAAATAATGTCACCTTGATCGCTCCATAGGGATTGAACTGAAAATTGTGACATAAATGTATAATCCTCAATGTTTAATTGTAAATTGGTTATGTCATAATGTTTTTTGTCAAAACAATCTAATTTTTCGATTATATTTGCTTCAGGAATCACTAATTGGTTTGCAATTTTTGGGTTTATAAAATTTTTATTTTCGGCGGGAGAGATAGCAATAGTAACATCTTTTCCTGCCAGAGTTCCCTTAATTCTAAATAACACTCTAGCATAGTTGGGTGAGGTTTCTAAAAATCTTCCAATGCTAGTCTCCATTTGTTTTTTTCAATGGTTGACTCCATTTGCGTTATGAGCTTAGGGTTTAAAGGTAACCCTTTCAAATATTTATACTAATACTCTTTTGCTTGTACTTAATTAAATTAATTTGACCCCCTTTTTTTAATCTTTTGTACTTTAATAAAAGGTAATATTTTATTAAATCACCCTTTATGTATATATAAACTTTATATTAAAGTCTATATATTATATATCAACCCTTATGACTTAAAGAAATACCCTTTTGAGTTATTCTATTTAATGTGTACTGGTATCAGTGTTTTACGAAACGGCCATACCGAAACGGAAACGGCCGTTTCGTTCCGTTTCATAAAAAAATTTGCTGACCCGGCCTTTGACCCGGCTCGGCTGGCCGAGTCAGCTATGACTCGGCCGAGTCAGCCAATGACTCGGCCGGGTCATAGCTGACCCGGTCAACCCGGCCGGGTCACGTCAAAAAACGGCCGTTTCGTTCAAGTTCAGAAAATATATTTTTGCCTAGACTCTAGAGGGATCTTTGGGACTTTGAGGCTAGATCATGGAATAATTCCAGACCTTTTAGCACGACAGAAGGCCCTCCTTTCTTCAGACAAGCTAGTTACATAGGATATTGTTGAGTTGAATCCTCCTGAGGACTTGTTTAAACTGAACATTGTTACACAGGGCCCATTGTGGAGAGACTGGGGATGGTTGTTTGGTAGGAAAATTCAGCAGTGTGACTCCAAGAAACTCTACTTCCTGTTACATAAAAAACATGTCTTTTCTTCTATGCTTAATGCTTGTTTGAATTCTTCAGATCCCGAGGACAGGTGGATTCACAGATTGCATACCGTTTGTCTTATCAGTTGCAGGTCTTTATCTGGCTAGTCATTTATCAGGGGCTGCCATCCAAGGCCCATTTGACGAATAGTGGGCTTAAAAAAGGACTTTCTCTAGTGTCTGGTGAACCAAAGACAGTGAAACACATGGTTTGGGACTGTCACTTTGCTAGACACTATTGGCAGTGCCATATACAGTATCAGCACTGAGCTTTATTCGAAGGGCAGGTGCATTGTAGAGCAGCCCTCTTTGGCGACTGCAGCTATCTAGTGCTCTCTGCCTTTGCGAGCATTTGGAACTACCTCAAAATTACTACATTCTTCACTATCTGTAGGTTAAGGTGGAAATTTGTTTTTGTTGATGTTGTCACTTCAATTCAGTCGTTGTCTTCTAACAAGAGGGAAGAGATATGTATGCAATCGTCGGCTAAAGGTTTTCTTGTTATGAAAGATGCTAAAAATATGGACACTCCAGCATATTCTGATTGTATTTCTGCTCCAGCACTGATTAAGACTCAAGAGTATACACTTATCACATGATATATTATATACAATTCCAGTTTTGTTTTTCTCTTGTAGATACTCAATGTTAGCATAGAATGTATTTGCAATTTAGAAAGAAAAGTGCATGGAGCTTATATAACTTTGAGGTTGGCACTCATAAAACCAATCTAAAACAACAATCTTTTATTTGCCCCAATAAATATTTAATGTATTTTTTACAACGACCGAGTCATTGAAATCGAGCCGGCCGAGTCATTGCCGAGTCCGAGTCCGAGTCCGAGTTGATCCTCGGCCGAGTCCGAATCCGAGTCCGAGTCCGAGTCGATCCTCGGCCGAGTCCGAATCCGAGTCCGAGTTGTAAAACACTGACTGGTATACTAAGACGAACTTTTATGAAAAAGTAATTTAATACTCTTTTTTTTGAAGAAGTTAATACTCTTTCATAAATTAAAAGAGATCTCTTTATGAATCCTTCTTTACTTCCAATTGATCTTTTTATGATATGAACTTTCTTAATTTATTTAAATTAATAATGCCTTACTTGTTTTCTTAAAAATAATAGAGAATTGCAGATAACCCAATTAACACATATAAATTATTCTCTATTGGCACTTCTCCTCACTATTTGGTTGTGTGGTGCCCTTACCACCAATATATAACTTTAATTAAGTGGAAATCGTGAAGGATTATAAATTTTCTGAAACCTTGTTATATTCCACTGTAACCTAACCTCATAACAAGGGTTTAACTCTTTGTTGTATCCTTACACTTCTCTCTTTGCAAAGGGTTACGAGTGTGAGATCCTGAATGATGTCGTGGTTGTAAAAGGGTGGTGGCTTGTGGAAAGGAACACTTGATTCTTTTTTCCAAAGTGAGCACAAAATTTACGTACAAATAAATAATATTGATAGACAACGAAAATATTGCAGATTGGGGATCGGGTGTAGGGATAGGATGCGCTTGTACAACGAAGAGGGCAGATTTCTAGGTGGTAGAAGAGTGGTCAAAAACAACCTGCATGCAGGTACAACATTTGTGCTGATTGTGTACAATGGCTACACTGGTAGCGGTGGCTACAACAATGTATGACGACTGGCTGATGTCTTATGGCCAATGTGGAAAAAGGCGAAGTCGGGATTAAATCGGCAAGGGTCCAGAAATTGAAAATACGGATAGGATGCGGTCGTACAACAAAGAGGGAAAATTGCTAGGTGGTAGAAGAGTGGTCGAAAACAAGCTGCATGTAGCTACAACACTTGTGCTGACTGTGTACAATGTCTGCACTGGTAGCGGTGGCTACGACAGTGTATGACAGCCGGCTGATGTCTTATGGTCAATGTGGAAAAAGGCAAAGTTGGGATTAAATCGGCAAGGGTCTAGAAATTGAAAAAACCATTAAAGTCAGAAGGTTTTTGAAAAAGTCGGCAAAATTAAAAAAATACAAAAATACGATTTGGTCCTGGTTTCACTTCAATCCGATGACTTTGATTTTTGAGCTATTCTGAGCTACTTCTAAATTTTGAGCGTTTCTGGAGCCACCTAGATCAAATACTCAGACACAAATAAAAATATTAGAGGAAGGATTAGCAGAGATTGAACAAAAAACAATGCTTCAGAAAAGAAATATAAAGATCTCGAAGACATATTTTACCATAAGTCAAAAGAAAAAGACGAGGAAATTTTGTGCCTAAGAGACCATAATAAAAAATTACTTAAACAGATCAAGAAGTCTAAGATTAAGAAGCAAAAGCTAAAGCAAGAGAATGAAAGTTTTAAGGAGAAATTCAACGAGAATCTATCGAAGAAGGAAGAAGAAAATTTGCACTTAAAAACCCTTAATCAAAGGTTATTAGAACAAATCAAAGATTTAAAGGATGAAAAATTTAAACATAAGATTGATGAACTAGAAAATCAAGAACTCATATGTCTCAAAAAACATGATCAAAGTCTACTCACTCAAATTAAGAAACTTAAGGATGATAAGAAATCATTAAAAACAACTTAGAAGAATTTCTCATGAAGGAAGTATCAAAGTCGTCAGAGGTAACAATTCAAGTTGAAGATAAAGGAACGAATACTGATCTAGTCAATTTCACAACTCAAGAAGATGAGAAACCAACAAAAGTTAAAGTATATTCAGATGTAGTAGTTCAAACATTGAAAATTCCAAGTGATGATTCCGTAGCCAACTCAACAACATCAGTGTTTGAAGCGAATCAAGAAACTACCACACACATGATAAGAGAAAATCAAACTCCAAGAACACCTTATCGCCATCTGAATCACAAGGGTAGACAACTAAGTCAGTCTACATATTTGCAACATTCAGAATGGAAACAACAGATTTATGTTCCAAGGAACACTGAAGTTTGCAAAATCCAGTCCTATGATAACAATCCATTACAAAATTCCAGTGTTCCGAAGATTCCACAAAAGGTTAATCTAGGATGGTCTGATCCATTTTCAGTCCGACAATTTTGTTAATCACTCCAGACATCATATCGTCTTGTATCAATGACAATGAAATTGTAGAGACGAGAAGATATTCGAAATGGGAAAAAGAGGCCAAGCCTTTCATTAGTAAGCTTTGAGGACAAAACTTTTTGAAGAGATGGGCAATGTTATGAATATAATTCTTATAAAAATAATAGTGTAAAGATAAAATATAATAATAATAAATAATACTTAATCAACTAATAGTTAGTTAGTTAATAATGAAGAGGCATGTCTTAGAGACATGACCATTTATGAAAGGGCACCTGCCTAGGTATATAAGCGGGCCCTCGATTTAATCATTTCACACTTGTTTTATACATTCAACAATTCTTATATACAATTATTACTTGTCCTACGATTGATGTTTACATCTTCCAAGTCTTTAGAGGATTACTCCACCGCGTATATGAACTTTGTTCGTTACACAAAACATGGATCTATTTCTTGAAGAAGAAGGATGAAGTGTTCAAATGGTTCCGTTCTTTCAAAGCCTTGGTGGAGAATCAAACATGGAAGAAGATCAAAATATTGAGGATCGACAATGGAACTGAATATGAATCAAATGAATTCAATGACTTTTGCAGAGAGGCTGGCATTAAGAGGGAGACAACCATTCCATACACTCCTGAGCAAAATGGAGTTGTTGAAAAGAAGAATTGAACAATTCTGTAAGCCACCCGTGCCATGTTCCATGATCAAGGTCTACAGACATTCTTATGGGGAGAAGCTACCAACATTGTTGTGTAAGTTCAAAATAAGAGCTTGCATCAAGCATTGGATTTCAAGACACCCGAATAAGTTTTCACTGGTAAGAAACTTGATGTTTCTCATTTTATAATTTTTGGTTGTCCCATGTATTTTCATGTGCCTAAAGAGAAAAGAAACAAGTTGGAAGCATCTGGGAAGAAATGTACATTTGTGGGCTACAATGAAAATTCAAAGGCATATAGAATTTGTGCCTGGTCAAAGAGATGTAGAAGTAAGCCATGATGCCATCTTCGATGAATACACTGCCCTTGGGAAAGCCAAGGATCTCCCCATTCCAAGGAAGGATAATGATGATGCTGTAGAAAAACAGGATGAACCTCTGACATATGAACCTATGCCCGATGTTGAAGGCCTGATGGATCCCATTGATCCACCTCCTGGAGGGACATTTCGCGAAAGTAAGAAGCCAAATAAGTATCAATGGTACTTAGCTGCTATAAGTACTATTGTTCAATCTGAGCCATGTACATGCGAAGAAGTTGTAAAGCACCAAGTCTGGAAGGATGTGATGAATGAGGAGTATGAATCCATCATGAAAAATGATGTTTGGGATGTGGTGTCTAGACTGAAGGACAAGTCCGTAGTCACCTCAAAATGGCTATACAAAATCAAACACGGAGCAGATGGGAGTGCCGACAAATACAAGGCCAGGTTCGTTACTCAAGGCTTCTCTCAAAAGAAAGGAGTGGACTATGACGATATTTGCACTTGTTACTCAATATACAACCATCCGATCTATTATTGGTCTAACTGCCACTCAAGGATGGAGACTACATCAAATGGACGTTAAGCCTGCTTTCTTGCATGGCTCGCTTAAGGCAGAAGTCTACTTGGAACAAACCTCAAGGGTTCAAAGTACAAGATCGAAGGACACACGTATGCAGGTTGAAGAAAACTCTCTATGGTTTGAAGCAAGCCCCTAGAGCTTGGTATGAGAGAATCGATAACTATCTTATGAAGCTGGGATTTATGAGAAGTGATGCTGATGTCAAAAAGACGTGCCTCTCATTTTGGTCCTTTATGTAGATGATCTATTTCTGATAAGTGTAGACCCTCTCATTTATCAATGCAAGAGAGAGTTGTCTTCCGAGTTCGAGATGAAGGACCTGTTGACCACTTCGTGTCAACTACCCTATAGTAGTACTCATTTTTGCAAAGGATTTCATCATGTTCGAGCAGTGAAATTATCTTGGATTCATCATCGCCAGTCGTTTGTTTATAAGAGTTGTAAACCCATTCTGCAAAATTTTAATGGAAATGATGCTAGTATGATCATATATGTATGTAAAAACCTAGGTAAGCCTATTATCTTGGCGACGAATTTCATCCTAGGAGGTTTTTCGTCTGACTGATTCATCTGTGTTTCTAAACATTGATGATTGACAAAGTTTTTCCCTCCAGCCTCACCCCAAAGCTAGGGTGGAATTTATCGTTAAGGTCTCAGGTGAGCCTTAATGTTTTAGTCGAGTCTTTTGTAAAAGTGATTTGGGAAAAATTTAAGCTAATTGCCTAAATTATTTTATTACAAATCATTTGGTCTACTAGAACATATTGAGTTGCAGGATTAGGTAATAAATTGAGAATCTATAACGAATGGGTGTTCCTCCTTTGGGGGTTGAAATGTAATTATCTTATGTAAAAAGTATTTTAGTGCATGGTCCAACATACTTGATACCATGGCTAAAATATTAGAGGGTGGAAAAATTATTAATCCTTTCAAGTGTCAATTAATTAAAATTTCTGGCAAAACTAAATTAAAATCCTAAGAGAAAAATTTAATTAATTAGAGTCAAAATTAAAGTCCTAGAGAAATTAAATTCTTCAAGTCGAAAAAATCGTGGGTCTTAAAGAAAATAATTTTTGGAGGTCTCCCACTAAGGGAATATTAGAAATTTAAAGAAAAAATGGACCCTTGGGCCTTGGTGGTTTAAGTCAAAGTCAAATTTTTGAGGAAATTAGCTCAAAATAATGTTTTTCGAGCTAATAAAAAAATGAGTTAAATGAGAAATTCGGAATATTAGAAATTTAAAGAAAAAATGGACCCTTGGGCCTTGATGGTTAAGTCAAAGTCAAATTTTGAGGAAATTAGTTCAAAATAATGTTTTTTGAGCTAATAAAAAATGAGTTAAATGAGAAATTCAGAAATTCCTCAAAATAAAGATTTTCGACAGTGGAGATTAAAAGATCAAACATTTATCAACGATCGAGATTATTTTGACGAGGATCAAGCCAACTAGTCGTTATTTTCCACTGGAGGATTTATCTATAAATTAGAAGCCATTTGCTTCTCAACGCATTAAGAATTTTGTAAAGAAGCTTTGAATCAAGCTCTACCGTTATAATATTTTTTCTAGAAATAATAAAGAAATCTTTGGGGTTTATTCATTGTGGTGTTGCTCTTCTGCCTCTTGTGGTAATTTTTTGGATCATGTTCTTAATGCTCTATGGAATAATATTTTACAAGTTATTATTTCATTAGCCCATGATTGGATTAACTATTTGCACATGTATCTTGCATTAGTTACTAGGTTTAGAGAAGCATTTTAATTTGATCGATCTAGCAGGTATCTCTAGATCCTGAGGGTTATGGTGTCTATCTAGCCCCTATTGATCTAATAACTTGATCTTAAGTGTGTAGAGACTTCAAGGATTGAAACCTTGGGCATGAGGGGAAGTCTTCCGTTGGACCAACCAACTCCCAAGACAAGAAAGCTTAAGAGCGCACACTTAGTTAAATTTTAAGGCTAATCAAATGATTGTTTTTCTGCAGAGTTCTTGGCCATTGCACACCCATTTAAATTATTTCTCTCATCTATTTTTATCTATTGTGCATTTAACGAATAAATCTTCTTATAAGAGCCATAAATCATTGTGTATATTGTAAAATAAATTTTTATAAATAATTTTATTTTTTGACCCTTGTTTGCAGCTAGGGTTTTGGGGATTTGGGATTTATTTTAAATTTTTGTATATTTTGTGGTTTTGGGCTCTTATAATATTTTATTTGTGCAGGTAAACCTCAGGTTGGATTTGAATTTTTTTTGAGGGTTTTAAGATTTTCAGGCCTTGGAAATTTTTTAGAGGTGGAGCTAGGTGGAGTTAGGAAGGCAAGATCCACCATCTTTTTTTCTGCTGCAAGTTCAACGCTCTGTTGGAAATACTGAGGGGGGGGGGAGTGAATCAATGTTTTTATTGTTGTTGTTGTTCTTGTTGTTACCAAAAGCACACACACACACACACACACACACACACACACACACATATAGGAACACAGAAAAAATAGCTGGAATTAATGCTTTTATTAACACAAAACAATGCAATGAATTAAATACAATATATATATATATATATATATATATATATATATATATAACTGGTTGCAATTAGTTGCCAAGCTCCAACTTGGACTTCAGTGAGGCTCCAACCTCCAGAGCACCAACTCTGTCTTGCAATAGTTTTGCACTTAGGAGCACCAACTCCCAAGGATTTCAATCCTATTCAGTTCTGAGGCTCCAACCTCTTGGGCTCCAACCAAACTTGAAATAAATTGTTCTGTTGTCATTCTTTGCTCCCAAGCCTGCTGAGCTTCTGCTTTTCTCCTGTTCTTTTGCTTCTCTGGCCTCTCCTGCCTCTTGCCTGTTCTTCGGCTTCCTCTCTCTCAGATTATGCATTCATCAACAACACTTCTCCTTGTTTTTCTATTTTTATGTATTTCAGACACCTCTGACTGTTCGTTTCCACTTTCCACCGCCTTTTTGGCTTCCTCCTTGGTCGTTGTAGATTCCTCTGCCTCGCTTGATCCTTCGGCTTCCCTCCGCAGTCGCTGTGGCTTCCTCTGAGCTGTTCGAGTTCACTGATACTCCATGGACACGTAAATTCATAAGAGAGGTCCAAAGGAAACACAGAGAAATCATGTTACGCATTACACCATAACAACATTCATTTTTCCAATCATTATGGACATACACAAATTTTTTTTTTAAATCTTTTATTTTTATTTTTTTATTTTTTATTTGACTTATTTTTTATTTTTGGTTTTCAGTTTAACGGAGATGTTGTGTCCCAATCGCAATCACTATCGCCATGATTCACCCCATTTAACTAACGTTCAGCCTCCTGAACCATTGGAACAGTTATCATAAGCCTTTTGGCCTAAAACACCCCGTGCAAGCCAAATATTTAATTACACAGAGAATATGAGAAAAAACAGTCAAAAAGACTAAAGGGCAGACTTCAGGAAATATTACACCCGCATCTAAACTGTATCGGATCCATAGTGAAATCACAATCGGCGCTTTAGTGTGGCAAGGCTTCATAATATATGCGATATGTGATGGATGCGATGATAGATTAACTCATATTGCAATGTGCGGCGGGTCTGCGTGGATATGTATAGCAATCGGGAGTTGCCCTTGGTGGAGGTCTGATGCGACATCGCTAATCGCTATCGGTGATCGCAATGGACCGCTTGACACATTGTAACTCCGCTCCCGAAGTGCCGATGTGATATACATCGACAATCGCAAGTCGCAAGGGTTCAGGGCTCGATGTTAACGCAGACCACTCTCTTATAGCGATGCGATATTATATGTGCCGGATCGTTGATTTGCGCTGTCGCCGATATCCATATATATATAAACTTTTCCGCCGATAGTGTGTTTGCCATATATATATGCTTTGGCCTCTGTTTGCCCTCCGATAGTGTTAAACGCCATATAACTATGTTTTTTGCCGCCGATGGGTAAATACATATATATACAAGTCTTTCTACATAAATGTTTTTGCTGCCGATACATGAGGCTGTTGCATATATATGATATGAGCTCCCGATAGTGTATTCCTTTGGCATATATGGCCCTCGAACGCTGTTTATATATATATATATATATATATATATATATATATATATCGGAGTTCAGCTCCCGATGGTGTATTCCGCCTGCATATACACTATAATCCTCCCGATGGCTCTGTTTGCTTTGTGCTCTGTTAGCTCCTCTGGTTGCTCTGTCTGCTCCTCTTGGCTCCGTCTGCTCCTCTTGGCTCTGTTTGCTCCTCGAATATTGCCATATTGACATCAATGACAATCTGTGTCCAACACGCTCAAGCCCAAGGAGAAACTGTTAAGTCCTCAGCGAGATTTTGTTGTAGTATTTGGGGTGAAATTTCAAGATTTGGAGCAAATCTAAATTTTGTAGAAGCTTGACATTTTTCTTGGTGTTCTGCACTAGCCATTTCTACCCTTGAAAGTCTAGCGTAGCCCTTCTATGCTACTGTTAGCCCTCCCTAGGCTTGGCTGCAGGCCTTTAAGGCCTTGCCGTGCCTTCTTCTGCTAGGCCGTAGGCCCTGTAGCTCTCTCCAAGCCTAAGTTGCACGAAACGGGGAAAGAGGTACGAGTTTCCGAAATGGGCATGGTATGAAACGTGACCTCCCCAAACATTGGAAACGGGGAAACACAATATATCAATATATATATATATATATATATATATAGATATATTAGGACATTTAAGAAATAGGTGCAATCATAAAGCATATATGATACATTCTAATTTATTACATTATGATTAAATTGTCAATTGTCAATGCATAAACTATAAGTCTCTAAATTTACATCACATTTACTCATGAATGATCACATAATGAAAATAGCAATATCAAAAATCAGCCACGAGAAATTTCTAATTTCTTGTTTTGTGCTTGATTAGGAGTCTCCTCCTACATAGTCGAATATCCTTAGTGCTCTTGATTAAATACAAGTTACATACCCTAGTACCCTACGTGCTCTTGATTATTGAGAGTCTCCCCTGCATAGAGGGCTTGGTTCTCTTGATTAAATACAAGTTCCATACCCTAGTACATGACAAAATCCAATGGAAACATTGTAATCCCCCCAATCTTAATTCTGAAAAACAGATGAGTCTATTGGATTTTGAGTGAGATCTAAAATTCTACTTTCTCCATATGAAATCCAATGAGGGTGAAACCACTCTCAAACATCCTGAGTCATTTCATGGTAATGTTAAAAATTTAAGTAAAAGGATGAAAATGAATAATAAAGGAGAATGTCACTTTTACTTTAAGATTTTAACATTACCATGAACTGCATATCAACACTAGGGCCATAGGCTTGAACATTAGGCTGCCCCACTCAGAAAATCCTCTTTTTATAACTTGAGAGGCATCTAGAAGCATCCAGAAGATATTTTAGTCGCCCAATAAAAAATTAGAAGCGAAAACATAAAAAAATACAAGAAAAAGTCAAGTTAGAAGAGGAAACTCCACCGTACGGCTTGGAAACGCGTTTCTGGCTATACTGGCCACGTTTCCTCCTCGAGAAACGGGCCAGTACGGTCGAAAACGCGTTTCCAGGCCGTACGGTACGAGTTTCCTCGTTTCCATTTCGTTTCCGGCCGGAAACAGACCCTTCTCCAACGTTTCCTGCAACTTAGCTCCAAGCCCTCCACTTCCCTTTTCTTCTCCTTGTTGTGGCCCTAAAATCCCTTGTCTTTGCCTTTGCTGTCAATTTTCCCCTTGCGTCAACCCTTTCTCCCTTCTTCTGCCTTCGACCTGCCCTCCGTGAAGCTTTCTCCCCTCTGTCGTGACTTTTCTCCCTTCTGCTACTGTCAATCCCCTCTCGACTAGCCTTTCCAGCTCTGCCGTGAGCCCTTTTGGCTCCTCTCCCATCACTGCAAGTCTGAGAGGTCTTTTCCCTATCTTGGCAGCCTCCCTTTGCCTTAATGTTATGAACTTAAATTCATAAAAATTAATTAAAATATTAAAATATTAAAATGTTATTTAAATAAGTAAATTATTAATTACAATCAATTAATTGACAAATAATTAGCTAAATGAAGAGACATTAGTCCCCAAGGGACATGTCTCTCTGATTAGGCATGGCCAGTCAACTCCTATTAAAGGAGCACCGCCTCAACGTTGTAATCATCATTAAAATTTTATCAATTAATATATATATATACTACATTCAGAAATCATCTGGTGTATTTTAAGTTTTAACAATCAATAGAAATTAGAAATTTAGATTTCTAACAGTGGTATTAGAGCCAGCATTAGACTGGTGACACCCACGACGTTTCTGCTGGCTGTCAAGCCCTACGGGCCTTCCATTCGCAGCCTGCATTCGCTGTTGCAAGATTGCTGCAAGGCCGCGGTTTCCTGGCTCGACGGCGTGAAGGAACAGTTCCGCGGTTCCCTGGATCGACAACGTGAAGTTACAGTCGTGCCACAGACGACATCTCCGTGGCGAGGAGAACAACTCCGTGACATGGGTAGTTGACTGTCGTCCACTGCCAGGTCAATTAGTAGTCGATGTCCTGCTGCTGCTGTCGTCCTGTGCTGCCACCGTGCACCGCCTAACCTTGTCCACTTGTGCTCAGCTCTAGTGACATCGGGCACCAAAAGACGGCCGGTCAACCCGACTATCAAACCGTCCAGCCACCTCTCCGACTCGGCGTGACGGTCAACGTAGTCGTTCAAACTAGCAATCAAAGAATGGCCCAAAGTTAAGAACGTATCCAAGTTGAGGGGATTTTTAGGTTTAACCGGGTATTAGAGAAGATTTATAAAAAACTATGCACATCTGACAACACCCTTGACCAATTTGTTAAAGAAGAATGCTTTTTAGTGGAATGACCAAGTAGATAGGTGTTTTGAGAAATTAAAGGAAGTAATATCAACCACACTAGTACTAGCAACTCCTGACTTCTCAAAACCTTTTGTAGTCAAATGTGATGCTTCTGGGTTTGGAATTGGCGCTGTATTAATGCAGGAAAACCACCCTATAGCATTTGAGAGCAGGAAACTCAATAAATGAGAAGGCTTAAAATCAACATACCAAAAGGAGATGCTCGCCATCATACACACTTTAACAAAGTGGCGCCAATATTTGCTTGGAAGAAAATTTTCAATCCGAACCGACCACAACAGTGTTCAGTTCTTACTTCAACAAAAGACATTGTCAACAGAACAACAGAAGTGGATGGAGAAGTTGTCAGCCTTTGACATAGAAATAGTGCACAAGAAGGAAAAGGAGAATGTCATAGTTGATGCACTCTCACATAAGGATGACGACCCCACACAACATGTGCCACCATGATAGTTGTTCCGAAATGGCTGGACGAAATACGAGCCGAATATGCCAAGGATGAGGATTGTGACTCGATGATTAAGGATATTAGTCAATATACCAACTTCAAGTGGAGGAATGACATCTTATGGTACAAAGGTAGAATTTACCTAACGCCCACATCCAAATTTAAAGTGAAAATGCTAAAAGAGTCTCACAATTCGCCAGTAGCCAGACATTTCAGATTCTACAAGACTTACTACAACATCCGACAGTCATTCTATTGGAAGGGGTATGAGCGAGGAAATTCAAAAATATGTTGCAAATGTGATATTTGTCAAAGAAATAAGAGTGAAAATGTTCCAACTCTAGGATTGCTACATCCACTAGACGTTCCAAATCAAAAGTGGGAGGAGATTTCGAAAGGATAAAATATTTGTAATAGTTGACATGCTCACTAAATATGCCCACTTTATGGCTATTAAAAACACTGACACGACCAAACAAATCGCTGATGTGTTTTGTAAAAATATTTACAAAGTACACGAGTTTCCTAAGGTCATCGCTAGCGATAGAGATGTAAGATTTAAGGGAAAATTTTGGAAGGAATTCTGCCACCAAGCCGGGATATCCCTCAACATGAGTTTGGCCTATCACCCCCAGATAAATGGGCAAACTGAAATTGTTAATAAATGCTTGGAAACATATCTTGGCTACACCGGGCAGAATGGTGGTATAATACCACGTACCACACGTCAGCTAAGATGACACCCTTCCAAGCCTTATATGGTTATGAGCCACCCAGGTGGAAGGACTTTGCACTCCTTGATTCTAGAGTACCAGCAATTAAAGACCACCTAGAAGAAAGTCAAAGGATCATCAACTTACTAAAAGAAAATCTAACCACGGCGTGTAATAGAATGGAACAATAAGTCGACCAACACCGCTCTGAAAGAGAGTGCGAGGAGGGAGATTGGGTCTTTGTTAGACTCCAACCTTATAAGCAACTATCACTAAAACAACAAGGGAAGAATAAATTATCACCTAAATATTATGGGTTGTATCAGATAATCAAGAAAATAAGTAGTGTAGCTTATGGGTTAAAGTTACCGGACAATTGCCGAATCCATAATACCTTTCACGTATCAAGTCTCAAAAGAGTATTAGGGCAAAACCAAATAGCACAAACAGAAATACCAAAGACCGATGAAGAAGGAAGAATAGTCCTTGAACCTGAAGGTATACTTGCTACCTGAGAAAAGGTTTTACGATCCAAGACAATAAAGGAATACCTCATCAAATGGAAGAGGTTACCAGAGGAAGATTCGTCTTGGGAATCAGAACGTTTCTTGCATCAACACCCAGGCCTACCTATGCTTTGAGGACAAAGCATCTTAAGGGGAAGGCAATGTTATGAACTTAAATTCATAAAAATTAATTAAAATATTAAAATATTATTTAAATAAGTAAATGATTAATTATAATCAATTAATTAACAAATAATTAGCTAAATGAAGAGACATTAGTCCCCAAGGGACATGTCTCTTTGATTAGGCATGGCCAGTCAACTCCTATTAAAGGAGCACCGCCTCAGCCTTGTAATCATCATTCGAATTTTATCAATTAATATATATATTACATTCTGAAATCATTTGGTGTATTTTAATAGTCAAATAGAAAATTAGAAATTTAGATTTCTAACAGGCAAGATCCACCATATTTTTCTCCTCCAAGTTCAACGCTCAAACCCAAGGAGAGACTGTGAAGTCCTCAATGAGATTTTGTTGTAGTATTTGGGGTGAAATTTCAAGAGTTGGATCAAATCTGAATTTTGCAGAAGCTTGACATTTTTTTTTGGGATATCCGTTGGCCATTTCTGCCCTTGAAAGCCTAGCGTAGCCCTTCTATGCTACTGTCAGCCCTCCCTAGGCTTGGCTGCAGGCCTTTAAAGCCTTGCCCTGCCTTCTTTGCTAGGCCGCAGGCCTTGTAGCCCTCTCCAAGCCCTCCACTCCCCTTTTCTTTTCCTTGCTGTGGCCCTAGATTCCCTTGCCTTTGCCTTTGCCTTTGCTGTCGTTTTCCCCCTTGCGTCAACCTTTTCTCCCTTCTTCTCTCTTCGACTTGCCCTTCGTGAATCTTTCTTCCCTCTGCCGTGAGTTTTCAACCTTCCGCTACCCTCAATCCCCTCTCGACTAGCCTTTCCAGTTCTGCAGTGAGCCCTTTTGGCTCCTCTCCCATCACCGCAGGTCTGAGAGGCCTTGTCCCTATCTTGGCAACCTCCCTTTGCCTCAACACTAGCCCATTAGGGTTGAGTGTTGCCCCACCTTGGTCTTCAATTGCCTCTCCTAGGTCACTGTGGCAATCCTTAAAAACTTTGAGTTGAATCATTGTTGTTTCCAGATAAATTGGGGTAGAATTTGTGTTTGCAGGAGGACTAGCTACTCAAAGAAAATCGCGAGCAAACTTACTAGCCTCATCTAGCCCTTGGGCTCACTGGTTTGCTCTCTTTTTAACCCTACTAGCTCACTGTTTCCTTACAACAGTCCAATAGTGAATAAAATACTCACATAAGTGGCAAACTACATAACACATTGATAAGTCATTCAAATAAGTTGGTCATCTATCATTTGGATTATTCCATGAGTTGTTGATGATTGTCACATTGCATCATAAGGTTTGAAACTATAGCAGTTGTTGTAGCATTTTTTTGGTTTTAATAAGATAGAATATTTGAAAAAATGTTCTATCTTGATGACAATGTCGATATCAAAGAAAATGTTAGGTTAGATGTCCTAAAAAAATAAATATAAAAAAAATGTTAGGTTAGAAAGAAAATAAAACAAATAAACTCTGAAAGCGAGCAAGTCTAAATGCCACTACTTTGTTTCTGCAAAATAATGGTTGTGTGTAGCTTGTGTTAAATGCCACAACCCATGACAGTCAAATAGTTTAATCTTGACTGCTTCATGCTTTAAATTTGACGTTATAGTTAGAGAATAAAGATTTGGCCAAACTGTTTAATCTTGGCAGATGAGTAGTTAGGTAGAGAATAATAAGGTGCTCATCAGTTTAATCTGAGCCCTTGGATTGATATAAGGTTAGAACTAGATAGTTTCCTGCTTTAAAAGAAAATGGATAAGGGTTTTCTAGCTTAAATGCACCCATTAAGTGAAGAAAAAAATGATAGGGTAAGCAAAGGGTAGGTAGAAGAAAGGTTGCAGAAGATAATGATTGATTGGACAAAGTATACATTTATCATGTTTTACCATATGTTCTATGTCCATGAGGCAGTTACACAAAGCAAACAAAGGTTTACAAAGTCAATTAATTAACTTCCACATTCATTTTACCCCTTTACTTTACTAATTTCCCAGTACTTAAATTCTTTAAGTCAAAAGGCTCAGAGCATTTCTCTGACTTTTGGAGGGACCGAACCCTCACCTTAATGACTTAACGACTTAAGGACAACAGTACTAGATTCCCCATTTATTTTTATATTTATACTATTTCCCCTTCCTACCTTCATACAGTTCATATTCACTCATTTTCCATAAAAACCCCTTTTCCTAATGTCAAAACCCTTTTTACTTATGAAAAGTGAAAATATCATGTAAAATCCCTTTTTTCCTGAAAAACCCACAAAAGGATGTTTTCCCTAAGTATTAATGCATATATGAAAAGTAAATAACTCATAAAAAACATAATACTTAGTCTTTTTCCCTTTTCCGCTTATATTTCATATATTTTCCCTTTTCCTGCTTATATTCCATATTAACACTAACTATAGTATTAAATCCTTAATATTTTTCCTTTCCCGTATATATTAATCCCTTATTAAAATACCCCGAAAACCCTTTAGTTTTATTAAAAACTATGTATTTTCATATCGCATCGCATCAGCGGGATCACAAGCCTTTTTACATGCGTTACTCCCCGCATTGCGAACTCCGATTGCGATATGCGATGGGAAGCCCGGACCCGACGCTATATATATATCGTAATTTATTCCCATATCGCGTCCGCCTCCATCGCAAAGTCCCAACTATTACATATATCCTCCGCATTGCGATAAGCGATGCGCAACGGACCCGACTCATTATATATCATAGTTCATACCACATCGCATCCGCCCTCATCGCAAGTCCCGTCCAATGTATACACCCTCCGCCTTTGCGATATCCGATATCCGATGGACCCGGACCCGACGACATTCATCCACCCGATTCCATAAAGTTTCAAATCCACCATACATTGTTTTGCGAAGGATTTCTTCGTTAAATCGTTTTTATGATTTTAACAAAGAACCAACTCCAATTGCGATAAGCGATAAGCCCGGACCCGATGCCAATATCCGCCCAAATTAATAAAGTTTCAAGTCTACCACATATGCGTTTTGCAAAGTTTTTCTTTGTTAAATCGTTTTTTATGATTTAAACAAAGAAATAACTAAACCTCCATTTAACCCCGCTAATAACAGTTTTAACCATAATATAGCCATTTTCGCCAATTTTTATTATTCATACCCTCCATACTCCTTCTTCACTCCACCATCGTCCGATCTAAAGCCTTCAGATCCAACGACCCTCGGCGATTTCGGGTTAGCTCTCGATACGGGCATTACCCACCCGAAAAGCGGTTTTTCCACCGTCCTCCATTGCTATGTGTCAGGTTCTGGTTATTTCGGGTGACTCCTCCCCAAAACCGCCCATGCCTCATAAGTGGTGCGATGAAAACCGCCTTCCGCAAAACGACAAATGGTTACTGTTCACTATCGCGCCATATTTCAAAGGAAAATTGTTTTTCCCATTTAAACGCCAAAATGACCATTTTTGCTCTGTTTCTCTGTTTTACACAACGAAGCCCCAATAAGCCTCTGCGGCCATTAAAGCCATTGTTTACCTTCCAATATGCCCCGGACTCTTTCTGATATCCTTTAAAAGCTCAATAAAGCCATTGAAGACCTCCTCTGTCACCTTGTTTTTCTTAATGATTTCTGTGTTTTTGCAGGTAAAGACTGTTGTTCCAGGTTTACAAACAAAAAACCTGCATAACAGTTTGAAGACAAATATGAGCGATTTACTGTGAAAAACACAGTAAAAACCTAAAGAGCACAGTAAAGGTCACTCAGCCAGGTCAAAGCATATTAAACAGAGTTTAAAGCAGTATCAGGTAAAAAGGTTAAATGAAGCAATCTGCCAGCGTGAAGGATACCAACAATCGATCAGCTAAAAGGGCAAAATATCATACAAAAATCCAGCACAGCCTGAATAAAGGGGACAACAAGAAACAGTTCAAACAGCTGCCCCTATCTTCTTGCCACGAAGATCTTTCTTTTCCTAAAAATCTTAATCTGTTTTAGGATCTTTTCCTAAATTTCATTATTGTATAAATAACTCTTTTCTTGAGTTGTAAATGGTTCAGAGTTCAAGATTCATAGCTCATTACTTGTAAAGTTGTGACTATTTATACTACTTTGAACCTGGAAGCCACCTTTGAAGGAAGGTTTTGCAGACATTTGATGTACTCAGTCTTTCTTGAACTTTAATACAAAGCAGAGGATTCTGAATCTGGTTTTACACAATTTTGTGTTATGCTGTAATTTTTTCCAGTTATCAATCATTGTGTTTTTCTTCATATGCTTATGACTTATAGATATATCTAGGTAGGAATAATAGTGTCTCAATTACTTCCTATAAGCTCCTGAAGTGATCATCTATTAAGAGAATGGATTAATGAACTGTCTATTTAGCTAATCCCCGCTAATTAATAAATCATTAGCATCCTGTGTAAGCATTAAGTATACTACCTTGAACCTTTGGAACGTAGTTTAGAAGGTTTTCCCACTTATGGTTGTTCTGTTTTATAGTCTGGAAACTGTGATAATCATATTTTTCGCTGTCTTCTACTCACCACTATTTTTGATCTGTATCACTGTGTAATGCTTTATAGCAGCCTTTGTTGAAGTGTTAATATAACCCAAAGGATTAATTACTTTAATTCTACATCTGTATTCATTGGTCTTCCAAAAACTTAAACCAAAAACTCCAAAACAATGATTTTAGATGCTCTGGCATTGGTAGCTGACCTACTACTATCTCAGAGGTACAACAACGGTGACATAAGTGCTTCCTCACTGTTGGCATTCCACATTAAGAAAAATTGAAGGTTTGGGATTGCTTTGGGTATTAATTTGTTCACTTGGTATCATAAGAAATTCATGTTAGATATGATTGGAATGTAAGTAGCATAGAGAAATCTCTTTACTCATGCTCTATAGATCATAGTTGCTACTTGTTTCTTGGTTGTATGTGCCATTATGGAAGATATAATTAGCATTACTGCGATATCTAAATTGTTTCAAGTACACTAATTGTTTGTCTTGAGTTGCCTTAGTTTCAAAGTCTACACTAAGATCTCATAGTCTCATGAATATTGGTCTAATCATATATTTCTTACACAATTGTGCGCATTGAAAATTCCAATTGCAACTTTGACATGATCTTGGTAAGTTCATTGGTAGTATTGTTTCATATCTCTTTAAGCATCTAAGTAGAAATTAGCATGAAGCACATTTGGTTGAATGTTTTAGGATATTGTCTCCAAGTAATCATCAACTAATTGTTCCAGAGCACTCTAATTGTTTACAGTTTATGGTTCAACTTGAATATCTATTGGTGAATGATAACATTGAAGCTCTCTTGAGAAATTGGTGATTGTGTTTTGAACTGAAGATCTAAGTGTTCCTAATTTTCAAAGAATCTAGCACTGACATTGAGAGCCTTATTATTTTTTTATTGGCATTGAAGAGCTGGGTAACCTAGGGGCTTGTTGATTCAAATGAATATCTCTTATTTGACATCATTTCGCTGATATATCTTGAGTGTTTCTAGTTGTATAAGAGCATTGATAAGCTTGCTGTCCCTTTGAGTAATCATCGTTGGCATCTTGGATCATTAGTTAATCATCTAAGTGAATAATTGCTCTAGTTTTTCTAAATTGTATCATTATCAATTTTTGGTTAGTATATCTGTGGATGACAATTTTATTTTGAGCTCTTGAGCAATCATATTGAGGATCTATCTTGTTTATGGTTGGCACATATAATTTGACACATTGTCTTGTATATGAGATTGCCCTTTTCATTTGCTCATTAAGTATTCCTGTCATAAGATTAATCCATCACAAAGTACTCAACATTATTAAGCAAGCTCACATCAAGATCACTCATCCTTTGCATAAGCATTTTAGGCCTAGTTGCATTAGTTATTTACCTACAAGCATAATCTTGGTTGATAGACTTCTAGGGCCACCCTCCACATCTAGCTTAAGGGGCTTAGCAACTCTTCGGTGGTTAACACGGTGACCTTGCAGTCGTCAGAGCCATCGTCTCTGCAGTGCTAAAGGCATCGGGTGATAGGAGCCTAACAAAAGGTATCGTTAATCAAGTCCTTGCTTGCTTCCTGTTGGCCACCTTCCCACAACCTACCTTGGAGTCTAGCTTCAAAACCGTTAAGGGAAGGTCATACTTATATTAGGCATTTAATTAAAAACAACCAAGATCTTTGCATCCCAGTTAGGTCTTAGGATTTGCATTTCATATAGGTTAGTGAAGCATCCAAGCAATAATTGTTCATTCGGTTACTTGGTCTCAATTTTATAACAAGCAATAGTTTTGACTCCATTAGGCATTAGTCTCAAATATAAATTTAATCTAATCCTTGAAATATTGCTAAATCTAACCAGGTAGCTAGGCCACTCAACTATATCTCCCGGACTCGTTTGTTCCCAACTTGTCCTTCATCATCTCATTTTCAGAGGGTCTACCCCCCATAGCCTACTGTTGGGAGGCTACTAGAACAAAGAGGTTGGGGATCAAGGTGAGAGCTCCCGACCTGAGTCGTTGTCGCAGTGCCTATACAATCTGAGTGACAATAGGACCTAGGATTGATGCACTACTTCCTAAGCCTGGAGGGCTGGCAAAAGCCAGGTGAGATTTTCCTTTCTCAAGGAAAATACATTGTGAAGCTGCTCGAGAGATGTAGGATGGTGGATTGCAAATCTGTGTCTACTCTGACGAAACTCAACTTCAATAAGCCATGTTGGAGTGTAGCTGGAGCTTAGGCCCAAATTAGCAAACCCTTCTGAATATAGACAACTCGTGGGGGCCCTGATATTCTTGGTAAACTACCATTCGGACATATGCTTCGTTGTGAATACGTTGAGTCAATTTATGGTCGAGCCCCTCATCACATACATTAGATTGTTGCCAAGAATCTCATGAGGTATCTCAGTGGCACAATCAATTATGGACTGAGATACATTGTCGAGAATTTGAGGCTACATGGATTTATTAATGTTGACTGGGCTGGCAATGTGTTGCAGCAATAGAGCACGTCAAGATTGTTGAGAAATTAGTGATAGTAGTATTAGGGTTTGATTTCTCTTTCTTGATAATTACTTGTGAATTATCTTGACTTCTTTTACTTCTTTATTATATTATTTTTCATCGAGTAATTACCAAATTAGGTGTGTATGAAGATCACAAGAACAAGAGGCACAAGATGTAGGGCAAAAACCCCTATCTAGGGGAAAACCCAGTCAAACTTCTTCCTTCAGTAGTTAAGATGAGATAATCCAATACTCTTTGACTTAGACACAGACTTCCTCCAATCACCAAGTCAACCTTTCCTTCCAGCAACTTTGATCTAGAACTTCGACCTATCCAACAACAAAACTTCGACCTACACAACAACAAAATTCGGCCTATGCAATAACATAACTTCGACCCAGCAACTGCAGAACTTCGACCTCCCCAGTAGCACATCTTTGACGCCAGCAACAAACCAAAAACTTCGTACGAAAGAGAGAGAGAGATAGCCCAAAAACTTCGACTTGTTCTTCTTCTGCAATTCTTCCTTCTTCTCCTTGAACTTCACACTTTTCTGCACTTCCTTCTTGTGTATCGAACTTGTTGAGTTGGTGAGCAAATAGATCGAATTGCACTTTTATATATAGCCTCTTTTGTGGGTCGAATTGTCCTCTTGTAGGCTGAATTCATTAGGCAAGGGCTGACTTGGTGCGGAGGTGACAAATTACATATTTGACTCAATAATAATTCTTTTTATATGATTCAAAAGCCCAAGAAGAATCTCAAAAAATGGACAATGACTCTAATGACTCAATATAAAACCTAGAAGTCCTCATTGGGAACTTTGACCTATAAGATGATGACCCAAGCATGAAACCCAAGCTTTAATAAGTCATTGTATTAATAATAAATGTTTATTTTTCATTCTTTGATAAATACATTTTATAATGACTCAAATATAAATATGAAGACCGAACCTAGTTACATTCTTCAACAAGGATGTTGTTTTTCATTGGGGTCTGCTTAGATTTCGTGGATGAGCAGGAAGCATAAATTGGTTGCTTTAAGCACCGCCGAGGCCGAATACATTCCATTTAGTATGGTTTGTTGTGAAGCTGTTTGGTTTAGGAAGCTCTTCACTGAGCTATTTGAGCACGTCTTGGATACCACCGTGATCTTCTGCGACAACTAGAGTGGGATTCGCCTTTTAGAGGATCCCGTGTTTCACGACTGCTCCAAGCACATTGATATCAGGTACCACTTTATTCGGGATATGGTACAACGGGGAGCAATTAGGCTCCAACACAAAAGCATTGATGAGTAGTTTGCAAACATCCTCACGAAGCCCTTAGGGAAGGTCAAATTCTTAGGCTTCTGAGAGAGACTTGGAGTCGTAGAAAGACCCTCCCATGAGGGTCCCGCTTGAATTGAACATTAAGCTCTGGGAGCTCCTGGGGGCTTGGGGTAATTCTTGGAGCTATGAGTGACCATAGGGTGTGTTGTAGCCATGCCGCCCGAAAGTCCCGACCTTGCCAATTGTTCTGAATCTGTAGTTGAGCAGTGATCTTGGTCCAGATGCATATGGTAGTAGTGCATTTTAGGAATAGATGATCACATGTTTCCATATCCTCTTTGCACAAAACGCACCATGATGGGCCATGAAAGGTACGCTTTTGAAGATTGTCTGCTGTGGGAACCTTATTCCGAAGTATGCACCACATGAACAATTTTGCTTGTGGAGCTGCCTTTAGCTTCCATAATACTGCCACCAATCGAGAGCGAGTGGTCTGTGATCAACATTTATATGTAGGTATCCATATTTGGGGGAGTATTTCCCATTTGGTGAATGTGACCAGTTTAGTTCTTCCTCCCACTTGGTTACCCGGACATGTGATTCCTTCAATGCTAATATATAGTTCAGCCAATTGTCTTGCCAGCATGGGGGAATGCCCAAAGTATTAGAATTTTTCCATGCCTGACTGAACATATCGGTATGCTCCCGATCTGCAATATGTGCCAAGTTGGTATATCCAGTATCCGATAGATGTTGTATCAGCCCTTGAGGTAGTAAGTGCACATTCCCACAACCTATCTAGGGGTCCATACCTATCCGAACAAAGCTTCCATTTCCAATTTTCCAGGTTAGTCCATCCCTAACATGGTCCAATGTATTGAGGACCGCCCTCCAGATCGTTGATATGTTGGTCCTGTCCCATGAAGGGAGCCTAATCTAGTCAAATAGATGTAGAGGATATATGTATTTTTGATAGATAACTTCTGTCCAGAGATTCTTGGATGATAGCACATTCTAGCCCATCTTTGCAGCTAGTGCACAAGCAAAGGATTCTAGTTTTTTCAATCCCCATTCCCCCCATTTCTTTGGAAGTGTGATTTTGTCTGAGCTGACCAAGGCAAATATGTGACTTGCTTGTTTTCCCTTCCAGAGAAATCTGCAACATAGTTGTTGAATTCTTCTGATAATATCCTTCAAGATCCAGGCCAATGACATCCAATAAAACGGGGTGGCTTCCAGAACTGATTTGATGAGAACCAGTCTCCCCGCCTTGGACAACCATCTATGTTGCCAAATATTTAATCTTCTTTCAATTTTTGCAACTAACCATACCCAGTCAACAATCTGATAATTAGATGGTTTTAACCTATAGCCCATATATTTAAGTCCCTCCTATATCTATAGATTGATAAATGGGAAGTGTTGATGTGCCGAATGAATCTCATTTGGGTTGCAAACAAAGGCGGATAGAGTGGATTTATGGTTGTTGGATTGCATGCCAGTAGCGTAGCAGAATAATCGAAAGGTGGAAACAAAAATGGTGGAAACCCCCAATGTTCCATTCAGAAAAATGAGGATGTCATCCACAAATAGTAGATGAGTGAGAGTGCAATTGTTTATGATCTTGATACCCCTTTGTCTGCCCTCCTGCAGTCGATCCGCCGAGATGAGCTTACTCAAACCTTCCATGATTAATAGAAAAAGTAGAGGGGAAAGGGGGCATCCTTGTCTTAGACCTCTTTCCGCATGGAAGGAGGAGGATGCCGATCCATTGATCAGAATACTATATGATACATTGGATATGCAACACATAATCCATTGAATGAAAGATAGAGGGAATCCAAGATGGGTCAATAGCATTTGAATGGAAAGCCAGTTGGTCCGATCAAATTGTTTTGCCAAATCAATATGGAGAATCATGCCCTTGAGGTTCTTGTATTTGATCGAGTGTAGGGCTTCTTGTGCTGTACCCACTGCTTCATGTATTTGATGATAATCAAGGAAGGCAAATTGTTCCGATGATATATGTCTAGATAATATGGGTTTGAGGCGGTTTGCAATAATCTTGGCTATTATCTTATAGATACAATTCCAGAGCGAGATGGGCCTATAATCATCAAAGGATTGAGGGGTATCAATCTTGGGAATAAGAGCATTGAATGTGGAGTTGAAAGCATCATACATCCGCCCCTTCGTCCGACACTCTTCAATGATTTGGAGGAGCTCTTGTCCAATTATGTAAAAAAAAGCTATGTAAAATTCAATCGACCATCCATCTGGTCCAGGGCTCTTATCCCTCTTAAACCACTTAACAGTGGCCTCTAATTCCCCCATGGTTACAGGATTGAGTAGGTCTTCTCCTGTGTCATGGTCCACATATCTGGGGAAATGTCTTGCTATGATGATGATCTCAACGAGATTAGCCTCCAGAGGGGCTTTGAATAAACTTCCAAAATGTGTAATGCCAAGATTGGCCAATTGGTGGACAGTCTTTGCTTGAGTACCCTCATCATCTGCAAGTTGCCATATGGTATTGATGGCCCGATGCCCATTTGCTACACGGTGATAAAACTTGGTATTCTCATCCCCCTCCTTTAACTAGGTAGCCTTGCTGCGAAGTTGCCAAGTTCCCTCCCTGTCTTTCAAGATCCTATTCCTCTCAATCTCAAGTCTGTCAAATCTTTCTTTAGCATCAGCAGAAGTAAACCCACAACCCTACTTACCACCCAAATGATCAATTTCCTGTTCGATATCCCTCAGGGTCTATTCATCTTTTATCCTCTTGTTCTTTGCCCAATCAATTGATATCTGTTTCATGGATTGCATTTTGTATGCAAAAACGACGGAGGCCGATTGACCAGGATAAACAACACAAGTTTTCCAATCCTCAATGATCATTTGTACATAGCTTTTATCTTTAACCCAGATAGAATTAAACTTAATTGGTGGACAGTCTTTGCTTGAGTACCCTCACAATCTGCAAGTTGCCATATGGTATTGATGGCCCGGTTCCCATTTGCTACACGGTGATAAAACTTGGTATTATCATCCCCCTCCTTTAACTAGGTAGCCCTGCTGCGAAGTCGCCAAGTTCCCTCCCTGTCTTTCAAGATCCTATTCCTCTCAATCTCAAGTCTGTCAAATCTTTCTTTGGCATCAGCAGAAGTAAACCCACGACCCTACTTACCACCCAAATGATCAATTTCCTGTTCGATATCCCTCAGGGTCTATTCATCTTTTATCCTCTTGTTCTTTGCCCAATCAATTGATATCTGTTTCATGGATTGCATTTTGTATGCAAAAACGGCGGAGGCCGATTGACCAGGATAAACAACACAAGTTTTCCAATCCTCAGTGATCATTTGTACATAGCTTTTATCTTTAACCCAGATAGAATTAAACTTAAATGGTGCCTTGGGCTTGCGATCACCACCCGCAATCTCAAGATAGATGGGCATGTGATCCGACAACCCCCCTAATCCCACCCATTAACGATATAGCGGCAATTGTTCCAATAAGGTCTCCTTAATAAGAAAACGATCCAATCTTCTGGCTAATGCTGCATCCCCGATCCTCTGATTTCGCCAAGTGGGTTTTAAGCAAGGCATGTGTATATCAATAAGATGATGATCCTCCAGTAGGGTCAGGATCCCATCCAATAGTCAATTTGTGCATTCATACCCCAGGATTTAGCATGACCAAGTGAGAAGTTGAGATCTCCCCCTATAATGATCAAGTTGAGACCGCTGCCAAAAATTGATCCTGTTGATACAATGCCCATAGACATTAATAATCCTCAACTCCCTTCCATTCTCTGCTGAGTAAATATCAGCTCCTATGAACCCTTCCCCCCCCCCCCCCCCCCAGGAATTTAGTAAACATATATATCTGGGATCATATCTGAATATCAAACCACTAGATCACCCTCGTACATCCAGTGCAGTGAATTTCCAACCGAGAGAAATAACCTCAAGTGCGGGAATAATATGTAAGCCAGTCGCAAGTGTCTCCTATAAAATAATAATATTAACCAATTCGAATTCCATCATCCGACGAAAGGCTAATTTCTTAGCTGGGCTAGCTAAACTTCGACAGTTGTAGGAGAACCAGGGGGAGGGAGGTCAATGCTCTAAGGACTTTGTCAATGGGATGTTGTCTACCATGTGCCACATCCAGTTCAGCGTGGATAATGGCTTTAGACATGTTGGATTTTCTACCACAGGCAGACTTGGAGAGCGCAGGTAAGGGTGAAATACCAATTCCACTACCATTCCCCGAGGTTATGCGAGAGAAAGGCTGAAGGTTGTAGCCGTGTCCCTTACTAGAATCAGAGGATGGATCCTCAGGGGAGAGTGGTTCCGGTATCTTAGAGAAGGTAGGCGGAGTGGGGGGGGGGAAGTGTGCAAACAACAGAAGAACAATGCACAAGACCAACGTTACAAAACGAAGAGCAAGGATTATATGCAGATGACAATAAATGGAGAGGAGGAGAGGGTACCCCCAACAGAGGCAACTGCCGCCACAACCGCACGAGATCAGGTGATATGTGGGGATGGGTGACGAGTTTGCTCCTTGCGAGTGCCACTAGCTGCCAGTGTGTCCCTTTGCTAATTCTCCTCAAAATGATTAGGTGCCTTCCCACGCTGGTCAAAATCCGGATTAACAACTGCTTGATTAGGCCGAGCAACCGAAGCAGAGCTAGATGTAGGTAAGGGGTAGTCTTTATAAAGATGTCCAATCTTGTGACATCTCCTGCATCGATAAGGCGCCCCCTCATAGTCCAGAATTTGTACCTTGCAGGTAACCCTCCAATGCAAGCTGATTTGTCTTAATCCATATATCTGCCAAGGGCGTTCCCAATACGCTTGAATACGCCTTCAGACTAGAAATGAAGGGGGAGACCAGGCAGTCTGACCTAGATGGGTCCAACTCAAAGATGTTCTCTCTCGAGATCAAAGAGAGGACTCCATCACTTGAGAAGTACCAGAGCCAATTCGATGTGCCAGTGTTTGGATAGAACCCAAGGTGTAAACTGAGGCCATTGAAATTGAAGGGCGAACCAATCATGAGAAAGGGTAACAACCAACGACAGTTCGGTGAGAACCTGCCCCCAAATCTCCAATACCCATTGTTTCAATCACGCAGTTGAATATGCTCGATCCCTAACACGACCAACCAGGACACGGTCAAATGTGTCTATGACTTCCCCCACTTGAATGTCATCTCCAAACGTGAGAGATATCTTCTTTGTGCCTGCCTTCACCCCTTTGAATCTCTTGGATGGATGCCCCAAACGATTAGGGGGTGGTCTACTCTGCGAAGTGTGGGAAGGGATCGCTTTAGCCTTTATGCGGGGTATCCCGATCTCACCTGGGTGAGGGGGGGTTGATTCCGCGAAACAGTGGGAGGGTCGGGTATGTGAGGAGGGGGAATATAGGCAACAGGGTATAGTGGTTGGGTAGGGTGGAAATGTGGTGTCAGAGGTGGAGGGATGTGTGAAGAACCTAAGGGGAAAGGCGGAGGGGGATTCAAAGGGTATGGGGGGGTGCGGGAGGGTTTAATCAAGAAGAAATAAACTGCAGGGAGGTCGGGGAGAGCGGGGGAAGGTTAGGGTTAGGAAGGTTTAAGCAAGAAGAAATAAATTGTAGGGAGGTCGGGGAGAGTGGGGGAAGGTCAGGGTCAGGAGGGTAGTAAACCGCTTCAGGGAAGCCGAAAGGTGGTAGTGAGGAAGAAGATTGACCAAATGATAACATAGGCTATTGAGCTAGATAAATAAAGGTAGGGTAGTCCAACACCGAGTAAACCCTAGGTGCGCTAGCTAGGGTTGAGGGAATATCCAGAGAGATATTCAAGGAGGAGACCGACAGATGCGGAGTTTATACAGACCAGTTGGGGTCCAGTTCAAATGGATCCTTGGAGTAATCAACTATGTCTCCCTCCATGCCAACCGACAGCAAAACGATAACCCTCCTGAGATAATTCCCAGCTGATTGACTTAAAGGACTGAATCTGACAGAGCTCAAGGAGGCAAGTTTGACCACTGTGTTGACCATCTTTGGCTTTCTGGTTAGGGCCGAGTTTGACTGTAGTGGATTGCAGATTTGACATGGTTGTTTTGACTTTGATTTGGCAAGTGAATTTTGACTTTTGTACTCTCTCTCTCTACTGAACATTTGATATAATAATAAGAAGAATTGATTAAAGGGGTTTTACCCCACATTGGGGCTTTCCCCTGGCATCTGCCAAATCTAGTGTCCTCTTGTCTTGGCTTGTCTATTGCATTTTATTTTATGTTCTATCTACAGTCACTGTGAATGTGATTTTTGGGTTGACTGTGACCAACAAGGAAGGCTGAGTTTGACTAAGGTTGACAGAGCTCAAGGAGGCAAGTTTGACCAATGCGTTGACAATCTTTGACTTTTTGGTTAGGGTTGAGTTTGACTACAGTTGGCTGTAGATTTGGCATGGTTGTTTTGACTTTGGTTTGGCAAGTCAATTTTGACTTTTGTACTCTCTCTCTACTGAACATTTGACATAATAATAAGAAGAATTGATCAACGGGTTTTTACCCTAGATTGGGGTTCTTCTGTGGCATCCGCCAAATCTGGTGTCTTCTTGTCTTGGCTTGTCTATTGCATTTTATTTTATGTTCTATCTACAGTCATTGTGAATGTGATTGATGGCTAATGTGATTACTATTGGAAACTAATTTGGAAAATGTCATTGGGTTGCTTAAAAGTACATTGAAGTAATTGTGCTAAGCATAGAACATACCGTTGTTAACTAAATTTAACAAAAGATGATCAAATTATTATCAACGGTCGAAATTATTTTGACGGGGATCAAGCCAACTAGCTGCTGTTTTCCACTTGAAGGATTTCTCTATAAATAGAAGCCATTTTGCTTCTCAAGATATTTTGATTTTGGGTTATCTCTAGATGATGTAAATTCGTAATGCTGGTATTGACCCATTGCTCTATTGGGAATGTTCTAATATCATTATAAAAAGACTTTGGGGTTCATTGCATGGTGTTCTTGTTCCATTGATCTGTGGTACGTGCTAGTTATGTGCTAATCCTATATTGTGCTTCATTGTTATATAAATTGTTAGTTCATTTGTCGTTGATAGGACATTCTATTGGTAAAATTTCGTTTTATCTTCACTGATCCGATTTGAGAGAGGTTCGATTTGCCAAGTAAGAGATTCTCAATTTAATTGACTTATTCCATGAGACTATTGAGAATTTGTTTTTTTGTTAACCCATTAGAGGTGAATGACTTTAGACTATTTTATATATAATAGTATCATAATAATAATAATACTAATAAGGATAAAATATTAATTCTTGACTTGTATAATCATGATTGATTTGATTTTAAAGTGGATTCCATATGTCGAGATCATCCTTGATCATTTAGACATGGCTTTCTATTTTTGGAAAGTCACTTCCATATTGAGATGTGACTTACTATTTTTGGAAAGTTATATTAGAATTGTCAAAACGAAATTTTATTATAGCCATGTGGTTCAAACAGAACTGAAAGATATGATTTCTTCTAAGAGAAATATCATCCTTGAGCCGCCAATTTTTAACACCTTGGTGAACGAGGGCGTGTGTTTTGTCCTTTGCATCAATGAGCAAGTTTTAGAGGATGATATGGGGCTTGAAGATGGTTTAATGTTTTTAATGATAATTTTGGAATTTTATGCATAACACCTTGGATGAAGGTTAAATGGGTTTGGGTGCTGGTGGTTTGGGAATTTAAGGCAAGGAGAGAGTTTGGGTGGGATGTGGGTTGGCAGTTTGATACAGGGTGAGAATTTCGGTGGCTTGCTTTGTAGTAGCAGGGAAACACATGGTCCTCAAGCTGGTGGTGAAGATTTTTAGCTCTATTATGTTTGGAATATCAGTACCCTCCATCTGTGTGTTTATTTTAACTAGACTGTTGGGATTCTTCTATTGCTGAGTACATGCCTGCAAAAGAAATGGCCTCTTTTTTAGAAGAGAGCAACTCTTAATAACAACATTTTGTGGTAAGTGGTCAACTAAAATTAGTAATGATTGATTGATTTATTTTGTATTTAATTTCAAATGATTATCATATTTCTTCTGAGAGGGATACCAATAAAAATCTTAGTTTAGTTAGGTCTGTTAATGTTTAATTCTGAGATTTTGCCTACTTTTATAAGCATGTCTTTGTAGTTAGTTAGTGGAAGGTTGAAATCCCTTTTGCTCTGCATTGACATTGACAGTAGTATTCCTTCAGTGCAGGTAGCGTGGAGTTAATAAATTTATTACTGTCAAAAGGGGTGCCAGTGGATGCCCCCAGTGATGCTGGCCCACCATTAATATGGGCTGCAGGAAATGATAGACCGACGGCCGTCAAAACTTTATTGGAGCATGGGGCAGATGTAAGTGAGTTGTATTGTTATGTTATTATTGAACTCCAACATTTGCTTTGCCAAATGTTTATTATTTGGATACAAAAACGAGATTTATGATTTCTTGTTGTTTAATCTTGCTTGGGAGTAGTTATTGGCTGTTTATTAGAGGATTTTATGTGTGAAACAAAAATTATCTCTAATCTCTCGTGGTGATTGTCTATTACGTATAATTTCTTATGGTATGAACCATCTCATTTGTAGGGTTACCATGTTGTCATCTCAAGAGAGGCATTTTTGATATTTAGTTTTCTATTTATCTTTTTGTTAGCAGTGAAAACACTGTTCTTACGCTTTATAAGTATGCTGGAATTGCAGATAACAGTGACTTGCATTGTTGTGGATTTGCAATGGGAACTTACATAGTTTCAACTTGCTTTTATTGTCTTACTGGAATGAAATAGTTGCCTGGTCATGGTAGCTTTCTATTCTGGAATACGCTGCTTGTATTTATTGATAAACAATAAGGAATAAGTACGATTATAGGAGCGTATCCAAAAAGTGGATGACAATAAAAGTCTGCTACCAAGTAACTCATGAGTACAAAGCGAGAGCCTTAAACCAACAGCTTGCAATCAAAAGCTTGAAACAAAATGACCAAAGCTACTATAAAAGTTCCCTTTACAAACACATGGGTCTATGCTTGGCAAGACAATGGTGTCAATGAATTTAAATATCAATAAAATTGGTATAACCATCTCTTTACAAGGTACAAACCATCATGGAAGAGCGTTATATGCAGTGGAAATAAAATCAGAGAGAGATGATCACACATTACAACAAATATACACCCTGTTAAAATTGGAAACTTGGGCCAAACTCCATGTGGGTCATCTTATTAATGGTAGGTAATATTTTTCTTGGATCCCTCTCATCGAGAGGTGTAGGATTGATCTAAAGATCATCCGATTCTGATAAGTATTCATGGAGATATGAAATTATTTGTGTTATAAGACAATTCGTCAAGGTCGGCCAGCAACCAAATATACCCCTCATGTGCTCCACGATTTAGTATAAAAGGAGGTGACTTGATAATTATTTCTACACACACTTCTATCTTGATTTCTCTCCACTTGTCTTGGGTTTTAGTGGAAGAGAAATCTAGGAGTGGAAGCCCTAGACATTGGAGGAAAAGAGGCTGCCCTAGCCGCAATCAAGAAGAAGGGATAACGCTGCCCTAATCTAGAGGGCAGAAGCGGAAACTGTTGGGACCTGTCGGGAATTGCCGGGAAAGCTGACGCAGAGGGCAGAAGCGGAAACTGCCGGGAACTATCGGAACTGTCAGAATTGTTGGGAAAGCTGATGCAAAGGGCAGAAGCCGGAACTGCTGGGAACAACCGGAATTGCTGGGAATTGTCAGAACTGCAGGGAAAGCTAACGCAGAGGGCAGAAGTCGGAACTGCCGGGAATAGCCGGAATTGCCGGAACAACCAGGAAAGATGACACAGAGGGTAGAAGCCAGAACAGCTGGAACCGCGGAATTGCCGGGAAAGATGATGCAGAGGGCAGAAGCCGGAACTGCCAGGAATTGTCGGGAATTGCCGGAACAACCGGGAAAGCTGACGCAAAGGGCAGAAGCTGGAACTGCCGGGAACTGCTGGAACTACCGGGAACAGCCAGAACTGCGGGAATTGCGGGAACTGCGGGAACTGTTGGGAACAACCGGAACTGCGGGAACTGTTGGGAACAACGGGAATTGCCGGGAACTGCTGGAACAGCCAGAGCATCTATCTCCGAATGAGACCAACATGCAAGGGACAACTAACTAACATTGGGACAGTTGTATGGTACTTAGCAGCAAATACACCAAGCATGCAGTGTTACAACTAGCATGCAAGGGACAACTAGCATGGAACAACAAGCATGCTAAGGACAACAAGCAAGCAAGGGATAACAAGCAAGCAAGGTGCAACCAACACATAGGTCAGTATGGCAACATGGTGCAACAATGGCACATAATGCAATACAGTGATAGGTACAGTCATGATTAATGAAGCGTGATGAGATGCAGCATAGTGATGATGGGTGCAACATGGTGCAGCGCGGTGAGGTGCAGCATGATGATGAAATGTAGCACAACGATGGGTGAAGGAGTCACCTTAGAGAATCAGCTAAAGCAGCATGTCTTCAACTGATCTCATGTATCATCTTCTTAGAGATGATCAATGCTCTTATCTAGATAAGTCAAAGTGTTGACTTATGTTGTAAATGTACTATCTATCTCTCTCTCCGCTAAACTATTGAAGAACATATAAGAAGAATTGATCAAGGGTTTCCCCACATTGGGGTTTGTCCTTGGTTGGCGCCACATCTTGTGTCCTCTTGTCTTGGCTTGTCTTCTGTGATTTATGTTTATGTTCTATCTGCAGTTTACTTTAATGCTGATGTGATTGCTAATCTGGAAAAGATATTGAGCTAACTGTGAAAATTGAAATAAATTGCTCTAAGCATAGAACATACCTAAAATTAACACACCCACAATGATTCTACTTCATTAATTTAATCTCAGTATAATTAGGGTTTCAAGCAATAGTGAAATTTCAAATATGCATTCGCTGGAACTTGTAACTTGACCCTTGGATGAATTCAGCCCAAGGAATTCGGCACACTGAAAAATCAACCTCTGAAAGAAATTCGACCTAGAGAACTTGGCTCACCTCTTCACTGGCAACTCGGCCTTGCGCCTTCGTCTTGCATAACCTTTGCTGTTACAAGAAATTCAGCCTTGGCAAATCTACTTGTCCAATAAATCGACCTCCTTTTTGCTTTAGCAATTCAGCCCTGCAATCTCCAGCAATTCGGCTGTGGAAATCACTCGAATCAACTTGCACTCTTCCTCCTTTATGGTTATAGTCTTGCTGAGCCTCTCGCTCTATATAAAAACGATTTCTCCCTTCTTGTTGTTTCTTCACCTCTCACGTAGGTTAAGCCCAAATCCCTAACCAAATCTCCCTTCTAGAATATCTAGGAGATCAACGGTTGAGATCATTTCTAAGTCACTTAAATAAATAAATTTTTATTCTTAGAAATAGTCCATAATAATTAATTGACTTTAATTATTGAACTTTTCCTAAGTTAGAGTTAGGAAAGAAGACAAATCACTTACACCACCAAGGAAGCACCTAAATATGTTGATTTTTGTGTAGCTTGGGAGGTACTCCAAGCCCTAGTGTTCGGGATTTGGAGGGAAAAGCGCCACAAGTAGGCTTGTGAGCTTGGAACCCAAGCATGGGGTTTTGCACCCATCGAGATTTGGGCCAAAACTATGATGAATTTGAGCATGACAAAATTTGAGGTGATAAAGCTTGGCGTCCCGATTCCAACGCTTCAAAAATCACCCAAATCAGAGCTCTAGAACTTGAGTTATGAATTTTTGGAGTTATGATTGGGTTTTGCATGTGTGTCTAGGTCAGCTTGGAGTTAATAAGCCAAGTGACAATTGTTCAAGCGCCATTGTGAAGTTTTGGAGGAGCACTTGTATGTGTATAAATACAAGGTGTTGTAGAGGGTTTCAAGTCTGAAGGTCGAAATAATGACACGTGGCACTTCGTACAAGTTCGCTCTACTGAACCAGTGTATAATCAGGTCATCGTGGGAGATTTGGAATAAGTCTTTCATCCATTTGGAGCAACACAAGGCACCCAAATGAGCTCGGTTGAGGAGGTTTATATCTCTGTTGGACCGCAGGTAGGAGCAGCCAAGCGAAGGAGGAGAAGGCCTTGTTTTGAGCCTCTTCATGACTGTTTTGGATGCGTGTTTACCTTGCAGGAGGTCTGGGTGAGATAAGGTTGTATTGGGGTTGTTTTGGAAGACTTTTGTATGGGAAGATCTCATGAAACAAGTCCGCAGACCTGTATAACAGTCTTGGGGAAGGTTGAAGCCTAGTCTCTGCTTGATGTAAGGGACGTAAGGAAGTACAGTGGGTTGGAAGAAGTCTTACCAACCAGTGGATAGAAGGAGAGCCTCATACAAAGGCAGCCGCAACTCCAAGGGTGACTTCTGGGTTGTTTGAGGGTGGAGATCCCTGTCTAGGGTAAGCCGCAAGCCCTAGAGCTATTGCAGGCCTGTTTTGGGCAAGACAGAGGGCTGTAAGGCTTGTTCTTAGGTGCTGGAATAATGGGACAAGAAACGTAGGCAGTAGGCTTGAAGAAGGGAATTCACAGCAAGAGAAGGACTGTTGCATGGTTTTTATGAGGGTTGTTAGGACTGTGTATTATGCCCTAACCAGACCTAAGATTGCAGTAGTCAAGAGGACCTCAAATAGTGAGTTGGAGTTGTGTGTTGGGTCATAGTTTGTGACCTGTTTTGGAACGGTTGATAGCAGCCTATGGGTGCCACGTGTTGGGGTTAACATGGAGTGTTGAATACCCCAACTAGGAGCAGATCTCATGGTGGATGGAAGTCCTAGGTGAGGACATGTTGATTCAAGCCTAGATTTGTGCAATAGCTCCTCTATTGCAGAAGCAAAGGATAGTTGATGAGAATTCTATGGGAAACGGTGTGTAAGGGTCTCCTAGGTAGGAGGATGCCCTAACTAGGTGCAGATGCTACAACGTGGACTTGGTCACACGTGGACTGTTGGAGGGCAGCGTGAGAGTGGATCAATTGTGGATGAGATTGGGCACTTATGGTCTGTTGGAGGACATCGTGATAGTGTCCAAGTTGGAGCCCAGTGTGCAACACCTTGATGGGAGAGAGGCAGCTGTTGAGCTCAAGGGTTGACGAATTAGAAGAGCAGTTTGTGGAGCCCTAGACTTGTATGTGGAGAAGGACTTCTACAACAGATGACGGGCAGTCATACTAGCCCGTGTTCATTGTGGGAGATGGACATCTTGCAGTGATAGGTGGCAACCCTCCGTGCCCTATGTCTATCATCATCGTTGCAGCACAGGAAGCCCATCGTTGCCATCGATGTGTTGATGCATTGATGGACGAATGGTCAACTAGAGAACAGATTGGATAGACGAGATTCAATGGCAAGATGGACTTGGAGCATTGATAGAGGCAGGAGCTGCAAATCGGGAGCCGAAGGACTGGGCAGGTACAAGGTATGACCTAGGGGAGCTTAGAGAGTCAACTTTATCAACCAGATGGTCAAAGTATCTTGTTGAGGGTAGATTGGTTGTCGATGAATTGACACCAAGCCCCAATTTTGTATATTGTACTAGTGGATGTATGAGGGCAATTATCCCTGGTACGAGAGCCCTAGACTGTTGTATTATATGTTGTTCAATATAACGAAGTTAGGTTGAAAATTGAAAAAAGTTGTCCATATTCTGTGCATGTGTGGTTTACTGCTGTTTATATTATGTTGTGCAAAGTAGTATCGTTGAGATTGTTGGTTTGGTAGCATTAGAGATTTTAAGATTCTATCCTAGACCCAAGATCGTGGGAATTCAACATGGTATCAGAGCGTTTTTGAGCTACTTTGAGGGACAGTGAATTAGAGTGTGCACATCGAAGCAACTCAGAGGGAGTGTGCACAACAAAGGGAAGAAGATTGATAGACATTGCAACTTTTGTAATCGAGATGGCCACTTAGAATCCAAATGCTTTAAGAAGATGGAAGCCTTGGAAGCAGCAATGAAGAGCATAACATCCATTTGGAGCACTCTTCAACTTCAACTTCATCTTCCGGAATAACACTTTCTGCATGTGGTTGTCAAGCATCTCGGTCTGGTTATGCACTAAATGCATCTTCTTCTTCTCATTCTCATGAGTGGCTCATTGATTCTGGAGCTTCTTATCACATGGCCAACAACAAAGCCATGTTTTCTTCTTTAAATGATTGTAACAACAAAAATATATATGTTGGTGATGATAAATCTCTTAGTGTTGTAGGGACTGGAACTATTCATCTAGACAATGGTCAATTTAATGATGTATTATGTGTTCCAACCTTATCCTGCAACCTTCTATCTGTATATCAGATAACTCATTTAGGTGAAGGTAAAATCGTTGAATTTTCAACTCATGATGATGTAATTAAGGACCTAAGAGATCCTAGACAAATTTTAGCTACTGGCATTGCTGATGATTCTACAAGGTTGTATAAGTTTAAAAACTTTGGGTCATCAACTCTTCCCTCAGTATTTGTTGCTCATGATGATGAAGTGAGCAAACTTTGGCATGAGCGATTTGGTCACTTAAACTATCGCTCCCTTCAAAATCTATGTAAAGAAAATGTGGTGACAGGTCTTCCTATGGTATCTTGCAGAGATGGTGTTTGTTCTGGATGTGTACTCGGAAAACATCATCGGGATAGTTTTAAAAAACGTGTCTCTTGGCACTCATCCCCTTTACAGCTTGTGCATACTGATTTATGTGGTCCACTTCCAGTTGTTTCATTCTCTGGCTACAAGTATTTCTTGACATTCATTGATGATTTCTCCAGACGTACTTGGGTATACTTCTTAAAAATCAAGAGTGAAGTATTTAAGATGTTCTTGGCCTTTAAGGCCTTTGTTGAGAAACAATCTGGAAATCAAATTCTTAAGTTAAGATTTGATAATGGCGGAGAATATGTTAACAACAAATTCATCAACTTTTGCACTGAGCATGGAATTCAAATGCAACATACTGTTCCATATACTCCACAACAAAATGGTGTAGTTAAAATGAAGAATCACACGTTAAAGGAAATGGCTAATTGTATGCTTCAATCTAAAGGACTTGGTCTTAATTTTTGGGCAGAAGCAATTAACTGTGCAAATTACATACTAAATCGCACTCTTACTAAGGTTTTAAAGAATATCACTCGAGAAGAAGCATGGAGCTCAATTAAACCAGATGTAAGTCACTTTCGTGTTTTTGGAAGTGAAGCATGGGCCCATATTCCCGATGAGAAACATAAAGCCTTAGAACCTAAGAGTGAAATATGTATTTTTGTTGGATATTATGAAGATGTCAAAGGATATAGACTTCTTCCACCTAAGTCCAAAAATGTTATCATTAGAAAAGATGTAAAGTTTTCTAAAAATATATCGGCCTACGAGCCTAGATCGGCGGATGTCCCACCTCTTTCTATCCCTTCTACTATTGAAAATATTTCTTCTTCAGATGATGACAATCCTCCCCAACCTTCTCAGGATACTCCTTTAGCTCCTCAGCTTCCAAAATGGGTTCGTGCTACTTGGGATGTAGCAAGTGCTCTTATAGGTGATCCTACAGATCAACGACGTACACGTTCTTAGTTTGATATAGCCTCTTCTTTACTGGCTCAAGCTTCAACGAATTATGATCCTGACACCTTTACAAAAGCTTTAGGCCATCTAGATTGGGATGCAACTATGAATGAATAATATCGTTTATTATTGGCAAATGATACATGGGATCTTGTTCCTCTTCCAAAGGGGCAAAAACTTGTTAGATGCAAATGGGTTGACAGAACCAAGTTTGGACCAGATGGAAAAGTTGATTAACATAAAGCTCGTCTTGTTGCTAAGGGGTTTTCACAAGTTGAAGGCATTGACTATTTTGAAACCTTCTCCCCTGTTGCCAGAATGAACTCTATCTGCCTTGTTCTCTCCCTTGTTGCCTCTTTCAAATGGGAAATCCATCAGATGGATGTTAAATCTGCCTTCTTGAATGGGGACTTGCATGAAAAAATCTATATGGAACAACCTCCTGGCTTTATACAAACAGACTCCAGCCTTGTATGTTGGCTTAAGAAATCCCTTTATGGTCTCAAGCAAGCTCCTCGAGCTTGGTATGCCAAAATGGATAGCTTTCTTTTAGAAACTGGCTTTTCTAGGTGTCATTCTGACAATACTATCTACACCAAGAAAGTGGGTAAGTCTCTTATCATTCTTGTTCTTTATGTTGATAATCTTGTCCTACTGGTAGTGATCCCAACCTTATAAACCATGTAAATTCCAGCGTTAAAAAGCAGTTTGAAATGACAGACTTAGGATACTTGCATTTTTTCTTGGTCTTCAAGTCTTGCAATCCAAGGAAGGTATTTCCCTTTCCCAGTCCAAGTATGCCTGTGATCTTCTATGCTACTTTCACATGGAAGACTGTAAACCAACCCCTTCTCCGTTTCAGTCTGGAGCCAAACTTTCAATCACTTGTACTTCCCCTGAAGTTGATGCTCCCTTATACCGTCAGCTTGTAGGAAAACTTTTGTATCTGACCCATACACGTCCTGACCTTTCCTTTGTTGTTGGCCTTATTGCTCGGTTTATGCAAAACCCACATGAAAGTCATTGGAAAGTAGCTAAAAGAATATTTCGTTATGTTCGAGGTACAGTTCAGTTTGGGATTCATTACAGTGCAGAAGCATCTCCTCTATTGGTTGGTTTCACTGATTCCGACTGGGCTAGTGACCCTGATGATTGGAAGTCTACTGCGGGTTATGTTTTCACTCTTGGTTCTGGATCTATTACATGGGCTTGCAAGAAACAAAGTGCCATTTCTTTGGCGCTGTAGAAGCTAGTAAGGATGCCTTGTGGCTTCGTCACATCCTGTTAGAGTTTGGCTTTCAGCAGCAGCATCCGACTACACTTTGGTGTGATAATCAAAGTTCCATTCAACTATGCAAAGATCCAGTCCAACATCAGCGTAGCAAACACATTGAACTACACATGCACTTCATCAGAAGGCTCATTCATGACCATGTTTTTGAAGTGCAATATTGTTTAACCGATGATCAAGTTGCAGACATCTTTATAAAGGCTCTCACGGAAGTGAAGTTTATTAAACTTCGATTTATGGTTGGAGTTCAGGAAGTTGTCACTAAGGGGGGATAGGTTCTAATGCCTCCTTCCTTTTCCTATTGTACATCCTTCAATCTTATCCCAAGTTGTTTTTAAGTGGTGATGTTAGGATATTTCGACACATAGGAAATAATTAAGTATAACTTGGTCTATGTAGAGTTAGGTAAAGTGTGTTTCTTTACTATGTACTTTTGTAACTTACAATCTGATGGTCACGATATGTTCTAGACATGAAGTGATCCGATAGTTCATTCTCTCCTCGGTTTTACCGACACTTGATCCGTGGCTTAACACCCCATTGGTCCATGATCTCTATTTATAGAGCATGGAGGGTCATTTGTAGGGTGACTGTTCATGAGAAAAGCTTATGTAAATTTTCTTTCTTTTACATTAATAAATTGCTTGAAGTGGCTGCTTTGGCTGAGGCCTTGGACTATTTCCCTCTTTGAGGGTTTTAACCACGTCAAGAATACTGGTGTATTGATCTATGATTTTTTTGTGAGGGGTGTCCTTTGGTGTTCTATCTGAGGAACTTACCCTGTAAATTCCTATAGTTTCCTTTCACATTCCTATGGGTTTGTTCGCCTTTGATGTGATATTATTTTGTTTTCTTGGAAGCAACTACATGTGATATAAATTTATAATCATGTTTTCCGTGAAGAAGGAAAAATAAAAACTCACCCTTCTCCTTGTACTTCGTGTTATATATCTTGGGAAAAAAATCATCCTTTCATTAAGATTCTGTAGATGCCTTTTGGCATTCAATGATTTCTTCCCATGTATACTTCATCAAATAAGTCTTGAAATTGTTCTGCGTAACTTCTTAGATCACACTGTTATAATAGGTCTTTCTGTTTCATCAAAAGAAGGTTCATATGGTATGTATCAGTTCAAAATATGAAACAAAAAATCTTCTCTAGGTAGCATTAGAAATTTTCCATTCAAAATCCAAAATTACAACATTAGATTTTCACAACCAACCTATTGTTCTAGAATTTTACATTTGAGGAAAAATATATATAACTGCAACTGTAATAACTCTGCAGAGTATCAGGTTAAAAACCATATGAAAGGTCTTGGATCATAATCACTTAGCACTCCTATGTTTTGAATGTAAATGATTAATAATAAATAGTTAACAATGATTAGTATACTAAAGAGGCATGTCTCATAAAGACATGACCATTCATGAAAGGGAACCTGCCTAGGTATATAAGCAAACCCTCATTTGTAACAATCTCATCATTTCATATCTTCTGTATATTCTTATGTAAATATATTTGTCCTATCATATGTATTTATATACTTAAAATCTTCTGAGTATTCTGCAGCATATATGAACTTTGTTAACATCCTATTGGATGCACCCAAATATGCCATTGTACCTGGAACCATCTGCACACCCAATTTTGGTAATGTATCAATAGTGCAGTTCCTGGAGCCATTTGCACACTAACATCATTTTTCTTTCAAATGAGCTGGCAAATGAGTTGCCACATAATTTTATCAAACCTTTTATTCTCATCTAATGCCAAAGTCTTTAACTTTTTTATTCACAGTGTTATGAAGATATAATTTATAGAAAAATAATAAAAAATAATGTAAACAATAATAATCATAATTAAGGATTAATTAACTAGTAATTAGTTAATGAAAAGGCATGTCTCTAAAGACATGTTCATTCGTAGAAGGGTAGCTGCCTGGGTATATATACAAGACCCTCAATTGTAATCAAATCATCTCATCAATTCTTTGATATAATATTCAATATACAATTACTTGTCCTATGATGGATGTCTTTGTCTTTCGAAGTATTTTGAAGATTACTGTTGTTTTTCCCCAAGGAAAAATCGTAATTTCCATTAAATTTGAAAATTACATATTGTAGATGCTTAAAGAAACATACGCTGTAAGTTGTGGTGTAACCACCTTTAGATGTTCAAGTATAAAAAACCCTGTAGGGTATACTGGTAGTATGTACATAATCAGATGTCCAAAAATAAATATATACATAAAACTGTTATGGAAAACAAAAGTACTAGCAGTAACTAAAAAATCATGAAATCAGGCCCTGTTAGGGTGATGGTAGTACTGATAGAAGTCCGATCCCCTTTGTTCCTATATTAGCCATAGACTCCTAGGTTGGATCGTGGCCTCCTTGGATAACTGGTCGGAAATCTGGTTGCGCTCCCTGTAGATGTGATGACAAACGATGGAGTCAAAGTGGGATTTTAAAAGCAATGCATCATCCAATATGTTCCTGACTGTGTGCGCATGATAGATAGATGTACTGTTGAACCAATTTATAATGATCTTAGTATCACCAAAAAGATGTCTGAGTGTGATCAATTCAACAAAGTTATTAGTGCCAATGCCCAATCCCATCTAGGTTTAAAAAAAATGATTATTTAATAGATGTAACAATGCTCCACCCCCATAGCCGCGTGCTTGGGCTGATCCATCAAAGTAGGCCCAAGGTATGTTTCTATCAATAGCTTCAGGGGTGATGGTTCGCAGGGGAGCAGATCTATCGTCATCAGGAATGCAAGAATAACTGGATAGAACATTGACAGAACCCTGTGTCCAGTGAGGCTCAATATCTCTGAAGATAGATTTGTTGTGAATTTACCAAATAGCCTGGCATATTAATAAAGGGAGATTCCTAGCTTTAGGAGGGTGGGCCGACGTCCACCAGGATTGCCAGGCCTCGAGTATGGAGTTCCCTTGCCTTCGAGAGGTGATAGAGAGGGAGGAGAGAATCTGTGACCAGAAAGCCAAAATGGAGGGGAAAAGAAGGAAGAGATGCTCAATAGTCTAAGAGTCCTGACGGCAAAGGATACACCAAGTAGGGCCATGGAAGGATCGCTTCATTAAGTTCTCTCCTGTAGGAGCTTTGAGTCGGAGAACAATCCACATGAAGAGTTTGGTACACAGATGGGCCTTCAATTTCCATAATAAACTGCACCTGGTTTATGCTCTGAATATATAATAGGGTATCCGTCCTTTGGAGTATAGTTACCTTGCTTGGCATGTGCCCAAATGAGCTCATATTCACCATCAATAATTAGTAGGGCCATGGAAGGATCATTTCATTAAGTTCTCTCCCATAGGAGCTTTGAGACGAGAACAGTCCACATGAAGACTCTGGTACGTGGAGGGGCCTTCAATTTCCATAATAAACTCCACCACTAATCAATGACTGGTGGCTTATGCTCTGAATATTTAATATGGTATCCGTCCTTTTGAGTATAGTTACCATGCTTGGCATGTGCCCAAATGAGCTCATCTTCACCATCAATAATCCTAACATGTGATTCAATAAGAGCATTAGTGTAGCTGAGCCAATCAGGATGCCAGTTGTCAAGGATACCAAGATGTATAGCAGATTTCCAAGCCTGTGTAAAAATGTTAGAATGCTCTGGGTCTGCAATTTGATCAAGATAGGTAATACCAACATTAGATAAATATTGAATGAGATCAGGAGGGAGCCCGAATGCATTACCACATCTAGACCATGGGTCCATAACAACACGAACATAGGAGCTCGACCTAATTCTCCAAGCCAGTCTGTCCCGAATGTAGGAAATAGAGTTTACAGCTGCACACCATACGGTTGATATGCACGACCTATTCCAAGTGGGGAGTTTGATCCATTTGAGTGTGTTAAGGGGTCAAATGTATTTCTGATAAACCACCTCAGTCCATAATCTCTTTGCAGTGAGGATTTGCCAACCCATCTTGGAAGTTAGTGCTTTAGAGAGGGATTCAAGGTTTTTCAGTCCCCATCCTCCCCATTTCTTGGGAAGAGCAATCAAGTCCCAACGAGCCCAAGCATATATTTGGCCTTCCTGATTTCCTTTCCATAGGAATATGCTGCAGAACTGGTGAATTCTTGATAATATACCTTTAGGAATCTAGGCCATCCAGTAGAGCAGAGTGGCTTCCAACACTGATTTGATTAATACAAGTTGTCCAGCTCTGGAGAGGTATTTATGATGCCAAATATTAAGTCTCCTGTCAATCTTGGCAACAAGCCAGGTCCAATCAACTATCTTGTAGTGAAGAGGTTTGAGTCGGAACCCAAGATACTTAAGTCCATCATCCAATGGTAGTAGTGTAAAGGGAAATCTCCAATGAACATAATGAATCTCATGTGGTGAGCATCTTGCTGAGGAGAGGGTAGATTTTTAGGCATTACCCTCCATATGAGTATCTCGGTAGAATAATTGCAACAATGATAGAAAAACTGATGAATCACCAATACCGCCATTGAGGAAGATTAAAACATCATCGACAAATAGAAAATGTGTAAGGATGTAGTTGTTGGTGATCTTGATTCCTTGGAGTCAACCAAGTCTACGTTCTTCAACAATGAGTCGGCTTAGGCCTTCCATAACAAGCAGAAAGAGAAGGGGGGTGTTGCGTGCCGGAATTGCAGTTCAACAACTCCTTTCAACACTTAATTTGTGAACCCGGGGTTTCGTACACTTCGACGCGTAGCACAAGAAATGCCAAGAAATGATATGAACCTTCTCTAATTGTATTCCTACTTCTTTAATTACGAATTGCAGAATCAAAAGGAAAGATCACACGGCAATGAATACCAAGAAAACCTTGGTGCTGAATGAAAAGAATGTGCTTTGCAGAAATTCAAATAAAGGAAACTCTCAATTCGTCATGAACAATCTGAATCAATAAAATAACTATTTGAGATTCTCTTTAGTATGGTTGTAAGGCAGAAGAATGATCCAACTAATCAGGATGTCTGTCGTCAAGATTTTTCTTCCTGTACCATCTCTCGTTCCTGTACCGCAACAAGGTTCCTGTATTGGAACGTTGTTCCTGTACTAGAGCGAAGCTACTATACTGGAAGTATGTATATGTTAGCCTCACTCTCTTAAAAATCAATAATAAATCCAATTATTAAATTAAATAAATAAAATCATGAGAAAACCAAGGATTCTAGTTTGGATGAGAGATTCTCTCCAACTAGCTCTCCTAAATTAGTGTGTAAGTTGAGAAATTGTCTCAACCAAGTGAGTCTAAGATAGACGCACTATCTTAAGACCACTTGCTAATGTATTTAAATGTATTATTAAATTATTTGAATAAGAGAGAAATACATGATGGCTCTTTGCCTTTTCCGCCAGTTTGTCTTGTGTATTGCTGGTTTAATTTTTGTGTGTTAATTTGCTGTGCATCTGGTTATATAGCTTTGTGATTCTTCTTCATGTGGTATCAGAGCTGCGGTGAGATTAGTTAGAGCTGAGAACATCCTTTTGCTGTCACATTTGGAGCATACTAGCGAGGGCTATTGAAAAGATTTATGCCGTTTCTTGAAAATATCATTCTTTCATTACCCTCATCCATTGACTAAGCGAAAAATACCAGCTGTAACAGCATGCCGTGGACATCTTTGTTCGTGAACCAATATTGGCAGCCCTCTGTATATAGGTTACACCGCTAGCTTGAATGCCATGGGTGGTGGTTCCACACCTATTCTTCGAGGCAAACTCGTAAATTCACATTTCTATTATCTTTCGTTGAAGGAAATCAACGTTAATGATAAATTATTGAATATCCCTGTCGGTACTTTTGATCTCCAATCTAATGGCACTAGCAGACTTATCATTGACTCTGGAACAACTGGCACTCATCTGCCAGAGATTGCTTATTATGCCGTGAAGGACGTGTTGGCACCATTTATTGGTTACCAGAAGACCGATAACCATCTCGCTGGCCTCGACTACTGCATTCGCCCGCAGGGCTCTGTAAGTTCAACCTTTCCCTCTATCACATTCCATTTCGACGGAGCATATTACTTCTTGCCAATACAGAACTACTTCGTGGCTATCAATAATGATGAGGATTCGGCCTTTTGTATGGAAGATATCGCTGGTCTGATACCAAAGATAAGCCAGGAATTCCTTTCTTTTTTTGACCACAAGCAGAAGGCATTACAGGTAAAGTCAAACGCTCCTCAGAAAAACGCATGAAATTTGGCATTTTCAAACATCTGAGCATTGGAGCTTCCAAAGCAGTGGGCTGAGCAGTGGACTGTGTGAGTTATATGCAGTCACGTTGCGGATCTGCAGAATTTGAGGAGTAGAAAGGTCAAGGCCATGGAGACCTGCGAAGAAGTTAGATCCAACCACTGTTTGACCGTGTGTATTGTGTTTGACCAACGATGGTGAATGCTGGCAAAAATCTATGTGGAGCATTGGCCTGTGTGTGGCATGTGTTCATTGTCTCATGCGTTAAAAGCCATCTATTAATTGTTGCACTGATGCATGTGAGGTTTTATGAATCACTGTGCAGGAAAGAAACGAGAGCAAGATCCTTTGATGTCCACCTTGGCTGTTCCTGAAACAGCATGATGATTCTCACATGAACTGGAGCCACAACAAACTCAGCTGATCAGTCTTCAAATTTCAGCTCCAACTTAACAGTTCCAAGATTCTTTTTCACATGATCTTCCGTGGAGCTCTTAGCACATGGAATTGTTTGGCATAGTCATCAAGCAGTCGATCAATTTCGCTGGGGATATTTTCTGCCAAGAATATCAATTGACCTCCTGTTCCTGCTACCCATGGATGGATCTGCCTCCATAGGGTCAGGCTCCCAACGTTCAGATGCAGCCCAAGAATTCTCATCTTGAGCATTGAAATCATCATCTAAGGAGCTACGTAATTAGGTCGAATTTATCCTCTTACTAAATAGCCAGAGACATTTTATATGCATTGGTAATTTTTCTCTGCGCCAAAGGAACAATGAACAAAATGATCTTCGTTGAAATTTTTTTGATCTACGTAACTTCTCCAAATGATTTTTTTTAAAAGCGTGAATAATGACTAGCAAGGAGTTGGAGTGTCCTGTGTGGCTCTTCACATTGAGTGTGATTTGAGCAAGGGGAAGCATCTGTTCTACAACAGGATGAATATAATATGCAGAATATGGAACTCAGAAGGTGCATGAAGAAAGTTCAAATGGAAGTTTATGGTGAACAAGCTTTGAAAAAATACGTATATTTTTTTTTATAAAGGGAATGGTGCTTGTGCTTTAAATTAAAATCCAAAATTACTTTACCTTTTTTAAAAAAGTTAACTTTATATCACTTTTCACGTGATTTCATAAAGTGTTTCTTTTGTTTGAAAAGTTACTTAAGGAGTTATTTTGAAATTTTGAGCATTCTTTATGTAATGGAGTAATAAGGTTACGAAGTGTGATTTTTGAGTGGAGAATAATGTAATTTTTAAGAGAAATGCATTAAAATATTTATTTTGGAGAGATAAGGTGTGATTTTGTAGAGTAATAAGGTGAAATTATTTTTGTAAATTTGGAGTGATAAGTGAATTTTTAAACAAAGGGGAGTTAATTATTGTATTTTGAAGTAATATTTTTACTTCTAGGACGTTGGGTTAGTTTTGAAGAATTTTTTCTTTCAAGAAGTCTTGGAACTTTGAGAATATTTCATGACCATGTTGTCAAGGTGAAAGATGATGTACCTCAAATATTTAATAAAGACATATTTTTTGTGGTGATTGTGTCCTAGATCCACCTAAAATTGAATAAGGGGATCTTAGGTACACCGTGTGCAATGAATGCGTGTGCGTGACTTGTGTTCAGATTATCAAAACACTCTCTTTATTATGCTTAAACAAAACAACTACATGCACATAAGAAAGTTTACATATACAAGTCAACAATCAAGCTCCTGAAATCAAAGCTCCCATAATCAATTACGTTCATAAGCACAAAGTGTCACATCATCGACTTGATAAAAGTAATATTCTGCAACAACATTTCCCAACAACTAATCAATGCAATCAAGTTAAGGACGCTACAAATCAAGCATTTCAAGTCCAAACGACATCAACATTATGAACACTTTCTGTATCACTTGCAATGCTTTAACTGAATTGTCCGGGTGCATTTTCGGTTGTAATCGACACCCTCATTTGATTTGTTAAAGTGCATCATTAAGTCAAGTCAGTTGTCACTTGAACATTGAATTTATCATTTGTCATTTGGGTGCATTTTCGACAGTGTTCGACACCCATCATTTTTCAGCACATTCAATGCATCACTAAGTGCAGTGATCACCTAAGAGTTCAAGACAACAGGTGTTTAAAGCAAGTACAACAATCATCAACAAGTGAGCATGTCATTAAAAACAATCAAACAAACAAGTATTTCAAGTAAAAACAATCAAGCAAGCGAGCGTGTTCATAAAATAATCAAGCAAGCAATCATCATCAAACGAGCGTGACTTCTAATCTTCAAGTAAGCATCAAAACAAGCATGTGTCTACAGCAAGCGCACTAAGATCAAGCGAGCGTGTCAAGTAACCCAATCCAGTACAATAGTTCAACGCACAACAAGCGAGCCTGTGTAAAGTTCATTACAACATTCATAAAGTTCCTTTCAAGCAAAGTGATCGTCATCAAGTGAGCGTCAAGTCAACAATTCAAGCAAGTGTTTAAAGCATCAACAATTAGCAAATAGTACAAGCAAGCCTGTCATTTCAGTGATCAACTCAAGTGCGCAATTTTCAAGCACGACTTCTACACCAAGTGAGCTTGCGTTCAAAGTAAGCAAGACAACATGGCGACACACATTCAGCTGTCCCAAATTCTTCACAATTTAATGTTATCATCAGCCGACGACATGGTGCACATCAACAAAACCACTCTTGTTGACATTCAAGTGCATATTTAACATGCACATGAAATGATTGAGTTCCTTCAACTAGAGTCGCAACTGCAGAGAAATGAGTTGCAAGAGAAGCATGTTGCTTCCAAGTTTTTGACCACTCCAGAGACAGATCATTCGACTTCATTCATCCAACCAGCTTCAAGTGTTGAAGTTGTTCTAGTTCAACTTTCTTCCAAACCCATCATCAAGCCATGGGAAGAAATTCAAAGTATTGAAATCGACGAGGATTAGGATATGCCAAAGATGAAAACAACTTGCATATCCCCGATTATTCTAAGCTGATCAAGTTCATCAGTGCAGGATTTCTTGATCAAATACAATCAACAAGCCATGAGAAAGTTGAAGACAAACAACAATACATACAAACTCAAGTTGCAGACAAACTGACATGTTCTCATTGTCAAAGAACCGGTCATTTGGAAGATCAGTGTTTTGATCTCCATCCTTGTCACCATTGTGGCAAGCAGAATCATTCATCAGAGAAATGCTGCAAACAAGACCAACCTGCCAGATTGAAGATAAATTATTCATGGATTGATCCCTGGGAATGGTCATCCACAACCAGAAGATTGTACAAGTTTTACAATCGGATTCACTCACACATATTGCAGCCAACAGTCAAATGAAGATGGTACTCTCGTGCAGTTGAACGGGGGAGTACACCAGTGAAATACTCCTACACCTACAGGGGGGAGTTCAGATATATTTTGGAGAAGATTGCCTCTCCTTTCAACTGACAAAGGGGGAAAATGTCAATGAAATTGACAAGTGGTTGTCAAACTGAAAGTCTCGACAACATCAATGAAGCATCCAGTGGGCATCTTCATTAGCCGGTGGGCGATTATCATCAGCAAATATGCTAGTGGACGTTCATCAAATTGTGTTAGTGGACACCGGATGTTGTTTTCAAGCAAAGGACAATTGGATCCTTTTGTGGCTTGGCACATGATGGAGTTGTCAAGCGACATTCAGAGATGAATCAGACATGCAACTGATTCATGTTCTCTTCAGATTTTTTTTTCAGCATCCAGCTTTGGCGGTTTTTCAGGCAAATGTTTTTTTGAGGATCAACTTGAGAACTTGGAAGATGGTTCCTTGTTCGTTTTGGATTTATCATTGAGGGGGGAATGTTAGCCTCACTCTCTTAAAAATCAATAATAAATCCAATTATTAAATTAAATAAATAAAATCATGAGAATTCCTCAAACCAAGGATTCTAGTTTGGATGAGAGATTCTCTCCAACTAGCTCTCCTAAATTAGTGTGTAAGTTGAGAAATTGTCTCAACCAAGTGAGTCTAAGATAGACGCACTATCTTAAGACCACTTGCTCATGTATTTAAATGTATTATTAAATTATTTGAATAAGAGTGAAATACATGAGTATGAGAGACCACATAATGGCTCTTTGCCTTTTCCGCCAGTTTGTCTTTTGTGTGTTGTTGTTTTAATTTTTGTGTGTTAATTTGCTGTGCGTCTGGTTACAAGGCTTTGTGATTGTTTTTCAGTATATTAGGCCCTTATTGAAGATCTTGACCTGCATACAAGAGCTCTGAGCCTTTGTACTAGAGCACTCTGTTCTTGTACTCGAAATGTCAATTCCTGTACTAGAACAGAGGTCCCTGAACTATGAAACTAGAATTCCTGTACTTGGTTTCCAAATCGGTTGCAAGAAATAAAAGCGTGTTAAATAAGAAAATAAATGCAAGGTGAAAACAGAACTGTAAAGTGAACTTCTATAAGAAAAATGAATCATTAACTAATCACATGCTCGGAAATGAAAAGTGCTTTCACAACCAAAGGAAATTTCTATTGAAATAAGAAATTGTTTTACTTGGAAACTACTTTGACTCAAACATTAGCAAGCTCTTTCCTGAAATGACTGTTCATTGAATAAATAATAAATTAGATCTGTGCCCTTATACAAATAATCATTTTAACTCTGGGAATCCTTCTAATAAATTCAGTATTAAGTCCAGCAACGAGTGCAGGTATAAATCCAAATAATGCAACAATGTTTTAGCGAAAGCTTATGGACATTAATCAAATCTAAATCTGAACTTGAATATTATAATGTGCTTTACTAAAAACCAAACACTATTTGCAGAAGAATAATAGACATGCAGAAATAAGAATGTCTGGCTATAATGAATAAAGGAAACTTTCAATCGTACTAAAACGAAAACACACCGGTGCAGGAAGCTAGATATACGTTATCTTTGTAAAGAAAAAGGCAGCACGCATTTGCAGGAAAGTATGGAAGGAAATAAAAGTGAATGCAAATGAACCACGCACACACCTGGATCCAGATCACACATTGACTCAAACATTGACTCAAACCGTTTTACTTGGAAACTACTTTGACTCAAACATCAACAAGCTCTTTCCTGAAATCACAGTTCATTGAATAAATTAGATTTGCACCCTTATACAAATAATCGTTTTAGCTCAGGGAATCCTTCTGATAAATTCAGTATTAAGTCCAACAATGAGTGTAGGTGTAAATCCAAATAATGCGACAATGTTTTAGCGAAAGCTTATGGACATTAATCAAATCTAAATCTGAACTTGAATATTATAATGTGCTTTACTAAAAACCAAACACTATTTGCAGAAGAATAATAGACCTGCAGAAATAAGAATGACTAGCTGCAATGAATAAAGGAAACTTTCAATCTTGCTGAAATGAAAACACATTGGTACAGGAAGCTAGATGCATGATTTCTTTGTAAAGAAAAAGGAAACACGCATTTGCAGGAAAGTATGGAAGGAAATAAAAGTGAATGCAAATGAACCACACACACACCTGGATCCAGATCACACATCTTGCAAGAAATTAAAGTTCATCAACTATAAAAGAATCCAAACATGATCTGCTTCACTAACCTTGCATAAAAATAAATCTAACACACCTTTAACAAAGGGAGAACGAGCTAGGTTGGCTGGGCCCTAGCCAACCAACTCGTTTCCCTATAACAAAATAGGAAATTTCAAGCGCTCAAATGGAGCATCACAACGATATCGAGACAGAGAACTTCACAATTGGCATGTTCCTTTGTATTAAGTTTCAAAAAGAGCAAATACACATCGTGGATCCCCGATCTAGCCCAAAAATGGTGATACTCAGAAATTACAAATGGTAGCAAAAGTTTAACACATCATCGCCCCTTAACATCTATAGAGAAACCCTATTAAATACATACTTCGGCTCTTGGCCGCAACAAAAATATAACAACATGATATATTAAGCCTTTCGGCTGTTCACAAAAAGTCTAAACAAGGGTTTTGCAGCCAAAGTCCAACCTTCATATCCCGCCTTCTTCTCTAAGCACCGAGCCCAACAAGGAAACTGATCTCTTAGCAAGAAATCCGCGTAGTCTACTGAGCTGTCCCGTCCATAAGCGGTGAGTCAAACAAAAATTGACAGCTGCCTCGAAAGTGCAGGAATGCTGACCGGTACAAGCATGATTCCTGCACCAACCCAATCTTTCACATAGATTAACACTTTGGTTCCATTGAATTACTTAGGAAAGGAATATATTGTTGGAAATAATACTGAGGGGGGGGTGAATCAGTATTAGCAAGTCAATAACTTTTCATTTCCATAATCAGATTTATATATGCTACTTCAGTTAAGGGAACTCGTGTGTACACGCAACTGTGTTTAAGATAACTAGCATATATCCAACAAACTTATGATTCGGTTAATTCATCATATGTTGATCTTTAATCAGTGCATTAGAACTTCATTAACCATATAAACAGTAACCAGGTGTAGTAAAAACAGAACATACCATCACACATAAGAAACACACATGAAAAACAAGATCTAAGGTGGAAACCCAATGCAGGACAAAAACCACCTACTGCTGTCTTCTTTTAATATAAGAAAAACCTGTTTACAATCTTGTACTGGTGCAGACTCATACCAGTACGCAGGCACCCACCTGCAGAAGGCTACAACCTTCTCTCGTTCTCCAACTTCTACTGGAAGGGAGCTACAACCCCCTAGCTCTTGTACTAGCCAATCTGTTTACTAGTACGTAGGCACCGGCCTACTGAAGGCTCCAACCTTCACTCGTTTTCCAGCTACTACTGGAAGGGAGCTCCAACCCCCTGGCTCTTGTACTGGCCGATATGTTTACCAGTACGTAGGCGCCGGCCTACAGAAGGTTACGACCTTCTCTCTTCCTCTAGGGACCACGTTTCATAAATTTTCATACTGGATACTCCTGGAACACGACACCATAATCTGAAGGCCACATTTCATCCAATTTTCATATTGGACCCATCAACAACATTGCAGCTCAAAATCAATCACCACTGCAATACAACCATTGCACTAACCAATCATTGAATACTCAATCATCAATCCCTGAATCACCCAACAACTGAATCATTGAAACCCTATCATCAAAACACAGTCACCAGAACACAGAGCAGAACCAGAACTCTACAACAACCACTAGAACCAATTGCAAATTCAGATATCATATTTCATAATGTATACGCTACTCTGATGAGCCGAACCAGCATGTATACGCGCTTTTACCAAATCGAACCCGCGTACAGATCTGCAAATACTAACTTAACAACTTCACAGCTATTTTAGAACTCTGTCATACCCAAATCATAACATTTGCAGAATAAAACATATGTCAGTATTCAGATCTAGATTATCCATGATCAAACCACATAATGATAATACATTCCAAGCCTTAAGATCCCAATCCATCGTCTATCATCATCCACATAGGTGCATCCTTAGTTTAGATCAAGCAAAGCATTACAAACCCATAACCTGCTTATTGGATTTCACACTTCATCAGATATTCAATCCTTGCACACACTTGGCCTAATGATCTTCTCCTCCTTTTATAGTTTTAGGCCTTTCTCAATACCATGGACCAAAACCACTGTTATGCTCTTAACCTGCAAAATGATACCCAAATACAGAATATGCGAAGAAAAGATACCCAGAACACAGAATAGCAATGATTTTATTATTCAGAGAGTAATGTTCACTTGCCTCTTCGAGGGGACAACCTCCAATAGAGCTGAGCTCGACTACAAAAATAAGACACAATGCTCCTCGCAGGGAGTCTCTATCCTTTATATATGACTCATACATGCAATACCACGGGCCAATACCGTGGGTTTTATTAATACCATCTATCTAATACTACGGCCCATTTGCAACTAACTGTGGTCCCGTCATTAATTGCGGGTTAACCACTTACAAATATTAATATGGGCTTTATTGACTCTCGACTATGACGTGATCCCATGACATAAATAAGGGGGTTAGGGTGGGACCCTAACATGCCCTCCCCCTTAAGACTAGCCTTGTCCTCAAGGCTGAAGCTGCGGAAACTGCTGAAGAATAGTGGCTGGTTCCCAAGTTGCATCTTCCGGAGAGGTGTCTTTCCATTTGACGAGGACTTCCTTAATCATGCGGCCGCGCAGGTGCTTGTCTCGTGTGTCTAGAACCTGTTCGGGTTGAAGCCAGATTGACCCTTCTTCATCCAATTCAGGTAGACTGGTTTGAACTCGGCAATTGTTCCCAATCACTTTCTTGAGGCACGATACATGGAAAACTGGATGGATTTTTGCCGTAGGTGGCAAAGCTAACTTGTAAGCCACTTCTCCAATGCGCTGAAGTACTTGGTATGGTCCGTAGAATTTTGGAGAGAGCTTTTGACAACCCTTGTCTTTGAGTGATGTTTGCTTATATGGTTGCAGCCGCAAAAAGACCTGATCCCCTTCTTGAAATTGGCGCTCTGAGCGATGCTGGTCGACCTGTTGATCCACTGCTTGTACTTTGGAGCACCCCTTGAGATAAGAAGTAGGGGAAGGCGGAAGTTGACCATATACTGCTTCATAGGGAGTCATTTTGGTGGTGGAATGATAGTTGGTGTTATACCACCATTCAGCCAGAGGTAACCACTGTACCCAAAGGTGTTGCTTTTATGAAGTGAAACACCTAAGGTAGGTTTCTAGACATTTGTTGACGGCTTCGGTTTGACCATCTGTTTGCGGATGATATGAAGTACTGAGTTTGAGTTGAGTGCCTTGTATTCTGAAGAGTTCCTGCCAAAAATTACTGGTGAAGATCGGGTCGCGGTCGGACACAATAGATGTGGGCATGCCATGCAATTTGAAGATCTGATCCATGAAAGATTGAGCAACCAAAGTTGGTGTAAACGAGTGGGGTTGGGCGCAGAAATGAGCATACTTCGACAGTCGGTCCACAACCACCATGATGATTGACTTGTTCCCTGACTTTGGAAGACCTGTAATGAAATCCATAGAAACCTCCGTCCAAATTGATGCCGGAATGGGCAATGGTTGTAATGTGCCTGGTGTGTTGACGATTTCCCCTTTGTGGCGTTGACAGACATCACATTCTGCTACGAAGGTAAGGATGTCCTTTTTCATGCCTGTCCAAAAAAATGATCTTCTGGTGCGAGCATACGTCTTCTGAAAGCCCGAATGTCCTGCAATGGGAGATGAGTGCAATTCTGCCAAAATGCGACTTTTGAGGGTGGATGTTGGTGAGATTATGACTCGTCCTTGTAGCGAAGAATATCATTTTGCCACGAGTAGCCCTTGGTGGAATTAGGATCTACCTGCAATTGAGAAATGAGTTGGGAGAGCCCGGGGTGTGAAAACCATTCCCTGTGAGCCTCTTCAATCCAGTTTGGAATGGGGAGGGAAATTGCGAGCAGAGTACTTTCCTCCTCAAATTGGCGAGATAATGCATCTGCTACACTATTGTCTTTCCCTTTCTTGTAAATGATCTCATAATCATATCCCAGCATTTTGGCTAACCATTTATTTTGTTGTGGGGAGGATAGGCGTTGCTCCAAAAAATATTTAAGACTGTGATGATCTGTGCGGATTTGGAAACGTCGCCCCAATAAGTAAGGTCGCCAGGTCTCGACTGCATGTAAGATGGCCATCATTTTCTTCTCGTAGGTAGATTGGCCCAGATTCCTCCCACTGAGTTGTTGGCTTGTGAAGGCCAACGGTTGCCCTTCCTGCATTAAGACCGCCCCATTACCTGTACCCGAAGCATCACATTCAATGACAAAGGATTTGGTGAAGTCAGGTAGTGCTAAGACTGGAGTGGAACACATGGCGTTTTTTAGAGCGGTAAATGCCTGTTGTGCTTCCTTGTTCCAGAAGAAGGAATTTTTCTTTAGGAGTTGAGTGAGGGGCTTCGCTATGCGGCCATAGTTGCGGACAAATTTACGATAATAGCCTGTGAGACCCAAAAATCCTCTCAAGCTCTTCAAGGTCTTAGGTTGAGGCCATTCTTGCATTGCCTGGATCTTTTTGGGGTCCACCTTGACACCTTCACGCCCCACAATACTCAACTTCTTCCATGCCAAACGAACACTTGGACATCTTGACAAATAATTTATGCTTGCGGAGCAGTTGCAAGAGTAGATCTACATGCTGAAGATGTGCAGCCCAAGTGCCACTATAGATGATGATGTCATCGAAGAAGGACAAATTTTTCTGAGATATGGTTTGAGAATGTGATTCATAAGGCTCTGAAAAGTAGAGGGGGCATTACAAAGACCAAATGGCATGACCAGGAACTCATAATGGCCTTCATGAGTTCTGAAAGCCGTCTTGGGAATGTCGACTTCCTTCATGCGAATTTGGTGGTAGCCTGAGCGAAGATCCAACTTAGTGAAGAATTGAGCCCCATTGAGTTCGTCCAGCAAATCGTCAACCACCGGGATGGGAAATTTATCTTTGACTGTCAACTTATTGAGGGCCCTGAAGTCGGGACACATCCGCCACTCCCCATCTTTCTTGAGCACCATGACCACTGGGGATGAATAAGGACTAATGCTGGGACGAATGACACCTGCTTCCAACAGTTCCTTGATGTTTTTTTCTATTTCATTCTTTTGGGTGAACGGATATCTGTATGGCCGCACATTTGGTGGTTGGGCCCCTGGAACCAAGGTGATGCTATGATCATGTTCCCCTCGCGAGGGTGGAAGCTCATGAGGCTTGTCAAAGACCGTCCGATGGTTATTTAAAATCTGTTGCATCTCATGATGAATTGGCAGAGACATGGTTTCAACTTTCGACTACCTGGATGGCATTAAATTGAGCTACTACTCCATGATGGCCCTTTTTTAACAATTTTTCCATCCTATGCAAGCTGATGATAGTGGGGGCTCCCTCCTGGAGTCCACGAAGGGTATGTGTGGAGTTGTTCTGCTTAAAACTCATATATAACTCCTGGAAATCCATTGTGATTGGCCCAAGAGTGCGGAGCCATTCAGCGCCGAGGACAATGTCGCAACCCCCCATGTGTATGGCAAACATGTGGGTTTTCAACTGATAATCCCCCATTTGAAGTTTGACATTTTCACAGCGGCCTTCACATTTCATTGTGCCCCCATCCGCAATTTGGACTTGGAAGTTAGAAACTGCTCGTACAAAACAATGCGCTGCTTCTGTGATTTTTTGATGGATGAAATTATGGGTACTTCCACTATCAATCAAGACTACTACTGGGCGATGTTTAAGAAAACCCCGAATTTTGAGAGTTTGAGGGGAAGAAATCCCTGCCAACGCATGCAGCGAAATAACTGGTTCGTCAGAGACATTCTCCTTTGGGTTGTCTTCTTCTAGCGCCTCATGTTCCTCAAGTGGTGGATCTTCCTCTGTTGAGCTGTAGTCAGTGGCATCTATTTGAAAAAATTTGGGCTCCTTGCATTTATGACCTGGGGAGTATTTTTCATCACAGTAGTAACATAGTCCTTACTTCCTTCTTTCGGCCATTTCCGCAGGTGACACCTTTTGGACCTTAAGTGTTTGAGTCGTGTTGTGAGCCTGTGGGGGACGACCTTTAGCGGGGAAATTTGGGCGACTGTATTAGGCTGCTAATGCACGTTCCACCTTACGAGCTACCTGGCAAGCCTCCGTCCACGTGGGAGGGTGGTGAAGTAGCACTTGAGCTTTGATGGCTTCTTTAAGACCACTGATAAAACATTCCGTGTAGAACTCATCTGTGAGACCCCTAGTGCGGAAGGCTAAGGCTTCAAAAGCGGTAATATATTCATCCACTATACTAGTCTGTTGGAGCTTAGTGAGACGACCCAAAAAAGAGTCTTCCTGTTCAAAGCGATCTCGAAGAGCTTTGGTAAATTGGGTCCAAGTCCTAAAAGGTCCATTGCAACGCTGATGCCATTCCCACCATTGCCACCGTTCATTATCCAAGTACATGCTCCCCAACATAAGCTTAGTCGCATCCTCTGGGATATGATTCAATTTGAAATACTGCTCCATTTGTGCTAGCCATGCGGACGGGTGAGAACCGTCAAATTTATGCACATCCAGCTTGGGAGGTTGCTGACTGGGTGGTGGATGGGTGTGCTAGACGTGAGGAGAGTGGCTAGACTCACCCTCATTGTATTCATGGCCATTATACGCCTCCTCGTGGGCTTGCTCCTTGTCCTTCGGGAGTAATTGCTGTATCTGGAGACTTAGTCCGCGAATCTCAGTTTGGATGGAGTTCACAGTTTCTTCAAGTTTGTCCATCCTTTCATTGGCCATCGCTTGAGCTCTAGTTTCTACCATACACCAACCTGATGAAAAATTGGGACCGCCTAAAAAATTTTTACTAATAAATTGAATGGTACCACCTCGCTCAGCTCGTCGTCCTGATTCTGATGGGCTAGATCACCAATAAGCGCCCCGGAAGATCTCAGACTCCTCCTTGATCAATACTGCAGTCGCCAAATCCTCAAAATGTCAATGCTGCCAAAAGTCCTGCGAAAAGTATACCCCGGTATAGGAACCCTTCACAACAACTCCAATCTGGTGGGTCTGAGAGATCTGAATGGCGGAACAACTGCTGCGGCGAATCTGATGGATCTGCGGGATTGATGTCTGCTGCTGCTGCACCTCTTTGCACACGCGGATTGGGAATAGATGATGTGTGATCCCCCGATAGAAAAGGAAACTATGGTCGTGAGGAGTGTCAGGTGCTAGAGATCGCAATATACATAAGGATCTGGCAGTAGTACTCGGCCCAATGTTTCAGGGCTCTAACTAAGGAGGATCGACCGTACCCTTAGCCGTACAACTCGACTTCCCTATCGTACGGGTGAGTAATCTCTCCGAGTGCTGTTCTCGGTGTACTGTAGCCACAAGACGGCCGACGGTTTATCTATGGCGAGGTTTCAAGGGAGCCTAGGGGGCTTCCGATATACCCAGAGGGTACGTGGAAGACAGTCCGTGCGCGGTTCTGTCTAATGCGCTACTACTCGAAGGGGTACCCACAGGGGTTACAAGGGAGTCCAACAGACGTGACCACCTCTTGTATTTCCTGCGTGCATGCCTCCCCAAATCCGCAGGTTTATGAGCTCAACGACAGATCCCGTGGTTTAAAGACGCCGGAACACGTCTCTAGCCAAAATTTTTTTTTGCTAAGAATTGGAGATCCCACCGGCCCTGGAAGATACCACTTGTTATGCTCTTAACCTGCAAAATGATACCCAAATACAGAATATGCGAAGAAAAGATACCCAGAACACAGAATAGCAATGATTTTATTATTCAGAGAGTAATGTTCACTTGCCTCTTCGAGGGGGCAACCTCCAATAGAGTCGAGCTCGACTACAAAAATAAGACACAATGCTCCTCGCAGGGAGTCTCTATCCTTTATATATGACTCATACATGCAATACCACGGGCCAATACCGTGGGTTTTATTAATACCATCTATCTAATACTACGGCCCATTTGCAACTAACTGTGGTCCCATCATTAATTGCGGGTTAACCACTTACAAATATTAATATGGGCTTTATTGACTCTTGACTATGACGTGATCCCATGACATAAATAAGGGGGTTAGGGTGGGACCCTAACAACCACTTAGAACCAATACCTTGGACCAAATACCTAGGGTCCATACCTCGGACCAGATACCTTGGACCAATAACATGGATCAAAATACCATGGACCAAATACTTCAGACCAAAAATTTAGTTTTCCAAGGTATACGCGCTTTTCCTTCTGTGAAAGTGCATGTGTACGTATACGCGGCTTGTATATAGTGAACCTGCGTGTATACGCAACTTGGTCAATGGTGAACCTGCGTATACCTCTCTTTCTTCATTCTGTGAAGACTGATCTGTAATTCTTTGTTGTTTACCTGCTATATTGTGATCTTTCATCTGAGTGAGTTGCCTTCTGAACTGATTCCTTGAAGCTGCCCTGCATTTCATCACATCTGTAAACACTACTGTCATGCATTCTGTCACATCTGATATCTCTTCTGTAGATTCATCTAGTTACCATATACAAGTGAGTTGTTCTGCTACAAGTGGGTTTCCATCAAGTACAACACATACATCATAATGCCAACAATCTCTCCTTTGGACTTGATGGCAACAACCACACCAAGTCACTCTCCCCCTTTGACATCAAGGGCAAAGGGTCATGCTTCCCCTGAGTGCATGCTGAATTATCTGATATGCTGAAGTGTGCTGATTGAGCTCAAATGATCGAGTCCATGCTCCCCCTGAGCATAAGCAAAGTCTGCAAAAAGATGTTCTAAAAGAAGAACATGACTCTATTACAAATGACCTTTCTATTACCAATGACTCATACATACATCCATCTCCCAACCAAGTGGGGATATACCAAATTTGACTCATCCACCCAACCAAGTGGGGATATATCAATTGTTTATACATGTCAAAAACAAGAAACATTACATCATCCATCCCATGCATAGTGGGGTTACAAATTACATCATATGACTCATGGGTCTTTAAAAGATATACATGACATTTTTAACAAAGACCAAAGACCTAAACAAGACCATGATAGTCATTAGCAACTATCATACACCATATATGATCTGCACCATAAGCATCTGTCAGCAACATCAGCAACTTGTATATGTCCATCATCAGGTCAATGTAAATATAATTAGCCTGTGAAAAAGTATGCTGCATATAGATATCAACTCATCCTCTAGATCTCATCAAGATCATCTTGCTTCGTTTCCTTAGTAGAAACTTGAAAGAGCCTTATCATAACCTTCCATGAATCAACTAGGCATATGTTATATCTCCAAGTAGTAACAGAAAATCATTCACATCACACCATAACATCATCATCAAGAACTGAATGATCTTTCCACAAGATCCCTCAATATATCAACCATGTATCATCCACAATCACCCATAAATCTGATCTGAATAACAACTATGTAACCCCAAGTAGTACAAATATCATCATAGCACAACATAACCACAACATAGCAAGATGTGTCATTTAAAAACTTTAGCCGCATAAGCATCATCACTATTGATAAGAATCATTAGGTACCAAAGACTTCTAAACTTAATGCCAACAATGATTTATTAGAAGCATAGCATGTTCTCCCCCTGACACTATTCGCCCTGTTCACTGTCAGATCTGATCATGCATATATCAGTAAGAGGTATCAAGGCATTATCATCAATCAGATATACATCAAGTTAACTTGTGAGGATCAAAAATACTTCTAAACAACATCTTATCAGTACCAACACATTTCCAAACATCATCAGCAAATTGTAACCATCATCAAACATAGCAGATAATTGACTGGACCATATCAGACCCCTTTTCCTGAGTCTGTCCCACTGCTTTTCCTCAAACCAACATATACGTGACTGTGTAGCTCCGAACTCGTGTATATACGCGACTTGTCGTAACTTGCGTATACGATTTAGAACACTGAAGTTTCACACTTTCAGCTCCCTCTTAGTCTGTCATGTCTGTATACTCTGCTATGCCACATCTTTCTGACTGTACTTCGTTCTTCTTCCATATCTTCGAGTGTGATGATGTTTTCTCCTTTTGGTATGGTGCTCGTTCTTTGTTCTTGCATTCCTTTGCTATATGTCCAAACTTGTTACATGCATAACATCATACATGTTTCATATTCCTTCTGTAGCAGTCATTGGCTTTGTGACCAAACATACTGCAAGAAAAACAATATCCCTTAAAGTACCTAGAACGGGATGATCTTTTTGTGCGACGGTTTTGAACCTTTCTACTTTTGCATCTCGCTGCAACATGTCCAAGATTATGATATACATAACACTCAACATTATTCATCTGAGAAAATAACCGACTATCACTTCCATAGTTAGGAGTAAAAGATTTTCTTGGAGGATTTCTTTCCTTGGTTGTTGATGGGGTTGACCTCTTATCTCCTTGTTGAGCATTTTAGGTTTTGCATTAGAGTTCCTTGCCTCACCCTGTGAGCTAGATTCACCTTCAACATATTCATAAAAACCAAGACCAGTTTTGATAGCAGGAGATCTTTGACTACTGAGAATATCATCCAAAATATTAGTACTGTCTTGAAATCGTAATAGTTTATCTTTCTCTTCTAATTTACTTTTTAAGATATTTACCTCAACCTGATGTTGTTCTTCCTTTTCCAAATGTTGCTTCTTCAAGATTTCTTCAGCCTTTCTTCCTTCTTCCACTTGTTGCCTTAATTTGAAAATCTCATTTTTCTTGTTCTTTATCTGCTTGAGGTAGTTCTTCATTCTGCTTATTTTTTAATGATATCACTTCATCCTGCAGTATTTGACGTACTTTGAAGGCACACTCTAGCTGAGTTTTTAATCTGGTAACTTCTTTGAGGGCACACTCCCTTTTGTTAAATAGATCTTGTTGATCTATGATTTTATCTGATGCTTCATTTGCTTGTTCATCTTCAATCTGAGGTGATTCAGAATCTGAATACTTGCTTCCACCTAATGGCCAATTGTCTCTCCTGCTGTCGTTGTTCCTTTGAGTTGTCTTCTTCTTCTGAGGTGCTTTCTTCTTTAGCTTCTTTCCCATTGTTCTACAGATCTCCTTCAAGCGATCAAGCTTCTACCAAAGGACTTGCTCTGATACCAATTGTTGGAAATAACACTGAGAGGGGGGGGGAGGGAGTGAATCAGTATTAGCAAGTCAATAACTTTTCATTTCCATAATCAGATTTATATACGCTACTTCAGTTAAGGGAACTCGCGTGTACACGCAACTGTGTTTAAGGCAACTAGCGTATATCCAACAAACTTATGATTCAGTTAATTCATCATATGTTGATCTTTAATCAGTGCATTAGAACTTCATTAACCATATAAACAGTAACCAGGTGCAGTAAAAACATAACAGACCATCACACATAAGAAACACACATGAACACCAAGATTTAAGGTGGAAACCCAATGTGGGACAAAAACCACCTGCTGCTGTCTTCTTTTAATATAAGAAAAACCTGTTTACAATCTTGTACTGGTGTAGACTCATACCAGTACGCAGGCACCCACTTGCAGAAGGCTACAACCTTCTCTCATTCTCCAGCTTCTATTGGAAGGGAGCTACAACCCCCTAGCTCTTGTACTAGCTAATCTGTTTACTAGTACGTAGGCGCTGGCCTACTGAAGGCTCCAACCTTCACTCGTTTTCTAGCTACTACTGGAAGGGAGCTCCAACCCCTGGCTCTTGTACTGGCTGATATGTTTACCAGTACGTAGGCTATGACCTTCTCTCTTCCTCTAGGGACCACGTTTTATAAATTTTCATAATGGAACACAAAACCATAATATGAAGGCCACGTTTCATCCAATTTTCATACTGGACCCATCAACAACATTGAAGCTCAAAATCAATCACCACTGCAATACAACCATTGCATTGACCAATCATTGAATACTCAATCATCAATCCCTGAATCACCCAACAACTGAATCACTGAAGCCCTGTCATCAAAACACAGTCACTAGAACACAAAGTAGAACCCAGAACTCTGTGGCAACCACTAGAACCAACTGCAAATTCAGATATCATATTTCATAATGTGTACGCTACTTTGATGAGCCGAACCACCGTGTATACGCGCTTTTACCAAATCGAACCTGCGTACAGATCTGCAAACACTAACTTAACAACTTCACAGCTATTTCAGAATTCAGTCATACCCAGATCATAACATTTGCAGAATAAAACATACGTCAGTATTCAGATATAGATTATCCATGATCAAACCACATAATGATAATACATTCCAAGCCTTAAGATCCCGATCCGTCATCTATCATCATCCACATAGGTGCATCCTTAGTTCAGATCAAGCAAAGCATTACAAACCCATAACGTGCATATTGGATCTCACACTTCATCAGATATTCAATCCTTGCACACACTTGGCCTAATGATCATTTCCTCCTTTTATAGTTTTAGGCCTTTCTTAATACCATGGACAAAAACCACTTAGGATCAATACCTTGGACCAAATACCTAGGGTCAATACCTCAGACCAGATACCTTGGACCAATACCATGGATCAAGATACCATGGACCAAATACTTCGGACCAAAAATTTATTTTTCCAAGGTATACGCGCTTTTCCTTCTGTGAAAGTGCATACGTACATATACGCGGCTTGTATACAGTGAACTTGCGTGTATATGCAGCTTGGTCAATGGTGAACCTGCGTATACCTCTCTTTCTTCATTCTGTGAAGATTGATCTGTAATTCTTTGCTGTTTACCTGCTATACTGTGATCTTTCATCTGAGTGAGTTGCCTTCTGAACTGATTCCTTGAAGCTGCCCTGCATTTCATCACATCTGTAAACACTACTGTCATGCATTCTGTCACATCTGATATCTCTTCTGTAGATTCATCTAGTTACCATATACAAGTGAGTTGTTCTGCTACAAGTGGGTTGCCATCAAGTACAACACATACATCATAATGCCAACATATATTAGTTGCAAAGACATTTTAAGATATAAAAACTGTAAATTTAATGATTAAGTACATATATAACCTTTGAATATGAAAAACATAAGATGAGTGTAGGAATGTGTGCAATTGGGAAAAAGTATAAGAATAGATAGGCCTTTAGGGTTAAAACAGGGGTTAAGGTGGTGTGTTTGGGATAGGATAGTGACCAAAAAGTAGGACAATTCTAGCCACCAACAGGGGGACAAGGGGTAGCCATGTCGAAGACCACGTTCTGCATGAAAAAACGGGGAGGAAGATCCATTTATAAGAACACTGTAGGACACTTTGGTAATGCAGTATATGATCCAGTTGATGAAATACAGGGGGAAACCCAAATGAGTTAGGAGCCTTCTTAAGTATAGCCAATGGTACGATCAAAGGCCTTTGCAAGATCAATCTTGAGGATCATGCCTTTTAACTTCTTAATCTTGATGGAATCTAATACCTCTTGTCCAGTGCCTATAACATCATGAATTTGGCGGTGGTTGAGAAATGCAAATTGTTCACGGGAGATATGAGTAGATAAGATGTATTTGAGATGGTTGGCGATCATCTTGGCGATGATTTTGTAGATGCAGTTGCAGAGTGAGATGGGTCGAAAGCCATTGAAAGTCTCAGGGGAATCAGATTTAGGGATGAGAGCAATGAAGGTTGAATTGAAAGCCTCATGCAATCAACCACTGGTCCTACAATCTTCATTAATTTGTAGCAGATTATTCCCAAGTAAATCAAAGAAAGCCAAGTGAAATTCGACCGACCAACCATCAGGACCAGGGCTCTTGTCTTTTTTAAACCATTTTAAGGTGCTCTCCAACTCTCCCATAGATGCCGACTTTTTGAGATCCTCAACAGCCTCCTAGTCAACAAATCGAGGAAAGAGACCAACTAACATGATAATCTCAACCAATGTAGCTTCCTGTGAGGACTTGTAAAATTGACAGGAATGCGAGGTGCTGAGCAATGCAAGTTGATTGAAGAAGTGGACTCTTTGACCTTCTTCATTGGTCATCCGCTAGATGGTGTTGTCACTCAGCGTCCATTTGCAAATTGGTGGTAAAAATTTGTGTTCTCATCTCCCTCTTTAAGCCAGATGTCATGGCTCCTGCGTCGCTAAGTTTCCTCTCTGTCTTTTAGAATCCTATTCCTTTCGGTCTCCAGTCCAATAAGGTGGGTTTTGGCATTTGCAGATGTATATCCCAACCCATTAGCATCTTCTAGGTTGATGAGCCGACCTCAATATTGTGAAGTTTAAGATCAACCATCTTTCTCTTGTTATGGGCCTAGTCAATGGTTAATTGCTTAGGTCTAAGAAGGTTGTTGGAGAAGCCTTCCGAGATAGATCGACCAGAGTCAGGGGGTGAACCTTCCAAAAGTCTGAGACTAGTCAGAGTCCTTTAACTAGGTAGCATTGAATTTAAAGGGAGCTTTAGGTTTGTGAGCTTGACCAACAATCTCAAGATAAATGGGGGAATGATATGATAAGCCTCCTGATCCAACCCTTTGCTTGTAGTTGTGAAGGGCCCCAATAAGTGGTTCCTTGATGAGAAAACGATCCAGCCTTCTAGCCAGCATGGCCACTGCAATCCTTCGGTTCCTCCAGGTAGGTTGTGGCCGAGCCATGGGGATGTCGATAAGCCGGTGAGAATCCAAAAGGGCCTCCAAAGTATCAGATAAAGGATCAATCTGAGCATTGTGCCCTCAAGATTCAACATGTCCAATGGAAAAATTGAGATCACCACCCATAATGATATTGTCAGCTTGTAAAAGGGATGAATTGAGGAGTTGTTCCCAGAATGCAACTCGATTGTGGCAAGGGCCATACAAGTTAATCAGTCTAAGCTCCATCCCTAATTCAGATGAGAATATATCAGCACCAATACATCCATTCCCACCCCAGAAATTTAATAGCCTTACAGTTCTAGGATTAAAACCAAAGGCAATGCCTCCTGATCACCCTCGAACATCTAGGGCATGAAATTGCCATCCAGGAACAAGTGATTCCAACACAGGTATAACCATATCAATAAGACCGAGGGTTTCTTGTAGAAATAGGACATCCACCCATTTAGATTCCATAAGTCTCCTGAAGGCTAGTTTTTTGGCAGGGCTAGCCAACCCACGACAATTAAGGGATAACCACTTCATGGGGGAGACAATGATAGGGTGCTTTGTGCTCTAAGAACCCAGTCAATTGAGAGTTGTCGACCTTCAGCTACGTCAATACCAACTTGATGGATTTCTTTGGAGATGGTTTGGAGGGCTTGGAAGGAGGGATGATACCAATGCCACAGATTTCCATGGTGGAAGATTTGTCCAGGGAGCAAAGATTGTAGGAGTGAGATGGGCGCGAAGAGTCGGATACATCCGACAAAGGGACAGTCTGGGGGGGGTTCTAGAAAGGAGGTGTATTGGAAAAAATAGGAGGGGGAAGAACCAGGGGACATGATAGAGGAGGCAATGCAGATGCAAATGATGCCATGTAATGAGAAACAGAGGATGACAAAAAAGATTCAAAAAGAGAAAGAGATGAATCAAAAGAACAAGAGGCAAGGTTACCCAATGAGAGCGCTGCACAGGAGCCGTTAGATCCTCTGGTTGCTCAACCATTGCATAGAGCCAGTCTGATCCGGCTTTTGGCCATTAATCCTTTGTTAACCTTGTTGTTGTCGGAAGTGAAGCGCTACGCTACACAAGTTGGAGTTTTTCCATTTTCGCCAATTGGCCCTTGGCCATAAAAGAAAAAATATTTAAAACAAAGAATAAAAATAAATATTAGAAAAAAAATAGGAAAAAAATTATATAAAAAAAGAAAAAAAAGAATTATAAAAAAAGAGAGGCTTAAAAACAAATTAAAAAAAGAAGAAGAAGAAGAAGGAAGAAGATAAAAAAGAAAAATAATATATTAAAAAAAATTATATAAAAAGGAAAAAAAGTCAAATAGAAATTAAAAAAAAGTTATAGATAAAAAAGGATTAAAAAAAAAAATATATAGAAAAAAATAATTAAAAAAACTTACTGTGGCTCCCCGTTGCTGTAGCCACGACTACCGTCGGGCCTCATTGCGGCCATAATAGACTCATCCGACGACAAGCACAACAAGCACCGACCTTCATTTTGGCCCCCAACACCCAGCTGTGGCGATTTTCGCCATCATCGATCCAGCACCAACGACGCCTCGCTGACAACCTTCATCCGAAATTGCTTCTAGTGCAACTACCTAGCCGCTTGACCAGTCTACTCATTATTGCTGAAATGCAATTCCATCGGTGCAAACCCACGCCACCACTGCTGTTACAAACGACCCTTGCGACCTCGTTCCTCAGCCACCACTCCAACCATTGCTGGTTACCCGCACAATCGACATTACTGCCGCCACACATACAACAACATTTGCCACTCTCGCCACACTTGCCGGTATACTTCATCATTGAACGCCTTCTCCACTGCCACCCGATTCTTGCTGCAAATCCTCATTTCTCTCCCGCAATCATCAATATCTCGTTGAGCATCAGACCTTGACCGTCATGCTTCCGTAAGCACTATTTCTGTCACCCATTATTTGTTAATCCATCGATAATTAAATTAAATCAATTTAATCTAATTGATGGTTATAAAGTTTAGTTATATAGTTGATTGATTAATATTATAAATATTAGTTATTATATATAAAAGTGTAGGTTACCATTTAATTTAAAAAAAGGGGCAGTTAAAAAGTTTTTTTTTTTTTTTTTTTTCAAAATTCAACTCAAAAAGTTCAAATTTGAAGAATATTTCTATTAATAGTAAAGTTAATCTAGAAAAAGAAAAGATGGAGTCAAGTTTGGAAATAAAGGAAGGAAGATTTATGGAAATTTGACATAATTATGCTTCAATGTTATTTAGAATTAAAGGGTCTATTATAGGAAAAGATTTTACTATTGCTATCTCGCTGGTCGAAAATAAAAATGATATGAAACCTAAAATTTCAAAACAATTAGTGATTCCCGAGTCAAATATAATTGAAAAATTAAACTGTTATGATAGCAAAAAATATGACAACCAATTTACAATTAAACATTGGAGATTATACATTCATATCACAGTACTCATATCAACCCCTATGGAGTGATCGATGTGACATTATTTTAGGTTAACCTTGGATGGAAAAGAATTTTTTGACATTTTCATACAAAATAAAAAAATAACACTGCAAGATGTTACATTGAAGCTAAATAGAAACACCAGAAGACATACAAGATATATCAAAAGTAATTTTTCAACAAGGTAAAAAAGCACTACAAAATATGCAAAGTGAAACTCACGAAATCACTGCTGATAGAAATGAAGAAGTCTCTTGACTTAAAGGCCACAGTGAAAAATTACTAACACAAATTAAGAAGCTTAAGAAGGACAAGAAGTCGTTAAAAGAGAGGTTAGAACACCGTATTGAAGTCTCCAGTCGAAGATAAATCAGTTGAAGGAAAAACACACTCACATGTTGCAGTTTAGATGGTGAAAATTCCAAGTGAAGATTTTGTACCCAACTCAACAACTTCAGTACCCGAAGAAAATAAAAAAATTGCCACACCCCTGATAAGGGAAAGTCAAACCAAAAGAATTCCTTAGCGACATCCAAATCACGAGAGTAGACAACTCAATCAAGCTGCGTATTTGTATCATTCAAAAAAAGAAACAACAACAACAAAGTGATGTTTCGAAGAATACTCAATTTTTGCACAATTCAGTCTGGTGATAACAATTCATTACAAATTTCCAGTAATTGAAAGATTCCATAGAAAATTAATCTAGGATGGTCAGATCCATTCTTAGTCCGACAATTTTGCTAATCACTCAGAGGATCATATCGTCTTGTATCAACAAAGATGAAAGTACTGAGACGAGAAGATATTCGAAACGGGAAAAGAGATCAAGCCCTTTCATTAGTAAGCTTTGAAGACCAATCTTTTATGAATATAATTTATAAGAAAATAATAAAAAATAATGTAAACAATAATAATGATAATTAAGGATTAATTAGCTAGTGACAAGCCTAAATCCATCTTAACTCCGAATGTATCAAGTGCCGAGAGGGATCAAATCTCTCAAGGTGCAAATCTCTTTTCTGAGTGCAAAACTTGAAGAAAGGTTTGCACCTCGAGAAATTTGATCCCTCTAGGAGCTTGATAGATCCGGAGTTAAGATGGATCTAGGCTGGTTTAATTATTAATTTTATTTTTTTGGTTTAATTTTTATTTTTATATAATTTCACCGAGTCAATGTTTTAATTAATAATTTTACTTTTTATTTTTATATAATTTGACCGGGTCAAAATGTTTAGATAACATAATATAATTAGACATTACAACAACTCTTCCATACTGGGATGGAGAGTGTCTCTTGGCCAAAAAATGTAATAAAATTAAATTAAAAAAAATTATTTATAAAATATTTTGATTGTGAAATGAGAGATGGATTTTGGGCATGTGGTATTGATGGACCATGGTATGGTATGGTTAATAATATCCATGGTAAAGTGGGGTGAGTATCCATGGTTAAAAGTCTTGTTAATTGTAAGTATTATTTTGATTGTGAAATGAGGGATGGATTTAGGGCACATGATATTGATGAGCCATTGTATTGGCCCATGGTATGGTATGGTTAATAATATCCACGGTAAAGTGGTGGTGAATATCCATGGTTAAAAATCTTGTTATATTGTAAGTATTAAGTTTTTTTGTGCTTATTAATGAAATTTAAATATGGTTACAAAATTATTATTTTAATTTATATGGTGAAATGGATCTTAATTTATAGCTACTATTTATATCTTATATATTTTCATGTGATAGAGGTGTAGATATATCTCAAAAGTAATTATAATATTTTTCTTTTAAATTTAATAAAAAAATGTTATAAAATTAAATTCAAATAAAATATTTATAAAATATTTTGAGTGTGAAATGAGAGATGGTTTTTGGGCATGTTGTATTGATGAGCCATGGTATTGGCCCATGGTATTGTAACAAATCCTATTTACAAGTTAATAATATCTATGGCAAAGTGGACGTGAATATCCACTGTTAAACATATTGTTATATTGTAAGTTTATGTGCTTATTAATTAAATTTAAATATGGTTACATAATCATTATTCTATTTTATAAGGTAAAATGGATCTTAACTTATTGTTGCTACTTATATATTTTAATGTAATATGTATATTATGATTTTTTTTAATCTAAAAAGTTATTCATAATTTTATTAATAAAAACAAAATTACAATGTAACAAATTTGAATTTTATTATTTTTATTACTTTTAACTTTTTATAGACACTACAACATCTCCCTTGGGCTCTATATTAATTTTAACTGACATGTAAATGTTTACCAATTTATGTATTATAAATTGGACATATTAATATAAATTCAACATATTAAGCCAACATGTAAAAATGTTTACAAACTTTCTTACATTACATCTACACATTACCCCTATACTGGGCTGTAGAGCGCCTCTCGGTGCAATTATTTAATGAAAAGACATGTCTCTAAAGACATGGCCATTTATAAGAGGGTACCTGCTTGGGTATATATACATGACTCTCAGTTGTAATCAAACCATTTCATCAATTCTTTGATATAATATTCAATATACAATTACTTGTCCTACGATGGATGTTTTTGTTTTCAAAGTATTCTGAAGATTAATCTTGCGTATATGAACTTTGTTCGTTACACACAGAAAGAGATTAGTAACTGAAACAAACTTCTCTACTTTAACTTTACTTCAGATTGTGTTTTAGATCTTTTCACATTTCTATGGGCTTTGTTGCACTTTCACTTTTGCCTTTGAAGTGATATTATTCTATTTTTTCAGAAGCAACTGCATCTTGAACTTTAATTTTGAGTCACTGAAACTCACATATAATCATGGCTTCTTGTGCTTAATGCTATTTACCATCTTGATACAACACAGTTCATAGTAAAAAGTACTGGCTTCTTCTGCTAACTGCTTAATTTTGTTTTGTTTGTAGCCAAACGCTGAGACAGATGATAATGTCACTGCACTAATATCAGCAGTAGCTGCCGGTTCTCTTGAGAGTGTGGAACTTTTGGTGAAGGTATAACTGTCCTCTAATGTGGAGTTCATTTCCTTTTATTCATAGATATAGCTAGCGATATACATTCTAAATGTTGTGATTTATAAATGGATTTGATTTTTGAAATCTAAAAGTGTTTTTTAAAATTTAAAAAATATTATAATATTTTTTGTACTTGACTTATCATTGCCGTATCCGGATTCTTGATTTAAAGAAGATTAGCGAATCCAGATCTGTATCCGTATCCTTATCTGAATCCTGGTAACTTAGCCTTTTCATTAAATACCATGACCTTTTGAGACTTGCACTTTCATTTTTACTAATTATACTTGTATTTTTAATGTGACAACCAAACCTGGTTCACTAAATAAATGACCAAAGTAATTGCAATAAAAAGAAATCTATTTAGGATAATATATATATAAAATAAAATGTATGAGAAAATGATATGGTGAGAAATACAAATGAAGGCCTCATATATATACTTAGGCAGGATTGCCCTTTCATTGATAATCATGTCTTTTGAGACATGTCTTTTCATTATTTCTAATTATACATATTAATTATTATTTATTTATTGATATTGATATTTTTATATCTATTACAACCATTGGTCTAACAAAGCTCTAGGTCAATATGGTGTTAGGTTGGACCAGATCTGTATAGTGGATCATTTGTATAGTATAAAGACACCTCCATATTAGCATCCAAAATGTGGCATCAATGCCCCGTCACTGGTTTCTGTTTTGTGATCCTTGCAGAAAACCTATTTCAATGCCTGCAGAAACTCTCCATTATGGTTTTGGTTCCCTTATACAAAACCAAAGTCCAAATCCAGCTCTAAACCTCATCCCAAACAACCAAAACCAGGCTAAAAGAAAGTTCTGCAGTAGATGCCAATGGCATGGCTCAATAACCTCCAGATAGATCTGCTTCAATTAGTCTCCCGGATATAGCTCAAAAGGCTGCTGGATGCCAGATTTTCAGAGGGATCCATTTCAATATTTGCAGAAATATCCATTGCATATATATACAGGGGTCCATTTTGATATCCACAGAAATATGTCTGTGTCAATACCTGCAGAAATATATCTGTTTCATACATATACAGGGATGTGTTTCAGAAATGTATCCATTCCATACATTTATAGGGATCCATTTGAATACCCGAGGAAATAAGGTAGCTGTGTCAATATAGCATCCAAAACCATGTTCCTGCCACCTTTCAATGTCACGTCACCACTTTGTGACGACTGCAGGAAACCTATTTCAATGCCCATGGAAACCCTCCAGTGCCTTCCTAGCTCCGCTATCACTATTATTATTGTACCAAAATATTAGAATAAAATATGATGAAACGTGTGTGTAAGTGCTGCTAGGGTGGTAAATTCCATTTTAAAAGACTTGTTAACAACTTGACCAAATTCAAGTGGGTGAGTGTTGCTGAACACTTGGATTGGTCTGAATGTGGAACCCTAAAGCACATCTTGAGCATATAGCACTTCCCTGGTGACTGAGGCATGAACTTTATGGTTCGGAAACATAGATCTGATGCATCTGGATTGATGAGTTATTACAACTATCTGTTGATCTATTGATGTCCAAATGGTACGGAGAACCCTAGTCGAGTGAGCCAGCAATATGAGTGTGCAAGTCAATTGATATGTAGCAGTTGATCTATGTATGCAGAATCTGGACCAGATCCATGAAAAAAGACACCAGCAGAGGACTGAAGATGTTATAGACGCAGATTAGGAGAGGGCATATGCTGGCACTTTCTTTAAGATGTTTCTTTGCTTGCATTTATAATTATTGCTTTGCATGCATTTGTTTGACAGTAAGATTTGTCTTATAGTTGGATATCACTGTAGTTCACAATGTGCACAAATAGCTACATGCTATCGTGTATATATATTATGGACCTGCACTGTTACACTTATTTTGAAGTTGGGTGCTTGAAGAAGTCCAGGTTGCTAGTTGTTTTGATAGTACTGAATATTTCGTCATTGATATCATGATTTATTGCAGAGAGAATCTTGCTATATGGAAATTCTTTTCTTGTAGAGATATCTGATAGTTTTATAAGTCTGCACTTGAGAAATTTCAAATCTTCTATATCTAATTATGGCATCGACATGGTCTGCAAATACTGTCCAAAATGTCTAAAAGGATTTAACACTACACATAGCTTTCGGAATAACAGTGCACAGGTCATCTTTGATTGCGGCAATGGCTTAACTTATTATTATGCCCGTTGAAACTGAAGCCTTTTAGTGTTATCAGTGCATGCTCAGATGGAAAAGAAACACGACATGATAGTTGTCTCATAGAAAACTGTAAAAGCAGATTTTAATTTCTTTTCTAAGTTAGACGTGGGTGGTTATGAAGATTCAAAAGCTAAAAGGGAAAAATAATACATAAAACAATGAAGAGAATAGAGTTCCTTCTACAGATTAATTACTCCAGAAGACTTGGAATATAAAGATATCCATGAGGATACAAATATTATATATTAAAATGAATGAATAAGAATGAATCGATTTACAATGAGAACGAGAGGCTTGCTTATATATCAAGCGTCTCTTCATAGAGAATCATGTCCTATTTAGACATGCCTCTTCAACTTAATTATTAATTAACTAACAATTATTGCAATTATACTCGTTACTTATATTTATATTATTTATATATTTTTTTCGTAACATTGCCTTCTTCCTCAAAAAGCTTTGTCCTCAAAGCTTGTTGATGAAAAAGGCTTGATCTCTTTTTCGGCTTCAAATGACTTTCTCTCTCAGAACAATCATCTTCGTTGATACAAGCTGATATGATCTTCTAAGTGACAAACAAAATTGTCGCACTGAGAAGGGATCAGACCATCCTAGATTAATCTTCTGTGTAGTATTTTGATCACTGGAATTTTGTAACGACTTGTCAGCATAAGACGAGATTGATTTTACGTCATTATTCTCTGAAACATCAATTTTGTTGTTTCTGGTTTGAATGGTCCCGATACGTAGCTTGGTTGAGTTGTCTACTCTCATGATTCAGATGTTGATATGGGACTTTACTTTCCCTTATTAGGTGTGTGGAAATTTTTTGATTTACTTCAGGGGATGATGTTGTTGAGTTCGTTACCAAACCTTCACTTGGGGTGTTTATCATCTGAACTGCAACATCCAAGCACGTCTTTTCTTCAACTTGCTTGTCTTCTTCCTGAGTTGTGACATTCACTGGATCAGTATTTGTTGTTTTGTCATCAACTTGAATTCTTACATTTGATGCTTCCTTCTTGATAAGTTGTTGTACCTTGTTTTCTAATGACTTCTTATCCTTCTTAAGTTTCTTAATTTGCGTCAGTAATTTTTCACTATGGTTTTTAAGTCGAGAAACTTCTTCATTTTTGTCAACAGTGATTTTGTCAATTTCATTTTGCATATTTTGTAATACTTTTTTACCTTTTTGAGAAATTACTTTTGAAATATCTGATATATCTTCTGGCGTTATTGAATTTGATTTCAGCGTAACATCTTGGAGTGTTATTTTCTTTTTCTTGTAAGAAAATGTTAGAAACTTTTTCTTCGTATTTAAGATGACAGATCTTATCGTTTCCATCCAAGGTGATCCCAAAATAATGTCACCTCGATTGTTCAATGTTAGGATATTCCGACACATAGGAAATAGTTAAGTACAACTTGGTCTAGTATAGAGTTAGGTAAAGTGTGTTTTTTACCGTTGTACATTTTGTAACTTACAATCCGACGGTCACGATATGTAGTGAACCGACGGTTCATTCTCTCCTCGGTATTACTGACACTTGATCCGTGGCTTGACACCTGATTGGTCCATGCTTTCTATTTAAAGCGCATGGAGGGTCATTTGTAGGGTAATCCGTGCATGAGAGAAGCTTATGTAAATTTTCATTCTTTTATTAATAAATTGCCTGAAGTGGCCGCGTTGGCTCAGGCCGTGGACTGTTTCCCTCTTTGAGGGTTTTAACCACGTCAAAAATACTGGTGTATTGATCTGGATCTGGTTGTGAGCAGTGTCCTTTGGTGTTCTGTCTGGGGAACTTACCCTGTAAATTCCTACATGGTATCAGAGCTATTTGAGGGCCGCGTCCGTTGGTGATCCAAATTTGAAGCCGGTAGAACTGCATCCGACTGCCATTTCCTAGATCTACTGTTTCTGACTGCTTTCGGGCCGAGAGGACTGCTCTGTTGTGTTGGGAGCATCTGTTCCAGTGAGGAACCCCTTTCGTTTCAGGCGAAAAGGTTTCCGGTAGCCCTAGCTGCGTCATTTTTAAGATCTGGAGGTATACAGTGTTTATTTGCAGTTTACAGTTATTTTCTCTCTGTTTATTTCGGTTTCAGTTTATTTAGCCTTTTTTATTACCGGATCTATACCTTTCATTTCTGCGTATGCTCTTTGCCCTGCGACTCTGTGCGATCTGGGCAAATCAGAAACAGAAATGAATGATTTTTCTCATGTGTATGCTCTTTTCCCTGCGCCTTAGGGTGATCTCGGAAAATCAGAAACATTGAGGAAAATATTTAGTTTCCGGCTAAAGCTAACTTTGAGCCGCAAAGTTCATTTTTGAAAATATTTAGTTTTTCGGGTAAAGCTAACTTCGAGCTGTAAGGTTCGTTTTCTTTGCATGTTCGTGTTGGGTTTTGTGTTTTTTGTTTTGTAGGGAAAAAGAGCTTTCTCAAAGCAAGCACGCAACCCAAAGCCCCCCCCTCTCTCTCTCAAATTTTTTGTATAGCTCAATTGGTTCAAAGCTATTTTAAGAGAGTAAAGGTCTTGTGTTCAAGTCTCCATTTTGTGGGGGCAGACTTTTTCATTGCCGCACATTCCCGCACTTCGTCGACAACTTCATCAACGTTTTTTCAAAAAGCCATAACTTCTTCATCCGGAAGCCGTTTTCAGAGCCGTTTTTCTTAAACCAGCCTAATTTTTCGAGATCTATCCATTGGAACACTTAGTTTCAGCATCTTTAGCTTCAGTTTCTGTTGAAATGGAAAGTCAATACCAAGTTACCCTTGACAGCACCAACTACTTCCAATGGTTGTCCTACATTGAGGATTTACTTAGAAGTAAAGGTCTCTACAGAATAGCCTCAGGCCAAGAAAAGAAACCGAAGGATGAAGATAAGGCTGCTAAATGGGAAAATAGGCAAGATCAAGCACGTGGATTGATAGGGATGTCTATTTCTCCAGATCTTAGATTCCATATTGCAGAACTTGATACTCCTGATGAAGCAATGAAACAAATCAATAAAGTTTTTGGGATTAAAAATGAACTTAGAGCCCATCAACTTGAAAATGAGTTGCTTACATCGGACCCTAATAATTTTTCTTGCATTGAAGATTTCTTGTCCAAGTTCAAGACCCTTAGATATCTCTTGGAAGGTGTTAAAGTTAAGAAAGAAGATAGTAACCTTATCTATTCCATTCTTACTAAGTTGGGACCAGCCTACTCTGTGTTTGTTTCCACCTTCCATTCTACAAGAGAAGCCTTCATTTCTCAAGGAACAGACTACAAGTCCCCTTCCTTTGACTCTTTTTGTGATTCTTTAATAAGAGAACAAGAAAAACTCTTACACCTTGGTCTTCTTAATCTTGGAAACTCTTCCAAGAAAGCGTTAGCCGCCCAGCAACAACCAAATTCAAAGAATCCTAAGAAGTCATATCCTAAAAAGAATGGTCCTAAACCAAACAAGGGTCCTAAGCAATCTCAGCCTCAAAATGAAAAATCATTTCAACAAAATGATAAGACAAATAAAAACAAATGGAAGAAGACTGATAGACATTGCAACTTTTGTAATCGAGATGGCCACTTAGAATCCAAATGCTTTAAGAAGATGGAAGCCTTGGAAGCAGCAATGAAGAAACATAACATCCATTTGGAGCATTCTTCAACTTCAACTTCATCTTCAGGAATGGCACTTTTTGCATGTGGTTGTCAATCATCTCGGTCTGGTTATGCATTAAATGTATCTTCTTCTTCTCATTCTCATGAGTGGCTCATTGATTCTGGAGCTTCTTATCACATGGCCAAAAACAAAGCCATGTTTTCTTCTTTAAATGATTGTAACACCAAAAATATATATGTTGGTGATGATAGATCTCTTAGTGTTGTAGGGACTGGAACTGTTCATCTAGACAATGGTCAGTTTAATGATGTATTATGTGTTCCAACCTTATCCTGCAACCTTCTATCTGTATATCAGATAACTCATTCAGGTGAAGGTAAAATCGTTGAATTTTCATCTCATGATGTTGTAATCAAGGACTTAAGAGATCCTAAAAAGATTTTGGCTACTGGCATTGCTGAAGATTCTACAAGGTTGTATAAATTTCACAACTTTGGGTCATCAAATCTTCCCTCAGTATTTGTTGCTCATAACGATGAAGTGAGCAAACTTTGGCATGAGCGATTTGGTCACTTAAACTATCGCTCCCTTCAGCATCTATGTAAAGAAAATATGGTGACAGGTCTTCCTATGGTATCTTGCAGAGATGGTGTTTGTTCCGGATGTGTACTCGGAAAACATCATCGGGACAGTTTTGAAAAACGTGCCTCTTGGCACGCCTCAGCCCCTTTACAGCTTGTGCATAGTGATTTATGTGGTCCACTCCCAGTTGTGTGATTCTCTGGCTGCAAGTATTTCTTAACTTTCATTGATGATTTCTCCAGACGCACTTGGGTATACTTCTTAAAACTCAAGAGTGAAGTATTTAACACATTTTTGGCCTTCAAGGCTTTTGTTGAAAAACAATCTGGACATCAAATTCTTAAGCTAAGATCTGATAATGGCGGAGAATATGTTAAAAACACATTCATCAACTTTTGCATTGAGAATGGAATTCAAATGCAACATACTGTTCCATATACTCCACAACAAAATGGTGTAGCTGAAAGGAAGAATCGCACCTTAAAGGAAATGGCTAATTGTATGCTACAATCTAAAGGACTTGGTCTTAGTTTTTGGGCAGAAGCAATTAACTGTGCAAATTACATAATAAATCGCACTCCTACTAAGGCTTTAAAGAGTATCACTCCAGAAGAAGCATGGAGCTCAATCAAACCAGATGTAAGTCACTTTCGTGTTTTTGGAAGTGAAGCATGGGCCCATATTCCAGATGAAAAGCATAAAGCTTTAGAACCTAAGAGTGAAAAATGTACTTTTGTTGGATATTCTGAAGATGTCAAAGGCTATAGACTTATTCCATTTAAGTCCAAAAATGTTATCATTAGAAGAGATGTAAAATTTGATGAAAATATATCGGCTTGCGAGCCTAGTCCGACGGATGTGCCACCTCTCCCTATCTCTTCTACTTTTGAAAACATTTCTTCTTCAGATGATGATAGTGAGGATGACAATCCTCCCCCACCTTCTCAGGATCCTCCTTCAGCTCCTCAGCTTCCAAAATGGGTCCGTGCTACTCGGGATGCAGCAGGTGATCTTTCCGGTGATCCTACAGATCAGCGACGTACACGTTCTCAGTTCGAGAGAGCCTCTTCTTTACTGGCTCAAGCTCCAGTAAATTATGATCCTGACACCTTTGCAGAAGCTTGAGGCCATCCAGATTGGGAAGCAGCTATGAATGAAGAATATCATTCATTGTTGGCAAATGATACATGGGATCTTGTTCCTCTACCAAAGGGACGAAAACTTGTTAGATGCAAATGGGTTTACAGAACCAAGTATGGACCAGATGGGAAAGTTGATAAACATAAAGCTCGTCTTGTTGCTAAAGGTTTTTCACAGGTTGAAGGCATTGACTACACTGAAACCTTCTCCCCTGTTGCCAAAATGAACTCTATCCGCCTTGTTCTTTCCCTTGTTGCCTCGTTCAAATGGGAAGTCCATCAGATGGATGTTAAATTTGCCTTCTTGCATGGGGACTTGCATGAAGAAATCTACATGGAACAACCCATTGGCTTCATAAAAACAGACTCCAGCCTTGTATGTCGGCTTAAGAAATCCCTTTATGGTCTTAAGCAAGCTCCTCGAGCTTGGTATGCCAAAATGGATAGCTTTCTTTTAGAATCTGGCTTTTCTAGGTGTCATTCTGACAATACTGTCTACACCAAGCAAGTGGGCAAATCTCTTATCATTCTTGTTCTTTATGTTGATGATCTTATCCTTACCGGTAGTGATCCCAACCTTATAAACCATGTGAAGTCTAGCCTTAAAAGGAAGTTTGAAATGACAGACTTAGGACACTTACATTATTTTCTCGGTCTTCAAGTCTTGCAATCCAAGGAAGGTATTTCCCTTTCTCAGTCCAAGTATGCCTGTGATATTCTACGCCACTTTCACATGGAAGACTGTAAGCCAGCCCCTTCTCCCTTTCAGTCTGGAGTCAATCTTTCAGTCACTTGTACTTCTCCTGAAGTTGATGCTACCTTATACCGTCAACTTGTAGGAAAACTTTTGTATCTAACCCATACTCGTCCTGACCTTTCCTTTGCTGTTGGCCTTGTTGCTCGGTTTATGCAAAACCCACGTGAAAGTCATTGGAAAGCAGCTAAAAGAATACTTCGTTATGTTCGAGGTACAGTTCAGTTTGGGATTCATTACAGTGCCGAAGCAGCTCCTCTATTGGTTGGTTTCACTGATTCTGATTGGGTTGGTGACCCTGATGATCGGAAGTCTACTGCCGGTTATGTGTTCACTCTTGGTTCAAGACCTATTACATGGGCTTGCAAGAAACAAGCTGCCATTTCTCTTTCATCAGCAGAAGCAGAGTATCGTGGTGCCGTAGAAGCTAGTAAGGAAGCCTTGTGGCTTCGTCAGATCCTGTCAGAGTTTGGCTTTCAGTAGCAACATCCAACTACACTTTGGTGTGATAATCAAAGTGCCATTCAACTATGCAAAGATCCAGTCCAACATCAGCGCAACAAACACATTGAACTGCACATGCACTTCATCAGAAAGCTCATTCACGACCATGTTCTTGAAGTGCAATATTGTTCAACAGATGATCAAGTTGCAGACATCTTCACAAAAGCTCTCACAGAGGCGAAGTTCACTAAACTTCGATTTATGGTTGGAGTTCAGGAAGTTGTCACTAAGGGGGGATAGGCTCTAGTGCCTCCTTCCTTCTCCTACTGTGTCATATTTGTAAATCCTTCAATCCTATCCCAAGTTGTTCTTAAGGGGGGATGTTAGGATATTCCGACACATAGGAAATAGTTAAGTACAACTTGGTCTAGTATAGAGTTAGGTAAAGTGTGTTTCTTTACCGTTGTACATTTTGTAACTTACAATCCGACGGTCACGATATGTAGTGATCCGACGGTTTATTCTCTCCTCGGTATTACCGACACTTGATCTGTGGCTTGACACCCGATTGGTCCATGATTTCTATTTAAAGCGCATGGAGGGTCATTTGTAGGGTAATCCGTGCATGAGAGAAGTTTATGTAAATTTTCATTCTTTTATTAATAAATTGCCTGAAGTGGCCGCGTTGGCTCAGGCCGTGGACTGTTTCCCTCTTTGAGGGTTTTAACCACGTCAAAAATACTGGTGTATTGATCTGCGATCTGGTTGTGAGCGGTGTCCTTTGGTGTTTTGTCTGGGGAACTTACCCTGTAAATTCCTACATTTAATAGGGTTTGAACTGAGAATTGCGATACAAATGTATAATCTTCAATGTTTAACTGTAAATTGGCTATGTCATATATTTTATTGTGAAAAGGTTCTAATTTTTTAGTTATATTTGACTCCGGGATCATTAATTGATTTGCGATTTTGGGTGTTATATAATTTGCATCTTTTTCCTGCAAGATTTCCTTTAATGTTAAATAACGCTTCACTGTCTCTGGGTAAGGTTTCTCAGAATCTTATGGCCTTCATTTTTGTATTAGACTCCATTTTTGCTTCTTGAATATTAAATACTTTTTAAATCACTTTTTTTTTTTAATAAATCCCCTCTTTTTTTTTTAAGGCAAATTATTATTATTATTATTTTTTAATCTAAATATATATATATATATATATATATATATTTTTTTTTTTTTTTTCTCTCTAATTTTTTATTTTATTTTTTGAATCTTTTAAATGGCCAAAGGCCTAACAGTAGTATGGAGAATCTCCAGAAACTGGTAGCAAAATGCTTTAACGGCAACGACATTGATGAATTTGATGATCAAGGACCTGGATCGGAGAACAAGCTCTGTGCACTGGTTAAGCAACCTAGAGGACCGAACTGCTCTGATACCAAATGAAGAGAACAAAGTTCCTTCTACAGATTAATTACTCCAGAAGACTTGGAATATAAAGATATCCATGAGGATACAAATATTATATATTAAAATGAATGAATAAGAATGAATATGATTTACAATGAGAACGAGAGGCTTGCTTATATATCAAGCAAGTGTCTCTTCATGGAGAGTCGTGTCCTATTTAGGAATGAATAAGAATGAATATGATTTACAATGAGAACGAGAAGCTTGCTTATATATCAAGCGTCTCTTCATGGAGAGTCGTGTGCTATTTAGACATGCCTCTTCAACTTAATTACTAATTAACTAACAATTATTACTTATCCTCGTTACTTATATTTATATTAGTTATATATTTTATTGGTAACAAACAACATAGAAAAAACAACTATATGAAAATTTGAAAGTTCTTTCAAACATATTTATATACACTCCATGTGTATCAAAAGTTACCTTCCATGTCATACATTTTGATCTACATATAAATATCTTGTTTCCCTGTTTCCTGAAATTTTGACAGTGCCATTTCTGAAACTGTTCCATTTCTGAAACTTGTACCTGTTTTCCCACCTCATTGTTCATACGTTTTTCTCATACATTTTCTTTTCATCTTACAATGTATTTTTTCAATATCCAGACTTTTTGGCATCTGAGAGAATTTATGAATAATTGATCTTATATATTAATCAATTTCATGTTGACTTTAGTGTTAGTGTTGGAGTTTTGCAGAAAGGTGCCAAGGTCAATGTCAATGCAGGTGGAGTCACACCCTTGCATATTGCAGCGGATAATGGAAACGAGAAACTGATATCTTGCTTGCTTGAGGCAGGGGCTGATCCAGATACTAGAGATGAGGTGAGTGCCCTAGCTCTTCTTATTTTATAATAAGTTTCAGTTATTTTAAGTGTTATCAAGTCCAATATAATTTTTTAGCATGAACATTAGTGAAAATGTCATATTTTATGATTTACCAGAGATTGTCTCTGCAACTCACTCTGTTGAAATATTATAGAGGTGAAAACCATTCGGCAAAGCAGAGTCGTCCTTTACTGCACAAAGCAAGAAATATTTGTTGGTATAAATAAAAAAAGGCTTATGGAAAACTGAGAAATTGATTATGTTTGAGAAATGAAGAAAATAAAAGCTCTCTCGAAAGGAGCAAACATATAACCATTGAACCTTTTAATTGTCAACTACTTGAGGCCATTCATCGTGATCCCTACCTAACCAGATCTTTGAAATAGAAAGCTCTACATTTCTGATGCTCTTAGTGCTGAAATACAAATAAAATCTCTGCACAGAGTTGGTAAGGACCTGATAGGTGAAATGAGAGGGGCAAAGATGTTATGGTTATACTTAGAAGAAAGAAATGTAGAAAATATATCAAATGGGATGAATCTTTTACCATTGAAAAATGTAAATGATTAAAAACAATGATTTTTTTTCTAAATTTTCCTTTGAATTTGTCTTGAAACTCATCTTGAGATTTCCCTTTAAGATTTGGTGAACCCCAACAGATGAATTTTGAACTCTCATTAATAAAAATATCTGAACATTCCTCCAGCATCACTTTACTTCACCTCACTCCATTACTTCTCCGTCATGATTTCCTCCCACATTATTACTTCTCCCACATGACTTCCTCTCGCATTATTTCTCTAGCATTATTTTTATTACCTCATTTCATTACTTTTCTCCTACGATACTCTATTTATTTAGTCATTTTATTTCTACTTCTACTTTTTCTACTTAGTCATGTGGGTTGCGAAACTCCCTTCATTCCATCACTATACCTCACCTTCCTACAAATGTACATTTGTTAAAATTGGCAACTAGGGTGAAATTCCACCTTGGGACAGCTCATTTGATGGAGATGATGATTGCATTAAATTCCTCTTTTCGAGAGAACCAAAATTGATATAAAGATCATCTAATTTGGACAAGCAAAAGTGTGTTTTTGAATTTATGCAATCATGTGCAAATTGTTTAGGTCGGCCACATCATCATATCGGCTCATGAAGCCCAATGGATGGTGTCACTTCACCCTCGACGACTTGTATAAATACAAGTGATCTCTCACCTCATTTGGCATCATCACAACCCATCCTTTCTCTCTCCTCATCTAATTGGGTCGTGCAAAATTGCAAGCAGCGCACTTTCACTCGTGTGGCAAAGGAGGATGAATTTCAGACAGAATTACAGAGTTGAAAATTTCAGATTTTCCTGTAGTTTGACCAGCATTGACTTTGACTTTCCAGGGATATTTTTGCTTCAATTTTCTGGGCAGATTTCTGTTTGGGCAGGCCGTACACATTGGCACAGAAACCAAGGCATTCTGGGCAGTACTGCAGCAAAAAATTGCAGGTTGACGACAGACTTCAAGGCAGAAGTTTGACCACTGACTTTGGGACTGTTTTGGGCTGATTTGACCTCCTGTTCAGGCCGAGTTTGACTATGTTTGACCAAGCTTCAAAGGAGACATTTTGCTGCTGTTTTGATCACTGATGACATTCTGGTTAGGGCTGATTTTGACCGCAGTTGACTACAGATTTGATAGAACTGTTTTAACTTTGATTTGGCAAGTCAATTTTTAGTTTTGTACTCTCTCTCTCTGCTGAACATTTGATATAATAATAAGAAGAATTGATCAAAGGGTTTTCCCCACATTGCGGTTTTTCCCTGGCATTCACCAAATCTGGTGTTCTTTTGTCTTGGATTGTTTTTTTCATTTTATTTATGTTCTATCTACAGTTACTGTCAATGTGATTTATGGTTAATGTGATTGCTGTTGGAAACTAATTTGGCAATTGTCATTGGGCTGCTTAAAAGTAAATTGAAGTAATTGTGCTAAGCATAGAAAATACTATTCTTTTATGAATTTAACAACATTACTATTTTTATGCTTAATCATTTTTCTTATTTATCCACACTTAATCATTTTTCTTACATTTTACTTTTTAATCAATGGTCACTTATTGAAAGTTGACGCATTGATAAGATCAAACATGCAGTAGATGGTAGCGTCGAGAAGTATAAGGCAAGTTTCATGGTGAAAGGGTTCTCCTAGGAGGGAGTTGACTATGAAGAGACTTTTCTCTTATCACCAGATATGCATCTATCTAGGAGGTTATTTCCATTGCTTTAGCGGTTGAGTGGAGGATACATCAGATGAATGTGGAGACTGCCTACCTCAATGGGGGAATTGAGGAAGAGGTGTTTATTGAGTAGCTTCATGACTCTGAAGTGCATGGGAGGGAGTCACATGCATGCAAGTTGAAGGAGACATTGTATGGACTTATGTGAGCACCTCAAACATGGTACTCAAGGATTGATGGACTCCTCCCAGGGTATTAGGTAAGATTACACCGAAGAGTGTCTTCACCGGCCAGAACCCTGAAGTAAGTCATTTCAGAATATTTGGGAGCTTGGCATACTACCATATACTCGAAAAAAAGAGGAAGAAGTTGGATCAAACTGCAGAAAAAGGATATCTTGTGGGATATAGCGAGAATGCTAAGGTATATAGAATCTACCTTTCGGGCAACAAAAAGATCATAGTACGACGAGATGTAAAGTTCATGGAGGACAAAGCTTTTAGGAAATCTCGAGAAATGCCTTCTGAAGAGCAGTCAAAGGATGATCCATTGGTCTAGCCACTTTGACCAACAGAAACCAGCACCAATATTTCTCCTAAAGACAAAATTCCAGAGGTATCACAACAGATGGAGTCTTAGGAAGAGGAGGAGCAAATAGATGTACCCACTACCAATGGAAGAATGAGCCAGGAATTTCGACCACTGCTACAAGACGTAGAGGATTTCATTGGAGCTCCTAGGAATGAGAAAAGGGAGTGTAGACAACTAGATAGATACCAAGCTTTGGTGGCTCAGGTTGGAGAACCCTCTAGTTTTCAGGAGGCTGTTCAACATCAAGTATGGGTAGATGCTATGGTGGAGGAATACAGTTCCATAATGATTAATGATGTCTGGGAAGTGGTACCTAGACCTCAGACAGATGAGGATGGTAGTGTGGAAAAATACAAAGGCAGGTTCGTGGCTAAGGGATATGCTCAGAAGGAAGGGATAGACTACGAAGAAACCTTCGCCCCAGTAACCAGGTATTCTTCTATTAGATCCGTGATATCCCTTGCAACACAGATGCGGTGGGAGATTCACCAAATGGATGTCAAGACTGCGTTCTTGAATGGGGTGATAGAAGAAGAAATATACATTGAACAACTAGAGGGTTTTGAGACACACGGGAAGAAAACTCATGTATGTAGGCTGAAAAAAGCCCTTTATGGGCTTAAACGAGCGCCTAGAGCATGGTATGCTTGAATTGATGGTTACTTGCAGAAGATGGGATTCGTCAAGAGTGACGCGGATTTCAACCTCTACTATTTAACCGTAGAGAATGAACCTATAATTCTGGTGTTATATGTGGATGACCTTTTTCTAACAGGTTCATCTAGGCTCATCAAAGATTGCAAGGAAAACCTAGCCACAAAATTTGACATGAAGGATTTGGGACGGATGCATTATTTTTTGGGGTTGGAAGTTTGGTAGCAGAAGGGTGAAATTTTCCTTGGACAAGGGAGATACACTACAGAAATTTTAAAGAGGTTCAGAATGCAGGACTGTAGACCCATGGCTACTCCAATGATTACCACCTAGAAGAAGATTGATGCGTCTGAAGATAAAGAAGTAGATCCCACCTTGTATAGGCAACTCATAGGGTCCCTGATGTATCTGGTCAACACCAGGCCAGACATTTGTTATGCTGTCAACACCCTCAGTCAGTTCATGGTGGAATCGAAGAGGGCACACTCGGCAGCAGCCAAGCATGCTCTCAAATATATATGAGGAACAATAGAGCATGGATTAATGTACACCCAAGGCAATGATATGAGACTGAGTAGGTTCACTAAAGCAGATTGGGTCGGAAGTTCAGTAGATTGGAAAAGTACCACTGGGTACTGTTTCAACATTGGATCAGGAATGACCTCCTGGTGTAGTAGGAAACAAAAGTCCGTAACTCTGAGCTCAGCTGAAGCTGAATATATGGTAGCTAGCACAACATCGTGTGAAGCCATATGGCTTAGAAAGTTGCTTGTGAATCTATTCAGGAGACAGATGGAAGCGACCAACATTTTGTGTGATAATCAAAATTGCATCAAACTCTTTAAGAATCCAGTTTGTCATGATCGATTGAAGCACATTGACATCAGGTGTCACTTTATCATACACTGTGTCCAGCGAGGTGCAGTACAATTATAGTACACTCCGACAGGAGAACAGGTAGCAGACATTCTCACCAAGGCTCTAGGAAGAACAAAGTTTGTTTATTTAAGGGAGAATATTGGGATGATTGAGAATCAGTTTCAGTAGCAGAAACAGATAGTACAATACTTAAGAGGGAGTTGCAGTACAGATGCAACAGTGGTAGTGGCAGTGTCATGGGCAGCGGTATAGAATGCAGCATCGCAGTGGATGAACAACGACATACCAAGCATCAGTAGCGCAAAGTACTGATGCCGTGGATCAGTGTGATACTTCTATTGGGAGTGTTGATTTTTGGGTAGCATCGGATGTGCTTTGGCTCTGAAATTTTGTAGAGGGGCTAGAGCCTAGAACACTTGAGATCTCCAAGACCCATAAATCGTTTGGAGAAATTCCACCCGTAGTGCATGTTATTCAAATAATTAATTATTTTTAATGGTGCCTAAGGTAAAGCTTAGGAAATTAAAATAATTAAAGTGAATTAATGTAAATATGGGTGAGAAACTTCTAAGAGACGAGGATAAAGTCTAATATAATCTTAGCCATTGATTAGAGATTAGATCACGACCATTGATATCTCAACATGAAAAGTATAAATGAAGACTTGAGAGTCATTTAGAGACACACTGGGCAAATATTTAGTAACCCGAGGGAATTCGATTCTCAAAAAGTAAGAGTTTGATTTTAGAGCGAGAGTTGTAGGGTGAAGGAAGAGGAGTGTATTAGCATCAGCCAGAGAGTGAGGAGGAGGGGATGCAATGCCTCAGAGGGACAACACAGAGGGACAACACAGAGAGGCAACATAACAAAGGACACAGTCCTCACACAGAGATGACGCAAAGGTGACACAGTAGAGGCTGGCCGCTGGAGGGTCTCTTGAGTGTCAGAATTTCTCCAATGGTTGGAGGAAAACTATCTCAGGTGTTTTCACAGAGGTTTCTCTACGTTCTGCAAATCATTCCTTGTAAAGAGATTGCTGCTGGAGAATAATAAATAAACCCTCATCTGTTACACCGGTTTTCTCGCATTGGGTTTTTCTGGGGACTATTGTCTAAAAACAACTGTGTTGATGTGATTGATTCTTGTGCTTGTATTGCATTGTTCTTTTCTCTATGCTATTATGTGACAATTGCAGTGGAATTTACTTTGATGTTCACTAAAGGGTTTTGTAAATAACTTATTGTGGAAAATAAGTAGGAGAAATAAATCAGTTACTGCAGTAGAATTTCATGTTAGAAATTTGCACAAAAGTTGTGCACCTAATTTGTGGCTAATGACCCCAAAGGTTTGGTGATGTAGAAATTTCATTATGATTATGTGGCATACAAGAATTGAATGATGATGATGTGGTAGCCTATGGATAAAGAGGTCTCACTCAAGTATTAACAATATTCTAAGTGCTAGTTGGATGAATGGTTTTAGAAATTGAAAATACATAAGCAACTTTAAAGGAATCTTCAATTAAATTTAATACTATTATGGTCTGTTGACACCTAATCATCAGGATTGGGTGAATAAGTGTAACCTAAGTCACAGGACACGTCCCCCAGGGTCCCGTGTCCCGTATTTTACGTATTGGACACGAAAACGGCCCTAATACGTGTCGAATACGATTTTCAACGTGTCATGAAAACTTGAATACGTATTCTACGTTTTCCGTCGTGTCCTAAATTTCGAATACGCGTATTTGGTTGGTAGAATACGTTGCCCTAACGTATTTCGACAGGTTGAATACGTACCGCGAAAAAAACATAATTTAAAGCCTACGCGTTGGTCTATTCCGGGTTATTTTCGTCCTGCTGTCGTCTGGAGCTGTCGTGTGGAGCTGCGAGCAGGGTGTTTGTCTTTGAAGTTAGCATTATATTTGAAGTCTGGAGCTATTTGAAGTCTGGAGCAGAGTGTGCCAGTGTGCAGCGTTCAAGACCGACCCGTAAAAGTTAGGAAAAACTGTAGCCACAGGTGACAGTACCCATGGTAACAAAGGAAATATACACAGTGAACTCCACAGCACTGACTTCATTTCACACAATAAGCATAGCTGCAGCCTGCATATATATATATATATAAAAGGTGGTTTTTCATATTCTGTGGAAAGCTGAAAGTTTCAACTATCAACTTGTTTGCCACGGGAGTCAGCCTTTGTAATCATACTCAGCTTTGTCAGCAGTCGAGTTTCTCATAGTTCTGTATTGAAGGAATAACTGAAGTTACATCTTAAAGGAATGGAGTAAGCTCTGCAGAATGGAATCCCACAAGCAGACAAGCTAGCAGTAGTAGCTATTGGTAGGGAATCAATGTCAGATCAACATGTCTTAATGGTTAGCAATGCATAAATTCTCACTGACTTAATGGGATCAAGGTTCAACAACTGATATGTTATAGCCTTTAAGGAATATAATACCCTGTCAGATATAAAGCAGCCACAACGAAATGTGAGTTTTGAAGTATGGGCACAGTGAATTTCAAATTGACATATTTAGCTAGTTAATAAAAAAACTGATGTGATACAAATTTTGAATCTCCAATGATTGGCAGAAAAGTGTGCTACATAGAGATTTCAGCCTTCAGGGAGTGCCTATTAACTTGTGAGTTTTCAACTGATGTAACATATCACTTTCGGATTTCCATTTTAGAGGAGAGGCTAATCTGCTGGAGTTTCAAATTTAGAGATTTAGTCAGGTAAATCTAGTGACTGCAATCTTGATGAAATCAGACGTGCATACAGCTTGCTTGAATTGCAATTAATTAACATTCAATTCTATATGTGAAACTAGGTAGAAGCACAAGCACAACTGTCAATAGTTAATCAAGATTAGTTAGGATTACATTAGATAAGGTCAAAATTAAATAAGATTAGATAATCTGATATAAAAGGTTTTGTATTTTGTGATATTGAAATGAATGAGATAAGTCAGATAACTGAGTTATAACCTGCAATTTAATATGGATAAAAAACTATATTTCAGTATATATATATATATATATATATATATAATACTAATATATATATATATATTTTAAATATATATAAAATGTGTCCCCCGTGTCCTATTTCCAGGTCGCTGCGTTTCGTATTGAATACTCGTATTTAAGTGTCCTTCGTGTCTCGTGTCCTCATGTCATGTGACTTAGAGTGTAACTGATGTAAATAAATAATAAGAAATATGAATAGTCATCGGGAGATGAAGTGAACAGTCTCTCCCTCATGTATATAATAAAGACCAACCTGAATGAATAAATGTGAATTGATTTGGAGGAGTTACTGCCTGGCCTGACATGGTATCAGAGTCAGCGCCTTTTTTCGCTTCTAACTGCCATTGTAACTCCCTTCTGCCATTTTTCAAATATCAGGGTCTGCGCTTTGCGTGATAATTTGGGTAACACTTGAGCGAGAAGGCCATAAACGTTGCTGCTCTCTCCACGCTGGTATAACAACGCTCCATATGCTGCTGCTCTCTCCACGCTGGTATAATAGCTCTCACGCTGCTGCTCTTTCCACACTAGTATACCTGCTCCATCTCTGCTCCGTTGATTGACTTTGTTTTTACGCTGCTCCAATCACTTTGGGTAAAAGCTCACCAAACGAGTGAAACCCTTCATCTTCCAGACTTGTATAGACATTCTTCTACTTACCAAATTGATGTTTCAATTGTATCTTTCTCGGAGGTTCTATAAGATACTTACTTGAGTTCTTTTTACTGTTGCGCGGAAAAAGGAGAAGTTTAATACACCTATAGGGTTTTATCTCCTGGAGCTTTGGCACGCATGACTGAAATCGTATATTCGTGCTATGTCTATCATTCAAACCTTAGTTCTCCAGGTTCTAGGTTCCTTACGCTACTCCCTCCACGCTGATGGCCAGCGTTCCATTGATATTCTATATGGATAGAATATAGTTCTGCTCCAGGCACGTATTAGTTCTGCTATTTGGCTCGCTGGTCTAAAAAAGAAGTACCTGCCTCTTGATTTGTGTCCCCAGAAGAATTGAAGACTGAGAGACAAAAAAAAAGAGATGTATTTTCCCATGAAAAAGTATGCAGTCAAGGTGTAAGGCATAGGATTTGAGCATAGGGATGATATTGCCTATTATATTTCCGTCCAAGTTTTGGAAAATTCTGAATTGCATCAGAATTTTGATTCGCTTTTGAGCAGTTGATATTGTTTATCTTTTATTTCTCTGGAATTGCAACCATATTGTAATGCAAAAAAAATGGTGATATTCTATATGGATAGAATATAGTTTTTTCTCTTTATATATTAAATCAATTTCTTACCTAATCAAGAAGGACGAATAAGGCTGTTTTATTTTGAAGCACATTTTGACAGCAGAAGTATTTTTTTACAGTACACGGATTTTACATTACACAGGTTTTTTTTTGCCAGCAGAAGTATTTTTTTACAGTATGCATTCAATCATATCTATTGTGGGAATAGTTCTCACTGGCAAGGAGAACTATCCTGAATGGTCCTGGATGATAAAACACACCCTCATTTTCAATGAGTTGTGGAAAGGAGTATGTGTTGCAGACGGAGACAAAGAGCCAGAACAACCTACCTCACACAAAGAGTTCGCCATTTGGGAAAATAAGAACAACAAAACCTATGCATTAATTGCAACATCTGTAAGTGAAGAGGTGAGTCGCCACATTTCGCCATTTTCAACTGTTTTCCAAGCCTTACAAAAGTTGAAATAACTCTATGACTCACATTCTGCACTTGAAGTTGTTCAACTCATGATTAAACTCTTCACTCTTGAATTGCAAAATAATGATCCTCTTCACTTACATCCGAAGTAAAATCTATAATGCATGATATCAAAACCACTAAGGTTGAATTGGATATTCCTCTTATCGCTTTTCTCAAGGCACTTTATCCTACTTACTCCAATTATCTTGAGTCATTGCAAGCAAATGGAAATCTCAAAGATATTACCTTTGACTCTCTTGTGAAAAAATTTGCTAAAAGAGAGAAAGCTTTTGGAAAGAAGACATCCCCTGAATCTTCTGAAGACGCTGTGTGCCTTGCTCATAAAGAAAAGAATCTTGCCCAAGATTCTTCTAGAGGAAGAGGTGGGCGAAGAGGAAGATATTTCAGAGGCAGGGGGGGCAGACACTCTCAAGGAGAAAAGTCAGATTTTCACTGTATACGCTGCAAAAGAAATGGATCACATGATGCCTCTACATGCAAGTTACCTTGGGACAAAATTGAGCAGCAAAGAAACCAACAGAAAGGTAAAACTAATGACATAGACAAAGGTAAAGCACCTGAATCCACTCATTATGTTGTGGCACAATGTAATATTGGAGTAAATGAAGATTTATTTAATGCTTCACTTGCTTCTTGGAAAAATGATTGGTTGCTTGATTCAGGACCAACTTGCCACATGACTCGTAGAAAATATTTTTTTGAAGAATTTACTGACATTGTGATGGAGCAGTATACTTTGTAGACCAATCAAAAATCAAGCCATCAGGGCTTGGCACAATCAGGCTCAAATTGCCTGGTCTTCCAGACTTCCTTTTGCATCATGTTTTATATCCCCCACAACTGAAGAGAAACTTGCTGTCCTTGGTCCACATCCGCCAGCAAGGTCACTCCATTCATATGTTTGATGGCAAGCTTGAGGTGAGAAAAGCATCTGACCACTCACTTGTCATGAGGGGAATAGAAGAAGAAAGGCTTCTCAAACTGCAAGGTACCTCTGCTTGTGCACAACATTTCTCATACAAATCTCATTATGAAGAAGGTACACTTCCATCAAGTTTATTATGGCATGCTAGATTTGGACATTTGAACTATGACAGCCTCCGCTTGTTGAAGAAAAATGGTGTTACTGGTTTGCCTACAATTCCCAGGAAACTTAAGCAATGTGATGCTTGCATTCTAGGAAAGCATAGCAAACAGTCTTTTCGTGATTCACATTCAAGAGCACATAGAAAACTTGAACTCATTCATTCAGATTTATGTGGTCCAATGCCTGTTCCTTCTGCAAATGGAAATAAATATATGATGACATTTATTGATGACTACACCAGAATGTGTTGGGTTTATTTATTGAAGAACAAATCTGATGCTTTTCAAACATTCAAGAACTTTCATACATGGATTGAAAATGATGCACAATCTCATATTGGCTCTATTCGCATTGATAATGGAAAAGAATACACTTCAAATGAATTTGAAAACTATCTTCGCCAACATGGGATCAAACAACTGTGCCTTATAATCCCCAACGGAACGGTGTAGCTGAAAGAATGAATAGGACAATCTTAAATATGGTGCGCTCCATGATGTTTTTAAAAAATGTAAAGTTGATGTTTTGGGCTGATGCAGTTCTATGTGCTGTATATATAAAGAATAGATGTCCATCTAATGCTATTAGAAACAAGACTCCATATGAAATGTGGTATGGGCATGTTCCTTCGGTAAAGAATCTCAGGGTCTTTGGTTCCACTTGTTATGCCTTGATACCAAAGGTACATAGAAACAAACTTGGTGCAAGAAGTCGTAAGTGTATCTTCCTGGGGTATTCAAACACCTCCAAAGCATACCGTCTCTATGATGAAGTCAATAAAAAGTTTGTTGTATCTAGAGATGTAATCTTTCTTGAATCATCCAAAACTGACAATGTTGTTAAGTGGCAACTTGATCGCCTGGATAGATTCGCAAATGCAAAATCATTTCAAGAATTTGATAATCAGATTCCACATCTTGAAGGGGGGATTCCTATACTAGATCAACATGTGGAATCTTCTTCTGAAGAACTCTCTCCGCCACATGAAACTTCAACAACGGATGTTGCTTTAAGTGATGTGATTGATAGAATTGGGAGACTCAATCTTGATTCAGTCCCAACTCAATCAACGGAGCAGCTTGGACCATCTGAGAAAGGTCCCCCAAAGTGGGTGACAAAGACACTTGAAAGTGTTCATCCTGATGAGGTCGGAAAGACAGGAACTAGAAATTCAAACCGGCAAAATGGAGGTGATGTAGATGACTCTGATTCACCTGTTGATATGGATGTTTCTTATGATTGTGAATTGAATTTGTCTACAGATTTCGAACCAACTTCCTTCAAAGAAGCTGATTCTCATGATGAATGGAAAGAAGCGATGCAAAAGGAGTATGATGCCCTGATAAAGAATGGCACTTGGAAGCTGGTTGATCCTCCATTAGGAACCAAACCAATTGGTTGCAAGTGGGTCTATAAGAACAAGTATAAAGCAGATGGCTCACTTGACAAGCACAAAGCCAGGCATTTAGTAAAAGGTTTTGCACAAAAGGAAGGGGTCGATTATGAGGAAACTTTTGCCGCCACAGCAAAATGGGCTACCATCCGGACACTCTTTGCCTTAGCAACTCAGAATGGATGGAAAGTCCATCAAATGGATGTAAAACCGCTTTCTTGAATGGAGATCTAAAAGAGAATGTTTTTATGTCCCAGCCTGAAGGATTTGCTGTGAAAGGACATGAACATAAAGTATGCAAACTTGTGAAATCCTTGTATGGCTCAAACAAGCACCGCGAGCCTGGTATGAAAAACTAACTGAGCATCTTCTGAAACTCAATTTCAAACATTATGATCTTGATGATGCAATTTTATTTGTCAAGAAAGTTGGCAAAACAGTTGTATATCTTGTGGTATATGTAGATGATCTTTTGATGACACGGAACAATGAAAGCTACATTGCATCCATAAAAAAGGAATTGAGGAAAGGTTTTGAAATGACTGATTTGGGCTATGTTCATTACTATCTTGGTATTGACGTAACTCAACATCTGAAGTCCATATTTCTTTCTCAAAAGAAGTACATTGGAGATCTGTTGAATAGGTTTGGCATGACAGAATGCAATCCTCTTACTACTCCAATGGAACAAAACTTAAAGCTCATATCCATTGAAGGAAAAGAATTTGAGGATGCAACAAAGTATAGATAACTTGTAGGAAGTCTCAACTACCTAACTACTACCAGACTAGACATTTCGTTTGCTGTTGGAATCCTCTCCAGGGTTATGCAAAAGCCTTGTGAGGGACATTGGTCTGCTGCAAAAAGAGTTCTAAGGTACTTGAAGGGAACTCAAGACTTTGGAATCAAATATACACAGGTGGATGACTTCAGCTTGATTGGATACTCTGATTCAAACTTCGATGGAGACAAAGAAACTGGGGTATCTACTTCAGGTTATGCTATGAGTCTTGGATCAGGAGCTGTCTCCTGGAGATCATGCAAACAATCAGTTCCAACAAATTCCACAACAGAAGTAGAATATGTGGCAGCAGCTGAGGCAACAAAAGAAATTGTGTGGCTTAGGAAAATTCTTGAAGATTTGCAAGTAAAACAAGAACAATCGACTCCACTCATGATTGACAATACCTCGGCAATAAAGTTGGCCAAGAACCCAAAGTTCCATGATCGAACAAAACACATCAATACTAAATATCATCTGATTCGACATCATGTTGAGGCCAAAACAATCCATCTCCGCCATTGTTCCACTAATGAGCAAATTGCTGACATCTTCACCAAAGCGCTTGGAAGAGAAAAGCTTGAACGATTCAGAACGATGTTTGGATTCACCAACATCCCTTCAGATTAAGGGGGGGAATGTTGACACCTCATCATTAGGATTGGGTGAATAAGTGTAACTGATGTAAATAAATAATAAGAAATATGAATAGTCACCAGGAGATGAAGTGAATAGTCTCTCCCTCATGTATATAATAAAGACCAACTTGAGTGAATGAATGTGAATTGATTTGGAGGAGTTACTGCCTGGTCTGACATGGTCCTCGGAGGAAATTGAAATTAATTTGAAGTTACATGAGTGGCCCTAATTTTTAGCTCAATTAAATTAAAAATTTAAATATGACGGTTTTTCTTCTGAACTTAAGATTTGTCATGATACCAAATGAGGAGCTTTGAGATTTCCTTGTATAGAAAAACGAGAGTGTGAGAGCCTCCAAGCGGAAAAAACGGCTAGTTGACTTGATCTATGGATTGATCCTTGTTAAATTTTGTTAACAATGGTATGTTCTATGGTTAGCACAATTAATTCAATGTTCCTTTAGTAGCCCAATGACAATTTCCAATTTAGTTTTCCAATAGCAATCATATTAACCATATTCATAACAGTAACTATAGGTAGAACATAAAATAAAATGCAAAAGAGAATCCAAGACAAAAGGACACCAGATTTGGCGGATGCTAGGGAAAAACCCCAATGTGAGGAAAAACCTTTGATCTATTCTTCTTATTATTATATTAAATGTTCAGTAGAGAGAGAGTACAAAAGTTCAAAGTTGACTTGCCAAATCAAAGTCATCAAATCTGAAGCCAACTGTAGTCAAATTCAGCCCTAACCAGAAAGTCAAAGATTGTCAACGCAACAAAAAAACTTCCCCTTTGAAGCTCGGTCAAAGGTAGTCAAACTCAGCCTCCAGCATTGGTCGAAGTGAGCCCAAAACAACCATAAAATCTGCGGTCAAACTTGGTTATCGTGAAGTCAAACACCCCTGCAGTCAATGCAAGTCAAACAACCCATAAAATCTTGATTTCTGTGCCAATCAATGCGGCCTGGTCAAACATAGTCAAACCCTCCAAAATTTTAGTCAAACTCGGTCAAACAATCCTTGGTCAAACTTCAGTCAACTCCTGAAATTTTCGGCCCTGTACTTCTGTTTGAAATTTGTCCTCCTTGCCACACGTGTGAGAGAAAGAGAATTCCCAATAGTTGTACGAACCAATGAGAGGAGAGAATTGTTGAGAAAGCTAGGGCATCATGAATAGGTGATTTCACTTCAATTAGTAACTGCTTGTGAGTGCTTTTTACAACTTTAGATTAGGATCTTCTTTACTTAGGTTATTAGTGTTCTTCTTCATCAAACAACTACCTATGCATGAACATAAATAGATAAGAGACACAGAATGTAGGCTATCAGCCAAGGCCAAAACCTCTCACTCTTTGAGAGGAAAAACCCGCACAAGTTCTTCTTATAGAGATTCCAATTGATGAATACCAAGACGAAGACCCTTGACCTAGTTGCCACTCCAAGACCAAGACACTAGTTCTCTTGACTGTCTTCTGCTATTTTTTCTTCTTGACTCCTCTTCCACTTTGGCCTTTCTAGCATTAAGATCATCTCCTACCTGAGTATACTGTGTTAGCAACAAATTGTGGACACACTTGAGATAGCACAGAAACACGTCATTGTAATCTTACGGAAATGTCATCACTGTAGCAACACTGAAACACTGTGATATATCTCAGAACTGTGGCTCCTTCATAGCATCGAGTTATAGTGTCAATACCTTTGACTGAATTGTGTGCCTCTGCTATAGCACCGAGACTGAACTTGTCTCTTTGACAACCATTGTAACTGTGATCCGTTTCAGAGAGATCCAAACTTCTTTCTTTACTTTGTCACTAAAATCTCCTATACAAATTACAGAGGTATCCCGAACTCTTTGTCTGAACTGTGTACCCTGATCTGAACTTCTTTCTTGAAGTGATATCCGAACTTGTCATTGCTACTGTTCACCTGGAAATATTAGAGAGATATCCAAACTGTTGATTGTAGAAATGCGAAGACCTTGCCCACGTATATATAGTGGTTTGTCCCATATAGATAAGCCAACCTATGAATCCGAATAGGTGTGTCTCCATTAGTTGAGCCAACATGAGTTCTTCTCTTTGTTTTGACTCCGACTTGAAGAGGAGTAACTAGTGCTTGTTTTGGAGGGCTATTTGACAATCCTATATAGTTATATAAATTTGTAATATGCCTAAGAAGGGTCCTTCATACATGACATTGACTCTTTGACTTTTATGACTAGATGACAACTCCTAAAGGCTCACAATGGGAGCCATCTAAAAATAAAATCCTTGCTCATGAAACCCTTGCTGAAGAAATGCTTTGCGTGGAAGCTGCTGTGTTGTTCCCTCTGCCTCTGCAAATCTTCGATTCAGAAAATTTACTCTCTGTCGACTCACTCAGAGAAGTAACTTTCCACAAAAATTAGCCTCCTGGCCAATGGACTGCGTAGCCTCTCTGGGGTTTCGAAATGCTGCCTACATAGTGATTTCGAACTCCCTCTTTCGCTTGCAACTGGGCTCTTCGACTTACAATTTGTGCTTTGATACGATGTGAAAAATTGGTGACTCGATTCCTACTGCAGCAAACTGATGATATTTCTCCTATTTGTTAAATTACTTTAAACAAATTTGTTGCGGTCTATGGCAAATATCGAAATACATACATTGCAACCTACACAAAATAAAATACTGCAGAAACTAAATACTGCACTGAAGAGAAATAAACACACACACAATTACATTGTTGTTTTTGGACAAACGTCCCCGGAAAAACCGAACTTGGGAAAACTGGTGCAACAACTGAGGGTTTTATTATTATGCAGTGATAATCTGAGTACAAGTCATTAGGTGCCCAAAATGGCAATCCAATACAGAGAATAAATTGGTAAAGAGATAGTGAGAAAAATATCACACTGTCACTTGCGATTCGAATTTGATCCAGGCTTTGGATGGTTAGCCCCACGCTGCCTCTGCGTCAGCCTATGCAGATCTGTGTCAACCTCTAGGAATTGTAGGAATTTACAGGGTAAGTTCCTCAGACAGAACACCAAAGGACACCGCTCACAAACAGATCACAGATCATTACACCAATATTCTTGACGTCGTTAAAACCCTCAAAGAGGGAAACAGTCCACAACCTGAGCCAACGCGGCCACTTCAGGCAATTTATTAATAAAAGAATGAAAGTTTACATAAGATTCTCTCATGAACGGTTACCCTACAAATGACTCTCCATGCTCTTTAAATAGAGATCATGGACCAATCGGGTGTTAAGCCACGAATCAAGTGTCGGTAATACCGAAGAGAGAATCAACTGTCAGATCACTACATATCGTGACCGTCGGATTGTAAGTTACAAAATTACATAGTAAAGAAACACACTTTACCTAACTCTACACTAGACCAAGTTATACGTAACTATTTCCTATGTGTCGGAATATCCTAACAACCCCCCTTAAGAACAACTTGGGATAGGATTGAAGGATGTACAAATATGACACAATAGGAGAAGGAAGGAGGCATTAGAGCCTATCCCCCCTTTGTGACAACTTCCTGAACTCCAACTATAAATCGAAGTTTAGTAAACTTCGCCTCTGTGAGAGCCTTGTAAAGATGTCTGCAACTTGATCATCTATTGAAAAATATTGCACTTCAAGAACATGGTCATGAATGAGCTTTCTGATGAAGTGCATGTGCAGTTCAATGTATTTGCTGTGCTGATGTTGGACTAGATCTTTGCATAGTTGAATGGCACTTTGATTATCACACCAAAGTGTAGTCGGATGCTGCTGCTGAAAGCCAAACTCTGACAGGATCTGACGAAGCCACATGGCCTCCTTACTAGCTTCTACGACACCACGATACTATGCTTTTGTTGAAGAAAGAGAAATGGTGGTTTGTTTCTTGCAAGCCCATGTGATAGGTCCTGAACCAAGAGTGAACACATAACCTACAATAGACTTCTGATAATTAGGGTCACCAGCCTAATCGGAATCAGTGAAACCAACCAATAGAGGAGATGCTTCTGCACTGTAATGAATCCCAAACTGAACTGTACCTCGAACATGATGAAGTATTCTTTTAGCTGCTTTCCAATGAATTTCATGTGGGTTTTGCATAAACCGAGCAATAAGGCCAACAACTAAGGAAAGGTCAGGACGAGTATGTGTCAGATACAAAAGTTTTTCCTACAAGTTGATGGAATAAGGTAGCATCATCTTCAGGGGAAGTACAAGTGACTGAAAGTTTGGCTCCAGACTGAAAGGGAGAAGGGGTTGGATTACAGCCTTCCATGTGAAAATGGCATAGAAGATCACAGGCATACTTGGACTGGGAAAGAAAAATACCTTCCTTGGATTGCAAGATTTGAAGACCAAGAAAATAATGCAAGTGTTCTAAGTCTGTCATTTCAAACTTCTTTTTAAGGCTGGACTTTACATGGTTTATAAGGTTGGGATCACTACTAGTAAGGATAAGATCATCAACATAAAGAACAAGAATGATAAGAGACTTGCCCACTTTCTTGGTGTAGACAGTATTGTCAGAATGACACCTAGAAAAGCCAGTTTCTGAAAAAAAGTTATCCATTTTGGCATACCAAGCTCGAGGGGCTTGCTTGAGACCATAAAGGGATTTCTTAAGCCGGCATACAAGGCTGGAGTCTGTTTGTATAAAGCCAGTAGGTTGTTCCATATAGATTTCTTCATGCAAGTCTCCATGCAAGAAGGTTTGAGTGTAGTCAATGCCTTCAACTTGCGAAAAACCCTTAGCAACAAGACAAGCTTTATGTTTATCAACTTTTCCATCTGGGCCATACTTGGTTTTGTAAACCCATTTGCATCTAACAAGTTTTCGTCCCTTTGGAAGAGGAACAAGATCCCATGTATCATTTGACAATAATGAACGATATTCTTCATTCATAGTTGCGTCCCAATCTGGATGGCCTGAAGCTTCTGCAAAGGTGTTGGGATCATAATTCGTTGAAGCTTGAGCCTGTACAGAAGAGGCTCTATTGAACTGAGAGCGTGTACGTCGTTGATCTGTAGGATCACCAACAAGAGCACATGCTGCATCCCGAGTAGCACGGATCCATTTTGGAAGCTGAGGAGCTGAAGGAGAATCCTGAGAAGGTGGGGGAGGATTGTCATCATCGCTGTCATCATTTAAAGAAGAAATATTTTCAGAAGTAGAAGGGATAGAGAGAGGTGGCACATCTGCCGAACTAGGATCGCAGGCCGATATATTTTCAACAAGCTTTACATCTCTTCTAATGATAACATTTTTGGACTTAAGTGGAAGAAGTCTATATCCTTTGACATCTTCAGAATATCCAACAAAAATACATTTTTCACTCTTAGGTTCTAGAGCTTTATGTTTCTCATGTGGAATATGGGCCCATGCTTCTTCTGGAGTGATATTCTTTAAAACCTTAGAGGAGTGCGATTTACTATGTAATTTGCACGGTTAATTGCTTCTGCCAAAAAATTAAGACTATGTTCTTTAGATTGAAGCATGCAATTAGCCATTTCCTTTAAGGTGCGATTCTTCCTTTCAACTACACCATTTTGTTGTGGAGTATATGGAACAGTATGTTGCATTTGAATTCCATGCTCAGTGCAAAAGTTGATGAAATTGTTGTTAACATATTCACCGCCATTATCAGATCTTAGCTTAAGAATTTGATGTCCAGATTGTTTCTCAACAAAGGCCTTAAAGGCCAAGAAAATGTTAAATACTTCACTCTTGAGTTTTAAGAAGTATACCCAAGTGCGTCTGGAGAAATCATCAATGAAAGTTAAGAAATACTTGTAGCCAGAGAATGAAACAACTGGAAGTGGACCACATAAATCACTATGCACAAGCTGTAAAGGGGCTGAGGCGTGCCAAGAGGCACGTTTTTCAAAACTATCCTGATGATGTTTTCCGAGTACACATCCAGAACAAACACCATCTCTGCAAGATACCATAGGAAGACCTGTCACCATATTTTCTTTTCATAGATTTTGAAGGGAGCGATAGTTTAATTGACCAAATAACCCATGCCAAAGTTTGCTCACTTCATCATTATGAGCAACAAATACTACTTCATCATTATGAGCAACAAATACTGAGGGAAGAGTTGATGACCCAAAGTTGTTAAACTTACACAACCTTGTAGAATCATCAACAATGCCAGTAGCTAAAATCTGTCAAGGATATCTTAGGTCCTTAATTACTTAATCATGAGGTGAGAATTCAACAATTTTACCTACACCAGAATGAGTTATCTGATGTACAGATAGAAGGTTGCAAGACAAGGTTGGAACACACAATACATCATTAAATTGACCATTGTCTAGATGAATAGTTCCAGTCCCTACAACACTAAGAGATCTATCATCACCAACATATATATTTTTGGTGTTACAATCATTTAAAGAAGAAAACATGGCTTTGTTTTTGGCCATGTGATAAGAAGCTCCAAAATCAATGAGCCACTCATGAGAATGAGAAGAAGAAGATACATTTAGTGCATAACCAGACTGAGATGCTTGACAATCACATGCAGAAAGTGCTATTCCTGAAGATGAAGTTGAAGTTGAAGAATGCTCCAAATGGATGTTATGCTTCTTCATTGTCGCTTCCAAATAATGTCCATTATCATTACATTATGAGCAAATTGGATCAAATTTGGTCAAAGGATCAAATGAGTTGAAGGTCTTGATTTGTCCTTGCCCTTTGATACTACATGGTTTGTTTGTCTGATCCTTCAATCTTGGTGCTTCATTCTTGCAAGCCATGCAATGTTTAGCTTGAGAAAGGTGCAGCAGAGGTAAGATCTAGGTAAATATCTTTTGTAAATGCATGTTCATCTCTTAATTGCATTAGGTTCTTTGTATTCTAATTTGTTGTTATTGTTTAGCACTAACATACACTCTGCAGGATGAGGTAATTTTTTCTGTTATCATGTCATGGGTATTTCCTTGAAGACTTTTTGCAGGTATTATATATTCATCAAGAGAAGACTCAATGCATAATCTAATGTTCTGAAGAGTGAAAAAGAGTAGCATGACAAGAGCAACAATCAAGGTGCAGAACAACACCAAGAAGTTCACCACACGAAGTCTTCAATTGGGCAACATTGCATATAGTCATTGTAAAAGTATCATTGTACAGAGTCATTGTAAAAGCATCATTGTAAAAGTTGTACAAGTGTCTATTTGCCAAGAGTTGAAGAGGCAGTGTTAGGAGGTCTAGGATCATCATTAGGTGGTTGTGTCATAGTTGGGGTTATGGTCTAGTGTGTCGTCTTCTTCTACATCATTCTATATCATTGTAAAGTGGACCATTTTCCCTAGTACGGGAGTCCATTCTTCTTTTATTCTTCTATAGGGTGGTAGGGTGGTGCTAGGCTGGTGCATGAAGTCACCAACAGGTTCAAGCCTGTGAAAACTTCAGGGTGGTAGGGTGGTGCTAGGGTGAGTTGTAGCTCATTGGGTGTTGGGTTATCTGTTCAGTTGACTACTGAAGAATCTCAGGCGTTGGAGCGTCCATCCAGTGGGAGCTAGATAATAATGCTTTTCTAGATTCTAGGAAGTTGGAGTTTTCTTTTCAATTGGAGTTGAAGATTAAAGAATTATTAGAAAATCGTTCAGGTGGTTTTTGTCCCAGAGCGGGTTACCACCTTAAAAACTGTGTGCATTTGTGTTCCTTTTGTTTACTGCTATCATTATATAAACACTTATAATAATTGAAGATTAACTAATGCTTTGAAAGATTAATAATAATACTAATTGAAAGGAATGCTGATTCACCCACCCCGCCCCCTTCTTAGTATTTCCAACATTAGCTCCTCTGATATCACTGTTTTCTTCCTTCCATCCCTCACTGTTGGGTTCTCGCTTCTGTGGCTTCTTCACTCCTATAACATTCGATAGCACTGTTGGGTTCTTAGCTCCTGTGACTTCTTTTCACTCTTCCATTCTTTCGATAGCTCTTCTTTGACTTCCCTGATGGCTTTCCTCCTTGACTTCTTGCTCCTGTTGCTTCACGGATCTGCTTCTCCTTGGCTTCACATCATCATTTGGTATCCCAGAATATTGCCATATTGCTTGTGAAAACTTCAGGGTGTTTACTGCTATCATTGTACAAACACTGATAATAATTGAAGATTAATTAATGCTCTGAAAGATTAATAACAATACTAATTGAAAGGAATACTGATTCACCCCCCCACCCCCGTCTTAGTATTTCCAACATTAGCTCCTTTGATATCACTGTTTTCTTCCTTCCGGCCCTTACTGTTGGGTTCTCGCTTCTGTGGCTTCTTCACTCCTATAACATCCAATAGCACTGTTGGGTTCTTAGCTCCTGTGACTTCTGTTCACTCTTCCATTCTTTCGATAGCTCTTCTTTGACTTTCCTGATGGCTTTCCTCCTTGGCTTCTTGCTCCTGTTGCTTCACGGATCTGCGTCTCCTCGGCTTCACATCATCATTTGGTATCTCAGAATATTTCCATATTGGCTGTGAAAACTTCAGGGTGGTAAGGTGGTGCTAGGGTGAGTTGTAGCTCATTGGGTGTTGGGGCATCCATTTAGTTGACTACTGAAGAATCTTAGGCGTTGGAGTGTCCATCCAGTGGGAGCTAAAGAATAATGTTTTTCTAGATTCTAGGAAGTTGGAGTTTTCTTTTCAATTGGAGTTGATGATTAAAGAATTATTAGAAAATCGTTCAGGTGGTTTTTGTGCCAGAGGGGGTTTCCACCTTAAAAACTGTGTGCATTTGTGTTCCTTTTGTTTACTGCTGTCATTGTACAAACACTGATAATAATTGAAGATTAACTAATGTTCTGAAAGATTAATAATAATACTAATTGAAAGGAATACTGATTCACCCCCCCCTCTTCTCAGTATTTCCAACATAAGCTCCTTTGATATGACTGTTTTCTTCCTTCCGGCCCTTACTGTTGGGTTCTCGCTTTTGTGGCTTCTTCACTCCTATAACATCTGATAGCCCTATTGGTTTCTTAGCTCCTGTGACTTCTCTTCACTCTTCCATTCTTCCGATAGCTCTTCTTTGACTTCCCTGATGGCTTTCCTCCTTGGCTTCTTGCTCCTGTTGCTTCACGGATCTGCATCTCCTTGGCTTCACATCATCATTTGGTATCCCAGAATATTGCCATATTCACATCAATGAAAATCTAGGTCAACGTTCCTTACTTGTCACGGGCACTTTTGGGCATGAATTGGTGGGGGGATTTGGCGAAAAGAGTGGGTTAGGTTTTTATTCTTGTCTCCATTGCCCGATTATTTGGTTTCCCTTGTATCCTAGTCTTATAGGATCTCCTTTATTGGCCATTATCTTTAGGGTTGGCACTACATGGGAAATCTTGATTTTGGTTGCATGGTCCATCTTCTTAAAGCATTTGGATTCTAAGTGGCCATCTCGATTACAAAAGTTGCAATGTCTATCAGTCTTCTTCCCTTTGTTTTTATTTGCCTTATCATTTTGTTGAATTGATTTTTCATTTTGAGACTGAAATTGCTTAGGACCCTTGTTAGGTTTAGGACCATTCCTTTTTGGATACTGCTTCTTAGGATTCTTTGAATTTGGTTGTTGCTGGGTGGCTAAAGCTTTCTTAGAGGAGTTTCCAAGATTAAGAAGACCAAGATGTAAGAGTTTTTCTTATTCTCTTATTAAATAATCACAAAAGGCATCAAAAGAGGGGGACTTGTAGTCTTGTCCTTGAGAAATAAAGACTTCTCTAGTAGAATGGAAGGTGGAAACTAACACAGAGTAGGCTGGTCCCAACTTAGTAAGAATGGAATAGATAAGGCTACCATCTTTTTTCTTAACCTTAACACCTTCCAAGAGAAGTCTAAGGGTCTTGAACTTGGACAAAAAATCTTCAATGGAAGAAAAATTATTGGGGTCCAACGTTAGCAACTCATTTTCGAGTTGATGGGCTCTAATTTCATTTTTAATTCCAAAAATTTTAGTGAGCTGTTTCATTGCTGCATTAGGGGTATCAAGTTCTACGATATGGAATCTAAGGTCTAGAGAAATAGACGTCCCTATCAACCCACGTGCTTGATCTTGCCTATTTTCCCATTTGACTGCCTTATCTTCATCTTTAGGTTTTGTTTCTTGGCCTGAGGCTATTTTGTAAAGACCTTTACTTCTAAGTAAATCCACAACGTAGGACCACCATTGGAAGTAGTTGGTGCTGTCAAGAATAACTTGGCATGGACTTTCCATTTTAACAGAAAGTGAAGCTGTAGATATTGGAACTAAATGTTCCAATGGAAAGATTTCAAAAAATTAGGCTGATTAAAAAAAACGGCTCTGAAAACGGCTTCCGGATGAAGAAGTTATGGCTTTTTGAAGAAAAGTTGTTGAAGATGCCGACGAAGTGCGTGAATGTGCGGAAGTGAATGATAATGTTATATTTAAAAAAAATCCCCCCCCTCCAAACTTAATCTAATTAGCTCACTTTAAAAAAGATTTTACGTGACCCACTTTTATAAATAAGTGAAAGTCACTTTTACAATGGTACTTTATGAGCTACTCACTAAATTGTAACTTAAATAAAAGATAAAGAGATTTTAGAATTATAAGTGACTCTCTTTTTATAATGGGTGAGAACACTTTTACATAAAGTAACTTTAAAACATAAGTTACATGTGCTTTTTGAAAAAGTAACTCAACAAAAAGAAAGACTTGAACCCAAGATCTCTATTCTCATAAAGCAACTTTGGACCAAGTGAGCTAGTTTAAAAGGTTAGTAATTTTTGGAAAAGAGGAAGGGGTTTTTTTTAGTCACTGAAGCTTTGGGGTGCGTGCTTACTTGAAAAAGCTCCTTTTTCCTAGAAAACAAAAAACCACACAACCCAGCGCGGACATGCAAAAAAAAACCAAACCTTATGGCTTCAAGTTAGCTTTCGCTGGAAACTAAATATTTTCCTCAATGTGCCTGATTTTCCTACATCACAGTAAGGCGTGGTGGAAAAGCGCATATGCATGAGAAAAATCCTTCCTTTCTGTTATTGATTTGCCCAGACCGCACAGAGTCGCAGGGCAAAGAGCATACACATTAATGAAAGGTATAGATCCGGTAATAAAAAAGAGAGCTAAATAAATCGAAATAAACAGAGGGATGAATAATTAAAACTGCAAAAAAAGACTGTATACCTCCAGATCTTAAAAATGACGTAGCTAGGGCTACCAGAAACCTTTTCGTGTGAAACGAAAATGGTTCCTCACTAGAACAGATGCTCCTAACACAATAAAGCAGTCCTCTTGGCCCGAAAGCAGTAAAAAACAGTAGATCTAGGAAATGACAATCAGATGCAGTTTTACCAGCTTCGGATTTGGATCACCAACGAATGTGACCCTCAAATAGCTCTGATACCATGTAGGAATTTACAGGGTAAGTTCTTGAGACAGAACACCAAAGGTCATTGCTCACAAACAAATCACAGATCAATACACCAGTGTTCTTGACGTGGTTAAAACCCTCAAAGAGGGAAACAGTCCACGACCTGAGCCAACGCGGCCACTTCAGGCAATTTATTAATAAAAGAAATAAAATTTACATAAGCTTTTCTCATGAATGGTCACCCTACAAATGACCCTCCATGCTCTTTAAATAGAGATCATGTACCAATTGGGTGTTAAGCCACGATTCAAGTGTCGGTAATACCGAGGAGAGAATGAATCATCGGATCACTTCATGTTGAGAGCATATCACGACCGTCAGATTGTAAGTTACAAAAGTTCATAGTAAAGAAATACATTTTACTTAACTCTACACTAGACCAAGTTATACCTAACTATTTCCTATGTGTTGGAATATCCTAACAAGAACTACTTCACCTCCTCCTCTGATCTTCTATTGATTGGAACTTCGACCCTCTGGCCCTTCGGTCTCACACCCCGACTTCTGGCTCTAGATCTCGATTGCTCCCAGCAAAATTACGGACTCCCTCTGAAGCTTTGTGCTGCCTCTGCATGGCACTGCACTGCCTCTCTGAACCTATGGTTGCCTTCTTTGCCTTGCATTCTCCAAAAATGGAAAATGATCCACCGATCTACTATCCCTGCCCCTCACTGCAAGAAGATCACTCGATCTCTCTTCGGCAACTCAACGCTGCTACTTTTGAGAAATTCGATCTCTTGATCTCACTAACTCGACGTGTTCTCCAAGTGCCCATCAAGCTCTTTCTTATAATCTCTTGTTGGAGCACCAACAACCAAGATTAAAACATAATCAAAGGCTAGGATTAACTGGGAGTTGATCCTTGTCTTCTTCTAGAAGATTCACACTAGATTTAATTAATACGCTTTTAATTAATCACATTTCCTAAGTTTAGACTAAGGAATACATTAAAAATGATTAATTATTTTAATTAAACCATTTCTAGGTGGAATTTTTCCAAACGATGTCTGGTTATTGGAGAATGCATGTGTCTTAGCCTCTCTGCAAAATCTCGAGGCTAGGGCACAATCGATGCTACATAAATCAACATCCCTTGCATCTAAATCAAGAATCTTCAAAGGCTTTCATTCAAGAATTGTTATAAATTTTTTCTAGAATACTTTTTCAAGATCAATTTGGAAGGATCTTAGTTGGGGCTTTAATTTTTTTTGTTTTTTTTTTTTTTTTAACTCAAATCTTTGAGGAAGCCACAAGCATATGAGGCCTTTCTTAGTATTTGAGCGAAGGGTTTTAAATTTCAAAATTTTATGTGGCTTTAAAAAATTTAATTGGAAATTTTTTGGGAGGCCGCAAGCCTTTTTGGTAGGCCGCAAGCTAAGGAGGCTTGATCCTTCTCTTGGTGTTAAAACAATTTTCCCTTGGACGTTTTGTAGAGGAAATCAAATTTTTTTGAGGGCTTAAGGCTTTGAAAATTTAAGGAATTCCTCATAAAAAAATTCAAACATGCAACCTCGCAATTCTCTTGTGGCCGAGCACTTGTAGGAACAAAGGCACGTGGGCTGTTAAGGAGTCTAGGTGGGAATTGTTAATGATGGACTACGTGCCTCCTCGACCTAGCCTTCTTGCTGTTCACCTTTGTCCTTACCAAGTTTTGAGGAATTCAGGGGAAGTTCTCATCATAGTTTAGGCATTTAATTAAAATCAACCAAGATCACTTGCATCACACATTCATCTAACATTGTCTCATTCTGCATTTTGTTGATTTGCGAGCATTTCATTCTACTTGCAATATTGCACTATATCGCTCTTGTACTTGTTATTTTAATTACTTGCTCATTGGCCTTTAATATTTTTCTATCTTGCTTGAACATCTCTTTAAAGTACGAGTTTTATTTATTTTGCAAGTTCCATCTTATTGCCCACATTTCAATATTGTGCTATCTCTTGTACTAACACTTGTCTTGCAGCATTGCCTATCTTGTAACTTGAAGCTGTATCTTGCAAGTATTGTAATTTCATTTGAGCATTGTTTATAAAACACTGGTCTCTTATCTTTATATCTTATTGAGTCTCATATTGATTTAATTGAATATATCTTATTAATATTTGCTCATTAATATTCATACTTGCCAATCAATCATTAATCCATAATTAAAGTTACATCGATTGGTATTTGCATTGTCCTTGATCTCCTAGAACTTGTTGTTTTCAACAAGTTTTCCTTTAGTAATCATCTTTAGGGACTACCCCTGATAACTTGTCTAGGAGAGAGTTTAAACGAAGAGAGTTGGGAATAGTGATAACCCCTTCTCTAAGCGTTGTACTTTAAAGACTATACCCTGTGGGGTTGAAAACTTTTCCAACACTCTTAGGTGTACATTTTAAGCGACAACAGGTCTCTCCAACACTCATCCAATTAATGAAACCATAGGTCATAGGTTGCCCTCCCTAGGTCATAGAAAGCAAATTGATTCCAATTGGAGTCTTGAGCCATTGTTGCGTTTTTGTTGTAGAGTGCCTATTTGAGTCACCTTGTACCCTAGCATTTGAATATCTTGTGAAAATTTCTGAATCTAGCAAACCAAAAATCCTACTGCAGTAAACTGATTTGCATTACCTACTTGTGTCCTTGATTTTAACAAGTTATTTTCAGAAATATTCAGAACATATTAATGCAAATACACCGCAGTCTATACCAATACACAGATCAAGTACTGAAAACTAAATGAGACAACCGCACAAAGGACACACTTATTTTTGGACTAAATGTCCTCGGAAAAACCCAATGCAGGAAAATCGGTGCAGCAACTTTGAGGGTTTTCTATTATTAAGCAGTGTAAAAATTTCTGTTTTCCCACCCCGGTTTTCAGTTTCTCCTTATTTCTCCCATGTAGTTAAATGCCCATTCCCATAACCATACATTTAACAGACTGAAAAAAATAAATATTGCTGAAAACACAAATTCTGGAAATTTTTCATAATGCTGGAAATTGCAGAATTAAAAATCAGCAATTAAAAACAGCCATTAAAACACATTAAAACACTGATATTTTTGGTCAACTTGACCCTGGAAAAACCCCCTACAACTCTTGGGGAAAACCAGTTTGAGAGCTCTTCTTTATTTCTGAAAATTGTCTTTTTACAGTGAGAATTATTCAGCAAAAAATCAGCAAGCAAATTTACAACTTATCTCCTTTCCCGTGCCTCACAGCAATCTGGAAATTACAGCAAACAGGACAGCAATAAATGCTGTACGACCTCAGTTTTGTGTGCAGAAAAATCAGCAAACTGCTCCTCGATTTTTGTGCAAAAATCTGCCTTTCACTATGTGCTGAATCAGCTGTACAAATCTGCTCAACTGCTGCCTTGGAATGTGTGCCAAGCTGCTGTCTCCTTCTCCTTCCTGCTTAGAAATCTCTCTTGCTCTCTTGCTCTCCTTCTCCCAATCTGCTCATGAAAGAATGAATGACCTTTTCCTCCTTTAATATAACTCCAAGTGACTTTTGGGTGATCCAAGTGACTTTTGGGTGATCTCTAAATCCAATGGCTGAAATAGATTTAGATCAATGGTTGAGATTAAATGCTCATTTAAATCTCACTTTCTATTTTTTAATTCACCCCACTTTAATAAAGACCCACTTAGTCATTTATTTCCAAAGTCACTTTTCCTTTCTAATTTTTCATTGACTTTATAAAAGTCACTTTAAAATTAGACTTAATAACTTTATCACTTAAAGTCACTTTTAAATTAGATTTAACTTTATAAAATTATAAAGTCACTTTAGGAGAAAAATTAAATTCTTTTGGACACTTTTCCCTAGGCCAAAGATCAAAGCCTAAGGGAACCACCTGTCCTCCGGTACCAAATTTCAACACTCCCTCTTACCGAGGAAGGTGTTCCTCACCACACCCATCTTGTCTCTGAAGTAGACATGCTTGCCCCGTGGTAAGGCTTTGGTAAGGATATCTGCAACCTGCTCATCAGTGGAAATATACTCAAGCTTCACAGCTCCCTTCTGAACATAGTCTCTGATGAAATGATATCTGATCCCGATATGCTTTGACCTGTCATGAAATACTGGATTCTCCGTGAGTTTAATGCAACTCTGATTATCACAGTAAATCACTGAAGGTCTCAACGGCTGACCAAATAAGCCAAACAACATCTTGCGAAGCCAGATGGCCTCACAACTAGCTAGACTGGCTGCCATATACTCTGCTTCCGCTGAACTCAGTGCTACTGACTGCTGCTTCCGGCTGAACCATGACACTACTGCTGAACCCAACCCAAAACAACACCCTGAAGTGCTCTTCCTATCAGAAGCACAACCTGCCCAATCAGAATCAGTGTATCCTGCCAATCTCACTCCATCTCCCTGCCTGTAGTCCAGACCATAATCCACTGTCCCCTGCAAGTACCGCAAAATGTGTTTTGCAGCCACCCAGTGAACCTTCCTAGGCTCACACATAAACTGACTCATCGTGTTGACTGCAAAACAGATATCTGGTCTAGTGTTGACCAAATACATCAAGGAACCAATCAGCTGCCTGTACAATGTGGGATCCACCAACTCGGAATCCGAAGCATGAAGCTTCTTCCAGTTGGTGATCATCGGTGTCGACATGGGTCTACAATCCTCCATGTGGAATCTGCTAAGGATGTCCACAATATACTTCCCCTGCCCCAGGAAGAAATGCCCCTCCTCCTGCCACACCTCCAAACCCAAAAAGTAATGCATCAAGCCGATGTCCTTCATCTCAAACTCCGCCGCAAGATCTCTCTTGCAGTGCTCTATGAGTCTCTCTGCACCTGTAATGATCAAGTCATCCACATACAACACCAGAATGAGAGGCTCCTCACCAATCACAATAAAGTAAAGGTTCGGATCTGCCTCACTCTTTGTGAAACCCATCCCCTGCAAGTATGCATCTATCCTGGAGTACCAAGCTCTGGGAGCTTGCTTCAGGCCATAAAGGGCCTTCTTCAATCTGCACACATGGGACTCCTTCCCATGCACCTCAAAGCCCTGTGGCTGTTCAATGGACACCTCCTCCTGTATGAAGCCATTGAGAAATGCGGTCTTCACATCCATCTGGTGGATCTTCCAACCCATCTCTGCTGCTATCGATATAATGGAGCGGATCGAAGTATATCGAGCCACGGGAGCGAAGGTCTCCTCATAATCAACTCCCTCTACCTGGGAGAACCCTCTAGCCACAAACCTCGCTTTGAATTTCTCAATGCTGCCATCCGCAGCATGCTTTACCTTGTAAAGCCATCTGGAAGTAACCACGGATTTGCCCTTAGGCCTCGGCACCACCTCCCAAACATCATTCTTCATGATAGAAGAATACTCCTCCTGCATGGCCTCTCTCCAGACCTGCTGGCTAGCTGCCTCCTCATAGCTAGAAGGCTCAGAGTCAAGGATGCTGGTAACCATCGCCATATAACTACAAAACCTCTCAGGTGGTCTACTCTCTCTGACCGGCCTCTTCGGCTCAGCAACAGATGTGGCATCTCTCAAGGTGTCCTGAAGCCACTTGGGCTTCCTCTTCCCTGAGCGCACTTCTTCCACCGGAGAATGAAACTCCTCCTCCTCATCATCATCAGTAGCATGAACTCCTGACTGTCTGTCTGCTGTCCTCCTGCCTGCACCTGAACCTGTAGAAGCTGAGGTACCGTGTGAACTGTCCATCAGTGGACTCCCTAGTGAACTGCTCTGTGAACTGCTCTGCATGTTGCCCGGAGCACCACCCCTCTGGCTCGATGAGCCACTGCTCACTGACGGACCTGACATCCTCATAGATGTACCTCCGGATCCTCCTGATCCCTGCCCACTGGATCCCTGCGACTGACTCAACTGCTGCTGAGGGTCTTGCTGATCCAGATACTCTAACTCCCGTGACCTCCTAAAGGCCCTGTCCTCCTCGAACTTCACATCCCGTCTGACAACAACTCTCCTCTGTGCAGGAATGTAAATCCGAAAGGCCTTTGAGGTCTCACTGTAGCCCACAAAGATATCCTTCTCTGCGGTGGGCTCTAGTTTGGTCCTCTTCTCCTTGGGTATATAGGAGTATGTAATGCATCCAAAGATATGAAGATGACCAAGATCAGGCTTCTTCCCAGAGAAAGCCTCCTTCGGAGTCATGTGCCCCAAGGCACGATGCGGACTCCTGTTCTGCAAGTAAACAGCTGTGTTGCAGGCCTCTGCCCACAAGAACAATGGCAACCCCTGATCATGTAACATAGCTTTGGCAGCCTCTATGATGGATCTGTTCTTCCTCTCCGCAACCCCGTTCTGCTGGGGGTTGTAAGGAACAGTGAACTCCCTCCTAATGCCTGCCTCCGCACAATAGTCAACAAACTCTCCAAGGGTGTACTCTCCTCCATTGTCCGACCTCAAGGACTTGATCTTTCGGCCTGTCTGTGTCTCCACAAGAGCTCTGAACTCCTGAAACCGCTTGAAGACCTCACTCTTGGTCTTCAAGAAATAAATCCAGGTCCTCCTGGAGTGATCATCAATGAATAAAACATAGTACTCATACCCACTCAAGGAAACATGAGACATCCGACCGCTCACATCGGAATGAATCAAATCAAGTATCCCCGTCGCTCTGCTGTCACTGCTGGGAAAAGGGGATTTGGCAAATTTGCCCATCGCACAAACCTCTGCAAGTATCAAAGTGATCAGTACTGAAATCTGGCACACCTGTAGTGATCTCCCGCAATGTCCTCAAGGCTCCATGATACATATGTCCCATCCTGCGGTGCCAAATCTCACACAGCTCAGAACTGCTAGCTCTGCTGTCGGTACTACTGCTCAATGCCAAAAGGGGCTGAAATGCAAACTTGTACACCTTTGCATGGCGTACACCTATCACTCTAGCTGAATCAGCTGGAGTGTCCCTGGGATACATCAACACCTGTCCTCCCCTGAACAGTACGTCATATCCTCTGTCCTCCAAAGCTGAGACGGATATGAGGTTCTTCCTCATCCCTGGCACATAAAGAACCTCTGACACCTTCAAGGGAGGTTTGGACTCCCTCTGAAATGTCACTGTCCCCACCCCGACTGCTCTAACAACTCTGTCATCACCGAGTACTACCTCAATATCAGTGCCACTCTCTGAAAGCTCTGAGAAGTACTCACGGACTCCTGTCATGTGACGTGAAGCCCCACTGTCCACATACCAAATACCTGTAGATGCTCCGCTAATCGAGGGAAAAGCATGCTCCCTCTGAACCTGTGTGGCAGGTGATCCTGCACTAGAGGACTCACATGTAGTGAACGCAAACTCCCGGTCAAAACGACCTGCAAAGTCCTCAATCTCAGCTGAAGCTGCCACGTCCTGGTTCTTTCCCTTCTTCTTCTTCTTCTCCGGACACACAACTGCATAGTGTCCCATCTTTTGACAATTCCAACACTTCACCTTGGAATAGTCCTTCTGTGTGTTCCCCTGTTTACCTTTACCTTTGCCTTTGCCCCCACCACTGCTTGTGGAAGCCTGCTTCTTCCCTTTGCCTTTCTTGCCTCCTGCCACCAGTGCTACATCCTCATCCTGCTCAACTGGCTTGGCTGCCCCAAGCTGTCATTTCCTGATCTCTGTCTGAATGCAATCATCCCAAAACCTCTCCCATGTGGGAAGGGTCTCACGTGCACAAACCCCATCAGCAAAGTTCAACCATGAACGGGGGAGGCCATTCACTGCAATACGCACCAACTCAGTGGACGGAATGGCCTCTCCAATCGCTGCCAACTCATCTCTCACATTGGTAATCTTTGTGAGATATCCAGCTGCACTATCATTACCCATCTTAATGTTCTTCAGCTTCTCCTTCAGGACCATCTTCCGGTTCTCATTGGTACTCTGGTAGAGATTGGACAATGCTGTCCACATCTCATGGGCATTGCTCTTTCCTCTCACATGAGGAATGCAATGGTCTTTGATTCCGTCTAGAATCAGCCTCTTACCCTTATTGTTCTTCTTTTTATACTCAGCCAACTGAGTAACATCAGTGGGCACAACAACAGGGTTCTGTGCAGTATGCACCATGATATCCCAGACTTCTGTCTCCTCAAAGATACTCTGCATTCTCTCATTCCAAACGCTGTAATTTATATGCCCATCCAGCCTATCCTTCACCCTCAATCCCAATGACATCCTGCTGTCCTAAAACTGAAAAATAGCACTGCTGTAGTAAAGATAAAACTGCTGTTTATGAAAAATCAGCTTGCTGGAATTTTCTGAGTGAAAAATCAGCAACTGTAATTTTTCCTTTTGCTGTCCCAAACTGCCCTTCAGCACTCAAGCTCTGATACCATGTAAAAATTTCTGTTTTCCCACCCCGGTTTTCAGTTTCTCCTTATTTCTCCCATGTAGTTAAATGCCCATTCCCATAACCATACATTTAACAGACTGAAAAAATAAATATTGCTGAAAACACAAATTCTGGAAATTTTTCAGAATGCTGGAAAATGCAGAATTAAAAATCAGCAATTAAAAACAGCCATTAAAACACATTAAAACACTGATATTTTTGGTCAACTTGACCCTGGAAAAACCCCCTACAACTCTTGGGGAAAACCAGTTTGAGAGCTCTTCTTTATTTCTGAAAATTGTCTTTTTACAGTGAGAATTATTCAGCAAAAAATCAGCAAGCAAATTTACAACTTATCTCCTTTCCCGTGCCTCACAGCAATCTGGAAATTACAGCAAACAGGACAGCAATAAATGCTGTACGACCTCCGTTTTGTGTGCAGAAAAATCAGCAAACTGCTCCTCGATTTTTGTGCAAAAATCTGCCTTTCACTATGTGCTGAATCAGCTGTACAAATCTGCTCAACTGTTGCCTTGGAATGTGTGCCACGCTGCTGTCTCCTTCTCCTTCCTGCTCAGAAATCTCTCTTGCTCTCTTGCTCTCCTTCTCCCAATCTGCTCATGAAAGAATGAATGACCTTTTCCTCCTTTTCTTCCTTTAATATAACTCCAAGTGACTTTTGGGTGATCTCTAAATCCAATGGCTGAAATAGATTTAGATCAATGGTTGAGATTAAATGCTCATTTAAATCTCACTTTCTATTTTTTAATTCACCCCACTTTAATAAAGACCCACTTAGTCATTTATTTCCAAAGTCACTTTTCCTTTCTAATTTTTCATTGACTTTATAAAAGTCACTTTAAAATTAGACTTAATAACTTTATCACTTAAAATCACTTTTAAATTAGATTTAACTTTATAAAATTATAAAGTCACTTTAGGAGAAAAATTAAATTCTTTTGGACACTTTTCCCTAGGCCAAAGATCAAAGCCTAAGGGAACCACCTGTCCTCCGGTACCAAATTTCAACAAGCAGTAGTTATGAATACAAATGTTAGTTGCCCTTCCGACAAACTAGTGACAGATAAATACAATGGTGGAAAACTTGAGTGACTTTGCCTCAGTTCACCTGGCAGATTCTAGCTGATCCGACAGCAAAACTGGCTAGCCCCAACTTCAACTGCGCTGCCCCTTAGCAGTAACTGCATGGAGCTCTCTAAGGCACTGCGTTAGCTCTTCTGCCCACTGCGTCATCTTTTCTAGCTATTCCGATAGTTCCAGATTTCTGCGTGGAAGGCAACTTTCTCGTTTGTGCTGGCCCTTCTGGCTCTGCGCAGGGTTGCGTGGGCCCAGACTAGCCCAACGTCAACTCTTCCTGGCTACTGCACTGCCTCCACAAGCTTCTCTCTGCCTCTTTGTCAGTATTCCCCCTCTCAGCTGCAAGATCTCCCCAATCGATTTTCCTCTTGAGAACTTCTCACCTCAGAAAATCGATTTCCGCAACCTCTCTATGTGTCTTCTCCAACTGACCCCAAGCCTTCCTTTATACTTTTTCTGTTGAGAAATCAACAGCTAAGATTAAATTAGACTTGATCCTCGTCTCTTAGAAGCTTCTCACCCACATTTATATTAATTCACTTTAATTATTTTAATTCCCCAAGTTTTAACTTAGGCACCATTAAAAATAATTAATTATTTGAATAACATGCACTCCGGGTGGAATTTCTCCAAACGATTTCTGGGTCTTGTAGACCTCATGTGTTCTAGCCCCTCCACAAAATTTCGGAGGCAGAGCACATCCGATACTACCCAAAAAACAATACTCCCTCTTAGCGAGGAATGTGCTCTAGCAATACTTCCCAACAGAGGTATCACATTGATCCACGACATTGGTCCTCTGCGCTGTTGATGCTGGGCCTGCTACCCTTCATCCATTGCGCTACTGCAATCTATACTGTTGCCCATGACACTGCCACTGTCATTGTTGCATCCGAACTGCAGCTCCCTCTCAATACTCTGCATCATTTTGCCCATAGCACTGCCACTGCTAACTGTTGCACTACAACTCAGCTGCTGAGAAGTAAGCAACTGAAAAGTCACCCAAAAGTTGACATGCTGGTAAGTCTGGATGCCCCTAGACGCTGAAGCTACCTCTGTTGCTAATCTGTGCCCACTGCCGACCCTCTGATGCTACTGCGCTATTGTTGTATCTCCTTGTGCCTTCTGCATTGCTGCAACACTCCACTATGCTGCTTCAGACTTTGGCACTCTAGCTCTGCCATTGTTGCTCCATCATCCCTTGCATCAACTGACTCCCATCATTCTACTATTGTCATTAAGGGCTCTCGTCGCCGTATATGATCCAAGAGTTTGGGCACCTCAAGGATCTTGCTGTTGGAATTTCTGTGTCTAACCCGTTAGAAACCCTCCATGTAGTTTCTGATTTATTCCTTCCTACTTGTTCTAATTAATTAACAAGTTATTTACCATGTAAATACTGAAAATAAACACAAGTACATGCTCAACACATTACAAATCATCAACTGAAGGAAACAAAAACATGCACACAAATGACACCGTTATTTTTGGACTAATGTCCCTGGAAAATCTCAATGCGGGAAAACCGGTGCAGCTATCTGAGGGTTTGATTTATTAAGCAGTTTCAGAATACAATCTGGGTGCCAAATCCGACTCACCCAACAGAGAAAAATCTTGGCAGTAGTACCTCTCCTTCGGAGACAAATGCTCTGGCTGAAACCCTGGATAAACACTCCGGCAACTCCTCAGCTCCAATCTGCCCCACGAAAAACCCCAGTGTCAGCCTCTAGGGACTGCGTGATCTCGTCTGCCCTCTACGCTAGCTTTCCTGGCAAATCCGGTAGTTCTCGGAAGTTCCAGCTGTTCCCGACAGTTCCAGCTTCTACTCTCTGCATTAGCTTTTCCGGCTGTTCTCGGTGCTATCTCTGCCTCTCTGCTTCTGTATTCATTGCCCCTCAGCTGTAACTCTGATCACTTTCTCAGCAAACCCAGCCCCAGAAAGTTGAAATCTTGATCTCTTCGGTGTTTTCTCCAAGTGACCCTCAAGCCTCCTATTATACTTTTCTCATTGACAAATCAACGGCCAAGATTAAGTCTCTAATCAACGACTAAGATTAGATCTTGCTTGATCCATGATTTTTGGACCATTCTAACACAGTTTTATATTAATTCACACTAATATTTTAATTTCCCTAAGTTTAGACTTAGGGACTCCATTAAAAATATTAATTATTTTAATATCTCCCAAACTGTTTAGAATCTGCTGAAATCCTTTCTGGGTATTGAAGATGTCATGTGTCTTAGCCTCTCCACCAAATTTCGGGGCTAGAGCACATCTGATGCTACCCCAAATCAACACTCCCTCTTAGCGAGGACTGTGTTCTAGCAATACTCCTTACTGAGTATTACTCTGATCATCTGGCATCGGTCCCTAATGCTAGGCGCGTTGCCCATCATCTGTATTGCTGCATCTCGTACTGCCACCCATGGCTCTGCCACTGCCACTATTGCATTTGTACGGCAACTCCCTCTGCCTGCATGCTTGCTTGCTGCCCATGGCCTTGCCACTGCCACTGCTGCATCTGCACTGCATCCCCTCTCATCATGCAACTTCGTGCTGCCCATAGCATCGCCACTGCTAACTGTTGCACTGCAACTCAGTTACTGAGAAGTAAGTAACTGATCTCCTAACTCTGACATCTCTGTCAGGCTAGAGACACTCCCGATGCTGAAGCTCCCTCTGTCACTGACAAGTGCTCCCTCTCTGACCTCTGTGCTGCTGCAACAACTCCCTGCATCTATCACCGTTGCACACCTCTCTGTGCCATCCTACACTGGTGCAACACTCCTGTGCCTCTCACACTGTTGCAGCCTGCTAGCCTCGCGCTGTCCTGGGAATCTTGCACTGTAGCTCTCTCTGTCGCTCCATCCTCATCAGTCTCTACCAACATCTCTCATCAGTCTCTACCAACATCTCTCGTGTCGTATTCTTCTTGGCAATATGTGGTACTATATGATCCTTGACCCCGTCAAGAATGATACTCTTAGCCCTGACCATTGCTTCCTCATACTTGTCATTGTCAGCTGGGTCAACTAGGACCGCTATCGTCTTTAAGGCGAAGTGCTTGACATGATTTCTGTCAAGTACGGATAAGATTATGGCCTTCCAGACTATGAAGTTTGAGGCTCTGTCCAGTCTGTCATGGTATCTTACTTCGTGTAGTGCCATTCTGCTACTCTTCTACTTCCCTCCTGGAAGTTCGTGATGTGACTCCCTTTGAGCCTCGATTTCCCTCCTAAAAATCCTTCTGCCAATGTCGAGATGCCCCCTTTTTTGATCGTCTGTGCAAACCTCACCACTGATCTGTATTTCTCGGCTAGAAACCCTCGGTAGCAACTCCCTCCTCCTTGGCCTTGCCCTGTTAGGTATTGTTCTGACAACAATACCCCACCAGCTCCACTCTGCAACGTATCCACAACCTCCTAAACCCCAACAACTTGAAGGTGAGAGCTCCTAGGCTCTGTGCAGTCCCAGCATCGGCAAACTAGGTCCCTAAGCCAACTGCGTCAGCCCTTCTGGCCTTTGCGTGAGCTTGTATTTGCCTCCCTTAGCCTCTGTGCAACCTCTTCTTGGCCCGAACTTGATGACACAGGCACTGCGTCACCCCTTCCTTGCTGTTTTACTGCTACGAACAACTTCTGTCACTTTGGACAACTGTTTTCTGCTGCTGCTGCTCTGCTCGGCTGATGTCCTCAGTTCTCTTGTGATCTGCAACCACCCTCTGATACCATGTTAGAATTTCTAAGTCTAACCCGTTAGAAACCCTCCATGTACTTTCTGATTTATTCCTTCCTACTTGTTCTGATTAATTAACAAGTTATTTACCATGTAAATACTGAAAATAAACACAAGTACGTGCTCAACACATTACAAATCATCAACTGACGGAAACAGAAACAAGCACACAAATGACATCATTATTTTTGGACTAATGTCCCTGGAAAAACCCAATGCAGGAAAATCAGTGTAGCTATCCAAGGGTTTGATTTATTAAGCAGTTTCAGAATATAATCTGGGTGCCAAATCCGACTCTCCCAACAGAGAAAAATCTCTGCAGTAGTACCTCTCCTTCGGAGACAGATGCTCCGGCTGAAACCCTCGATAAACACTCCGACAACTCCTCAGCTCCAATATGCCCCACAAAAAACCCTAGCGTCAGCATCTAGGGATTGCGTCAGCCTCTTCTGCCCTCTGCGTCAACTTTCCCGGTTGTTCCGATAGTTTCGGCTTCTGCCCTGTGCATCAGCTTTCTCGACAGTTCTGGTAGTTCCCGGCAATTTCGGTTGTTCTCGGCAATTTCGGCTATTCCTGATAGTTCCGACTTCTGCTCTCTGCGTCAGCATTCCCGTAGTTCCTGATTTTGCCCTCTACGTCAGCTTTCCCGGGTGTTTCGATAGTTCCTGATGCTATCTCTGCCTCTCTGCTTCTGTACTCACTGCCTCTCAGCTGCAACTATGATCACTCTCTCAACTTTCTCAGCGAACCCAGCCCCAGAAAGTCGAAATCTTGATCTCTTCGGTGTATTCTCCAAGTGACCCTCAAGCCTCCTCTTATACTTTTCTCGTTGACAAATCAACGACCGATATTAAGTCTCTAATCAACGGCTAAGATTAGATTTGGCTTGATCCATGACTTTTGGACCATTCTAACACAGTTTTATATTAATTCACATTAATATTTTATTTTTCCTAAGTTTAGACTGAGGGATTCCATTTAAAATATTAATTATTTTAATATCTCCCAAACTGTTTAGAATCTGCCCAAACCCTTTCTGGCTAAAGCACATTCGATTAGAGCACATCTGATGCTACCCCAAATCAACACCTTTGCCTTACTGTGGTCCTCCCGACTACAACTCAAAATCGCCCCACCTCTTCTCTAGAGGTGCATGAGCACTCATGGCGCAATCATCATCGTCCTCTCCGTCATCTTTTGCTGGAGCAACCTTTGAGTCAGACTTCTCTTCTTTGCCCTTCTTCTGAGGGTATTGCGCGGCGAAATGACCCATTTCTCCACATCTGAAGCATCTGACTTTGCATGTCCTTCTTCTTTCGTTTTTGCTGCCCTTGCTCTCTCGCTTATGCAAGAGCCACATCCTCTTCTTCCTCCTTGATTCTGATTCCTTTGCTGCTGCTTCCTGCCTTGGTCAACCGTTTGATTTCTTCCAGTCGAAGAGCTGCCCACATCTCCTCCCAACTGGGAAGAGAAGCCTTGCCCAAGATGCTTTGGACAAAGGTTTCCCTGTCTTCAATCACTGCATTTAGGGCAGTCCTGACCATGAATTCAACCTCTGGTGTAGACCCTACGGAAGTTAGCTGGTCACGGATGCTTTGCAACCTGAGAAGGAAGGGATCGATTTCTTTAGCGTTTTACGTCTGAAACTGTCTTAGCTAACTCTACATCTTCCGCTGGACGGAAGTTCCCTCGTACAATGTGGTCAAGCCTCAAGGCCTCCCACATTCCCTTGCCATGTTTTTCTCAACAATATGTGGGATCAGATGATCCTTGACCCCGTCCAGGATCATGTACTTTGCTTTCGCTTGAGCCTCCTCATACTTCTTGAGAGGATCAACATCAACCAGAACAACAATCGTCCTCAAGGCATAATCCTTGATGCGATTTTTATCCAAAATTGCCAGGATCCTGGCCTTTCAAATGACGAAGTTGGATGCTCCATCCAACCTGTCCTGATCCCTTAGTCCATTAATGACCATCTTTGCTCAAATGAATGTCGAACTGGTTCTCTTCTCCCTCTTTCACTGCTGCCCCAACAAAACTCGGATCTAGATTTCTTTGGCGCTAGAAGTCCTCTAAGGAACAAGCTGTCTCTGAATTTCGATTTCCTTCACGGAAATCCTTCTGCCAACAACTGTTGAACCACCCCTCTCTGATCTCTCTTTGTTGCTCCTGAACACTGGATTTAGATTTCTTGGCAAGAAATCCTCTGAGGAACTGATTCCCTCTACTTTGCTTTTGCCCCACTAGGTACTATTTTGCACCCACAGAATCAGCACCCCACTAGCAACTCCAGATGAAATCTGTGCTGCACCTATAGCCATGACAACCGGAAAAATGAGACTCAACAGTCTTTGCACTGGCCCAGTAACCATTGCGTTGCCCTCTCCAGCAACAACGTCACACAAACAGGTTGACGCAGGCTCTGCGTGAGCCTCTCTTGGTCACTGCATCACCCCTCCTCTGCTCTTTCAGCCAAAAAAAAACTGCGCTGTCACTCGGGATAGCTATCTTCACGCACAGATTTTCCTTTGTCCTTTTGCTGATGGCTTCAGTGCTCCTTGATCTGCAATTGCTCCAATACCATGTGAAAATTTCAGAATCTAACAAACCAGAAATCCTACTGCAATAAACTGATTTGTATTACCTACTTGTGTTCTTCATTTTAACAAGTTATTTTCAGAAATATTCAGAAAATATTAATGCAAATACATTGCAGTCTACACCAATATACAGATCAAGCACTAAAAACTAAATGAGACAACCACACAAAAGACACAAATTTTTGGACTAAACGTCCCCGGAAAAACCCAATGCAGGAAAACCGGTGCAACAACTCTGAGGGTTTTCTATTATTAAGCAGTAGTTCTGAATACAAACGCTGGTTGCCCTCCCAGCAAACCAGTGACAGAGAAATACAATGGCAGAAAACCTGAGTGAGTTTTACCTCACTTCACCTGGCAGATTCTGGTTGATCTGGCAACAAAATTGGCTAGCCCCGGCTACAACTAAACTGCCCCTTCGCAGCCACTGTGTGGGCCTGCGTGGAGCTCTTTGAGGCTTTGTGTCCGCTCTTCTACCCATTGCGTCAGCTTTCTCGGCTGTTCCGGCAATTCCTCGGAAATTCTGGCTTTTTGCGTGGAAGACAACTTTCTCCTATGCACTGGCCCTTCTGGCTCTACGTGAAGGCTGCGTGGGCCTAGACTAGCCCAATGTCAACTCTTCCTGGCTACTGCGCTGCCTCCACAAGCTTCTCTTCACCTCTCTGTCAATATTCCTGAACTATTCTTGCCCCTCAGCTGCAAGATCTCCCCAATTGATTTTCCTCCGGAGAACTTATCACCTCAGAAAATCGATTTCCTCAATCTCTTTGTGTGTCTTCTCCAGCTGACCCCAAGCCTTCCTTTATATTTTTCCTGTTGAGAAATCAATGGCTGTGATCTAATCTCTAATCAACGGCTAAGATTAAATTAGACTTGATCCTCGTCTCTTAGAAGCTTCTCATCCACATTTATATTAATTCACTTTAATTATTTTAATTCCGTAAGTTTTAGGCACCATTAAAAATAATTAATTATTTGAATAACATGAACTCCAGCGGGAATTTCTCCAAATGATTTCTGGCCCTTGGAGATCTCATGTGTTCTAGCCCCTCCACAAAATATCGGAGCTAGAGCACATCTGATACTACCCAAAAATCAACATATCTATCTTAGATGACCTTCTCACATACTAAGACTCCTCCCATTGGTAAAAATCTGTAAAGAGCAGGAGGAAAGGCTGAGGTGACATTGGGCCATCACCCCATTGTTATCACTTGGTCTAGTTGTAGCCTTGTAGGGTGCCCCTCTCCAATGCCTGTTAGATGTTTTGGCAACAAATATGATTTGGATGTTCATTGCAGTTCTTATGAAGATTGGAAAAACCTAAGTTGCATGATTATGGATACAGGTATGGATATGGATATGACTAAGTTTTAGAAAGGTCTAGATACGATAAAGCTGGTACATGATATTTAGTAAAATGATAAATGCATACATGTTAAATATGTTCTTGGTTATTAAATATTAAATGTGTCTTTATTTAGATTATGTTAAGTCTGTAAAACTTTAAAATCTTAGATTCCTTAAATTTTTGAACCCAACACCTGTAAGTTGCATATCTGGATTTTTGAATATTTTATTTTAAAACTAAATACTTAAGAATGTCTGATGTTTCTGTTAGTAAACAACCGTTTCTTGTGTAACAGGAAGATTTGAAGCCTCTTCAGGTTGCTGCTGCCAAGGGAAATCGTGTCGCTGTAGAAATTTTATTTCCTGTAACTTCTCCTGACCCAACCATACCAGATTGGACTATTGATGGAGTTCTTGCATATGCACAACATCAAACTGCAAAAGCACTGGTACTCAATCTTCCTTTATTACAGTTTTGAGCATGCAAGAGCAATGATTTTTGAGCATGAACATTGTACAAAAGTTGTGTTTTTATGATGTTTTTCTGAAGGCAGAACAGATATCTTGAGTCTTAAGTGGTCAGATTTCATTTTCTCCCTTGTCTGATTGCTTTAGATTCTGTCCTTGTTAATTCCTAGACTTATCCTTGGTTTTTGAAACAGGTGCCTGAGGAACTCAATGAGAAGTCAAAAAATATTAAAGAATCAAAGGCAAATATTGTGGAGGTTCTATTTCTCTCTCTCCCTTTACATATATAGGGCGACATTGACATTGATGTAGATTTATTTGTGTAGGATGGAAATTAACATAATATATACAAACAGAATATAAAACTTAATAATCTTTTGCTATAAACCAAATGGTTCATTAATTGATAATTCAACCAAATATCCAATAGAGATAGTACGAAGGTTAGAAATCCATAATGGATGGATAAAATTAATAAGTTTTAAATATTGATTGAGATGAGATGAGATTACAATTGTGAATGACCATATTAATACACATTGAAGGGAGGGTCGCATATATAGTGTCAATAATCAGATCATGGGGAGTAGATTCTGTAGTCGAAAACTAACCTAAATCCTATAGATTCTAAACACTGAAAACAACAATTAAAATTTCTGCTAGGAATAGCTTACTCTACAAACACATGCTGCTGATAAAATAAAACAGCGAATGCTCTTTTCTGAACACTCGAAAGAGCGTCTGGATTTTCTCTGTTATTTCTGAAAACAGAAGATGAAAGCTAAAGTTCAAAATGCATACTCTCTAACCACAAAATGATATGCCCTGGTTCTCCTTTATAGACTAGGAAGAAGAGGGATATAATTAATTTGGATGCATACACAATAATGCCTAGATGGTCAGTGATAAACCTATGTTGGAACATTGGGTTCCTTGGTAGACCTCATCTTGTTTGAAAGTTATTCGTCACGTCCACATTCGAATTTTTAGATATATTTTTCGTGGTCATTAACAAAAATATGGTCCCGTGTGTTAGACTCTGTCTTATATCAGAGATTGATTCTTCTTCAAAACAGGGTTTTGAAGAAGAAATCATTAATGTGTGGATTTAAATTATGTAATTTATCTTCAGCTTTCAAAAGACGGCAGTGATTTCAAGCTCCTATCCCTGCAAAAACACAAACATTTCATATTGACTTTGTGGTTTTCACACCAAAGATACAGCGGGTATAAGTTCAATGCTATATGTGAGAAGGCGTAATCTCTTGTCATGGGGTGACGATGATCATTTTATTAGCAATGACAACATGACTTCTGATTATGAGGATTGGATGGCGGGAAGCAATTGTCCAGGCATCAGTTCTTTCTGTCGATCTACATGGTCTAGCTTCCCAACTTGCGAAATTGGATCTCTGCAAAAGGCTTTTCATTGAAGATGACAAATTACCGGCAGAGCTGCGTTCAAGTGGTTCTCAGTCTACAACACACCAGCCTGTGGAAGGAAAAGAGCAGGTGGATTCGAATGAAAATGATAGGGGAGTGCTGAAAGTACAATCTGATAGAGAACTTGAGCTTCCACCAATCAAGTTTCCGGTTATTGATAAATCCACTGAAGAAGTAAACCTTAAAGATGATTATGAAATTCAGAAACGTGCTTCTACTCGAGAGTGTATGCTAGGAATGGAAAAGGAAGTAACTATCCCTGAATCTGTTGGTCGTGGTATAGTTCGTAGCAGTGGAGAAGCAGTAAGCATTAATTTCCCAGCATATTTGGAAAGCCAATCAAGAGTTGGTGCAGTATCATACAAAGCAGAATCAATTACTCCTTTTGATAAGACGAGCAGCATTGATTCTAAGAAGTCCTGCATGATCCACCTGGAAAATAACCAGAAACCAAGTGAAGTCAGAATACATGATGTCATAACAGAGGAGGTTCGCTTAAGGTACCGTTACCTTAATCTACGGTGTCAACAAATCAATCTAAGGCTCCGACACAATGTTGCACGAAGCGGGAGCGAAGCGGAAGCGCGAAGCGCGGAAGCGTCATTTTCCAAAAATCTAGGGAGCGAAGCGTCCGCGGAAGCGTCTGCTATATATATATATATTTTTATATATTTTTTTGCATTTATACTCAAAACAAACATCCCAAATACCAAATTAATTGTAGAAGACATGAAAACATGCATATTTTTGCATAAATCAAGATAGATATGGCATCCATGATTCCATTGTAGTTACTAGTATGTACAACAATCATCTATATTCTAGCTATTACAAACATACATCAAATTTTTAAGCATATTATAAAACATAAAACATTTAAGCATATTATAAAACATAAAACATAGAGCATATTATGATTTATCTAGCAAGTGAGCAACTGTCAACATTTGTCATGTCCAAAATTCAAATAATAATGTTTACAAAATATGTCACTTGGTCACCGCCAAGCCAAAAAGGTTCAAAATTCAAATTCACAAGTCTACAAGTCTAATGAGTAATCTATAGACTATGACAAAAAGAAGTAGATTGTGAATATATCTACTAATCTCTCCTCCTTCCACCACGAATAGAACGTGATGGCGTGCCTCCACGTGGTGGCAATGAAGAAAATGGTCCCTGTGTAAGTCGTGGCACTGGAACTGATGAAGAAGAACCCCCTGCTGTTGGTGTTGAACCATGGAACCTAGGACCAGATGGGGGTGGGGGTGGTGGCATATCAACACGGTCATCATCATCCTAGAATCGCTCAAAAAATTCATGCAAAAAAAAAAAACACTAGTTAACAAAAAAATTAAAAACATGAATTAGAGAAATGCTTTATAAGGGAAAATTGGAAAATTCATACCACAATGGACATACCTGGATAAGAGCATCCTCTAATTGCTCTAGTTGCAACACTCCATCCTCCAAATTGGGCTCCTCTGGATGCTTGTCCCAAGTCAACAAGTCTTTATTAGACTTTGCATCTTCACAGTAATGGGACAACAATCGCAAGTTGTAATGAACATAAACCAAGCTCTCTGCCCGGTCTAAACTCAACCTGTTCCTTTTAACACTGTGGATGAAAGAATAAGAGCTCCAACACCTCTCTGCAGAAGAAGTGTTTACCACCTGTGATAGCACCCGCAATGCCAAACTCTGTAGAAGTGGAGTAGGCCCTCCATGCATGTTCCACCACTCAAGAGCAGAAAAATGCTCTCGATCTTCAATTGAATGCATGCTCCCAAATGGACCAGTGTTGAGCGTATAGTTGCTCACCTGTCTCCGTACCAATGCAGCCTCCTCATTATCAGGGATTAATCTACTCAATGCAGCCATATATTTTTCGTGAACCTCTTTATCTTGGTGTGGTTTTTTCCTGCTTCCCCCCCCAGGTGCTGGTTTTGAAAGCCATGATGGATGATAGTACCTAGGTGTCAAAACATATGCTAATGCATGCAATGGAACATTTAGCATATCCCATCGCTTTTCCACCTCTTCACGAATATAATTGTACAAGGTGGTATCTCTAGGCTCAACAATGTCTTTAATCTGCCCCAACATGCTATCCATTTGCTCATACACCTCCCCAATTATTGGTCGATCTGAATCTGCAAACTTGATCATGTAATAAATTGGTTTGGTGAATTGCAAAACATATTTAACCTGTGACCAAAAGTAAGTGTCAAGAACAGTGTCCTTGACTACATTAGCAGTAGCACCATCTGTACACTGGTTAATTTCATCCCATGTTTCAGCACACACCAGATTAGTTAAAGCTTGTCTCACCTTCACTAGCCGCCTAAAGGTGAGGTAATAACTAGCAAATCTTGTCTTTGCAATTTTAAGCAATTGCAACTTGGAGTAAGTGCCATAGAAGTAGTTTACCCTTGTATGCCCTGTGATGAATTTAATGAGCTGCTTCCCTTTCCTGTAAACCTCAGCAATCCACCCACATTCTTTGTGTTTCACAATATCATGCATCAAAAGGTTCAATGTGTGAACCAGGCACCCAGACCAAAAGATGTGTGGATGAGTACGCTCAATAATTTTTCCTGCTGCCTTACAATTTGCTGCATTATCTGTGATCACTTGAACCACATTATTCGGACCAACATCTTTGATTGATTTCAATAGGAGATCTGCAATGTTTTGTGCAGTTGCACTGATGGAGGAGGAGTCATGACATGCAATAAATACTGCACCCTTAGAAGAAACACCAAGAACATTTATCAAATGTTGGTTTCTAATATTTGTCCACCCATCTGATACAATGGATACCCCATAATCCACCCACTCATGTGTAAAACGTGTCAAAGCTCTTTGAACCTTAGCTTTTTCTCTTTCTAATAACACTGTTCTAGCTTTCTCATAGTTGGGGGCCTTGTATCCTTTTGGGGCTTCATTGATGGCCTTTACCATGTCATGCCAATAGGGAGAGCGAAGCACATTGAATGGTACACCGCAAGCACAAAGAAAACGGACTACCTTTCCATCCACATCATCCCTCCCAGAAACATTAAGGAAATCCCCTATTGTTTTTCTACCTCCAGAGGTTGCAGAAGTACCATGAGGAGATGGGCAACTACCAAATTTAGAGTTTGCACTTGATTCTGAATGAGTTTTTTGTTTCTTGTTTTTTTGTTGTGCAACCATCTCTATTTTGATGTATTTTTGTCTTTGTTCACTTGAAATTTTTGGGCAAATGGCTACCCCCACAGAACCCTTTTTTTCATCACTCTCTAGCACCCCACAAAGATGCCTCCTCAGACGGGTATATGAACCCGTATATGGTTTTCCTCCATGACAATCATGAGGGCACATCCATTTGTAAGATCCACCACCCTTTCCCCCTTCAAGTTTGGTCACATAGTTCCACAAGGGATTTGATGTACCTTTCCCATCTTGTGCTTCAGTGTCCTCTTCAAGTTCATCCCCTTCCTCTTCAAACCCTTCCTCCTCATCATACATTGGGTCACTACTATTAGGACCAAGTTCATCCCCTTCCTCTTCCCCTCTATTCCTCACCCTTGCCATCATTAAAACCAAGAGTGGAATGATACATAGAAGCCAAAAGAACACCATCTTGGAATATGGATATAGGTGGTGGACAACCTGTAAATAAAGGAGCAAGTAGAAACAATGGGAAAGAGTAGGAGAGGGAGGAGAAAAATACAATTTTTTTTTCAAAAAAACAAGGGAGTTTGGGGTTTGAACTTACCTCTTTAGCTCTTGTAGATGAAGTCCTCCAAGCTCTTGCTCCAAGCTCCTCCTCCTTCTCCTAGCTCCTCCTCCTTCTCCTAGCTCCTCCTTCTTCACTCCTCCAAGCTCTCCTCTCTTCTCCTCTCCTTTCCTCTCTTCTCTTCTCCTCTCCTCTCTTCTCTTCTCCAACTCTCATAAACTCAAAGTGAGAAAATGAGAAGAGAATGGGGGCTTTATTCTTTTCTAAAGTCACCCTAGACTCACCCTAAACTAACCTAACCCACCCCCTCATGCTAGTTAAGTCACATGTTAAAACAAATTTAAAAAAAATAAATTAAAAATCCGCTGGCCGCGGGGTTGCTTCCGGAAGCGCCTGGGTGGCGTGCGGGTGGCGTGCGGTTCCGGGCCGGAAGCGTGGCGCCACCCCGTGCCCGAACCGCCCTCCGATCCGCGGTTCCGGGCGGCCGCAACCCAAAAAGGCAGGAATCGTTTTTTTTTAACGGATCCGCGCAACCGCCAAATCCGATCCGCGCTTCCAGGGTGGATTCCGGGACGGTTCGCTCCGATCCGCGGTTCCGGGTTTGGATCCGGCGGGGGGGGGGGCGATTCCTGCAACCCTGCTCCGACACAAAGTTTCTAAGGTTATAAGGCGATACTTAGAAGATGTCCATGGTTTTGTGGAGATTGAAACACCAATTTTGTCAAAGTCTACACCTGAAGGTGCCCGTGATTATCTTGTTCCATCTCGGATTCAGCCAGGGGAATTTTATGCTTTGCCACAAAGTCCTCAGCTGTTCAAGCAGATGTTGATGGTGTCAGGATTTGATAGATATTATCAAATAGCAAGGCGTTTTCGAGATGAAGACTTGAGAGCAGATAGGTAACCGGAAATTTACACAACTAGATATGGAGCTGGCTTTCACACCATTGGATGACATGCTAAAACTCAACGAGGATATGATAAGACATGTTTTCCACGAGATTCAAGGAATTGAACTTCCTGTTCATTTTCCAAGGTTAACATATGCTGATGCCGTGGATCGCTATGGATCTGACAGACCAGATCTCCGCTTCGAGATGGAATTGGTAAATGTTTCTGAAGTCTTTAGTGGAACAGATTTTCAAATTTTTATGAATACATTACAACCTGCTGGAGTCATCAAGGCTTTGGTTGTGCCTCTGGGATCAAGCAAATATTCAAATACAAGTCTGAAGAAAGGAGATATCTATAAGGAAGCAATCAAATCTGGTGCAAAGGGTCTGCCTTTTCTCAAGGTTCTAGAGAATGGTGGGCTTGAAGGCATTCCAGCTTTGACATCAACTTTGGAGAATGGAAAAAGCGAGGTTGCGTGAAGGAATAACCATTCTAGTTGCTACTCCTGGCCATGAGCTCTGAGCGAGGTGATAAGGCATTGGTTTTCAGCCAAAGCTTGAGTACATTAGATCCTATTGAGTCATTCTTGACTAAATTACCTCGGCGTGGAAAGAAAGATGAATACTGGAGGCAAGGTAAAGAATGGTACATGCTTGATGGACGCACTAGTGGCGCCCAAAGACAAAAACTAGTGGAGAAGTTTAATAATCCTTTAAATAAAAAGGTCCAGTGTGTATTGTACAGATGATGGTAAGGGATATTGTCTATGATCGTTGGTCATGTGATTTGATTTGTGCTGTTTCTTCACCAGATTTATATCGCATCAACTTGGAACAGGGTCGTTTTTTTTTTGCGTCTTTAAACACTCACTCTCCAGCAGTCAATGTAATTTGCCGAAGCCCAGTTCATGGATTGTTGGCTTGTGGTGGAGAAGATGGTGCCTTAGAATGTTTTGATTTGAGAGAAAAAGCTTCGGTAGGAAGAATTGATGTAGCTACACATGCAGGAGATACTGATCAGGAGGTCACTGCGATACGATTCGAGGAAACTGAAAGCTTTCAGATGGCAGTTGGAAATAGTTCTGGACAGGTGCTAATATATGATCTGCGTTCTTCAAGGCCTTTTCGAGTTAAAGATCACATGTATGGTGGTCCTATTTTGGATATCAAGTGGCATTCAACTCTAAATGCTTCGAGGCCGAGAATGATCACTGCTGATAATCGAGTAGTCAGAATTTGGGATCCAGAGACGGGAGAAGGTATGACTAGCATTGAACCAGCAGCGTTGGAGTATGGATGAAGCAACACGCCTTGATGTACTTCGTTTGGCTATAGAATTGGATGCCGACTATGTTGATGTGGAGCTCCAGGTGGCATACGATGCTGTTTACACACCAAAGTTACTAGACTCTTACAAGAAACAGAAGAGTGCCAAGGGTAAACGTGTAATGCCACCGCTATTCAAACGGTGCCAGAACAACAAGATAGGATTCGATTCCTATTTCCCAGATTTTAATTAATATTGCAAACTAGATATGCGCTCCAGTTTTGGTCAATCATCAACAGAATTCAGTGGAAAGAGCGCCATTCTCCCTTCAGGAAAGCGCTGATTATTTTTAGTTTTATTTATTAAATAATCATAAAACAAATCCCTCATCTTGGGGTCGACTTGTTTTCCCCCAGCTGTATTTTGTTTCATATTTTTGTAGTTAGTTAAAACAGCGCCCCTGTTTTGGGCAGCATTGTATTTATTCATTTGTAATGAGTTAGAGGTAGGGAGGGAGTTTTTCTGAGCGCTGGGAGCTGCTGGAGAAGTAGAGAGCTTTGTATTGTACAGTTTTCTGCAGAGAATTTAATGGAATTTCAAAGCTCTGTTTGCTGAGATTCATGTGGTATGTTGATTTAGCATAAGTTTTTCCCTTTGTCTCATATGTAATCAGTATGTTCCATTTCATTTCATGACCCTTTCAAGCTGAACAAATGAAGTGATTAGGTAGGAATTCATAGTATTATATGCTCCTCCTATAAGTTTGTTCGCATTCGATGTTTTCTATTGTTTAAGGAGGATTCAGAGTTATTGTCTGCCCTCCTTAGCTCCTCACCAGTCTTGCCATCCCATTTGAAACCAGATTTGGTGTTAAATTGCATGCCTACCTTGCCTCAGTTGATAACCTGTGTAGTCATTATATTTTTCTGTTTGAAGCTGTGATTTTGCCCATGTAGCCCAGAAAAGCCCCGTCATTCCATTAAAAAACCCCAAAAATCATTAAATCCAAACCCCCTATCAATTTACTAGCCTAAAATCCTTATTCTTAATTGGTCAGCCTAATCATATTGAAAGATCTATCAAATCTGACCCGAGAGAGCCTTCTCATACCTCGTAGGGCTAGCTACGAGGTGAAATGGTTTGATGTAGCCTTGAAGGTTTACCTTCCTTAGCCTAGGGTGAAATCTCAAGCGCTAACATATTGGCGACCATACTGGGGAGAACATATTAATCGTTTGCTCATTGATGTGTTTGTTTCATAAGTCTTAGACGGAGCCTGAAGTTACGCCAGAAGCCTTCGAAAACGCTCTTGTTTTACATCAGCGCAAGTAGATAAACGCTGCTTCAGTCTATCTCCGTGGGATTTGTGAACATAGCGCTTCATTGACACTTTACCCCAGTACATATATCAAGTTCAGATCTGATTGTTGATAGTGGACAACGATCAGACACTTGAAAGGCTGAATCATTCACCTGGCGACTCCAACTCGATCCAGACATTCCAGTGCCTGTTGATATGTTCATGCAATGGTAGGGTATGTGGCAGACCCTGCACTTTGTGAAGTTCTAGATGGAGTTAGAGAGATGTTAGCAGGTATTGAAATTAATGAAGAATTTTTCAGTATTTTCCTTCAATGTGTGAAATCTCCGAAGCTTCATCTTGAAGGCAAAACTAGATTTTATGAGTTAGTTGTTGAAAGAGTTGAAAATGAGATTCAGTATCTCGATGAGCAGATCCACTCTTATGATTTCCAAGACCCTAAAAAGTTCTTGGAAATCCTTCCTCCATCGAAACAAGAAATAACAGATTTGCCTATAGAGGTATACATTGACAATGTGCAGCTGGAAATATGCATTGCAGAGTTGGGGCAGCCAACAGAGGCCGGTGTCCGTGATCCTATTGCAGCATATATGGACAGGTTTTTCACTCTGATGGACAGATCAGGCTGTCTTTTCCGTGACCAGGCTCAGCACATGCATGAAGGGCTGCCAGCAACTGCATCTGTGACTTCGTGGCAGCATTCTCAAGCGGCTTCAATTTCAGGTTTACTTGCATGGTTAATTTGGCATTTTAGCATTACTTGATCTATTCTTTGTACAGCAAAGTAGAGTAGTGTTGTAAATAAATAAGCAGCCACAAGGGCAGCATCTTGTTTCAGTTGGCTTTTAGTTTGTTTGAGTTCAGTTTCAGTGTGAAAATAAGTCTTCAGCTGTGTTGATTTGTTGGAAAGATGACTCCATTGCCCAATGAATAAAGCACTGGTCTGCTCTCCCAAAGTTCTGCGGTTCTTGGCACCTCCAGGAAGCTGCAGCTGCCATCCCAAATGGAGCCGATGTTAGACTCTGTCTTATATCAGAGATTGATTCTTCTTCAAAACAGGGTTTTGAAGAAGAAATCATTAATGTGTGGATTTAAATTATGTAATTTATCTTCAGCTTTCAAAAGACGGCAGTGATTTCAAGCTCCTATCCCTGCAAAAACACAAACATTTCATATTGACTTTGTGGTTTTCACACCAAAGATACAGCGGGTATAAGTTCAATGCTATATGTGAGAAGGCGTAATCTCTTGTCATGGGGTGACGATGATCATTTTATTAGCAATGACAACATGACTTCTGATTATGAGGATTGGATGGCGGGAAGCAATTGTCCAGGGATCAGTTCTTTCTGTCGATCTACATGGTCTAGCTTCCCAACTTGCGAAATTGGATCTCTGCAAAAGGCTTTTCATTGAAGATGACAAATTACCGGCAGAGCTGCGTTCAAGTGGTTCTCAGTCTACAACACACCAGCCTGTGGAAGGAAAAGAGCAGGTGGATTCGAATGAAAATGATAGGGGAGTGCTGAAAGTACAATCTGATAGAGAACTTGAGCTTCCACCAATCAAGTTTCCGGTTATTGATAAATCCACTGAAGAAGTAAACCTTAAAGATGATTATGAAATTCAGAAACGTGCTTCTACTCGAGAGTGTATGCTAGGAATGGAAAAGGAAGTAACTATCCCTGAATCTGTTGGTCGTGGTATAGTTCGTAGCAGTGGAGAAGCAGTAAGCATTAATTTCCCAGCATATTTGGAAAGCCAATCAAGAGTTGGTGCAGTATCATACAAAGCAGAATCAATTACTCCTTTTGATAAGACGAGCAGCATTGATTCTAAGAAGTCCTGCATGATCCACCTGGAAAATAACCAGAAACCAAGTGAAGTCAGAATACATGATGTCATAACAGAGGAGGTTCGCTTAAGGTACCGTTACCTTAATCTACGGTGTCAACAAATCAATCTAAGGCTCCGACACAAAGTTTCTAAGGTTATAAGGCGATACTTAGAAGATGTCCATGGTTTTGTGGAGATTGAAACACCAATTTTGTCAAAGTCTACACCTGAAGGTGCCCGTGATTATCTTGTTCCATCTCGGATTCAGCCAGGGGAATTTTATGCTTTGCCACAAAGTCCTCAGCTGTTCAAGCAGATGTTGATGGTGTCAGGATTTGATAGATATTATCAAATAGCAAGGCGTTTTCGAGATGAAGACTTGAGAGCAGATAGGTAACCTGAAATTTACACAACTAGATATGGAGCTGGCTTTCACACCATTGGATGACATGCTAAAACTCAACGAGGATATGATAAGACATGTTTTCCACGAGATTCAAGGAATTGAACTTCCTGTTCATTTTCCAAGGTTAACATATGCTGATGCTGTGGATCGCTATGGATCTGACAGACCAGATCTCCGCTTCGAGATGGAATTGGTAAATGTTTCTGAAGTCTTTAGTGGAACAGATTTTCAAATTTTTATGAATACATTACAATCTGCTGGAGTCATCAAGGCTTTGGTTGTGCCTCTGGGATCAAGCAAATATTCAAATACAAGTCTGAAGAAAGGAGATATCTATAAAGAAGCAATCAAATCTGGTGCAAAGGGTCTGCCTTTTCTCAAGGTTCTAGAGAATGGTGGGCTTGAAGGCATTCCAGCTTTGACATCAACTTTGGAGAATGGAAAAAGCGAGGTTGGGTGAAGGAATAACCATTCTAGTTGCTACTCCTGGCCATGAGCTCTGAGCGAGGTGATAAGGCATTGGTTTTCAGCCAAAGCTTGAGTACATTAGATCCTATTGAGTCATTCTTGACTAAATTACCTCGGCGTGGAAAGAAAGATGAATACTGGAGGCAAGGTAAAGAATGGTACATGCTTGATGGACGCACTAGTGGCGCCCAAAGACAAAAACTAGTGGAGAAGTTTAATAATCCTTTAAATAAAAAGGTCCAGTGTGTATTGTACAGATGATGGTAAGGGATATTGTCTATGATCGTTGGTCATGTGATTTGATTTGTGCTGTTTCTTCACCAGATTTATATCGCATCAACTTGGAACAGGGTCGTTTTTTTTTTGCGTCTTTAAACACTCACTCTCCAGCAGTCAATGTAATTTGCCGAAGCCCAGTTCATGGATTGTTGGCTTGTGGTGGAGAAGATGGTGCCTTAGAATGTTTTGATTTGAGAGAAAAAGCTTTGGTAGGAAGAATTGATGTAGCTACACATGCAGGAGATACTGATCAGGAGGTCACTGCGATACGATTCGAGGAAACTGAAAGCTTTCAGATGGCAGTTGGAAATAGTTCTGGACAGGTGCTAATATATGATCTGCGTTCTTCAAGGCCTTTTCGAGTTAAAGATCACATGTATGGTGGTCCTATTTTGGATATCAAGTGGCATTCAACTCTAAATGCTTCGAGGCCGAGAATGATCACTGCTGATAATCGAGTAGTCAGAATTTGGGATCCAGAGACGGGAGAAGGTATGACTAGCATTGAACCAGCAACGTTGGAGTATGGATGAAGCAACACGCCTTGATGTACTTCGTTTGGCTATAGAATTGGATGCCGACTATGTTGATGTGGAGCTCCAGGTGGCATACGATGCTGTTTACACACCAAAGTTACTAGACTCTTACAAGAAACAAAAGAGTGCCAAGGGTAAACGTGTAATGCCACCGCTATTCAAACGGTGCCAGAACAACAAGATAGGATTCGATTCCTATTTCCCAGATTTTAATTAATATTGCAAACTAGATATGCGCTCCAGTTTTGGTCAATCATCAACAGAATTCAGTGGAAAGAGCGCCATTCTCCCTTCAGGAAAGCGCTGATTATTTTTAGTTTTATTTATTAAATAATCATAAAACAAATCCCTCATCTTGGGGTCGACTTGTTTTCCCCCAGCTGTATTTTGTTTCATATTTTTCTAGTTAGTTAAAACAGCGCCCCTGTTTTGGGCAGCATTGTATTTATTCATTTGTAATGAGTTAGAGGTAGGGAGGGAGTTTTTCTGAGCGCTGGGAGCTGCTGGAGAAGCAGAGAGCTTTGTATTGTACAGTTTTCTGCAGAGAATTTAATGGAATTTCAAAGCTCTGTTTGCTGAGATTCATGTGGTATGTTGATTTAGCATAAGTTTTTCCCTTTGTCTCATATGCAATCAATATGTTCCATTTCATTTCATGACCCTTTCAAGCTGAACAAATGAAGTGATTAGGTAGGAATTCATAGTATTATATGCTCCTCCTATAAGTTTGTTCGCATTCGATGTTTTCTACTGTTTAAGGAGGATTCAGAGTTATTGTCTGCCCTCCTTAGCTCCTCACCAGTCTTGCCATCCCATTTGAAACCAGATTTGGTGTTAAATTGCATGCCTACGTTGCCTCAGTTGATAACCTGTGTAGTCATTATATTTTCCTGTTTGAAGCTGTGATTTTGCCCATGTAGCCCAGAAAAGCCCCGTCATTCCATTAAAAAACCCCAAAAATCATTAAATCCAAACCCCCTATCAATTTACTAGCCTAAAATCCTTATTCTTAATTGGTCAGCCTAATCATATTGAAAGATCTATCAAATCTGACCCGAGAGAGCCTTCTCATACCTCGTAGGGCTAGCTACGAGGTGAAATGGTTTGATGTAGCCTTGAAGGTTTACCTTCCTCAGCCTAGGGTGAAATCTCAAGCGCTAACACTGTGGTTGTTGATTTGGACCACATTAAAATTTGGGTACTAGAGGACAAGTGGTTCCCTAAGGCTTTGATCTTTGGCCTAGGGAAAAATGTCCAAATTTATTTTTTACTTTTCTCCTAAAGTGACTTTATTAGTGGTAAAGTCGATTTAATTTAAAAGTGACTCTATAAGTGGTAAAGTTACATTCTAATTTAAAGATAACTTTATTAAAGTCAATGAAGAATTAGAAAGTGAAAAAGTGACTATGGAAATAAAATGCTAAGTGGGTCTTTATTTAAGTGAGTGAGTTAAAAAATAGAAAGTGAGAATTAAATGCACATTTATTCTCATCCTTAGATCTAATGAATCTCAGCCATTAGATCTTAGGGTAACCCAAGAGGTCATTTAGAGAGTAAAAAGAGAAGAGGAGGAAAATATCATTCATTTTTTCATGAGCATTTGAGAGAAAGATAAGAGAGAGCAAGGAGAAAATTTCTGAGCAGTGAAGGAGAGCAACAAGAAGACATTTCATCTAATTTAGGCAACATTTATTGGCACGCATCCCAAGGCAAAACTGTACAGCAGGAGAAAGGCACAGAAAAAAGTCCCTTTTCCTCTATCCAGAGGTGATACTTATGGAGAAGAGAACGGACCGTCGGTTTCTCTCGACTACCTTCCCTCATCCTTTCCATATTCAAATTAAAATATACAAATTGTAATGGTTAATGAAACAACAAACACGTTGAAGCCATTGCTACTGGAGTGTTCTATTTCCTGAAGAAAAATGAATGGATGTCGGTAGAAAGAGGAATGGCTGCATGCCATCCCTTTGCACACGTATTGACTGAATGTTATTCCTTTTATTCCCTGAAGGAAAATGCAGACAGTGCGCTCATTTTTCGACATATGTGATCCAGGTGGATGTTGGTGGCCACCCACCAACCCATTTGGACCCTCACAACTGTCTCTTTCAGTCTTTTCAGTTTCCTAAATTGTAGCACAGTTTACTATTTTTAGTAGTTTTTCGGGTCCTGAACTTCCGGAGCCGTTTTGAGGCCCTAAACGACGTTTTTTTGGGATTCTGGGGCCACACGGGTCCATGGACCGATGTTGCCTCCCAAAGTGGTAGTACTCGGATAGATCTTTCTAACGAGCTATCGTGCGCGTCAAACGGAGATCGTATGCCAAAGTTACGACCCCGGGAAATTGATGTACCAATTTACCCAAACGGGGCCCACAATTTGGTGTTTCATCTTCTAGGGTTAGGTTTTGGAATGTGAAGGGTTTTCCATTGTTTCTCAACAATAAATAGGCCTTCGAGCCTCATTGTAACTCAGTTCGGAACAGTTCAGAGGCATGTAGCCGCACATCTCTTCTCAGAGATAAGCTACCATCGCCCTAGCTGGTTTATTTCCATTTCTGGTTGTAAGCATATTTCAGTATTTTCCATTAATGAAATGAAGCATTATTTCCGCTACATCTCTGTGTTTATGGTTATTGCATCTCTGTATTTATGGTTATCTCTGTAATCTATTGCGTTCCTGTTTAAATCCGGATCAGTGGTATCAGAGCGGTCTGCTTTTTCTCTGTTTTTCTTTGCATGTCCCCAACGAGGTCGGGATATAAGGAGTTAGGGCTTGAACTGGTCGAACCTTTGCAAGACCAGCCTCGCAAATCCTGACGGCCTCCCATGGCGGATGAGAAGAAAGACGAGGGGGCAGGAGATCCTATTAAAATCTTGCTCGAAGAAGCGCTCGAGCGGCAAAGGAATGCGATGATGGATAGCTTTGCGCAGATCCTTCAGCGGCTACCCAGAGGCGACGCATCGGCTTCCAACAGCGACTCTGGAAATGCCACACCCTTCAAGGTACAAGTTAATTTTGAAATCCCCATCTTCGAGGGTCAAATAGACGCAGATGCCGTAGATAAATGGTTAAATCTGCTAGATGGGTATTTTTCTGTTCACGAATTTTCAAATCGGGAAAAGATTGTTTTCGCTCTTCTCAAAGCAGCCCCCCACGTCAAGGACTGGTGGGAAACCTACTGCGAGCAGAAGGAGGAAAATACAGGCTCACTATTTTCAGCCGCACCAACTTGGAATGACTTTCGGGATGCCATCAAGGAGCAGTACTACCCTGTCGGAAGCTATGAGGACAAATACATCAAATGGACCACACTGCGGCAGGGACGAGACCAAGATGTGCCGGAGTTCACAAACATTTTTCATACCCTTCGCACACAATTGGGTATCAAAGATTCTGAGCTGCATCTGGTACTCAAATACCGCGGCTGCCTACACAAATACATCCAGGAAGAGATGGGGTTCTTGAACATCCCCTCACTCGGCACAGCATGCCGATACGCTGTCAAAATCGAGCAAAAGTTCAAACAGAAGAAGCGAGACTTTGGATCTGCAAATCCGAAGCCCAAAGGACAAAGCCAAGGCGGGGTGACCCAAGACAACCCGTCGAAGCCGCAAGAAAAGAACAACACCATGAAGCCGAAGAAGGACACAGGAAAGTGGTGTGAGTTCCACAAGAGTCCCACTCATAACACAAGTGAGTGTCAGACCAAGCAGTCGCTGGTGGCTGAGTTGAAGGCTTCCGAATCAGATGCATGTTCTGACCCTGAGCCAGAACCTGACAAGGGGAATGGCAAAGGGAAGCAGATCATTGATGCGGATCCCACTGCCACTGTTGCCACCGCCAAGATCAAGAAAAATGAGCCCGAAGATCCAGAGGAGGGGGAGCGTCTTTTCCACTCACAGATGTGGGTGAAGGGTTCACCGCTGCGATTCATTGTCGACAGTGGTAGCCAAAAGAACCTGGTTTCAGCAAAGGTCGTGAAGCGGTTGGGCCTACCGACTACACCACACCCACAGCCGTACAGTATCGGGTGGCTTCATGAAGGACGAGATCTCAAAGTTCGCCAGCAATGCCGCCTTCCCTACAGCATCAAGCCCTTCACAGACGAGGTATTGTGTGATGTTACACCTCTGGATGTTTGTGATGTATTATTAGGCCAGCCATACTTGTGGAGGCGACATGCTGTGTATGAGTCAAGGCCTCGTGCTGTCATTATTTCTTTGAGTAATTCATTATACAGGATACCAGAGGTAGCCCCACCTACTGCCACATCTTTGATTACTACCAAGAAAGGCAGCAAGCTCATCTCCCAAACCAGGAAATTCATTTGTCTGGTTCACTCCCAAAGTAAGGGGAAGATCGTTGCTACATCCATGACCCCTGCAAAGGGTTCCTCCACGCAGCAGCAGCAACAAAGGGATACGGTCATGACAGAACACAGGAACAACTTCTCCTCACCCACAGGGGTACCACACAAGTTTCAGGTGGGCGACAAAGTTTGGTTACATCTGCAGAGAGAACGCCTTACCAGAACCCATCAGAAACTCAGGCAACTCCGACATGGTCCTTACACCAGTACCAAGGCTACGGGCAACAATGCTTGGAAGCACAACATTCCTCCATTCCTTGGCTTGCACCGAGTGTTCAATGTGGACCATCGTCGACCATGCTTCCCACCATCACTGGACACATCAGAGATTGCAGGACAAGTTCAGCAGATGGAGGAACTCAACGCAATGGGGACCATTGCTTCCTAAGGGGGGAGGAATGATCCAGGTGGATGTTGGTGGCCACCCACCAACCCATTTGGACCCTCACAACTGTCTCTTTCAGTCTTTTCAGTTTCCTAAATTGTAGCACAGTTTACTATTTTTAGCAGTTTTTCGGGTCCTGAACTTCCGGAGCCGTTTTGAGGCCCTAAACGACGTTTTTTTGGGATTCTGGGGCAACATGGGTCCATGGACCCATGTTGCCTCCCAAAGTGGTAGTACTCGGATAGATCTTTCTAACGAGCTATCGTGCGCGTCAAACGGAGATCGTATGCCAAAGTTACGACCCCGGGAAATTGATGTACCAATTTACCCAAACGGGGCCCACAATTTGGTGTTTCATCTTCTAGGGTTAGGTTTTGGAATGTGAAGGGTTTTCCATTGTTTCTCAACAATAAATAGGCCTTCGAGCCTCATTGTAACTCAGTTCGGAACAGTTCAGAGGCATGTAGCCGCACATCTCTTCTCAGAGATAAGCTACCATCGCCCTAGCTGGTTTATTTCCATTTCTGGTTGTAAGCATATTTCAGTATTTTCCATTAATGAAATGAAGCATTATTTCCGCTACATCTCTGTGTTTATGGTTATTGCATCTCTGTATTTATGGTTATCTCTGTAATCTATTGCGTTCCTGTTTAAATCCAGATCAATATGGCTTGATTTAAGGTGTATCTGGAGGTAATAATAACTTGATGGATTTGCGCTATCAGGAGTACTTTTACTTAGTATAGAGCGTGTCTCCATTATACAATGTGGTGGTTCCATATCCCTTTCTTGTGGAGTATGTCTTTGCAACACCGACATCGATGATGCAAAGGTGTCATCTAGAGTCCCCAAAGCAACACAAGAACCCTTATACCAACATCTGTTCTACTTCCTGTCTTCTCAGAATTTTAGGACGTCCTACCCCATTCTATTCCAAAACCACGACACTAATCAATGAATGAATTGAATTTAGAATGACCAATGAAGCTCAATAAATAATACAAATGTATTTACAGAAATAGAAACAACAAGTTTCTACTAAGAAGTAGAAACAACAAGTTTCTTCTAAGAAACTGCTAATAAGATCACAGACGATCTTATCCGAATGAGCATTAAACACTAAAATAGCATTATTCTAATACCCTCCCTTAATGCTCAATCTATTTACAACACCTATAGACCCTCTGAATTTTACAAACTTATCAGGACCAAGGGGTTTGGTGAAGATGTTTGTTGGTTGCTCCATAGTGGGAACATACAATGACTGAATGGATCCGTCTTCAACAAGATGTCGAATGTAGTGACAATGGGTTTCCACATGCTTTGTTCGTTCATGGAAGACTGGATTCTTGGCAAGTTTGAGCACTCCCTGATTATCACAAAACAAGGGAGTAGGACCTGCCTGGGAAACATGCATATCCGCAAGCATACGTCGAAGCCAAACTGCCTCACAAGATGCCTTAACTGCTCCCCGATACTCTGCTTCTGTCGAGGAGAGAGTCACTGCCTGCTGCTTCTTACTAAACACATACCCAGCTGTAAATTTACGGTCATCAACCGAACTGGCCCAGTCAGAATCTGTGTAGCCACTGAGTGTAGGATCGGAACTCCGAGTGTACAGAAGTCCGTAATCAGGAGAGCCATGCACATAACGCAGCACACGCTTCGCTGCTATCCAATGATCAACCTTACGAGCTAACATGAAGCGTGAAATGTAGCTCACTGCAAAACTGATGTCAGGGCTAGTGGCAGTAAGGTAGATGAGGCTGCCCACTAATTGCCTGAATAAAGATTCATCCACAAGTGGTGAGGATGACTGAGCTGAAAGTTTGAGCCCTGGTTCCATAGGAGTCATGGCAGGTTTGCAATCCCGCATTCTGAACCTGTCCACAAGATTTCTGGCATACTAGAACTGAGAGAGAAAGATGTTGTTCTCAATCTGCCAGACTTCAACTCCCAAACAGTAATGAAGAAGTCGCAAATCTATCATATCAAAAGTGCTGCACAAATCCTGTTTGATCCCATGGATCAAATGTGCTAAACTGCCAGTAATGATAAGGTCATCCACATAGACAACCACAAACAGAATATCATCACCAGTATGCTTGATATACAGGTTTGCATCAGATGGACTCTGCTGAAAGGCATGAGCTATTAGGTACTTATCAATTTTCATGTACCAAGCCTGAGGAGCTTGTTTCAAACCATAGAGTGCTTTGACTATTCTACAGACTTTCTGTTCTTGACTGGCAACCTTGAATCCTGGAGGCTGCGTCATGTAGACTTTTCCCTGTAAGTCACCATTCAGAAAAGCACTCTTTACATCCATCTGATGGACTTTCCAACTGAACTAAGTTGCTAAGGCAAGGACGAGTCGTATGGTACTCATCTTGGCTGTAGGAGCAAAGGTCTCCTCATAGTCCATGCCTTCCTTCTGTGAGAACCCTCGAGCAACAAGGCGAGCCTTATACTTGTCTAGGGTTTCGTCAGCTTTGTATTTCACTTTATACACCCATTTGCAGCTAATGGGCTTCTTCCCTGTAGGAAGATCAGAAAGGGTCCAAGTGTGATTCTTCTGAAGACTCTGGAATTCAACTTTCATAGCCTGTTCCCACTCAGGTATACCCTTAGCCTCTGAATAGCTCTGAGGCTCAAAAATACTGTGTAGGTTAGCCATAAGAGCAAAATTGACTGTAGGCTATTGTTTGCTCTTATTTCTGGAAGTTCTACCTTCAAGGAGCTCATTATCCTGGAGATCACCAATAGTTTTAGCCCACCATTTAGGCCGGAGAGTAGAAGAACCAATATCAGGAGTAGGTAGAGTAGGCTCAGGAACAACAGGAGTAGCAAGAGGAGGATTATTTTCTGGAGGAAGCTCAGGTAGTGCATCATCCCTCCCATCAAGTGGACCTAACGGAAGAAGAACACTGTGAGGCTGATCCTCAGAGCACTGCTCAGAAGGAGGAGATTGAAAGAACCCTCTGTCTTCATCAAATACTACGTCTCGACTGAAGCGTAGACGACCAGTGTCTATATTTATCAACCTATAGGTCTTGTGGTGATCACTGTACCCTGTCATCATGAGTTTCTGGCTTTTGGAATCCAACTTAGAGTGTTTAGCAGTTGGAATCCAAACATATGCAACTGAGCCAAACACTTTGAGGTGTCTGATCTTAGGCTTACGGCCATACCAAACCTCTTTTGGAGTCTTCCCCTTAACAGCCTGAGTAGGTGATCGGTTAAGAAGATAGACAACAGTAAACACTGCTTCAGCCTAAAATTTGTTTGGAACACTCCTGTGTTGTTACATGGAACAAGCCATTTCAACAACCGTATGGTTGCGACATTCGACAACACTGTTCTGCTGAGGAGTGTAGGGTGTAGTTAATTGGCATTTGATGCTATGGGTATCACAGAAGTTGGGGAAAGCATAAGAACAAAATTCCCCCCCGTTATCTGTCCTAAGAGTTATGATATTACAGCCAGACTCTTTTTCAACTAAGGACTTAAACTTCTGAAAGATACTAAATACATCAGATTTATGTTTTAGAAAGTACACCCACATCTTTCTACTGAAATCATCTACAATAAGTAAAAAATATTTGCAACCAGTAACTAAAGATGTATTCATAGGTCCACAAATATCAGCAGGAATTAACTGGAGTACCTTAGATGCACGCCAAGATTCTCCATCCTTGAATGAAGACCGATGTTGCTTACCATCTTGATAGGCGCCACACACTCGCAACTGCTGAGTCCCTTGACACAAGTCCCTCCCAAGATAGTTGAGAGAGATACTGAATGTTTAGATGCACATATCTCTAATGCCACAGAGTGCTGATGGGAGAAACACGAGCTTCTAGAGCCACTTCTGGAGAATCACCAGTGTCAAGAAGCCTGTATAGGCCATGATCTTCTAGGCCAACAACAACCATAAGACTAGTTTCCCTGTCAATAATGGAGCACTTGTGTGCACTGAACACCACATCGAGCTGAGGAGATTTCCTCATAATCTGGTTGACAAACAACAGATTAATTTCCATACTAGGAACATATTACACATTCAGGAAGATGAGTATGTGCCCACCATATTGGATCTGAATTGTACCTCTGCCAACCACTGTGTACTCCTCACCTCCATCGAATACCACGGAATCACTGAAAGATGAGAATTCAGTAAACCAGTCACGCCTGTGAGAGAAATGACGTGATGCACCAGAGTCAATGTACCAGGTAGAAGACGGGGTATGATCTAAGGACCTCTTAGCCATAAAGGCGTAAAAGGCAGATTCCTTATGCTTGGAATGTTCTGCAACATTCGCTGTCTAATGAAACCCTCCCTGTTTCTTCTATTCGGAAGCAATCCTTTGTCAGCAATCTTTCTTCATGTGGCCAAACTTGTGACAGTAATTACACTGCACATTTTTGTTCTTAGCAGGATCAGAAGGTTGAGAAGAAGCTTTCTGCTGAAAGGACTGAGAGGACTGATATTTGGCAGCAAAAGCATTTTCTGAGGAGGCTGATGAAGCACTACTACCAAACTGCTGTTTCCAACGATCTTGTTGTAGGAGTTTGGTGCATAACTCCGGAAACTTCAGATCAACATTAGTGGTGGTAATGTTGAGTGTTTCTATGAAGTGTTCATAAGGTTTCGGTAGACTTTTTAGAGTGATGACTACCATATCTTCTTCCTCCATGGTCCGACCAATGGCCTCGAGCTGATCTCGAATGTCTTTAATCTTGTTAAGATGTTCCTGTAAAGACATATGTTCGTCCATCATGATGGAGAACAACTGATTCTTTAGAAAGAAAGCTTTGCTCTTGTCGGATGTCTCATGCAGTTCCTTCAAATGTTGCCGGATTTCGGCAGCTGTCTTGCCGGAAGGAATATGTGGTAATTGATCATCAGTCACAGAGAGTTTGAGAAGCATAACAGCCTCTCGATTTCAATCATCAAATTTATTTTGATCGGCACCAGGTGTACCAGGATTGAGCTCTTTGCCCAAAACGAGCTGGTCAAGAAGCCTATATTCAAAATGGTAAACATTCTCTGTTTCCAGATGTTATAATTGGTACCATTTAAGCAATGATTGCTTTCCAACATCAGATTGGTTAGTGAGGCCATTTGCATGTTTCCTAAGACACAAAAAACAACAAAGGAGTCTGGCATAGATTTCAATGCAGATGCCGGCTGATCCGGACAAAATCTGACAGGTGTTGAAAACAAAATTCAAATCCGCTGACTCGAAAATCAAGGCATGAAAAACGATGCACCCAGAAAATTCTGACGACTACCCAGTTGAGATATCACAAAACCCACATCAAATCTGTAATTAGAAAATTTTTTTCGACAAATGAAAAAGGTAAAATACCTTGGTCGATAAAAAACGAGCCACGAAAAAAAATCACCACAATAATTGATGGATTCTCGAGCTGGAGCCACCGGAATTAGAATTTCGGTTTCGTTTGACTTGAATAAGCAACGTTGGACTTGAAACTGTATTGGAGAATTGATGTGCGGGAAGAAAAGATCCACGTGGAGCCCACTGTAGAGCTTTGAAGAAAAGATCCTGCATGAAGCATTGGATGTCGGACGTGCCTGCATTGACTGGTTGACAAAGGTATCGTTGGACAGAAATGCGGTGATCAACTTGCAGGGTGTGGGTATTGGTGACGCTTCGTTTTCGGACGGTGAGAACACCTTGCAGCTTCCTTCTGCGTCAAGACACAGATTCAGAAATCTCCGTCAAATGCTGTCGTCTTGATGTATTTCGACTTCCTCGCACTGTGAAAATTCGTTCCTCCTTTGCTCTAATTATTTCTCCCCTAGCAAATGATGAAAACTTGGTGCCAACAAAATGATGAACTCGGCCCTTACAATAATCTTCAACAGTGACATGAGAATGTACACTGCTCCCGCAATACAAAACATGTAAACTAGGAGATGCCTCTCTACGTACAACAAGTTTACTCAGCCAATAGAATAGGGAAACTCGTCTCTCATAGACAACAAATTGACCTCCCAAGACTGGCTGTAACTCGTACTCAAGACACAACGAACTCAGCCCATGAATAGACCTCTGATAATTGCTAACTCGACTAGCAAGAGATAACTGTCTCGGCCTCTGATGATGGCAAAACTTTCGCCCACAGAGTGACAGTCAACCCCCTTCTTAGTGCTGCCTTTGTCCAACAAGATGAAGGAAACTTGGCCCTATTTCAGCAGTGGTAAACTCAGCCTCTTCAGCAGCGGGAGATTTGGCCCTTATAAATCCATGAATTCGGCCCCTGCGAATATCATAAACTCGCGAGATATTTTTCGGCTTGACGCCGAGCATGGTGCCACTGAGATGTTTGATGGCGTCGTCGTGTTTTTCACCGTCAGCTGACGTTGGGAGGAGATGACAATCGGCGTTGGGACAAGTCTCGAAATGTAGACAAACAATGAAACGCCCAGGTTCGATCTCCACGGCTTACTTTAGGCACTGGAGATCTCAGAACAGGAGCGGGAAAATCCTTCGATTACTGTGCCAATCAGAACGAAACCCCTTGCAACGTAGAAATCCACACCCGCTGTAACCTAGAATCAAACCAAATCCAACCCAACACTACACGGACAACTCTGGTATGAAAACCCTCAGAAAAACTGCGGCTCAGAAATTATGACGCCCAAAAAAAAAAAAATTCAGACTCCTAGAGAGCTATTTCGAAATGAAGCAAAATTTTTCAAACAATGAAAAATTATTTCGAAAAAAATACCCGAGCTCTGATACCATAATCAATGAATGAATTGAATTCACAATGAACAATGAAGCTCAATAAATAATACAAATGTATTTACAAAAATAGAAACAACAAGTTTCTACTAAGAAGTAGAAACAACAAGTTTCTTCTAAGAAACTGCTAATAAGATCACAGACGATCTTATCCGAATGAGCATTAAACACTAAAATAGCATTATTTTAATAGACACATGGCAAAAAAATCCAGCTGGTGGAGGTATCATGTGGACTAGGCGTACTATGCTGCGTTGCTTTCTCGAATTTCATTACCACCTTTCAATCCCTTTGCATCTCGAAAAATTCTTTAGAGTTTAGCTATATGTTGTCCATGTGTATTTACCTCTCTATGACTGTGATTGCATTTTTCAAATCAACCGAGCATTCAGGCCAACGATCAACAATGACTTCGTACTCATTCAGAGTTTCTTCGATGTGTTCATACGTTTCTTCGACAGATTGCGAGGTAGAGTGCTGTGCGGTTGTTTCCGTCCATCGAGCCTTATCAAACTTGCACAGATCCAACAGACGAAGGCGTTTTTCTAGGATCCACAGAACACTGTACATATGAAACAAATCTCTGAGCCTGTACCTCCTTTTCTTGGATAGGTATTTCAGGATGTAAGATCCTTTTGCAAGTCAGCAGTTGCAATTGAAAGCTCTGTTACAAGAGTGGAAGGGCTGGAGGGAGGATAAGCAACAAGAAATCACCGTAGTCTGTTGTGTAGCTCCCCACTGTGTATGCCTTCCCTGTTGCTTGTCATAAATTCCTCTATTTCAGCTATGTCTCGCTTGCATATTTTCCTCGCAGCCATTCCTGATGCTTATGCATCAGCTCATCAACCTCGCTTTTCTTCTCTTGGTCCTCGCCTGCAGAAATAATTAACATTAGCTATGATTATGAGAGATATGATAGAAATGCCCAAAAACAAACCTTACCTTCATTAAAACTTTCATAAAGAGACAGACTCTGTAACTGGGAGCTCTGTGAGTCCTTCGGGCTCTAAGTCTCAAGAGGGCACAGTGATCTTTATTTGGTCACGGCACAATGATGGCTCTAAACTTGCTAGGCAATGGGGAACTGATGATTAAAGCAAAACGGATAGCCATGCGATGAAATGGTTAAAGTCTTTCGGCGCGGTGGGGATGCATCTCTTTCGAATTTTGTTTTCACTTATTCACATTCGGTACTGTGAATTGAGAGCCCTCAAGGAATTTCCCCGAAATCTAGAGTTCAGGCATCAAGGGAAGTGATCACACGACGATCTCGGACTCCTACTATCTTAGGCGAGGTTTCAACACCGGACACGATTCAACCTTTAGGAACCTTTAGGTTGATTCCACGAATTATAGTATCAAGCATTTCGTGACACTCTTCAGGCATGCACAATCACAGTTTCCATTTTAATCTCAAAACGCATTGCAACCATAATTATTAAACCATTGAACCATTCAGCTTTGAAGACATAATTCCATCTGACAACTCCAGTTATCATTCGGAGAAATGAAAGATCAAACTTCTTAGGGGACCCATTCAAATTTGCCCCCAGAGCAGGTTTTAATAGGGTGGTTGTGGCCACAACACCAAGAAAAGGAGGTACTGGCTCAGAGATTCGTTTCATATGTATAGTGTTATGTGAATCCTAGAAAAACGCCTTCGTCTTCTGGATCTGTGCAAGTTTGATAAGGCTCGATGGACGGAAACAACCGCACAACACTCTACCTTGCAATCTGTCGAAGAAACGTATGAACACATCGAAGAAACTCTGAATGAGTACGAAGTCATTGTTGATCGCTGGCCTGAATGCTCGGTTGATTTGAAAAATGCAATCACAGTCATAGAGAGGTAAATACACATGGACAACATATAGCTAAACTCTAAAGAATTCTTCAAGATGCAAAGGGATCGGAAGGTGGTAATGAAATTCGAGAAAGCAACATAGCCTTTAAATGATCATAGCATGAACAATATGCCTAGTCCACATGATACCTCTACCAGCTGGATTTTGTTGCCATGTGTCGTGGTTTTGGGACAGAATGGGGTAGGACGTCCTAAAATTCTGAGAAGACAGGAAGTAGAACAGATGTTGGTATAAGGGTTCTTGTGTTGCTTTGGGGACTCTAGATGACACCTTTGCATCATCGATGTCGGTGTTGCAAAGACATACTCCGCAAGAAAGGGATATGGAACCACCACATTGTATAATGGAGGCACGCTCTATACTAAGTAAAGGTACTCCTGATAGCGCAGATCCATCAAGTTATTATTACCTCTGGATACACCTTAAATCAAGCCAGATGTTGAAAAATGAGCACACTGTCTGCATTTGCCTTCAGGGAATAAAAAGGAATAACATTCAGTCAATACATGTGCAAAGGGATGGCATGCAGTCATTCCTCTTTCTACCGACATCTGTTCATTTTTCTTCAGGAAATAGAACGCTCCAGTAGCAATGGCTTCAATGTGTTCGCTGTTTCATTAACCGTTACATTTTGTATATTTTAATTTGAATATGGAAAGGAAGAGGGAAGGCCGAAGGTCGGGAGAAACCGACGGTCAGTTCTCTTTCTCCATAAGTATCACCTCTGGATAGAGGAAAAGGGATTTTTTTTGGTAGAACAGGGGTCGATTTTATTGTGCTAATAAAGAAGACTATTTCGGTCAAGAAGAGGCCTTTCACAGTTTCAGTTTTTATGTTAAGAATGAGAGTATTGTCGAGGGCATGAGGAGATATATGTTTTGTTTTTATGCACAATAATGACATACAGTTTATGACTAGTCTTGGTTATCCGAATATAATTCGTTATCATGGTTAACTCATGAGCAGTCTCTTATTCGAAACCATATTAAACATCAGTTGCAAGTTTGATTTGTAGGAAAAGGAATGTGTATTCCCTTTACGAGTAATTAGATTGCAATTAAGCTTAAATACAGCCTTGTTCATCGGTGAACCCAGTAATTGATTCATTTGGACCTGGAATCCATATATGATGTTTAATCTCTTTTGATTATGCTCCTGCAGGATAGGTTAGAATAGTTAAGATTAACACAAGTAGGTAGAATCAGTATAGGTAGAGCTTAGTGCATATAGGTTAGCTGTTTCTTTTGTTGATTTAATTGAAGTCTTCCTCCAAGAAGCAATCTTTCAACACCTATAATAGTTTACAGGATCCTTTAAAACCCGTTGGAACTAGCCACTCCAAACGAAAGAGAATCTAATTGGGGTCTGTGATCGAGTTGGTTCCCTTTGTTGGCACAACGAACATTCGACGTGACAACACGCTCCAATGCCCTGGTTTACAGGCTCCACTCTGAAGGATGCTCCAACACCCTATTTACCAGCTCCAATTGGAGAGACGCTCTAACGCCCTGTGCAGACTCCAACCTGCGCTAGCACCACCTTGCTGCCTTGAAGCGTTCTCATGCTCCAACCTGAAGGAGACTCTACTCTTCTTCCTTGCAACATCCTACCACCCTGCTTAGCAAGCTGCCAATTTCCTTGAAGGCTCAATATTTTCATATTGGATCCGCCTATGCTCAATATCAAAACAAAACAACCTGAAATACAATATTTGGTGAATCAAACATACTTTTGCTTAGTCTGTACATCAAACCCTAACATCTGTCAAATCTGCTCACTTTGATTTCACTTTTGCGCAAGCACTGTAAACCATAGTACATATCCTTTGCTTACATAGCCCAACTACAATACAAGTTTGCTCAATAGTCCATAACCAATTTGGTCTCTGTAATATAATACCTGTGAAACCCTAGCATTGATCAACAATCCCAGATCCAAGCAACATAAACTTACACTTCCTTTGCTCAAATTTTTGCATGGTTGTGTGGAACGAGGATGGTGGACCTATATGGCAACTGTGGACTTGTACGACAATTATGGACTTTGATGAAAATTGTGGAGCTGTATGACAAACATATGAACTTCGATGGAGTTGTACAATAGTGGTATGGACAACAATGGGGCTGTATAATTTTGTTCAATTTCTCTCCTTGTAAATTTGTTAGCACATCCTATTTTAATAAATAAGACATAATTGTAAATTCCACATTTTTGGTTTCTAGTGTTGTGGATAATTGATTTGCTGTTTATCTTGACACAATATAATTATTTTTCTTTACTAATATATTTTTTTTGTTGTCTTCTCTTTATCAAAAGAGTTTTCTTTAATGGAATCTGGAAAATGTCTCAAAGCTTGTTTTCGGTCAATGACCTCAGAAAGTTGATAAACATCATTTTTGGCTATAAAGCCTTGCTAGACAAGGCTTGGGAAATATGGCCAATGGCCTGGATTAGAAAACGAGTCTCTAATACTAAATGATACAAACAAAGTTTTTTATCAAGCAAATATTCGTAATATCTAGAATATGAGAATATCCATCGTAGAATAAATATTATTTTTATATACAGATGTCTGAATTTACAATTGATATGATTGATTATATAATGAGGGTCCCGTATATATACCTAGGTGGGGTGCCTTTTTATCAATAGGCATGTCCCTTGAGACATGTTCTTTCATTATATTAATTATACCTATTAATCATCATTATTATTATTATTATTTTATTTATTGATACGTTTATGTTCATAACAGTGTCATTGCTAAACCAACCATCAAGAAGCAGTGGTCAAAGGAAAACCTACACCATACATGCCTTGGGAGTTGTTGCTGCTTTGCTTACACACTTAGGTTAGTGTGGGAAAAATGCTCAACCCCACAAGGTGTGACTTGGTGGCAAGCTAAGAGAAGGGGCTGTTACATATTTACAACTGTCTCTGTTAAAGCTCTCTCTTAGTTAAGCTAAGGGGGTTGGTCCTTAATGAAGAGTAGTGAATGAAATGTGAGTTTCTAGCTGATTAAATTAAATAGAAAGCTTATCAGCGATAGTAAATTGACCCCACAATATGAACAAGTAAAGAGATATATGAGCAATTTTCAATGATCCATTGGAGAGGAATATGACATCATAGACCAGTGCTCAAATAATTCGTTGCCCAAGGAAAATAACATGTACTTGCTCAAATGAAAATGTGATGACAAACAAATCTTGCAAAATAAAAAATGTTAAACAAAATATGAAATATCAATTGCAAGATATAAATGGAATATTGTACTTGTAAAGAAATTTTCAAGTAAAAGATACTATCATTTCATGATCATAAACATAAACATCAAGTACATGTGATAACAATTTGGCAAGTAAAGTAAAGATTTGCAAGATGAAATATCCACACTATTTGCAAAAGGCTACTTGAAAGAAGATAACTTGCAAATGAAATTCAATAAACCCAAAGGATATTACTCGCGCAAACCCAAAGGATATTACTTGCACAATGTAAATAGATGTTGCTAGAGGAAATGCTGAAATGACAAGAGATATTGACATCAAGTAAACATGAAACCATTCACCATAACGAATATATGAAATAAATAATATTGCAAGTAAATCTAAATGTACTCCAAGATGATTTAATTAGCATGAAATGCAAATCTATCTTGGTAAATTTTAAGCTAAATGCCTATCTAGATGTAGCCTTTCTTTCTATTGATTTGAAGCAAGTCTCTAATGTGAGTTCTGGAGGGACACCCAGGGAAAGACAACTGAGGTTGTGTTAACGATCCCTGGGCATCCCTTCACAACTCACATTAGAGACTTGTTTCAAAACAGTCAAAAGAAAGGCTGCATATAGATAGGCATTTAGCTTAAAATTTACCAAGATAATTGCACTTCACATTAGATAGATTTGCATTTCATGCTAATTAAATCATCTTGGAGTACATTTTCCCTAGGCATCCCTTCACAACTCACATTAGAGACTCGTTTCAAAACAATCAAAAGAAAGGCTGCATATAGATTCGCATTTAGCTTAAAATTTACCAAGATAATTGCACTTCACATTAGATAGATTTGCATTTCATGCTAATTAAATCATCTTGGAGTACATTTAGATTTACTTGCAATATTATTTATTTCATGTACTTGTTATGGTGAATGGTCTCGTGTTTACTTGATGTCATTATCTCTTGTCATTTGAGCATTTCCTCTAGCAAGTGCAACATCTATTTACATTGTGCAAGTAATATCCTTTGGGTTTATTGAAATTCATTTGCAAGTTATCTTCTTTCAAGTAGCCTTTTGCAAGTAGTGTGGATCTTTCATCTTTGCAAATCTTTACCTTACTTGCCAAATTGCTATCACATGTACTTGATGTTTATGCTTATGATTATGGAATGATAATATCTTTTACTTGAGCCTTTGTTTACAAGTATAATATTCCCTTTATATCTTGCAAGTGATATTTCATTGTTCATCTAACATTTTTCTCTTCTACAGGATTTGCTTATTTTCACATTTTCATTTGAGTAAGTACATGTTATTTTCCTTGGGCAATTAATTGTTTAAGCACTGGTCTATGATGTCATATTCTTCTTGAATGGATTATTGAAAGTTGCTCATATATCTCTTTACTTGTTCATATCGCTGGATCAATTTACTATTGTTGATAAGCTTTCCATTTAATCCTAGAAACTCACATTTCATTCACTAACCTTCATTAGAGATCACCCCCCATAGCTTAACTAGGAGAGAGCTTTAACATAGAGAGTTGGGAATAGGTGATAACCCTTCCTCTTAGGTTGCCACCAAGTCACACCTTGTGGGGTTGAGGATTTTTCCCACACTAACCTGGGTGTTTGAGCGAGGCGACAACAAGAGTCCATCTCCATTGGTTACTTGTCAGGTTTTCCAGTCACCATGCATGGTAATTGTTACCCCGCAAAATGGGTAAACCTATAAGAGAAAACTTTTCTCTTATTCTTGATAGCCAGCCAATCAACCACATAGTCAGCAGCCCTTGACAACCACCACTAGTTGATGATATTCCTTTATATCTTTGCCACCTGCATCAACCATTCGATTCTCACCCATCCAGCATGAGCACATGGATGAAGGTGGGCTTCCTCTCAAAGGTACTTTAATCATTTTGCAATCGGGTGCTTATGCTTGTTTGTTTTTGGGTAGTTGATATAGATTATGGGGTGATTTGGAAGAAGAATGGGTTTTGACCATGATGTTGTTCTCTCACCTTAAATGGGGCGTTAATCTTCAATCCTAGTCCAGTGGGACCTCCCTTAATGGTCTAATGGGTATAGGAGGGTCACTACTTAGAAAGCATTGGTTGAGATAACGTAGTTCCATCTATCCCGATGTCATGCTTAACACTTTCCATGTTAAATTACAATCCCATATCCCACCTCCATTCTTTAGGTTTGACTGATCATTGTGTACGACTTGAAAACTTTGCCTTGGGAGGTTGATGCAGGTTGCAGCTAAAAGAAATAGAAAGAGCATATCATGGCCACAACAAAACTAAATGAAAGAATATCAAAATGCAAAAGATGGCCAGGGACAAAGCATGTGAGCTAAATCCTAGCATGAGCTCTACCTCTCTCATTATGGCCATCACTTGGTCCCTGAGCACATGTTGCTCCATTACATCAAAAGAGGGAACCCTAGTTTGTCCCAACCCTAACGAGCAATAAGCTAACTTATCATTAAGGGGTAATACAACTGCTATATCATTCAAAGAAGCTCTAACCCTTGAGCTATGAACAACAAAACAAAGAATACTCGAGAAGAAGTAAAAGATGCACAGGAGTGAAAGACGAGTTAGTGTTATTTTCTGTAGCATCAGATGTGTTCGAGCCACGAAATTTGGTGGAGAGACTAGAATACATGAGATCTCCAAAACCCATAAATCGTTTATGGAAATTCCACCTAGAGATGACTTAATTAGGTTATTAACCAATTTTTTAATGTTTCCTAAGTTTAAGCTTAGGAAAATTGGTTAATTAATCAGAGTTCATTAAGGCAAGGTGCGAAACATCTAGAAACTCACACAGATTGACTCCCAGATGATCTTAGCCATTGATTAAGTTTTAATCTTGGTCGTTGGTGCTCCAACAATGGATTATAAGAGGAAGTCGATGGGCACTTGGAGAAGACACGCTAGAACACCAAAAGTTTGATTTCCTTGGCAGATCGATTTCTAGAGTAGCAGCAGTCAGTTGTCGGAGAGCCAAAGATCGAAGGAGAGACAGTGATCCAGAGAAAGTTTTTACAGATCCGGAGAGGTAGCAAGAAGTGACAAAAGTGATCCACGCAGAAGCAGTGTTGAAATTTGGTACTGGAGGACAGGTGGTTCCTTAAGGCTTTGATCTTTGGCCTAGGGAAAAGTGTCCAAAAGAATTTAATTTTTCTCCTAAAGTGACTTTGTAATTTTTTTTATAAAGTTAAATCTAATTTAAAAGTGGCTTTAAGTGATAAAGTTACTAAGTCTAATTTTAAAGTGACTTTTATAAAGTCAATGAAAAATTAGAAAGGAAAAGTGACTTTGGAAATAAATGATTAAGTGGGTCTTTATTAAAGTGGGGTGAATTAAAAAATAAAAACTGAGATTTAAATGAGCATTTAATCTCAGCCTTAGATCTCAATCTATTTCAGCCATTAGATTTAGGGATCACCCAAAAGTCACTTGGATCACCCAAAAGTCACTCGGGGTGAAATTAAAGGAGGAAAAGGAGGAAAAGGTCATTCATTCTTTCATGAGCAGATTGAGAGAAAGAGAGCAAGATAGCAAGAGAGATTTCTGAGCAGGGAGGAGAAGGAGACAGCAGCTTGGCACACATTCCAAGGCAGTAATTGAGCAGATTTGTACAGCTGATTCAGCACACAGTGAAAGGCAGATTTTGGCACGATTTTCGAGGAGTGGTTTGCACAAAAATCGAGGAGTAGTTTGCTGGTTTTTCTGCATGAAAAACGAGGGCCGTACAACAGCATTTAATGCTAAAAGTGGGCACGAAAATCGAGGAGGCTGTACAACATTTATTGCTGTCATGTTTGCTGTAATTTTCGGTTTGCTGTGAGGCATGGGAAAAGAGATAAGTTGTAAATTTGTTTGCTGATTTTTTGCTGAATATTTCTCACTGTAAAAAGACAATTTTCAGAAATAAAGAAGAGCTCTCAAACTGGTTTTCCCCAAGAGTTGTAGGGGGTTTTTCCAGGGTCAAATTGACCAAAAATCTCAGTGTTTAAATGTGTTTTAATGGCTGTTTATTACTGCTAATTTTTATTTCTGCAATTTCCAGCGTTCTGTAAAATTTCCAGAATTTGTGTTTTTAGCAATATTTATTTTTTCAGCTTGTTAAATGTATGGTTATGGGAAAGAACATTTAACTACATGGGAGAAATAAGGTGAAACTGAAAATCGGGGTGGGAAATGAGAAATTTCTACATGGTATTAGAGCTTGAGTGCTGAAGGGCAGTTTGAGACAGCAAAAGGAAAAATTACAGCTGCTGATTTTTCACTCAGAAAATTCCAGCAAGCTGATTTTTTCATAAACAACAGTTTTATCTTTACTACAGCAGTGCTATTTTTCAGTTTTAGGACAGTAGGATGTCATTGGGATTGAGGGTGGAGGATAGGCTGGATGGGCATACAAATTACAGTGTTTGGAAGGAGAGAATGCAGAGTATCTTTGAGGAGGCAGAAGTCTGGGATATCATGGTGCATACTACACAGAACCCTGTTGTTGTGCCTACTGATGCTACTCAGTTGGCTGAGTTTAATAAAAATAACAACAAGGGTAAGAGGCTGATTCTAGACGGAATCAAAGACCATTGCATTCCTCATGTGAGAGGAAAGAACAATGCCCATGAGATGTGGACAACATTGTCTAATCTCTACCAGAGTACCAATGAGAACCGGAAGATGATCCTGAAGGAGAAGCTGAAGAACATTAAGATGGGTAATGATAGTGCAGCTGGATATCTCACAAAGATTACTAATGTGAGAGATGAGTTGGCAGCGATTGGAGAGGCCATTCCACCCACTAAGTTGGTGCGGATTGCAGTGAATGGCCTCCCCCTTTCATGGTTGAACTTTGCTGATGGGGTTTGTGCACGTGAGACCCTTCCCACATGGGAGAGGCTTTGGGATGATTGCATTCAGACAGAGATCAGGAAAGGTCAGCTTGGGGCAGCCAAGCCAGTTGAGCAGGATGAGGATGTAGCACTGGTGGCAGGAGGCAAGAAAGGCAAAGGGAAGAAGCAGGCTTCCACAAGCAGTGGTGGGGGCAAAGGCAAAGGTAAAGGTAAACAGGGGAACACACAGAAGTACTATTCCAAGGTGAAGCGTTGGAATTGTCAAAAGATGGGACACTATGCAGTTGTGTGTCCGGAGAAGAAGAAGAAGGGGAAGAACCAGGACGTGGCAACTTCAGCAGAGATTAAGGACTTTGCAGGTCGTTTTGACCGGGAGTTTGCGTTCACTACGTGTGAGTCCTCTAGTGCGGGATCACCTGCCACACAGGTTCAGAGGGAGCATGCTTTTCCCTCGATTAGCGGAGCATCTTCAGGTATCTGGTATGTGGACAGTGGGGCTTCACGTCATATGACAGGAGTCCGTGAGTATTTTTCAGAGCTTTCAGAGAGTGGCACTGATATAGAGGTAGTACTCGGTGATGACAGAGTTGTTAGAGTAGTCGGGGTGGGGACACTGACATTTCAGAGGGAGTCCAAACCTCCCTTGAAAGTGTCAGATGTTCTTTATGTGCCAGGGATGAGGAAGAACCTCATATTCATCTCAGCTTTGGAGGACAGAGGATATGAGGTACTGTTCAGGGGAGGATAGGCGTTGATGTATCCCAGGGGCACTCCAGCTGATTCAGCTAGAGTGATAGGTGTAGGCCATGCAAAGGTGTACAAGTTTGCATTCCAGCCCCTTTTGGCATTGAGCAGTAGTACCGACAGCAGAGCTAACAGTTCTGAGTTGTGTGAGATTTGGTACCGCAGGATGGGACATATGTATCATGGAGCCTTGAGGACATTACGGGAGATCACTACAGGTGTGCGAGATTTCAGTACTGATCACTTTGATACTTGTAGAGGTTGTGCGATGGGCAAGTTTGCCAAATCCCCTTTTCCCAGCAGTGACAACAGAGCCATTGGGATACTTGATTTGATTCATTCCGATGTGAGCGATCGGATGTCTCATGTTTCCTTGAGTGGATATGAGTACTATGTTTTATTCATTGATGATCACTCCAGGAGGACCTGGATTTATTTTTTGAAGACCAAGAGTGAGGTCTTCAAGCGGTTTCAGGAGTTCAGAGCTCTTGTGGAGACACAGACAGGTCGAAAGATCAAGTTCCTGAGGTCGGACAATGGAGGAGAGTACACCCTTGGAGAGTTTGTTGACTATTGTGCGAAGGCAGGCATTAGGAGGGAGTTCACTGTTCCTTACAACCCCCAGCAGAACGGGGTTGCAGAGAGGAAGAACAGATCCATCATAGGGGCTGCCAAAGCCATGTTACATGATCAGGGGTTGCCATTGTTCTTGTGGGCAGAGGCCTGCAACACAACTGTTTACTTGCAGAACAGGAGTCCGCATCGTGCCTTGGGGCACATGACTCCGGAGGAGGCTTTCTTTGGGAAGAAGCCTGATATTGGTCATCTTCATATCTTTGGATGCATTACATACTCCTATATACCCAAGGAGAAGAGGACCAAACTAGAGCCCACCGTAGAGAAGGGTATCTTTGCGGGCTACAGTGAGACCTCAAAGGCCTTTCGGATTTACATTCTTGCACAGAGGAGAGTTGTTGTCAGACGGGATGTGAAGTTCGAGGAGGACAGGGCCTTTAGGAGGTCAAGGGAGTTAGAGTATTTGGATCAGCCAGACCCTCAGCAGCAGCTGAGTCAGTCGCAGGGATCCAGTGGGCAGGGATCAGGAGGATCCGGAGGTACATCTATGAGGATGTTAGGTCCGTCAGTGAGCAGTGGCTCGCCGAGCCAGAGGGGTGGTGCTTCGGGCAGCATGCAGAGCAGTTCACAGAGCAGTTCACTAGGGAGTCCACTGATGGACAGTTCACACGGTACCTCAGCTTCTACAGGTTCAGGTGCAGGCAGGAGGACAGCAGACAGACAGTCAGGAGTTTAGGCTACTGATGGTGATGAGGAGGAGGAGTTTCATTCTCCTATGGGAGAAGCATGCTCAGGGAAGAGAAAGCCCAAGTGGCTTCAGGACACCTTGAGAGATGCCACATCTGTTGCTGAGCCGAAGAGGCCGGTCAGAGAGAGTATACCACCTGAGAGGTTTTGTAGCTATATGGCGATGGTTACCAACATCCTTGACTCTGAGCCTTCTAGCTATGAGGAGGCAGCTAGCCAGCAGGTCTGGAGAGAGGCCATGCAGGAAGAGTATTCTTCTATCATGAAGAATGATGTTTGGGAGGTGGTGCCGAGGCCTGAGGGAAAATCCGTGGTTACTTCCAGATGGCTTTACAAGGTAAAGCATGCTGCAGATGGTAGCATTGAGAAATTCAAAGCAAGGTTTGTGGCTAGAGGGTTCTCCCAGGTAGAGTGAGTTGATTATGAGGAGACCTTCGCTCCCGTGGCTCGATATACTTCGATTCGCTCCATTATATCGATAGCAGCAGAGATGGGTTGGAAGATCCACCAGATGGATGTGAAGACCGCATTTCTCAATGGCTTCATACAGGAGGAGGTGTACATTGAGCAGCCACAGGGCTTTGAGATGCATGGGAAGGAGTCCCATGTGTGCAGACTGAAGAAGGCCCTTTATGGCCTGAAGCAAGCTCCCAGAGCTTGGTACTCCAGGATAGATACATACTTGCAGGGGATGGGTTTCACAAAGAGTGAGGCAGATCCGAACCTTTACTTTATTGTGATTGGTGAGGAGCCTCTCATTCTGGTGCTGTATGTGGATGACTTGGTCATTACAGGTGCAGAGAGACTCATAGAGCACTGCAAGAGAGATCTTGCGACGGAGTTTCAGATGAAGGACATCGGCTTGATGCATTACTTTTTGGGCTTGGAGGTGTGGCAGGAGGAGGTGCATTTCTTCCTGGGGTAGGGGAAGTATATTGTAAACATCCTTAGAAGATTCCACATAAAGGATTGTAGACCCATGTCGACACCGATGATCACCAACTGGAAGAAGCTTCATGCTTCGGATTCTGAGTTGGTGGATTCCACATTGTACAGGCAACTGATTGGTTCCTTGATGTATTTGGTCAACACTAGACCAGATATCTGTTTTGCAGTCAACACGATGAGTCAGTTTATGTGTGAGCCTAGGAAGGTTCACTGGGTGGCTACAAAACACATTTTGCGGTACTTGCAGGGGACAATGGATTATGGTCTGGACTACAGGCAGGGAGATGGAGTGAGATTGACAGGATACACTGATTCTGATTGGGCAGGTTGTGCTTCTGGTAGGAAGAGCACTTCAGGGTGCTGTTTTGGGTTGGGTTCAACAGTAGTGTCATGGTTCAGCCGGAAACATCAGTCAGTAGCACTGAGTTCAGCGGAAGCAGAGTATATGGCAGCCAGTCTAGCTAGTTGTGAGGCTATCTGGCTTCGCAAGATGTTGTTTGGCTTATTTGGTCAGCCGTTGAGACCTTCAGTGATTTACTGTGATAATCAGAGTTGCATTAAACTCACGGAGAATCCAGTTTTTCATGACAGGTCAAAGCATATCGGGATCAGATATCATTTCATCAGAGACTATGTTCAGAAGGGAGCTGTGAAGCTTGAGTGTATTTCCACTAATGAGCAGGTTGCAGATCTTCTTACCAAAGCCTTACCACGGGGCAAGCATGTCTACTTCAGAGACAAGATGGGTGTGGTGAGGAACACCTTCCTCGGTAAGAGGGAGTGTTGAAATTTGGTACCGGAGGACAGGTGGTTCCTTAAGGATTTGATCTTTGGCCTAGGGAAAAGTGTCCAAAAGAATTTAATTTTTCTCCTAAAGTGACTTTGTAATTTTTTTTATAAAGTTAGATCTAATTTAAAAGTGACTTTAACTGATAAAGTTACTAATTCTAATTTTAAAGTGACTTTTATAAAGTCAATGTAAAATTAGAAAGGAAAAGTGACTTTGGAAATAAATGACTAAGTGGGTCTTTATTAAAGTGGGGTGAATTAAAAAATAAAAAGTGAGATTTAAATGAGCATTTAATCTCAGCCTTAGATCTCAATGTATTTCAGCCATTGGATTTAGGGATCACCCAAAAGTCACTTGGGGTTTAGATTAAAGGAGGAAAAGGAGGAAAAGGTCATTCATTCTTTCATGAGCAGATTGGGAGAATGAGAGCAAGAGAGCAAGAGAGATTTTTGAGCAGGGAGGAGAAGGAGACAGCAACTTGGCACACATTCCAAGGCAGCAGTTGAGCAGATTTGTACAGCTGATTCAGCACACAGTGAAAGACAGATTTTGGCATGATTTTCGAGGAGTGGTTTGCACAAAAATCGAGCAGTTTGCTGGTTTTTCTGCACGCAAAACGAGGGCCGTACAACAACATTTAATGTTGAAAGTGGGTACGAAAATCGAGGTTTCCTGTTTGCTGTAATTTCCAGTTCGCTGTGAGGCATGGGAAAAGAGATAAGTTTTAAATTTGCTTGCTGATTTTTTGCTGAATATTTCTCACTGTAAAAAGGCAATTTTCAGAAATAAGGAAGAGCTCTCAAACTGGTTTTCCCCAAGAGTTGTAGGGGGTTTTTCCAGGGTCAAATCGACCAAAAATCTCAGTTGTTAAATGTGTTTTAATGGCTGTTTATTACTGCTGATTTTTATTTCTGCAATTTCCAGCGTTCTGTAAAATTTCCAGAATTTGTGTTTTTAGCAATATTTATTTTTTCAGCTTGTTAAATGTATGGTTATGGGAAAGGGCATTTAACTACATCGGAGAAATAAGGTGAAACTGAAAACCGGGGGGAAATGAGAAATTTCTACAAGCATCGCAGTAGTTGAAGCAGAGCAGGAGGTCGATTCAGTTTCCAGAGGTCGGGAAAGTCTTTCATAGGGTTGGAGAGTCACTTCCAACAGCAGAGGCAGACTAGACAACTTGCTCAGAGGCATACTCGAGCCACACATGTGAGAGGCAGCGTAGGGATTGTGCAGAGGGCCTACATTAGGGTTTGGACGACCCATTTTTCTGTAGAGGCCAATGCCGGGATTTCTTGTGGGGTGAGAAATTTTCTCTTTAGTTATTTCTGTCAGATACTTGCTGATTGGATTGCCAATTTGGCATCCATAGATTGTACTTAGAAATTCACTGCTGCATAATAATAATAACTCTCAGTTGCTGATTGTACTTTTAAAGGTATGGGCAATCAAAGTACGCTTTCAACACATGTTGCCTTGTTTGCTCGTCTGTGAAGTGTAGGTTATAGGTCTATGGTCCGAAGAAGTTGCTTGTGTTCTCATGATCTCTCCGTTCGAGTACTTGTTCGTGCACTCTACTGAGAGCTCATGTCCCAATTGGAGCCAATGGTGGGTGACCATTTAGGAGAACTTTTCTCATAGATTTGTCTTCAACCGATAGCCAGTAGCCCCTTGTAGCCACCTGATACCTTTGATTTGCTACCATTCTCTACCACCTAAGTTAGCCATTGTGTACCGTCGCTCATCTGTCATGATCGTATGTTTGAAGGTGGGTCATCCAACCCTGAGGGTATGAATTTTCATTATGTAATTGGGTGTTTATGCTTGTTTTTCTTGGGCACACTTGGGCATGGATTATTGGGTGACTTGGAAGAATGAAGGGCTTTCACTATTCTCTTGTTCCCTTACTTCAGATGGGGTGTTAATCCTATATCCTAGTCCTGTGGGATCTCCTTTATTGCCTATTAGCTTTAGGAGTGGCACTACATAGGAAACCCTGTTTTTGGTTGCGTGTCCCACTTCTCAATACTATATATCTCACTCTCCTCTACTCATTACAAGCCATTTTCACATTACCTTATTTGGGTCCACATTTGCCCATTGGGTCCACAAGGTGTTAGCCTCCCCTTCCCCTTTCCCACACCTTGGGCCGGGCTTGGAACGATGCCCTAGAGATTGATGTAGCGAAAAAGAAATATAAAAGCATAATATGGCCACCTACAATAGGAAATGTACCACAAAATGCGAAAGATGGTCGAGAGAATAAAATTTCGCACTGGCCAAAATCCAAACATGAGTTCTACCCCCTATCATTATGGCCATCACGCTGGTTCCTAGGGCCCCTATGAGTGCCCCTTTCATCATTAAGGAACCCATGAATGCCCCACACCTGGTGGGTGATGTACCCCACCATAAGGGGGTGATCACTGCTAATCTTACACACCATGGTCTCATCCTCTTGAGCCCCAAGCAGTAAAATGAAGAAAAATCAATAAAAGGCAAAAGACAAATGAAAAAGGGTGGAAAAACAAACACCGGGGTAACTTATATACCACGATTTCTCTATCCTTACATTCAAACACCCCAGGTGTGGACCTCCTTCATCATAGCTACCCTTGTAGTATGGCATGTGCCTTGGAGCCTTCCTTTTGTCCCCGCTCTGTTCCATCATTATTTCATATGACACCTGCCATTTGAAGGGTGTCCCTTGGACCTGTGATTCCCTTAGAGGTAGAAACCACCTAATAGGGTCCTTCATTAACCTCTTTTGCCAATGGAAGTAGCACTAGGACATGTCCAAAGACCCAAATTTGGAAGGGAGACCCACTATGAAGTGACCACTTCTTCCCTTTGATTTGCAAGCTTATTTACTCAATTACATTAATGAATCATTATATTGAAAGATAAGAAGACACATTGGATCTTATACTTGGTTGCAGGTGGGTTTTCATGTTGGACTTGGCCTCCCTATACTGGATCCAAGTCCTCCAGAGAATCACATTGGCATTTGTAGGGAGAGCACTGATTACCACACCATGGGCGTCTTTAGCACCACCATTTGCTTGCTTGTGCCCCAGTTATTCAGAGATGATGATGCACTTGGACCACTTTGCCCAACAGGCTACACATTGCACCCGACACTTGGCACTTGATCAAGGGTCGAGAGGAGGTTGTCTTTCCAAGTGAGATATGGGAGGGCATTTGTCATCTTCTAGCCCTCATTTATTGAGCATTGACTTGACCTTGAGCCACTTGGAGACTCGTGAGACCCATTTGGAGCCCACAAAGCCCAAATAGGGGTTTGGAGATGTTTTGTAGCATACGGAGGGCATCCCCCTCTTCATCATTTTTGAGGCCCTATTTCTCATTTTTACCACATAAGGCCTCAACGTTGCCCCTGTAGGCCTCCATGTCAGCCTTGCATGGGCTTAAAAGGGCTAATTCGGTTTAATTTTTGAGTTATCATGGTTGGCTTGTAACCATGGATGGGTTACTTAGCACATTAGGAAAAAAAGGGGCTTTGCATTTCATATTTTGAACATTTAGCACTTGTATAAATATGAGAGCACTGGTCTCTCCCTAGCATCATCACTTGGATTTTTGATATTTCTCTTAGAGAATTTCAGACCTGCAATTTGTGGATGAATTTGGATGCATTTTGAAATTTGGAAATTTTTGTTATCTTTCTTGGAGCCTCTTTTTGGCATTATGATGGAAGGATATATTCTTCATTGTCTTATAGGTGATGTTTAATGCTATATTCTTGATTTGATTAATGTCTAATGCGTATATTGTCCCATGGTTATAAATGTGCCCTAATTGATGAAAATTTGTCTAAACATTGAAACTATTGGGAAATTTTACGTGTGTTACTCATATATAATGAACGAATGAATGTTCCTTGAGGATTTGTTGCATTTTTCGTCCTTGAAACTCCATCAACAAGTGTCATCAAAGTATAAATATCTAGAAATGTTGTGTAGCTCAAGGTCATCTTTGACTCCAATTCTCCCAATTGTTAGGCATTGGTCTTAAATCCTTGGTGATCACTCTTAAATTGATAAATCATCTTTCTTTTCACCTCCTCTCCTCCTCGCTTCAAGGATAAGGAGGCCTATCTAGGGCTTGGTGCCAAACCCATTAGACAAGGGTATTTTGAATTTCACTTGGATAGAACTCTTCCTTAGTGTCTTCTCTTGTAATCCTCAAGTTTTGGTGGATTTTCCATTGTGGAATCTCCAGAAATTTGATGCCCTAGCCATCACACCAAGAGGGAACACTAGAAGCTAATCCTTCAACTTGGGTATTTCTTCAAGGCATTTGCTTTAATACTCATTGGAGTAAATCATAAATTTGCTTTTCTCTTTTCTACCTTGACCTTGGATGAACTCATTTCTCGCTAAATATCCCAACCCTAGGTCTCGTTTAGCCTTCTTTCAAAAGTGTTTTTTGTGGAAAGCCTTACTAGCTTCTCCCAGTACTCACACTTTGTTGAACGTTTCCATTGAATGAGCCATCTTCCCTCGCTTCAAATCTACCATAGATACATATGTATCACAAGTGAGTCATATTGGAACTCCTCTCATTGGTGAAAAACCGAGAAGAGTAGGGGACTTAAGCTGTGGTGACAGTGGGCCCTTGTGCTAGGGTGTTGTTTTTCCCTCTATCTTTTTCCTATTTTCATGGCGTGCTAGTTTGTACAACAACAAGTCTTGTTCTTTCTTCCAGTCACACCATTTTGTTCGGGATTATGGGGCATGATGGTCTGTTTCTTGATTCCAACATTCGTGCAAAATTTAATGAACTCATTAGAGGTATATTCTCCACCATTGTCAGACTTGAATACGTAGATCCTTTTCCCTTTTTGATTCTGTATCAGTGCCTTAATGTCATGGAACATCTCAAATGCTTCCTCCTTTTGCTTCAAGTATAATATCCATGTCTTCTGGGAGAAGTCATCCATAAAGATTACGTGATATTGATAACTACCCAGAGATTTTACCAACACGGGACCACATAGATCAGAATGGATGAGTTGTAGAATATCACTGGTCATGCTTTTGCTCGAGGGGAATAGTCCCTTTGACTTCTTTCCACTGGCACATTTTGGGCATACTCCATCATGATTAGATTGAACATCAGGCCTTCCAGAAACCACCCTTCTAACTTTCGACAGGGCTTCATTGTGTAGATGTGCAAACCTTCTGTGCATAGCTCACTTTGATGATTGCTATCACGTATCATTACTCTCAAGGGTCTACCATTGATTCTCTAGAGTCCTTCAATTCGAGATCCCAAGGTGAAAGCATCCCTCATGTGAGATTCTGAAGGCCAGGAGGGGACCTTTCCCTTATGAAGGCAACTCTCATTCCTTTGTTTTCCAAATCAGATATTGATATAAGTTTGTTCTTTAGCTTCGGAACATACATCACATCATGAAGAAGAACGATTTCCCCATAGTCCAAATGAAACTTTACAAAACCAAAACCCTTCACAAGATATGTGGAATTGTATCCAAGGATGATTTTTAGATTAGTCTCCCTCTCAACCAGATTTGAGAGGACTTCACGATACCCAAAGAAATGTCTAGAAGCCCCACTATCTACCAATCAACTATCACATGAATTTGCAGGAGAGGAACTAGAAAGAGAAGAAATACAAATATATTCAGATTTAGTGGCAACAACATTATTTCCATACCTTGAGTTCCTTGATATCTTTTGAGGATGATAGCTTTCTTCACGATCATCAGGGGCATGTCTTCTTTTTCTATCATTGAACTTCTTGTTGTTGAAGCCATGATTGTTGTTGAAGTTGGACTTGGGAGCATCTCCCTTTTTTGGGTAGTCTTGGGCATAATGGCCATGCTTGTGGCAGTTGTAACATTCAAATTTTGATAAAATTCCCTTTTGAATCTTCTATTGGAATCCCTGGAATCTGGAGCAGGCTTTCTAGAGCCAAATGGTCTCCGCATTCCTTTTCTCTTCTTGTCTTGTGCAGTGAATGCAAAGAGCTCTCCTTCTTGATGCTTTTGAATTCTCCCTCTTGATGTCATCTTGGTTTCTTCTTGAGTACATTTTCCAACCAACTCATCAAATGTCAGAAATTTGTCATTGCCGCTTATGGTAGTAATGAAGGTTTCCCAAATAGGAGGAAGGCCTTGAAGAGTGACAAGCACTAGCTCTCTATTAGATATAGGTTCTAAAAAATGTGTCTAAATAATTTTTGAATCAATCTTGAGAACCTTCCCTAGCCTGTATCTATAATGAATTTCTTAACCACCAACTGAGTGAAATGTGCTAGTCCTTAACCCTCAAAATTTGCAAGGGGCAAATTTAGGGGTTAACAATAGCAACTCAAGGGGTAGAATCCCCTTGTGGAAAAATGAGAACCTAGTTATCTTTGCATACCTATATGAATGTGAGCATGTGTTCATCAATGCTGTAGTCCAGAATTCGCTTATATATACTAAAGAGTGTCATCTGAAGAATGATCGGCTGAAAGGGGGTCTCATCCATACACATGCTCATCCAACCTACAACGAAATATTTTGTATTTTTTTGCCAATGGATGATTTGTTGATGTCGACACATGCGAGACGACCCCTAGGTTAGATGCCAGTGAAGAAAAAACCTACTAGGCACGAAGGAACCCAACAATTAGGTTAATGGGCCTTAAGGTACGAGCACAACTAGTTACCTGTGAAAGATGTATTGGAGTGGAATAGCTAATACTTTTACCTGATCAAGGCGCAATGGTGATTGACCTTGTCAGATGTAGAGTGATTGCCATTGAGGTTAATGAGTACCAAGGTGCTCAACCTCTGAGCTACCCCCCAAGATAAGGTGTTGAAGTCGATGAGGGGAAACTTGCTGGAATGAAAAGCAATGATAATTCCTTATTAAAACACAAAGTGATCATTAGGAAGCATAGATAATGTGGCACCATGACCCCTAGTGCTGGATGAGGGGGGAAAATATTTGACTGAGGGATAATGACTCAATGTAGAATGAAGAGACAAGACAAAGTATAACTTAAGACTCACCCTATTGTATGTCTAACACTTCCCACCTTTTAGACACAAGAATCGATGGAATGCAATGAATTGACCTCATCTAGGCTTGTCCTACAAATAAGTTGATGAATGGTTGGGGAAGTAAATAAAGATAGGACTCATAATTTGATCCACAAGACATAATCGACAACAAAGTTATTGATCTATAGGATTGTTTTGGCCTTATAAAAGGATTTCATTATGCAAGACATAACATACTATAAACTTGCACCAAAATAGCAACTAACACAAAGGAAGAAATCAATGAACTAAACACTCTCTTTACTGTCCTAAAACATAAAAATTAGGAATGTGGAAATCTGAAAATGACTCTACGAAAATTAGCAATAAACTACTACCCAAAACCCAAAGATACAATATTTTTTCTTTTTTCACCCCTTTTTTCTTACTGGAAAAAATATTTCAAATGTTCCCATGATCAATCAACATACTGAAATGAAGAATTTAAACTCGTGACCAACTGATCGATTAGATGGAAAAGATCGACATAGTCAACTGTCCAATGCAACCAATCATAAAGTCTCATAAGGCAGAAGTATGTATTCATGTGCTTGCTGCTTAAGAAACTAATAAAGTCTATTGGATGGAATTTGGATTGTGGTACTTCAATAGTGCTCAACAAGAAAGTATAATAACCAAGGCTCTTAAAATTTGGTCGCTGAAACACCAAGATTCTACAAGTTTGATGGTTACATAATGTCATTTATATAGATTTGCAATGATCACTGGGTTCTTGCAGTCCCATAAGGGGATATCACCCCTTGAGTCGCCATCGTTAACCCCTAATTTTTCTGCTTGCAAAATTATAGGTTTAAAGACCAACATATTTCATTAGGTTGGAGGTTCAAAGACAAACATATATATGCTGGGTCAACTTCCTAGGGAGACTAGTTGCAGGATTGATTTAGTGATAGGTAAATCACATTTTCACATAGATTGGAAATATTTGCTAGTTTTAATAGATTCCCTATTTTGTAGAAAATATAGTTCTAGGCATTCCACAATAGTACCAATCACATGTTGAAAGTCCCTATGAATTTAAGATTTTAGTGACATGCACGACACTTTCCATTTTTAGCAGGTTTTGCCTAGGGACTGGCATGTCTGAGATAATGATGTATTTAGAATCCTTATGAGATTCTGAGTTTGATGAGCTAGTTATGGGTGACATGTGAGTACCTCATATTTTTGGTATACTTGCTTATTGCTTTTGATTACAAATTTGGATTCCTCACTGAAAGATGAGTTTGATGAGTATAATTTCATGAGATTCCGAGTAGTATGTGAAAATGCCTTGATTGTAATTACTGAATATTTATCTCCTAACTGATTGTAGTTTATTTGCCATGTGTAAATTATTATCATGACAAATAGCGATAAATTCAAATTGCAATCTTCACAAATAAAAATGCCGCGCAAATTCAACTTGTTTTGTCACAACATGTGAACAGACTTTCACTTTGCTGGCTAAGTCCAGATGCTCCTGCATCAGACTCCCGGGGAAGAAAGAAATCATCCTTCAGAATTTTAGGGCTTACTCCATACTTATGCAACTCTGTTGTTGTTAACCAGTTGGCATCCTCCATTGGTTGTCCTTTCCATTTGACTAGATATTGAAAATAAGTCCGTCCTCTGGTTCTTTGGATACTCTTTTCTCCAAAACAGCTTCCACTTCCTCCTAGTTCAAGGTTTGAACTTCATCTTCTATAGTTTCCTCCTGTAGCTCTGTCTCTGTCCCTTTGCATGGATACAAATATGCAATATTGAAAATAGGTGATATTCCAATCCCTTCTGGCAATTCAATTTCATATGCATTCGCTAAAAATTTTCTTAGAATTCTACATGGTCCTATCTTTTTCATTTTTAGTTTATTGTAAGTCTTAGTAGGAAATCTTTCTTTTCTCAAATATACCATCACTAAATCTCCCACTTGGAATTCTTTCTCTCTTCTTTTCATATCCACTCTCTGTTTGTATTTACCATTGGTTTCCTGCAATCTGCGTTTGACGTCTTCTTGTAGTCTTTGCATCTGTTCTGCAAACTCTTCAACTTTTGCACTTCTTGTCTCTTGTTTACCCAAATCTCTGAGCTCATACACACCTCTTGGATTCATTCCAAAAACAATCTGAAATGGACTCATTCTAGTACTTCGGTTTGGAGTGTCATTATAAGCAAATTCAGCCTGAGCTAGTGCTAAATCCCACTGCTTAGGATTTTGATACACTAAACTTCTCAATATGTTTCCCAAGCTCTTATTTACTACTTCGGTCTGTCCATCTGTTTGAGGGTGGTATGCTGAACTGAAACTGAGGTTAGCTCCTAGTTTCTTCCAAAGAGTTCTCCAGAAATGTCCTACAAACTTTGTATCTCTATCAGACACAATACTTATAGGCAATCCATGTAATCTTACAATTTCTGAAAAAAATATATTAGTTATATGTGTTGCATCACTAGTCTTCTTACAAGCAATGAAATGTGCCATCTTGGAAAATCTATCTACCACAACATAAATGGAATCATTCCCTCTTTGAGTTTTAGGTAATCCAAAAACAAAATCCATGCTAACTGCATCCCATGGTTGGTTTGGTATTGGAAATGGCTGATACAATCCTGTGTTCTGACTTCTCCCTTTAGCATGTTGACATATCCTGCACTTCTCAACAAATCTCTTAACATCAGTTTGTATTTTTGGCCAATAATAAAAAGCATTCACCTGAGCAAAGGTTTTATCTTGTCCAAAGAGACCAGATAATCCTCCACTATGTTTTTCCTTTATTATGTTTTCCCTAATAGAACATTTGGGAATACACAACTTGTTGCCTTTAAAAAATAAGCCTCCTTGGATGAGATAATCTAACCGTTGACTTCTGTTATGAACTAAGTCACCTGACACGGGGATTCGGGATTCGTGGTGTCAGATTCAGACACGTTGACCCCCCGGAACAGGATACGTAGGATTCGTTATATATTATTTTATTAATATATATATATATATATATATATATTAAAAATTAGATATTTCTTACACAAATTTTAATTAATGATACAAATTTATTGATTTCAAATATAGATCTTCATCTATAGCTATTTGCATGCATAGTACATACAAAATTCAAATACATGTCAATCTATTATCTATTTCTTATGCTTGGCCCTCTTGCCACCACGAGAAATGTCTAATTTTTTAGTCTTGTTGGAAAATCAGGATCTTTGTCATTAATATCACCCTCTAAGTATTAATATCCAGAGGTATCTTTGTCATTACTCTGTATCTGTATAGGGATCTTTGTCATTAATATCACCCTTTAAGCATTAACATAAGATAGAACAAGAATAACATGTCAAGTCAAGATTTTGTTTGAGTGATGCGTACATTTTTAGGAGGGTCATGATACAGGAGTTCGACAACCAATGTCACTAACATCAAGGTACATAGAGGGATTGGTGCTCTTGATTAAATACGAGTTCCATACCCTAATACATGACAAAATTCAATGGAAACATTGCAATCCCCCAATCCTAAAATCCTGAAAAACTGATAAGTCTGCTGGATTTTGAATGAAATCTAAAATTCTACTTTCTCCATATGAAATCCAATGAGGCCGGAACCACTCTCAAACATCCTGAGTCATTTCATGGTAATGTTAAAAATTTAAGTAAAAGTGACATTCTCCTTAATCTTCATTTTCATCCTTTTACTTTAAGAATTTAACATTACCATGAATAGCATATCAATACTAGGGCCTAGACTTGATCATTATGCTTGCCAAATGAAAATATGCGTGGCTGTAATGACCAAATGCAGCCTTTTCATACCCGTGCAGGTCACTTTTGCCGCCTAACGAGTCCTGGAAAACAGGATACGCTGCCAAAATTGTGACACGCAGTCGGATTCGATGTGTCAAAATAGGACACGACGTGTCATGGTTTTTGGACATGAATCTCAAGAGAATTGTGCCTGACATGATGGATTCGGGATTCGTGGGGCCTATAGGACGAATCCGGTTATATAGGTTATGAACTATTGGATTTTGAACTGCTGTATAGATATCTTTGAAATCTGCATCATCTTTGTACATTTCAATCATTTTTTCAAATCCTACAACAAGAACTTGGAATTCTTGCACAATAAAACTTACCCTGCTCAACGCATCAACGACTTTATTCAACTTACCACTTGTGTGCTTTATCACAAAAGTAAAGCTCTGCAAAAATTCTACCTGCTTGGCATGTTTCCGGTTCAATTCGGCTGCTTATTTATGAATTGTAATGCATGATTGTCCGAATACAATATGAATTCCTTTGGCAGCAAATAATGTCTCCATTTTTTCAAGGTTCATACAAAAGCGTAAAACTCTTTATCGTAAGAAGAATACTTCTTCTTCGCTTCATTCAATTTCTCACTGAAGTACGCTATTAGTCTTTGTTCCTGACTCAGAACTGCGCCAACTGCAACTCCGCTAGCATCTGTTTCAACTTGAAATACTTTTTCAAAATCAGGGAAAGCTAAAATCAATTCCTCTGTGATTTTCCTCTTCAACAATTTAAAATTCCTGTCTGCTGCTTCTGTCCACTTGAACGACTAATTAGTGTCCTTAATTGTTTCAAGAATTGGTGCACAAATTTGACTAAAACCTCCGATAAACTTTCTGTAAAAACTTGCAAGACCATGAAAGCTTCTTAACTCAAATAGATTTATGGGAATAGGCCAATTCCAAATTGCTTGGACTTTCTCTGGATCCATTTTCAATCCTTCTTTAGAAACTACAAATCCCAAGTAAATTAATTCTTCTTTCATGAAACTACATTTCTTCAGATTTATCAGTAGTTTCTCTTTCTGCAGAGTTCTTAAAACCAATTTAAGATGCTCTAAATGTTCTTCCTTACTTTTACTGAAAACTAGAATATCATCAAGATAAACAATCACAAACTTGCCTGCATATTCCTTCAAGACTTCGTTCATCAATCTCATGAACGTGCTAGGTGCATTAGTGAGTCCAAAAGGCATCACTAACCACTCATGCAACCCACTGTTTGTTTTAAATGCAATCTTCCATTCATCTCCTTCACGAATTATTATTTGATGATATCCACTCTTCAGATCTATTTTAGTAAAATACTTTGATCCACTCAAACAATCCATTAAATCATCCATGCGTGGCAAAGGAAATCTATACCTGATTGTGATCTTGTTTATGGCTTTGGAATCTGTGCAGATATGCCGTTCACCTCCTTTATTTGGACTGAGTATTGTTGGTGCAACACATGGACTAAGACTCTCTCTGATTAGTCCCTTATCCATTAGTTCTTGCACTTGTCTTCCAACTTCTGCATTCTCTTGAGGAGTTAATTGTACGCTGCTTTATTTGGCAAACTCGCTCCTGGTATTAGATCAATATGATGACTAATACTCCTGATTAGTGGCAATGCATTTGGCAACTCATCCACAATAATATCAGCGAAATCATTTAACAGAGTTTTGATTTCTTCAGGTAAATCATCTAAGTTTGTGGAAGTTAAAATTACCTTTGGTCTCCCTATGACAGCAAAATGCATTTCTTCACCTTTCCCAATCTCTTGCAACAGCTCCTTTCCGCTCATCATCATAACACTATTTACAAGTGCTCCTTTGTGAGCGTCATCCTTCAAGGGTAGCAATGTTTGTTTATTTCCATCTTTCTCCAAAGCTAAGTCACCTGACATGGGGATTCGGGATTCGTAGGATTCGGGATTCGTGGTATCGGATTCGGAAACGTTGAACCCAGGGAACAAGACACGTAGGATTCATTATATATTATTTTATTAAAAATATATATATATATATATATTAAAATTAGATATTTCTTACACAAATTTTAATTAATGATACAAATTTATTGATTTCAAACATAGGTCTTCAACTATAGCTATTAACATGCATAGTACATACAAAATTCAAATACATGTCAGTGGTACAGGTCACATAAATCATGATTCATAATTCATCACTGAAAGACAACTTGCAACTACAAGATAGTAAGATAAACACACTGACAACTGTAGTTTTCTCATTAAGTCATCAAATCAAAATGTGTTACATAGGTAGTGCTGGTGCAATGCCAATGGCAAATAGAAATAGAAAATATAAAACAACTACAAGTATACAAGCCTCAAGGCATCAATCAGCATCAGAATCAGCATCAATGTCCTCATCATCATGGTCCCCACTGCTCTCCTCTGCATCCTCCTCCTCCCCTGTATCCATAGTTGCCTCTGCATCTGCTGGTGTGGAGGATGACCCCTCTAAGTCATCAAATCTAACAGGCTCTAGCACTGGATAATTGAGATCCATGTTGGCCAATGCCAACTCAACACTGGTGTCTAGACCCATATCATTAGGAACAATGTTACTTGGGAGCGGGAGCGAAAGCGGGGAGTGGGAGCAAAAATGGGAGTGGGAGCGACATTTTCAGAAGCTCCTGGTTTGGTGCTCTTGATTAAATATGAGTTCCATACCCTAATACATGACAAAATTCAATGGAAACATTGCAATCCCCCAATCCTAAAATCCTGAAAAACTGATAAGTCTGCTGGAATTTGAATGAAATCTAAAATTCTACTTTCTCCATATGAAATCCAATGAGGCCGGAACCACTCTCAAACATCCTGAGTCATTTCATGGTAATGTTAAAAATTTAAGTAAAAGGATGAAAATGAAGATTAAGGAGAATGTCACTTTTACTTTAAGAATTTAACATTACCATGAATGGCATATCAATACTAGGGCCTAGACTTGATCATTAAGCTGCCAAAACGCTTGCCAAATGAAAATATGCGTGGCTGTAATGACCAAATGCGGCCTTTTCATACCCACGCAGGTCACTTTTGCCGCCTAACGAGTCCTGGAAAACAGGACACGATTTCCAAAATCGTGACACGCTGCCAAAATCGTGACACGCTGGGGGATTCGACGTGTCAAAATAGGACACGACGTGTCATGTTTTTTGGACACGAATTTCGAGAGAATCGTGTCGGACACGACGGATTCAGATTCGTGGGCCCTATAGAACGAATCCGGTTACTTAGCTCCAAAGTATAATTGTTTTTTCTCCCATCATGAATAGCTTTCCGATCAAACTGCCACAATCTTCCCAATAATACATGGCATACATCCATTGGCATTACATCGCATAATATTACATCCTTATATGTACCAATCTGTATTTCAACCTTGCATTGTTCTGTCACAATAATCTGATGTCCTTTCTGCAACCACGACACTTTGTAAGGAGTAGGGTGCACTGTCTTTTCTAGTCCGAGCTTGTCCACCATCTCTGTAGAAACAAGGTTATTAGTGCTTCCACTGTCAATTATTACTTTACAACACTTACCTTTTGATTTATAGGTAGTTCTGAATAAATTCTTCCTCTGTGCTGGTTCTTCAATCTCTTTCTCTGTCTTAAGCAATGTCCTTCTCAACAACAGGGATTCTCCTACTTCAGGGGGTTCTTCCTTTTCCATAAGTCGAGGTGTTTCTGGCTTTGCCTCAACCACATTCACATTCCTCTGACTTGCTGGTTTATTATGAGGATAGTCCCACGATACATGTCCCCATTCTCCACATGTGTAGCACCAAATATCTCTTCCTCGGCCCTTCCTCTGGGCGCAAATATTCCTCTATTAAAATCCCCTCTCTGTGGTGGTTTACTACTTGAACTGCCTGCTTCATGCTGATGTTGCTGTCCCCTTGGTTTGGTAGTTCCTCTACCTCTTACCGAGCTCCTTCCTCTATTCCTCTAATTCTGTTTTCTCAACATCTTCTCCTCTGCCTTCAAACTTGCTTGATAGGCATCCTCAATAGTCTTTAGAATTAACAAGCTGATCTCGTCTTGTATGTCATATCGTAAGCCATTGATATATCTGGCTACCTTCTCCATGTCATCTTCTGCATGTCTTGCTCTAATACTCAATCTATAAAATTCTTCTGTGTATTCTTTAACAGACATTCCTTTTTGCCTTAAATTCTGCAACTGTTTAAAAATATTTAACTGATAATCTTTAGGCATAAATTTGGCTTTCATCTTACTCACCATTTTGTCCCATTGCTTGATCTTGGACTTTCCTTTCCTTGTTCTGGATGTCTGTAGCTCATCCCACCAAATAGCTGCATGACCCTTCAATATGGTAATTGCAAATTTCACTTTCTTCTTGTCGTCAGCTAACCCTTCATAGTCAAAATATTTGTCTAATGACCTGATCCAATCCATTAGCTCTTTTGCATTGAGACTCCCTTCATACGTAGGAATTTCCACCTTTGGTTTTCCTCCTACTTTCGCCAGCATCTTAATAACTCTAGTAGTTTCATTTTCCTCCTCTTCTTCTTCCTCAGAAGATTCTTCTTTAGCACTGTCATCCCCTTCATCAGGTGTTCTTCTCTGAGCAGTCTCAATTGTTTCCATCCTCGTACGTAGACTTCAGATCTCCTCCAGTAGAACTGCATTTGCTTTCGGTCTTCCTCGACCAATGCCAGCTCCTCTCCTTGGCGACATGTTTACTGTAATCAACCTTAATCTCTCTGTGCTCTGATACCACAAATGACGCAGGAATCAATTGTTTTGAGAAATATCAACAATTGGCCCCGCGTTTGCCTTTCCCTTTATAATCAGGCCTTCCGCTTCTCTGCTTTGATTTCCTTAATATAAGCCGACAATAGATCTTTCCTTTATTTAATAGAGCCGCTCAGTGGTACACCGTAGATCACCTCACCTTTGATCCGACGATCCACATTGTATCGCATAATTGCAAGTCACAAAGGTTTTCGGCCTAGTGCTTTCCCCTTTGAATTATTGCGATGTGATTTATTCCAACCTTCGCATCGCATAACACACATATGTTTGAGGCCCATTTCTTTAACAATTGAAATGTTGCGATGCGATGTATCGCAATCGCAAACCGCAATGTTCCACAACTGGGTTTGATAACACACAAGGCTTTTTGCGATGCGATGTTTTGGTGATCGTACTTAGCAACTTCCTAAGGCCTGCGGTCCGACCACATACTAATGTTTATTTGCGATGCGATATGGGTGATCCAACGGTTGGGATTTAAGCGGGCATCAACAATGTTAATCACACTAAAGACCTGCGATTTCCGTTAGCTCTGTGTTTTATATCGTAAGCATGAAAACAAAGAAATATTCGACTCTATCCTGAATACAAAGAAACAAAGGCCGAAATGAAATTTCACACAGAATCGATATATCTATCTATCTATCTATATATATATATATATCTATATCTATATCTATATATATATATATATATATATATATATATATATATATATATATATAGATAGATATAATCCCACATGGCATTAATTTATCAAGACTATCAATGTTACAGAGTCTCGCCCTTCGGCTCGATTACAAAGATTTTAAAAGACCTCTATCCAATATGAAAATCCTCGCTCTGTCACCCGACTCTCGCTTCCTCAATCCTTCTTCCTCTTTGCCAATCCTTCTACATTACATTTTTTCTCCTTTTTATTAATTGAATTCCACTCTAACTACTCAATCTCTATATTTAAACATTCTAACAGTCAATCTCTATTTTCAAGCTCTATATCACACCTGTGCTAACAACTTATCTTTAGATCTAAAATAAGACAATTTCTACTTATTACAATAATGAAATACAACTCATTTCTTGAGAGATCCAACCCTCTCGGTAAAAACTGACTTTTGACCACTCAGGTCAGTGAAATTCAACTTGTTTAGCCACAACATGTGAACAGACTTTCACATTGCTGGCTAAGTCCAGATGCTTCTGCATCACCTATCATGGAACAATGGATTCTCAGATAGCCTGATGCAACTCTAATTATCGTAGTAGATATTTGTCGGTTCCATATTTTGACTGAACAGACTCACTAGTAGCTTCCAAAGCCAAATAGCTTCTCATGTGGCCATGCTAGCTGCCATGTATTCTGCCTTTGCAGAATTCAGTGCTACAGATTTCTGCTTTCTGTTGCACAAAGACACAACCCCTAGTCCAATGCTGGAGCAACACTTAGAGGTGCTTTTCTTGTACACTGAATGTGAAAATTCTATCACTGCAACAACTAATTTATTTTACGTACTTATTTTCCAATAAGTTATTTACGAAAACCCTTCAGTAAACATTAAAATAAATTGTGCTGCAGATATCACACCATAATATAAAAACAAATACATGCACAAGAATCAAACACAGCAACACAAATATTTTGGACAATTAGCCTCAGAAAAACCCAGTGCGGGGAAACCAGTGCAATAGAGGAAGATTTTATTAATCAACGATTCTTGAGTACAACTGGGTGCCAAATTGGCTTACCCAACAGAGAAATTCTCTAGCACCTCTTCTAGACTCAACGTCAGACTTGGTGGCCTCTGCGCAGCTCCCAGACCCTCTGCGTCAGCTCTCGCCTCTCTGCGTCAGCACTGGGCCTCTCTGCGTCACCCACGCAGGCCCTGCACAATCCTGCTGCCTCTGCGTCTACCTCTCTAATCTCTGCGTTGATCTTTTGGTACTGTTCCTGACTCTCTTTTCCATACTCGCTACCTCTTGCTGCAATCTAGACCTTTAGTTCGAATTTCTCAGCAAACCCCGCTCTAGAAATCGAACTGACTGGTTTCCCTCAGTATATCTCCAATTGACCCTCAAGTCCCCTTTTATACTTTTCCTGTTGATGAATCAACAACCGAGATTAAGTCCCTAATCAACGGCTACGATTAAACTAGACTTGATCCTTATCTTTTGAAAGCTTCTCATCCTTATCTTTATTAATCCCCATTAATTTTTTTATTTCCCTAAGTTTAGACTTAGGAACTCATTAAAAATATTAATTATTTTAATAACTCTTCATCCGGATGGATTTTTCCAAAACAATTTCTGGATTTGGGAGATCTCATGTGCTTTAGCCATTCCACCAATTTTCATGGTTAGAGCACATCCGATGCTACCCCAAATCAACACTGAACTACCTGCCCAGTCTGTACCAGTATAACCACATAACCTGAGGCCATCACCTCGAGAATACCTCAACACATAGTCGACTGTGTTGCGCAAGTACCTCAAAATATGTCTTGCCATTGTCCAATGCACCCTCTTAGGTCCCACCATAAAATGACAGAGTGTTGACCCCGAAATAGATATCTGGCCTGGTGTTGACCAGATACATGAGTGAATTAATGAGCTGTCTACCCAAGGTTGGGTCAACGTTCTCGTCCTCTGATGCATTTATCATCCTCTTGTTAGTAATCATAGGCGTGGACATAGGTGTACAATATAGGTCTACAATCCTACATCCTGAACCTCTTCAAGATCTTTGTAGTATATCTCCCTTGACCAACGAAGATCTCCCTAGCCCATGCCATACCTCCAGGCCTAGAAGGTAATGCATCAGTCGCAAATCCTTCATGCCAAATTTTGCTACCAGGTTCCTCTTGCAGTCCTCTATGAGCCCTGATTACCTTGTCAGAAAGAGGTCATCTACATACAACACTAGGATGAGTGGCTCACCCTCTACCATCAGATAGTAAAGGTTGGAATCCGTATCACTCTTGACGATTCCCATTTGTTGCAAGTAGCTGTCAATCAGGCCATACCATGCCTTGGGAGCTTGTTTGAGCCCTATAACTCTCTCTCCAACCTTCACACATGTGCCCCTCTCATGTGTCTCAAAGCTCTCTGGATATTTGATGTATACCTCCTCATTTACCACCCCATTCAAGAAAACTGCCTTGACGTCCATTTGGTGAATCTACCATCCCATTTGTGTTGCTAGAGGTATTTAATTGATTGGATGGAAGTATATCTGACCACTGGGGTGAAGGTCTCCTCATAGTCTATACCTTCTTTCTGCACATACCCCTTGGCCACAAACCTAGCCTTGTACTTCTCCACGCTGCCATCTGCAGTGTACTTGATCTTATAGATCCACTTGAAGCCTACAACTGACCTATCGACAGGCCTAGGCACCACCTCCCATACATCTTTTATCATGATAGAGCTATACTCCACCATGTCATCTTGTCACACCTGATGTTGTGCAACCTCCTGATAACTGGAAGGTTCAACAACTTGTGCCACCAATGCTTGGTCTCTGTCTGGTTGTCTGCGCTCCCTTATGCCCATTCTAGGAGCCCCCATAAACTCCTGTGCATCCATCCTTCAACGTCTGACGAACTTCTTAGCTGGTTCAACTGTTAGTGGTGGGTGGTTCAACTAGCTCCTCTTCTTGCCTTTGTTGCTCTGTCTGCTGCAAACTCACTGGATTCCCTGCACTTGAACTAGTGCTTTTATTGGTAACTGTACTAGAATCCTCCAACTGTCCCTGTGGTTGTCTGCGTTGCTAGACTAATGGAGCTTCTATTGGCTCACTCTGATCATTTGTCAGCATCTCAGGAGATCTCTTGAAGGCGTTCTTCTCCATGAACTTCACATCTCGTCTCACAATAATTCTCCTATTGCTAGGAATGTAGATCTTGTATACCTTTGAGGTTTTGCTATACCCAATGAAGTACCCCTTTTCTACAGCCTGATCGAGTTTAGTGCGTTTCTCATTTGGCATATAGCAGTATGCTATACTACCAAGAATTCTGAAGTGACTGACCTCCGGTTTCTTCCATGAGAAAACCTCCTCTGCTGTTGTCTTCCCGAACGCCCTGTGAGGAACCTTGTTTTGTATGTACACCGTTGTACTACATGCCTTTGCCCATAGAAACTTGAGCATCCTAATCTTATAGCATAGCCTTTGTTGCCCCAACAATACTCTTGTTTTTCCTCTATAATACTCCATTTTGTTGTGGATTGTATGGAGTGTTGGAAAATTGATATGGGCAACATTTAATTTAATCTTTTCCATTCATGACAATTATTTGTGATTTATATTCTGTTCGAAATAATACTGAGAGGGGGGGTGTGAATCAGTATTAGCAAATCACTAACTTTTCATTTCCTTACTTAGATTCATATACGCTACTTCAGTTAAGGGAACCCGCGTGTACACGCAACTGTGTTTAATGCAACTAGCGTATATCCAGTAAACTTATGATTCAGTTAATCCTTTATATGTTGATCTTTAATCAGTGCATCAGAACTTCATTAACCATATGAACAGTAAACAGGTGCAGTAAAACAAAATAGATCATCACACATAAGAAGCACACATGAACACCATGATATGAGGTGGAAACCCAATGCGGGACAAAAACCACCTACTGCTGTTTTCTTTAATATAAGAAAAAACCTGTTTACAATCTTGTACTGGTGCAGACTCATACCAGTACGCAGGCACCCACCTGCGGAAGGCTACTACCTTCTCTCGTTCTCTAGTTTCTACTGGAAGGGAGCTCCAACCCCCTGGCTCTTGTACTAGTCGATATATTTACTAGTACGTAGGCGCCGGCCTACAAAAGGCTATAACCCTCTCTTTTCTTTCATGGACCACATTTCATAAATTTTCATACTGGATCCATAAATACAAAACAATCACCACTGTAATACAATCATCAACTACACCTGCATCATCAATCTTTGAATCACCCGATACTGAATGACTGAAACCCTGTGATCAAAAGCACAGTAACCCGAACACAGAGCAGAACATAGAACTCTGCAATAACAACCAGACCCAACTGCAAATTCAAATATCATACTTCATAATGTATACGCTACTACGATGAACCAAATTAGCGTAGCGCGCTTTTACCAAAGCGAACCCGCGTACACATCTGCAAATATTAACTCAGAACTTTGCTAATGTTCCAGACATCAGTCATACCCAGATCATAACATTCATACAATAAAACATGCGTCAATAATTCAGATCTAGTCTATCCATGATCAAACCACATAATGATAATACATTCCAAGCCTTATGATCCCGATCCATCATCCATCATCAACCGCATAGGTGCATCCTTGATTCAGATCAAGCACAACATCACAAACCCATAACCAGCATACTAGATCTCACACTTCATCAGATATTCATTCCTTGCACACACTCCCTTGGCCTAATGATCTTCTCCTTATATAGGTTTAGGCTTCTCTCAATACCATGGTCCAAAACCATGTAGAACCAATACCTTGGACCCAATACCTGAGGTCAACACTTCAGACCAAATACCATGGACCAATACCAAAATACCATGGACCAAAACTTAGTTTTCCAACATGTACACGCCTTTCCTTCTGTGAACCTGCATGTGTACGCATATGCGCCTTTTGTTCTTCTCACCCGCGTGTATATGCACTTTCATCAAGGTTAACTTGCATATATCTCTCTCTTGACCTGCTGTACTAAGATCTGTTCTCTGATTGAGTTGCCATCACCTGTATCATACCTCTGAGTGAGTTGCCATCAAGGGTAACACTTGTATCATAATGCCAACAATCTCCCCCTTTGGACTTGATGGCAACCACCACACCAAGGCACTCTCCCCCTTTGACATCAAGGGCAAAGGGCAGACCAAGAAGTTCTCTCCCTCTGCTGTCCATACTCTTCCTGAGTACCTATTGAAATCTCTGATTGGGCTCCCCCTTTGTATCTGCCAAGATGTACCAATCCGTCCATGCTCCCCCTGAGCACATGCAAGGTCTTTATAACAAAGACCAGCAATCCATTCAAGACCATGATAGTCATTAGCCACTATCATACACCATATATGATTTGCACCATAAGCATCAACATCCAATTCTGTACCCTGCAATACCATTCTTTTGATCAAACAACAAGATGTATCATTTAGCCACATAATCATCATCACCAAAGACTTCTAACCATAATGCCAACAATGCATTATTTGAAGTATATTCTCCCCTTGAACCTATGCCATGCCATCATCAAACAGTGATTGAACCATATCAGACTTCTGTACTGCTGCTTTTCTTCAGAACATCATATACGTGACTATGTAGCGTCTAACTCGCGTATATACGCGACTTGTCTTCATGAAACTTGCGTATGAGTTTTGGAACACTGATGTTCCACACTTTCACCTTCCTCTGAGTCTGTCATGTCTGTGTACTCTGCTATGCCACATCTTTCTGGCTGTACTTCCTTTTTCTTCCATATCTTCAACTGTGATGATGTTTTCTCCTTTTGGTATGGTGTCCACAATCTTCTCCTGCATTCTTTTGCTATATGTCCAGGCTTGTTGCATGCATAACATCTTACATGTTTCATATTCCTCCTAAAATAGTGAATGGCTTTGTAACCAAACATATTGCAAGAAAAACAATATCCCTTAAAGTATCTGAAATGTGATGATCTTTCTGTGTGACGGTCTTGAACCATTCTACTTCTGCATCTGGCTGCGACATGTCCAAGATTATGACATACATAACATTCAACATTATTCATCGGAGGAAATAATCGTCTATCACTTCCACAGTTAGGAGCAAAAGATTTTCTTTGAGGAATTTCTTTCCTTGGCTGTTGATGGGGTTGTCCTCTCATCTCCTTGTTGATCATTTTAGATTTCTCATTAGAGTTCCTTGCCTCACCTTGTGTGCTAGATTCACCTTCAGCAGAATCATAAAAACCAAGACCAGTTTTGATAGCAGACGACCTTTGACTACTAAGAATATTATCCAAAATCTCAGTGCTGTCTTGAAATCGTAATAGTTTATCCTTTTCTTCTAATTTACCTTTCAAGATATTTACCTCAACTTGATGTTGTTCTTCCTTTTCTAGACATTGCTTCTTCAAAATTTCCTCAGACTTTCTTCCTTCTTCTATTTTTTGCCTTAGTTTGAGAATCTCCTTTTCTTGTTCTTCATTCAATGCCTGTAGCATTTGACGTACTCTGAAGGCACATTCCAGCTGAGCTTTTAAGCTGATAATTTCTTCTTTGAGGGCACTCTCCCTTTTGCTAGGTAGATCTTGTTGATCTATGATTTTATCTGATGCTTCATTTGCTTTTCCATCTTCAATCTGAGGTGATTCAAGATCTGAATACTTGCTTCCACTCAACAACAGGCTGTCATTGTTCTTTTGAGCTGTCTTCTTCTTTTGACGCGCTTTCTTTCCCATTGTTCTACGGATCTCCTTCAAGCGATCAAGCTTCTACCAAAGGACATGCTCTGATACCAATTGTTGGAAATAATACTGGGGGGGTTGAATCAGTATTAGCAAATCACTAACTTTTCATTTCCATACTTAGATTCATATACGCTACTTCAGTTAAGGGAACCCGCGTGTACACGCAACTGTGTTTAATGCAACTAACGTATATCCAGTAAACTTATGATTAAGTTAATCCTTTATATGTTGATCTTTAATCAGTGCATCAGAACTTCATTAACCATATGAACAGTAAACAGGTGCAATAAAACAGAATAGATCATCACACATAAGAAGCACACATGAACACCATGATATGAGGTGGAAACCCAATGCAGGACCAAAACCACCTGCTGCTGTTTTCTTTAATATAAGAAAAAAACCTGTTTACAATCTTGTAATGGTGCAGACTCATACCAGTACGCAGGCACCCACCTACGGAAGGGAGCTCCAACCCCCCTGGCTCTTGTACTAGCCGATATATTTACTAGTACGTAGGCGCCGGCCTATAGAAGGCTACAACCCTCTCTTTTCTTCCAGGGACCACGTTTCATAAATTTTCATACTGGATCCATAAATACAAAACAATCACCACTGTAATACAATCATCAACTACACCTGCATCATCAATCTTTGAATCACCCAATACTAAATCACTGAAACCCTGTCATCAAAAACACAGTAACTAGAACACAGAACTCTGCAATAACAACCAAACCCAACTGCAACTTCAAATATCATACTTCATAATGTATACGCTACTACAATGAACCAAACCGGCGTACATACGCGCTTTTACCAAAGCGAACCCGCGTACACATCTGCGAATATTAACTCAGAACTTTGCAGATGTTCTAGACATCAATGGTACCCAGATCATAACATTCATACAATTAAACATGCGTCAATAATTCAGATCTAGTCTATTCATGATCAAACCACATAATGATAATACATTCCAAGCCTTATGATTCCGATCCATCATCCATCATCAACCGCATAGGTGCATTCTTGATTCAGATCAAGCACAACATCGCAAACCCATAATGTTCCCTTGGCCTAATGATCTTCTCCTTATATAGGTTTAGGCTTCTCTCAATACCATGGTCCAAAACCATGTAGAACCAATACCTTGGACCCAATACCTGGGGTCAACACTTTGGACCAAATACCATGGACCAATACCAAAATACCATGGACCAAATACCACGGACCAAAACTTAGTTTTCCAACATGTACACGCCTTTCCTTCTGTGAACCTGCGTGTGTATGCATACGCGCCTTTTGTTCTTCTCACCCGCGTGTATACGCACTTTCATCAAGGTTAACCTGCGTATATCTCTCTCTTGACCTGCTGTACTAAGATCTGTCCTCTGATTGAGTTGCCATCACCTGTATCATACCTCTGAGTGAGTTGCCATCAAGGACAACACTTGTATCATAATGCCAACATATTCTTCTTCTTTGTTATTATGCTTATCTTCTTATCATCAAATAACTGCCAAAACAAGAAGATCACAACCATACACAGTGAACACAAGATATAGGCTCCAAGCCAGGGCAGAATCCCTTCAAGGGGAAAACCTAGAGATAACTTCTTATAGAATCAACTTAAAAGGAGACTTCTGAGACCAAACCCTAGACCTAGGCTGCCACTAAGAACCAAGCTAACCAAGCAATCTTCCAAGACAAGATCTCCAAGCGAATTAAGGCTCTTTAGCCTTTCGTTCCTTCCAAAGTAGCTTGCAACACTTTCTGCAATTCAGATTTGAGGTAACCCTAGGAACCCTAGAGTACTTGCAAGTGAATAGCAAAACTCTAGATTTCAGACCTTCACATTCCTTCAAGGGGTTTCCTTCTTCTTCGCTGTCCTTCTCTTGCTTTCCTAGGAAATTCACATTCCTCTTCTATTGTAGATTGAATCCAAGATGAAGCTTGATTGGTATGTCTCCAAGGAGGTTGAATGCCTTCTATATATAGCCTTCCAAGTGGCTCTTTAAGCCCAGTCTAGGCCGATTTGTACGTAGCTGGCTGACTTGGTTCTTCAGAGCCTTCTAGAAAATTCATGTATAAAATGATTTTTCTTTTAATGATACAAATGCCCGAAAGGGTCTTTTACAATAATAATGATTGTTTGACTCATGATAAACCTAGGAGACTGAATGACAAATAACTTGAGCATGAAACCCATGCTACAATAATAATTCTCTTTTATTCTTTACATCATTTTTCTTTCTCTAAATAAGATTTACATCATTACAAGAGTCACATGACAATTATGAAGACTAAAACTAGTTACATTCTTCAACATCGAGCTGTCCACTCCCTGCCCTCCTTCGCACCAATCGGTGTACTCTCCTCCGCTATCTGTGCGAAGTACCTTGATCTTTTTCCCTATCAATTTTTCTTGAGGCTTGAACTCTTGGAATTGATTGAAGACCTCATCCTTGGTCTTCAAAATGTAGATCCAAGTCTTCCTGTAGTAGCCATCTATGAAGGTGATGAAGCACTTGTACTCTCTGAGACATCTAGTGGACATTGGGTTGCAAATGTCTGAATGGACACGCTGCAACACCCCATCTGATCTACTGTCACTTCTTGGGAACACTGCCTTAGCGTATTTCCCAAGTACGCACCCCTTGCACACATCATTGTGTTCTGTGCTTAATTTTGGAACATTTGTTACTGTCTCCTTGAGCATCGTAAGTGCTCCATCGTGTGAATGTCCCATTCTTCTATGCCACAATTCATCCAGGTCTCTCCCATTGTTATCGCTGTTGTTGACTAATGCCTTTGGAGAATCGGCATCTTCCAGTCTCGGTGTTTGATGAACACCTTCTTCCCTTCAAAGTGGACATCATATCCCTTATCTTGTAGTTCTGAAATTTAAATTAGGTTCATACCTAAGCTTGACACATGCAACACATCTGTAACACTGGTGCTTGCTCTTGCCTCCCTCTGAATCTCGATGGTGCCTCTCCCAACTGGAATTCATTTAGTTTTGTTTCCATCTGGATCTGGAAGTCCATCTACTCCTCCCTATAGCTAGAAAAGTAGTCTCTAACTTCTGTCACGTGTGTTGACGCTCCTCTGTCTATATACCAGACACCATATGAAGTTGACCTAGAGAGGCAGGCTATATGAGCAAATTCATCTTCCAATCTGGAAGACAAATTTGTAGCATCTTGAATACCGAATCTCTCTGCGGCTATACTGGAAAATATGAGAACCTCAAATACATTGGATAAGTCCTGGGTATAAATCTTCATGTGCTTTCTCTCCCTTGCCCTGCGCAGATTTGCTACTGGAAAACCCTATGCTGCAAATCTCTGTGCTAGATCTGCTTTGTGAAATATTTGATCTGCTCCCCAAAAGCCTTTTCCAGCAACCTCACTGCTTGCTGCTACTGCTCTAATACAAATCAAACTTTTCCTGCAACCTGGACTGGAAATCGAATTGTTACCTCTTTGCAATTCGCAATGCCTAGCTAGGCTTGTGCAAATTTGGTTACCTATGCTTCAAATCTCCCTCTGAACTACACAACCCTTGTTGCTTTCACCTATAGAGCCCTTGTCCGATCTTTATTGCTTTGATACCATGTGAAAATTCCTTGATTGCAATTACTGAATATTTATCTCCTAACTAATTGCAGTGTATTTGTCAAGTGTAAATGATTTTACAGCAAATAGCGATAAATTCAAAATTGCAATCTTCACACATAAAAGTGATGTGGAATATAAAAATGCAGGAATTGAGAAATATGCAGACCCATAAAAATTTGACACAGTTATTTTTGGATAATTGTGCCTGGAGAAACCCTGAAGGGAAAACTAGTGCAGTAGGTGAGAGCTTTATTATTTTCTTTAGCAAATTCAAGAGTACAATGATCTGCTTGCCAATGTGGCAAAGCTTCGACAATCTCTAATGGAAAAATAAACTGGAAGACACCCTGTCTTCCTCTACAATCGATCTGGCCATCTCTCTTGAGAACTCACTCTTTCAAGGTATTCACATTTCCTTACTGGAAATGTGCACTGCTGCTCACAAAAAATCTGTATATCCTTGGAATCACCTTCCTGCAAGTCGTCATGCCTCCCTCTTCCTTTGAAACCCACTCGCTCTGCCTTCAGGGCATTTGATCCGACAACTTGAAACTGAAACATGGCTCCTTCGGCAACTCACACAAGGGATTTCTGGCTACTCGCACTAGCTGTAGCAACCTCCTCTGTAGATGAATTCAACCTCCTCTTCCTGTCTCCAAAGCACTCAAATATACTGAGGAAAATCTCTTTGGTATCTTGCTCTTGAATCTTTGCTGATCTCTCTGTCTCTGACGCTTCCCTAGCTTCAACTGCATACTTGCTAAGTACCCGCAATTGGGTAGTCAAACTGCTCACAATACAATTGATGCCATCTCCAAGCCCTTTGATTTGCTCTTATAATCTTTCGTTGGAGTCTCAATGACCATGATTACAGCTGAACCGATGGCTAAGATCAATTTGACTTCATCAATAGAAGCCTCTAGAGCAAAATTGAATTTCCCTTTAATTAACCAATTTTCCTTAGTTAGACTTGGGAGCTTTTTAATTATTGGCTAATTAATTTAATTAAAGCATTTTCAAGTCTTATCTTGCGAAACCTTTTCTGGGTTTTGGAGATTTCATGTTCTTTAGCCTTTTAGACATCATAGAGACTAGAACACCTGTTCACTGCTACCATAATCTAACATACTCTCTATTTTTAATAGTGGTGCATATCAGGTTTGATTGCACATTCAGGTGCCCCATTGCATTCTGAGTCAATGGTGATGGGTTGATCCAAATTTGAGATAGTTCTATTTGTAGTATTTGGTGCATGGCAGTGGTGATTACTTATTCAGACTCCCCATTGAGTTCTGAGTCTGATGGTTATGGTTTCATTAGAATCTGAACACTTCCTATTTTTTGCAGTCATTGCATGCGATCACTAACAGCATATTCCAGTCTCCATCAGTTTCTATGTCCAATATCATGGCCATGTTGCGACATTTCTATTTTTGGTAGTGCCTAGTTTTAGGCATGCTATCGTTTTTGGGCATTTGATACATTTTCGTATTTTTTTGGGGGATGACTATTTTTAGTAGTATGGGGTTGCAATCTGAGGGGTTGGCATGTGGCAGCAATTGAGAGTGCATAGGTGGCGAGAATTTGGATGACTTATCAATGACATGGCAGAGGATGAGTTGACATGGTAATTCCCCTATCGTTTTTGGGCATTTGATACATTTTCGTATTTTTTTGGGGGATGACTATTTTTAGTAGTATGGGGTTGCAATCTGAGGGGTTGGCATGTGGCAGCACTTGAGAGTGCATAGGTGGCGAGAATTTGGATGACTTATCAATGACATGGCAGAGGATGAGTTGACATGGTAATTGCGGAATTTTATTTTTCTCTCCTTGTGCATTTTTCTTTCCTTATTTCTCTTGTGTTTTCCCTGCCCCTTATTCACTAATTTCCATTATGCTTTCCCTCCCATTTGCTCTTGGTACCCATTTAATTCTCACTGTCAAAGATAGACATTAGATCAGCGACCATTGAACTATATTGACATGCAATATGTAGATCTTTGATTTAACATGTAGCTGCCAGAGAGTAGATTTTATCTATACTGAAAGGGTAAAAATGTTAAAATGCAGAAATTTCTTACAAGAGATGGTTCTGGTCTTTTGAGACAGCAGTGCTTTTGTCACGTAAGTTAAACTTGTAAAGCTCAGGAAGTATGAGGTAGAAGTGACAACATTGGTGTTACTCTGGGATAGCATGTTGGGGTGGTACCTTGACGATTATTGAGCCATTCTGTTGGGAGTTGATTATCTAAAAGAGATTGTTTCAAGCATGCATTACTAATGCATATCATTTTTTGATAGGAGGTTTCAGTCGTGAATGAGATTTCCATTTTGGGATTCAAAACTATACCTGTCCTTGGAAAATTTGGTTTCTGGAAGCATAATCAGACTGTTTCCTGCTACCAGATATTTATTTCAATTCCCTACTTCAACGTCATCTTCTTGAGCAAGGAGTTTGACAGTGGCCAGAAAAGTGAGCCCTGGTTTGTTCACATATATCCTCTTATTGTTCTGTTCATGTAGACATATAGAAATTTGAAACAATACAGGAGTTGCTCTATACAACAGTGGGATCTCTTACCATTACAGAATCTCCAATGAACTTCTTATGTTGTTGTGATTAATGTGCCAAGATATACCTATAGGGTCTCGGAACTATAGTCTCAGGCATTAGAAAGCAGCCCAGACTTTTTCTGGGAGTGAATCTTGGAGTTTTATCTATCTCCTCTTCTTTCTCATTAATTACATCTTGCATTTTATGCTATATTCTCTTTTTACGTATTATTTACATATTTTATTTTATGTGCATCTCTAACTTTTGTTCTTTTCTTGTTCACATTGCTTGTTAAGTTTAGACTTATCTCGTAGTTGTGATTGCTGTTTATTATATATCAGATGCAGATTATAGTTTTGGTCTATCTCTTTAAATCACAATACCATATTCTAAAAGATGTGAATGTTTCTTTTCCTTATCTGATTGGTGTGGTCTTTGCAGGTTTCACCGGAGAATAAGCAGAAATCTTTGGAGGCAAAATTGAGAGGAGAGGAGGCATTTAAGAAGAAGGATTATTTAATGGCAGTAGATGCTTACACACAGGTTATTAAACTTGTTGTACTTGGATCTTCCATATGGAATCTGGAAAACAAATGGATAGGATTTGAGTAGTTCTTGCATCCTTTTCCCTTTCCCTTTTCTCCTTTGTGGGAGTGGGAGGGGGCATGCGTATACCTTCTTTTACACTCAAATTAATTATGCAGAAATTTCTCCTTTAAACAATGCAGTGAAGGTAAACATATATGTAAAATGAAAAATAAATTTCCATTCATAAATGAATGAGATTTGGTCTTCTGTCAAACTACTCATTTTTCATTTTATTAATTGTGCTTCTAAATATGGATTTCATGTTGAGATCTTTTGGCTAATCTTCACATGCGGCCACATGCCAGCCCACTCTGTGGGTAGTTGAGGCTCTTAATGAGCTGAACTGTGGGTGGTAGTGGGTATTTACACCATTATTGAATTTTATGATATTTTATTGTAATTTAGGGTAATGTTGGTCTGGCCTTCTCCTTGGGGCTAATGCCTTAACCCTAGTTGAGTGGAATAAATACACATCCATCCATCATTTGTAACATAATCACATTCAAGTGAGTTTAATCATTATTTAGTCTAAGGGAACTTACACTGGTCTGTTCTACTTCTGCTGTGATGTCTTGAAGTCTTTTGTGGTGCTCTCTTGAGGTCTTTTGTGGGCATTGTTATTTTAAGCTTGTTTATTATATTTTATGTAATTTACGGTAATGTTGGTCTGGCCTTCTCGTTGGGGCTAGCACCTCAACCCTTGTGGAGTGGAATAAATACACCACATCCATTTGTAACATCATCATATTCAAGTGACTTTAATCATTATTTAGTCTAGGGGCACTTACACTGGTCTGCACTACTTCTGTGATCTGTTGAAGTTTTTTGTGGTACTCTCTTGAGGTCTTTTGTGGGAATTTGTTATTTTAAACCTTTTCATTGGATTAGTGTTTGTTGGACAATTCATGTTAGATCGTGTACCTCATGCTTTCTAACATGGTACCAGAGCTAGTGTATTTTTCATCATCTTTCCAGCACTCTTTAATTTTTCAGGTCACAGATTAGGTTTCAAGGTGGCTGCATATCTGGAATTAGGGTTTTCCAGCAACCTGTTTTTGGACAGCAATCAGTTTTAAGGATTTTTCACCCTTTTCTTGACTAGCACACCCCTACTTGCCAGTTTTCTTGGGTTTTTGGCAAACTTAAGGAAGTCTTGTGATTTTGATCCGTCAAGTGCAGCGCACTCTTTTATCCTTTAATTCAGCCACAAGTTGCTGCTGATATGCACTGGTATTGTGACATCTATGGATGGAAAATGCTTTTTCCCTACATCAAAAGCATGAGTTGCTGAAATGCAGGAAAATTTTTAAGGATGGAAATTATTTTAAACTGTAGAAACATTGGCAAATCTTACAAGTCCCTAATATGCAAATTGTATAATGTTTGGCGATATTTTTATAAAATATTCAATTTTCAAATAATTTTATATAGTCTATGGTGATTTTTAAGGTAAAATAAAGTTAACCTTTAAAATTTGGGCGATTTGTTCTTAGAAAAATGGAAATTAGTGAATCTTTTTTTGGAAAAGGCTTGGAAAATTAGCCCATCTGTGAAATTTAGCCCCTAAAATTTACCTTGTCCATATGGCAGCTCTAATCCACAGTCAAGGCTTATGGATGTATTTTGAAAAACCACCTTCCTTTGCTATTGATGACCATTATGAACTCGTATACTTAAAGAAATATGTGTCTCTTGGATTGATCACTTTGTACATGGAACCTGATCTTGCCCATATCACAAACCAAAAAAGCTGTAGAGTAGGTTTGGGATGTTTGATTGATCACTTTGTACATGGAACCCGATTTTGTCCATCTCATGAATGAAAATGTTGCAAAGCAGCTTCAAGTTGCTTTCCAAATCCTATTTGGTGCAGTTAACACCACTCAAATCAATAGAGTTGAGATAAACGTCCCCAACCTCAAAATGGTAGGTGTTGCTACTATTGAGGAGTACATTTTTAGGCTAAAACATTTGAGAGTAAACATTCCTGAAATCAATGCTAAAGGTAAAAATGAACCCTGAAAATATCAATATTTTTCTTAATAACCTCATTACTACATTCAAAAGTTTTTCTATAATTGACATTCGTCTTTTGCTTACAAACCCCACTTCTTCTAGTTTGAAAGATGCATTTTGTAATCTTATCTATCATCAAGCCACCTTAATAAAATTGGGTGAACTTGTTGGAAATACATCGTGATATTGAGGGAGGGGGGGGGGGGCGTGTGTGTGAATCGGTATCACATAGATTTAAATTCTCTTCACTTAAAAAGAAATCACGTCACATAATCTACCATTAACACATTGCATGAATACAAAGATTAATGTGAAAAGCCTAATATTGGAGAAAAACACTTAAATGCTTGTCTAACAATCTTCAATTTATCACAATATTATAGACAAACATGTGTGAGGACACCAATCCTTTGTAAGCACCAACTTACTATATTGCAGGCTCCAACTTGTCAAGAAGATGACGACACCAATCCTTTGTAAGTGCCAACTTATAGCTTCTTAGGCTCCAACTTGCTGTATAGATGACATGTAATATTCCAAATATAAATTTAGCAACAAATTGCTTCAAAAATTTTAGCCATCAACTCCATAAACAATTTGCACAAATCGAACCACAAATTTCACAACAAAACAAGGAATGCTCTGATACCACTGTAATGTTCCAAATGATAAATTTGCTGGATATTGCTTTAGAAATTCTTCGGAAATGGGTGCTGTATGGAGGGTGGTACGGAGCCAAAAGGGTGTGGAGGAAACCAGAGTGGGAGGAGTCGACGGTGTAGAGAGTTGAGGGTGGATTGGAGTCGACTGGTGGGAGAGTCGACGGTGTAGAGAGTTGATGGTGTATGGCATTGTATAAATTGTTATGTAAGCCAATTTAAAAAATGCGCAGTGGGAGATTTGGAATAATGGTATTGATACCGGTTGGGAGTGTGGAGGTTCCGCTGCATAGTGGGAGGCGGCGGTGGGAGATGTGAACCGGTGGTAGGGAGGAGTGCGTTGTATGACTCGCTATGGGAGGCCAATCGAACGGTGCTGTGGGAGAGCAGTGAGGAGTCACCTGTGTGGGGAGGTACGGGAGCACAGTCTATCTCAATGCTTAGCAATTCAAGAAAAAAAAAGGATTCTTGAATAATCACAACACACACTAAATATTTATAACAAGAACAATCATGTAACAGAAGTGAATGCTACATCAATAGGCATGAGGGTAGAACCATTCCCGACAAATCGCAAAAATGGAAAAGATTGCAGAAATGGTAGAAGAGAGTTATGAATGAAGGCTAATTTTGTGAGCTGGCTCTGATACCATGTCAGGCTAGGAGGTAACTCCACAATGCGAATTGTGTTTTTGTATTAAGATTTCTCATGGATATATACATGGAGGGAGAGACTCTTGGGCTTCACCTCCCAATGTCTCTTCATATTCCTAATCTCTTTATTTTCTATTTACATTATTTACATAAATTTTCAAATCCCAAAGATTAGGTGTCAACATAAACGATGAGACAAATCACAAATACGTTGAATTGGTGAATCGATGATTAGTTCTAGAGCCAATGAAAACCTTGTGAAAAACCCTTTGAGTACTTCTCTATGTTCCATTAATGGAAAACATGGTAAATCATTAGCCTTAATTGAGCCTAACCATGAGGGGACCAAGAGAACCAAACTCATGACTTCACCAATTTTAGGGGATAGGTCTAGGTCTCATGTTTGGCCCATCACAGCTTAAGTTAACCATCGAGTGTAAAAGATCTTCTCTCTATTTACCGCACTACCCAAAACAATAGCCTTACTATCCTTGCCCCTTTCTCACTGCTTCGATCTCACTGAATCACCTCTAACAACTGAATGCTGCTACTCTGAAGATTGATTTCCCAACAAAATCAAATTCCCGGTGTCTCAAGTGTGTTCTCCAACCCCCATCGAATTTCTTCTTATAATCTCTCGTTGAGACATCAACAACCAAGGTTAAAACATAATCAATGGCTAAGATTAACTAGAACTCGATCCATGTCTTCTTTTAGAAGATTCTCACCATGAATTAATTAATACCCTTTAATTAATCAATTTTCATAAGTTTAGATTTAGGCACCATTAAGAAAAGATTAATTATTTTAATTAAGGCGTCTCTAGGTGGAATTTCCAGAAACGATTTCTGGGGTTTGGAGAATACATGTATTCTCTGCATCAAATTTCGTGGTTAGAACACAACCGAAGCTACAAAAACTAACACTCCCTCTTAGCGAGGAATGTGTTCTAGCGCTACAACCCACTGAAGCAACACCCTGTCTCTGCATCACCTTCTATCACACTGCTGATGTCTGGTTGTTGTTGCCCACCAACTACTGCACAACTCTGATATATGCTGCTGGTGGCCTTGTTGAACTGCTACCAACACTGCATTTGTGGTGCTGCTGGCCTTGTTGAACTGCTGCCAACACTGCATCTACACTGCAACTCCCTCTCCATCTATTGCTGCTACCACTACAACAACTGCAACTGAAAAGCATTCAAAATACTGAATGAACTATGATCAGTATGATGCATCTGTCACTTGAGTCCTGACTGCTGCTAGACTCCGTGCTGCTGCTGATGCTGCCAAATCTGCTCTGCGCTGCTCAGTATCTGACCGCCACTAGCTACTGCATCTATCACTCTAGCATCTGACTGCATCACTGCCATTGAATCGTCCTGCTACTACATGCTATGGTCTCTAGTAACAAGGTAGTGATTCATGAGGTGGACCTTCTCAAGAATCCTGCCCAATCTGTAGCTCTCTAGGGCTACAAAACCAAATCACCCCACCTCACTCCTAGAGGTATCTCAGTGATCATGGCAAACTCTTCCTCCAATCTGGAGGACAGTCTATCGATCTCTAAAGATGCAGCCTACTGATCCTGCTTGTCCTCCTTCTCCTTCTTTCTAAGAGGACATTGATGTTGATTTCTAGTAGCATCAAATGTGCTCTAAGTCTCAAATTTTGCAGGGAGGCTTAGGCACATGTATTCCAAAGAACCCAGAAAGTGTTTTGGTAAATTCCACTCGGAGGCAATTTTATTAAAACAATTAATGGGTATTAATCTAATTGTGGGTGTAACTTCTAGAAAAAGACGAGGATCAAGCATAAATAATCTTAGCCATTGAGCTTCTAATTTGGGATGTTGAATGTCAACGAAAAGATTATTTAAGGAGGCTTGAGGGTCATTTGGAAAACACAGAGAGTTGATTAGTCAGAGCGAATTGTTGAAGCTTGAGGCAGAGAGACACATAGAGGAGGCAATGTAGAGGGCAGAGAGGGTGACGCAGTGCAAGGAAGGGCTCACGCAGAGCCTCCCACGCAGAAGTCCGAATTTGCTGACGAGGTTGACGTTTCTGAGTCGGGAGGGCTGGAATCAGCTCCTGAGAGCAAATCGATTCCCAGCAGAGGTGATGCAGTGCCGTAGACGCTGACGCAGGCCCAGGTAGGGCAGCGTAGAAGTAGCCGGGGACTTGTTGGTTCAGCGATTGGATTAGCCAGGACTTGTAGTGTAGAGTGAGGTAATCTCACTAATTTCTTCTGCCGAGTGATATTCTCTGTACTGGATTACTAGCAAGGCATCCAGAGCTTGTATTCAGAAATACTTCTGCTTAATAATAAAAACCCTCAGATTTGCTGCACCAATTTTCCCGTATTGGGTTTTTCCGGGGATGTTTGTCCAAAAACCACTGTGTCATTTGTGTTTTATCTTTCTCTATTGTTTAGTTTCTTGTTTCAATATATTATTTTAAATGGTGTAGGTTGCGGTGTATGTATTTCGATGTTTGCCATAGGAAACTACAAATAACTTGTTCATGTAATTCTAACAAGTAGGAGAAATATTATCAGTTGCTGCAGTAGCGATTCCAGTTTAAGGAATCTTCACAATTGAGTGCTGTAGTGGCCAAGCTCACCACATCTGAAGCATTTCACCTTGGAAATGTCCTTCTTCCTCCTGCACTGCGCCTGCCGCCCCTTTGATGCGAGGGCCACATTCTCCTCTTCCTTTACTTTCTTTGTCCCACTGCTGTTGCTGCTGCCAGGGATGGTGGTCTTCACCAAATCTCGCCTCATCTCCTGCTGCTACAGATCAGCCCACATTCGATCCCAATCTGGAAACTTTTCTTTGCGCAGTATACTCTGGACGAAGACCTGCCATTCTTCGAAAACGCTGTTTAGAGCAAATCGCACCAATTTTGTAGGCTGAGGCATTGATCCTACTGCAGACACCTGGTCTCAGATATATTAAAGCCTAGTGAAGAAAGGGTCTATGCGCTCCCCTTTCTGCATCCTTGTGCATCTCAACTTCTCCTCAAGATACATCTTCCGCTGCTCGGAAGATCCCTCGTATAACGTAGCAAGAGCCTCCCACATCTACCGAGCAGTATCCTTGCCAGCTATGTGAGACAACATGTGATCTCGAACCCCATTGAGAATGAGCTTCTTTGCTTTTGCCATCTCCTTCTTGTAGGCCTTTAGCGGATTTGCATCTGCGGGCACAACTACCACACTATCGATGTAAGTTTTGAGATCATGCTCATCTAGAAGACAAGAAATTCTTGCCTTCCAGATCACATAGTTGGAGGCTCTCTCCAATCGATCCTGATCTCTCATCCCTATTGATGCCATCTCTGCAAAAATGTTGAATTCTTCCTCTTTTCCTCTGCGCAGCTGCTGACAGGCTTTACACATTCCCTACTGGAGTGGGCAAATATGCTCACAGCTACTGCTGCTTTGCTTTGAAAAATTGAACTTCTAGGCTAGAAGTCCCCCGAGAAAGGAATTCCCTCAGTGTGTGCTCTTCCTTCGTCCTGATGCTATTTTGCACTAGCAAACTGCTACAAAATAACTATGTCCCAGTTGAAGATCTACTTTGCAAGGAAAATGTTGATTTGTGGTAGCATCGGATGTGCTCTAGCCATGAAAATGGTGGAGAGGCTAAAGCACATGAGATCTCCAAGACCCAGAAATGGTTTGGAGAAATTCCACCCGGTTAGAGAGATATTAAAATAATTAATATTTTTAATGGGGTTCCTAAGTCTAAACTTAGGAAAATTAAAATATTAATGGGTATTAATATAAAACTGGGTGTGAGAGGGTTCTAAATGACATGGATCAAGACAAATCTAATCTTAGTCATTGATTAAGGACTTAATCTCAGCCGTTGAAGACTCAACAGGAAAAATATAAAAGGGAGGCTTGAGGGTCAGTTGGAGATACACCAAGATTGATCAGTCATTTCGATTTTCTGGAGCGGGGTTTGCTGAGAAAATTCGAACAAGTGATCTGAGTTGCAGCGAGGGGCAGTGAGTACATAATAGAGAGGCAAAGATAGTGCCAGAGGGTCAGCGCAGTGACCGAGGAGGCTACGCGGAGGCGGCAGGAGCCACGCAGAGGCAACGAGAGACTGCGTAGAGGCTAAGGGGCCTATGTGGGTGATGCAGAAGGCCAGAGAGCTAACGCAAAAAGGCAGAAGGTTGACGCAAAGGGTTCCAAAGCTACGTAGAGGCTAGCAGGGCTAACACAAAGGGCTCTAGAGCTATGTAGAGGCTAGCAGGGCTGACGCAGAGCCTTGGAGAAGCGCCAGAAGGATTTTCATGGGCTAGACTAGTGTTGAGAAGTTGAATATCTGCTTCCAAGAAGAGGTACTATTGTTGTGTAAAAATATCTATTGGGTGAGCCAGTTTGGTATCCTAGTTGTACTCAAGAAATATGCATAATAATCAAACCCCTAGAACTGCTGCACCAGTTTTCCCGCATTGGGTTTTTTTGGGGATGATTGTTCAAAAATAACGATGTCCCTTGTGTGTTTGTCTAGTATTTCAGTTTCTAATCTGTATATGAGTTAAGGCTGCATCTGTGTTTATTTTCAGTATTTATATGAATAAATAACTTTTTAAGGAATAAACAAGTAGGTGAAATAAATCTGATAATGCAGTAGGGATTTCTAATAAGTAACATTTAGAAATTTCAACAGAAAATACTGCATCTCCCTTTGCCTTTGGTAAACTATGATCTGGAAAATCTAATTTCTCTGTCGACTCTCTTAGAGAAATAAAATTTCCTCAAAAACTGTAAATTTTATATAACAATGGTATGTTCTATGCTTTGAGCAATTTTACTTCAATTTCTTTATTAGCCTAATATCAATATCTAGTTCAACAATCACGTCATCATGATAGTAAAATGTAGATAGAACATAAACAATAACAATAGAAGACTAGCCAAGACAAGAGGACACAAGATGTGGCACAAGCCAGGGACAAACCCCAATGTGGGGAAACCTTTGACCAATTCTTCTTGTAATTCTTCAAACATTCAGTAAAGAGAGAGAGAGTACAATGTATAATATTCACTTGCCCAATTATAGTGAAATTATGATGAGTCAAATAGCAGAAACAGAAAGCCTTAACCAGAAAGTCAATGCTAGTCAACAAGGCATAATTCTTCCTCAATTCAGCTCGGTCAAACCTAGTCAACATCAACCTCCAACAACAAGTCTAATCAGCCCAAAAATACTCCAAAAAAGTCCAGTCAAACCTGATCGTCAAAGGTCAACGCTACAGCCAGCACTAGCACAGTCAATGTTGGTCAAACAGGAGTCAAAGTTGCCTTGGATTTTGTGGCGAGAACCGCGACTTGCTCAAACAAAAATTTTCCACCCAAAACCACACCAAAACAGGTCAACGCTTGGTCAACGCAAGTCAAAACAACCTCTGCAATTTCGATCAACTCTGGTCAATGGCTGGAACAAAAAATCCTTCCTTTCCTTCACACGTGTGGAGAGTAGCCTCTGAATTTCGTACCTGATCAATGAAGGAGAGAGAAGATGTGAGTGAGTGAAGTGTCCAAAATGAGGAGGAGGCATCATGTATTTATATGCAAACGTTGAGGATGAATAGACGTGACTGGCCCATATGAGTTGCCTCATATGAGCTGTCCAATGTGTAGTTTGGCCCTAGTTGCCAAAATTAACACTCCTTCTCAACTAGGGAGAACTTCATCTGCCAAAATGTCTGACAATCTGTACCATCAATGTCTCTTCTCTGCTTTGCTCTACTGAACTATGAAGAAAGAAGAAATGATCGAGAATGTATCATACCATTCTCCACTGACCTGAAGTCAGTCTCCAATAATAGAGAGTGTGTCATACCACTCTTAACCGACCCAAAGTCAGTTTCCATTGATCCCAGATCAATATCAACATCCTAGCATAGGGAGTACGGTAGTACACAATGCATCCATCAGTAGTACTATGGTCCCTATCCTCATTTCCATACTCATTGGCCAGATGAGAGGTACTTCCCATGAGTCCCGAACTGCATGGGTAGGATGTGCCAGCAGGAGAAGGTAAAACACTCATCCTGCTCATATGCCATAGGAGAAGGTGAACCACTCAACTTATGCATATGTCATCATGGGGTGTCACAGGGGAAGGTAAACCACTCACCCTTAACATCGCGCACCACTATGGGAAGGTGAACCACTCACCCTATGGTCGCTCATCGCTCCAAGAAGTACCCTAAGCCCCCTGGAGCTCCTAGAGCTCAATATCCATCTTATAAGGGACCCTCATAGGAGGGTCTCTCCACGACTCCAAGTCGTTCACAGAAGGTTAAGAATTTGACCTTCCTCGTGCTTCGTAAGAATATCGGCGACCTGATCATCAGTTCCAATGTGTTGGAGCCTTATTGCTCCTTGTTGTACCATATCCTGGATAAAGTGGTACCTGAGATCAATATGCTTGGAGCGGTCATGAAACACGAGATTCTTCGAAAGAGGAATCCCACTCTGGTTGTCGCAGAATATCACAGTGGTATCCAACACATGTCCGAACAACTCACTAAAGAGCTTCCTCAACCAAACAGCTTCACAGGAGGCCAAACTAGCAACAATATATTCAGCCTTAGCAGTGCGTAAGGCAATCGACTTCTGCTTCCTGCTCATCTATGATATCGAAGCAGAACCTAGAGAGAAGCAACATCCGGATGTGATTTTACGATCCACCACACTGCTAGCCCAGTCTGCATCAGAGTAACCATGGAGCCTCACATTCCCGACAGTGTATCTCAGTCCATAAGTGATTGTGCCTCGAAGATATCTTAAGAGATTCTTGTTAGAAATCCAATGTCTGTGATGAGGCTCGACCATAAACTGGCTCAATGTATTAACTGCAAAGAATATGTCCGGACGAGAGTTCACCAAGAACATTAGGATCCCCACGAGTTGACGATACTCAAAAGGATTTCCCAAATCAGGCCCAACAGCACTTTCACATAACTTCTTGAAGTTAAGTTCCATCGGAGTAGTCACGAACTTGCAGTCCACCATCCCAAATCTTTCAAGTATCTTCACAATATATTTTCCTTGAGAAAGGAAAATCTCCCCTGGCTTTTGCCAGACCTCCAACCTTAGGAAGTAATGCATCAATACTAGGTCTTTCATCTCGAATTCAGAAGCCAATCCCCTCTTACATTGATGAATAAGAGGGTCTGCACTTGTCAGAAAGAGATCGTCCACATAGAGTACCAAGATGAGTGGTCTATCATTCTCAACCTTAAGGTAAAGGTTCAGATCAACTTCATTTCTTGTAAATCCCAACTTCATTAGATAGCTATCGATCCTCTCATACCAAGCCCGGGGTGCTTGCTTCAACCCATAGAGGGATTTCTTCAACCTGCATACATGTGTCTGACGATCTTGAACTTAGAACCCCTTAGGTTGTTCTACATAGACTTCCTCCTCAAGTGAACCATGCAAGAAGGCAATCTGGACATCCATCTGATGAATATTCCATCCTTGCAAGGCAGCAAGGGCTATAATAGAATAGATGGTGGTGTAGCGGGCAACTGGTGCAAATATCTCATCATAATCTACACCTTACTTTTGAGAGAAGCCTTGAGCAATGAATCTGGCCTTGAACTTTTCAGCATTTCCATCAGCTCCATGCTTGATCTTGAAGAGCCATTTTGAGGTGACAATGGATTTGTCCTTGGGTCTAGGAACTACATCCCAGACATCCTTCTTCATAATCGACTCATACTGTTCGTTCATTGCATCCTTCCGAACCTGGTGTTTGGCAACTTCTTCAAATGTGCAAGGCTCAGATTGAACAATGGTGCTCATTGCAATTAAGTACCCTTGGTACCTATTCAACTTCTTGCTTTCACGAAATGTCCCTCTAGGCGCAACATATCACTCGGCATCTTCGAGAGTCTCCCTAAGCCATGAGGGTCTCCTTTTTGAGGAGGACACATGAGGGGGTGGATCAATGGGATCCATTGGTTCTTCAGCATTGGGCATCTACTCATCCTGCGGTTCTCCTTGCTTTCTAGAATCTGCTTCTTTGTCCTTCCTTGGAAGAGGAAGGCTACTAATCTTCCCAAGGGAGCATCCTCATTGAAAGTGACATCATGACTTATGTCCACTTCTCTTTGACTAGGCACATAGATACTATATGCCTTAGAAGTTTCATTGTAGGCCACAAATGTTCCTTTCTTCCCAGGAAGCATCCAATTTGCTTCTCTTTATTTTCAGCACATGAAAATATACGGGGCTACCAAAAATTCTAAAGTGAGAAACATCAGGTTTGTTACCGGTGAAAACTTCTTCGGGAGTTTTGGAGTCCAGTGCTTGATGAGGGCATCTATTTTGAACATACATGGTGGTTTGCACCTTCGGCCCATAAGAACTTCTGAAGGCTTTGATCATGAAGCATGGCAAGAGTGGCTTCTACGTTAGAATGGTTCTTCCTTTCAGCAACACCATTTTGCGGGAGTAGTGGTAAGGGAGTTCGAGTCAAGAAAGAGGAGGAGGAGGATGCGGCTCTAGCATCTGTGAGACAACAACGGAAGAGGAAGAAGAAGGACATCTCTAAGGTCAAGTGCTTCAACTGTGGGGAGCTGGGACGTTATGCATCTCAGTGCCACAGGAAGAAAGGAAAGGGAGAAGCTTCTAACTCAAAGGTAGCTCCAGCAAAGGCAGAGAAGGATGTCGAGACTGATGACGATTGTGCAATGAGTGCTCATGCGCCTCTAGAGAAGAGGTGGAGAGACATAGAGTTGTAGTCGAGAGGACTACATGCAGGGACAAGATCCTTGAGGTGCTTAAACACTTAGATCACATATGGCTACGGGAGCCCTTAATGACAGTAGCATGATGACAGGTGTCGGGTGGAGCAAGGTGTGAGGGAGCAACAATGGCAACGCTAGAGTGCCGGAGTCTGTAGCAGCGCAATGGAGAGGTTGCAGCAGTGCGAGTGGCACAAAAGAGGTTGCAGCAACGCAATGGCAGCAGAGGGAGCACAGGATGGCAGCAAAGGTAGCTTCAGCATCACGAGGCTTCTAGACTGACTAGGATGTCAGTGTTTGGGTGAAGTAAGTTACTTACTTCTTGGTAACCGAGTTGTAGTGCAACAATTAGTAGTGGCAGTGCTAGGGGCAGCATGAGGCAACATTTTGAGAGGGAGCAGCAGTACAGATGTAGTAGTGGCAGTGTCATGGGCAATAGTACAGGAAGCAATAGTGCGGTGGATGTGGGGTTGCAGGCCTAGCATCAGCACAGAGTATTGATGCAGAGGATCAGTGTGATGCTTCTATGGTGAAGCATTGCTAGAACACATTCCTCGCTAAGAGGGATTGTTGATTTTGGGTAGCATCGGATGTGATCTAACCATGAAATTTGGTGGAGAGGGTAAGACACATGAGATCTCCAAGACCTAGAAATAGTTTGGAGAAATTCCATCCAGATGAGGAGTTATTAAAATAATTAATATTTATAATGGGTTCCAAAGTCTAAACTTAGGAAAATAAAAATAATAATGTGTATTAATAAAATATGGGTGAGAAACTTCTAAGTGACGAGGATCAAGCTAGTTCTAATCTTAGCCATTGATTAGGGACTTAATCTCGGCCGTTGATTCGTCAACAGGAAAAGTATAAGAGAAGGCTTGAGGGTTAGTTGAAGATACACCAAGAGAGATCAAGAATTCGATTTTTTGGGGCAGGGTTTGCTGAGGAAATCGAGTGAGTGATCAGTTGCAGCAAGGGGAAGTTCAACAAGGGATTTCGATCCAAGGCTGAAGAATACATATCAGAGAGGTAGTAGAGTGCCGGAAGAGGCAACACAAAGCCTAGAAGGGAGGCCAATGCAGAGGACGCAAAGGGCCAAAAGAGCTGACACAGAGGCCATAGAGGTTGACACAAAGGACTCAAAGAGCTTCAAAGGCTGCGTTGAGGTAATTTTGTGGGATAGACTGAGAGCTGATTGGCTGACGTAGAGCCAGAGAGGGTGACGCAGTTCTGAAGAGGGTGATGCAGTTCCAGAGGAGTGCGTGGAGCAACTTTCATTGTCCAGCCCAAGGAACAACCGAAGTCATTGTGGGATTGTTCATCCAGTTGCTAATCAACCAAAATATCTGTCTCCGGATAGAGGTATTGCTGCCAAGGATATTCTCTGAAGAGTGAACCATTTCTGACACCCTAGTTGTATTCAAAATTTGCTTAATAATAAAACCCTCATATATGTTGCATCGGTTTTCTTGCATTGGGTTTTCTAGGAACGATTGTCCAAAAATAACGGTGTCCGTTGTGTTGTCTCAGTTTATTTCAGTTGTTGATACAAAGGACTCAAAGAGCTTCATAGGCTGCATTGAGGTAATTCTATGGGATAGATTGAGAGTTGATTCGCTGACATAGAGCCAGAGAGAGTGACGCAGTTCCGAAGAGGGTGACACAGTTCCAGAGGAGTGCATGGAGCAACTTTCACTGTCCAGCCCAAGGAACAACCGAAGTAACTGTGGGATTGTTCATTCGGTTGCCGATAAGCCAGAATATCTGTCTCCGGATAGAGGTATTGCTGCCAAGGATATTCTCTGAAGGGTGAGCCATTTCTGACACCCTAGTTGTATTCAGAATCTGCTTAATAATAAAACCCTCATATATGTTGCATCAGTTTTCCCGCATTAGGTTTTCTGGGGACAATTGTCCAAAAATAACGGTGTCCCTTGTGTTGTCTTAGTTTATTTCAGTTGTTGATCTGTATATTTGTGAAGGCTGCAATTGTGTTTACTTCATTATTTATGTTAATAAATAACTTGTTAATGTAAAGAACAAGTAGGAGATAATAAACCAGATATTGCAGTAGGGGTTTCTAATGTGTTAGATTCATAAATTTTCACTCTGCATCCTACGGTAAACATCAAAACTAATACACTGCAGCCTTCACAAATATAATACTGCAGAAGAAAAAAATAATGTTGGAAGAATAGATGCACACACACATACAAATAACACTGTTATTTTTGGACCAATGTCCCCGGAAAAACCCAACTTGGGAAAACAGTGCAACAGTTGAGGGTTTTATTATTATGCATTATGCAACAAGACTATGGATGCTCAAGTCTAGCAATCCATACAAAGAAATTACTGACAGAAGATCTAGTGAGAAAAATCTCACTTCCACCGGTGATCCAACACTGACCTTCGCTCAAGATGAACCGCTCTCTGCTGCCTTTGCGTAGTCCTTACGTCAGCTTACATAGTGTTGCATCACACAACTCGAACCAGTATCTCTCTCTCTAACTGATCAACTTCTGGTTGGAAGATCAATTCTTCTGGCCTCTGGGCTCCCACATCGACTTCTGTCACTGAATCACTGCTTCTCCCTAGCAAAATACAACTCCCCATTGAAGCACTGCACTGCCTCTTTGCTTTGTGCTGCCTCTCTATGGAACTCATTGTCTCTCTGCTATGTGCTCACTGGACTGCAAAATCTCCCTTTGACCTTACTATCCCCGCCCTTCTCTCACTGCTTCGATCTCACTGAATCACCTCCAACAACTGAATGTTGTTACTCTAATGTTCGATTTCCCAGCAAAATCGAATTCCTGGTGTCTCAAGTGTGTTGTCCAACCCCCATCGAATTTCTTTTTATAATCTCTAGTTGAGACATCAATGACCAAGATTAAAACATAATCGATGGCTAATATTAACTAGAACTCGATCCATGTCTTCTTCTAGAGGATTCTCACCATGACTTAATGAATACCCTTTAATTAATCAATTTTCCTAAGTTTAAACTTAGGTACCATTAAAAAAGATTAATTATTTTAATTAAGTCGTCTCTAGGTGGAGAGGATTCACCAACAACAAAGAGTTGGTGCGTCTTGCCATTACACAATTTGCCACTACTTTCATATCTCTTCAGTGTCTATTGAATTCTATGTGGGATGTGAAGAACATGTTTCTTTCACAAGATTGGCGTGCTTTATCTATTAGTCGCAACCCAGAGGGAGAGGGCATATGCAGACTAGTTTCATATGATCAAAGCTTTTGGGCAGGAGTAGAGGAGGTATGTGCCATTTCAGAACCTTTGGTAAGGGTTCTTTGGTTGGTTGATGGAGACAAGCCCACAATGGGTTACTTGTATGAGGCCATGGATAGGGCCAAAGAAGCCATTCATGCCTATTATGAAGATAAGGGAGACGAGGGGTTAGAGAAACAACAATTGGTATGGAGAGTGATTGATGAGCGATGGAACAATACCCTCCATTGCCCCATTCATGTTGCAGGTATCTACCTCAACCCAACATTTTCTTACTCCTGTGGTTTTAGATTTGATGCCGAGGTGATGGATGGATTCCTCACTTGTGTTGAGAGGATGGTGGCATCTGAGCAAGAACATGAAGAAATTTCTAAAGAAATGGAGATATATAGGATAGCAGGTGGCACATTTATTTTTACCATGGATGTTAAGAATAGGACGACCAAAATGTCAGGTAAGCTTCAATTTGTTTCAACTTTCAACTTTCATAATTCATTGTCACTTCATAATTTGCTTCAGGTTTAGAATTTCAATGCTTTAATTTTTTTTTTTTTTATGTTTCTCAATTTTCTTTTAACTTGTAGATGCTTGGTGGACAAGTTATGGGGGTAGAGCACACCATCTCCAAAAGCTTGCCATTCGAGTGCTCATCCAAACATGCAGTTCCTCTGGGTGTGAGCGCAACTGGAGTGTATTTGACAAAATACGCCGCAAAAAACGCGACAGGTAAGTTCATTTTATTATTTTTAATATTTAAATTTTCTAAGTACTGATTTACAATCTATGACCCTAACTCAGATTGGAGTCCTTATGCCTCAATGACGTGGTTTATGTCTACTACAATCTCCGATTATGGGTGAGACAACTTAAGAAAACTCCTGATGTGGTAGCCATCTCATTGGACAATATTGATACTACTGCTACATGGAGGGTTGAGATTGAGAGGTCTGCCATGGACTCGATCCCTGATTGGTTAGATGCAGATCCAAAGGCACTAGAGGCAGAGGAGGTAGCAACTATAGGGGAGCGAGAGCCAGAGGTAGACATGGAGGTGGAGTAGGGTCAGGAGGTAGAGTAGGAGGAGGATAAGGAGGAGGAGGTGACACCATCTAGGATGGGTAGTAGCAGAAGACACAGTCCACCTTTTTCTTTTTTTGCTTCTAGAGAACAATAGAGTCCATTTGTAGCCCAAGGGACAGGGTCTTCTCCCTTTAGAGGAAAAGGCAAAGCCATTCCCTATTCTCGTAAATGATATACATTTATTATATTTATTGTTCATATTTTGACTTTTGAGAGTTGAGATTGAGTCAGGACTTAGGATTCAAGACTTGATTCACTATTTTGATATGTAGTGTAGCACTAGACTTCTTATGCATATTATATATTAGGTTTCTTTTGATGTTTATGTGGAAATTCATTTATTTGATGTTGTGGAAACTATAGATCCTACATTTAAAAAAATGAATATTTTTGTATTTTTTTTTTTAATTTTACCGAGTTTTTGCCGATTGTTTCAAAAACATCCTAACTTTAATGACTTTTTCAATTTCTGGACCCTGGCTGATTTATTCCTAAGGTTGACTTTTTCCACATTGATTATCACATGAGTGAAAGCATAGCATGAGCTCTACCTCCGTCATTTGCCATCACTTGGTTCTTGAGCACTAGATGCTCCATCTCATCATAAGGAACCGTTGCATGTCCCAACGCTGATGAGCAAGAAACTAACTCATCCTTGAGGGGTAAATGAATGCTATATCATAAAAGCAAGCTTAGACTCCTAAGCTACGCTGCATATCAAAGCATTATATAAAAGAAGTAAAAGGCACACTAGAGGGGTGGAAAAAGCAATTGGAGGAAAGGGGTAACTCATGCCTCGATGATTACTCCCTTCATTACATATATACACTCTATGGCTATGGCACTTAGCTATGAAGTCTTTCCCCTCTGTTGCCATTATTATCACTAACACCTATGAATTGAAGGGATGACCTTGGAAATACCACCTCCCCTTAGGGGCTAGAAGCACCTAATAGGGTTGATTACCTAGCCACTTCTAACAAGGTAGGGAACAATTTCATGGTATTTGTCTAGTTAGATATTTGAAGGTGTTCTTGGTTTGAATTCTTGTTATGCCCTTAACAGTGAAGTATGGTTCACTATGATACATCCATGGTTATTGTCTTTAATGAGTGTTTGGTTTCACTTGAGTTTGAGAAGGTTTTGCCAGGTGGTCTTACACAAAGTAACAAAGGCCTTAAGGGCACACTCATTCCATGCCTACTCCACATGTTTCTAGGCCGTACTACACTTCTAGAGAGTAGTGATGACCTTGGAAATGCAACATTGCCCTTCCACAACAGGGCGTTGGGCACTTTGATGATCCTGATAGTTGATGGACACCTCAGAGCACCCTCAGATGTTGAAACATCGAGCTCACTTTGCTTAGCATTGGAGATTCTTGATGATGTACCCATCGGACTCCGCATGGCCCTAATTTGGATTTGACACTGTTTTGTGGGCATGCCTTGATCCAAAATCCAAATGATGATGATCATCCCCAAGATGATTAGGAAGGGCTTGTACTACCTTATGAAGCCCCATTGCTAGAGAGAGTTTGCACGACTTTGTCTTGATTGAACCCATGGAGATGACATAGGGCACCTAGAGTTGGCTTTTGGACACATGGAGATGTTTTGAGGTTTGATTTGAGGACTCTTCCTGAATTCATGGATGATTATCATGGTTGGAGAGATATCTAGCCCTCATCTTGAACTTTTGGAGCCTTATTTACCCTACAGGGCATCACATCATGCTTGGAGAGTGTTTTTAGCTCCGTGCGGGAAATTAGTGGCTTGTTTTGTTTCATTGTTCCATTTACTTCGTGCTTACTCAAATTAAAACTTGTTATAGGCCTTTTAGGTGAATTAATGGATGTGATAGACCTCATATAAATGGAGGATCACTGCATTCTTATTTCTCATCATCACTTATGGATTTCGGCCTCCTTTAAAGAGCTCGACGTAGCTTAGATGTAACTTGCGACTTGTGGATATGTATCTTTTTGGAGCTATTGCTACTAGAGAATGATTTGTGTCTTGGGGTTGATTTTTGGGATTGAAAAAAGGCTATTTCTTGGAAAAATTTTAAGTTTAATTGCAAATTTTTAATGGCTTTTCATGTAATGAATATATGCTAGGGTTTTTCACTTGTTCCATGTCTCAATGCATATCTTTATTAGAAAATCTTGCTTGATCATTGCATGTAAAATTATTTTTCTTTGAATGCCGTAAAGGACCTCCTATAAACTTTTGTCTACTTAATTTCTCCCCTCATAAAAAGATAACTATGGTTTGTAAAGTGAAGTATAGGGTTTTCCCCCTTATTCCAAGCATAGATTTATTTTCTCTCAAATTTAGCCCTAAGGACTCCATCTCCCAAGTAGGGAAAGGCACTGGGGATCCTTGTGGTGGTCAAAAATGACAAAAACTTTACAATTTCTTTCCTCTTCAATTTTCTAAGCCCATTAAGGCAAGCCACTATGGCTATGGCATAGGGAAAGTTCAATTAGGGAAGGTTTTAGATGGACATTGAGGCTTCCATAACTTGAATTCACCTTGATATACTCAAAATCTAGTTTTTCTCATGGTTAGATTTTCTTTAATAACATTGACATCATCTTCTCTAAGCAACTTTTTCCCTAGAGAAACCCTAACTTTGGTTAAGGCTTCAGGTTGGGGCTTAATTTGAAGGTTTTCCCATCTCGTTTGTTGATTCCATGATTCACAAACCTTTTCTTTGTGCTTGTATGCCTAGACACTCATTCAACTACATCTTGAAACTCAAGGTGTCAAGTGTTTAAGGCTTTGTAAATGGTACATTGCTCCTACACATAGATTTGTGCCCTTGTCCATTGAAGAAGTAACTTGCTTAGCCTTTGATTCATATCAGCTCAAGCCAATGAACTTAGAATATCATTTAGGTTAAAATTTGGAAGCCTCTTGTGTGGTGAAATTCCACTAAAGAGGAGGAGGATTGCAACGGTGATAGTGGCAATCAACCTTATTGTTGCATTTGGGTTTGGCCCTTGCCTTGTGAAGTGTATCACAACACTTGCTAGATTTTCAGGCAACATTTTTGGTGCTGTTGCTGAGAAGGAATTGAGTCCACCTCCTCATTATCTGAAGAGTAAGCTTCATTAAATATTGGAGAGAATAAGTTATAAATGACAACATAGAATCTCTTCTGGCAACTCCTAAAGCTGATCCTCATATTTATCCTAGTAGTTTGTTTGACGATACCATAGATCCAAGGAAGAAAACTACTTGTAAGGCAACTACTGATACCTCCACATCTCCTTTAGTTCAAAAGACTCATGTGGTTAGAAGTCTCTTTACTAATACAACTACCTCTAACACGATAGCCAAAACATGGCTCATTGATGCATTCAATGTTGATTTCTGGTAGCATCGAATGTGCTCTAAGTCTCAAATTTTGCAGGGAGGCTTGGGCACATGTATTCCAAAGAACCTAGAAAGAGTTTTGGGAAATTCCACCTGGAGACAGTTTTATTAAAATAATTAATTATTTTTAATGGGTCCCTAAGTCTAAACTTAGGAAATTAAAATAATTACTGGGTATTAATCTAATTGTGGCTGTAACTTCTAGAAGAAGATGAGGACCAAGAAGAAATGATCTTAGCCATTGATTAGCTTCTAATATGGGCCGTTGAATGTCAACGAGGAGATTATTTAAGGAAGCTTGAGGGTCATTTGGAAGACACACAGAGAGTTGATCAGTCAGATCAAATTGCTGAAGCTAGAGGTAGCGTAGTGATTTATAGTGATCACATAGAGGGGTAGAGAGAGTTTTGGCTGGAGGATCTTCTCCGGAGCCAAGAATACTCAGCAGAGAGGTAGAGAGACACACAAAGGAGGCAACACAGAGGCCAAAGAGGGTGGCGCAGAGCCAGGAAGGGCCCATGCAGAGCAGAGCAGAGCCTCCTACGCAGAAGTCCGAAATTTGCTAGAGAGTTGGACGTTCTAAGCTGGGAGGTCTAGAATCAGCTCTAGAGGGCAAATCGATTCTCAGCAAAGGTGACGCAGGGCCTCAGAGGTTGACAGCTTGACGCAGGCCCATGCAGGGGCAACGCAGAAGTAGCCGGGCAAATTGTTGGTTCAGTTGCTAGATCAATCGGGACTTGCAGTGTAGAGTGAGGTAATCTCACTAATTTGTTTTGCCAAGTGATATTCTCTGTACTGGATTGCCAACAAGGCATCTAGAGATTGTATTCAGAAATAACTTCAGCTTAATAATAAAAACCCTTAGATCTGCTGCACTGGTTTTCCCGCATTGGGTTTTCTGGGGACATTTGTCCAAAAACAATTGTGTCATTTGTGTTGTATCTTTCTCTATTGTTCAGTTTCTTGTTTTGGCATATTATTTAAATGGTGTAGGTTGCAGTGTATGTATTTCGATGTTTTTCGTAGGAAATTGCAAATAACTTGTTAATGTAAATGTAACAAGTAGGAGAAATAACATTAGTGCTGCAGTAGGAATTCCCAGGGTTAAGGAATTTTCACATTCAAGCCCTTGGATGTGAGTGGATTCCCTGATGTTCCTCACAAATATGAAGAGTGGCTACCCAAATTTTAAAAAGCTATAGTGAAAATTCCAAGCTGACTCGTTTGAAGTAGATTTTAGGAGCATTCAAGAATCCTAAATTCCTCGAAGCATATCTCTGAAATTACAGTGAACCAAAATTTGAGATTTCTACCATAGGCATAGGAAGATCTCCCCTCTATCTCGTATAAGTTTCACTGTTTGAAACATCCCAAAAGAAAACTTATAGGGAAAATGCCAAGCTGGCATATTTGAAACAGATTTCAAGAGCATTCAGTAACCCTAATTTCATCATAGCATGTCTATGAAATTACAACGAATCAAAGTCTAACATTTCTACCACAGGTACAAGAAGATCTGCCCTCTATCTCCTCCATGTTTCATGATTTAAAACATCTCAAAAGAAAAGTTATAACGAAAATGCCAAGATGACTTGTTCACTCCACAAGTCACATTTTTGCTCCACCTTTAAGACCCCAAGAGTATTCCCCACCTTCTGGTGTGCATCTTAGATCTCTTCTTGCTTGGATGGCCTTCAAATGCACTCATCTATCCTTTTTATAGTGTTTTTACATTTACTTATGGGGTTGGCTAGTAAAACTGGTTGGGTCGACCCATACTTTTTGGTTTGGCTAACCTGAAAAAATCTTTCATATCTCCTAATAACTATAGAGTTAGAGGGAGTGCCATATACTGGTGGAAAGGTCTTGGAATAAGATTTTCAACCATATATCCTATGCTCCCATTTGAGCTAGATATTTAGAGTAAAGATGTCTTCAAAGATACGGTATCTAAAGTGGTCCTCAAGAAAAAGCTGGGTATCCAAACAGTATTGCCAACAATCTTCATCTTGCAATCTCTATTTTAGACAATTGTAGTCTCTCCCTGTCTTTGACATCTGTGTTGTCATTAATATCAAAGTTATGTGGAGACCGAGAATGCTAAAGTTGGGGGGAGCTTGTTGGACATGTTTTGACTTTCATTTGACAACACTACACTAGAATCTCCTTCAATGCTATACCTACAGTATCAGGTACCATCAATAGTTTTAAAGGTCCCTTGTACACACCTTTGTATCACACAACTTTGCCTAATATTTGTTTTGCTTCCCTGTGTTTGCATTCACATGGGATGTCTCAAGACACCACCTCCTTATGAGAATATAGCCACTATATTTCCCCTTAGCACTTTCTATTTTGTCATCAGTTGCAGAGCTCTCTCCTATCTTGGAAGTTTAGATTTGGTGGCCTCTTCTTTTTGGTTCATGTTCCAGGTTGACATCATCTACTATCTGCAACTTTTCCTGTCCTGTTGTTGGTATCTGAGACTTCTCATCTTTGTCCATTGACTACTTTTGTACCAGATATCTAGATTTTGCTTGTTGGATATTGAGTTTATTGAGAAGGTTTAGTGTCTGCATTAGGATTGTTGGATTTCTCAGCTATTGGGAAGGTTTAGTGTCTGCATTAGGATTGTTGGATTTCTCAGCTCTAGATATAAGAATGTTTTCCCTTTCGTCTAAAAGCATAGGAGGCCAATCCTTTTGTTGTTGGGGGGAATGATAGGGATTGTTAGTACATATTACTATGTTTTCACTATTTGTTTTGTCTGAAATTAGATTAGGACAAATATTTTTATAGTTTTGTTTGATTTGTCACTTGGTTTCCTATTCTTGTAATTGGTTGATATTTCATCTCCAACCATTAGATGGTGTGTGGAGATACGTTCTCTAAGCCAAGCTTGTCAGTTTGATTGTAAAAGTTATTTAAGCTTGTTTGTTTTCCTAATACAATTGGTCAGAGATTTTCATTCAGTTTAGTATAGAACTCTGCTCTTGAGTGGGTAAAATCCCACATCAACGAGAAACAAAAAGCTAAATATAGTCATTGGGATAAAGCATCACCAAGAATGATTTGAGTAAATTTGCCAAGAATCCAATGATCTATTAGAAGATTTGCAAAGATGGTATCAAAATATTTTTGTCGTTACTTGATTATAACATAAATCAAAATATGCCAGTAAACTGGATACTCGATCACATTGAAAAAATCTGGTCTTGAGAAGACAGTTTCAAGCCTCTATGTAGTTGAGCGAATGGTATCATGTGCAGTATTACAATTTTGAAGCATGATTCTTATTTATAAAAGAGAATGGAATTCCTAACACACTTGGCATAGAATACTCAAAATCATGTCAAGATAGATGGGATAATGCCGCAGGCTGACCATTAGCAAGTTCTATATCAAATAAACCACATGATTGTTTCTGATCGGTTAGGAAAATTTAGCTACACAACCAATTATGATAAATGGAATTAGAGAGTGGCACAGAGTTGGAAGACTGATTGCATTATACTAGGGCGGTGGCACAGGGCCACGGAATTACCTTAAAAAAATTTCAAATCAGCATTCTTCCATGCATGAGAAGAAATAATAAAATCTTTGCTGGAGTCATACTCAAACAAGAGAAAGAATGTGAGAGCTAGAACTATGCTATTTAGTTTTCGCGTAGTCTAATGAGGCGGAGGAGTTGCCCGGAAAGTTATGGAAATTTCGATCATATTTAGAGAAAATTCGGCAAGGATTTTTGTAAATCCAAGTTATAGTTGTTAAACTTCAAAATTTTGGGTGTCCTAGATGTTTTTGATGGTGCAGAATCCATTTCCACCATCAAAAACAGGATTCAAACACTGCCTCTACAAGATTTTTTTGAAATTTTTTTACCCAGATTCCGGCCACTTTTGGCCGTCCGGGCAATTCCTCTGCCCGAAATTCTACTGTAGCAACTGATTTATTTCACCTACTTATTCTTCACAATAAGTTATTTACGAAATCCCTTTAGCAAACATTAAAATAAATTCTACTGCAGTTATCAAATAATTACACAGAGAAAATAACAACGATATAAATGCACAAGAACCCATCACATCCAACACAGTTGCTTTTAGACAATTGCCCTCACAAAAACCCAATGTGGGAAAACCGGCGTAGCAGATGAGGGTTTTATTATTCTTCAACAACAATTGCTTTACAAGGAATGATTTTACGGAGAAACTGAGAGAAAACACCTGAGACTTTCCCTTGGAAAATTTCTAACACCCTAGAGACCCTTCTCCCACTTCTGCGTCACTTTTGCGTCACTCAGTGTGATTCTGCGTCCCTCTGCGTTAGCCTGCGTGAGGGCTGTGTCTCCCCTGGATCGTGTCTCCCTCTGCGCTGTCACTTAATGCCCCTGTGTCACCTCCTTCTCAATCACTGACTGCTGCTAATGCCCTCCTCTTCCTCCACCCTGCAACTCTCCCTTTGAAATCGATCTCCTTCTCTTTAAGAATCGATTTTCCTTGGGATATTGAGTATCTGTTGGTGTGTCTCCAAATGATCCTCAAGTCTTCTCTTATACTTTTCCTGTTAATAAATCAACGACCGAGATTAAGTCTCTAATCAACGACTAAGATTAAAACAGACTTGATCATCGTCTCTTAGAAGCTTCTCACCCTTATCTTTATTAATACCCATTAATATTTTTATTTTCCTAAGTTTAGACTTAGGAACCCATTAAAAGTATTAATTATTTTAATAACTCCTCATTCGAGTGGAATTTCTCCAAAAGATTTATGGGTCTTGGAGATCTCATGTGCCTTAGCCTCTCCACCAAATTTCAAGGCTAGAGCACGTCCGATGCTACCCAAAATCAACAGTTCCTTCTATTTGTTAATTATTGAACAAATTATTTACTGCACCCTGCAACAAATACCGAAACTAATACACTGCAACCTTCACCATTTAAAGTTATATGCAGAAACAAGAACTGAGCAAGAAAGAAATACACAACACATTACACCATTATTTTTGGACAAATGTCCTGGGAAAAACCCAATGCGGAAAAACCGGTGCAACAACTGAGGGTTTTTGTTATTAAGCAGTAGTTTTCTGAATACAATCTTTGGATGCTTTGCTGGCTATCCAATACAGAGAATATGACTGATAGAGAGATGAGTGAGATATACCTCACACTATCATTGGTGATCCTGACTGATCCAACCATAGAATGGTTAGTCCCTCGTTGCCGCCGCGTAATCACTGCGTAGGCCTTGCGTCATTCCTTTTGCAGATCGATTTGCCTTTGAGACTTCGACTTCTACCCTCCCGGTCTCACACCCCAGCTTCTGGCTCTAGAACTCGACTTCTCCAGCAAAATACGGATCTCCTCTTAGGATCTGCGTTGCTTCTGCGCTAGCCTACATTGCCCAACATGGCCTCTACGCTGCCTCTTCTGGATCTCTCTCTGCCTCCTCTCCGATGTATTCCCAGATCAGGAAACTCTCCAACCAGAACTATCCCTGCCCATCACTGCAAGGAATCACTTCGATCTACTCTCTAGCAACTACTGGGCTGCCCTTTCTGAGAAATTCGATGTCTTGATCTCTCACTAATGTGATTTCCAAATGCCCATCAAGCCTCCTCTTATAATCCTTCAGTTGAGAACCAACATTCCAGATTAGATTCTAATCAATGGCTTGATCCCCGTCTTCTTCTAGAAGTTTCACCCATAGTTTGATTAATACCCTTTAATTATTTTAATTTCCTAAGTTTAGACTTAGGCACCCATTAAAAATAATTAATTATTTTAATAAAACTATCTCCAGGTGGAATTTCCCAAAACGATTTGTGGGTATTGTAGAATACATGTGTCCAAGCCTTCCTGCAAATTTTGAGGCTTAGAGCACATCCAGTGCTACCAGAAATCAACACTCCCTCTTAGCGAGGAATGTGCTCTAGTGATGCAACTTGCTGAAGCATTACCCTTCTCTGTAACATCTCCCTCTGTGCTGTTGATGTTTGACATCGCTGCCCGCCAACTATTGCGCAAATGTTGCATCTATACTGCTGCTGACACTGCTATTGCCAACACTACATCTGTATTGCAACCCTCATAAGTTCTGCATCTGTGTTGCCGCTGGCATTGCCACCGCCAACACTGCATTTGCACTGCAACCTTCTCTAACTTTTGCTGCTACTGCACCAACAACGGAAAATCATCCAAAATTACTGAACAAATATTTAGCATGATGCATCTGTTGCTGGAGTTTTGACTACTGCTAGTCTCTGTGCTAGCCCTCTGAAGCCTCTGCATTGCTGCTGACTCTGCACTGTGCCAACTGCATTACTGCCAACTTTGCTCTGTGCTGCTCAGTCTCTAGTGCTCCTAGCCATTGCAACTGTCACTTCAACACTCCTCTGCATCAACTGACACTAGTCCATCTTGCTACTTTTGATTTGGGCTTCTGTAGGAAGGTATTGATCCAAGAGTTGGATGCCTCAAGGATCTTGCCCATCTGCAGTTCTTTCGAACTACAATTCTTGGTCACCCCACCTCTCCCCTGGAGGTATCTGGGCAACCATGGCGAACTCTTCGTCCTCGATATTTGAGGATGCAGCCTTCGGATCATGCTTCTCATCCTTGCCCTTCTTCTTGAGAGGACACTGTGTAGCGTAGTGACCAAGTTCACTACATCGGAAGCACTTGATCTTTGAAACATCTTTGTTGTTCTTCCGCTGGTCCGGCTGCCCCTTAGATGCAAGGGTTGCACTTTCTTCTTCCTCCTTTGGCTTTGTCCCATGCTCCTCCTAATCTAGCAAACTCTCTCTGCCCAGGATACTTTGGACAAACACTTTCCATTCTTTTAAGACTGAATTCAGGGCCAGCCTCAACATCTCGGTAGGCTGAGGTGTTGACCCAACAATTGCCAATGAGTCTTGGATCTCTTGAAGCATCGTTAGGAACAGATGAATGCATCCCCCCTTTTGCATCTGCGTGGATCTCATTTTCTGCACCAAGTACATCTTTTGCTGCTCGAAAGATCCTTCATATAACGTGGCCAATGCTTCCCACATCTGCTGGGTAGTATCTTTGCCCACAATGTGACATACTACGTGATCTCTCACTTCGTCGAGGATCAATTGTTTGACCTTTGCCATTTCAGCCTTGCACTTCTTGAGCGGATCTAGATCCGCGGGTACAACTACCACACTGTCAACATAGGTTTTGAGATCGTGCTCATCTAGAAGGCATGAGATCCTTGCCTTCCAGATCACATAGTTGGATGCACCCTCCAACTGATCCTGATCTCATAACCCATTAGCTGCCATCTTTGCCAACGAAATGTCGAATTGCCTCCGCTCTCCTCTGCACTGCTACTGGGTTGGCCTACACACTCCCTGCTGGAGTTCGTAGATCTGCTACTCCCTACTGCTGCTCAGCAAATGAGAATTCAGACTTCTTCGTTGGAAGTCCTCTGAGGAAGAATTCCCTCAATGTTGTTTCTCTTCTTCCTTCTGACGTTTTCCTGCCCCTGAAACTACTGCAGAAAACTGCGTTTCACCAGAAAATTGCTCTGCGCTGATGCTTCTACGCTACTCCCTCAGACACTAGCAAACTTCCATCGGGATATCTTTCCTCTCTGTCGACTCACTCAGAGAGAGACCTTCCTTGAAAATTTTGCCCTCCTGGCCTAGACTGCGCAATCCCTCTGGGGATTCAATTTGCTGCCTACGCAGCACTTCGACCCTCCTTCTCTTTAGCACTAGGCTTTTCTGGTTCTGCTCTCTTGCTTCACCGGTAGCTTTGCTACCATGTGAAAATTTGGAAGCCCAAATTTCTACTGCAACCACTGATTAAGTTCCTTCTATTTGTTAATTACTGAACAAATTATTCACTGCATCCTACAACAAATACTGAAATTAATACACTGCAGCCTTCACCATTTAAAATTATATGCAGAAACAAGAAACTGAGCAAGAAAGAAATACACAACACATTACACTGTTATTTTTGGACAAATGTCCTCGGAAAATACTAATGTAGGAAAACTGGTGCAGTAGCTGACGGTTTGTATTATTAAGTAGTAGTTTTCTGAATACAATCTTTGGATGCCTTGCTGGCTATCCAATACAGAGAATATGACTGACAGAGAGATGAGTGAGATATACCTCACACTATCGCTGGTGATCCTGACTAATACAACTACAAAATGGCTAGTCCCTTGCTGCCTCTGCACAACCTCTGCGCAATCACTATGTAGGCCCTACGTTACAGCTTCTAGGGACTGCATCACTCATTCTGCAGATTGATTTGCCTATGAGACTTTGACTTCTGCCCTCCCAGTCTCACACCCCGGTTTCTGGCTCCATAACTCGACTTCTCTAGCAAAATACGGATCTCCTCTTAGGCTCTGTGCTGCTTCTACATCAACCTACACTGCCCAACGTGGCCTCTATGTTTCCTCTTCTGGATCTCTCTCTGCCTCCTCTGTGATGTATTCCCAGATCAAGAAACTCTCCAACCAGAACTATCCTTGCCCCTCACTGCAAGAAATCACTTAGATCTTCTCTCTAGCAATTGGTGTGCTGTCCTCTCTGAGAAATTCGATCTCTTGATCTTTCACTAATGTGTTTTTCAAATGCCCATCAAGCCTCTTCTTATAATCCTTCAGTCGAGAACCAACGGCCCAAATTAGATTCCAATCAATGGCTCAAATCATTTTGGCTTGATCCTCGTCTTCTGCTAGAAGTTTCACCCACAATTTGATTAATACCCTTTAATTATTTTAATTTCCTAAGTTTAGACTTAGGCACCCATTAAAAATAATTAATTATTTTAATAAAACTGTTCCCTGGTAGAATTTCCCAAAACGATTTTTGGGTATTGTGGAATACATGTGTCCAAGCCTTCCTGCAAATTTTGAGGCTTAGAGCACATCCGATCCTATTAGAAATCAATAGAAAGTAGCCTAAACACTCCTTACATCTTACAATCACTGTGAAATCATATTCTTTTTTATTACAATGAACCCCTTCAAAATGACACTAGCTCTGCCCGCATTATATGTCAACAAGTATTCGCAGGTGCAAAATTGTTTGTGTGATGATTCAAAGGAAAATAAGCCAAAAATTATTTAATAAAAGCCAGCCGACCTCAATAAATAAGAAATGTAAACTAACACATATCCATCTGAATGCCAAATCTATTAATCTCTAATTGATTAGTACCTCAGGTTTTTTGATATCTTTGGTGCTATATTTGTTGACAGTTCAATATGAAAAAAAATCAAAATTAAATAGAGGAAAGAGTAATATACAGTGATGAAAGAAGAAATGAAAGGAAGGCAGTCCAGAATGAAAGGTTGCATGGTGGGTATAACTATTCTAGGATAAAAAACTAAATTCTCTAGGTAGGGAAGACAGGTCAAGATGAAACAATGAATGAATGACAATGATGTGTTATGCCCCTAATAGGGGTATGCTATAATTTTTAGTCTGAAAGGTGCTTCCTGAATGTGCTGATCCAAGAATTGCCTGCTTTGATACCACTTATATTGAACGAAATATCCAATTCAACCTAATAAACCTGTATACACGATATGTATACCTAGGCTAGATACCAAGACTAATTAATGCTAATTAGTTACAGAGTAACTACAAGATATTAGGAGAACCTCCAATAACTGCAAATACATCAATATAGAATGATCATAAACAAAAGTGTGTAATAATGAGTATTAACCTCCAATATGATAGTTGTCATTTATTACTGAATTAGGCCCAGTGCCAGGCTGACGTACTATTTGCTTAGACATGTGACCCTTTATATTGGTTAAAGTGGGATAACATGCCCCTATTAAGGTCATAACATATACTGGAGGTTGGAAAGAAGAGGAAGGGTGTTCATGATTAAAAGTTAATTGCCCTATTGTCCACAACAGACCTACCCTCTTATGCTACATATGCTTCTCCAGATCAGCCTAAGGAGGGCAACCTCAACTGTTTCTTGTCTCAGGCTGGATGAAATTTGCTGTTTCTAGTAATTGCTTAATTTGTGGCTGTTTTTGGGAATCCGAAAGGTTTCTTTGGCTTTTGAAATGATGAGCAATTTTGATTAACACTGAATTTTTCGGGCCTTTCTAGTTTGGGTTTCCTAGTACAGGATGCTTTGGGACATGTCGTCTTCTGTTTTTTGTCTTCGATTTGCCCAGACTGTTCATTGCTCACTTCAGATAGCTTAGAGAGGAAAACAGAACTCTGAGTCAATATTGAAATGCAACTGTGTTTTTATGTCTAGAACACACAACTTTCAAGAGACAGTAGATTAATAATTAAACTATTTGTTTTATCGGGTATTCTGGATAGCTTTTCTGGAAAAGAAATTAGATAACCTATTGTTTATATGCTTGTACATTAAAAACTCATCTTGTTATTGATTGAGGGTTTTACTGGTTGTATATTTTCAGGCCATTGATTTGGATCCCAATAATGCAATTTTTCTGTCAAATAGAAGTCTTTGCTGGATTAGATTGGGACAAGCTGAACAAGCATTAGCTGATGCAAAGGCTTGCAGAGCACTGCGCCCAGATTGGCCAAAAGCTTGTTACAGAGAAGGAGTGGCACTGCGCCTCTTGCAGGTAGATGCTTTCCATGCATTTGCATATCTTTATAATATGCTTATAATGTGTGGTTTCCATTCTCACTCCAGTTTTTAGCACTTCGTCCTTTTTCTTGGCTTCTAGCCCTTTCAAGCATGCAATGTTATGCTGTTCAGATTTGTTTGTTTCTATGTTCCACGAAACTTCTGTTGAGAAATCTAGGGGCAGCTAAATTAGGTGATTTCTCTTACTTTGATAACTGCTTGTGATGTGTTTTTACTTAACTTGATTAGCTTTTTCTTTCACTTCATTATAATTAGTGTTCTTATCATCAAACAGCTACCAAACAATAGAGAACAATGAGACAAGAGGATGCAGGATATAAGCTATAAGCAGGGCCAAAACCTCTCCTCTTGAGAGGAAAACCCACAAAAACTCTTTTCTTCTTCTATAACTTCAAATGACGAATTCCAAAATCTATGACCATTGACCAAGACCTCTCCAAGACCAAGTCAAGTCACTTCTTTGATCAGTTGCTGGTCAAACTTGCTGCAACACTTCAAATTTCGGCTTCTCTTCAAAATTTCGGCAAGCTTCTTTAGGACTGAGATCTTTGGCGTTTACTGCAGAAACCCTAGTTGGCACGTGTGAGACAAAGATGGTGTTTTTTCTTCTCTTTTCTCCTACGCTTGGACAGTGGCTCTTTTCTCCAATGCTTGGACAGTGGCTTCTTCTCTAGTAATTCGGCTCGCAAGATAGTTCTTCTTTTACATGTTTTTGGCTTCCTATTGTGACTGCATCAATTTGGCCTCTGCTGCAATAAATGATACCCAGAATTCTTCGCATGTGTGAGGAATTTCAGCCCTAAAAACAATCCTCAAAAGTTCGGATTTTCCTTCCTTGAAGTCTTCTCTTTGTTTGCTAGCTTTAGGTCACTTTTCCTCCTTTTATCGAACTTCTTGCTTGCTTGATTGATCTCCTTTGAATGATGCCGAGTGCTTCTATTTATAGGCTTCTTGGAGTGCCCTAATAGGCCGACTTGTTCCTCTTGGTAGGCTGACTTGTCATCTTTTGAAGGCCAACTTGTTGTAGCATTATGACAAGGTCTTGGAGGGTCTTTGACTCTAATTTGACTCCAATAATTTTTTCTTTATAATATGTAACATGCCCAAAAGGGTCTTGCATACATGACAATGATTCATTTGACTTGTTCACTCACAGAAAAGCCCTAGAAGCACTCAATGTGTGCTTGACCTATAAATCAAATAACCTTGAGCATGAAACCAATGCCTCAAGAATGACAATAATAATTTTGTTTTTTTTTTTTTTACATCAAATACATAAAATCATGATTACACATGTTGTTATGAAGACCAAGCTTAGTTACATATTTCAACACTCCCTCTTAACTAGGGAGGTATTCATAATCCATACATGGTATTTGGACATTCTCAAACTAAAGAATTCTCATAAGAAGAGGCAGATTGGTAAGCCATCTCATAAGCTATCTTATCAGCTTATACCAGAGCATCTCATCGTACCAGCCGACATTATCACATAGCAAGGCCTTGACTAACAACTCTATCTCTCCACAAGATTAGAGCAAAATGTTGGCGAGACTAATGACTGATAGACATCATTCTCATTGTCTCTCAAGGCACATACCCTACCCGGGTGTTCATGGTGTATGTCCTTTTTGGACAATTCTTGTCTTGGAATAACACATCCTCAAGGAATTTCCTTTTCGACTACTCTTGCCTACGACATCCCCAAAGAGTATTGGAATCAGTCTCAGATGCTCACCCAATCCTGCATTCTTTCTTCATAACATGAAGACAATAATGATGTGTCTATCTCTCCCTCTCAACTAAGGAGGATATACTCATTCCTATAAAAGGAATATACTCAAGCTCCCTCTTAACCAGGGACTTGCCAAGCTCCCTCTAGGGATTTGTTTCCATCAACAACTCTCTGCTCTTTGGTGGAGATCATCGTACTATCAACTGCTTGTAGAGCTCCTCCTTTCGATGACATGGACTTCATCTTCTTCATTATGGAGCCTTCATCTTCTAGTTCTTCTTCATAGGGCATTGACTATCCATCACTTTCCTTCAATGAACTAGAGGATTGAACTAATAGTCATGTCACCCATCTTTTCATCGGAAAGTGATCTTCCAGTCCACATTTGGCTTTTCTTCATATAACTACCTCTTCTAAGTGATGTTTCTTTCAGGATCTTCCATCCATTCCCATGAGTATTAGTTATAGGTGACGTCTACAACTCTCCTTTGGTAGCCCTGTTTCAACCCAACCAGATGTTGTTCAAAAATCAAAATGAACATCAAATCAAAGTTACCTTTTATGATGGCCTTTCATCATGACATCTGCTTTTTGCCATATCAACATCCTGCACATTCATAAACACGTTTCCAAGACTTTCAATGTCAAGGGTCTTCTTCCTTTACCAAGTTTATCAAGGTCTTCCTATCTTTTTTCTATGGAGATGTCATAGCTAATTCTTCTAGTCATCGGATGTTGATTGCTTATCTTATCTTACATGAAAATAATTGCACCTATCACAAACTCTTCCTCCTTTCTTCACATATTGCTTTCCCACGAATTTTTATACATAGTTCCTTCGTCATCTCATATTCCATATTGTTGAAAAGTGTAACTAGGTTTGGTCTTCACAATGACATGTAATTATGATTTCATGTAATGAGATGTAAAGAAGAAGAATAAAATTATTGTATTGACTTGCTTCATGGGTTTCATGAGCAAGAGATTTTGTTTTTGAGTCCAGACTTCCATTGAGAGTCTTTAGGAATTATTTGTTATCTAGTTATAAAATATCAGAGTCATTGTCATGTAATGAAATCATGTTACACTTTGTAAAAGGTCAATCTTGTCTATTTAAAGCATCCTCCAAGACCTTGTCACTTATCCTCTTCAAGTCGGCCTACAACGATGGAAGAACTTGCTAAAAGAAGTCAAGCTAACTACTTGTGATCATGTTGGCCTAAAGGACATGTAATGAAGTGTATATATAGCCACACTCGACCTCACTTAGAGGTAAGAAACTCGACAAGCATTTGATCAAGAAGAAGTGCGAAGAAGAGCCCAACAATAGAAGTGCGAAGAAGATATAACGAAGGAAGGTTTCCTCTGGGGATAGGGAAGGAAGAATTTTTCTGGGTATAGTGAAGGAGAGATTCCTCTGGGTATAGCGAAGGAAGGTTTCTTCTGGGGTCATCGAAGGAAGTATTCTTCTGGGGTACTTGTTTTGGGTACAAAAGAAGAAGGATCGAAGGCATCAAGAAAAGATCGAAGGATAACTTATTGCTACATAGAAGGAGGCTGAAGAGAAGTAGTATAGAGACTAGGGTTTTTGATCTAGAGACCGAAATTCTCTAGAGATAGCTGAGTAGAGGAGTGTGAATTTTAGAGACCGAAATTCTCTAGGGGAAGCCGAAAAGAAGCAGTGTGAAGGATAGAGACCGAGTCTCTCTAGAGGAAGCCAAAAAGAACAGTTCGAGATCAAGGAGAAAGTTGAGGAAGGGAAGAGGCAGAGCATCAAGGTTAGTGACAAGGTTCTTGGGAGGATACTAGAGTCAAGGGTCTTTGTCATGGTCTTGGTACTCATCATTTGAACATCTAGAAGAAGAATTTTGATTGGGTTTTCCTCTCAAGAGGTGATGGGTTTTGGCCCTAGTTGACAAGCCTACATACTGTGTCACTTGTCTTTTATTGTGCACATTGGTAATTGTCTTGATGAAAAGAATGTTGATTTAGGGCCAAACTCCATGTGGGTCATCTTATTTATGGCAGCTGATATTTTTCTTGGATTCCTCTCGTCGAGAGGTGTAGGATTGATCTAACGATCATTCGATTCCAACAAGTATTTATGGAGATATGAATTTATTTGTATTTACTTGACAAATTGTTAAGGTCGGCCAACAGCTTAATGTGTGGCACACATGCTCATCGTTTCCTATAAATACAAGTGAGATTGAGGCATTATTCCATCATCTCATCTCATCTTATATTCTTCCCTCTCTCTCTCCTTACTTGATTGGGTTAACAAGGAGCAACTCTCTCTCTCCTTACTTTTCGCCAAAATAGTAGGCTTACCTATGTTGTTACATACTTTCATGGTCTTACTAGGATCATTTACATTACATAACTTGCAGAATGTGTTTACAAATGACATGTAGATTGCTGATAGATGATTTGATCCTTCGAAAAATTTGGTCCTTTAGCTTGCTTGGAACTTTGATAAATTGAGTGCAACATCTGGATCCATATGGGGACACGTTTCTTCCATGAAGTAACGTGAGAACCCCATAATCCTGCATCCAAGAAAACAAAAATCAATCAAATAGATATCCATTCAACATTGAAATCATCATGCATATATAGAAAATATCGTTGGAATAGAAAAATCTACTCTAACAGACTGAAATAAAAAAACATAATACAAATGCATGAAATAAAACTACCTAATGACATGAAATAAAAGAGAGTAAGGTTAGAGATACTATACAAAACGATGCCTTATGCAATCATATGTCATCGATGAGGAACAATCTTAGGCATTTGTCCGTTGACTAGTAGATCAATGGGCTACTTCTCAAATGTCCTATGCTGGAATTTGACCCTCTTAGGTCGATATGATTGCTCATCACTACACTGCATATCTTTGTCAATCTGAAATCTTTCCCTTTTTCTGCTTGGCGGAGGGGATGGGTGGTGGAAAAAGTGACACACTGGTTGGATGAACTCTGACTCAAAATGAGGTGGATGCTCCTAAGGCACAACTTGTTCACCGTTCTCCAACTTCTTCATAACTTCCACATGATATCTTCTTTGCAGTTCTCTATATAGTCTGACCATGCCATCTACTGCATCTGGAATGGTGGCATAAGATAGATCCATCTGAATACAACCACCCAAATCTGCTGCAAACTTTCTGGAAAGAAGCATTCCCCAAACATCTGGTGCATCAATCACTGTTATGTCCATGGTGATGATCCTGTATGGGTAATCAACTAAGGCGACCTGTAGATCTTTAACTACACCAAGGACTTCAACTTTTCTAGAATCCATAGAGAAAATGTTATGATAAGGTCTCGAGATTCTTAAATTCAACTGTTCCATAACCTTCTTAGTCATAACATTCGTGGATGCACCGGAGTCGAGCATACAATTATGAAGCAAACGATCATTTATATCCAATGTCAAGAAGAAAGGTTGATGGTCTTCATTAGTCATGTAGTAGTTCAAATCTTTTAATATGATTTCCTCATCTCTAGGCTGAGTATCAAATCTTTCTTGTTGAGCAATGCCTAAGGCTTTAAAGAATGAGGCCCTTTGTGACAAAATCTTTAGCAACTCTAAGACCGGAACTAATATCTTGATATTATTGATCCATGCTGCCCAATCTACCTTTAACCCTGACTTATACCTCTCGAATGGACCTTGTCTATTTTGACATTGATTCTTACCTTTCCTGGTATAACCTTTACTTTGTGCAAGCTCTAGAATCTTCCGTTGAGATGCCTTTTCACCATATGCCTGAGTAATAGGGTTTTTCTCTTCATTGAAAGTGTTGATGGCAAAAGCTGAAGATATCATATCTGCACATCGACTTTCGTTGGAGCTATCTTGATTTGCTTTATTATCCAGCTGTTTCTTACTTTCCTCCAAAATCCTTCTAGCAAAGGCACATGTACTCTCCTCATGAAAACTCTCACAATGTCTGCAAAATGGCATAGGCTCATCAATCATGTTGGCAGACTCAAGTGGTGTAGGGGGTCTTTGATCATTGGGGGGATTCCTTCTTAGCCATGGATTGCTGTTGCTACCCCTGTTATTAATGTTGTTCCTAGGTGGCACACTTTGCATCTGGAACCTTTCCATTTGTATCAATTGATTCTGCATTTGACTTATCTGTCTGTCATGTTCAACTTTCATTTCTTTCATTAATCTAGTCAATTCCTTAACAATTTTTGACTCTCCTTCTTTGATTTCTTTCCCTTTAGACCTAACTTGGACTCTTTCAAAACCAGGGATTTTTGACTTCCCTGAGGCTTTCTTATCGTTTTCCAATTCTTCAACTATGCTTTGGGCAATTGTTAGTGTAATGCCCTACTTGAACCTACCAAGTTAATTTTGATTAGTGTTTAATCAACATGAAAATATTGACTTACAATTATTAAGTAATATTGGTATAAACCTACACTTGTGAATTTTCAATTTTATTTTACTAATATGACTTATTATTTGTTATTATTCTATTCCCAAGGTGTCTTCTCAAATCTACTTTTGGATAAGATATGGTCTTCTCCAATTTATTTCTAAATTAAATATCCATATTTCTATTCCCCCAATATGTCTTCTCATTTTGGATAAGATATGGTCTTCTCCAATTTATTTCTGAATTAAATATCCATATTTCTATTCCTAAGGTGTCTTCTTAAATCTACTTTTAGATAAGATATGGTCTTTTCCAATTTATTTTTAAATTAAATATCCATATTCTATTCTCAAGGTGTCTTCTCAAATCTACTTTGGATAAGATATGGCAAGAAAAATCAAGGACATTAAAATAAAATGATGAGGGGGTAGTCATGACATTAATGATAGGTGGTTGAGGTGGATGGGAGAAAGAGACAGAAGGGAAGGAGGATGAGAGGAGGATGTGATCCTTGGTCTTTGTTTTGGCATTGGAGGATTTTATTTTGGGGAGGAATGTGGAGAAAGAGAAGGAAGAAAATGGAGAGAAAAATGAGAGAACTCAAACTTGGATCTATTGGAGAGTGTTGGACACGCTACAACTGGTTGGACTTGGGCTCGGAGGGCTAGGGAACTTGTGGAGGTTCCTTGGGCTAGGAAATCATTCTTAGTTGGCTGAGAGATAAATTCAGTCCAGTAGCTAAGAGGAGCGTTCCAACAGAATCAGGAGCATCCCAACCAAGCCATCCGGAACAAACATTTTTCATTTGTTGTTTTATTTATGTAAATTGTTGAAAATGAAATTTCTTACATGTTTAATTTAATTAAATTTTTCTTGTATGTTTTTATCAAGTAAATGTAAAGTTATAAACATGCTATATTTTCTGCTTATTATAATTCAATTATATAATAAATTTGGTTTAGCTAGAAGACCTAGGTTAGGTCCTCACAGTTAGAGTATTGGGATGAGCACGTCTGATCTCATATTGGTTCTCCATGAGATAAGCCTCAAGATATTATTCTAGAATAGTCTTGTCAGGAGGCTTGTAGTCTTGAGTCATATCTCAAAGAAGTTTGTTGAACCTTTGGTTGAATTCTTCCACCGTTTCATTTTCGCTTTTCTTGATAGTGTTGAATTCCTTAACCAAATATTTCCCCTCCCTCCTATCTCCATACCTGTCTTTGAATGTATCAAGAAGAAATTTCAAAGAATTAAAGGAATTATCGGCTTTGTCTTGAAACCAATCTAGAGCATCATCTTTTAGAGAAAGCACAAATAACTTCATTCTAACATCTTCATGCTTATAATTAGTAGTATCAACAAATTTGTGGATAAAACCACTGAATTTCTTTATGTGTGCTTCAACATTTATAGCATTGTTCCCCTAGAAAAGTGGGAGCTTGCTCATAGTAAATTCATTCGGCAAATCATGTGGATATCCCTGAATGTTGGTGAATTTGCAAGACCTGTAAAAGTCACCCAAGATGTCAAGTTTTATAGGATGGTTGATGAAAAACAAATGGAGGTCAAGGAGGGCTACCTGTCTGAGAAAGTTTAAATAGTCTCTAGAATGTAACTTTTTAAACCGCGCTGTTACAACCTTTTGAAGATCGAGAGTGGGGTTAACCAAGCTACCAGGATTCTTTCTAGAGCATGTTCTTGTAAATGGATGAATAAGTGGAGTCACCACCCAAACAGGAACCAACCTAAATGTCCAGGTGCTAATGGTGTGAATGAACAAGATAGGGAGATTAGTGAGAGAACAAAAGATACGACGATGAACAGATGGAGAATGATGGAGGATTAGAAGATTAGGAAGATTTAAAGGGAGTGTCGTCAATGCCAAGGTCCAATAAATTGGTCCCCGACAATGACGCCAAAAAATGTTGTGGCGTTAGCGGGACAAATGAATGAAGGATGAAAAATGATATTATAAGAAAGGATGTCGTGAGGACAAAAAAATCTATCTCCGACAACGACGCCAAAAAATGTTGTCGCCTGGATTGTACAGGCACCGTGACAACCGCTTAGGGTGGGAGTTGTCACTCTGATCCCCACCCACTCCATTCTCATTGTCTCCCAACAACATGCTATGTGGGGTAGTCCCTATGTAAATGAGATGAAGGAAAACAAGTGATGAGTGGCCTAACTACTTGGTAGAATTTTAGCAAGATTAATGATTAGATTAGATTTTTCAATTATGAGACCAGTGCCTTAAGGAGTCACAATTCTTTCTTAATGTAAATTAATGCCAAGTAACTGGATGGACACCTGCTGCTTAAATGATTAACTAGCCTATATGATATGAAAGTCTTAGGGTTTATGTGTGATGCAATAATCTTGGTTATTTTTAATTATATGCCTAGCCTAAATAGAACCTCTCCCCTAATTGTTTTGAGAATCAGTTCCCAAAGTAGGTTGTGAAATGGAAGCCAACGGGAAGCAAGCAACGACCTGATTAATGATACCTCCGCATGTGTTCCACCCACTTAGTGCCTCTGGTGCTGCAGAGCATGTGGCTTTGACGACTGCAAGGTCATTGTGTTAACCACTAAGAAGAGTCAAATCCATCAAGCTAATTGGAAAAAGGGTTTCCCTAGATCACTATCAACCTAGCTTGTGGTAGGAGGTAAAATTTTCATGCATGTTGGAACTAGGATGCTTGTGCAAAAGATTATGAGTGAGACTTTTAGGTGAGATTACTTAAGTGTTCTTTTAAGTACTTAGTTGTATTTTACCTTAGTTATGATGTTAAGTACTTCACAATGTTTAGAAAAGGTAATCTCAACCAAAAGACAAGTGGTAGATTTTAACAGTGCCAACAAGAAATGAGATATCCACAAGATGCAATTGCTTAATGAATATAAATCCACAATTGATAAACTATAGAGCGACAATTAACCAATGATTCAATATGATAAGCCAATGACCATTATCCACAAAAGACAATAAGATAGCAAGTGTTCTTAGCCAATATTCCTCAACACAATATGATTTATCAATTTCAAGTTAAGAACACTTACATGCAATCTAGATCATCACCAATTAGATGCACAAATGAAACACGTTATTTCATTACCACTTGGATTAAAGAGACTTAGAAACACTTTATGTACTTAAACCAAGCATTTGAGGTGTACTTAGAGAGTGAGCTTATTAGATGTGAATTTCAAACTTTATAGCATACAAAGTCACAAGGAAAACACAATGTTAGTCTGTTAAAATTGGAAACTAGGGCCAAAATCCACATGGGTCATTTTATTTATGACAATTGATATTTTTCTTGGATTCCTCTCCCCGAGAAGTGTAGGATTGATATGAAGATCATCCGATTCTGACATGTACAAATGAAGTTATGAATTGATTTTGATTATGGTCAAATTGTCAAGGTCGGCCAACAAACTATGTAGGCTCAGAAGCCCAACAATCACGTCTATTCATCCTCAACGTTGCATATAAATAGAAGGTGACTTAGCCTCATTTGGACACACTCATCTTCACACTTCTCTCTCTCTCTCCTCATTGATTGGGTATGGATTTCAAGGTCTCTCTCTCTCTCCACATGTCCGAAATTTCATGAGAGAAATTTCAGGAGGCCGAAATTTCAGGAGAGCAAAATTTCAGGAGGCTGAAATTTCAGGAGACCAAATTTCTAGACAGTTTGACCAAGTGTTGACCAACATGCGTTGACCTCCTTTGATTGCGTTTTTGTGAGGGTTATCTCTATTCAGGTAGGCCACATTTTTGGGCACAACAATCTAGGCTAAACGTTGACTGTTGACCAACGTTGACTTTTCTGGTTAGGTCTCTATTGCCGTTGTTATAAATTATCAGATTTGTAAATTGTACTATCTCTCTTTGTTGAACTATTGAAGACTAAAAGAAGATTTGATCAAGGATTTCCCCACATTGGGGTTTTTCCCTGGCTGGTGCCATATCTTGTGTTCTTTTGTCTTGGCTTGTCTTCTAATGTTTATTTTTATGTTCTATTTGCATTTACTATCATGTTGATGTGATTGCTAATTTGAATATTGATACTGGGCTGATAAAGAAATTGAAGTAAAATTGCTCTAAAGCATAGAACATACCACTGTTGCCTAAAATTAACATGGAATCGGAGTTGAGCTGAAGACAAAGCCCAATCAAGAGTGAAAGAACAATCACCAAAGCCAATTGGACAAGGATAAAAGGTTCAATGGGTTCCTCATCCTACTTCCCGGCTGAAGACAAGCTCCATGATAAATCTGATTATCATGGATGGAAGATGTCTCTTGATTTGATCTTGGAAGAAAAAGAAGTGATGGACTATGTGTAGTGTAAAATCCATGAACCTCCTTCAAATGCATTGCTGTTGTGAAGACCAAGTACAATAGCGCTGAAGTCAAAGCAAAGAAGATTATCAAGGATTCCATTGACAAGCATCTGGTGGCTTACATCTTCGAATTGAAGACCTCCAAGGAGATCTATGACAGGTTGGTCGACATGTTCAAGGTTAGTAATGCTAATCAAATTCTATTTCTCAAGAATAAGTTGAAGGATATTAAGAAGGGAAAGGACGAGGATATTCAATCCTATTTCTTGAGGATTACTGAGGTCAAGAATGATCTACTCTTGATTGGAGAAGTCATTCCTGACATGGAACTTACTCTCACCACCCTTGGAGGACTCCCACTTGAGTGGTATGTATTTAGAACCATCGTCCTCAACAATGATCGAATTCCAGGGTTTGAAGAATTGATGTCGAGATGCATTCAAGAAGAAACAAGAATGGTGGAGCAAGAAATGCCTTCTAATAGAAGCAACCCCACTACATTCTCTGCTCATGCCAAAAGGAGAAATAATGTAGGGTCTAAAGGTCATTTCCATGGAAAGCCTGGATCTAAGGGAGGAAGGAAGGGCAGGTGCTTTGTTTGCAATAAGTTTGGCCACTATGCAAGGGAGTGTCCAAATAGAAGGGACACATCGCATGATGATGATCACAATCATTCCAGGGGCAACTTCAACAACAACGATCAAATTAATGGCAAGTCCAATGGCAAAGGAAAAAGGACTGCGGGACATCAAGGAAATGGTCGACCCTCCGTGAAAGCAAGAACTCTAGGTATGAAGAATCAAATGTTGTTAAAAATAAGCAAAAAGAGTACTATCTTATATCGACCCTCTCCACTGCCTCTCCTCCAGATACTTTAGGAAATTGGCTGATTGATAGTGGTGCCTCAAGGCACTTCACCGGATACAAGGAAACGCTCTCTAATCTGATAGAAAAGGAGACAAAATTAGAGATCATCCTTGGAGACAATGCCACCTATCCCGTGAAGGGAGTAGGGAATGTTACCCTTCAATTGAATGAAGGTAGCACTATTCATTTGTAAGAAGTACTAGATGTACCTGATCTCAAGAAGAACCTGGTGTCCATTTTAGCAATGGAAGACAAAGGATTCAAGGTGGCTTTTATCGATGGAAAGGTACGTGTTTGGAAAAGAAATTTTAAAGATGCTTTTACTCTTGGGTTCAGGGTTGACACTTTGTATCAAGTTAGAGGAAGTCCATTGGGAGCCATGTCTTGTGACACTTCTTTACAATCTGAATTATGGCACTGGAGGTTTGCCCATCTTCATTATAAGGCCCTACTCGATGTGAGACAAATGGTGGCAGGTATGCCTGAGTTCAAAGTAGAGCATGAAGGTGTATATCCAGAATCTGCCGAAGGAAAACTTACAAGGGAACCATTCCCCTCAAGTAATAGCAAGACCACAAATATATAGCAATTGATCCACTCCGACATATCTGGTATAATGCCTATAAACTCTTTGGGAGGGTACTTATATTATTTCACTTTTATAGATGATTATTCTCGCAAGACCAGGATCTACTCCTTGAAGAAGGATGAAGTGTTCACCTGGTCCCGACACTTCAAAGCCTTGATCGAAAACCAATCCGAGAAGAAAATCAAGATATTGAGGACTGATATTGGGACCGAGTACGAATCCAATGAATTCCAAGATTATTGCAGAGAAATTGGCATTAAGAGGGAGACTACAACACCATATAGTCTTGAGAAGAATGGTATGGATGAAAGGAAGAATCGCTCTATTGTAGAAGTAGTTCGTGCCATGCTTCATGATTAAGGCCTTTCGAAGTTCCTATGGGTTGAAGCTACAAATACCGTCGTGTATGTTCAAAATAGCTGCCCTTATCAAGCATTGGACTTTAATACTCCAGAAGAAATGTTCACTAGTAAAAACCCCGATGTCTCTCTTTTTAGAATCTTTGGAAGTCTCGTATATTTTCATGTGCCGAAAGAGAAAAGAAGCAAATTGGGTGCATCTGGGTAGAAATGAATCGTTGTGTGCTATAGTGAAAATTCTAAGGGATATAGAATTTATGTGCCTGGTCAAAAGGAAGTTGAGATAAGTCATGATGTCACCTTCGACGAAGATATGGCCGTCAGGAAGATCAACAATCTTCCTATCCTAAGGAATGCCAAAGAAGCTGACACCGGAAATTAGGGTGCAAAAGAAGACAAAACAATGCCTGATGTTGATGAACCTATGGATCCTATTGATCCTCCTCCTCATGAGCCCTCCTCGTCCCAAAGAAGACCCTCATGGCTTAGGGAGATTCTCGAAGATGCCGAGAGACACATTGCACCAAGGGGGACTTTCCGTGAAAGTAAGAAGTCAAACAGGTATCAAGGATATTTGACCGCCATGAGCGCTATCATTCAAAATGAGCCTTCATCATTCGAAGAAGTCGTGAAGCATCAAGTATGGAAGGATGATATGAATGAAGAATACGAGTCAATTGTGAAGAATGATGTCTGGGATGTGGTCCTTAGACCCCAGGACAAATCGATTGTCACCTTTGAGTGGCTTTACAAAATTAAGCATGGAGCTGATGGAAGTGCAGAAAAGTTCAAGGCTCGCTTTGTTGCTCGAGGCTTCTCTCAAAATGAAGGTGTAGATTACGATGAGATATTTGCACCTATTGCCCGATACACCACCATCTGCTCGATTATAGCCCTTGCTGCCTCGCAAGGATGGAACCTACATCAGATGGATGTCAAGACCACTTTCTTGCATGGTTCAATCAAAGAGGAAGTCTATGTGGAACAACCCGAGGGGTTTGAGGTTCATGATCGAGAATCTCATGTATGCAGGTTGAAGAAAGCTCTCTATGGATTGAAGCAAGCACCCCAGGCTTGGTATGAGAGGATCGATAGCTATCTGATGAAGCTAGGATTCACTAAAAGTGAAGCCGATTTGACCCTTTACTTTAAGGTTGAAAATGATAAATCTCTCATTTTGGTAACTTTATGTGGACGACCTCTTTCTGATAGGTGCAGATCATCTCATTCACAAATTTAAGAGGGAGTTGGCTTCTGAATTTGAGATGAAGGACCTAGGACCAATGCACTACTTCCTAGGGTTGGAGGTATGGCAAAAGCCGAGTGAAATTTTCCCATCTCAAGGAAAATATGTTGTGAAGATATTGGAAAGATTTGGGATGGTGGACTGCAAGCCTGTGACTACCTTGATGGAACTTAACTTTAAGAAGTTATGTGGTAGTGCTGCTAGACCTGAATTGGGAAATGCTTCTGAGTATCGTCAACTCATAGGAGCAGTGATGTTCTTGGTGAACTCCAGTCTAGACATTTGTTTAGCAGTTAACACATTGAGCCTCATCATATACATTAGATTGTTGCCAAGAATCTTTTGAGATATCTTCGGGGCACAATCACTCATGGATTGAGATACACTGCCAGGGATGTGAGGTTGCATGGTTATTCTGATGCTAATTAGGTTGGCAGTGTGGTGGATTGCAAGAGCACTTATGGATGCTATTTTTCTTTGGGTTTTGCTTCGATATCTTGGATCGCTAGGAAGCAAAAATCGGTTGCCTTGGGCACTGCCGAGGCCGAATACATAGCTGCTAGTGTGGCCTCCTGTGAAGTTGTCTGGTTGAGGAAGCTCTTTAGTGAGTTGTTTGGACATGTGCTGGATACCACCGTGATCCTCTGTGACAACCAGAGTGGGATCCAATTATCAGAGAATCCCGTGTTTCATGATCGCTCCAAGCATATAGATATCAGGTACCACTTTATCCGAGATATGGTACAACAAGGATCAATAAGATTCCATCACATTGGGACTGATGAACAGGTCGTCGATATTCTGACAAAGCCCCTTGGGAAGGTCAAATTCTTGGCCTTCCGAGAACAACTTGGAGTCGTGGAGAGACCCTCTTATGAGGGTCTTGTATGAGATGGTTATTGAGCTCTGGGAGCTCTGGGGGGCTTGGGGTACTTTGGAGTGATGAGCAACCATAGGGTGAGTGGTTCAGCCTTCTCCTAGTGGTTTGCTGTGTACAGGGTGAGTAGTTTAGCGTTCCCCTGGGATACCCCTTGGCGACATGTAGGCAGGATGAGTGGCTCATCCTTCTCCTTTTGAGACATCCTACCCATGTAGTCTGGGACTCATGGGAAGTACCTCTCATCTCATCAATGAGTAGGGAAATGAGGATAGGGACCATAGTACTACCGATGGACACATCGTGTACTATCGTACTCCCTATGCTAGGATAACCGATATTGGTATGGGATCAATGGGAACTGACTTCGAGTCAGTAATAGTGGTATGAGACACTCTCTTTTGATTGGAAGTGACTTTGGGTCAGTAAGAGTGGTATGAGACACGTTCTTTTTATTTGGGACCGACTTTGGGTCAGTAGAGAATGGTATGATACATTCTCGATAACTTCTTTTTAATATCCCGTTTCCGAGATATTCCCCAAACCCCAGTAAACTCCAACCAAATACGTATAAATGATATAATAACCGGGAAGCTCAAAGTGATAAAAATAACAATGGTGCAACATATAACAATATAACAATGAGATATAAACAGATACTCAAGAAATGCAGAGAGAAACGCTAAGCCATTTTATTATACTAAGTAATAGAATGAGTACAGGAGGTGATCAAAAAGATGGCACCTCGACTTGCACAAGGCAAGTGAAGAAATACACTCAGAATAGCAAAGGAATGGCCTCTCTCTGAACTGCGTCCAAGCTGCTGGAGAACTGTCGTGCTGCTGCTGTTGTTGGAAATCAAATGAGGATTTGGGGCTATTCCCCTCCTTAGAAAATGTTGAAACTCTCTAATCGGATTCTACTCAAGAAACCTAGAAAAACCCAGAAAGCTTTTCTGAAATGGTCGACCCTCAAAAATTGCCCCCTTGAGGACCCACGCAATCCCTCAAGGCTCTGCGCTGCCACTGAAATGAACCCACCACAACTCTGCCTGAAACTCAGCCAAAATCCTCCAATATGCAAGGGTTGATCCCCTGCTCAACCTCCCAGCACAAATCCCCCTGCAAAACCTCAATCCAGAACTCCTGCCAGAAAGAACTGTGTCATCCCTCTCAAGACTGCGCAGTCATCCAAGATGCTCAATCCTCTTGCCAAAATGCTGATGAAACTATTGCAAAAATACTGATAGAAATACCTTGCCCGAGCAGGCACTCGAAGACCCCCGGGGCTAAGGGTGAGATCTCTGAACGGAGACACTCAATGCACTAAACAGTGCTGCAGACTAGCTAAACAACCAGCGTGCTCTAAGTCGAAGTGACTAGCTCAAATGCACATAATCGAATACCAAAATGAGGAGGCTCCTCTCTCCTTTATAGCGTTGGCCTCTCTCAATCCCAAGGCTCACCTCCTCCAACGTAGCTTTCCTCTTGCCACGTGTTTCTCACCATCTGCGCAGTCACTCCAAGTGTCTACGTGGGCCCCTCCTCTACGTGGTTCTTTGGCCCCCCCTTGGCTCACCTTTTAAGTTACAACATTGTGCTACTAGGGAGTGTCTTTATTCATGAAGTGAGTATGTCCCCCTCTCCTCACCTTTTTATTTATAAATAGCTATAGAAGGCAAAATTGAGCAAAATCGAATATTCCAATTAGCCATGGCTAATTAGGAATATTACAGTCTCCCCCGGCAAAATGTTGCTTGTCCTCAAGCAACTGAAGTGATGGATGCTGCAAGATCTTCTCACTCTCCCAAGTGGCATCCTCATCCGGTAAATTCTTCCACCTCACCAAGAATTCCCGGACTGTCCTGCTCCGCAACCGCCTCTCCCTGGTATCAATAATAGCCTCTGGTTGCAACACCAAATGCCCCTCATCATCCGTGGGTGGTAGCTCATCTGTCACTGTCACATGCTGCCCCAATGCCTTCTTCAGGCATGATACATGAAAAATGTTATGAATCTTGCTGCCTTGGGGCAACTCCAACTAGTATGCAACCTGTCTAATCCTGCGTATCACCTTGTATGGCCCATAAAAGCGGGGCTTGAGCTTCTCAGCCCCCTTCTGCTTCAGTGACGACTGTCGGTATGGCTGTAATCATAGGTAGACCGGGTCCCCTACCTCAAACTGTCTCTCCACCCAACCCCTGTCAGCATACAACTTCTGCTGGTTTTGCGCTGTAGCCATATTATCCTTGAGAGCTAGGAGAATATCTTGACTCTCTTGGATCTAAATCTTTGCTCTCGGAGCCTTGTTAGCACCAAACATCACGTCAGCAAAAGATAAAGGATGATATCCATACAAAGCATAGAATGGTGACATACTGATGGACATGTGATGTGTAGTGTTGTAGCAATACTCCCCCAGATGGAGCCACTTCAACCATGCTCTCTGCTACCCACTGACATAGTTATGCAAGTAGCCCTCCAGCCACTTGTTAACTATCTCTGTCTGCCCGTCTGTCTGTGGGTGATAATTGGTACTCGGTGTCAACTCCGTCCCCACCAACCGGAAAAGCTCCTGCCAAAACCCGCCCATGAAACGACTGTCCCTGTCACTGATGATGGTCTTAGGAAGACCATGTAGCCTGAAGACCTCTCTGAAGAACAACTCGGCCACCTGTGCTGCTGTGTAGTGTGCGGATATGGCGAAAAAATGTGCGTACTTTGTCAGTCGATCAACGACGACAAAGATACAATCCTTGCCCTGCACCATGGGCAACCCTGTGATGAAGTCCATCGAAATACTCTCCCATTTCCCCTCCGGAATGGGAAGAGGCTGCAATAATCCTACTAGATGGCTCATCTTCCCCTTGTTCCTATGGCAAACGTCGCACTCCCGGACATGCTGGAGTATGTCCTCCTTGAGGCCCTACCATGAGAACCTCTCTCTAATGGCCCTGTAGGTTTTGGTAAACCCCTGATGGCCTGCCAATGGTGAATCATGTGATGCCCGAAGTATCTTCTTCTTGAGCTGAGATCTCTCAATCAAGAAGATCCGGTCCTTGTAGTAGATGATCTCATCGACCACCCTATACCTGTCATCTGCCACCTGCCCATCGAGAACCTCACATGCAAATTTGTCCTTGGAGTACTCTACTAAGAGTCGAGCCCTCCAGTCTGTGTCCAAGCTCATAAGAGACAACGTGGCTGGTCTACGTGAAAGGGCATCCGCTACCATGTTGTTCTTACCCTTGACATACTCAATGTCAAAGTCATATGCTTGGATCTTATTGATCCACTTCTGCTGCCTCTCCTGTAGCTGCTTCTGCTCCAAAAAGAACCTGAGGCTGTTGTGATTAGTCCTCACCCTGAACCTGTTACCCACTAGATACTGCCGGAACTTGGCTAATGCATGCATGATGGCCAGCATCTCCTTGTCGTATATAGAATACAACCTCTCATGTGGAAGGAGCTTCCGGCTCTCAAAGGCTATAGGGTGACCTCCCTGCATCAATACTGCGTCGATCCCCTCTCTCGACGCATCACACTCCAAAACAAATGGCTGCGAAAAATCTGGCAATAAAAGCACTGGGCAGCTGCTCATCACCTCCTTGAGCCTATCAAAGGCTCGCTGCCCTATATCCAACCAACTAAATGCCCCCTTCCTCGTTAAATCCGTCAGGGGTGCAACAAGCTGTGAGAAATTCTTGACGAACTTCCGGTAGTAAGTACAAATACCAATGAATCCCCAAAGTTCCGTCACGTTCCTCGGCTCCGGCCAATCTTTGATGGCCCTAATCTTCTCCTCGTGGACTCTCACTCCGTCCACCCCTATGATGTGTCCCAAGTACATCATCTCCGTCAATCCAAACTCACACTTGGAGAACTTGGCATAGAACTGCTGCTCCTCCAAGATGCGCAATACTGTCTCAATGTGCTGGAGGTGCTCCTCCCAAGTCCTGCTGCAAATGAGTATATCATCAAAGAATACCAACACAATCTTCCTCAAGTGACTGCGGAAGATGTGATTCATGCAAGATTGGAATGTAGCTGGGGCGTTAGTCAGCTCAAAGGGCATCACCAAAAACTCAAAGTACCCATAGTGACACCTGAAGGCAGTCTTGGGAATGTCCTGTTCCCTCCCGCGAATCTGATGGTACCCAGATCGCAAATCAATCTTTGAGAAGAACCGGGCTCCTCTCAACTCATCGATCCTGGGTATGGGGTACCTGTTCTTCAGGGTCTTCTTGTTCAGGGCCCTGTAGTTAATGCACATCCTCAATGTGCCGTCCTTCTTCACCAACACCACGAAAGAAGCAAAAGGACTCGTGCTTGGCCGAATGTGCCCAAGAGCCAGCAACTCCTGAATGGCCCACTCAATCTCATCCCGATAGGCCTTGGGATGCCTATAGGGGGTAGTAATCACTGCCTGTAGGCCCTGCTCAAGCTCAATGTTGTGCTCAAAACCCTGGTCCGGTGGCTGTCCTGGCGGAATCTCCCCAAATACTATAGCATACTGGTCAAGGTGGACTGTATCTCTGGGTGCACTGTCTGCCCTGTAGTCCCTGTCTCTGATACACGTAGCTCCACTGACCACTCTACGTCTCCCTTCCGGAAGACTGCCTCCATCCGATGAGCTGAAACAGTCTGAGGCGGATATGTGTGCTGTCCCCGTATCTTCTCATGCCTCCCTGTCTTCTCATCATCCCACTCCATCTCTAGGGTCTTCCAATCTGCTGTGACCTTCCCTAGAGGGATAAGCCACTAAACACCCAATATCATGTTGGTGTCCGGAATATCGACCACGAAAAAGTGGTCAGTCAGTGTGTAGGTGCGCATTGTCACTGATAACTCTGGAACATAACGAGCACACACCATGGTCTGATCTCCTGGGACCAAAACTGAAAAGCCATCGAAGCTCTCTGTCTGTATACCTCTTTGCTCAACCATCTGTGCATTGATGAAGTTGTGGGTTGCCCCACTGTCAACCAAAACTGATACCCGCTAGCCACGTACTATCCCTCGTATGCGCAGCGTCTAATATTTGGGAACTCCTCGCAATGCTGCAAGGGCCCCTCTGGTAGGTGCAAACTAAGTCACCAGATTCGACGAATTTCAACAATTAAATTCGAAATTCGGCGAATTTTAAGCAAAAACGAATATATTCATTCGAGTTCACCGAATTTTATGGCGAACTCGAATTTCAAGGCGAATTCGAATTTTTTCCGAACAAATTCGTTTGAAGTTCGATGAAATTCGTTTGATGTTCGATGAAATTCGTTTCAGTTCGTTTTTTCGCGCGTTTTAGCCCGCGGGTTTTATTGTTCGCCGGGTTTCATTGTTCATTCAACATTGTTACATTGTTTGCTTGTTCGAACGTCGAAGGGTTTCATTTCATTGTGGTCCAGACTCCAAACTCTGTTGCAAACAGTCCAGTCTACAGCTGCAGCCTGCCGGAGGGTTTCATAACTTTCATTTCAGAAGACGTCTTCACTCTTCAGTGACCAGTCTACAGACTACAGCTGCCGACGCGTCTCTTGACCGAGGTCCGACTCTCCGAGCGGCGAGGACTCTTGCTGCGCAGCCGTCAGGCTCTCTCACTCTCACTGCTTAGGGACCAGGGTTCAGCGTTCAGGTAAGACTCGCAAGTTTTCAACGCTGTAAGCCTGTAACTGGTTGTTAGTGGCTGCCACTGCTAGTGGTGGAGTGACTCATTGCTCAGTTTGAAGTTTTATGTGCAGAGTTCTAACTTTTTAGCAATGTGCTGCAAGAGTTTTTATTTAAAATTTACTGGCTGCATTTATTTTGAATTTTCATGGTTGATGAATTACCCAGTGACTGAGTGTAAAGGATGGAAGTGATAATGATGAAATTAACCGAAAATATCTGTTAAAAAATTTAAAAACAACAGTGATTCGACCCTACTTCCACACTGCTAGATAAAAGATATCACTGATAAATCGCTGTAGCTATATCCTTGGCTGTTAAACGCCTGATTGTAACTGTAACTTGTAAGGTGCACCTTGGCTGTTAAACACTTTAGTAGTGAACACTTGGCTGTCAAACCTATTAAACTTTTGGCTGTTAAAAGTTGTATCAATATGTAGACTGTGGACTGTTCCAATCAAAACATTTTTATAATTTTGTATCGAGGATAAACTGTGATGAAATTGCTTCTAGCAAGGATTCCTCACCTAGACTAGAGGTGGAAGGTGTATTAGCACCACCAACAGCAGTGATCATCTTGTTTTAGCTTGTCAGCTCATGCTTGCACCAAATTTAGTAACTAATAAATACCACGTAGCAGACACATTGCAATTTGCAACCTCAATCAAATAGTTTCCTATGAGACCAGCTACATTCATGTGAGCCAAATTTTATTTTTGAAGTTTGGAAGAGATCTGGGAATTCCTTTTGGCATAGGATCTTATCTCACATATAGGCTGATACATGATGAAAATGTGAAAATGCTTACCCGGGAGACATTGTAGAAGATTCTGCAGCCAAACAGAATAAATACAAATCTGCCAATTCAATGCCTGTAGATCAGGATATAAAGAAATAATTTCAACACTTCAAAAATCTAAATAAGCGTTGGTTTTCTCAGCATCCCACAGATCAAGATTTTATGCAAAGGTAAGCACTACCAAGTTCAAGTTCAACAACAAATGTATACTGTCTCAGTTCTAAAATGAAAAAATATACCAAAAAAGTCAAGCTTTCTTTTCTGAAGATTGACCATTTTCAACAAGAGTTTCTCCATGGTGGACTGCTTGTCTGTCAATTCCACAATAAGAAGCCTCACACATGGCCTTGGGAATGGGTCGATTGCCAAAGTCCTCAGGAAAGCAATCAAATTCTGGTCCAAAATTAAACTGCACTGTACAGTTAGGTTGATTTGGAAGGGTGTAAATAGAAGCTGCAGGGTAATATCTGCACTGGTGCCTCTATAATTCTATTGTTTGGTGGGAGAAGTATCCTTAGTCCAGTTTGTCATTATCTGACAGATTTTCTTGAATAAGAGATTTACAGAAATCAAGGATAGAGTCAGCATCTGTCTTAATTGTCATGGAATTAAGACACCTGTTTTTACCTGCCCTTAATTAAAATTTAAAACAGATATAAATCCTAGCAGTAAACCATGAAGTGAGCCAATAATGGGAGCAATTAATTGTCATGGAACTGGAAGTTGAACTGTTCGTTTTGTTTCTTTTCTTGCCTTCAGCAACATTTATATTTACATAAATCTTGTAACTTATTTCCACTTGCTTGGAACTGGAAGTCACGTAAAACAAAACTGTGATGCCTGGCCTGTGTAAGAAAATAAAAAGCTACAGCCTAGTAGCCTACAACAGTACACTGTTTTGAATCACTTTTGTATGGCCTGTGTAAGAAAACTGTTTTGAATCACTTTTCCTTTTTCTAAATTCTAACTAATGAAAATGTAATTTAAAAAAAAATTGCAGACATTTCAGACTTCAAGTCTTCACCAATTTTCAACAATCAGAGGTTCAGAACCTTCAAATTTCAATGGCACCCCCAAAATCAACTGCTGTAGCTTGGAATTTTGTCCAAAAAGATGGTTTTAATCTTTCATGTCAGCTGTGTGGACATAATTTCACTAGCACTTTAACTAGAGCAGTGGATCACCTTCTCAGTATTAGCAATGGAAGTGGAGGTGGTGTTGAAGCTTGCACTAAGATCACCAATGAACAAAAAGCCACAGTGTAGAAAGACCATTCCAATTCACAGATGCAAAAGCAGAAAAGGGTAAATAAGAGGCAGCGAATTGAGAGGGAGATTGCCATGTCTTCCTCCAACACCATTAATTCAGTTTCAAACATTGGTGGATCAAGTTCTACTCAAGCAAAAACAGGTGGAACGAAAACATTAAATCCGTTCTGGAAACCTGCTGAGTATTTTTATGTATGTGCAATTCCCTTTAATGTGGCGAGGAGTCCATATTTTAAAAATGTAATTAAAAAGGCCATTGATTTTGGGAAGGGCTATGTTCCTCCTAGATCAGAAGCTTTAAGGACAACTTTGCTAAAGAGAGCGAAAGACAGAGTGAAAGGAAAGTTGGCTGATATTAAAGAGTCTTGGAAGCTTACAGGATGCACAATTTTGAGTGATGGTTGGTCAGATTTGTGTCATCGCCCATTGATCAATGTGCTTGTTTATTGTCCTCAAGGGGTACTTTTCTTGAAGGCAATAAATGCAATGGATCGAGTGAAGACATCAGAATTTATTTTTGGAATTTTGGATGAAGCGATTCAAGAGGTTGGGGTGGAAAATGTTGTCCATGTTGTTACAGATAATGCATCAAATTGTGTTGGTGTAGGGAAGCTGATTATGGAAAAATATAATCAGATTTATTGGACTCCTTGTGCAGCTCAATGCTTGGATTTAATGTTGCATGACTTAGCCAAATTTCCTTGGGTCAATGAAACAATCCGAAGAGCCAAAACAATTTCAAACTTCATCATCAACCATCGTCTCACTTTGAGCATATACAGGAAGAATGCATCAAAAGAGTTGTTGAGGCCTTGTGATACAAGGTTTGCCACTTTTTATATTACTCTGAAAAAAGTTGTTGAGGAAAAAGCGAGCCTAAGAGCTGTTTTTTGCAACACTGAGTGGGAGAGATCTACCCTCTCTAAAGAAACTAAGAGGAAAAATGTTGAACAAATAGTGCTCAATAATGGCTTTTGGGAAAATGCAAACAAGGTTTTAAAAATTTGTGGCCCAATTGTTAATGTGCTCCGCATGGTTGATGGTGACAAACCTTGTATGGGTTTTGTTTATGAAAGCCTTGATTTTTTTTTTTTTTGAATTGATCGGAGAATCCACAGTATAAACATTTTTGAACCAACGTTTCGAATCCCAAGTGGGATCCATCATCAGGGTTGAAGAATGATGATAAGAGAAGAGCAAGCAGGGAGAATAAATACTAACGAGGCCAAAACTATCTAAGAATGAATAAACAGTCGGCTAGAACCCTAATTTTATTTTATTTTATTATTATTATTCTTATTTTTATTTCATTTTAATTATTATTAATACTTATCATTTAAATAAATTAATATAATAATAACTTTTACATTAATTAATATAATATTAATATTAATATGATAATAAATAATTATTATATAATAAATAATTATCTATTACTAAAAAATAAATAAATAATAATTAATTTAAAATTTTTATAATACCAATTATTAATTAATAACTAAATTAATAAGACCAAAACATATTCTAAATGATTAATATTCACAGTTAACCTAAATAATAAATTTTTAATTCATATTTATTGATTAATATATTAATTTAGATTATATTATATTAGAAAATATAAATAATTGATAGTTAAAATAGATGAATATAATAATTCATATATTAATTAATAAAATAGCTGATAAATAAATTAGAATAGACTTTTAAATTTTTATTTTTATTTTTATTTATATATAATTAAAATAATAATGATCAACTATTTGATTACAAAATAAATTAAATTAATAAATATTTGATCTTATTAATAATTAATTATTTATACTAGATTAATATAATAATTCATAAATTCATAAAATAACTAATGTATAAATCAAAATTAATAATAATCAATTATTTTATAATAAATAATTAATTTCTATTTATATTTTGAATAATGTATAATAATTATTTAATAATTGATTAATTTTTATTATTATTATATAATAATAATTAAATGTTATATTAATAATTATTAATAAATTATAAAACTAATGTCTTATAAGTTATAATAGATTAATAATTCTTAAAATAATTTTTTTTTTGTTTTTTTTTTTTTTTAAGGAATAAATTAATAAATTTTTATATATTTATTATATTAGAAAACATAAATAGTTAATATATAGTTAACTAATGAATAAATTAATTGATAGCTCTATATAGAAAGAAATTAAATTATTATAGAATAAAAGAGGACAACATACCTGAGGACGCATTACCTGGGGATGGGATGGCGACTTTTAACTTCATTGATCAAGGGCAGCCAGCTTCCGCTAATTTCCAAACCATTGTCTCTGTTCAGATTCTGAGGATACTTCATAATTTCAATAGCTTCTCTGATCTTCCGTCTTTGATGGTGTTCCTCTCTTGCGATAATAGAAGCGTTTTCCAGGCAAATGTGGTGCTTGGTCTTCAAGGAGTGTTCTGCCAGTGCTGAGGTACGAGATCTTCCATTCTTGATATCAGCGCCATGTTCTTTGAGCCTTGTCTGGAGGGAGCGACCTGTTTCACCTATGTAGCTTTTTCCACAAGAGCAATCTATCTTATAGACTCCCTTAAGCTGAAAATTGTCAATATCATCTTTAACAGACTTCAAACCTTGTCTGATGGTCCCCGGAGCTGAGAAATGAGTGAAAATGTTCTTCTTTCTTAGGATTTTAGCGATTTTGTCTGTAACACCAAGGATATAAGGAAGAAAAATCTTACCCTGAGGTTGATCTTGCGCCTTATGCTCATGGGATGACAACTTTCTTTCAGCTCTCTCTATGGCTTTTTTAATCTCATGCTCCTTGTAGCCTATATTCTTGAAAACTGAAACCAAATGCCTCTTTTCTTCATTCAGATGCTCTGAGTCGGAAATTCGAAGGGCTCTGATGGCAAGGGTGTTTAGAACACCAAACTTTTGGGCCGGGTGATGGTGGGAATCCGCATGGAGGTAGCTTTCCGTGTGGGTTGACTTTCTGAAAACTTTGTGGCCTAGAGAGCCATCTTCCTTTCTGATGATTAGAACGTCCAAAAATGGGATGCTCATATTCTCTTCAAGTTCCATTGTAAATTTTATTTCAGGAGAAATGGAGTTTAAGTGAATGAAAAACTTATCAAGTTCTGCTTTACCATGGGTCCATTTTATGTTGGTATCATCGACAAAACGCTTCCACCACGCCGGCTTTAAAGGATAAGATTCAAGGGCCTTCTTTTCAAAGTGTTCCATATACAAGTTGGCTACGATCGGTGATAGGGGTGATCCCATAGCCACACCTGTTGTCTGCTCATAAAATATTCCTTGGAAGGTGAATACTGTTGACCTTAAGCAGATTTCCGCCAGCTTTGCAGTCTCCGGATCAGTAACATCTTTTATAACCTGAATGGCTTCATCAAGAGGAATCTTTGTGAATAAGGATACCACGTCAAAGCTAACAAGAATGTCATCACGTTCCATCTTTTCATTTTTGATTAGATTCACAAAATCATGGGAGTCTTTGATGAAGGAATCAGTATTTCCGACAAGGGGTTTTAGGATTTTAGCAACATATTTCGCAAGCTCATATGTTGGGGAGCCAAACATATGAGCTTGCGAAATATGTTGCTAAAATCCTAAAACCCCTTGTCGGAAATACTGATTCCTTCATCAAAGACTCCCATGATTTTGTGAATCTAATCAAAAATGAAAAGATGGAACGTGATGACATTCTTGTTAGCTTTGACGTGGTATCCTTATTCACAAAGATTCCTCTTGATGAAGCCATTCAGGTTATAAAAGATGTTACTGATCCTGAGACTGCAAAGCTGGCGGAAATCTGCTTAAGGTCAACAGTATTCACCTTCCAAGGAATATTTTATGAGCAGACAACAGGTGTGGCTATGGGATCACCCCTATCACCGATCGTAGCCAACTTGTATATGGAACACTTTGAAAAGAAGGCCCTTGAATCTTATCCTTTAAAGCCGGCGTGGTGGAAGCGTTTTGTCGATGATACCAACATAAAATGGACCCATGGTAAAGCAGAACTTGATAAGTTTTTCATTCACTTAAACTCCATTTCTCCTGAAATAAAATTTACAATGGAACTTGAAGAGAATATGAGCATCCCATTTTTGGACGTTCTAATCATCAGAAAGGAAGATGGCTCTCTAGGCCACAAAGTTTTCAGAAAGTCAACCCACACGGAAAGCTACCTCCATGCGGATTCCCACCATCACCCGGCCCAAAAGTTTGGTGTTCTAAACACCCTTGCCATCAGAGCCCTTCGAATTTCCGACTCAGAGCATCTGAATGAAGAAAAGAGGCATTTGGTTTCAGTTTTCAAGAATATAGGCTACAAGGAGCATGAGATTAAAAAAGCCATAGAGAGAGCTGAAAGAAAGTTGTCATCCCATGAGCATAAGGCGCAAGATCAACCTCAGGGTAAGATTTTTCTTCCTTATATCCTTGGTGTTACAGACAAAATCGCTAAAATCCTAAGAAAGAAGAACATTTTCACTCATTTCTCAGCTCCGGGGACCATCAGACAAGGTTTGAAGTCTGTTAAAGATGATATTGACAATTTTCAGCTTAAGGGAGTCTATAAGATAGATTGCTCTTGTGGAAAAAGCTACATAGGTGAAACAGGTCGCTCCCTCCAGACAAGGCTCAAAGAACATGGCGCTGATATCAAGAATGGAAGATCTCGTACCTCAGCACTGGCAGAACACTCCTTGAAGACCAAGCACCACATTTGCCTGGAAAACGCTTCTATTATCGCAAGAGAGGAACACCATCAAAGACGGAAGATCAGAGAAGCTATTGAAATTATGAAGTATCCTCAGAATCTGAACAGAGACAATGGTTTGGAAATTAGCGGAAGCTGACTGCCCTTGATCAATGAAGTTAAAAGTCGCCATCCCATCCCCAGGTAATGCGTCCTCAGGTATGTTGTCCTCTTTTATTCTATAATAATTTAATTTCTTTCTATATAGAGCTATCAATTAATTTATTCATTAGTTAACTATATATTAACTATTTATGTTTTCTAATATAATAAATATATAAAAATTTATTAATTTATTCCTTAAAAAAAAAAAAAAATATTTTAAGAATTATTAATCTATTATAAGACATTAGTTTTATAATTTATTAATAATTATTAATATAACATTTAATTATTATTATATAATAATAATAAAAATTAATCAATTATTAAATAATTATTATACATTATTCAAAATATAAATAGAAATTAATTATTTATTATAAAATAATTGATTATTATTAATTTTGATTTATACATTAGTTATTTTATGAATTTATGAATTATTATATTAATCTAGTATAAATAATTAATTATTAATAAGATCAAATATTTATTAATTTAATTTATTTTGTAACCAAATAGTTGATCATTATTATTTTAATTATATATATAAAAAAAAAAAAAAAAATTAAAAGTCTATTCTAATTTATTTATCAGCTATTTTATTAATTAATATATGAATTATTATATTCATCTATTTTAACTATCAATTATTTATATTTTCTAATATAATATAATCTAAATTAATATATTAATCAATAAATATGAATTAAAAATTTATTATTTAGGTTAACTGTGAATATTAATCATTTAGAATATGTTTTGGTCTTATTAATTTAGTTATTAATTAATAATTGGTATTATAAAAATTTTAAATTAATTATTATTTATTTATTTTTTAGTAATAGATAATTATTTATTATATAATAATTATTTATTATCATATTAATATTAATATTATATTAATTAATGTAAAAGTTATTATTATATTAATTTATTTAAATGATAAGTATTAATAATAATTAAAATGAAATAAAAATAAGAATAATAATAATAAAATAAAATAAAATTAGGGTTCTAGCCGACTGTTTATTCATTCTTAGATAGTTTTGGCCTCGTTAGTATTTATTCTCCCTGCTTGCTCTTCTCTTATCATCATTCTTCAACCCTGATGATGGATCCCACTTGGGATTCGAAACGTTGGTTCAAAAATGTTTATACTGTGGATTCTCCGATCAATTCAAAAAAAAAAAACCACAGATCTCTCAAATCCAAAAGCCTTGATTGTTGCAAAGAGGCCATTGCAACTGCTTTTAATAATGTGGAAGCTGATTAGAAGGAGATATGGGATTTAATTGATCATAGATGGAAGATGATGCATAGTCCATTACATGCAACAACATGCTATTTGAACCCTAGATTGTTTGGGTTACCAAGACATAAGGATGAAGAAATCATCAATGGACTTATCTAGTCTATTGAGAAGCTAAATCCAGATCCAGAGATTGCAGGTTTGATCAGAAGTCAGTTGAGGGCATATAGGTTAGAAGAAGGGTTATTTGGAACACAATCAACAAAGTATGATAGGAGCAAAAGTGATCCAGCAGTATGGTGGGAATTTTATGGTTCAGGGGCACCAGAGTTGCAAAATTTTGCAATTCGTATCTTAAGCCAGGGAACAAGTGCATCAACATGTGAAAGGAATTGGAGTTCCTTTGACCACATTCATTACAAAAAAAGAAATAGATTGTCATCTGGAAGATTAGAAGATCTTGTTTATGTTCGTAGTAACTTGCAGTTGGCATTGAAGAATGTGGCTAAAGAGTCATCCAATTCTTCTACTCTGTGGATCGATCCTGTTCCAAATGCAACAATGGATGATGCTGATTTGTACATTGATAGTGACATAAACACTGACAGGGAATTCATTGATGAATCTGGTGCTGAAGCATCTAGCGGATTCACAGCTCATACTGCTCTTGATGACATAGAACTTTTTGATATAACAAGTGGGCAATAGGAACATCAAGAATAAAACTTGTGTTCCTGTTTAGATTTCTAGTTTAATTTTTGCATGAACAATTTTCTAAAACTGCCAAGCTACTTTAAAGTTTAAACTTTTGAGTTTATATATAATTATATTTTGATATATTGAGGAATTGCTCCCATTATTGGCTCACTTCATGGTTTACTGCTCACTGTCATAAACGAAAAGAGGTCTGAAAACATATTAGAGGCTTAAGTTTATTTCCACTGTTTGCTTGCTTCAATCTAACCTGAAAAGGAGTGGTGATTTTAGGACTGTTTTCAACACTTGGTATTAAAGTTGACTGCTGTCATAAATGATAAAGGTTCTTGGCATCCTTTTGAAGGTTATTTACTATTATTTACTATTATCTCAATCCTTTTGAAAATGCTCAACTTTTTAACAAAACGAAACAGTCTTTTGCATGTGAAATAGAGTTACCTTTATGCAGTTCTGTTTGGTTTTTTCTGCTTCTGATTTTGCTGCTATGCAGCTATTTCACTGCTTTATTTCTCATGTCAGCACAAAAGCTTTTTCTTGGGAAATGCACAGTGAGGAAAGCATACATCTGTCAGACGGTTTTGTATCTTATAATGCAGAGTTTTTCATTGAACTGCCAAAAGAATATCTATTTGTATGTGTTAGTGGATGTGTCATATTTAAACCAATATAAGTGAATTTTTTTGGCCTTTGCTGTCTTGTACTTGTTCACATTTGAGGTGGATAATTTCCTTTGCAAGAGTTTACTTTTGAGTCACATGTTGATAGTCAATTATGTACTACGGGCTTATAGTTCAATACCATGCGGCCATGCCTACTTAAGTAGTAGCATGCTCATGATACTTACCCTTGTATTTCATATGCAGCTAAAATCTAATATGGTATGTGAGAATGATTTTGTCTTAACAATGGTGTTACAGTGTAATATTCTGGAGTTGGCTTCTTAGCCTTCTGAAGTTGCAAACATTTATATCGAGGGCATCTTTTAAGTTTTAGGTATATTACCTTCTAGTGCAAGAAAGTTAAATGTTTAGTTACTAACTGAAGTTGTACAAGGCACAAAAGCTTGTCGCTGGGGGTAAGGTGTCGGGGTCCTGGGTAAGACATCCTGTAAGTCCTGGGTCCTGCTAATAGCATCCTGAAGGGTGGTTGGTCTAGCGGATCTGACTAGACCCCGAAGTGGCTCTGCTAACCCCTCAACATACATGTAAATCCTCCATGCCACGGATAGATCTGGCACCATCACTGAAACCCTCAAGAAATCTGAAATGTAGGTCTCTGGGCTCCCAGTCTGTTTGAGCCTCGTCAGCTCCACAAAGTGCTATTCTGGATCCCTCCGGTCAAACCTCTCCATCAATCTCCTTGTGAACTCGGCATATGTCGTCACTGTGGAGCATCCGAGTGTAACCATCCCATGGAACCACCAATTCTGGGCCTCACCATCCAAATCTAATGTTGCCACCTTGATGGCCTCCGTCTCCGACATCTGGTTAAGCTGGAAGTAAATGTCCAGCTTCTGCACCCAAGACTTTGCCGAACTGTTTGATGAACCATCAAACATAAGCAAGTGGAATCTACTAGCTGCACGGTGGGTGTCACCATCATGATAATGCCGGTACCCTCTGTGATGGTCGTGGGGTCTACTATCCCGCTGGAGCTGAACAAAGTCTCTGAATGAGAGAGCCTCCCTGAACTTCTGCAAAGTAATCGCCCATATGACCGGGCTCTGCCCCCTGCTGGGCTCCGGCCCCCGTGTCTGCTCCTAAGAAAGTGGGCATAGTAGAGCGTGTAGGGGCATTTGAGGCCACCTGCTGAGTAGTATCACGCTGCTTTGGCAAATGGTGGGACGCACCCGATCCCTCACCAACTTAGAAAACTCGTGGGCTCTCACGCTGTCTAGCCTCTACTGCTGTCAATCTCTGCCCCCTCACCGCAATCTGCCTCGACAGATCCTGTATTGATTTGAGGAGCATGTCCGCAAATCTCTTCCCGTCCTCATCTGCCATCGGATCGTCCTGCTTTGCGTCCACCATAGGCTCCTTCTGTTTTGCATCCACCACAGGCTCCTCTTGTTCTGCGTCCACCACCAGAACGCAGTCTCCCTCTCCGTGAGTGTTCTCCAACCTACGCCCAGTGTCTCTGTATCTTCTACCTCTGTAACAGATGTAGGGCTTTTCCATCGGTGTCATAGATTGCTAGCTCCACAGGTTGAGCCAGATCTATGCTCTGATACCACTGTAGTATCCTGTTTCCGAGATATTCCCCAAAACCCAGTAAAATCCAACCAAATACGTATAAATGATATAATAACTGGGAAGCTCAAAGTGATAAAAATAACAATGGTGCAACATATAACAATATAACCATGAGATATAAGCAGATACTCAAGAAATGCAGAGATAAATGCTAAGCCATTTTATTATACTGAGTAATAGAATGAGTACAGGAGGTGATCAGAAAGATGGCACTTCGACTTGCACAAGGCAAGTGAAGAAATACACTCGGAATAACAAAGGAATGGCCTCTCTCTGAACTGCGTCCAAGCTGCTGGAGAACTATCGTGCTGCTGCTGCTGGTGGAAATCAAATGAGGATTTGGGGTTGTTCCTCTCCTCAGAAAATGCTGAAACTTTCTAATCGGATTCTACTCAAGAAATCCAGAAAAACCCAGAAAGCTTTTCTGAAATGGCTGACCCTCGAAAATCGCCCCCCTGAGGACCCACGCAATCCCTCAAGGCTCCGCGCTGCCACTGAAATGAACCCACTACAACTCTGCCTGAAACTCAGCCAAAATCCTCCAATATGCAAGGGTTGATCCCCTGCTCAACCTCCTAGCACAAATCCCCCTGCAAAACCTCAATCTAGAACTCCTGCCAGAATGAACTGCGTCATCCCTCTCAAGGCTGCGTAGTCATTCAAGATGCTTAATCCTCCTGCCAAAATGCTGATGAAACTACTACAAAAATACTAATGGAAATACCTTGCCCGAGCAGGCACTCGAAGTCCCCTGGGTCTAAGGGTGAGATCTTCGAACGGAGACACTCAATGCACTAAACAATGCTGTAGACTAGCTAAACAACCAACGTGCTCTATGTCGAAGTGACTAGCTCAAATGCACATAATCAGATACCAAAATGAGGAGGCTCCTCTCTCCTTTATAGCGTTGGCCTCTCTCAATCCCAAGGCTTACCTCCTCCAATGTAGCTTTCCTCTTGCCACGTGTTTCTCACCATTTGCGTAGTCACTCCAAGGGTCTACGTGGGCCCCTCCTCTACATGGTTCTTTGGCCCGCCGTTGGCTCACCTTTTAAGTTACAACGTTGTGCTACTAGGAGTGTCTTTATTCATGAAGTGAGTATGCCCCCCTCTCCTCACCTTTTTATTTATAAATAGCTATAGAAGGCAAAATTGAGCAAAATCGAATATTCCAATTAGCCATGGCTAATTAGGAATATTACATTCTTCTTCTTCATAGTTCAACAGAGCAGAGCAGAGCAGTGCATTGATGGCAGAGATAGTACAAATTGGCAGATGGATTAGCAGATGGAGTTCTCCCTAGTTGAGAGGGAGTGTTAAAATTGGCAACTAGGGCCAAAATCCACATGGGTCATCTTATTTATGAAAACTAATATTTTTCCTGGATTCCTCTCTTCGAGAGGTGTAGGATTGATCTATAGATCATCCGATTCTGACATGTGCAAATGAAGTTATGAATTTATTTTGATTATGGTCAAATTGTCAAGGTCGACCATCAAACTTATGTAGGCTCAGAAGCCCAACAGTCATGTCTATTCATCCTCAACGTTGCATATAAGTAGAAGGTGACTTAGCCTCATTTGGACACACTCATCTTCATACTTCTCTCTCTCTCTCCTCATTGATTGGGGTACAGATTTCTGGGCCTCTCTCTCTCTCCACACATAAGAAATTTCAGGAGAGCGAAATTTCAGGAGAACGAAATTTCAGGAGACCAAAACTTCAGGAGACCAAATTTTAGGACAGTTTGACCATCATGTGTTGACCTCCTTTGACTGCGGTTTTGTGAGGGCTATCTTTGTTTGGGCAGACCGCATTTTTGGTCACAGAAATCGAGGCTAAATGTTGACTGTTGACTGACATTGACTTTTCTAGTCAGGGCTCTTTTGTTGATGTTGTAAATTATCAGATTTGTAAATTGTACTATCTCTCTCTGCTGAACTAGTGAAGACTAAAAGAAGATTTGATCAAGGGTTTCTCCACATTGGGGTTTGTCCCTGGCTAGTGCCAGATCTTGTGTCCTCTTGTCTTCTACTTTTTATGTTTATGTTCTATTTGCATTTTACTATCATGTTGATGTGATTGCTAATCTGAATATTGAAACTGGGCCAATAAAGAAATTGAAGTAAAATTGGTCTCAAGCATAGAACATACCATTGTTGCTTAAAATTAACATAGTCACTTCCACAAAATCAATGCTAGGAACAATATACAATAGAGTGTAAGACTATGAGAGCACTTATGCAATTTATGCTCCAATGACCTCACAATGAACAATAGGTGACTATTATGACAACAGTGACCACAACAAGTAAATTAACTTTATATGCCCAATTTAAAGTGCAAATACTTGCCCAATGTAATGAAAAGAAACCCAATTATCAAATCAAACTTTGCCAACTCAAGAATTTGGATAGATTAGCCTTTCAAATATATAATTTACCACTGTTATATCAGATTTGTTATGCAGAGATGTCAGTCACCAAAAATTCTAGATTCATGCCAAGCTATGATTGCCCAACTTATGCAATTTATTCCTTAATATGCCAAGCAACTTATGAATGATTTTTTAGGGCAATTTAGGATGTTTTTATCACTGTTATGAGTTAATTTACTTGCTGAAGTAAAACAATGAGGAAACAAGGGTTAGGAGATCAAACCCTTAGGCCCTAGGCCTTGAAGTCTACTAGCCCAACTTGTGCAAAATTTTGTCCAATGACTTGATACCTGAAAATACAAACTTTGAACCAATTTTCTCTGCAAAACACACCAACAATCAGTCTAGAAAAATTTCAGAGATAAGCATATGGAAATTTAGGGCCAAGAGAGGGCAAGAGAGAGGCCAAAAATGAAGGGAAAAGGCCTTAATAGGCTTGTAGCTAGGGTAAAAGGCCAATTAGGCCTTACGGCAAGCCCAAAAAAGGCTGTTGTTTAGCGTGGGAAGGGCCGAAAGGCCCACTAGGGGCTGCGGCCTAGGGTTTGAGGCCATAATGCCTGCGACACCCTAGGGAAGGCCTCAAAAGAGGCAGCCGCAAGCCCTTGAAGAAGTACCTCTAAGGCTCGCGACAAGGGTTATAGGACAGGCTAAGAGCCCTATGGCTTACGACCAGCCTTAGGAAGGCTGAAAGGGGTGATGCAGAGGGATAGTAGGATGACTGAGGGTTTGGAGGAGAAAATCGAAGCTAGGAGCCCTGAAAACCTTGAAACCCTTGCTCCAATTTTTGTTTTTTATGCTTCAACTCTTCAATTTTCTGAAAACTTTTCCATGGCTGGCCCTACAAAATTCCTAGAGACTAGGTCTTACCCTCAAGAGCCTAGATCTAGCTCCACTTTAGCATTTTCTCTTGATTCAACCTCCAAAAATAGAAATAAAACACCAAAAACCCCAAAATATATACAAAATACTTAAAACCCCAAAACCCAAGTTATAAAAAAAATAATTTACAAATTAGATTTACAAAATTATTTACAAAATCTACAAATATACAAGGGTTTTGAAATTTTTTTAAAATTTTGAGAAAAATATTTTTTGGCTTTTTTTCCTTGATAAATGGCTAAAAATGCTTTAAAAAACCCATGCACACTATAGTATTAGCGAAGATTTAGTCCACTATACAAATACTTAGGATCCAAGCAAAATGATCCTTGCCCATAGTTTGTGAACTTGGAGACCAAGGACTGAAGTACCTGCAAACACTATTTATTATCTCAAAATAATCATATATAAGCACAACATAGGAAGGCCGTAGTCAGTACATACCACAAATCAATGAACAAGTACATCTTGAGTTACACCCCAAAGTCTTTATTATGGAAGAAAATAGTTCTCAACGGGACAATAGTTTATACAAATGGTTCAGCAGCAATTTCTTAGCCAAAAATTAGATGGCTAGAGACTCAAATGACTCTCTAATTTATAGCTAAATCTTCTAAGTGGAAAAATAAAGGCTAGTTTCTTTGATCCTTGTCAAAGTAAGCTCAAATGTCAAATAATACTTTATTATCTTTTAATCTTAGTCGTTGAAATAATTATTTTTGAGGAAAATTCAAATTTTTTTGATCCCTTTTTGTTAACTCAAAATTAATTATTTTGCGCTAATTTCCTCAAAAAATTGACTTTGACTTAACTACCAAGGTCCAAGAGTCCAATTTTTTTTGAAATAGACAATATTTCCTTGGTGGAGGACTTTTAAAAATTGATGCTTTTAGGACCCACGAATTTTTCCACTTGGAGAATTATTTTTCCTAAGACATTTTAATTAATTAATTTTCTGGCTTAGGATTTAATTTTTATTTCGCCAGAAAAATTAATTAATTTACACATGAGGATTTAATTATTTTTCCACCCTCTAATAGATAAGATTTCACAACCAAAACCCTCAAAAGGGGGAATACACATTTCGCTTAGACCCTGGAGAGACATACCCAATTCTGCGACACAACATGATTTAGTAGGCCAAGTGATTTGTAATAAAATAATTTAGCCAACTAGCTTAAATTATTCCCAAATCACTTTTACATAAGACTTGACTAGAACACTAGGACTCCCCTAAGACTTTGATGAAGAATTCCACTCTAGCTTTGGGGTGAGGATGGAGGGAAAAACTTTGCAGACCATTTGTGTTTAGAAACACACATGAGTCAATGAGATGAAAAACCTCTTAGGATGAAACTTTTTGCCAAAATAGTAGGCATACCTAGCTTGTTACATACTTTCACTATCTTACTAGGATCATTTACATTACATATCTTGCAGAATGGGTTTACAAATGACATGTAGACTCTGGATAGATGATATGATCCTTAAAAAATTTGGTCCTTCAACTTCCTCGGAACTTTGATAAATTGAGTTCAACACCCTCTAGACAATATAGGGTGGTTTGGTTGCTTGCATGTACTTTCACTATCTTACTAGGATCATTTACATTACATATCTTGCAGAATGGGTTTACAAATGACATGTAGACTCTAGATAGATGATATGATCCTTCAAAAAATTTGGTCCTTCAACTTCCTTGGAACTTTGATAAATTGAGTTCAACACCCTCTAGACAACATAGGGTGGTTTGGTTGCTTGCATGTACTTATGGAGTTGGCTCAGGGATGCATGGGTTGCGAAAATGTCCACAACTCCACATTGCAATTGTGTTATAATGGTAACTATTTTTTTTTTGTGCACACGCTTAATATATTTTCAAATCTCTTCTTGTTATGCCAAATTCAAAATTTATTATGCCCAATTAAATTTTATTAAGTACTATTATTAAATGAGTCTTGAATTTTCATATAATCAACATTTATTATTATTATTATTATTATATGCGATATGTTATCATATTGTAATGTAGTTATATGTACATTACAATTGGATATTAGATATGATGGAAAGGGATTTGTTAACTTTGGTGAAGACTTGTGAGCAAATGTATCCTTTTTGAACCTTTTTGTAGTAGCTTTAATTTTAATTTAGGTGTTATAATAATCAATACTATTTCAAGATTGTCGCAATAATGTTTTTTATTTTTATTTTTTATTTTTTGAGCTGCATTTATAATTTTTTTCTATGTAATTCTTATTGATATTGTGTACGTGTATGATATTTGGTATATTTTTATGGTTAGACAAGATTCATGGATTAATTATCTTCTTGTTTCAGCACTTTGATGAAGCTGCAAATGCATTCTATGAAGGAGTGGAGCTTGATCCTGAAAATAAAGAACTTGTTGATGCATTTAGGTAATAAAGTACACTTTTTATTGTTATGTTTTTTTTAAGAGAAAAATAAAAAAAGAAGATATTTTTATACTACTGTTTGTTGATTCTATCATTTGTGAATCTTCTAAGAGTGAATAAAATGTTTTTTCTATAATACTATGGTTCAATTAGGATGTATTTTGCTTTCATTTTGTCACCCTAATATTTTGTATTTCATCTTCTCCCTTTGATGGTTGTCATGATCTAAATTATCCAAAAAGACAGAATAAACGTTGAATGCACCTAATATACATGTGGAGGAAGGCTCCCAACAATAGTAATGATAGGTTGTAGTAACTCATAAGACATTAGGGGAATAACTCACAATAACCAAAGATAACAATATCAAACAATCATATACACTCGTGTATGGATATATTAATATCTTATATACACTAGCCCTCAGAGGCATTACTCTTGGAGACCTAGTTATAAGTTGACCTACTATTTGTCTATACAGGTGACGCCTTATCCTTTGAAATCCTTCATTAATGAATATAAGTTAATTTCCCATATATCTCCTTAAAAATCCTGGTGTATGCTTTGTTACATGAAGCATGGGAAGTAAAAACCAAGAGATTAGGTGGATCAAAGAATAATATTCCAAGGGAGAGGCAGCGTCTAAAGATACCATTAAAACACTAGCACAGTTGAACATAGATGAGATATGTAAAGTGTAAGAAACCAACAAATTTCCATACAGATACACACAAACACAAACACACACACACACACCGATTTGTTGATTTTTCAAGTGCAATATGGACAAGCACAATTTCCTGAAACTGATAATTAATTCCAATGGTATTGACATTACTTTAGGTCATTCAGATTATCATTAAACAATTATACTTCAGAGAAATTAAACCATAAATACAGTAGGACAGTAGAGATCACTAATTAATTAAATTATTTAATTAATGTTATTTATGAATATTTTATTCATAACATTTCCACCCCCTTTAGAGATGCTTTGTCCTCAAAGCATAACAAGAAGGGTTTCCTCTAGTTGAACACGTTGCTATGGAGTGGCATCACAAGACCTTAAGGAGATTTCGAAATTGATGTTTCGAGACGAGAAGACATTCAAAACAGAAAAAGAGATCAAGTCTTTTCATCAGTAAGCTTTGGGGACAATTTTTTTTGAAGAGGAAGGCAATGTTATGAATATAATTCACACAAAAATAATAAAATTAATGTAAACAATAATAATTCTAATTAATGATTAATTAGCTAGTAATTAGTTAATGAAGTGGTATGTCCCTAAGGACATGACCATTGGTGAAGAGGTATCTGCTTAGGTAAATAAGCAGACCCTCACCCTCATTTGTAATCATATCATCAATTCTTTTATATAATATTTATACAACTACTTGTCCTACAATGGATGTCTTGGTCTTCGAAGTACTCTGAAGATTATTGTTGCATATATGAACTTTGTTTTTTACAACCTTGCTATTATGCTTTCTAGAGTTCTGTTCAGCCCTATTCCATCATGTTAGGTCCATTAACTATGTTCAATCTCAATCAAGCTACCAATATCCACTATGATATTCTAGTCCAAGCAAATGAATCAAGATCAATGATCCAATACAACCTTTGAATCCCAATGCAAGTTTAGCCATATTTACAAATCTCAATAAGGAATACTTCATGACAGTAAGATGTTTCCATCAAAGAGGGAATATGGAATTCCAATGTCCTCCACAAAATTTGTCGTTAACAGATCATCAATATTTGTGCATGCCAGTGTTTTACGAAACGGCCGTACCGAAACGGAAACGGCCGTTTCGTTCCGTTTCATAAAAAAATTTGCTGACCCGGCCTTTGACCCGGCTCGGCTGGCCGAGTCAGCTATGACTCGGTCGAGTCAGCCAATGACTCGGCCGGGTCATAGCTGACCCGGTCAACCCGGCCGGGTCACGTCAAAAAACGGCCGTTTCGTTCAAGTTCAGAAAATATATTTTTGCCTAGACTCTAGAGGGATCTTTGGGACTTTGAGGCTAGATCATGGAATAATTCCAGACCTTTTAGCACGACAGAAGGCCCTCCTTTCTTCAGACAAGCTAGTTACATAGGATATTGTTGAGTTGAATCCTCCTGAGGACTTGTTTAAACTGAACATTGTTACACAGGGCCCATTGTGGAGAGACTGGGGATGGTTGTTTGGTAGGAAAATTCAGCAGTGTGACTCCAAGAAACTCTACTTCCTGTTACATAAAAAACATGTCTTTTCTTCTATGCTTAATGCTTGTTTGAATTCTTCAGATCCCGAGGACAGGTGGATTCACAGATTGCATACCGTTTGTCTTATCAGTTGCAGGTCTTTATCTGGCTAGTCATTTATCAGGGGCTGCCATCCAAGGCCCATTTGACGAATAGTGGGCTTAAAAAAGGACTTTCTCTAGTGTCTGGTGAACCAAAGACAGTGAAACACATGGTTTGGGACTGTCACTTTGCTAGACACTATTGGCAGTGCCATATACAGTATCAGCACTGAGCTTTATTCGAAGGGCAGGTGCATTGTAGAGCAGCCCTCTTTGGCGACTGCAGCTATCTAGTGCTCTCTGCCTTTGCGAGCATTTGGAACTACCTCAAAATTACTACATTCTTCACTATCTGTAGGTTAAGGTGGAAATTTGTTTTTGTTGATGTTGTCACTTCAATTCAGTCGTTGTCTTCTAACAAGAGGGAAGAGATATGTATGCAATCGTCGGCTAAAGGTTTTCTTGTTATGAAAGATGCTAAAAATATGGACACTCCAGCATATTCTGATTGTATTTCTGCTCCAGCACTGATTAAGACTCAAGAGTATACACTTATCACATGATATATTATATACAATTCCAGTTTTGTTTTTCTCTTGTAGATACTCAATGTTAGCATAGAATGTATTTGCAATTTAGAAAGAAAAGTGCATGGAGCTTATATAACTTTGAGGTTGGCACTCATAAAACCAATCTAAAACAACAATCTTTTATTTGCCCCAATAAATATTTAATGTATTTTTTACAACGACCGAGTCATTGAAATCGAGCCGGCCGAGTCATTGCCGAGTCCGAGTCCGAGTCCCAGTCGATCCTCGGCCGAGTCCGAATCCGAGTCCGAGTTGTAAAACACTGGTGCATGCAACAACCTCCAAGTTTCTTCTTGCAAATTTTCAAATTCTAAGAGGATTGTTTTACTTCCTCCATTGAATATGGTTACCATATGAAGATGTGAAGGCATGCTAATATTACTTCTTGATCGAACTTAACTTTGCAAAAGCTTTATCCCTTCAAACCAAATTTTCCTTTACAAAATCATCATCAACAACATTTGTCCATCATTGCTAAGCTACTGAGGCATCTTCACACTGTTGGGGTTGTGGCCTCGCCTTAGGCAAGTTGTGGCTCTCCTCTGTACTTCTGTCCCTGGAATTTATTCATAGAAAAACAACCTTGTTTACAACTTTTCTTACCTCTTCACAGGTTTGGGGTACATTAGCTTCTTCTGCCCTCCAAACTGAGGCTTCTTTGCTTCCTTTGTTCACCCACTGAAGCCTCTTAGCCTTCCCATTTTTGGATTGAGGCCCCTCGGCCCTCCTGCGACTAGGGCCGAGGCCATTCAATTCTGATGTAACTAGGGCTGAGGCCATTCGACCCTAATCTATGGTTTTTATCCCTTCTCCAAACTTGGTCAAAACTTTGTTTTACCATGTTTAGACATAACTAGAGCTCAACCCTTAGAGATACTCGGTATCATTTACTCGTGGTCAAAGATGAGGGCTATCAAAAATGGATTAGGATTTGTCTCTGAAATGAGAAGGGTTGATGCTAGTTGTGAGAGAACAAACCCTAGAAGAATAACAAGCCCTAAAATTTGTGCACCTTCCAGCTTATTCTCAGCCTTAAAAAAGGGAGCCATTTGATCAAAAGTCTGGTCATTGATTTGATTGGAAAAGAGGTGTCTTCAATAAGTGATCTTAATGCAATTTCTTAACCTTGCTCTGATACCATGTTGATTTTTCAAGTGCAATATAGACAAGCACAATTTCTTGAAATTGATAATTACTTCCAATGATGTTGATATTACTTTAACACATTCAAATTATCATTAAGCAATTATACTTCAGAGAAATTCAACCATAAATGTATTAACAATAGAGATCATAGTAGAACAATAATGCACAAAGACATAAGAAATTTTACCTTGGGAAAACCCTTAACTAGGGAAAAACCCAACAACCTTTTCTAAGGAGAAATTATCAATTCAACAAGACCACATTGACCACATAAACTACTCAGGTCAAACTTGGTCAAACAAGCCCAAAACTTGGTCAAACTATGCGAAAAGACCTGCCTAGAAATTCAGTCAAAAGATTGCCCAGACACCCTTGGTTAGCTTGTAGTTAGAGGTCCCAATTCTGCCCAGATCAACTTGGTCAAACCTCTATCAACAGTCAAGCTCTGCGGCCCACATGTGCGAAGTCAAATTGTTGCTCAAGATCAAATTACATCACAGAAAATAACCTTGGTCAAACCCACACGTGTGGTCAAATAAATTCAACTCCTTCATCAAACTTGTTCCCCACTAGCGAGCTAAAAAGAGATATATGATGTGAAGATTTAATTGGTCACCAAATGAGGAAATTGAGTGCCTTTTTAATAAAGGATTTAGGGTGCCCTTATGCGGGCCGACTTGATCTTTTTGGAGGCAACTTGAATTTAAAATTAAAAAAATTAATTTCCCTCCTTTAACTGACTTCAGATTTTTGGAGGCAAATTCATTTTTTTTAATGTAATTGAAGAATACCAACCACAACTACAAAATTTCAACACGATTGACCCATAAAACCATCTCATATAGCATGGAAATGTAACCAACACTCATGAAGTGAGGAAGATGAGGTCGACATAGATTGGTGAGGGTGCATAATGGGCTGCTTTGGTCTAATTTCCAACCAATCGAATGCCTAGTCGACCACATAGTCGAATGCTCAGTTGACTCTTCTAGCCAATTTTTTATTTTTGACACTAGTTCAAAAGATCTAGATGTGCGATGAAACTGCATAGCTTGTTGTTCCAACACCTCCCATTAGCACATTGCTCTAGAGACTTAGGAGGTGAAATTACATCTATACACCACCCATAACTGCAACTTTTTGCAGCCCAAGCATAGCCCAAAATTTTACAAACATTATTCCGTACTAATTGTCTCATGTAATGAGCATGAAGCTACACATGCTTCCTTTTGTTTTGTGCAATAAGATTCTCTGCAACTTGTGTTGCACTTTGTTTGTCACAATATACCACAGTTGAAGTCTTGACTCGAGAACCAAGTTGACCCATTAGATGTCAATTCCATACCACCTTTATGTTAGCGTGCACTATACCATGATAGTCTCTACTTTTGTGATGGAAAGAGAAATCACCTCTTGCTTTTTATAAGACTCATCAATAGGTCTTGAACAAAGACAATACACATAGCCAGATGTATACTTTTTGTCGTTTCCGTATTCCAGTCAATTTGTGTTGGTGTAGCTGGCCAACTAGTTACTTTGTCACCAGGATACTTAATAAGAAGTTGGGAAGTGCCCTTGATATAATGAACAATTCTCTTTAACATAGATCCATGAGGAGATCTTAGCATATCCATATACTATCATGATTTATTGTTCTTGTGGGTGCTAGAAGCTTAAAATAAGGCAATGATTACCAGATCTATAAATGGCAACAACCAATCTCAAGTTTTATGATAGGTTGGAGGGAGTGTCAAATTCTCTGCCCTAAAAGGAAAAGGTTACCTTGCCGCTGAAAGAGAATGATCTTTGGGAGATTGTTGATAAGAAGAAGATTCAACAACCAACATATACCCCCCTTAGGTTGCCCCAACTCTCCATTCAATATAACTTGGCATGCTTCAATTAAGGAGATCACTTGGTTTGCCACCTAGTAAGTATGTTTGTAGGCATTGCTGAACTAACCCCTGGGGAACCCAAGCGAGGAATTCGTATTGCCCCACGTTGCTTGAACACCAACACCCACCCCCAACCTCTTCATCCATTCCATCGACCAAAGAGGGTAAATACCCCCAACTGCCCCCTCACCTGACAGAGAAGAGGATAGCTAGTGAGATTTTCAAGGCTTTAGTGGACTTGTTCCAGAGTGACAACATGAATGGGAAGATGATCTTGAGAAACAAGCTCAGATCCACCTAGATGTCAAGGTTTGGTAACTTTACCAGTTACTTCATGAGTGTCACCGAGACACGGGATAAGGTTGCAATTGGTGGGGAGAAAGTGGAGAATGTAAATCTTCTAAATGTGGTACTGAATGGTTTTCCCAAGTCATGGGAATCGTTTGTAAGGGAATTTATGCTTGGGAGAAACTTCGCAATTGGGAGATGTTGTCGCCTAAGCTGTGCACCTAGATGTGGGAAAAGTTTCCAACCCCACAAGGTATAGTCTTTATGTAACAATGCTCAGAGTAGGGGCTGCCAACTATTTTTAACTCACTCTGTTTAAGCTCTCTCTTAGGTAAGTTAAGGGGGCTAGTCCCTAAGGATGAAACTAAAGGAAGACTTGTTGAAACAACAAGTTCTAGGAGATCTAAGGCAAGACAATTACCTCTCTAGATAACTTGGAGTGAGATTAATTGACAAGTGTGATTATTATTGAGCAATGTAAGTATCAAAAAATGGATTTAATTAGATCAATATGATACTTAATGAGAGGAAAAATGAGAGACCAATGCCATAATAACAATGCCAAATGTGGATTATGATACTTGCAAATAAAGGGATGATACTTCAAGTTACAAGATAGGGAATGATGCAAGACAAGGTTATTACAAGAGATGAGGTTAAAAGCAACTGGAGATATGAGCAATAAGATTTGAGATAAACTTGCAAGAATACAACTTGTACTTAAAATAAAGATGATATTTAAGAGACAACAAGCTTGAAAACAAGTGTAACAATGTAAAACATGCAAGTATAGGATGAGCTCACATTTCCAATTACAATAACCAATTGAAAGACTCTGAATACAAGATCTATCTATGTGAGATGCAAGATCTTGGTTAATTTTAATTATATGTGTAAACTAAGGTGAATTCCTTGTCCTTAATTGTCAAAACTTGTCTTAGAACAAGGTTGTTGGGAGAAGTGTTGGGGAACGAGGCTAAGGACTTAGCGACAAGAGAATTGCAAGTTCACTCATTTTAACCGTTGTTTAAGCGTCAAGCTTCTCAAATTGAATAGTAAAGAAGGTTGTCCTAAAAATTTCTATAAACCAAGCTTATACTTGGAGGTAAATTTTAAGGATACAATTCTAGATCTAGGATGCAAATGCAAATGCTTCAACAAGATTCAATTATAACAAGATGCTTCAAGAAAGGAAATCCCAATCCACTTATAATCAAGGTTTATGATAATCACTTAAAGCACAAGATGAATAAAAAATGAAAGACATGACAGTTAGATCTCAATGTTAGAAACAATAACTCAAATACCTTTGGTTAATAATGCTCCTTAAGATGTTCTTCACTTATATTATATTATGATAGTCAAAACAAGTGAGAATTATACGATGAAAGCACAAGTAGATGATGACAGATGAGATTGCTAACAAGAAGAGAAGAAGAAATGCAACTCAAGAGATTAGATCTAAGATATGATGACAATGAAACTCCAAGTAATTAGATGAGAGCAAGAAGAAAAGTTAGTAATCAGATCTAGGACTAATGCCAAAAGAAAGTAAAGCTAAACTAAGAGCATAAGAGGTCCTCCCTTTTAAATACGGAGGAGGGATGTTGAAGAATATAGGGAAATTAGGTGTAGTGTGATTCTGTTTGACTTGAAAACAATTTGTGAAGCACTTTTAGAATTATCTTAGCTTGATCTTCTTCTTATTATTCATGTGTGTGTTTCATCAAACTGCTACCAAAAACATAAAGACAAGAACACAAATGTTGGCTCTCTGCCAGGGCCAAAACCTCTCTTCTCTTGAGAGGAAAACCCTTCAGTAAGTTTTCTCTTATTATTGAAGCTTCTTTCTTGATCAATGCCCAACCCTAGAACCTTGACTAGAAGATCCTCCAAGCAAAAGTCAAGTCCTTTTCTCTGCACTATGTTTTCCCGACACTTCGTTCACCTCCTTCCATGCACTTCGTTCCCTAGCACTTCTTCCTTCTTCTAGCACGTCGTTCTTCCTTAGTGTGACAACATTGCAGCCCTAATTCTCACACGTGAGAGAGGTACCCTAGAGAATTAGGGTCCTTTTACCTTCGATAGAGAGAGAGTATTCTTCGCTTGCCTTGAGAGGCCTTGTAGGCCTAATTTCTAACCCAAACAATGATTAACATGTGACTATGACCTTACTGCTGATATAACTGCAGACTGTCCTATCTTTTCTCGCACGTGTGACTGTATTAACCCTAGAAAACAATCCTTTCCACTTCAGCTTTTCTCCTCCTTCCTTCGCTTCCCTAGAAGACCTCTTCTTCATCCTTTGTTACCCTTTTTCTAGCCTCTTCTCTTCGCTGATTTTAGAGATGCTTGGTTGTCGTTGTAATGGAGTGGACAACCTTTATTTATAGAGGACTGTCCCTCCTTTTAGGCCCACTAGAAGGTTGACATGTAGACTATTTGCAAGCCGACTTGTTATGCTTACTCAGATGGTTTCTTTGGTAGTTTCACCTACTTGAAGGAGACTCTTTAATGGCGCCTTTGCATAGGAGGGGACTTGAATTTACTTGGAGGTTACTTCCTTGACTCTTATACACAATGTAACATACCCTTAAGGTATTTAACATAATTCTTTTGACCTTTTGATTTACCTATAACACTTTAACATGTGCTAGACCTACTGCAATGAGCAAGAAACTCATTGACATAATATAAAAATAATATTTCCTTTTCTTGAATAAATACAAATATCAAAAGTACATTTATGAAGACTGAACCTAGTTACATTTCCTTAAACACTCCCTCTTAACTAGGGAGGTATTCATACAACATTACAAGGCGTTTGGCTATGTTTCAATCTTGAAGAATTCACATAAGAGAAACCGGATATGCAATCCATCTATTATAGCATCATATCAGTCAACGTTATCGTAGTGCAAGGCCTTGACTAACAACTCCATCTCTTCATGAGATCATGAGCTACAATGCTGGCGAGACCAATGATTTATAGACACCTTAATCATTGTCTCTCAAGGTACATACCCACCCGGGTGTTCACTGAGTATGACCTTCTAGGACTATTCTTGTCTTGGGTTCCCAGCCCTCAAAGAATATCGGTCCTCTTGCCTACTCTTGCCTTGGATGCCCTACACATCCTCAAAGAGTATCGGATGCCAGATGATTACCCAATCCTCACATTCTTTCTTCCCAAGTGAAGACAAGAATGTTGTGTCTATCTTGTGTCTACATTTCCATGCATAGCCTTCATCTAGACTTACGACTGTTAGCCCTGGTCTAGTGCATGACCAATGAAATGGAAAACACAATTGTCACTTCTTTGTAATCAGGGGTGATCCTAAACTCCCTCTTGATCAGGGACCTGTTAGAGCTCCCTCTTAACTAGGAACTCTTTCATTCATCAACAACTTCTTCTTCGTATTAGAATATATCTCTATATCTCTATTTAGTAATGCTCAGTCTTTTAGATGTTTCTATTCTTATTCTTTTAGCAGTTTCTTAGATGAAACTGTTTGTTCGATATTCTACATAGAAACCTGATGTTTCTATTCTTGTAAATATCTTTGTATTATCATTGAGCTGTTTGCTCCATGTTAATTAATTTCATTCAACATTCTTTTATGGTATCAGAGCAAGGTTAAGAGATTTTTTGAACAGTATTTCTCTTTGCATCGAAATCTCTTGAGTCCTTTCTAAGGTCGAGCGCTCTGTAAGCCAGGCAGCCTTCACTGAGTCTTAGCCTCGGCTTTGCTCGCTGTGATAAAAGCTTACAGTCGTCCATCTCGATACAGAAATGGATTCTTCTCTTGCATGATCAGTTTATTAAAGAAATAACTTTGTGGCGGTGAATATCTTCGTGGGTGCGGGATTTTTTTTACTGGCCAGTTTTGCTGGGAATCGTGGATTCGGCTATCTTCTTCTTCACCTGGCAGCTACTCGACCACATCAAGGAATTTCTCAGCATTCATGATCTAGGTGTTTTCTCTCAAAACTCACTTGTGTTTTTTGAAAGACAGAATCGTGGTTTGAAAATTATATCTGCGGGCAAATTCGTGATTATTAGCTTCAAGACTGTCAAACCAGTGGATACGCATTTTTTTTTTTAAACTCGTGGATATTCTTTATGAAAGCCCGAGGATCTATATTTGAAGTCTGTGGATTCTCATTTGAAATCTGAGAAGATATATATTGGAGTGGATATATATTTCTGAAACCCCGTGGTTATTTAAATTTCCGAATCCCGTGAGTATATTTTTTGCAGTCGAAATCCGTGGTGATTATATAATTCCACATCCTGTGATTATAATTTTTTGCAGTCGTTCTGACCATATGCCGTCGTGATAACCCAAGGATATACAGTTTGTGAATCCGCGTATATACCGTTTTTGAAACCCGTGGATTTATCAGTCAAACCCGTGGAAGTATATTTATAACCAGTGGTTCATTATATTTCACGTCACCTGTTTCTTGTGAAATCGCTGTATCTTGCAAATATTATGTAAACCCCGTGGTTCATTACAGCTCTGTCATACGCATCCGTATCCGTGTTGTTCACGTAATCTGTGTAGTTCCCGTATCCATGGTGATTATATAGATCTGAAAACCGTGATTTATTTCCAGCCCGTATGTGATAAACCGTGTCAGGTGTTTTTTGAAAAATCCGTCTGTTGCAGCCCGTGGCAGTTGAAACACGCTGAGACGTTTTCATTTGAGACGTAAAGCCTTGATCGCTCACGTCGGCCATCATGGTTAGATAGTGGGAGTTAAAATTATCAACGTCACCAATCCGTGGTGTCTGCCGGAAATTGTTTTCCGTGTTTTTGGTTGCCGGCATTCTGTAGAGGAAATACGCAGCCAGCAGTTGAGAATAGCCCACGGCCTGCGCTGACATAAGGGAATATAACTCCCTTGTGACCAGAACTCGAATTCTGTTAGCAGAAGCTTGCTCCAGCAGTCTATACTTCACTCAGCTATCAAGGGAGGCAACTCGACTCTTGTCTACTTCTCAAGAAAAACTCGACCCAGCTAAGAGTCTGTCCAGCAGAGAGAGAATTGTGGTTCCAACCCTGAAATATCACAAGAACTCATCAGCAGTTCCGGTTGTTAGAAATTTTATCAGCGGATTTTGTTTGGTATCCTGTGGAAAAATTTGCATGCTCCTGTGGGAAAATAAAATTCTCAGAAATTTATATTTTTTGTGCTAGCAGGATTATCATTGATTTAGACTGGAGAGATACCTCTGTTGAGTAAATTTTTTTTTAAAGGACAAATTCTGTTCTCTAATTTACATCAGATAAACAGTCAGCTACATTGTTCTTGTGTGTCATACTTCTGTAGTTTCCTGGTGAAAATGGCCACACTTACCAATCTGATGTTAGAAGGAAATCAACGGTTTAATGGCAGCAACTATAACATTTGGAAACAAAGACTGCTGACCATTTTTGAGTACAGGCGTCTTGATCAACTCATTTTGGGAAAAGAGCTTCGTCCAGGAACAGCCGGGACCGATCAAGATAAATTTGATGATCGAAATCGAGAGGCTGTTATGCTTCTCAAGCTCTCTGTAGCTGATGATCAGTTACCACAGATCCCTTCTGGCAAGACAGCTGCTGAAATCTGGGAACAGTTGAAAGAATTGCATGAGACATCTGATAAAAGCAGAGCTTTTTTTCTCAAAAATCAGTTGTTCTCCATCATGATGGATGAACATATGTCTTTACAGGAACATCTCAACAAAATTAAAGACATTCGAGATCAGCTCGACGCCATTGGTCGGACCATGGAGGAAGAAGATATGGTAGTCATTACCCTGAAGAGTCTACCAAAATCTTATGAACACTTCATTGAAACACTCAACATTACAACTATTGATCTGAAGTTTTCAGATTTATGTACCAAACTTCTGCAGCAAGATAGGTGGAAACAGCAGTTTGGTAGTGGTACTTCATCAGTGCCCTTGGACAATGCATTTGCTGCAAAATATCAGTCCTCTCAGTCTTTTCAGCAGAGAAGATCATCTCAGTCTTTTGATCCTAACAGGAAGAAAAGTGTACAGTGTAATTACTGTCACAAGTTCGGTCACATGAAGAAAGACTGCAGGCAGAGGATTGCTGCTGAACAAAAGAAACAGGGAGGGTCACATCAGACAGCGAATGTTGCAGAACATTCCGAGCAGACAGATTCTGCCTTTTACGCCTTTATGGCTAAAAGGTCTTCAGAACATGTACCTTCTTCTGCATGGTACATTGATTCTGGTGCATCACGCCACTTCTCTCACAGGCGTGACTGGTTTATTGACTTTTCACCTTTCAGTGATTCAGTTGTATTTGGTGGAGGTGAAAAGTACACTGTTGCTGGCAGGGGTACAGTTCAAATACAGTCTGGTGGACGCACGCTCATATTTCTAAATGTATACTATGTTCCTGGTATGGAGATTAATCTGCTCTCTGTCAGTCAGATTATGAGGAATTCTCCTCAGCTTGATGTTATGTTCAGTGCACACAAATGCTCCATCATTGACAGGGAGACCAGTCTAACAGTTGCTACTGGCCTCGAGGACCATGGTCTATACAGGCTACTTGACACCGGTGACTTTCCAGAAGTGGCACTAGCAGCTCGTGTCTCTCCCATCAGTACTCTATGGCATCAGCGATATGGGCATCTCAATATGCAGTATCTCTCTCAGCTCTCTCGGGAGGGACTTGTGTCAGGATTACCTGATATTCAGACTCAGCAGTTGGGGGTATGCAGCGCCTGTCAAGCGGGAAAGCAACATCGGTCATCATTCAAAAATGGAGAATCTTGGCGCGCATCCCAGGTACTTCAGTTACTTCATGTTGATATTTGTGGTCCTATGAATACAGCTTCTATAACTGCTTGCAAATACTTTTTACTTATTGTAGATGACTTCAGTCGAAAGATGTGGGTGTATTTTTTAAAAAATAAATCTGATGCTCTTAGTACCTTTCAGAAGTTTAAAACTTTAGTTGAAAAAGAATCTGGTTGTAATATCATGACCCTTAGGACCGACAATGGGGGGGAATTTTGTTCCTCAGCTTTTGCCAACTTCTGTGATATTCATGGCATCAAACGTCAATTCACCACACCTTACACTCCCCAGCAGAACAGTGTTGTCGAGCGTCGCAATCGCACGGTTGTTGAAATGGCTCGTTCCATGTTACAACACCGGAATGTTCCAAACAAATTCTGGGCTGAAGCAGTATTTACTGCTGTTTACCTTCTTAACCGATCCCCTACTCAGGCTGTTAAAGGGAAGACTCCTGAAGAAGTGTGGTCTGGTCGTAAGCCTAAAATCAGTCATCTCAAAGTTTTTGGCTCAGTTGCATATGTTTGGATTCCATCTGCTAAGCGATCTAAGTTGGATTCCAAAAGTCAGAAACTCATGATGACAGGATACAGTGATCATCACAAGGCTTATAGGCTGATAGATATAGCCACTGGTCGACTTAGCTTCAGTCGAGATGTAGTATTTGATGAAGACAGAGGATTCTTTCAGTCTTCTTCTTCTGAGCAGCGTTCTGAGGATCCGCCTCACAGTGTTCTTCTTCCAGTCAGTTCATCTGATGGGAGGGATGATGTAGCATCAAGATTTGATACTACTCTATCTGAGCTTCCTCCAGAAGCTAATCCCCCTCTTGCTATCCCTATTGCTCCTGAGCCTGCTTCTCTTCCTCCTGATATTGGTCCCTCTAATCCTGATATTGGTTCTTCTTCTCTTCGACCAAAATGGTGGGCTAAAACCATAGGTGATCTCCGGGATGATGAGCTCCTTGAAGGTAGAACTTCTAGGCATAAGAACAGACAACAGTCTTCAGTCAATTTTGCTCTTATGGCTAACCTTCACAGTACTTTTGAGCCTCAAACATATTCAGAAGCTAAGGGTATATCTGAGTGGGAACAGGCTATGGAAGCAGAATTTCAGAGTCTTCAGAAGAATCACACATGGGCTCTTTCTGATCTTCCCGCAGACAAAAAACCCATAGGCTGCAAATGGGTGTATAAAGTCAAATACAAAGCTGATGGAACCTTAGACAAGTATAAAGTTCGGCTTGTGGCTCGAGGATTTTCACAGCAGGAAGGCATCGACTATGAGGAGACTTTTGCTCCTACAGCCAAGATGAGTACTATCAGGCTTGTGCTTGCCCTAGCAGCTCAGTTCAATTGGAAAGTTCATCAGATGGATGTAAAAAGTGCGTTCCTAAATGGTGATCTCCAAGAAGAAGTCTACATGACGCAGCCTCCAGGATTCAAGGTTGCTGGTCAAGAACAGAAAGTGTGTCGGTTAGTTAAAGCCATTTATGGATTGAAACAAGCTCCTCGGGCTTGGTACATAAAAATTGATCAGTATCTGACAAATCAAGGTTTTCAGAGGAGTCCATCTGATGCAAACCTGTATATCAAGCATACTGATGATGATATCTTGTTTGTAGTTGTCTATGTGGATGATCTTATCATTACTGGCAGCTCTGCACATTTGATCCATGGGATCAAACAAGATCTATGCAGAACTTTTGAGATGACAGACTTGGGACTTCTTCATTACTGTCTGGGGGTTGAAGTATGGCAGACTGAAAATCAGATCTTTCTTTCTCAGTCCAAGTATGCCAAAAATCTTGTGGAAAGGTTCAGAATGCAGGATTGCAAACCGGCCACGACTCCTATGGAACCAGGGCTCAAACTTTCAGCACAGTCATCCTCTCCTCTTGTGGATGAAACTTTATTCAGGCAATTAGTGGGCAGTCTCATCTATCTTACTGCTACCAGACCTGACATCAGTTTTGCAGTAAGCTACATTTCTCGCTTTATGTCAGCTCCTAAAGCTGATCATTGGATAGCAGCAAAGCGGGTGCTACGATATGTGCGTGGTACTTCTGATTACGGCCTCTTATATACTCACAACTCCACTTCTACTCTCAGTGGCTACACTGACTCTGACTGGGCCGGTTCGGTTGATGACCGTAAATCTACAGCTGGGTATGTGTTTAGTCTAGGATCTGGAGCTGTTACTTGGACTAGTAAGAAGCAACAAGTTGTGGCTCTCTCCTCAACAGAAGCAGAGTATCGGGGAGCAGTTAAGGCAGCCTGTGAGGCAGTTTGGCTTCGTCGTATGCTTGCAGATATGCATGTTTTTCAGACAGGGCCTACTTCTTTGTTTTGTGATAATCAGGGAGTGCTCAAACTTGCCAAGAATCCTGTCTTTCATGAACGAACAAAGCATGTGGAAACTCACTGCCACTACATTCGACAGTTGGTTGAAGATGGCTCAGTTCAGTTGCACTATGTTCCCACCACAGAGCAGCCCGCCGATATCTTTACCAAGCCTCTTGGTCCTGATAAATTTGTAAAATTTCGCGGGTCTATTGGTGTTGTAAATAGATTGAGCATTAAGGGAGGGTATTAGAATATATCTCTATATCTCTATTTAGTAATGCTCAGTCTTTTAGATGTTTCTATTCTTATTCTTTTAGCAGTTTCTTAGATGAAACTGTTTGTTCGATATTCTACATAGAAACCTGATGTTTCTATTCTTGTAAATATCTTTGTATTATCATTGAGCTGTTTGCTCCATGTTAATTAATTTCATTCAACATTCTTTTACTTCGTGGGTCCTTCAACTGCTTGATCTCTTTCCTCTCTTTGATGTCATGAAGTCTTTGTTCGAACTTCTTCTAGGTAGGGCACCATCCATCGATCACTTTCTTTCCTGGTTTGCCATATCCTTGCTTTGTTTGTGGAAAGTGGCTTTCTTGCGATACATTAGTATTTCTTGTCATCTGGCTACTCCTTTGCCATTTGTCCTTGCTTCAGATTACTCTTCTCATGGATGCTTCATTGTACTTGCTTGTTTACATGCTTCAACCTAGTAGCCCATCATGACTTCATATGATATTGCTTCAACATTAAATGGTGCTTTTGTTGGATGGCTTCTTCATCATGACATATTTGTAGAGTAGAATCAATTATCTACATCTTTCATATCTCCAAGGCCTTCATAGGTGTCAAGGGTCCTTCTTTCTTTTGTCAGAGTTGTCTTGCCTTCTTTTGGGAGATATCTTCAATGGTTCGTTTTTACATAGTGATTCTTTGTGATCATGGTGTTCTTCACATGCTTGATTTCTTTCTTCATTTGCTTCTTCTTAGATAGATTGGTCAACCACCTTATGCTCCTTGTGAATTTCTTCATTGCTCGCTTCTTGGACTAGTAAACATTTCTTCTTGCTTCTTAGTCAGCAATCTTATACTCCTTATGTGAGCATATCCTTTTGTTGACCTTCATTGCAATGTAGTACATGCCTTCGAGCATGTCCTTGGTGAAAGAGATTCTTCATATTTGATCATGTTATAGAACTATTCCCATGATTCAATAATATACACATGATAACATGACTAAACTTTGATGCATACGTACCTCATCTTGATTCTCCTTTGATTATCTTAGCTTCATTAGGTTGTCCTTGGTGTGGCATCTTAGCTTGCCTGCATAACATTCTTTTCTTGAACCCCATGAATGGGATTCCCAATGAGACATCTGCTTTGGTTCATGAACCTTCTTTTGAAGATTCCATCATAGGATCTTAAAGACCCTTGCCTTGCAAATGTTTCTTTTCCATTGATGATGGAGGTCTTCTAAGATTCTTAATCATGATCAATTTTCCTTTCATCGTGGATGAGGTCCTATACTAGGTATGCTCCTTCTACATGAATATCTTGAGCTATATCTACCATGCTCTTATATTCTAGAAGATATTTCTAACCATGCATTTTGTTCTCATTATAAATGCTACTTCTTCATGAGTATCTAGAACTCTATGTACTTCACGCTTCTAGATTCTAGAATATGTTTCTAGCCATGCAATTATTTATGTTATTCCTACATGCTTCTATCCTACTCAAAACCTTGAAAGAAGACTTGAAGTAAAGAGTTTGACTTAGTCACAGTAGAGATCCCGAGGACCTTTTTTTGCTTCTTTTCTTCTTCTTTCACCTCTTGAGTCATGTGAGCTTCTTCCCTCTTTCTATTGTTGTTGCAGTGTCCATATTCTTGGTATCCATAGCATTGGATTTTGGACATGTCTTTGTTGTTTGTTCTTCGTGGACCAAATTTGTCAAATTTTCCCTTTCTCTTGGCCATGGTAGCAAATGCTTGCTCCTTTGATCTCATACAAAGTTGCACGAAACGGGGAAACGCGAATATATATATATATATATATATATATATATATATATATATTAGGACATTCAAGAAATATGTGCAATCATAAAGCATATATGATACATTTTAATTTACTACATTATGATAAAATTGTCAATTATCAATGCATAAACTATAAGTCTCTAAATTTACATCACATTTACTCATGAATGATCACATATTGAAAATAGAAATATCCAAAATCAGCCACAAGAAATTTCTAATTTCTTGTCTCGTGCTTGATTGGGAGTCTCCTCCTACATAGTTGAATGACCTTAGTGCTCTTGATTAAATACAAGTTTCATATCCTAGTACCCTACATGCTCTTGATTATTGGGAGTCTCCCCTGCATAGAGGGCTTGGTTCTCTTGATTAAATACAAGTTCCATACCCAGTATATGATAAAATCCAATGGAAACATTGCAATCCCCACAATCTTGAAATCCTGAAAAAAACAGATAAGTCTGCTGGATTTTGAGTGAGATCTAAAATTCTACTTTCTCCATATGAAATCCAATGAGGGCGAAACCACTCTCAAACATCCTGAGTCATTTCATGGTAATGTTAAAAATTTAAGTAAAAGTGATATTCTCCTTTAAAAATTTAAGTAAAAGGATGAAAATGAAAAATAAAGGAGAATATCACTTTTACTTTAAGAATTTAACATTACCATGAACTGCATATGCCTCAAACTTCCTGATGAACTGCATATCAACACTAGGGCAAAAGTTCACTTTTATAACTTTAAACAGGTATCTAGAAGCAACTAGAAGGCATTAGAAAAACCTAATTAAAAATTAGAAGAAAAATTAATAATTTTTTTTTAAGTCAAGTTGCATGTGGAAACGGCGTCGTACGGCCCAGAAAAGCGTTTCCGATCGTACTGGCCACGTTTCCACCTCGAGAAACATGCCAGTACGGCCAAAAACGCGTTTCTGGGCCATACCGTACGCGTTTGCGCGTTTCATTTCCGTTTCCGTATGGAAACTCCTCCCCTGCCAGCGTTTCCTGCAACTTAGATCTCACATCTTCCTTTGCTTTAAGTCTGGTTTCCTCTGTCTTGCATAGAGACCACATTTTATTGAGTGTGGTTGCTTCCTTCTTAGCATAAATACTTCATGTGAAGTTGCCCCAATCCTCAAGTAGAGCATTGTGTACTACAGTTGTCATTTCTCTGTCAAACATGACTTCCCCAAGCTCTTGAAGTTGATCCCTCATCTCAGAGATCTTCATGAAGTAGGGAGCTATTCCTTCCTTTGATATCTTCATCTTGTACAACTCATTTCTTAGAGATATCACTTCTCCAGCTGTGGATACCGAGAATAGCTCTACTAGCTTATCGTAAATTTCTTTTGATGTTTCAAATTTGGAGACATAAGGAATGAGAGAGTCTTTGATTGATTCTATTAGAATCCTTTGAGCTCTTGTCTCATCCTTATTATACTTGGCTAAGGCTTGAGTTTGTTCCTTAGCAAGGATAGTGATATTCCCTTTGACATGTTCTAGGAGTTCATTCTCCTTGAGAAGTAAATCAGTCCTCTTCTTCCATGCATGAAAGTTATTGGTACCTACCAATTTGTTGCTTTCCTTGCAAAACGACATTGATGTATATTCAGAAGGGGACATATACTTGATAGATTTTGACATGTAGTGGATTTGCTTTCTCCTTGAAGATTTGATGGCTTGCCTTCCTCGGATCTTGATGTTCTTCATGTTGTCTTCTCCAAGTGGACTTTCTTGATAAAGAGATTTGCTTGGTAACTTGTAGATCCCTCTTTGATCTTCTCTTCTTTGTAGGTGCCTTTGTGTAAGGCTCTTCTTCTTGCTATGTAGTCTTCCTTGATGAATGATAGATGGTAGGCCTTCTTTTCCTTGAGCGGATTTTGCTTGATGCTTCAACCTTGTAGATGCCTTTTCTTGAATAGTGTTCTTGAGTTGCCCTTTCCTTGATGTGTCACCTTAGCTCCGATACCATGTTGAAGAATCTAGAGAAATTAGTTGTAGTGTGATTCTTCTTGACTTGATAAAAATTTGTGAAGCACTTTTATAATTATCTTAGCCTGATCTTCTTCTCATGATTAGTGTGCGTGTTTCATCAAACTGCTACCAAAAACATAAAGACAAGAACACAAATGTTGGCTCTCTGCCAGGGCCAAAACCTCTCTTCTCTTGAGAGGAAAACCCTTCGGTAAGTTTTCTGTTATTGAAGCTTCTTTCTTGATCAATGTTAAACCCTAGACCCTTGACTAGAAGATCCTCCAAGAAAAAGTCAAGTCCTTTTCTCTGCACTATTTTTCCCCAGCACTTCGTTCACCTCATTCCAACACTTCTTTCCCTAGCACTTCGTCCTTCTTTCGACACTTCGTTCTTCCTTAGTGTGACAACATTGCAGGCCTAATTCTCGCACGTGAGAGAGGTACCCTAGAGAATTAGGGTCCTTTTACCTTCGATAGAGAGAGAGTCTTCTTCGCTTGCCTTGAGAATTAGGGTCCTTTTACCTTCGATAGAGAGAGAGTCTTCTTCGCTTGCCTTGAGAGGCCTTGTAGGCCTAATTTCTAGCCCAAACAATGATGAACATGTGACTGTGACCTCACTGTTGATATAACGCACACTATCCTATCTTTTATCGCACGTGTGACTCTATTAACCCTAGAAAACAATCCTTTCCACTTCGGCTTTTCTCCTCCTTCCTTCGCTACCCTAGAAGACCTCTTCTTTGTCCTTTGTTACGCTTTTTCTAGCCTCTTCTCTTCGCAGATTTTAGAGCTTCTTGGTTGTCGTTGTAATGGAGTGGACAACCTCTATTTATAGAGGATTGTTCCTCCAGGGGGTCAGATTTTCACTTTTTCAGTTTTCAACAAATTTTATATGGTTTCAGCATTTCACAATGCCACGAACTCAAGGGTGTTGTTCGTTTCTCCATCAGAGATCTGCAATTTTCAGGCTTCTTCAATTTTGGAGGTATAAGGTCGTCATTTTGACTTTTGATGTACTTTCATTATTTTGCCATCTAATGAAAACAGGGCCTCCCCACTAATTCGAGCAGGGCCCGGAGACATAGTCCCTCCTGGACAAACTCTGATATCAATCCTGTGTCTTCTATGCATGACTTGCTATTCTTCTCTTCCTCTTCTTTTATGCACTTGTAATTTCATGGTTAAATGCAAGCTTAATATGTAATTCTTTAATGCATCACAAGGAAAAGATTTTTTGGGATCAGTTCTAGACATTCGATTGACCCATATACATTACTCATAGGCTCAAGAAGATTTCCTTATACATGCCTTTGACTCTTTGACTTTCCTAGACTTATGAAATGAGCAAGAAACTCATTCTTATAATTTACAAAATTAATATGTCTTTTTCTTGACAAGTACAAAGATCAAAATTACATTTGTAAATAACGAACCTAGTTACACTTTCTTCAACAATCCCTCTTAACTAGGGAGGTATTTGTAATGGGACTTGGTCATTCTCAATCTGAAGATTTTTTCATAAGAAGAATCGAATTGGTAGCCTCTGTTATAGCATCATAGTAACCAACATTGTTTCCACGGCAAGGCCTTGACTGGAAGCTCTGTCTTTCATTAGATCAGAGCACACACAATGTTGGCAAGACCAATGACTATAGACACCTTCATCATTGTCTCTCAAGGTACATACCCCCCCAGGTATGACCTTCTAGGACTATTCTTATCTTGGGTTCCCAACCCTCAAAGAATATCGGTCCTCTTGCCTACTCTTATCTTGGATGCCCTACATATCCTCAAAGAGCATTGGATGCCAAATGTTTACCCAATCCTCCATTCTTTCTTCCCAGGTGAAGACAAGAATGTCGTGTCTATCATGTGTCTACATTTCCATTCATGGCATTCACTAAGACTTACGACTGTTAGTCCTGGTCTAGTGCATGACACATGAAATGGAAAAACACATCTATCACTCCTTTTTAATCAGGGGTGATTCAATCCAAGCTCCCTCTTAATTAGGGATTCTCCTTCCATCAACAACTTCTTCTTCGTGGGTCCTTCAACTACTTGATTAACTTCTTTCCTTGATGTCATGAAATTCAGTCGAGCTTCTTCCTTGTAGGGCAATGACCATCGATCACTTTCCTTCTTATTCCGTCATGTCATTCCTTTCTTCATGGAAAGTGGCCGTCCTGGTACATATCTGGAACCTTCTTCATATGGCTACTTCTTTCTCTTCATGCTTCTTTTCAGGAGTTTCCATCCATCGCATGAATGCTGGTTGTACTTGTACTTACAAATCTTGTTCTAGTAGCCCTCGATGAACTTCATCCAAATATTATTCAAGAAATCAAAAACATAGCATTAAATCAAATCGTATCTTTCGAGATGGCTCTTTATCATGACATCTTTTCAGTAGGTATCAACATCCTGCATACTTGTTGACACATTTCCCAAAGATATACATTGTCAAGGGTCTCTATCTTTTCCAGACTTCCATCAGAGTCTTCATATCTTTCTGGGAGATTTAGTCAAGTCTTCTTGGTATTTTGGATGTTGATTGCCTTCGTCATGGTTGCATAGCTCACGATCTCTTCCTTCCTCACACATTCCATTCTTAGGGATTTCTAATCAGAGTTTTGTAATTGTAGTCAACCACCTCATACTATATATGAGGACATATTATGTTGATTTCATCTAGTGTGACTTACGCCTTTCTGCATCCTTTCAAAGGACGAGAACCTTTTCCCTTAATAATGCTTCTTAAGATACAAGTAATGATCCATATTACCTGCGAGGCTGCAACCATACGACATGACATTATAAAATTAAATACAAGCATACATACCTCATTTTATCTCTTTAGGTCATTTGGGCTTCTTCCAAAACTTTGAAGTATCTTCAACCCTTTGATCTGCTTCTTTTCTTATGTCACCATAACATCATCCATGAATTTCATGAGTTGGAGTTCTTGATGAAACACTTGCGTCCTCTCTAGATTAGTGAATCCTCCGATTAGGATTCTATCTGAGAATCTTGAGGATCTTGTATATCCTCATCTGGCAGATGTTTCCTTTTTGATATGATGAGACCTGTCATGGATGACTTCTTCCTTTCCTTCAATGTCCAATGAGGTTCCCAAGAGTTATGTTCTTCATGTTTGACTGCCATGGATCTTGTTCTTCATGATTCCCATGGTGATGCCACAAGCTCTAGCTTCTAATGCTTTCATGATGCCATGGTACACCTTATTATTTATCATGGTCATATCTACAACACAAGATCTAGGAGCTTATGAAGAGACCCTTTTGTGAGGGATACCATCTTAATCATAATAGAGATTTGTTGCTCTCTCTTTCCTTGGCCCCGTTCTTCAACTTCCTCCATCTTTCTGATGATATTAGCTTTCTTTCCATAACCTTTCATAGTATTGAATCTTAGCTAAACCAAACTTCCTTTTCTCTTTTGCAAATGTTTGAGTTCTTTAACCTTCAATCATGTCTAAGTGATATGATCTTCTTCACTGCGTTTCATATATCTCTTTTATGTCTCCTTTCTTGCTACGTAGGGATGAGAGGACCTTAAGAGTTCCTTCCCATGAATTCAAAGGAGACATTCTTCCCGATATGTTCACTGACTTCTTTTATCTATGAGGATTATGACAATCCTCTTGATTTCATGCAAGGACTTTTGATGACGTATCCAACCCATAAATTTCCTTGCAATCATGAAGTCAATTAACCATGTTGATTTGGGGTAGCATCAAATGTGTTCTAGCCACGAAATCTGGTGGAGAGGTTGGGGCACATGAGATCTCCAATACCTAGGAAGGGTTTGGGCAGATTCTAAACAGTTAGGGAGATATTAAAATAATTAATATTTTTAATGGAGTCCCTAAGTTTAAAATATTAATGTGGATTAATATAAAATTGTGTTAGAATGGTCCAAAAGACATGGATCAAGCTAGATCTAATCTTAGCCATTGATTAGGGACTTAATCTCGGCCGTTGATATGTTAACGGGAAAAGTATAAGAGGAGGCCTTGAGGGTCACTTGGAGAACACACCAGATGATTAGTCATTCTATTCCCTAGAGCGGGGTTTGCTAAGAGAGATAGAATCAGTGATCGGAGTTGCAGCTGAGGGGCATTGAGTACAAAGAGACAGAGAGGCAGAGATAGTGCTAGGAGAGTAGCGCAGTAGCCAGAGAGAGTGACACAGTAGAAACCAGGGCTCACACAGGGGTAGCCGGGAGCTGTGCAGAGCTTCAGAGAGGCCAGTGTCGCTGATGCAGAGGGTTAGAAGGCTGACGTAGGCCCATTCAGGGTGACACAGGGCCAGCGCTAGGCAGAGAGAGGCTGACGCAGTCCAGAGAAGTAGATGCTGGGGTTTCTGGGGCAGATTGGAGCTGAGGAACTGCCGGAGGGTTTATATAGAGTTTTAGTGGGGACATTTGTCTCAGATTCAGAGGTACTACAACCAAGGAAATTCTCTGTTGGGTAAGCTGGATTTGGGACCCATATTGTAGTTTGAAATTGCTTAATAAGAAAACCCTCAGATAGCTGCACCGGCTTTCCCGCATTGGGTTTTTCCGGGGACATTGGTCCAAAAATAACGATGTCATTTGGTGTGATTGTTTCTGTTTCCTTCAGTGGTTGATCTATAATATGTTGAGCATGCACTAGTGTTTATTTTTAGTATTTACTTTGTAAATAACTTGTTAAGTAACAGAACAAGTAGGTAGGAATAAATCAGTAAAGTGCATGGAGGGTTTTTAATTGGTAGACTTAAAAACTTCAACATGGTATCAAAGCGTGGTTGCAAATCACAGGAGAACTGAGGACATTAGTCGACGGAGCAATAGAAATGGAAAACCGCTGTCCCAAGGTGACATAAGTTGTTTCTAGCAAAGTAGCAACAAGGGAAGGGTGACACAGTGCCTGCGTCATCAAGGGTGATAGAAGAAGAGGCAACGCAGAGGCTAAGGGAGGCAAAGGGAGCCTCACGCAGAGCCACGTAGAAGCTAGGAGGACTGACCGTTGACGTAGTTGGCTGAGGAGGTTGGTTTGATGGTGTCGGGATTGCGCAAACCGTAGGAGCTCTCACCTTTAGGTTGTTGGGGTTTAGAAGGCTTTGGGAACGTTGTAGAGTGGAGCTGGTGAGGTATTGTAGTCATAACAGTACCTGATAGGGCAAGGCCAAGAGGAGGGAGCTGCTATCGAGGGTTTCTAGCTGAGAAATCCTGATCAGTGGTGCGGTTGCACAGACGATCAGAGTAGGGGGCATCTCGACATCGGCAGAAAGATTTCCAGGAGGGAAATCGAGACTCAGAGGGAGTCAGATCGAGAACTTCCATGAGGGAAGTAGAAGAGCATCATGGCACTACACAGAGTTAGAGACTAGGATAGGCTGGACAGAGCGTCGAACTTGATAGAAATCATGTCAAGCACTTCGCCTTGAAGACGATAGCTATCCCAGTCAACCCAGCTGAGAATGACAAGTACGAGGAGGCAATGGCGAGGGCCAAGAGAATCATCCTTCTCAATAAGTTGAGTGTGTGATGTGGAAGGCTGTTGTGTTTCTCCTGAAGCTGCTTGGCCTTTGCTCCTTTCCACCATTGTATCAGTGTCAGTGATTTCCACTGTTCCATTGGTGTCTTCTGTTCAGTTACAGGATTAAGCTTGGGCTTCTTCCTGTGACTGATCTCAAACTATTCATTTGTGGTTTCCATCGCTGAACTAGAACCTTCTTCCCTGGTTCTCTTTGCATTTCTGTCTTCATTTGCTGGAGTCTGTAAAAGAGGAGGAATGTTCATTGGTTCTCCTAATTCTGGAACCTGCAGGAAGGAACTTGTATCAATCTGTTTTTCTATGTCAATTAATGCATTCTCTACATCAACTGTAGTGCTGTCCATGTCTATCAAATTGTTCTCCAACCATTTTGATTGGTTGGCAAATCTCTCAATGTCTGGCCTGGGATGATGGATGAATGGACCCAAAATTGACCTTGAGCCTTAGCTTATTTACGACTCCATGAGGGTCATATTGCCACATGAAACTATTCTTGAACTTCATCTGCTGTAGAATCTAATCGGCCTTTGGTCCAGCTACCTTAATATTACAAATGAAGGGGCCACATTACAATTAGTATTACAACATAACTTCTTCCCTTGTTCTGCGACGGTGGCCCTTGGCAGCCACAAACACTGTTTTGACGGAGGCGATCATTTGAGGATTTGTCGTGATATTTGGCACGATATCCATTGTCATAGTTACTGACAATGGGTCAGCTGGGTTTCTGCTGCAAGATTTCTTCCTCTCCTGTATAATTTTGAGGTTTACTTCATCAAATGTGATTTTAGTCGGATCTAGAACCTCTTCATCTTGATCTTCTGAGATGCCTAGCTTTTGGAGGGGAAGGTGTCCGCCAGTGAGGGGAGTAACGGGAGGTACATCCAAAGGAGGAAGCTCACTTTTTCCTGAGCCTGAGTCGACTGCTTTTCTTGTCTCTCCTTGTTCATTTACTTCAGCTTCCTTTTCCCTGTCTGTCCTAAGCTCCTCCTCCTGTTGCCTCTTTTCTCCTTCTGCTAGTGCCCGTTGCCTTTCTAGCTCCTCCTCCATGTTCTTCAGTTCCTGTTCTAATCTTTGTTGTTCCTCTTGTTTTTTCTTTGCAACTTCTTCTGCTTGTCTCTGCTTTTCAACTTCTTCTTGCTTTTTCCTCTCTATCTCATCCTGTGGTCTCTTTTTTTCTTCCTGCCTCCTTTTCTCATTTTGGCTTTGGTCGCTGGATTCCTGTGATTGTTTGCTCTCCAGTTCTCTTCGCCTCTTTAGCTCTTGCTTCTTTCTTGCCAATTTGGCATTTCTTTGTATGAGCGTAACTTCTTCTTCCTCGCTGTCGCTTAGAGGGTCTTCAACCTCTTTTCCTTTTTGCTTCCTTGATTCCTCGACTCCCTTTGGTGTTCTTTCTCTGAGGCTTACATCATCCTGGAAATCATCAAGGAGCTCATCTTCTATGGCTTGTTGCTCACTGGGGCTGATCTCCCTTGTGGAGTTATACCAGTTCCTAATCCCGTCCTCAAGATCCTTCCTAGTGTGGGCATAAGACCAACTGAATTTCGCCTTCTTACAGTGGGCAGCTACGACTTTCTCGGGGTCATACGTTCTATAATTCAGGGTCACGAAATGGCTCCCCTCCAGTTCTTCAGCTTCCGCTTCTACCTGTTTGAAGTTTTCTACTACATACGCCCCAATAGTGAGAGGGAAAGGCAACCAAGGTTTCTTCTTGCCTTTGTTCAAAACCTTCGAGAAACCCTGTGTCATCTGGTAACAGACCTCTTGTAGAAGTGTCCTATCTGTGACGAACTTGGGTAGAGCGTGAGGAGCTTTATGAGTACCAAACACCCTGACGATCGTTCCTTCATCAATGGGGAACCAATGAGATACTTTAACCACGGTCCTCATGGCTCTCTGTGACATGCAAGGTGGTTCTTCCTCGAACAACAGTTGGTATAATGGGATGATAAATGTTTCGGATATTACGTCCAACATGCTTCTATAAGCTGTCCCAGAAGACTTTGTAGTGGCAGTGGACGGGTTGGGCTACCGATGTGTCCCAATTACAGCTCCAGTGCTCAAAGTGGCACCTCGAACAAACAACATCAAGGAGGTATGAAGACATATAAAATTCCGGAGGTTGCTCAAGGGGTGGGCTTTGGGCGGCGGCTATGTTTGTCCTCAAGGATGATGAGAGGATGCTTGCCCAATTAAAAATAATTCCCTGAGTGGCGACAACATACATGAGTGGAACCCACGTGCCAAAAAAAACATCACAGTCTGCCTTGCCATATAGTCGGCACATCATTGCAGCGATTAACTGATATGCTTTGCGTAGCCCCTCTGTCTTGTAAGCCTGGTCTGTCTTGACCTAGAATTTCGCAAGTTCTTGCCACCAATCCCTCAAGATGTCTTTCGTTGGGATGGTGAACCCGGCGAGCCACTTGGTGTTAAAAATTTGCTGCTTCTCAGGCAATTTGTAGTAGGCGCTGATGCTTGTCAAAGCAATGGTGGCTATGGGTGCTCCATCATGACCCTTGATCATCCAATCATCTGTGCTTGTACACTGCAAGATCCATTCGATGGTTTTAATGCACGGGAATACTGGTGGATGAGCCGCTACTTTATGTAATTTTGACCTTTTGACGTTGATATATACTTGGAAGTCCTCCTGTGTTTCCGGGATATCCTTCTTAGCAAATTCCTCGTAGATCTCATACCAGGAGAGCCTGGTGGTTTTATTTATGTTGCAAGCCGTGTCTGTAAAGATAGGTGGCTGTTCGTCTGGATCAGCTTCCCATGCCCCGCTTCCCGAGGTGCCTTGAGCTGCTTTAGTAGTCGGGTGACCCATCTCGTCTTCAAAAGAAGAAATGGATATGCACTCGAGCTCGACGTCACCTGGCATGTCAAAAACGCAATCCCACGATGAGAGAGAGGGCATGACAATAAATTGGAAAAATAAAAGGAGACCTAGCCGGTGAAAGGAAGGTCATGGGGATGAGCAAGTCGCACGATCTCCAATGTTAAGAATGCGACTGAGGTCAAAGGTCGAGGAGTGACTGCAAGGTCGCAATGCGCAAAATTTGGTCACAGATCGCACAACGGGTGGTGGTCGCAGGTCGCAAACGGTCGCAGGTTGCGGGAATGAGGAGCCGCGAAGTCGCGAGGGGAAGGGTATCGCGGCCGGGGCGCACGATTACGACTTAGAATGATTTAGAGGAGGCCCTGAATGGATTTGGGAGACCGGGGTCACTTTCAAAAGGATGGAGTTTCGGCTTCTTGATCAAATGAGGGGATCAGATGCAAGGCAAACCTGAAACTCTGAGTGGAGGCATGGGAGAAGGCTAGGGCAACCTATGAAGCATGAAACGGAGAGGAAAGCTAAGTAAAAGGCTAAACCCTAGGGCGAGAGATAAGCCAGAGGTCAGGAGGTGCAGTCAGTGACACTTGGAAGAAAATAATCATTGTAGGAGGGAGGAGCGTTACTTACTGGAGTCGGACATGCACGAATTCAGGTCGGAGGGGCTTCTGGCTTCCAATGCGACCAACAGAGCCTTGACAAATGCGACTGGGTGCCCTCCTATTTATAAAATAATCGCACGTGTGGAGGTCGCGAGGGTCGGGAGTGCGGCTATTGCGATCTTGCGACTTGTAGGTGCAAAGTTGCATGAGTCGTGAGGTCACGTTGGAGGGCATGAATAGGTGGTGCGACCTTGCGAGTCGCGGAGTCGCATAGTTGCACAAGTGACTAACGGTAATTAAGGCGACTTTGCGACTTGGAAGGTTGCGGGGTCCAATGTTTTAAAAAATGGCCGAGTTGATCCGAGTCGTTAGGATTTTTTGTGACCCGGTAGAAAAAACGGAACGGGAGGCCAAGTCATGACTGACTCGGTCAACTTGGCCGGTTCTGCAATAACTCGGCCAAGTCAATGAATGCGGCCTGTAACCCCAAAAAAATGCGATTTTTCATCTATTTTTAAAATTTTTTAACTGTTAGCTGAGTGTTGGGGACTCCAAGGTGTTTTCTAAATTAGTTAAATGCTATTTGGGGTCCATTCCCCTCTCCTAGTATTGATATGCTATTCAAATTTCATGGTAATGTTAAATTCTTAAAGTAAAAGTGACATTCTCCTTAATCTTCATTTTCATCCTTTTACTTAAATTTTTAACACTACCATGAAATGACTCAGGATGTTTGAGAGTGGTTCCAGCCTCATTGGATTTCATATGGAGAAAGTTGAATTTTAGATTTCATTCAAAATCCAACAGACCTATTAGTTTTTCAGGATTTCAGGATTGGAAGATTGCAATGTTTCCATTGAATTTTGTCATGTATTAGGGTATGGAACTCGTATTTAATCAAGAGCACCAATCCCTCTATGCACCTTGATGTTAGTGACATTGGTTGTCGAACTCCTCTGGGATTCGCTCCCAAACCAGGAGATTCTGAAAATGTCGCTCCTACTCTCGTTTTCGCTCTCGCTCCCCACTTTCGCTCCCGCTCCCAGGTAACATTGAGCCAGATGATGTTGGCAACTCTAGCAGTAGCCAGTAGTACTGGTCACAAACTTTTGTTGTTGATCTCTATATCATCATCGTGTATGTATTAGACAGTGCACTGGGTGCCATTTTGATATAATGGATATATTCATGAGCCTACTTTGATCATATGTTGTCTTCTATCTATATTCTAATGCTGTGTGTTTGGAAACATGAATGAAAATCTTTAAAATTATGTGTTTTTATAAAAAATAAATATTTAATGTATTTTTTACAATGACCGAGTCATTGAAATCGAGTCAGCCAAGTCGATACCGAGTCGGAGTCGACCCTCGGCCGAGTCGGAGTCGGAGTCAGAGTTTTAAAACATTGGCGGGGTTGCAGGATAGTTGAGCGGTTGGAGGTGTGACTATGCGACCCACGTGTCGCCGTGGTTGCAATGGTTGCCATGGTCGCGATTACAAGCGATAGTTGCATTCCAACTATGCGACCCGGTCTATCAAGGCGTGAATTGGCGACTTGGCTTAACCTAGTCAAAAGCTTGGATTTCTCTTCAGGTTTACTGACATTGACGAACCTTTGGGCAGGACCTTGCGGGGCCGAAGCTTAGCCTTGATGTAGGGGCTCCAAAAATTTAATGGTTACCCGAATTTTTGGAGGTGTTGTTGCAACAACTACAACAATTGGCGATTCCTTGGAAGAACCCAGGATCTCTGACGTTTACGGGCCTCGTTTAAGGGGACTTGAGTAAATATCGTTTCATGGAGATGCAGGTCCCACTGATGGTATTCTGTGTCCCCCTTTCAAACTTGGTCAGTTGTCCCAACTGTCTTGACATGATCTTTGCACATGCAATAGGGTGCTACCTCCTGCTGTCTTGGGCCCAAAAGGGAAACTGAAGTTACAGTATGAGTTTTGAGGTATTCCTGGTATAGTGGTCATGTTACTTTGGTGTTGCTCTGTTGCCAGCGAGCCTGAGCAGTACCCCGGTGGAGTCACTACCTAGAAATCGCGAATGTTGCTTCGCTACCATCGAGCCTGGTCAGTACCCTGGCGAAGTCGTTGCTTCACCTCTTTGCATAGGAAGCCTTTCTCAGTCCTTTAGCCCTTATTATGAAAAGGTGTAGGTGCTCATTGGCACTTATTTTGCCTGTGCATATATGCACTTATTTAATGAAGGCTTAAAACCTGGGCGGACGAGGGATCCCGACTTATTTGACTTGCAAAGAGGTTGTTTTTGGCTTTTTTCAGAGTCCTTATTGTTTTCCCGGGATATGTGTATACTCATTACTGGTTTCTTTAGTTTCTCTTTCGTTCCCAGGATTGCGGGTGAGCTAGAATGGCTTCAAGAATTTTGACCATGTAAGCAGTGGGGATAGACCAATGTGGGTGCGAATGAGGACCTGTGTATGCCATCGAGTTCCCCATCATCACCAATCCGTCTTACTATACTCTTGTCGCGACTTAAGCTTTGGTCTGTTAACGGATCCGGAGAACATTTGAGGGATCCAAAGTGCAGGGCTATTTTAACTTTAACCTACCATCTCTACTTTATTCCAAAAGACAACGATTAAACTAGCAATCGAAACTAACTGATAGTAAATGACAACTATCTATGAAAGCAATGGTAGACTATAGTACAAGGTGGGGCTAGCAACTCTGGGGTTGCTAGGTGAAGTAACGTTTGAGGTCATGGCCATTCACTGGGAGGGGTTCCACTCGCCCTCCCAGGGTTTGTAATTTGAAAGTGTGATGACCAATTTTTTCTACAATCTAGAATGGACCTACCCACAAAGCTTGAAACTTTGTGTGTTTGCCTTTGTCCTCATGAGCCCGGTCCCATTTGAGCACAAGGTCCCCTACCTCAAATTTGTGGGACCCTGCGGATTTCCTATCGAACCATCTTTTGATCCGGGCTTGGTGGATGGCGAACTTCTCCTTAGTTTTAGACCTTTCTTCCTCTAGTTTTACCAAGGTATCGATCCGACTTTGTATAGATGGGCACGAGGTGCCTTGCGACTCTTGAGCTAGCCTAAGGGCGGGGAGATACAGATTGGGTGGCAGGATGGATTCTTTCCCATAGACCAGGAAAGACGGAGATGTGCTTATTGAGGTTTTGGGAGTGACCCGATCAGCCCAAAGAGTGTCACTGAGAGCATTGTGCCAATTCTTCTGCTGCGAGAGCAGGGTTTTCTTGATAATATGAATGAGGTTCTTGTTGGTTGGTTCTGCCAAGCCGTTTCCTTGGGGATAGTAATTGGCTGAATGTTTTAACATTATGCTATTTTCTAGAGCAAAGTTATATAATTTCAAAGATGAGAGGTTGGAATGTCGTTATCAAAATCAAGGAAGGTTGGAATGTCGAACCTGGCCATGATGTACTGCTTGATAAAAGATATTACCTCATCGTTGTTAACCTTTCGTAATGGGATTGCTTCTACCCATTGGGTGAAATAGTCGGTGGCTGTGAGTATGTACCTATGCTGCTTTGACAAGTTAGGGATGATCTCACCTATGATGTCCAGACCCCATTGTTGAAAAGGTTCCTCGACTGCTATGGGTTGCAGAGGAGCAGATGACCTTGCCTGTCTACCTGCATGTTTTTGGCAGATCGGACACTTTCGTACATAGGCATGAGCATCTTTGAATAGAGTGGGCTAGTAGAAACTTGCCCGCATGACCTTGTGAGCCATGGTGTTGCCTGCATAATGACCTCTTGCCGGTTTGTCATGTAGATCTTTCAGCACCTGTTGAGCTTCATCGTATTCTAGACATCTTAGTAACACACCGAGGTGATGCTTCCTGAAAAGGTTCCCCTGGACCATCTGATATGAGGCGACTTTAAGTCTGATGGCTCTCCTCTGTTTAGCGGACATGGCTTCGGGTAAAGACCCCTGTATTAGGTATTGTTTTAAATCAACATACCATGATGAGGAGTCATGTGAGCCGAGGAGTTCATTGTGGTACATTTCGATCTCGTGCTCCCATCCTTCTGTTTCCTGAGCCAGTCGATCAGACTCTGTGTCCTGATGATCCGTGGCCTCGACAACCAGTTTACAAAGACCATGCCCTTTTACAGTGTGGGAGGGCTTAAATTCTAAATCATATTCTTGGAGGGATGTCATCCAGTTGGCTCTTCTCTCCCCCAACTCTTGTTGTACAAAGAGGGATCTGACGACAGGATGGGGAACCATCACAGTGACGTGATTCTTTAGGATGTAGGGCCTGAAGTGTTTCACTACTTTGTAAACAACATAAGCTTGCTTATCGATGTCTGGGTAATTTAGCTCTGCCCCTTGGAGTCCTGTACTCATGAATGATATAGGACGTTCGTCATGATCGCAGTCCTTTTGGGTAAGGACCGCGACCAATGATGAATCTGAAGCGAAAGTGTACAAGATAAAATCTTTGCTGAAATCAGGGCTTGAGAGGGAAGGTGCCTCCACGATAGCTACCTTAATCCAATCAAAATATTCTTTTTCTTCCCGATCCCATTTGAAAACCGTATCTTTCTTTATCATGTTCTGTAAAGGTTTGACAATTTGTGCAAAATCTGAAATAAACTTGCGTAGGAAATTAATTTTGCCGAGGAAAGATTGCATACCTTTCTTGGTGTTCGGCTGAGGGATTTGTGCTATGGCTTTCACGTGGTTGGGGTCGACGGTGATTCCTTTCTTGGTGATGATGTGGCCCAGTAGGTTGCCTTCCGAAACCGCAAATATGCTCTTCTTAGGGTTGAGAGAGATCCCATATTTCTGGCATCTTTCAAAAATCTGTTTCAAGTGCTGGAGATGGTCACTTCTTCTTTTTGAAAAAACAGTGACATCGTCTAGGTAGACCACCACACTCTGACCCATTAACCCTCGAAAAGCGATATCCATAGCCCTCTGGAAAGTCGCCCCAACATTTATGAGTCCGAATGGCATACGACGAAAAGCGAATGTTCCCCACTTCGTTCAGAATGTTGTCTTAATCTTGTCTGGTTCTAATACTAGAACCTGATTGTAACTGGAGGATCCATCTAGTAGAGAAAAGACCTCGGCTCTTGAGATGGTTTGGAGGATTTTCTCCATGGATGGAATTGGGTTGTTATCTTTGTCCGACGCCCAATTAAGGTTCCGGAAATCGACGCATAGGCGTATTTCTCTGGATTTTTTTCTCACTGACACCAGATTAGATACCCATGGCAAGTGTCATACTTTGAAAATAATGCGCGCATCCAACAATTTCTTTAACGCCTTTTGTATGAGGGGTTCTAACACGGGATGCACCTTCCAAAGTTTCTGCTGAAATGGTTTGACCCCCTCCGGTAGGAATATCATGCTGAATAATCTGAGTATCATATGCCTTCGAGTCATCATAAGTCCAACCAAAGACATCGCGGTACTTTCGAAATAAACTGATGAAAGCCTGTCTTTCCTCTGGGGTGCACTCTATTCCCAAGTTAATGTACTTGGGGTCAGACTCAGTTCCGAGATTGATTTGCCCATGCAAGAGAGTGGAACTATGCATCTTGGCATTTGGCGGACCTTTGAAACGATTCTGAAGGTCGAACAATTTTTCCAATGACACCACCCCTTTTGGTAAGGTATTTCCTTTCCGGGAATCCACCTCAGCCTATAATGATTTCTCATGTTCCTCTTTGTCGATAACCATGTCCTTGAATACTTCTATGTTTGCCATGAATTCCAAAATCTGTTGGTCATCATTGAACACGCGCAAGTTAGTTACGTTGTCTGGTACTGCTGGTTTATACATAATTTCAATATAAAAACCATCTCTAAGGGGTGTGAACCTAGCTGCGGCATTAGCTAGAGTATCAGCTGCCTTAATCCAATCAAAATATTCTTTTTCTTCCCGATCCCATTTGAAAACCTATCTTTCTTTATCATGTTCTATAAAGGTTTGACAATTTGTGCAAAATCTGAAATAAACTTGCGTAGGAACTTAATTTTGCCGAGGAAAGATTACATACCTTTCTTGGTGTTCCGCTGAGGGATTTGTGGTATGGCTTTCACGTGGTCGGGGTCGACGGTGATTCCTTTTTGGGTGATGATGTGGCCCAGTAGGTTGCCTTCCGAAACCGCAAATATGCTCTTCTTAGGGTTGAGAGAGATCCCATATTTCTGGCATCTTTCAAAAATCTGTTTCAAGTGCTGGAGATGGTCACTTCTTCTTTTTGAAAAAACAGTGACATCGTCTAGGTAGACCACCACACTCTGACCCATTAACCCTTGAAAAGCGATATCCATAGCCCTCTGGAAAGTCGCCCCAACATTTATGAGTCCGAATGGCATACGACGAAAAGCGAATGTTCCCCACTTCGTTCAGAATGTTGTCTTAATCCTGTCTGGTTCTGATACCAGAACCTGATTGTAACCGGAGAATCCATCCAGTAGAGAAAATACCTCGGCTCTTGAGATGGTTTGGAGGATTTGCTCCATGGATGGAATTGGGTAGTTATCTTTGTCCGACGCCCGATTAAGGTTTCGGAAATCGACGCATAGGCGTATTTCTCCGGATTTTTTTCTCACTGGCACCAGATTAGATACCCATGTCGAGTGTCATACTTTGAAAATAATGCGGGCATCCAACAATTTCTTTAATGCTTTTTGTATGAGGGGTTCTAACACGGGATGCACCTTCCTCAGTTTCTGGTGAAATGGTTTGACCCCCTCTGGTAGGAATATCATGCTGAATAATCTGAGTATTATACGCCTTCAAGTCATCATAAGTCCAACCAAAGACATCGCGGTAATTTCGAAATAAACTGATGATAGCTTGTCTTTCCTCTGGGGTGCACTCTGTTCCCAAGTTAATGTACTTGGGGTCAGACTCAGTCCCGAGATTGATTTGCCCATGCAAGAGAGTGGAATTATGCATCTTGGCATTTGGCGGACCTTTGAAACGATTCTGAAGGTCGAACAATTTTTCCAATGACACCACCCCTTTTGGTAAGGTATTTCCTTTCCGGGAATCCACCTCATCCTATAATGATTTCTCATGTTCCTCTTTGTCGATAACCACGTCCTTGAATACTTCTGTGTTTGCCATGAATTCCAGAATCTGTTGGTCATCATTGAACACGCGCAAGTTAGTTATGTTGTCTGGTACTGCTGGTTTATACATAATTTCAATAGAAAAACCATCTCTAAGGGGTGTGAACCTAGCTACGGCATTAGCTAGAGTATCAGCAGCAGCGTTGTTAAACCTAGGAACAAACATGATATTGAAAGCTTTAAAAGAATTTATGAGACGCCATACCTCTTGCTGGTAGTTCTTTAGATGCAGGGACAAAAAATGGATGGTATTGCGTACTTGTCTCGTAATGATTTCCGAATCCCCAATGACTTTCAGGCAGTTTGCTCTTAAGTCGATAACCTTTTTAAGGCTGAGTACCAATGCCTCGTATTCTGTAGTGTTGTTGGTACATTGGAATTCTAACCTGCATGAGATAAAAAATCTATCCCCTTTGGGATTTAGCAGAACGCATCCAACCCCTGCTCCATCGTGGGTTTTTGAACCATCATAGTACAATGTCCATGTCTCTGTGTTGGGGGAAGGTAAACCTGACATATGTAAGTTTAAGGAAAAATTTCGTCACCGCGGCTCAGGGTTTGCATGGGGATTTCAATATGGGTATCTGAGGAAACGGTTGAGGTCTAAGGCTGATAGCACCCGAATGAAGATTCAAGGAGGCATACTCGCAGATCTTGCTGTGCATAACTGATTGGCTCATTAGAGCTTTCAAGGTCAGTAACAATATGTTTCATACAAGGCTCACTATTTACCCTGATCTGGTTATTCCTTCCTTTGTAAGGTAGCCATAAGTGAGACCAATTTGTGGCGAAGTAGCCCTGCAACTTGCAAGACCAATCTTTGCTGAGAAGAAGACCGTAGGCTTCTGGGATGTCCACGACGATTATGTCGATGCACTGGTGCACTTAGGAATCAAAAGATAATTGAATGATGACATTATTTAATTCTCCTATGGCGGGGACTTGAGACCTATCAAGTTGGATAATTTTGGCGTCGGTTTTCTCTAGTTGAATATTCAGTTTCTTGCATACCGACCAGGGCATAATGTTGGTTGATGCGCCGGAGTCGACGAGGCAGTTGTGGACATTGAAATTAAACATTTCAAAGGTTAAGAGGAATGGGGGAGTTGAGCCTCTCGAGTTGGTGTTTGTGGCGTTTACTATAGCTTGGAGGTCGACCACAGCTGGGGATCGGCCTACGAAATTTCCCTTGTTTGACGCAGCGGATTTAATAGGGGCAGGGGAGAAAGCGAAGGCTTTGGCTATTAGCTCACGCTGAGCGGTCAATTTGCACAACTCGAATAATGAGATATTAGCTCGCATTTTCTTTAAATCTTCGATGATATTGTAATCTAAATCCACGGGTAAAGATTCTGGCGTTATGCGCGGTGTTGCTGTGGTGGTCTTAGTAGTAACCCCTTTGGATGCATCTTTAGGTGTGGAAGAGTTCCTTTTCACGCTGGCTGGCGATTTTTTCGGGCATAGATCATCCGTTCCTCTAGGTGAGGAGGAAGATGGTTGACTGGTATCGGTCGGGGGTAAGATCCTATGCAACAAAGCCCTTTTCTTGTCTTCTAGGGAAGGGTCCGCTATAGCGCCCTTACTCCTAAGATTGTAACTTTTGGGAGGCTTTTGGGGAGTCTCCCCGACAAAGGCTTCTTGTGCAGTGCACACGTCTCCTCCCCGGATGACCTCGAAAGTTAACACAGCAGACGGGGAATCGTCACCAAGGGGGGGATCATCTTCTCCTGACTCATCAGTTTCCTCTTCTGCTTCCTCGACGGTCTGGTCTTCTAACAATTGGGTGACAACGGTGGTCATATTATGGAGCCATTGTGGGCAGGTTTTTTCGGAGTGTGAAGCTTGGTGAAAAGTGCAGAAGTTATCTTTTCCTAACTCTTCTATGTTGAAGGTTGAGCTAGGATTTTGCAAGACCTTAGGGGGGGAATTATTGGTCTTTCGAAAAAAAGGCTTAGTGGGCTTGGACCCTCCTGAAGCATCACTGGTTCTTCGCTTTAGCTCAAATACTTCGTTGGTTAGCTGTTTTAGAGATTTGGTTAGTCCCTCGAAATCGAAGGATTCTCTCTATTTATCCATTATTTTACTTGAGGAGGCCTGGTTTTTCTTACTGGAGGACATTGCGTCTTCTTGCGACTTGTGTTCCGAGGTGCCGATCGAAAGAAGATCCTTTTCGACCTTGAGCGCCGCGGCAAAATTCTCTACTAGAGTGAGCTTTTTTTCACGCTTAATGAATACAACAATGTCCCACGGCAGGGCCCTTGTGTAATAATCAATTGTGATGGAATCATCAAGGGCTACATCCATGAGGAATTTGTTCAGAATAATGGTGACACGTTGATTGAAATCTTTTACGTTCTCCTTCTTATGGCATTTTAGCGTGCTGAGCTCGGTGAGGAGCATGGAAGGTGTCTTATCTTCTGAAAATTTGTCCAGAAATGATTTCTGAAACTCGTCCCACGTTCGGATGGAGGCTACGGGTAGCACTCGATACCAAGTGGCCGCTTCATTTTCAAGGGTATGCGGGAATAAGCGACATGCTATGTCATCGAATTGGACCTTCATCATTTGCAAAGCTAAGTAGAAATTGCTAATGTGGTCATCGGTTGAGGTCCCTTTCTCGGGGTCGAACTTTGGTAGGTGCTTCTTAGAATGCCGGGGCATATCATGAAGGAGGCTTCTAAGGTTTAAAGGGGATTGCGCCATCCAAGCCAGCGGCAGGGGACGACGGTTTGCTCTAGGGTTGAAAAGGAGGCGACGATTGTTTCCTTCTGATTCACTGTCTGTGCCTTACCTTCTGTTGGTGCGAGGGGGGTGCCTGCCTTCTCTTCTCGGCACTCTGAGATGTCCTAGGTATCTCGTGTTTCTCACATTCAGGGTGTCTCTTAGGTTTCTAAGGAGATGTTGATTGTTGTAGAAATTTATGCAGTCTCTAAGGTAGTCCCCAGCTCCTTGTCCCAAGATCTCATGAGTGCCCCCGGTGAGAGGTTGATTGTTAACGGGGGTTTCCTCAGTGATTCGTCGGTTGTTCCCATGCATTTCCTCTCTATGTATCCGATTATTCTCACCAGTAAAGGTATTCTTAGGCTCCCCTTCTTCATCTTCAGGCTGGCTTTCCAACCCTTCGATAGATAGTCTTTCAACAACGTCCACGTAGTCATCCAGGGCTAAGTCGATTAACTGCGATATGGAGTTAATCAGGACGCCTTGATGCATATGTTGAAGGTTGGAGGTGCGAGAGTTGCTTAGGGAGTTAGTGGCGGGCATACATCTTAGACCCCTGGCGAATTGGCGTGTGATAGGGCGCAGAGCCCTGAGCTATTCATTAGTGACTTCATACATGGGAAGTTCCTCTCCTCTAGGGATGTCTTCAAGGAGGGGATATGGGGTTCTTCCTGAAGTGGCTTCGTGAAGGGTGGCCCGAAAGGAGGATTATATCGTACCTCAGGGGGCGTGGGATGCGGAGGTTGATTACTTCCTTGATGGGAAGTCTCTGTGTGAAGAGGGGTTTTAGTGCTTGCCATGGCCCTCCTTCTAGCGCCAAATCTGTTGATGGGCTGGAATTTATCACCAACAGTCAAGGGGATCTCTTCGGCGTAGGTTCCCAACTAGAGCTTGCACCGATTGTGCTGGATATCTCTTCTGGTATGTAGGCCCGACTGCCGTTTAGTTTTGTGGAGCTAGCTTCGGACGGAGGTGGAATATAAACTTAGTAGAATGTATGAGCTTTAATAAACACAAGAGAATAATTGACAAATATCCTATACCATATATATACCGTGAATAGCAAAAGGTAAAGTTACTGTTAGCAGGACTTTAGATAAGACTTGTGCATACTAGATAAATAATGCTTAACGATTGTAAATCAGTTCACAACAATCCACCATTTATCAGCATACATAACTGTGTAGTGAAAACAGATTATACTAATACCTAAAGAAATAGTTCATTGGCACGAGTATAGAGTGAGTAAACCAAATACCATTCATACATAGCAAAACCAGATTTGAAATACGAAACAACATGTGGGGAGACTGCACATCAAATAGCTTTCGGGAACATTCGATTCGTCAAGTGTGGAAAATACTCATGGCACAAACACATAGATATTTGAAGAATTCAATAGTGAAAACGTACAATTATTCTCGTGTTTATTAAAGCTCATACATTCTACTAAGTTGATATCACACCTCCGTCCGGAGCTAGCTCCACAAAACTAAACAACAGTTGGGCCTACATATCGGAAGGGATCTCCAGCACACTCGGTGCAGGCTCTAGTTGGGAACCTACACTGGAGAGATCCCCTTGACTGTTGGTGATAAATTCCAGCCCATCAACACAGTGATATACAAGGACAAGAATCAATCACATCAACATAGTTGTTTTTGGACAATTGTCAACGGAAAAACCCAATGTGGGAAAACCAGTGCAACAGATGAGGGTTTATTTATTAATCTTCAACAACAATCGCTTTACAAGGAATGATTCTACAGAAAAACTGAGACACTTCTGAGAGAAACACCTGAGACAAAGTTTCTCCTCCTCCTAGAGAAGTTCTGACACCTTGGAGACCCTTCACCCACTTCTGCGTCACTCTGCATCAGCCTGCGTGAGGACTGCGTCTCCAATGGTGTTGTCTCCTTGCTCTTCCCTCTGCGTTGTCTCTCAAATGCCCTGTGTCACCTCGTCCTCAATCTCTGACTGCTGTTGATGCCTTGCTCTTCCTTCATCATGCAACTCTCCCTTTGAAATCGAACTCCATCTCCTTGAGAATCGATTTCCCTCGGGTTACTGAGTATTTTCCCCGGCGTGTCTCCAAATGACTCTCAAGGCTTCTCTTATACTTTCCCTGTTGATGAATCAACGACCGAGATTAAGTCACTAATCAACAACTAAGATTAAAACAGACTTGATCCTCGTCTCTTAGAAGCTTCTCACCCTGCTCTTTATTAATACCCATTAATATTTTTATTTTCCTAAGTTTAGACTTAGGAACCCATTAAAAATATTAATTATTTTAATAACGCCTCATCTGGGTGGAATTTCTTCAAACGATTTTTGGGTCTTGGAGATTTCATGTCTTCTAGCCCTTCCACAAAATTTCGAAGCTAGAGCACATCCGATGCTACCCAAAATCAACAACCTATAACTTTAACAAAACAATTCAACAATGTTTTTCCAAAGCATGTTAAACCTAAAAGTACTAGAAATCATAATACAAAAAAATTCAAAAACTTAGAATAGAGGGACCTAGTAGTATAAGTCCTTTATTTCCTATTCTTTGGTTTTGTTCTTCTTTAGAGATCCTTCTTCAGCAACATTTCCATGATCCCTATTTCTCTTTGTATTCCTTGGATTCTCAGGACAATCGCTTCTATAGTGACCCATCTTGTGACAATTGTAGCATTTGATTTTGGATAGGTCTATCTTCCTTCTAGGCCCTTTAGGCTTCTTGAAGGGTCCTTTGTTCTTGTGATGAGCGAAATATGCATTTGAAACTTTCTCCTCTTCATTCTCTTTGTTGCTCACTAATGAAATTTTGACTTCTTCTTGACTGCATGCATGCCATAATTGTTAGAAAGTAGGAATTTCCTTCCAACTGTTGAGACCTAATGAAAAGGAACCCCAAGATGTTGATAATTCTAGAAGTGCAATGATTACAAGCTCCCTTTCAGGTACTATCTCATCAATTGCTTGGAGTTCATCTTTGATTCTAGCTATTCTCACAAAGGATGCCATAGTGTCTTCCTTTGTCATCTTTATAGATCTCAGTTCATTCTTAAGACTTGCTATTTGACCAAGATACTTGATTGTGAATAATTTGGATAATGCCTCATACATCTCTCGAGTAGAATCTATGTTGGATATATATGGGATGAGGTTATCCTTTATTCCATGCACCATTAGTGTTATGGCCAATATCTATGTTTCTATGAACTTTTCCTTTTCTGCACCACTTGACTCATTTGTAGGCTTCTTTACTTTTCCTTTGACTAGATCCAAGACTTTATTCTTCTCGAGGATGAGGTCTATCCTCTTCTTCCATGCCCTGTAATTGAATGCTCCTTCTAATTTGTTTTCTCCCTTCATTGAGTTAGACATTGTTCTTGAAGATGGTAGGCTTTATATGATCCTTTTCCTTGATGACCCTTTATTCAGACTTCTTAAAACTCCTTATTTTTCTTTCAATAGATTTTCAAGTTGCTTTTTTCCTTCTTCTTCACCTTGTTGGAAATACTGGGGGGGTGAATCAATATTTGTTTTCAATTGTTACTTTTACCAGTTAGATCACTTGTATTTAGAACACAAAATGAACAATAAGAATAAATGTTTTTATTAATTTCTTCAATAAATCAAGTACAATATATGTAGGGCTCCAACCCTAGGTGAAGACACCAATCTTCAATCTCCCAGGCTCCAACTTGTATTTGCCAAGCACCGACTTGGACTTCCAAGGCTCCAACCCTATATCCAGTTCAGGCTCCGACCTGGTTTCTTGAGGACTCCGATCCTCTAGGGCTCCAACCCTATCTTATCCAAGGCACCAACCTTGAGTTTAGGAGCACCAACTCCAAGGACACCAATCCTATGTTTGCCAAGCACCAACTTGGACTTTCCAAGGCACCAACTTGTCAATTTTGAGGCACCAACCCCAAGGGCTCCAACCCTTTAGCTTCACTTTGTCAAGGTATGTTTGGTTATACTTCATGGCTCCCAATGTTTTCTTCAACAAGCCCTATCAATCTTCAGCTACGCCTGCACTTAGTCTCCATGTCACATCATCAATGACAACCTTGTTCTTCACATGAAGCTGTCACCATTGCTCTTAATGTTACCCAAACAAAACTTCTTCAAGGTCACTTCATAATGGCTTCCATGCATCATTGTCTTCAATGATCTCCACAAATCTTCAATATGCTGCTTCACAAAGTTTTCCAACTCTGCCCTATTCTGTTCTCAAAAGAAGACTTCAACAAGCTCTATTTGTCCAATCCCAATAAATCAACACTTCGACCACGACAACTATGACAACTTCGACCACGGCAGCTTCAACCACGGCAACTACGACAACTTCAACCACGACAACTACAACAACTTCAACCACGACAACTACGGCATCGTCGACCATGAAAACTACAACAGCTTTGACCACGGCAACTACAACAGTTTCGACCATGACAACTATGGCAACTTCGACCACGACAACTACGGGAGCTTCGACCACGGAAAATACGGCAGCTTCGACCAAGATTTTATGCCCAAACAAAATTATTCTTTTTTTTTTGTCCTAAACAATAGTCTCCTTGTTCTCCTCGGCCTTCTGTCTTCTCTTGTACTTCGTATCTCTGAATTCTTGCCTGAATTGCTGATCAAAATGAAGTGTTTAGATGTCTATTTATAGAGATTTCATTTATAACTGAAGGGACACGTCTATTTGAAGTGAGGCCGACTTGTATGACTGAGTGTAGGTCGGCTCACTGCTAGGAATAATTTTCTTAACTTAAAAATTCAATATCTCACAAACTATTGGGAGTTTTGGGGCAAATAAAGGCTCGTTAGAAAATAATTTTCAAAGAATGCTTCCAAGGTGTCCAAAATAATTTTTCTTTGTGACTGTCCTTAAATTTTATGCATAAAAAGTTTGCGATAGCATGATAAATGTTTGGGATAGTGTGGCTTCTTCATTGTTATGAATGTCATCATTCGATCATAGAGTCATTATGTAAGAGTGCAACATCCATGTAGCATGACGCATGAACAACGTCATGATATACTAGTGCAGTCATAGTGCAACATCATTAAGATAACTCCAAAATAATCTTCCAACCATCAAATGATCTCCAACCATGTTATCAAGACCTCATCAAGTGCCATCATCAATTGTGGTCATTCATCAAGAATATGCCATAATCAAATTTAGTCCTCCATATGTCATCAAGGGCTTCTAAATACTTGGCACTTGGCACTTCTTAAGACTTCTTCATTAGTGACTTGACATATTAATTGATGACATTCTTATGAAACAAGAGTTATGACATCATCATTTGGAACCAGAGATCTCAACAATATTTTCCATCTCAGCTAGTGCCATATTGACATCAATGACAACCAACACACCTTAGTTCTAATACCATGTTAGAAAATCAGAAAGGCAAAAATATTTTCTTTATATTGATAATTACTTGTGATATTATTATGTTTTCTTATGTTATTTTATCTTTAGTTCATCAAGCAATTACCAAAATAATAACACGAAGATCACAACACCAGATGTAGGCAGACAGTCAAGGCTAAACCCCTATCTAAGGGAAAACCTAGTCAACAACCCTTCCTTTAATAATTTCACGAGATGATCCAAGACTCCTTGTCCTAGACACAAACTTCCTCCAATCACCAAGTCAACCTTTCCTTTCTTCTACAAATGATAACCTTCCAGCAACAACTTCGATTCAGCACTTCGATCTAGCAACAACAGACTTTCGACTTTCCCAGCAACAAAACTTCGACCAAGTAATAACTTCCACCCAGCAGAAACTTCATCCCAGCGGAATCTAGAATTTCAATCTTTGCAACAACAGAATTTCGACCCAGTAAATAGCCTAGTGAATGCGCACATATGAGAGAGAGACAACCTAAAAAACTTTGATTTTCCTTTTTCTAGCAAATCTTCTCCTCCTTCTGCAACTTCACAATTTTTCTACCTCCTCTTCTTGGATATTGAACTTGTGAGAGAGTATCCTCCAATGAATCGAACTGCTTGTATATACACCCTTTTCTAGAGGTCGAATTACACTTATGTAGGCTGACTTGATCAGGTAAGGGTCGACTTGGTGTGGAGGTGACAAATGACTTATTTTACTCATTATTAATTGTTTTTACATGATTCAAAAGCCCACAAAGGGTCTCTTTAAATGGACAATGACTCTAATGATTCAAGACAAAATCTAGAAGTTCTCCATGGGGACTTTGACCAAAAACATGATGACCCAAGTATGAAACTCATGCTTTAATAAGTCGTAACAATAATAATAAAAATTTCTTTTTCTTTCTTTTGATAAATACATTTCAAAATACAATTATGAAGATCGAACCTAGTTACATTCTTCAACAGAAAATACTCGACCAGACATTTGTTTTGCAGAGAATGTTCTCAGTTATTTCCAGGTAGAGGCTAAGCATGATCATTAGACAACAGGCAAGCATATACAGAGATATTTGCAAGGAACAATCCACTACTGCTTGAAGTATGAAAAGAGGAATGATGTCCACTTGATTGGATATACAGATTCTGACTGGGGAGGCAATGAGCAAGATGGAAGAAGCACTACTAGAGGATGCATTAGTTTGGGATCCTCCATGGTCTCTTGGATGCGCAGAAAAAATGAATCAGTTGCTTTGAGTAGTGTTGAGGCTGAATATATTGTAGCCTGTGAAATAAGTAGAGAAGTTGTCTGGTTGAGGAAGTTGTTGCCCGACTTGTTTGAAGGACCAATGGACCCTACGATGATACATTGTGACAACACCACCTGTATAAGGTTGTTTGAAGACCCAATGTTTCATGGAAGGATAAAACACATAAATAACAAGTATCACTACATTTGAAAGTTGGTGCAGGATGGAGTGTTGCAGCTACAATATATCTCCACTGATGAACATGTAGATGACATCTTGAAAAAATCTCTTCCTAACAAGAAGCTTGTGTACTTGAGAGACAAGCTTGGTTTGGTTGATATATCCTCCCTAGTTGAGAGGGAGAGATAGACACATCATTCTTGCCTTCACTTTGCGAAGAAAGAATGGAGGATTGGGTAAACATTTGACATCCGACACTTTTTGACGATGAGGTAGGGCATCCAATATAAGATTGATGATAGAGGAAATTCCTTGAGGATGTGATATTCCAAGATAGGAATTGTCCTAGAAGGACATTGAAGTGAACAAAGTTCCTTCTTTAGATTAATTACTCCAGAAGACTTGGAATATAAAGATATCCATGAGGATAAAAATATTATTATATATAAGATGTATGAAGAATGATGATACAATGAGAGTAAGAGGCTTGCTTATATACCAAGCAGGTGTCTCGTCATGGAGAGTCATGTCTCATTTAGACATGACTCTTCAACCTAATTACTAACTAACTAGTCATTATTTATGGTTATTATCATTTACATTATTTACATTATTTTCTATATATTTATTCATAACATTGCCTTTCCCCTCAAAAAGCTTTGTCCTTAAAGCTTGTCAATGAAAAAGGCTTGATCTATTTTTCGGTTTCAAATGTCTTCTCGTCTCGGAACAATCATCTTCGTCGATACAAGTTGATATGCTTTTCTAAGTGACAAACAAAACTATCGCACTGAGAAGGGATCATATCATCCTAGATTAATCTTCTGTGGAATATTTTGGTCACTAGAATTTTGTAGCGACTTGTCATCATGGGACTTGATTGAGGTTACATCACTATTCTCTAGAACATTAGTTTGTTGTTTCTAGTCTGAATGGTCCCGATATGTAGCATGGTTGAGTTGTCTACTCTCATGATTCGGATGTCGATAGGGAACTTTTTTGGTTTGACTTTCCCTTATTAAGTGTGGAAAATTATTTATTGACTTCAAGTGACGACGTTGTTGAGTTGGTTATGGAACCTTCACTTGGGATGTTTATCATCTGAACTACAACATCTAAGTGTGTCTTTTCTTCAACTAGTTTGCATTCTTCTTGAGTTATGATATTCACTAGATCGGTATCTTTTCCCTTATCTTCAACTTGGACTGTTACAGCAGGGGATTTCGATACTTCTTCCTGAGTAAATTTTTCTAACTTGTCTTTTGATGCTTTCTTATCATCCGTAAGTTTCTTAATTTGACTGAGTAGATTTTGATTATGGTTTCTCATACGTAAAACTTATTTGGTTTTTGTTTCATCAAACTTATTTTCAATGCTTTGACTTTTGAGTTTTTCATCATTTAGATCTCTAATTTGTTCTAATAATTTTTTATTAAGTTTCTTTAAACACAAGGTTTCCTCTTCTTGTTCTGATAAGTGCTTCTTGAGTGCTTTCTTTGTGACCTTAGTCTTCTTCACTTGTGCAAGTAATTTTTCGACGTGGTCCTTGTGGCGAGATATTTCTTCATCATTTTCCATTACTTCCTTGTAATGCATATCTACAAGATTTTTATGTTCGTGTTGTAGCGCTTTTTTGTCTTGCTGAAGTTTGGCTATTTTTCCATTCTCTTGATCTTCTAGTTGCAATTTCTTGGTACACTGGGTTACATCATTTTGTAGGAGTGATGATGAGCTTTCAACTTGTAATATGGATTATGTTTTCTTCATTTCCTTTAAAATCAGCTTGTCGTTGCTTATATATTGCCATTAATTGTTCCATATCTCTTGCTAATGATTGTTTCTCTGTATCACTTAGATATTCGACTAAGGTAAAAATTTTGTAACATTTTATGCAAACAACATTTTGATTTCTGAATGACTCTTGACAATTAAGGTATCCTTCTGAACAAAACGGACATCTTGAAAAGAAACCCATATTTTTATTCTTTTTCTTCACTTCTTTTAACTTTGTATGGACCTCCTTTTTTTTAAACATTTTTTTTTATTAATAGGTATTTAGTTAATTATTAATATTTATAATATATAATAATAAACTCTTCGGATTTTGAGGAAACTATGGCTATAGCGCGCACAGTGTTGGTCGGACATGTGCGGGGGTGTACCTTCACGGCGGAAAGGCTGATGCGCTGGGTGAAAGAAATCTGGGGAGCCATGCTCTCACAGATGCCGGAGGTACAGGTTCTCCCACGAGGGTGGTTCTCCCTCCATTTTGCGAATGAAGGGCACACGAATGCGGTACTTGAAAGATATTGGCATATTGAAACAGCACCTGTGCTATTAAAGAGATGGAGCCCGCTATTCGATCCTGAACGCGAACAAATTGCAGCAGGGCCATTGTGGGTGCGACTTCCGGGGCTTCCTTTACAATACTGGAGCGAAGAAGCTTTCACCAGGATCGGAAATGCTTTGGGGACATATTTGGATCATGATCGATCCTACATCGACACTCGGAAGAGAACAGTGGCCCGAATTCTGGTACATCTGGATACCCGAGAGGGATTGGAGGAAAGAATCACTCTGCAATGGGGAAAGCACAGGCGCATTCAGATTCTGGATTATGAAGGAGTCCCCTTCCGTTGCAACCGGTGCCATCAAGTGGGGCATCTCTACAAGGATTGCCCATTGATCAAACGTCCGGATAGCTCTCCAAAGATCTCTCCCATTGCATCCAGAGGGACCTCTCCATACATTCCTCAACCGTCGCATGGATTCTCGGTTCCCCAAGGCGCCCAGGAGTGTCCAGAGATGAACAAGAACGACACGCCCTCACCTCCTATGACGCGGGCTCGGGCAGCTGCAGCAGCCGCACAAGCCACGGGTACAAATCTTATCTCTCCTTCTATCTCTATTGCACATTCATCAGAATTTGTTAATTCTATAACATGTTCTATGGCGCATTGCATTATTCCCCCGCCCCCACTGATTCCCTCCACTGCTCCACCCTCCCTGCCTCTCTCATCGTCGCCTCCTTCGTCGCCTCCCTCTGATCCTTCTGTAAGGAAAATCCCCCCCCACCCATATTCCCTCCGACCCCGGACCACACAATCGGAATCCTCTGAACCCCAGATAGGGCTGGGCATTGTCCCTATGGGTACGGGATCCTCCTCCACCAGGGGAAGGAAATCTGATCTAAACAAGGCTATCAGACGTGCTGGAGCTGAAGTCGCATCTGGTCGACAATCCACCATTGACGGGGTCCTTAGAGCAACAAACCCCCCGAAGAGGGGTCCCCCATGAAGTGCCTCTCCTTTAATTGCAGGGGTTTGGCTAGTCCCCCTAAAAAACTAGCACTCAAACGACTTTTTGAGGTCGAACTCCCGGATGTCATCCTTCTCCAAGAAACGCTAGGCCCCGCTGAGTCCATCTCCCACTCCCTGAGCTCTATATCGCCCAGATGGAAATTCATAGCTATGGATGCCAATGGTAGATCGGGTGGACTGGCGATTGGTTACAACCCAAAAACCATCAGATTGGACTCTTCCTGGGGAGGTCTTGGTTTTATGGGAGCTGACATCTTCTCAATAGATCTGGGTCTCTCCCTGCGCATCATCAATATCTATGGTCCATGCCAACAAAGGGAAAGCTTTTGGAGAATGCTTCTCAGCAGGAGCCTGTTGTCTCTGGATCGCATCATTCTGGGGGGTGATCTGAATTTCTCTCTGGGGTTTCGGGAGTCTTGGGGCTCTATGGCGCAAGTAGATTCCATCACAGATTTTATGAGAAGCATACTGGAGCAATATGATCTTATTGACATCCCCATGCAGAACCCTCTCCCAACATGGAGGAACAGAAGGGTTGGGACAGCGGCACTGGCTCGCAGACTTGATCGATTCCTGATGAAAGGCCCTTTGATCCACCAGCTACACCATTACAAACAGTGGGTTGGATCCGGGGGCATATCTGATCACTCTCCAATCTTAATGGAGATCATGGGCCCTCATCCAAAGCCAAAAGCCCCTTTCAAGTTTAATCACCTATGGCTTCTGGATCCAAGCTTCTCCAAAATAGTCTCGGATTACTGGCAAGCTCATCCCATTGATCGAGAATCCTCGATGGCAAGGGGCTTTGTCAAAAATCTGACTGAGCTCAAACACATAGTGATTGAGTGGGCCAAGGCAAAAAAGGCAAGGGAGGATGAACAACTTATAATGGTGGAAGAAGAACTTAAATCCCTCCTGGATGAGAGAAACTTGGGGTTTGTCTCCGGGGAGAACAAGACCCGACTAGTAGATTTGGAGAAGCAAAAGCACAATATTCTCAAGCTCAGGGAGGATTCGCTCAGGCTGCGGAGTAGGGCTTTGTGGCTAAAAGTTGGGGATGAGAACTCAAGATTCTTCCATAATTTCGCTAAAGGAAGGAGAGTGGCAAATACCATTTGGAACCTCCCCCTCCCGGGTGGAGGATTGGCGGACTCCTTTAATAAACTCTCCCATCTCGGTTCGACACACTTCAAAGGGATATTCAAGAGTCCTACTGGAACAAACCTAGCTGAAATCATCAATGTGGCCTCTCACTTTCCTAGGTTTGTAAATAATGAAGACATTGGCGCACTCACTGATCCTGTCACCATGGAAGAACTAGAAAGCACTATCAAGTGGTTTCAGAAGGAAAAGAGCCCAGGACCCGACGGATGGACCATTGAGTTCTATATTGCATTCTTTGACATCATTGGTGGAGATATCTTGAAGGTGATTGAGGAGAGCAGAATTTCGGGCCAGCTCTATCATGCCATAAATTCCACCTTCATTGCTCTCATCCCCAAATCGGACACTCCTACATCCTTTGACGACTTCCGACCTATCTCTTTGTGTAATGTCCTTTATAAAATCATCTCTAAAATCATTGCTAACCGGATTAGGCCCATACTGTCCAAGCATATTGCTCCCCAGCAATTTGCTTTCTTGGAAGACAGACAGATCCACGAAGCCATTGGATCTGCCCAGGAAGCTATTCATTCCATATGGACAAAGCATCTCAAATGCATTCTCCTTAAGATCGACCTCTCCAAGGCTTTTGATCGAGTTAGTTGGCTCTTTATCAAGATGATTCTCATCCATCTGGGCTTCCCCCTTCCACTTATCAATTGGATTATGGCATGCATTACATCCCCCTCCTACAACATTCTCATTAATGGAGCAGCCTCACATTTCTTCCACTCTGAGAGAGGGTTGCGTCAAGGTTGCCCTCTATCACCTCTCCTTTTTCTCCTGGTTATGGAAGCTCTAAGCCGCCTAATTATCTCAGCTAAAAGGGAAGGAACTATCAGGGGCCTTAAAATATCAGATGAGTGTTTTCTTACACATCTCCTGTTCGTTGATGATGTCCTTATCCTTCTAGACGGCAGCATACAAGACACCTCTACTTTCAACAGGATCCTAAAGCTATTTGCTCAGGGCACAGGGATGGAGGTCAATCGGGCGAAGTCTTCTATTACATTGGTTGGCACCTCAGTCAATGAATCTTTCACAGCTAGCCAAGCTTTCCCTTACTCCACTCAGCCCCTGGACAGGGGGTTAAAATACCTCGGTTACTGGCTAAAACCCACCAACCAAAAGATTGCGGACTGGGTCTGGCTGGTCTCTAAAGTGGAAAAAAAGATAACCTGCTAGTGTTATAGATATCTATCTAGAGCAGGTAGATTAACATTGATCAAATCTGTTCTGGAAGCAACTCCGGTTTTCTGGATGGCACTCGCCTGGATCCCTCGAAATATCCTTTCTAAGCTACAGCATCTCTGCAACAGATACTTATGGGCGGGCAACAAAGAAAAGCGAACATTTGCATGGATTGGATGGAACAAGATTGCCCTACCCAAGAAATGGGGTGGCTGGGGTTTGAAGGATCTCCCCTCTTTTGCTAGTGCCCTGGCAGCCAAAATGGGCTGGGCCCTGCTGACCTCTCATAGCTTATGGACCAATATTACCTACCACAAATACATTTGGCCCCTCAACATTATGGAATGGGCCAGACTCCCATCATGGAACAAAACTGGCATATCTTCCATATGGAAAGCTCTCCTACACTCTCTTCCGCTCATCAGGAACAACATAGTATGGCGAATAAGGAATGGAGACAGAGCCCGCATAGGAATAGACCCTTGGAGTGGTAGTGGTGGGAGACATCTGCTTCCACAAGCGCTGGTGGAATTCCTCACAGCTCATGGCATCAGGGTGATTGCACAGATAGCGGATCAAGAGCAATCTGATATCTTCCATCAGGCTTGGAAGACAGCCACCCAACTTAACCTCCCGCAGAGATGGCACACAGCTTGGGGCGAATATTGTGCAGCCCTGATGGAGTCCCACATCAGAATAATTGAGGGATCAGATGAACTTGTTTGGCATCAGGCTGACAGCGGGATATACACTCCAAAGGAGGGTTACATCCAGTTAATCAAGCAGAGGAAACCTGAAGTCTTAGACAGATGGTGGCAGAATATTTGGAAACTAACAGCCTCGCCTCGATCGAAACTCTTTACATGGTGTGTCCTCAGGAACAGAATCCCCACAGGAGAATATCTTATGCGCCGTGCCCAATATGGACCGACGAGATGTGTTCTGTGTAAAACCGATAGTGAATACACAGAACACCTTTTCCTGCGATGCAATTCTGTACAGCTTGTATGGAATAACATAAAACCATTCACACACTTCACAGGGGAATGGAGCGGTACTGATCTAATAAACGCTTGGATAGAATGGGACAAAAGACACAAGGGTTCGAAAGCGGCAAACTTGCCCATTATTGTTAATTGGTCCATTTGGAAAGCAAGGAACCAAATGATCTTCGAAGAGAAGGCCATCCACTGGCCCCTTATAGAGGCTGGCATTATCTCTGCTTTCAACGAGCTTCCGGATCCGCCTCCCCCAAAAATTCGCAGGCCAAACCCTCCCCCCATCATTGATCAGGGTACCCCTTGGGCATATTTTGACGGAGCAGCCAATGAACATAGCTGTGGGGGTGGTTTCATCCTACACTTAACTGAGAATCACTACTACAACATCAAAGTGGGATTGGGTGCTGGAACAAACAATTTTGCTGAGCTCATAACCATGCGACACCTGCTACATTTTGCTTTAAGCCATCACTGCACTAGCATCAACATATATGGGGATTCACAGATCATCATAAATTGGTTCAATAAAATTTCTACATGTCACATGCACACACTCAGCGTCATTCTTGATGAAGTCTTTCAGCTCAAAGAGGCTTTTAACCATATCACTGTTTCACACATCTACAGGGAACATAACCAGGATGCTGACAAATTTTCCAAGGAGGCCGCGCTGATGGAACAAGGATATTGGGAAATATTCGAGATTTTGGACCAACAGGAACAAAATTTTTATCATCGTCCATATATAGATCAGGGATACCCTACAGTGGGTATACATGCGACTTAATTTATATCAGCAGTATGACAGCAGCACTATATATGACAGTTTTTGTATAATCCTTTTTGTAACAGACTGAAGGGTGCCAATAAGGCATCAAAACCTTTACAGCCTACACAGCTTAAATCTGAGCGGTAAAACAAATCAGCATACTCATGCAATTTTTTGTAAAATGTACAGAGATATCAGTGAACATGGCATATGCGATAAGCATCTACATATGTAATCTTTCATATTAATGAAATGTTACGGATTTTTCCAGTGGAAAAAAAAAATAATAATAATATATATATATATATATATATATATATATATATATATATATATATAAATTTCTATAACTTTATTTTTTATTTTTATTTTTAAGTTATATAATATATATATATATAGGTCTTTAAATAAGTATTTAAAGGTAATGTATGGGGCAATAGCTGACAAGGCGTGACGTCAATGGGGAATAGGGACACAACTTTTCATGAAGTGAGGAGTAGGATTTTTGGCAACGACGACTTTGAATGGCATGGGTAGATGGGCGAAAATGGCATAAAAATGGAAGCGAATGGATTGGGAAGTGAGCAACAACAACGTGGGTGGCTAGTTCAACAGGTAGCAAGAAATGGAACGAACAATGGTCGAACCACGTTGGTAGGGATTTGACCAACGATGAGAACCAGTGGAAAAATGCGAGCACTGTAGACATGGGTAAGGCAGTGTCGGGACTGGGCAGATCGGTTGATGAACGTGATGCAGCGAGCAAAATGATTTGCAGGTGATGGCTTCTGAGCAACGATAGTGGTGCAAGTAGGATCTGTCGAACGTATAGGGTGTTGTAACATATTTTGGCACACTGAAAATTAAAAAAATTTCAGTGAGAAATTGCCAATTTCCTTCTGGGCCAAATGCTAAGATATATATTTATTATGCTTTCAAATGGTTTATTTTTATATATGATAATTTTTATTTTAAATAATTTATTTTGATAAAAATATAATTATATATTTTTATGGAAATATTTATTTAAAATTAAAATTATATTATAAAATTCGATCCTAATTGCAAACCAAGTCAAAAGGTAAAATCTTATGGCCCACCCCGCACTCAACCATTTAAAACCCCCCTTTTTTCCCATGCCTCGAGATATGGGCACGTTAATCCAAGGGTTAAAAATATTTTGTGGACCCCCCAGCTCTTCGACATTTAACTAAGGGGGGGTGGGGGGTCTGAAAAGCAGTTTTAATGGCAAACCCCCAAACCTATGTGTCACCACCTTATAATTTCGCACCCCCCCTTCCTAAACCACTTACCACAACTCCCCCCTCTCCCCCTGCAAAAACCATGAACTTATTATTTTGACTTTTATAAATGTGGCAGGAATGGAATTTGATACGATTATGAAATAAATGTTATGTGGATGGGAGGCCGAATGCAAAAGATAAGGTGAAACTACATTTTACAGGAAATTCATAGATGGAAGACCAAGTTGGTGAAATGAAATAAGTGTAAAATGATTTTACAGCGACACATAAAATGAAATTCACAGATGCCATGAATTTATCAGAGAAAATAAAAGGGAAAATTTCATATGAAATTAATGTATAGGTGAGCAAAGATGGCATTCATGTAAATGCATTTCACAATAGGAGATTAAGGTAAAAGAAACATGGTGAAATCAATTTACAGGCATGGTGAAATCAATTTACAGGTGTAAAATCATGTTGTAGGTGAAAGTAAAAGAGTAAAGTGAAAATACTCTACCAACCACACAAATCAACACATGGTTTTGCAAAACCATCCAGGTATTCTACAAGGGTAAAAGGAATTTACAGGCATGAAATGAATTTACAGAGAAAGGTGAAAAGGAGAAACAAGCCATGGATTTTAAAAACTACACATGGTTTTGTGAATCCATGGAAAGGGAAAACAATACACGGATTTGGAAAACTAGATGGTTTATCAAATCATTTAAATAAATATATTGAAATTCTAAATCCTGAAATTCATTTAAGAGTTTAATCAAATATTTGAAAATTTTATATTCCTCAAATATTTGTGACAAAATAAAGGATGATGAAAATCAAAAAATGACAAAAATAGAATTCAAAGGGGCAGATGGCAGACCAATCAGGTTTAAAGGGACAGTTAGCAGATTATGGGAAAACAGTTTCAACCTTTTTCCAGACCTCAAGGGAATGAAGATCAGTCTAAAACACCTAGCAGCAGAAGATCAACAAATTGATTTCTTGATTCTCCTTTGATCATCTTAACTTCATTTGGTTTTCCTTGGTGTGGCCCTTGCTTCATCTTAGCTTGCCTACATATCATCCTTTTTCTTGAATCCCATGAATGGGACTCCCAATGAAACATTTGCTTTTGTTTATGAATCTTCTTTTAAATATTCCTTCAGAGGATCTTAAAGACCCTTACCCTGCAAATGTTTCTTTTGTTTTTATGATGGAGGTCTTCTAATATTCTTAATCATGATCAATTTTCTTTCATTGTGGATGAGGTCCTATACTAGGTATGCTCCTTCTACATGAATATCTTGAGCTATATCTATCATGCTCCTATCTTCTAGAAGATATTTCTAACCATGCATTCTGTTCTATTTATAAATGTTCCTTCTACATGAGTATTTTGAACTCTATGTACATCATGCTTTTAGATTCTAGAAGATGTTTCTAGCCATGCAATTTTATTCTATTCCTACATGCTCCTATACTACTCAGAACTTTGAAAGAAGACTTTAAGTAAAGAAGTAGACTTTTCTTCTTTTCTTCTTTTTTCACCTCTTGAGTCATGTGAGCTTCTTCCCTTTTTATTTTGTTGCTGTTTTCCTTCTTAAGTTTTGGACAATTCCTTTTGTAGTGTCCATATTCTTGGTATCCAAAGCATTGGATTTTGGACATATCTCTATTGTTTGTTTTCCGTGGACCAAATTTGCCAAATTTTCCCTTTTTCTTGGCCATGGTTGCAAATGCTTGCTCCTTTGATCCCACATCCTCTTTTGCTATGAGTCTTGTTTCATCTATCTTGCATAGAGACCACATTTCACTTAGTGGGGTGGCTTCCTTCTTGGCATATATGCTTGATGTGAATTTGCCCCAATCCTCAGGTAGAGCATTGAATACTACAGTTGTCATTTCTCTGTCAGACATCACTTCCCCTAGCTCTTGAAGTTGATCCCTCATCTCAGAGATCTTCATGAAGTAGGGAGCTATTCCTTCCTTTCAGATCTTCATCTTGTATAATTCATTTCGAAGTGATATCACTTCTCCAGCTGTGCTTACCAAGAATAGCTCTATTAGCTTGTCATATATTTCTTTCGATGTTTCAAGTTTGGAGACATAAGGAATGAGAGAGTCTTTGATGGATTCTATTAGAATCCTTTGTGCTCTTGTCTCATCCTTATTGTACTTGGCTAAGGCTTGAGTTTGTTCCTTAGCAGGGATAGTGATATTCCCTTTGATGTGTTCTAGAAGTTCATTCTCCTTGAGAAGTAAATCAATCCTCTTCTTCCATGCAAGAAAGTTATTGATACCTACCAATTTGTTGCTTTCCTTGCAAAAAGACATTGATGTATATTCTGAAGGGGACATATACTTACTTGATATATTTTGAGATGTAGTGGATTTGCTTTCTCCTTGAAGACTTGTTGGCTTGCCTTCCTTAGATCTTGATGTTCTTCAAGTTGCTTTTTCCAAGTGGGCTTGCTTGATGACTTGTAGCTTGATGTAGGTCCTTCTTTGATTTGCTCTTCTTGTTGCTTTGTAGTCTTCCTTGATAAGTGATGGATGGTAGACCTTCTTGTCCTTGAAGTGATTGAGACTTCTTGGCTTGATGCTTCAACTTTGTAGATGTCCCTCTTTGATGAGTGTTCTTGAAATGCCCTTTCCTTGATGTGTCACCTTAGCTCTGATACCATGTTGAAGAATCAAGGGCAATTTGGTGTAGTGTGATTCTTCTTGAATTGATAACAATTTGTGGATTCTTTTTTTTACTATTTGTCTTGTTAGCTTAATCTTCCTCTTCTTATTATTAATGCATGTGTGTGTACTTCATCAAACTGCTACCAAAAACATGAGAACGAGAACACAAGATGTTGGCTCTTTGCTACAAGAAAAACCTCTCGTCTCTTGAGAGGAAAACCCTTTGGTAAGTTTCTCTTATTGAAGCTTCTTATTGATCAATGCCAAACCCTAGACCCCTGACTAGAGTATCCTGCAAGCACAAGTCAAGTCCTTCCTCCTTTCTGCTCTTTGTCTCCCTAGCACTTTGTTCTCCTTCTTCCGACACTTCGTTCTTCTTTCAACTGTTGATAGATCTTGTTGCATGTAGCATAAAAACTTAGGCTGAAGCACGGAAAATGATAGCTTGTAGACTTGAATGTAAAAATACACACAGGTATTTAATAATAATAATTTATTAATATATATATTTGTATAAAATGATTGAGTGTTACAGTGAGGCCCTACTTTTATACCTCAACAGGTGACCTTTCGTGAATGGGCATGTCTTTTAGACATGCCTTTTCACCTAATTTAATGACTATTTTAACCTAATTAATATTTAATTATTTAATATTTATATTTATTTTATTGTTATGAATTATATTCATAACATAGCCTCTTCCTTCGGAAGCTTTGTCCTCAAAGCTATATTGTTGGCAATTGTCTTTGTGGTGGTTGTCGTCTCGGCATATGGGAGGCGGAAGGTCTTTGGTGGCTTAGCGTCTATAATTCACTAATAACTTTATTTTTGAGTCCAAGATTGTTTTTTTTTAACTCTATTTTTTTTAAATAATAATAAATATATATATCTCTCTCTCTCTCTCTCTATATATATATATATATATATTTAAATAATAATTTAATTAATTAAAATATATTAATTAATTAAATTATAATTATAATATATTAGTTATAAATATAACTTTATATTATAGTTATAAATATAACACTACGAATATATATTATAAGGTTATAGTTTATATATACTATGCAGTTATATAAACTTTGTACACACACACATATTTTAAAACCTTATATATTTTAAAAACCTTGTTAACAAACCGATCGGTGTATGACCAACAGTCGCGGCGTATTAGTGGGGAGTTTTTATGGAGTTTCCAAATAATAAACAATTTTTTCTCAAGGTTGACAGAGACCATTAAACGCTGAGACGCACATTTGATCACATCGTACACAGCTACCATCCACACTCGTGGCTCTTGCTGCATGCCGAAAACCAGTGTCATGGCTATCCCCCCATTTCCATCTTGTACCTGTTGTTGAAATTGAGGCAGTTGTTGACCATATGTATGACTTTGTGGTTGCATTTGAGCTGCATTGAAGGCCTGCCCACGTGAAGTTGAAGTGCTCGATCCTGGACCAGTCATCTGTGGGGCCATCTGTGCAGGTCTCCACGCAGAACCATGCATTTGAACTCTGGGCCCATTCATTGCTCCCACCATGGGAAGGGTGCCCAAAGGATTCCATCTAGAAGTTACAGGACTTCCATGCGGAAAAGAGTTTCCAAACGAAGAAGAACCCCGTATTTGTCCGTTTGGTTGACTGCTGACTGAGTGGTGCTGTGGCAGGGACGCGTCAGGGTTTATTTGGTAGATGAAACAGGCAGCAGAACGATACAACGTGTAGGCGAACTGGCTAGCGGGGATAGACAGTGTTGGGGTCGAAGGAGGATGGGTTATGCATGCCTCCATCTTTTTATACCAAGCAACATCTGCATTGTCTTCTTGGCAAAAGATGGGAACCTTGAAGATTTTTTGTTTTTGTATACAGTGAATGTGATTGGTAGGCTTTTTCCATATAGCAATATCACCTGCTTCGGCAATCTTCTTCCAGCATAGCCGCTTAGCAAGATCCTCAATTGCGTCTTGCTCTTGCTTTAAGCTTTCAACAATCCTTTGCCAACCCTTATGATGTTTTTTCAAATGGGTGGACTTGATAAAATCCAATAGCCACTGGGTCTCAACACTCTGTCCACTTCAATCAAGTATAGGCCATCATATTGTGTCCATGGAATCAGACATCGGGAACAGTGAACCATGTCAAAAGCCCTGGCAAGATAAGGAAGTCTACGTATGCCCATTATTCCAATTATAGCTGGCACTCCACGCTCCAAAGAAAACTGCACTTGTGCTTCATGTATATCTATTGGTGCAAAAGACATAGTCAAAATATTGTAACTGGCTAGGTAAGCGCCCCAGCTTGCAACCTGGATACAGTCAATTGCACCCAGCAATAGAACTTGAGTAACACATTTCCCTCTTATACATGTCAATATAGGGTTCTCTTCACTCTCCATGGGCACTGGCTCTACAATATCAGGTACCGAGCGCGAATCGGTATCCTCCCTGGTTGGCTCACTTTGGGTAGAGCTTGAATTTAAACCCATCTCGCTCTCAACTTTAGCTTGCATTTCCTTGATGGCATTCACCTCTTCTTCTAATTCAGTTATTCGTTTTTTCATTTCTTCTATCGTTGTTGCAGCATTGTTTTGATGTTGTTGGGAGTCATTATCTTGTTCCTCATAGAGCTCATGGTCCATTGACTCACCTTCAACATATTCCTCCGAAAATTCTCCACCATAAACAGCATGATCATCATCCTGATCTATATCAGCTTCATCGGACTTCTCAACATTATGATCATCTCCTGCTTCATCTTGTTTCGCTTCACCATTGCTATCATCTTCCTTATTATTGATTTCCCTTTGACATGCTTTAACTTCTGCATATGATTTCTCTAAACGCTGAAATACTTCTTGAATTCTAAATTGTTCAACGTAATCAGGATGTGAATGTAATGGCACATTGTGTGGCGAACAACGTTCAAAAACTCGCATGATTATATTGTGTGCCGTGGCTCTGATACCACTGTAGCATAAAAACTTAGGCTGAAGCATGAAAACTGATAGCTTGTAGACTTGAATGTAAAAATACACACAGGTATTTAATAATAATAATTTATTAATATATATAATTGTATAAGATGATATAAGATGATTTGAATGTTACAATGAGGCCCTGCTTTTATACCTCAGCAAGTGACCTTTCGTGAATGGGCATGTCTTTTAGACATGCCTTTTCACCTAACTTAATGACTATTTTAACCTAATTAATATTTAATTATTTAATATTTATATTTATTTTATTTATTTAATTGTTATGAATTATATTCATAACATTGCACTTGCTCTAGAAGAGACACTTATCCTTGACCTTTGATGAGACACTTTCACATGGGATGATGTCTTCCTTTTCTTCACCAACCAACGAACTTGTAAGACTGTAATGGGAGGGCTGTTATGACAGCATAGACAACCTCCTTCTCTTTGCATGTGTGACTGTAATAGGCTTTAGGACAGTCCTATTAACTTCACTTTCCTTCCTTGTTTCTTTGCTTGAGTGGGAGGCCTTTTAGGCCTATGTTTCTAGCCCAAGTGATGAGATATGTTGACTGTGAGTTGCTGCTGTTATGACCGTTGGAAGACCCTTCCTTTCTTGCACGTGTGAGTGCGTTTTACCCTAGAAACATTCCTTGTCCCTTCGGTGATGACTTCTCCTTCTTCGCTGCACTAGAGGCTCCTTAAACTTGCGTTATCTTCTCTTCTTTTCGGTCTTCTACCTTCGCTGATTTCAAAGGTGAGTGAGCTTGACGTTGGAGGAGTGGACAACCTCTATATATAGAGGTTTGTCCCTCCTTTAGGCTGACTTGAAGGCTGACTTGAAGATTGCAAACTGACTTGCTCTATTTATTTCGGATTGCTTCCTTTGATGGTGCCTTATGCTTGGAGGAGACTTGACTTTGCTTGGAGGTGTCTTCTTTGACTCTAATACATAAGTATACCTAGTGTAACATGCCCTTAAGGTCTTCAACATAATTCTTTTGACTCTTTGTCTGACCTATAACACTTTAACATGTGCTAAACCTATTTCTATGAGCAAGAAACTCATTGACAAATATAATAAAAATAATATTTATTTTCTTGAATAGATACAAATATCAAAAGTACATTTATGAAGACCGAATCTAGTTACATTTCCTTCAACATTATCCTCATTTGAAATGTATCTATATGCACATCCCGTGGGTGTATAATCAGAAACCTCTGGAACATACCTCTCTATAAGTGCTAGTTCATCTAGGTGCTCCTCGTGCTCCACTATCACAAGATACTCCTCTATAGAATCATGAGTGTCTCTAACATCCTCTTGTGTGTTGGTTACCGTAGAAGAATGTACACAATTCAACTCCATACAAAGTTGCTCGACCTACAACTCTGATTCTTGAAGAGCCATGTGAGTGCTCTTCAAGGACTCTAGGGAAATCTCAAGCTCATAATTAAGCTTGTTGACTTCCTCCTCTTTCCCGACAAGCGCATCATGATATATCTTAGCAAGCATTAGTAGGTAGTTGGATTTCATCTCTACCAATGCTTTTCTGAGGGTTTGAAAATCTACTAGTGAAGGCTCTCCTCCTAAACTATCCTGTGCCATTGCACTTCTCCAACAATAGTCTATCACCAATACCAATGTATATTCATAATGCCTCATGGTTGCCCTAATCTTGTGTGCTTTCATCTTAGATTGGTCTTCCAAGTTATAGGCATGAGCAGGGTTGTGAGCAACATTTACCTTATCAACTGATGGGATTAGGTTTGCACCACCGACTACCTGTGTGTTATCATCTTTGCACCTCTTGGAAATCATCATCCACTGTCATGGCCTCAGTACACATCTACTAACTCAACAATCTCGCTAAGTGATGGTAAGCATTCTGTAGCAATTTTTGACTCTCCTTCATCCCAACTCGTTGTACCAACCTATTGGGGTGGATCTGCGCTAACTTCATCTTCAATGGGTATGACTTTTCCCAATTTGTCCTAGGAGGTTTGGTCATGGTCTTCACCTTCAACTACAAATATTGTCTCTTCTGTATGAGTTAATACCTTTCTCCTATCTTTATCTGAACTATTATTCTCCTTTGAGCTCCCTTCAATCCTTACTTCTTGGTCCTTAGCTACCTTTTCATCTTTGGATCTATTATTCCTTTTTTTATTTGCTTCCTTTGATGACACCCATGCTTCCATGTGCTTTATCACCTTTGCAAAGATTTTGTCATAATTTTCAAATTTTTGGGCAAATAATTCTTCTTGAATTGGAAGCATTTTCCCCTTGTTATAATGTTCCCTTTAAACCCAACAATTGTCCAAGAACATGCTCTGATAGAACTATAAGATACCAAACTGTAATACTGCTAGTTTTTCTTAAAAAATTTTGAGTTTTCAGTGATGAATTTCTTCAAACATGTTGTCTACACTCTGTAGTATGTGCTCTTTATAATTTTGTTTTTTTTAGGAGTGCATTCAATACTTACATGCACCAACCAACTTTCCCAAAAAAAACATACATTCATCATATCAACTTAGAAATTTAAAATACTGTTGATAGGTAACAATATAACCCACAGAATAGTCTTTCTCAATGAAAATATGAATACACAGTGAAGAAATCAGAACTATAGAACCTGATATTTAGTGTGTTATGAATATAATTCATATAAAAATAATAAATTTAAATATAAATATAATAATAAATAATAATCAATTAACTAATAATTAGTTAGTTAGTAATGAAGAGGTATGTCTTAGAGACATGACCATTCATGAAAGGGCACCTACCTAAGTATATAAGCGGGCCCTCATTATAAGTATGAGAGAAAGAATGTAAATGGGCCCCAATCCCGAACTACCCAATTTTAGATCTGAGTCTATACTCATATTATAGAATGAATATGTTGATGATCTTTATCCAGCATCCATGGCTGAATGGTTAAAGCGCCCAACTCATAATTGGCGAACTCGCGGGTTCAATTCCTGCTGGATGCAGGGGAACTGCACATATCCATTATTGATGGAATGGGAAGAAGTATGAAGAATAACACCAAACAAGATCATCCATTATATATGTCCCACTGCAAGTAGCTAGATGTTATGGAAAGGGAGAGATCTACACAAAGTTTTTAGTTTATGTTTACACCCGATTTGACCGTCTTATAAAACCTTCGCCCGCAGGTATCATAAGAATGGATTTGATTCTTTGTCTGTTTAAGAAGGAATATCTTTTCGTTTACGAGAATTTGTGTTTCCTTTTCGAGTGTTTGGCGCAATATGAGTGGACAATACTACTAATATCTCGCGCGGGTATACCTCGGGATAAGCGTTATTCAATGGAAAAGAAAGATTTTATTGCCCTTTACAGGGAAATACTATTAAATGAACCTCTCCAAATTAGAGAAATTCGGAAACATGTGCCTCGATGGTCATCTGGTTTGATGATAGGTGAATATAATCATTTCACGCCTCTTTTATACATTCAACAATTCTTATATACAATTACTACTTGTCCTATGATGGATACTTACATCTTTCAGTTCTTCTGAATTATTCTATTGCGTATACGAACTTTGTTCGTTACATTGGTATCATAGCCACGTTGGCAGATCTCAACCTTTGGCCATCAACCCTTCATCAATTCATTGTCATTGGAAATCAGGCTTTTAGCCACACATATTGAGAGGTTCTCCAATTTTTCGTTAGGCCTGTGACCATTAAAAAAAATTAAAGAAAAAAATTAAAAAAACTATATAGAGAGAAATAATATTAATAATTAAAAAAAAGAGAGTTGAAAAAAAATACAAAAAAATATAGAGAAAAAGAGAGTTAAAAACATTATATATATATATATATATATATTTATAATAAAAAAAATTAAATTAAAAAAAAGCACACACAAAACAAAGGATAACTTACCTGTGGTTGTTCGCATTTACCAGCTGACCGACAACACTGTACACTCTGTAGCATCAAGTCTTTCGGCAACTACTAGAATCCCTCGTCGCAACACGTAGTCAATACCATTGAAGCCCCAACACAACTCCGTATCACTGTCTAGCCAGACATCCAAAGCCATTGTTGCGTAGTGAACTGGGAGAACTCAGCCGAGTCATTATCTGTAGCATCAAGTCTTTCGGCAACTACTAGAATCCCTCGTCGCAACACGTAGTCAATACCATTGAAGCCCCAACACAACTCCGTATCACTGTCTAGCCAGACATCCAAAGCCATTGTTGCGTAGTGAACTGGGAGAACTCAGCCGAGTCATTATTGCAACCACCGTCGCTTGACTGCAAAAGAATAACCATTGCCTCCCTGCCAGAATTTTTGTCCTTCACCAGCGTTGTCAAACACATTTTTGCCATTCCCTGTATGCTACACCAACACTCCCACACTCTGAACACACTGCCAAATTGCAACCGATAACACCCTTGCACCACGATTCCCAACAAGAAACTAAATCTGACCGTCCATTTTCTATCTAGCCGCTATCTTCTGTTATTATCGTAGGCACAATCATTGTTGTCTTTCCACCATCAACTCTCTGCCATTACACCTTTCATTTTTTTTGTACAGACACCATCTATATTCCAAAGTCATATCCTTTGACATATCGGTGAATTAAGAGAAAAAGTAACACATTTAGAGTTTTTTTAAACATATAATTATATATATACAAAAGAAGGTTCTTTTGTAAAGTGGGAGAAAAAGTGATGTATTTTAAAAGAGAATATTAAAAAGTGATAATGAAGGAATCTCATATTTATATATATATTATTAAAAGCATAAGTGTTTTCACTGCATAAAGTGTAATAGCTCGAAGAAATATCTAGGTATTTAAATAGTTAATTATAAAAATTACTTATTTTTTATTTTAAAAAAAATCAAAAGGGGTAAGTGTTCAAGTGTCAAAAGTTGAAATACGGTAAAAAAAAGAAAAAAGAAAAAGAGGAGGAAGAAAGGGTATTTTAACCGTAAGTTCACTTATCGTGGACATATCATTTTACAAAAGCAATTGGCGTACAAAAAATGAAGTCTAACTCAGAACTAAATGAAGGAAAAATTTCCCATAAGGGTCTTTCAGTTATGCATCACAAAGTAATTACATTAAAAGGAAGTATTCAAGGAAAAGAAATTAATATCGCTATTAGAACAAGCAACAAGGAAAATTACATCAATATTAACTTGGCAAATCAGTTATTAATTCAAGAGACAAGCATTGGTGAAAGAAAAGATATTTGTGGCCAAAAGGAGTATGAAATTAGTGATATACAAATGACAATAAATCATTATGAATACATATCTCAATTCCGTGTTGTAACTATGTTTAATAGAAAGATTGTCATAATTCTCGGTCAACCTTGGTTTAAGGAATTGGGTATGTTCATGTTAAACATGGAGAAACAATTTTTGACATTTCCTTATAAGGGGAAGATGGTCACATTTCAAGATATAACAAGTAAGATAGAATCAATAACACCTTCATTAGAAGACTTTAAGGATATTTTGGAATTGATGTTTCAAGATAATAAGAAACTATACTGAAGAAGCAAAAAGAGATTGAAGAAGTCATCTCCAGTAAAGACAAGGAAATTTAGCGCCTCAAAGATGACAATGAAAAACTACTCAACCAAATCAAGAAAGCTAAGGCTACAAAGAAGGAACTCAAGAATCACTTATCAGAATAGGAAGATGAAAATTTATGTTTAAAGAACCTTAATCAAAGGCTATTAGAACCAGTGTTGATAATATCGCCGAGATATCGGCGATATTCGGAAATATCGCGATATTTTCGGCGAGCCAATATATCGCCGACAAAATATCACGATATTTTCGGCTTTTGAAAATATCACGCGACGATCGAAAATATCGCCCGGTGACTGTAAAAAATTTCTGCATGGCCTATAAAAATTTGATTTTGGTTTTTTTCGTATCATTTTCATTTCTGATTGCTGGAGAAGGAAGGGGAGAGCTATGTGGTTGCTGCCAAGGAGGGTTTGAGCGTTCTAGGCCCTAGTATTGATATGCTATTCATGGTAATGTTAAATTCTTAAAGTAAAAGGATGAAAATGAAGATTAAGGAGAATGTCACTTGTTAAGTAAAAGTGACATTCTCCTTAATCTTCATTTTCATCCTTTTACTTAAATTTTTAACATTACCATGAAATGACTCAGGATGTTTGAGAGTGGTTCCGGCCTCATTGGATTTCATATGGAGAAAGTAGAATTTTAGATTTCATTCAAAATGCAGCAGACTTATCAGTTTTTTAGGATTTCAGGATTGGGAGATTGTAATGTTTCCAAGTGACACCACCTGCCCGGGCTACCCCTGCCACCAGTAGAGGACGTGGTCTACCTCCTATAGCTCCTACTTCTAGTTCTTCAACTTCTAGAGCATAGCAAACTCCACTGCCAACTCCACCAGCACCAGCATCTACATCTAGAGGGAAAGGGAAAGCTGTGGCATTTTCTCGCAAGAGGGGCAGAGGAAATCAATAGGATTAGACTTTAGTTATTTTCTTATGTGCTTGTAAGTTGTACATGAACAATGAACATTGAATATTCAAGAATCAAGACCAAGCATATCACATTCTAATTTCTAAATAGTAAATTTTGATTCTATGTATTTTTTTAAAGTGAACTATGAACTTTGAAAAGTAATTATGTTTTAATTTGATTAGATAAGCTGCAACCTGCAATTTAATATGGATAAAAAACTACATTTCGGTATATATATATATATATATATATATATATATATATATATATGTATAATATATATATATATATATAATATATATATATATATAATATATATATATATATATAAAACGTGTCCCCCGTGTCTTGTTTCCAGGTCGTTGCGTTTCGTATTGAATACTCGTATTTACGTGTCCTCCGTGTCTCATGTCCTCGTGTCATGTGACTTAGCTTAGACAATATTGATGTATTGTCTCCGTGGAGGGTGGAGTCTGAGGAGCCCCTCTTGGAGGAGTCACCTTCATGGTTAGAGCCAGTGGCAGATGATCCATTAGAGCAGGGGCAGCAAGAGGAGGACTCGGAGTCAGAGGAGGAGCAGGAGGAGGAGGAGGAGGACACTGCCGGAGCATCAGCATCGACACCATCTGTTATAGATATAGGAGAGCATAGCCCCATACCTAGCACTTATTATTTGACATTAGGTGCAGAGGCAGGGTCAGGGCCTCCTACTACTAGGGGCAGGCCTGGCAAACAGCCCATCATGTTTTCCCGTAAAAGGGGGAGAGGGCAGTAATTTCAGATAGATAACTGCTAGTTTTATTTGTTATGCTACATATAACTCATGATGATGAGATACTTTTATATATGTGATGTTATTTTGTATTGGTTCTCCACATTTGAGTCCTTGAATGGACAATTATCAGGGATCAGCAGGATTTGGTATCACCTTTGATGTATCATTTCTATTTGACATCATATATATCAGTGTTTTCTTCATATTTATGTGCCAATGTGTTTATTTCATGTTGTTATTGCTTTATATGTTTAAAAATCTTTAAAAAATGAATATATTATGCATTTTTTATGCTTGCCGATATTTTCTCCGATATTGCCGATAAGATATTTTCTGGACCCTCACCGATATTTTCCCGATACCGATATTATCAACACTGATTAGAACAATTCAAAAGTACAAAAGATAAAGAGAAGGATACTAAAGAGAAAGTCAACAATTTACTAAATGACGAACTTTCACATCTAAGGAATCATAACCAAGCCCTACTTACACAAATTAAGAAGCTTAAAAGTGACCAGAAGTCACTAAATAACACATTAGAACAACTTGCTCAAGAAGAAGTATTGAAATCTCTAGTTGTAAGAGTCCAAGTTGATGGAACAAATACCGATCCAGTCAATATCACAACTCAAGAAGAAGAGAAACCTATAGAAGTTAAAACCAATTCAAATGTTGCAGTTCAAACAATGGAAATTCCAAGTGATGATTCAATAGCCAACTCAACAACAACAGTGCCTGAAGTAAATCAAGAAGTTGCGACACACATGATAAGGGAAGATCCAACCAGAAGAATTCCTTATCGACATCCAAACCATAAGAGCAGACAACTAAGTCAGTCTACATATTTGAACCATTCAAAATGGAAACAACAGATTTATGTTCCTAGGAATATTGAAGTGTGCAGAATCTAGTCCTATGATAATAATTCATTACAAATTTCGAGCGATCAGAAGATTCCACAAAGGATTAACCTAGGATGGTCAGATTCGTTCTCAATGCGACAATTTTGTTTATCATTCTGAGGAGGATATTGTCTTGTATCAATGAAGATGAAAGTTCTGAGATGAGAAGATATTCGAAACAGAAAAAGAGATCTGGCCCATCGTTAGTAAGATTTGAGGACAAAGCTTTTTGAAGAGAAGGACAATGTTATGAATATAATTCATATAAAGATAATAAATGTAAAAATAAATATAATAATAATAAATAATAATCAATTAACTAATAGTTAGTTAGTTAGTAATACAGAGGCATGGCTTAGAGACATGACCATTCATGAAAGGGCACCTGCCTAGGTATATAAGCGAACCCTCATTGTAATCATTTCACACATCTTTTATACATTCTACAATTCTTATATACAATTACTATTTGTCCTACGATGGATACTTACATATTTCAGTTCTTCTAGATTAATCCACTGTGTATACGATCTTTGTTCGTTACATAGACAACCATTAGCAAAGATACATACAACAATTTCATTCCATCTGAAGTGACAATCTCGTGCTTGGCTTGAGAAATACAATACCAGGAGATAACATGCAGACCCAAAACTTTATGACATCTCCCAATAACCTAGAAAAACCTCCAAGCTGTCATTGGTTTGAGTATCTTACCCAGATATTGCTCTCTGCTTAAAAGGAAGCCTCACATCCAATCAATGAAGTAGGGACATGATTTTGTGTATGCCACTATCTTTCCTCTTCGAAATGGTACACCCACAACTTCTATGCTCAGTCAACTAGAGAAATGGACTAATATGGGGCTTGAACTAACATCCAAACTTGGTCTTGGTCAACACCTTTGCACAATATTCAAACCCATGAATATATTTTTCCTTGCACACAGTCTCATGTCCCCAACAAAGCTATGCACAACAGGAATGGAAGGAAGACCATTTCATTTTTTTTTTGAAGGAACTGGACCCAATTTGATAGTGGAAACTCAGTGTTTTGAAAACCAATCTCGGCCCAACAAAGGAATGTGTAACTTAGCCATTTGGTAAAGGAGTCTATTTTCCCAAGCTTCCAAAAACTTCAACCCAATGAAGGAAATAGCCACACGTTCTCCAGAAACAACGAAATTCAAGCTTTGTGACCAAAACTTGTCTCTGTGTTTATTCCTCAAACTCGCCCTCCTGTATATTCCTCAAACTCATCGTCCCTTTTCAAGTAACGCAAATGGCAGAATGAGAAGGAATTGTTCTTCTAACAATAGTATCTCCGCTTCAGACTTGGGCTTGAACTATGGCTCCATGATTTTTGTCCCCAACTTGAAAGATGTTAAATGAAGAACAATAAATCAGAGATTCAACTAATAACACCTCTTCTAGCTCAAATCTCTAGAAAATATTTTTCTCCTTTGAATTCCGATTGTGAAATTTGAATAATTTCGCTCTTTGGACTAGCTAGAGTGCCTAGTTTCAACACTGAAACCAGCTATGGCGACTAGTGTTTTCAAACCCTAAGTTTTGCCTCAAGAAAACTCTCAAAGAACTCTTTTCTCCAAAACTCAAACGCAAGAATGAATGCAGAGGGGCTCCTTCATTTCCCTTTTTATAACTCACTTACCTTTTCCCTCCAATTAAATATTTGATAGCACTTTTCCTTCTTTATTTAATAAAGTGACTTTTATAAACTATTTGAAGTCACTTTAAATGCCAGAAAATGCTTAATTCGCCACTGTGGTCACATTAACCACCCAAAGCCCCTTTTCATCATCCTACCATGTGTTGAGAAATATAGGGAAAACAAGTGTAGGAGATTTCTCTTCTTATTCATAACTGTTTGTCATGTATTTTTACTTTTCTTGATTTACTTCTTCTTTCCTTCATTATAATTAGTGTTTTCTATTATCAAACAACTACCAAAAGCATAAAGAAAAATGAGACAATAGGACAAAAGATGTAGGCGATCAGCCAGGGTCAAAACCTCTCCAACTTGAGAGGAAAACCCACCAGAATTCCTCTTTCTTATAGAATCTTCAATTGACGAATTCCAAGACCTAGACCCTTGACCAAGAACCCCTCCAAGACCAAGTCAATGCTTCCTCTTTCAATAGTTTCTCCCTCTAGCAACCTTGACCTACTTAGCAATTGAAACTTCAGAAACTGCAACTGCAATTTCAACTTGCCCAGAACTACAACTGCAACTTCGACTTTCCCAAAAACTGCAACTTTGACCTTCCCAGAAACTGCAACTTCGACTTCCCAGAAATTGCAACTTCAATTTATCTAGAAATTGCAGCTTTGTCTTGCCCATAACTGCAACTTCGACTTGCCCATAAATTGCAACTTCGATTTGCTCAAAAACTGCAACTTCTCTTCTTCGCTTGGCTAGCTTCTCTCTCCTAGAGAATTCGGCTTCCAAAACAACCTTCTCGATGCCCTAACTTTACTTCTGCAACTCGACTTCACTGCAGCAATATGTGCCCTAATTCCTTTGCATGTGTGGAGAGAAGTAGCCCAGAAACAAATCCAAAATAGATCGAATTTCCTCCTTCCTTTGTCTTCTTCTTCTTCGCACTTTTTCTTGTGCTTATGATTGAACTTATGTGTGAGAGTGAAGTGTCTCCAAATGAGGCCGAGTGCCCTATATGTAGGCTTCCTTGAGCCTCTTGTTAGGTTGACTTGACATGTCCTTAGGCCGACTTGTTGCTCCATGAAGCTGACTTGATGCTTGCATGTTTCACATGGCCTTGGAGGGTCTTTTGACTCTACTTTGACTCAAGTAATTTTCTTACAATATGTAATATGCCAAAGAAGGGTTATTCATACATGAAAATGACTCTTTTGACTTTATAGAGTCAATGATAAATCCTAAAAGCTCTCAATGGGAGCCTGACCTAAAATAAATTTCCCTTGTGCATGAAACCCACGCCTCAAGACATCATAAAAACATGGACATCATACTCGGTCAACCCTAGTTTAAGGATTTGGGTACATTCATGTTAAACATAAAGAAACAAGTTTTGACGTTTTCTTATAAAGGGAATATGGTCATGTTTCGAGACATAACAAGTAAATCAAAATCAATAAAATCTTCATTAGAAGACCTTAAGGATATCTCAGATTTGATGTTTCAAGATAACGAAAAAAATATATCAAAGAAGCAAAAAGAGTTTGAAGAAGTCATCTACAGCAAAGACGAAGAAATTTCGCGCCTCAGAGATCACCAAGAAAAGCTACTCGAACAAGTCAAGAAAGCTAAAACATCAAAGAAAGAACTCAAGGAGCGGTTATTAGAGCAAGAAGAAGAAAATTTACATTTAAAGAGCCTTAACCAAGCATTAGTAAAGCAAATCAAGTGTTTAAAAGACGAGAAGCGTGAAGGCCAAAATAAAGTTGACTCAGAGAATGAGGAATGCTTAGGTCTCAAAAATCATAATCAAAATCTGCTCAAACAGATTAAAAAACTTAAGGACGAAAATAAGTCATTGACGAATAGGTTCAAAGAACTTGTCGCAAAGGAAGCATCAAAATCTCCAGATATAGCAGTCCAAATTGAAGAAACAGAGATGAAGACAATTAATCTCGCAGTTCAGGCAAGTCCAAACCCTATTGAAGTAAAAACGTACTCAGAGGTTGTCGTTCAAACAGAGGACACCCCAAATAAGGATTCAGTGGTTAAGTCAGCAACAACAATGCTTGATGGAAATCAGGAAACTGTCATAAAAACATTAAAGCAAGTTCAAACAAGACAAACTCCTTATCTACATCTGAATCACAAGAGTAGACACCTTAATCAATCGACAAGTCTGTATCACTTAGAACATAAACAACAAACTTAGGTTACAAAGAATATTGAAGTGGGCTCAATTCAGTCTATTGATAACAATTTGTTACAAAATTCCAGTGATCAGAAGATTCCACAGAAGGTTACTCTAGGATGGTCCGATCCATTCTCAGTAAGACAATTTTATATATCACTCCAAGGATCATATCAACTTGTATTGACAAAGATGATTGTTCCGAGATGAGAAGACATTCGTAACAAAAAAAGATATCAAGTAGAAGACATTCATAGTAGAAAAGAGATCAAGCCCTTTCATCAACAAGCTTTGAGAACAAAGCTTTTTGAAGGAGTAGGAAATGTTATGAACATAAATGATGTAAAAATAAATAAAAATAAATAATTTTCATAATTATATAAATATAATAATAAATAAAAGTAAATTAACTAATGGTTAGTTAGTTAATAATGAAAAGGCATGTCTTAGAGACATGCCTGTTTGTGAAAGGGTACTTACCTGGCTATATATACAGGACCCTCATTCTCATTTGTACTCATTCTATCATCAATTCTTTAATTCAATATACAATTACAATTACTATCCTACCATGCATGTCTTTGTTTACAAAATATTTTAAATATTTCCGTTGCGTATACGACTTTTGGTGGTTACAAAGAACAATAATTATAAATTTATTTTCCTCTTTTCATTGAATACATAAAATCAACATTACATGTGTCATTATGAAGATCGAACCTAGTTACATATTTCAGCACTCCCTCTTAACTAGGGTGGTATTCATAATCCATACAAGGTACTTAGAGATTCTCAATCTGAAGAATTCTCATAAGAGGAGTCGGATTGGTAACCCATCTTTATAGCATCATATCATCCAACATTGTTCTCACCACAAGGTCAGAGCATAATGCTGGCGAGACCAATGATTTATAGACACCCTCATCATTATCTCTCTCGGAACATACCACACCCGGGTTCTCTCAATGATCCAAGTGGATATTGGTGGCTACCTGCCTATTCCACTTGAACTCCCACCATTGTACCATTATTTATTTCAATTTCCATAATTGTAGCAAATTTTGCTATTTTTGGTAGTTTTTTCGGGCCCTAAACTTCTAGAGCCGTTTGGAGGCCCTAAACGACATTTTTTTGGAAAATGGGCAAACATGAGTCTTTGCTAGACGTTTGCATTTGAAAGTTGTAGTCCTTGGATAGATCTTTCTAAAGAGGTATCATGCACGTCAAATGAACATCAAATGCCAAAGTTATGACCCCGGGAAGTTGATGTACCAATTTACCCCAACAGGGCCCATAGTTTTGACACTTCGTCTCCTAGGGTTAGGTTTTTGGATGTTTAGGGTTTTACATTATTTCTCAATAATAAATAGGCCTTGGAGCCTCATTGTAACATTGTTCAGAGGCATGTAGCCACCATATCTCTTTTCGAAGATAAGTCACCATCGCCCAAGTTAGTTTATTTCCATTCTATATGTAATCATATTTCAATTCTTTGATATTAATGAATGAAGTTTTATTTCTACTATATCTTTGTGTTATGTTTATATTTGTATTTTTTTGCATTCCTGCATAAGTCTGAATCAGTGGTATCAGAGTAGTCTACTCTTTCTGTGTTTTTCTTTGCATGTCCCCAACGAGGTCAGGATATAAAGAGTGAGGGCTTGAACTGGTTGAACCTTTGCAAGACTAGCCTCGCAAACCTTGATGGCCTCCCATGGCAAAAGAAAAGAAAGACGAGGGAGCAGGAGATCCTTTTAAAATATTGCTCGAGGAAGCCCTCGAGTGACGGAGGAACGCAATGATGGATAACTTTGCCCAAATCCTTCGGCAACTACCCACAGATGACACATCTTCATCCAAAAGCCACTTTGGAGGTGCCACTCCTTTTAAGGTACAAGTTAACTTTGACATTCCCATATTTGAAGGCCAAATAGATGTAGACACCATAGATAGATGGTTAAATCTATTGGAAGGATATTTTTCAGTTCATGACTTTTCCAATCGGGAAAATATTACTTTTGCACTCCTCAAAGTCGCCCCCATGTCAAGGACTAGTGGGAAACCTACTGTGAACAAAAGGACGAGAGTGAATCCTCACTATTTTCAGCCACACCCACTTGGAATTCTTTCTGAGACGCCATCTAGGAACAATATTACCTTGTCGGGAGCTATGAAAAATACATAAAGTGGACCACGCTGCAGCAGGGAAGGGACCAAGATGTGCCAAAGTTCACAAATATTTTTCATACGCTAGATATCAAGGATTCTGGGCGACATTTAGTGCTCAAGTACCACGACTGTCTACACAAGTACATCTAGGATGAGATGGAGTTCCTGAACACTCCTCATTTGGCGTTGCCTATCGATACATTGTCAAGATCGAGAAAAAATTTAAACAGAAGAAGCGAGACTTTGGATTTGCAAATCCAAAGCAAGGGAAAAGCACCCCCAAACCGCAGAACAAAGGACAAAGCCAAGGCGGGGTGATCCAGGACAACCCATCAAAGTCGCAAACAAAGAACAATACCACGAAGACAAAGAAGGACACAGGAAAGTGGCATGAGCAGTGACACATGAATCTCCGATCTCTCGCGATTAATCACGAGTCAAACTCTGCTCTTCCCTCAAACGATCTGATTCAACTCTGGGCGAGTCAAACTTGCGTTAACTGAGTTTGACTTGTGGTCAACCCGAGTTTGACTTGCGACTCACCGATTAATTGCGATTTAGGTGGCTGAGGCGATTTTCAACTGTCAACTCGGCGAGCACGGGTTTTAACTTTTAGGGATCCCGCATTTTTCGCTGTGTGGTTTAGTTACGTTAAAAATTAAACGTTGGTCTGTAACTTACTTCTCACTTCTCAGGCCCGCAACTCATACATCAAGAAGGTAATAGAGTCGTAGTGTAATAGAGGCATAATGTGCAGTGTGCTCCAGTGTAGCTTCAACGTGTGCTATGTCAGAGATTTCAGTAGCAAACCATTATCATATCATTTCAGCAGCAATCAAGAGATTCAGTTACTGCATTTTTACTGATTCGTATGCAATATTTTATAAACTTTTAGAAGCAAATGCTTCTGGTTCTATGTAGTCACTGGTAAGGAATTAGGACCCTTTACTTTGGATCATGTTTGGACTCATAACATATATGAGATACTTATTCATTCATGATATTTGGGACATCTATTGATATTATGCATTGTTTGGAGTCTGGACATGGCTTTGTTGAATAGCAATGAACAATGTTGTTTTTCTTTTTAATTCAATATGTGTATATCTTTATTTATTGAATTCACCGATTTTTTTCCCGATTTTTCCCCGATCCGATTAAAATTCTTCGCTCTTTTGCCTCGCCGATTTATTGCCGATTTCGAGTCTGATAACATTGGGCGTGAGTTCCATAAGAGCCCCACTCACAACACAAGTGAGTGTTGAGCCATGTAGTCATTGGTGGCTAAGCTAAAGGCTTCAGAGTCAGATGCATGTTTCGACTCTAAGTCAGGACCTAACAAGGGGACTGACAAAGGGAAGCAGATTATTGATGCAGAGCTTAGCTCCATTATTGCCACCACCAAGATCCAAACAATTGAGCCCAAAGATCCAGAGGAGGGGGAGCGTTTCTTCCACTCACAGATGTGGGTGAAGGGTTCATTGCTGCAATTCATTGTCGACATTGGGAGCCAAAAGAACCTCATTTCAGCAGAGGTTGTGAAGCGATTGGGCTTACCAACCACACCACACCCACAACCATACACCATCAGGTGGCTTCACCAAGTAGAAGATCTTCGCGTCAGCCAGTAGTGTCGCCTTCCCTACAACATCAAGCCCTTCATGGATGAGCTATTGTGTGATGTTGCTCCTCTTGAAGTTTGTGATGTATTATTAGGCCAACCATACTTGTAGAAGCGTCATGTTGTGTATGATTCGAAGCCTCGCACTGTTATTATTTCCTTGGGCAATAAGTTATACAAGATACCGGAGGTAGCCCCACCTACCACCATCTCTTTGATCTCTGCTAAGCAATGCAGTAAGATCAACTCCCAGACCAGAAAATTTGTTTTCTCTCTAATTCGCTCTCAAAGTAAGGGGAACCACATCCATGGCCCCCTCAGGAAGGGTTCCTCCACACAGCAGAAGAAGGTGGATAATGTAGTGGAAGAATATAGGGACATCTTCTCCTCACCCACAGGGACCAAGTTCAGCAGAAATTTCCCGATTTCATGGAGGAACTCAACGCAATGGGGTCCATTGCTTCCTAAGAGGGGAGGATTGATCTAGGTGGATATTGGTGGCCATTCGTCTATTCCACTTGGACCCCCACCATTGTACCATTTTTTTCAGTTTCCATAATTGTAACAAAGTTTACTATTTTTGGCAGTTTTTCAGGTCCTGAACTTCTGGAGCTGTTTTGAGGCCCTAAACGATGTTTTTTTGGAGATGATTTCTCTTTCATGTTAATTGCTTGTGAGTATTCGTTGGATTTTTATTATTATGTTATGTTCTTCATCAAACAATTACCAAAATGTACATGAAGAGCACAAAGAAACAAAAGAACACAAGAAATTAGGTTGCCCAAGCTAGGGCCAAAACCCCACAAGGGAAAACCTAGAAAATTCCTCTTCTTATAGTATCAAATCAAAGTGAGATATCCAAGACCAAGACAAAAATTGCCACACAGACCTAAGTTGGCCCTCCTACGATACTTCTTCGTCAAGTCCAAGTCAACAACGTCAATGTTAGTCAAACATCTGAATTCTAGCCAATCCCTCAAATTTTTGTCTTCCTAAAATCTCGGCCCTATAATTTTGGGCATGTAATACCACATAAGCTACCATAAAAACTCACACGTGTGGACAAAAAACTAGGGCATAAAAAGCGAAATTTTTCTCTTTTTACTTCTCTTTCTCTCCTTTGACTTCGCTTAAATTCTCCTTTTTCTGCATACAAATCGAAGTGGATGATGGATGATCAAATGAGATCGAAGTCTCTTGTATATATAGTTGTCCAGATGGTCGAATGGGTGCCTCTTCTAGGCCGACATGTCCTGGAGGGCCAACTTGGTCTTATGGGGACAATTTAACTCTTTTGACTCAATAAAAAAAATTCTTTCTTTTTCTTACAAAGAGGCCAAACGGACTTTAACTCAATTACATTTTCTTCTTGACTCAAATGACCCTAAGAGCATGAAGAACATGCTTTAACTAGGAAATAGTAATCAAAATAATAATTTTTTTCTTGTTCTTCTTTTTTCTTTTTCATGAAATACATAATGATACAAGTACAATGATAATTATGAAGACCAAGCCTAGTTACATTTTTCCACACCTTCAACATATTCCATAACATCATTCTCTTCCAAAGTCAGATCTAGCCTAGCCCTCTATGGAGCAAAGTTGGATGAGTCATTCAACTTCTCCTCTATTTTAAAGTATGAGGTAGCCATCTTGACCAAGTCAAATGAACTTCAACAAGAGATAAAGATCTCTTCAAAGGGGTGATTGCTCTGGTCTCCTTGGGCTTGTCTTCACCTCAACTCTAATACCATGTTAATTTTTTCAATGTTCTATGCTATAACAATTACTTTAACAATTTCTTCTTTCAATAGAAATCACTTTTTCCAATTTATTTAAATCACCCAATAACAATAAGCAATTGTAGATAGAACATTAAACAATATGCACAATAGAAGACAACCAAGATCAATGAGACACAAAGATTTAGGTCAAAGACCAAGGAAAAACCCCACAAGGGGGGAATCCAACCATATTCTTCTTCTATTAGATGTTCATCAAATGTTCAGCAGAGATACATAGTCCAGGTACATTCATCTAGTCAAAGGTCAAAGCATTGACCATTCAAGTCAACAAATCAACATCGAATCAAAGATGTGAGCATAATAGCCAAATCTGGTCAAAGTACCAGCCCTGCAATTTTCGGCCTTGTCAAAGTTCAGTCAACAACAGTCAATGCAGCCCTAACCAATTAAAGTCAACACTCTAAAGTGCTCAGAAAATTTCAGTCAAGGCATCAATAAATTCAGCCTACTTTCTTAGTCAAACCTAGTCAAAACAGTCCTCAAATCTGCTTGCTAATTTGGTCAAAGTCAACAATCAACCTATGGAAACCCTAGCTTCATATCTGCAATCAAAGTTCCCAGGTCAAATCAGTCAAAGTCTCCCTGAATTCAGCCTTCCAAAATAGATCCAAAAATTTGGTCAACTATGTCAAATCAGCCCCAAGTCAACATTGGTCAAAGATGCCCAAAACAGAAAGTCAACACAGTCAAATCAGAATCTCTTCTCTCTCCTTCGCACGTATGAACTTGGCCTTGCTATTTCAGAAGTGTATGAACCAATGAGGAAGATGTGATGTGTGATGTGAGCTTTGGTCCCCAGTGGTCTCATGGTCCAATCCCGGGCAAGATTATGTATGCCTGAGAGCTGCTCCAGGTGTTCGAAAAAAAAAACAACTCTAATAACTCATCAATTTGAGCCATTTTCCAACAAATTTACGTTGAATAAAAGAAATGTTTTGATTTGATATGAATATTATGGCTTGTTGATGCTTCAGTGATATGAAAAGAAGCAGAGAGAAAATCCACATCTAATCTCAAAATCTATTATACAACCAACAAAAGGCACTCGTCTTCCATTTGAAAATGGGAATGGGAGAGAAGAAACAAAAGGTTGTCACCCAATCAAGAAACTAACAGTTGATGCCCTTGGAATAATCAAAACTTTGTGCAGTAATGATTTCACTGTGAGTTTCACATCAAAGTTTGCACTCAAACACCATCTTGGATGCTTATTTTTCTTCTTCAGAGGGACAAAACAAATGAGGCAGTAGGCTTGGCACGATTATCAGCCAACAAGCCTCACTTTTCACACTGTTTAGAGTGGCTTTTTTTCACTGTTTTTTTATGCTGATAAATACAATTAAAATAAAAATAACTGTTTTGTTCCTATGAAGGGCAATGCCTCGTCACTTTTGGAATAGACATGTAACCTGATTAGGCATTTTCCAGATACTTGGATGCAGTTGTAAGTGTTGCCAGGAAGACTAATGGGTGGCATTGGGCTGATCTTTTTGCTAGAGCAGAAAGGTCCACTGATTTGTTTGAAGAATGCTTCCAAAGATGATGGTATAGGACTGGAAAGAAACTATGCCTCTTTGTGGGAAGACCAACTCTTGCAAATTGCCTAGATGGCTGTCCTCTCAAGAGTTTACAATATTCTCTAATATCAATAGCTGAGGCATTAAATTCTTATGTAATGCCTATTAAGTAGTTTGCATGCCCCGACCCAAGAATTTACAAAGCCTTGTTGGTCACAATTTATTATCTAGGCATAGTACAAACATATTTAAAAATTAAGATATAAGGGTCTCCACTAGAAACCAATGATGGTGGTTGAGCAATCTTTTGATGCTTGTTCTCATGTACCGATATCCTTATGTTGCTCTTCGTTTCGATTGTGACTTGAATAGGCACACTTGAGTCAAGTTGACTTCAATAACTGATATATACCAGATTTTTGAGAATGTAAAGGCTGAACAACAGGAACAACTTTCCAACCTGCAATTCTGAATTTAAAACACCACAGTTAGCGTGAATGACAAGCTGCGGCTTGAGAATCATGTTCAAGAGGCACTGGAGGCTGTCAAATTTTAAGACTGTCAGTAGTATTCTTCACATGTGTTAAAAACACACTACTGACAGACTCAATTGGTGTTGAAATGTAACTAGTGTCGGTCTTTATAATTATGATGTCATGACTTGATGTAATCATTGTACTTGTCAAAAGAAAGAAAAGATGATATTTATTTTTGTAAAAGAAAAACAAAATTACTTATACATGGGTTTCTTGCCCATGGTTTTGGTCCTAGGTTGTGCACCCATTGAGTGCTCTTGTATGAAACCCCTAGAAGAGTCCTTGTATGAATGCAAAGAAAAATATTTGTCATAGAAACTGTCCAAGAGATCAGGTCGCCTAGCCCTAAGGGTTGTGCCCTAGAAGAGGCTTGAGGACCCACTCAAATGGCATTATATTGAAGAGGAATTCACCCTCCAAAGACATACTTGTGTATTCGACTTAGTCAAGGAGATCTGAGGTGAAACAAAAGTGCGAAGAGGAGGAAGAAGGACAACGAATCTGGAAGATTGTTTTGGTCTTGAATTTTCGATTTATCTCTCTCTTTGACAACCAAATTCTCTGTGGAAGGTCAGATTGGCTCAGATCTGAAATTGTGAATTAAGGAACAAATTTTATTTGGGTGGCTGGCTTGGTCTCTTGGTGGATGGTACAGTATCTTGGTCTTGGAATTCTTCATTGGAAATTCTATAAGGAGTTCTATGGGTTTTCCCCATTTCGAGGGGTTTTTCCCTGGCTTTGAGCCTATTTCCTGTGTCTCTCTTTGTTCGCATTATGATCTTTTTGTTGGCATTTATTTTGACGATGAAAAGAAATAATACTGACGATGATGAAGTGATAATATATCTCAAATAAGTGTCAATGTTAAAGAGAAATCACGTAATAATCTAACCCGAATGGATATTATCTCATCAAATGGTAACCCTTTAGTGGGTTAGAAGCAAGGTCACAAGGTTGAGCCCGGGGACGCTATGGCTTGGATGGCTCAGAGAGGTGATGCTCAAGCTGACTGTTTACATCCAAATGGCGGTGAATTTCATTGTTGCTATTACTATCATTGCCAGTTCTTGGACTCCTCTCCTTCCTCATAACAACCACATCAAAATAGTGATTGTCAAAGACAATTCCAATTACTCTCAAATGCATGTGCACGGTTTCATTCAACGATTTCCAGGTTGAGTAAGGACACAAAGGGAAAATGTTGTGCGGGATACTTTGTGTGGAGGTGTTCAGGATGGTAAGCGAGATCCTGACCCTCCTTGAGGCGTTATAGGAATCTCAGGCACTACTACAAGGTAGAGAAGCATCAAGGGCTCAATAGAGACTGACTGGCCTAGATGGGTAGAGAGGTGAGTGTCACAAAGCATATGAATGACATCTGAAGCATTGAGAGAACATGAGGAAAAATTTTGTTAGCACTGGTAGATTGACCAGAACGACAGGACTGGATGACAATACTGACATGTGAAAAGAGTGCTCATAACGCTAGAGTGGACAGGTTTGGGCGTACAAAACTGATCAGGGAACCTGAAGACAATGTAATGCTTTCATACCCACAAAGTTGGGAGGGAGAGATGCATTTCTATATCAGGACTTGGTGCTCATCATTTAGATGTTGAGTGGGTAGTTGATAGAAAGCAATACATCACCGGATGAATGAGCACTTGCAACCATCAACGAAGAACTTATCAAGTTTGCACATATGAGGTACCAATGGAAGGTTGTGAGGGTGTCTTTCACACTACATCACCTTTTTACACTAGCATCAAAGATTCCCAGGCTAAAATGCTTGACCCAATAGACTATTAATTTGTTTAATGTGTGTCGAAGCTTCTCCATGAGCATGAGACTGGTTTGCATTACAGGACCCTTGGATTCATTGGCTCACGACTAATAAAGTTGTCTGAGCTACCATTTGTGATTTAGGTAATCCAGTTAGGGATGATTATGATTTTTGTTGCAACTGGCTAGCAAAAGGAGATGGGCTCAACGTGGACCGTCAAACAACTGCTCAAACAGTATGTACAAGCAGAGACCAACGTGTTATATGTATCTTTTAAAGGCAAACAATGCTAAAGAAAAATCAGGGCTCAACGCAGAGAGATAGTAGCAACTAAGAATATTAGGAAATGGTAGCGAACTGCAATGGTACAACAACAAAACATTTACCTTGCATGAAACTGAGCAACTTCAATATGATTATGGCAAACTTTTGTCACAATTGCATTGGAAAACTTAGCAAACAAAACCAACATAGAGCGGTCGCTAACAAGAATAGAGAAGCTTAGCGAGTATTTTTTTTTTTTTTAATGATCAACAGAGAGAAGGACCACAAAAGACATGGTTCACAAATTTGAAGACCACAAAACTTGTGGCTCAAACTTGAGCAAGGTAGGAATACGCCTGCTTTGATAGCATGTTAAAAAATTCACGAAAATGTAAACAACAAATTAGATAATGTTGGAGTACATTCAATTAAGAATATGATACAGATAAATACATATCTCAATGACCCTTAGTTTTCATCTTTTAAGAGGTCTATTAGACTTCCAATAAATATTGGAATTCCTCCACACCAACCCTAACAGATTAGGTGTCCAAAACATTTCAACTACAAATCCTAACTCCATAAAAGAGCTCAATTAAAAGGTAAATAATTTTCTTTGAAATCCTAATTTTATTTTTTTTGGGTTTTCAAGCAAGATGTATTTTATAATAAAAGATGATGATCCCAAGTAACGACAACAAAATGGGCAAAGAAGTGGAATTTTTGGGTAGTTTGTAATTTAAGGGAGGATGCTCACATTTGGTGGAATTTATTTAACCATACAAGATAAAGGGAATTTCAAATGATGAATATGAGAAATTATATATAGATAGATAATCTCATGCCAAGAAGATATGTAATAAGATCCATTGGGTTTTATTTTCACATGTCAACCTTCGATTACATGCTTATGATGTACTGAGCAAGAGAGGTTAGTGTTTTTATTAACTTTAGTTGCAAGTATAATTTCATCAATGTTGACTTCGCTAAAGGTTTGCAAGTACCTACAAAGATTTGAATGTTACCATGGATAAACATGTGTTGCATTCATATTTGTATGTCATAGATATGGATGATGTGGATATTATTTTAGAATATCCTTGGATGGACTCAGTATAATTAATATTAATGTGCAAATGTTGAAGTTTCGGTACAACAAATATGAAATCACACTACTTGATAATGTGTTGCATGAAGAAGTCTTTGCAAGGGAACAAATTGCAGTACCTAATGACACATTAGATGAAGAGTTTAGGGTTAAATAAGGAGAAGAAGCTACAATGGCACTTGAAGGAAAACCAATGTAACAGCACACCAATGTAACGACACAATCAGGAAGAAGGATATACAAAATCAAAGGTTAAAGAGTTCAAAGAGAGAAGAATGGATGGTTAATGTCCTCACTCATTAATGTTGTAGATCTTATAGGCCATTTTTTTGTTAATATTCACTAGAGTATCATAATAATGGTTTTGTATTATGTATTACTTATGGTATGCCCTATGAATTGTGTTATGTAAAAAATTAGTTAATTTCAGGTTTATTATTTAATTTAGGTTTAGTTAGGCGAAAGGGCACGATCATAAGATCATGCCCTTTCCTAAAGGGTGTCCATGGCAGTATATAAGCCAGGCAACCCATTGTAATTCATCATCATCTGTCTATTCATTTATTAATAAAGTATTTTTATATAAATTTTTGTTATCCAGAAGTATTTACACTTCATCTGGTATCAGAGCAGTTCGTTCTCGGTTTGTCCGTCCATCCGTCCGCTGCCCACAAGCTTCCACCATCGACCGTAGCCAGCCTGCGGTGTTACGGTAATAAACGATACATGTTACGGTGATATACGATACAGGTTACGGTGATATACGATACATTTTTTTTAAGCCAAAAGGGTTGCGTTAAAAAAAAAATCGGCGTGCTGTTCAGAATTAATAATATATATAACATAATTATAACATATTCGATAAGTTTCAGAAGAGTGTGAAAAAAGACGTCACTGGGCAGGGGGTCGTGACCGTCAAACATAAATAAGGTTAATAACTTTATTTACAAACGGTGCAATATATATTTTTAATATAACTAACGTTATATAACATATATATATAATACATATAAAGTGACATAGAACACTACTTTATATATTATATAACTCATATATATAACGTGTATATATAACGTTTATTTATATATAATATATAACATATATATAATTATATTATATATTATATATAATTTAATTAATTAAATTTATTTATTTATTTATATATAATATATATAACATATATATATATAATTATATTATGATGATAATTTATTTTAATTAATTAAAAGTTTTATATATATAAAAAGTTAATTTAATTAATTAAATTAATTTTAATTAATTAAAAGTTATATATATAAAATTTAATTTAATTAATTAAATTTATTTTAATTAATTAAAATTTATTTTAGCTAAAATAAAAAAAAAGGAGGGAGAAAAATATTTTAGCTGGCAAATAAATACACGCCCCCGCAAACCCGCTCAATGTCGACAATGACAATGGCGGATTTCCAGAAAAGGTTGTTGGATGCAGAGCAAAAGATAAATAACAACCACGACGAGGTCAGTAAAAGATTAAATGAAGTCGAGAGCAAGCTTGGGGAGCAAGCGGACAAAATCAAAAATCTTGAAGATACGACAAATCGAATAGAGATAAAAATGGAAAGTCAACATGTCCAAACAGAAGTAAACTTCAAAGAGTTCTTAACAATGCTAAAAGTTCTGTGTAAAAGGTCGAATTGTACGCCCGAACAACTACTGAAAGAAGGTGAAGAGAATCAAGAACACGTCTCGTCGGATTCAACTAAGTCCACAGACTCTCATGACAAGGTTGAATCCCCAAAAAAATCAGCGACACCCCACCAAGAAGCAAATAACACAGTCTTGACAAACAAGCAACTCTGGGATAACTTTACCAATCAACACCCTTTTTTCGCTCAACCAGTGGCAACATACCAGCGAAGGGCAAAAGTCGAGATGCCTAAGTTCGATGGAAACGAAAAAAACAATGTTGCATGGATAAATAAAGCAGAAGAATACTTTGAGATATATGACATCACTGACGATGACGAAAAGCTCAGACATGCATCCATGAAAATGGAGGGAGAAGCATATAACTGGTATATGTGGTGGAAAAAGACAACACATGTCATTAGCTGGAGGAAATTTAAAGATGCATTCTTCAAAAGATTCCAAGGTGTAAAGGAAGAAGAGTTCTTTTCAAAACTCATCAAACTACGACAAAAAGGAAGTGTCGATGAATACACTCAAGAATGGGAGACCTTAGTGACACGAGTACCTGGGTTATCAGAATCTCGTCTAATTCAGTCATACATCTCGGGACTCAAAACCCATTTACAAGCAGAACTTGAGATGCATGATATTACATCTATAGAAGAAGCAAGACGAAAAGCAAAAATAGCCGAAAAGAAATCCGAACCAATATTTTGGTCAACAGTGGAAAAAGCTTATGCAAGACGAAGGATACCCCAGTATGTGGACTCAAATAATACAAGATATGTTCCACCACATCGTCGTGAAGGTGAAAAATCTAATGTGGAAATGCAAAGGATAAAAGAGGGTAAATGTAAACGCTGTGGTGAGAAGTGGGACCCCAAACATAGATGTGCTAAAGGAAGAGAACCAAAGAACCTATATAATTGTGAAGCAACCAATGATTCAAACAGTGAAGATTATGACGTAGAAGACACAGAAGACGCCCCAGAATGCTCACCAGAACTAGATGATGGAAGTATTCCACAAGTATCATTATCAGCTATGACAGGTATATCACAATCTCAGACTTTAAAGTTAAAAGGACACATAAAGAAGAACAAAGTAGTGGTTCTCGTCGACTCTGGAAGCACACACAATTTTCTAGATGCAACCGTGGCAAAGAGACTCAATATCTTTTTGTTTCCCTTACCAAACATGAAAGTGATGGTAGCTAATGGTAAGAAGATTGAAAAGGTAGGGAAATGCCATAAGGTCAATTTGCAGATTCAAGACTTTAATCTAGAGTCTCCATTCTTCACGGTACCATTAGGAGGAGTAGATGTAGTCTTAGGTGTCCAGTGGTTACGAACCTTAGGTACTTATGCCGCTAACCACCAAGTACAATTTATAAAATTCAAATGGGGAGGTCAGAAGTACAAACTACATGGATTCCAAGCACCAGAAAATCATGATTTATCATCATCTCAGATGATGAAGCTGAGTCGAAAAAGAGCACCTACTTATGCAGTAAAATGTCATCAATTAGAAATGTTATCTGCAAATATGACCAGAGAAGAATCACCAGAGATACAAGATCTGATTCAGAAGCATGAAAAAGTATTTCAACACCTACCTATGAAGATGCCGCCTAATAGGGAAATTGAGCATACAATAGAAGTCAAGACAAGATCAGACCCTGTCAACATCAAGCCATACCGATATCCACATCACCAAAAAACGGAGCTTGGGAAATTAATCCAAGACCTTTTAAAATGTGCAACCTTGATCATCTTAGAATATCTGATCAAGTGGAAGGACTTACCCGAAGAAGACGCTTTCTGGGAGAACGAATCATTCTTCAACAACATCCGTCGTTACTTATGCTTTGAGGACAAAGCATTCTTTCGAGAGGAAGGCAATGTTATGTAAAAAATTAGTTAATTTCAGGTTTATTATTTAATTTAGGTTTAGTTAGGCGAAAGGGCACGATCATAAGATCATGCCCTTTCCTAAAGGGTGTCCATGGCAGTATATAAGCCAGGCAACCCATTGTAATTCATCATCATCTGTCTATTCATTTATTAATAAAGTATTTTTATATAAATTTCTGTTATCCAGAAGTATTTACACTTCAAATTGTCGTCGAAATGAAAATGCATGGGAATTTACAAGTTAAACATATCCTTCAACCTGTAAAATATGTATATCATCCTTTAGGAATGCAAAGGAAATGATATTTCATGTGAAATAAGTGTTTTCACAAATCAATAACAACTTAAGCCCCTATAATAATGGGGGATGATCATATACAATTGTGTATGTGAATCTCTATAATTCTCTTATATGGTAATCCTCACTCATGTAGACCTTGTTATAGGCCATTGTTATAGAGCGTAAAAAGGAATTGTTTTGTATTATGTATTTCCTATGATGTGCCCTAAGATTGGTCATAGAAATGAAATTGCAAAGGAATTCATGAATTAAACTAATGTGTTATTCAATTTTCAAAATATGCATATTGTTGTGTAGTCATGCAAAGGAAATGAGATGTATTGTGAAATAAGCATTTTCTCAAATTAATATCGAAATTGATTTTAATTCTTTGATATTTTTGTAAAATTTCCATTTTTGTTCTCAAGTAAGATGCTTCATTAAATTGTTTATGTTCATGTTACATAGCATGGTGCTTTGTTTAACAGGGAAGCTGTTGAAGCTGGGAGAAAATTTCATGCCACCAAGTAGATTATAGTTCTTCACTCTTCTTAGGGTTTTTAATGAGGATTTCAAAATCCAAATGTTTACCTTACAAAGTAAATGAGTGAGGCTCAGCCACAAGGTGGTGTAATAATCACTATCACCATTGCACAAAACATTTCGTGAGCATAAATAAAAAATTGTACTTGGTATCTTAAAATGCCTTTCCTCAATGGGAGGATATTGGCATTTGTTATCTTTTATTTATAGAAGCCACAATTTGTTGACATTATTGATATTTTGTAATTTTGTAATTTAATGAGTCAGTTGTTGGTTTAAATGTGGATCCCATATTATTTGGTAGTCATTAATCATGTTATTTTAAATACTATAACCATACACAGAAATTAAAATCCATACAAATTAAGATAGATAGAAAAAATGTTACATAGAAAATCTTTTTAATTTTTGGGAATATTTATGATTCATTGTGTTAGTCAAGGTTGTCATTGATGCCAATATGGCATTTTTTGTGATGGGAAATTCTTGTGATGTGTGATGCCCTAGATGCCCATGGATCATAATGCCCTAGTGATGAAAGTTCTTGAACTAACCATGAAGATGCCATAACCTCATGTATATTATAATATTCTTGCTCTTGATAAAGAAGCCCTAAAACCAGGATGATGTCCTTACTCTAGATGAAGGAGTCTAAGATGGCCATGATGCCCTAAACAAAAAGATTGATGTATAATCCCTAAGTACCAATCATGTGCCTATGATGACAAGCCCTCTTTGATTGATGCTCATAGTGACCATGCCTTTAATGAAATAAGGATACTTATCTTAATGAAGAGCTCATGTGAAGACACTCTAAACTTTGTCCTAGACATTTAACCTCATGATGATATGGATGGTGGTTATGGATGGTGGTTGGAAGACTACCTTGGAGCCCTTATGAAAAAGCCCTTAAATTCTAGTCCCTATATCCTTATACATGAAGAATCAAGGTCTGCACTAAAAATTCCAAAACAGTCATCCCATGGTCTGCACTAAAAATTTTAAGAACAGTCACAAAAAAAATTATTTTTTTGTCACCTTGGAGACATCCTATCACATTGGCTCCTTCACCATCTTGAAGAGGACTCTTTCCTCTTTCCAACGAGCCCTCACTCAACCCCTAACTCCCAATAGTTTGTGAGAAAATGAATTTTCAAGTTTAAAAATAATATTTTTTTAAATCTAGCCGACCTACACTCAGACATTCATGTCGGCCTTTCCTCCAATAGACATGACTGTTCATTATGATGCAAAACATGTATAAATAAGGCTTCGGATCTCTCATTTCAACCATTATTTCAGTCAAGAAATTCAGAGGTATAAGAAGTTTAGGAGGCTGAGGAGACAAGGAAGTTCATTGTTTTGGACTAAAAGATTTATGTTGGGTTAAAACATCTTGGGAACAATATTTAAGCATGGTGAAAACACAGTGAGGAGGCTAGAATCTGAACAAAAGTTGGATTGCAGCATTACATGGAGCCTTCTAATATGAAATTGAGTGTTGAAGTGATTTGTTAAGGAGGGTTTGGATAGAGTGTTCTGTAGCCACTTTAATGGTGTAAAGGGGACTCGGTAAAGGCAGTTTGTTGAAGTCAAATATTTCTTTTAGTAAACTGCCTTTACCAAGCCCCCTTTACACCATTAAAGTGGCTACGAAACACTCTATACAAACCCTCAGCGCTCAATTTCAGATTAGAATATCTATAATAATCTTAGTTGGTGCTCAACAGGGGAGATTGAGCACCTTAGTAATATAATAGTTACTAAGGGACTTTACTAACAAATCTGGTCGGAGTGAAACCAGGAGTGAAACCAGGAGAGCAAGAACCTGGATTCTAATCTGCGTCATTTTGAAGAATTAATAAAAGGGTTTTAGCTGACCAAAAAAACTAAGATAACTAGATATTGAAAGGTTATATACATATATATATATATATGAACAAATTAAGTTTTAGTAACTAAATATTAACTTTTTTCAATATGAAATAAAAATAAATTTTTATATTAATTAGTTGATGATAAAATTTAGCATTGAGAGTTTCTCTTTATGATAATTGCATTTTAAAAGCTTATTTTCTTTATAAAGTTGGAAGAATAATATGTGGCTAACGATGGAATTTGGTGTTGTGTTCTTTTCATGATAATTCCATATTGTTTAGTAATCATTAACCATGTTATTGTAAGCACACTATTTTCTATTCAAATCCATTCTTTAAAAAAATTTAAAGCATATACAAATTAAGATTGATACAAACAAATATTATCATTACTTAGTAAAACTTATTAATTTTTGTGAAGTGTTTCATTTTAGTGATGCACATGAAAACAAATATTTCTTTTTCTCTGTCAATAGTATTAAGTAGGCGAATAATTAATTATTTGCGGGATATATATATATTGAGCATGTTGTCATTAATATCAAATCAAATGCAAGATGGCATAGCGGATGCAATAGGTGTTAGGATGTTGTCATTGATGTCCTCAATATATTGGTTGTTATAGATGAGAGAATGTGATGATGAAAGCTTAGGTAACCCTAGCTCTAGGGTTTGGATTCTCTAGATGATTTTCATACCCTGCCTTTGATTGTAAGTTTGCAGCATCAAATTAGTGAGTTTTCCTTAGAGACCCTTGCTAGTGGATTCTCTTTGTCATGCTGATTATGTTGATATGTGGAGCATCTCAAGCGGCTTCATGGTTTGACATTAGAGATATTTTGAAGTCTAAAATGGGCCTCCTAAGGAATATTATAAAATAATAATGAAAATAATAAAATAAGATTGGATTACATCATCAAATTTTTGAGGAAAAAAAAAACAAAAATCTAATTTTTCAACTTATCTCCTTATGGTTTTACTAAAATTTCGTGTAGGAGCACTCATTAGATGTAAAATTTAATTCCTCATGCAAGGAGTACTCACGTTGCATACTTTCGATGGACCTTGCTACACAAAAACTAATAAATACATGAAAACATGTGATTGCAATCACATTTTTCATGCATTTTTCATTTTTTTGTATAGCAAGGTCCATCGAAAGTATTCGACATGGGTATTCATTGGATGAGAAATTAAATTTCGCATCCAACGAATGCTTCCATTTGAAGTTTGAGTAAAATTGTAAGGAGATAAGTTGAAATAATAGTTTTATTATTTTTTATTTTTTATTTTCTAATATTTTATTTTTTTACTCCATAAATGGTGAATCATTCCTCATGGTTCAAATCATCATCTTGAATCCCATTGGTTCTTATAAAGTTGATTTATGTTGTACATTTTTATTTTTAGGCTCATTTTTTACCTCAAAATTCCTCTATTAAAAAGTATAAAATTAATGATTAATGTGTATGGATCCAAATGTTCCAAATTTAATTTAATGGATCAAATTAGAGGGAGAATTTTAAAATTAAGATTCTCTCGAAACATACAAAGGCGACCTACTTTGAAACAAAGTCATTCTATACTTGGCATATATCGAAGAAATGGAGTTCCCTCTCTAAAGTTCCCTGCAGCCAAGACACAAAAGAAGTTTTTCTTTTGGATAGGGTTTTGGTGAAGTTTTCTCTTGCAGGTGGCCTTTGGATATCTTGTTGCCCTGCGACCAACGCTCACCTTGCCTAGGGTACAATCCGCGTTAAGAGAACATGTCAATTCAGATGATTCTAAGCAAGTGTGGGCTATGATTTTGGGATTCGTTGGGTTAATTGTCTGGCAGGAGTTTTGAAGTAGCCAAATCTTATTTCATTTATGTTTTGACCCTCTCTAAGGCAACTTTGCTATACTTAAAGGGTTTGATCATACCTGTGGTTTTTTAGGAGTTGTGAAGAAAAAAACAACACTTCTGAGTAGACCTAACTCAACCCATATTTGAAGGAAAACCTTTGAACATTTTATAAGAAGCTCTCATCTCTGAGATTTAGAATGATTCAAACCTTTGGGTTCTTAAAAGGCTCGGAATTAAAGCAGAGCTCAGATCACTATGACTGGCACGAATTTGTGGAAGACCTCCATGTCATGCCCTTTCCTTCTATGTGATTTTTCTGGGTCGATCGAAGTCTTTTTTGAATAGAAGAATTGGACCTTGGAGGCACTTGGTGTATTGTACACAAATATGGTTGGTTTGATATGTGTATGGAAGTTTGAAGTATGAGTGCTCTTGAATATGGCCATGTATGAGTTGAACACTATATTGAGCATTTAATCATATATGCCAATTGCAAACTTCATATAATGTGTATCACTGCATCACCCTAATGTATTAATTGAATTGTTTACTGAATAAGAACCAAGCAGATGAGACATGTGGTTTCTAGTGTTCTCTTAATCAAGGTTTGATTATAGTTGATCGATGTAACACAATCTTCGGTGCAAGTTGTAGGGACTGAAGTTAACAATACTCTGCACATAGTAGCATCATTACAATGTTGTATAACAGTGATATAAGCTAGTAGTGAACTTGGCAATAGTAGTGATGGCAGTAAACTTTGATGAGTCTTTGTACCCTTAATTACTTGTCTCTATTATGATGTGACAACAATGATAATAGCAATACTGAAGTATGCAGTGCTAATTGTCTTTACGGGGCAGTGAATCTTATATAAAGACAATGATTTATGGCAGTGCAAGACAATATGATGCCTAACAACGATCTTAATAGTGATGTACCTTTGAGATAATAACCTAATGATGTGCACAATGATAACAACATTCTTCAATTCAATGATAACCTTGATAGTGATAGTGACATGAAGATATGACGGACAGAGATTAGTGGCTTGGAGACATACCAGTTTTATACTTTATTGTGACCTTGAGACCTTGTATGACACTAATGATATGAAAATGCTTCTTTTATAGTACCTCTGATAATAGGGTTGAAAAACCCTTATAATAGTGACATCTATACATATAACAATTAACATAATAGTGACCCTGACTTGATGACAGTGACTCTCTTTAGTAATTGTAACAAAAGCAATCTTGTCTAACAAAGATCTATCGATAACAGTGACTGTGAGATAATTATAAGTGACATTGTAATAGTTTCAGTGATAGTGCTCTTGATATTGTGATAGTATGACAGTGGTGATGGCATAATTGATATTGGAAAGTAGTAGCACCTTTGCGTATTATAATATTAGTCAATCGATATTCACAATTTAACATGTAGTTTTCTTATATATATATATATATATGAGTAAAACTTCTACATTCTTCTATTTTTACATTTATATCATCTACTTGAGGCCAGCTGTAGTGTTGGAGATTCCACCGTTCAATCAAGTAATTTGAATAGTACTGGACCCATATCTCTTTCTCTGTTTCCCAAATATTCATGTCATGGGGATCTGGTAATTCCAGGTAGCTAAGATGAAGATAAGGCTCATGCGGAGCCGCTGAAGGCGTTGAAGGGTAGCATTCGGCGTAGAGCTAGAGTTGAGGAAGTCGCGATTTGTTCGTAGTTGAAAGCCGCAATTTCTTCACAGAAATCAGCAAGCAATACTCGTGTTTGTGAAACTATTTTTCGGGTATTTCTCTTTATATTCCTAAATGGATTCTGCAAGTTCTAGTTCCTCTGCATTAATGGGATGATTTGGAAAGTTTTGATGGACATTGTATCTCGCCTAAACATTGTCAGTGATACAGTTGTTCCAGCACATTTAAGGAGGTCTACAGAGTGTCCAAAGGTGATAACTGCCAGTGGAACTATTCCTACAAAGCATGAAGAAGATGTAAATATCTTTTTGACAGAAGCCACTGGAGTTCATCTTGTCTGTCCAATAGTCCCGGGAATAGATTGTGCCATGTACCTTGGGACTCCCTTCTTCAAAAATTTTGAGAAGCATGGCGCCAAGCTAGATCAAGCATCAGGAAGGTATGGTTATTTTGTTAGCTTGGATGAAAAAGAAATTTTCTTTCCTTTTATTAATCCTAATTCTCCAAATAGAATATCTAGGATTGAAAGGATGGAACACCTCTTAGCCAAAATGGAGGTGAAGAAAGAAGTTCTAAAAGCAGAAGAACTTCTTAACAATGGAAAATACGCCAGAGAAATTGCAGATATAACAACCAAATTCAAAGAATGTTGCTCTGATGATCCGAATGCATTTTGGCATATAAAGAAGCAAGAAGTAGAGTTGCCACTTAAGAAAGATTTTAATGGCAAGCTCAGAAGATCTAAAGTTGTTGCTATGAATGAAGAGCAACTAAAGACATGCAAAGCAGAAATCAAAGATCTCTTAGAAAAGGGATTAATTAGGAAAAGCAAGAGCCCTATAGCTTGCTTTGCATTTTATGTAAATAATCATGCTGAACAGGCTCGGGGTAAACCAAGACTAGTTGTTAACTATAAGCCCCTGAATTCTATTTTGGATTATGATGCTTATCCATTGCCCAAACCATCAAGCATTCTGGCACAAATTTCCAAATCAAAAATCTTTTCTAAATTCGATTTGAAGTCTGGATTCTGGCAGGTTGGGATCAAAGAAGAAGACAAATGGAAGACAACCTTCTCTGTTCCTGAAGGTCATTTTGAATGGAACATTATGCCATTCGGCCTGATTAATGCTCCATCCGCCTTCCAAAGAATTATGGATGAAACCTTTGAAGGTATGGATGAATTTCTAAAGAAGTATATAGATGATCTTCTGATTCATTCTGATAACATTCCTGAACATATCAAGCATCTAAAGATCTTCTATAAAAGAGTGAAAGAAATGGGAATAGTCCTCTCTGCGTCCAAGATGAAGCTTTTCAAAACCATGATAAAATTTCTTGGATACAATATTCAGTATGGTTCCTACAGTGTGATACAAAGGAGTCTCAATTTTTTTGATCATTTTCCTGATGAGATAACTGATAAAAATCAGTTACAGAGATTCCTAGGCAGTTTAAATTATATCTCAAAGTTCCTGAAACATTGTGCTCAGGAAAGGAAGTTGCTAAATAAGCGTCTACAGAAAGATCCTATTCCCTGGAATAAAGATTTCACTGAAGCAGTTCGAAGAATTAAAGAAAGAGTGAGAAATATACAACCCCTTTCACCTATAAGAGAAGAATGGGAAAAGATCATAATGACAGATACAAGCCATGCCGAATGGGGTGCAGTCTTATGTCAAGAAAACCCCACAGATAAAAGGGCACTAGAGGTTTGTCAATACTCCTCTGGTCTTTGGGCTAAAAACCAGTTGAACTGGTCTAGCCTTAAAAAGGAGCTGCGAGCAGTATGCCTTGGCATTTCCAAGTTTAAAGACTTTGTCATTTACACTCACTTTACAGTAAGAACAGACCGTCAAGCCCTGAAGTTTGCTATTCAGAAGTGTGAGTTTGAAGACGCAACCATGGTGCACTGGGTAATGCAACTAAGCCAATATTCTTTTGATATCGAGTTTGTCAAAGGAGATAAAAATAGCTTTGCTGACATGCTCAGTAGAGAATTTCTTGAAGAACATTCAATGCACGCCTTATCCCTGAATTTTATCCGAAGATATTCAGAAGAAGTAGAAATTGAAACATACACTGTATGGGTTTCTTTCAATTTACAGAAGAATCTGTTTGACCATGAGCATAACTGGATCCCAATCAAAGAAGTCAGACAGAGAATTGGTATACCATACAAATGGACAGATCCACTTCAATATGAAATGAATGAAGAAGCTTTAGAGGCTCTTGTTTATCTCAGACATATTGGAAGCATAGCCTATAGGCTAGAAAGAGATGAAGAAGATAATACACGGAGCACTAGTTGCCACATTACTTTAAGAAGATTCTGCAACTTTCTGGATCGAGACAACTTTGATGAAGAACGGCAAGAACAGGCATTCTACACAGGTATGGGATTACAAAATTTTGTAACTAATTTATTTTACTCTGTGCAGTTCTCCTTTTGGTATGAGCACATGCCAGTCGAAGATATGGAAGAAGAAGATCCACTTCCAGAGTGGTTCATAGACTGGTGGAAAATTTATGGATTATCTCCATTAATCTTAAAACCATATTCCTTCACCTTATTAAAGATTCCTAACTTCACTCTGCAGACACCATGCCTGACAGATGTCCTAAGAAAAACAATCAATGATCTTGTCAATCGGAGTGATCTTGATTTTCTACAAGGAGTACGAAGGTGTGGCCATGTATGCTGGTTCGTAATGAATCACTACAAAGAAAGAATACTTTACACCAGCAATAATTCCAATTATGAATATTTTCACCAGCAGATAAATCCAGAACACAATCCTTATCTTCATCTTAGCTACTTGGAATTACCAGATCCCCATGACACGAATATTTGGGAAACAGAGAAAGAGATATGGGTCCAGTACTATTCAAATTACTTGATTGGACGGTGGAATCTCCAACACTATAGTTGGCCTCAAGTAGATTGCTACACCATGATGTAAAGTCTTTACAACCGACAATGGAGTTGGACGGGTCTTGCGTAGATTCCCCGATCAAGAATATCTACTGTGTAAATAATGAGATATGCAAATCTCATCTTCTCAGTCTTTCGAGGATTCTCTTGTACGAATCTCCTCTGTGTAAACATAAAGTAAATCCGTTCCCCATATGCCTCCGGCTTTCCATATTGGAATAGGGATGAGATAACATGAGTAGTCCGCTCATGCCCAGATTTGGTCCTTTCAAAGCATCTTGCTTTTGTCAGTTTGTACATCCTAATTTCAGCATAAGCATCTTGCTTTCTGTCAATCTTGCTGATGACTCATGAGATGCTTGTTCCCTCATGAGTCCTATAAATACATGAGATCTGAAAAGGGAAAGGGCATTCGGGTCTGAAGAGTTTAGAGTCTTGTGAGTCTTGAGTCGAGTGATTTTCCTGCTCTGCATCTGCGGACCATAGTGTCTGATCTGCTTGCATCATGAAAGGTTCACTCTGGTCTTATAGTATTGGTTTGGAAGCCTGCGCATCAGTGTGCTCGGCACTGGTGAGAACCTAAAGTGGCTGAACCATAGGAAAAGTTTGAAAGTCTGTTATAAGATTTATGAGGCAGAGTCTGTCCATCGCCAGGTAGCCTCTGGTAATACTTGTTCCCTGCAAACGGTATGAAGTCCGGTAAAAGCGACGACAGTCGATCTCTGTAAAGAAATAATCCTTCTGTAATATCTGAATCCTATTTCTGATAATATAAATCAAAGCCTCTGGCTATCTTCATCTACTCATTTGTGTTAGTATGAAGTCCGGTAATAGTTGTAACCCGTCACCAACAAATTCCAAGTAAATATAGAAAACAAATAAACTATTTTCCTTTCTTGGTTACTATAACAACATTCATAACTATCTTAATTTTACAGGCACTAGCAACACTAAGTTTTATTAATAAAATCTCATAAATATGTATGTTCCATCAGTTTAAATTCTCTCATTAATATAAAATAAAGATTTCTTTAATTAATACATTTCTACTCATTTCGTTTTTTTTCTTCAGTAATTCATAAAATACTTCAGGAATATAAAATAAACATAACATTGTGTCAAACAACTAATTTCTTAAAATAGGGCTTGAGGCAAGAACACTGACTTGAAACAATGATATGGAAAATTAGTAATCAAGTTCTTGACTCCTCCCAACCTTGACACTACAACATAGCCAGTGTCCCCCCAAACATAACAGGGCTGCAAAAATTCTTTCTATTTTTGTTTTCTTTCATCTCTTTTGTCTTCTCTGCCCTCAAAATGAGACAAAGGAAAGTAGACAAGAATTTTATCCAATTTGCCTCTGCCACTCTTTCAGTGGTTAATAACTGCCTCCACCTCACCAACAAATGGCAAGTAATTATCATCTCATTAATGAGCTTTTGTTTTGATAATTTGGCAGCTCAATGACAAATTCCAATCATGGGACTAGATTCCTCTTTTCGAGAGGATCAATTTTGATTATTGAAGTGTTCAATTTGGACAAAGGAAAGTGTATTTTTGAATTAAAGCCCACATGTGCACAAAACCGCAGGTCGACCCAAAAGAGAAATTGGACACCCACGGATGGCTATAAATACAACTTAAGTGACTGTCACTTGGACATCATTATTATGATCATTTCTTCTTTCTTTGGGTTTGGCTCACACAGGTCTGAGGCTAGGTCTCGAAGATTGATACATGTAGGACCAAGATTGTAGGGTCTGAAGCTCACACACGTGTTTAGGGTTTTGGTTTCCACCCACAAGCATGACACAGACAATTTTCGGTCACAACCACGAGCATGCAAGCTCATGCATGCGGCTGGAAGGTTTTGGCCATACGCACATCACTCTCTACGTACGATTGGAAGCTAGGGTCTTATTTTGACAATTGACTGTGGATTTCTCCAATGCATCTCATAGTTCGACAGTTGATCACAGAGAGTGACATTTGATCGCATGCTTTTGAATTAGAGTTTTGATTATTAACATTACTAGGTTCATATCATGGATGTTGTTTAGTTGATTTTGCTGGATAGGATTATGGTTGAAGATATGCATCATTGTACTTTTTTTTTAGTCATTCAACCAAATTCTAGAAGAAGAATTTGAAAGGGTTTCCCTGTAGTGGGTTTTTCCCTAGTCTTTTACCAATCCTAGTGTCTTTATGTGTGAATACTTTTATTCTATTGTTCCTTTATGTTCCCTTGCATTGATGATGATATCGTTCTTTCTATATAATTACACGTCGTTGAATAATGTTGTAAATCTGATAATGATATGATATTGTGGGGTGAATTTAATATATAAATGAAGAAATGCAATTATCTAAAACAAAGAACAATATAGCCCTAAGAAAATTTAATATGGAATTAGAGTTGGGCTGAAGAAAAGTCATTGAAGATCACAACTATGAAGACACCTTTGTTGGAAGCAAGAAGAGATGGTGGAGACCCAAGAGAATGTTGAAATTCTGATGTTCTATGTTCTAACAATTACTTATTACAAAACTTATTTATGCTACAATATTAGATAAACAATTGTAGATAGAACATAAGTCAAATGCACAATAAAAGACAACCAAGAATACAATGAGACAGAGAATTTAAGTCCAATGACCAGTGAAAATCCCATAAGGGGAAAACCTAATCAAATTCTTCTTCTATTAGAAATCAATTGTTCAACAGAAATACAGAGCACAATGAGAGATCAAGAGAATGAGTAAGTTCACCCAAATCTAAACAAGTTGTAGCATGAAGATCATTGGTAGTAGCAACAGATGCACACACTAAGTCAACCGTGCCTTCAACTGAATTAACATTGAAACATTGAAGCACCGAATCGACTTTGGCTCACCAAGTTCTACTCTTACTCTCCGAGTCTCTCTCTCACAATCTTCTTCAACTCTCTCTTAACTCTTTCTCAAGTTCGAATTCTTCTTTCACAATGCACAAGTAGTGAGGGGAGAAAGAATGAGGCACACATATAGGAGCAACGAATCCATGCCATAAAGGAGGAGTAACTCACATGCCAAGAGGAATGTAACTCATGCCATTAAGGAGGTACACATGCCTTTGTAACTTATGCTTTTAAGAGAGTGTAACATATGCATTAAAGAGTGTGTAAGAGGAATCTTTTATGACATGCATTTATTGAGTGTAAGAGCATTAATGAGACTGTAAGAGAACATTATTAAGAGCCATGATTGAGTGACTTTAATTTATTTTTAATAATAATATAATAGTATCATAAGAATAATAATAATAATAATAATGATAACATTGATTATTAAGTTGAAATTGAACTCTTAGGATTGATTGATGATCAGAATGGATTTTCCATCAACAATATTTGATTACCAACTTATGCAAGGTGATTTCCTATTTTTGGAAAGTCATACTTGAGACTTTTTATTTTTAGAAATTCATCCCTGAGCTGCCAAATTTTCAACACTCCCTCTCAGGTAGGGAGGAATTTCTTTTTGCAACAAAATATCTTCACTTTCTCTACTCATCCTTGTTCATCTTTGCTCTGTATAATCTGGAACTATGATGTCGCACTCTAATGAAGAAGAATCATCATAGGAGAGCACAAGCTAACACCCTATATTCACTTGGGGGGATTGCCACTTGCCAACATATGACAAGGATCTCGCACAACCAAGTCTCATCTTTGCTTGGGGGGATAACCCACTTGACAAGGATCTCACACAATCAAGTCTCATCTCTACTTGGGGGGATAACCCACTTGTCAAGGATCTCACACAAACAAGACACATCTCTGCTTGGGGTGGTAACCCACTTGTCAAGGATCTTGCACAACCAAGTTACATCTCTGCTTGGGGAGATAACCCACTTGACAAGGATCTCACACAACCAAGTCTCATCTTTGCCTGGGGGGATCCACTAGTCAACACATGACAAGGATCTAACAGGACTAAGTCTCGTCTATTCTTGGGGGGATCCACTTGTCAACACATGACAAGGATCTAACATACCAAGTCTCATCTCTACTTGGGGGGGGGTCCACTTTTCAACACATGACAATGATCTCAAACATTTAAGGCTCATCTCTGCTTGGGGGGATCCACTTGTCAACACATGACAATGATCTCACACATCTAAGGCTCATCACTGCCTAGGGGGATCCACTTGTCAACACATGACAAGGATCTCGCACATCCAAGGCTTATCATGCATGACCACCCTCTCTAAGAAGGGTCAGATATGTCATTCCAAGCTACTCTTTGAAAAAAAAGAACTTTCCTTTTGAGAAAGGCTTGGTAAGAATGTTGACGATTTGGTCATTAGTCGCTATATGATGGATTCTTACTGCCCCTATCTACACCATATCTCAGACATAGTGATATTTGATCTCAATATGCTTGGACTTGTCATGGAACATGATATTTTCTGCAAGTCAAGTCTCACTCTTACTATCGTAGTAAATTATTGTTGTGTCTAGAACATTCTCAAACAACTCTCCAAAGAGCGTTCTCAACCATACTGCCTCACAACTAGCCATGCTAGCAGTAATGTACTCAACTTCACCCGTGTTGAGGGCTACAGACTTTTGCTTCATGCTCATTCAAGATATCATGGTAGATCCTAAGCTAAAGCAGCACCCAGATGTGATTTTTCTATCAGTGGAGTTATCAGCCCAATCAACATATGAGTATCCATGTAGTCATATATCGCCGACAATGTATTTCAATCCTAGATTGATGGTCCTATGCAAGTATCTCAACACATGATTTGTAGCAATCCAATGTGCATGAGATGGTTTAATCATATATTGGCTTAGAGTATTGATCGCAAAACATATGTTTAGTCTAGTGTTCACTAACAACATCAGTGCCCCAATCAGTTATCGATACTCAGAAGTATTTGCCAAATCAGGACCATGTTTTTTCCATACTTCAAGACTCAGAAAGTAGTGCATCAAATGGAGATCTTTCATTTCAAATTTAGAATCTAACTCCCTCTTAAACTGGAGGGTAAGGGCTTCTCCACCTGTCAAGAATAAGCCATCAATATATAATACTAAAATCAAATGCATGCCTTGGAGTGTCTTGAAGTAAAGATTTGGATCAACATTACTTCTAGTAAAACCAAGCTTCATCAAGAAGCTTTCAATGCAGGCATATCAAGCTCTTGGATCTTGCTTCAAACCAGATAGGGATTTCTTTAGTCTACACACATGAGTTTTCCAATCATGTACTTCAAATCCTTGGGGTTTCTCCACAAATACTACTTCCTTGATGAAGCCATGTAGAAAAGTAGTTTTCACATCCAATTGGTGAAGGAACCATCCTTGGGTAGCATCTAGAGCCATAATAGATCATATGCTTGTATAATGGGCAACAGGGGCAACGAGTTCATTATATTATTCCATATTTCTGAGAGAACCCTTGGCCACAAATCTAGCTTTATATTTTTCGATACTGCCATTAGCACCATGTTTAATTTTATATAGCCATTTAGAAGACACAACATATTTACCTTGGGGTCTTAGAAACACTTCCCATACATCATTATGAATGATGGAATCATATTCTTCAGCCATTGCATCTTTCCACAGTTGAGCCTTCACAACTTATTCAAAAGTGCTTGGTTCAACTTGAATAATGTTTCTCATGGCTAGAACATATCCTTGGAACCAACATGGTTTCTTTATTTTTCTGAAGGGTCCTCTGGGAGCAGATTATCTATTAGCATCCTGTAAAGTGTCATGAAGCCATAATCATCTCTTTCTAGCACATGGAGAAGGATACAAGGAGTCCATGGGATCCATGGGTTCATTAACAAGATTAGGCTCAGGCTTAGGATATTCTTGTGCATCCAAGGCATCATCTTGTCTCTCAACATTAGCAAGAGGAGTGTCTATGGCTTTTCAAAGAGCTGAATTTTCATCAAATGTTACATCTCTGCTAAACTCTATAGTTCTTTTACCAGACACATGTTTTTTAGGCTTTAGAATTTTCACAATAACCAACAAGCATACCTTTCTTACCTGAAGCTTTCAACTTGTTCCTCCTTTCTTTTAGCACGTGGAAGTAAACATGGCAGCCAAATATCCTCAATTTTATGCTTTGTTCTAGGTTGTATGGTATGGTGGTATCTTTCTTGATTCCAACTTCCTTATAAAAATCTTGAGCTCCTGTCCATTTCATGTCACTTAAATCATGGGATGGCTCGACATCTTCCTCAATCTCGATACATAGGAATTGGTTCTCACATTCATCAAATGTAACTATTGATATCATAACAATATCAAGAGAAATAGTTAGCAAAGAAAATAAACATAATGAAAATATACCTGGTGATGAGGCAGGTCTTTCTGTCTTTTCTATATGTGAGAGTGGATTCTTCATTATCTTGCACCATCTTCCTCTTGGAGTTTACTCTTCCTGCACTATTTGCAACCTGATGATCTTCATGATATTATTTTCTTGATATTCATGATATTAGTTTCTTGAATCACACAGGAAGAATATGCAATGATCTATAAAGATAAATATAAACAAGAGAAATGACACAAAGAAACAACATAAGACTTGAAAATACTTATTTTTTAATGCGCATTGAAGGAAGTTGTTAGCTCCCTCTTGATCCAGCCTATATAAGTTACCACTATCCATCAATCATATGTCATTGGCAGAAGAAATGCATCTTCTTCAACTCCACTTAGCAAACTCCACCATAATCCATTCTAATCTCAGGCATTTCAAAAACCATATTTCTCACATGAGGTAATGCTTTACAGTGAAGATGAGTGAAATTTTGGTGCCGCAATTTATATTGATGATTACTTATCATGAATCAATACATGGATAGGCTTTCCATTGATTTTATAAAGATCTTCAAATCTTGATCCCAAAATGAAGGCATTTAATAATTCTAGAAGCTATATATGAGCTTCAAGAAAAATGGAAACACTCACACACTTAGGGGACTCCAAGTCGGTGCACCTACTATCATCGACTTGCATAGAATGGAGAACCTCTTAAAAATTGGTTACCATGGGGTAGTTGTTCAATTCAATGTAATCCAAGCCATTGAATCCATCCATGCAACAATTCCTCCATATTTGCAACAAGTGTTGGGTCACCACCAACAGGTATTTGAAAACCTAAGGGAGCTACCCCCCTCTTGGGGTGTGCATGATCATAGTAGTCCTTTGATTCCTGGTAGGCAACCACCAAATGCTCGCTCGTACAGGTGTCCATTTACACAAAAGAATGAGATTGAAAATATTATTCATGAGCTATTAGAAGCAGGCATTAATCATCCTAGCACAAGCCCCTATTCATCAATAGTGGTCATGGAATTAAAGAAATATGGGGAGTGGTGCATGTGTCCTGACTTTAGGTCTCTCAACAAGTTCACCATTAAGGATAATTTTCCCATTCTAGTACTCGATGGTCTTCTTGATGAACTCCATGGCGCCAAATTATTTACCAAGTTGGATCTCCATTCAGGGTATCACCAAATTAGAATGAACGAACCAAACATTCCCAAGACAAATTTCAGAACCCATGAAGGTCACTATGATTTTTTTGTTATGCCCTTTGGTCTTTGTAACGCACCATCCGAATTTCATAGTGTCATGGATCACCTTCTGAGGCCATATCTTTGAAAGTTTGTCTTGACCTTTTTTCATGATATATTGATCATCTACAACAAAACATGGGGCACACACCTTCAACATGTTGACAAGATATTTCAACTTTGGAAGGATAGTAAATTATTTGTTAAATTGTCCAAGTGTTCTTTAGGATGGAAGAGGTAGAGTACCTGGGCCATATTGTGGGCTAAGAAGGCATACAGGTGGATCCTAAGAAGATTCAGGCAATGCAACACTGGACACAACCCATGACCTTTAAGAATCTAAGGGGACTTTTGGGTCTCACTAGCTACTACCAATTTTTTTCAAAAATTATGGTTGCATTTCCAAAACCTTAACAAATATACTTAAAAAAATGCATTCCTATGGATAGAAGCCACTCTACTAGCCTTCCTAGAACTCAAACAAGCCATGTGAACCAACCCTGTGTTTGCTCTCCCAAATTTCACAAAACCATTTCTTCTAGAATATGGTGGCTCATGAAATGGCATCAAAGTAGTCTTAACTTAAGAAGGTTGACCACTAGCCTTCACAAGCCAACCATTAAGTGGTGGTAATTTGGGTCAATTATATGAGAAAGAGATGATGGCCATCCGACATGCAGTGGACACTTGAAGACCATATTTGCGCGATAAACACTTCGAGATTAGAAATGATCATCATAGTCTGAAATATTTCTTGGAGTAGAATTTATTCTCCTCGCAAAATTTAAATGGCTCACCAAAAGGTTGAGTTATGACTACGGGATAGTCTATAAATAGGGGCAAGTCAATGTCGTGGAAGGTGACTTCCCTAGACAGTTCGAGCATTAGGACACTCTCTTTTCCCTATATTTTCCCATACCAACTTGAATTGAGGAAGCACACAATGAATGGTTTACCCATCCCTCCCTATCCCAAAAAATTAAGGCTACTAGAGGATTCTAACCCCCCAATGGGTTATACTTGTTAAAAATATATTTCCTGATATAAGGATTGTGTGATTCTCTCCCCCAACTCTACACTCAAACCTTGTATCTTAGTTGAGTTGCACTCCTCACCAATTACAGGACGTTTGGGATTTCAGAAGACTTATTCTCATGCGCACTGCTCCTTTTGGGTCAGGCTGAAATAGGAAATTCTTACATTTGTAGTTGAATTTGACGTCTACCAACATAAAAAAGGGAAAACAATGAAGACACCAGAAATATTACAACTCTTACCATTGTCTACCTCTATTTGGATGAACGTCTCCATGGAAATCATTATAGGGCTTTATAAATCAAGAAAAAAGTATGTCATCATGGTGCCAGTTGATTGACTCTCCAAATACACCCATTTTGTGCCTTACCACACCCATTCACTCTAACTTTGGTGGCTCAAGTCTTCATTGATCAGATTCTCAAACTACATGGCATGCTTACTATTGATGTTCAGATATGAATTATAGAATTCACCCTTCCCCACATTAATTATCAATCTGGGGCTCGTCTGGTTATTTCAAGGCTACTGTGCAACATCTATGCAGGCCACAATTTCCCTACCCAGCATTGAGCATTAAATCAACAATATAACAATGTGTAACAGAAAACAATAACAGTAACAACAATCAGAGTAACAACAAATTATGATTCATAGAAACACAAACTTAATGAACCATTACATCTTTGAAGAAATAATCATATTAGAAATAAATCTACACACACCACTAGTCCAACAGCACCTAATTAGGAGAGTGTGTACAACTCTTCGAGCAGGATTGTGGCGAAAGATTGAACACTATTTAATACTCAGAAGGTCAAGATTGCATTAATCAAAAGGAAAATATAATAGTTTGTTGTCACATCCTCAGAAATCTAGTATCTCTAGCTGTCCCTTTTCTGCCTCTGTAACCTTACTTATACATTTCAAATTGCAAGAATGGTATAAACGATTTCCAGAGATTTACAGTAGTTGTCTTCCTACAAATACATAGTGATCATTTGAGATAGAAACAAAACACAAAGATAGAAAATGAATTGATCCAACAGATTCTCATCGGTTGAACATCGTTACATCCAGTACCATGAAATTAGCGCTGCCAACTCATCAATAACCATACACTGAATTTTAGCTTGCTAATCATCATCCTTTCAAATCTGCAAAGAAACCTGGGTTAGCAAGTCGCATAAGAAATGTTCCCCTAGGACTACGCTTCATCGATTAATATTTCACAAAGACATGACAAATAGATATACCTTCGTTGCTCGAGATACAAATTAACCTCGTAAAGACATGAAATATGTGAAGGAAAGGGATAAAAAGGTAGGTAAAAAGTAGGCAAATTTAGCAACCAACATCTCCACCCAACTGGATTTTCTGAATGTCCTCATTCAACTCACTTTCTACGAAGTTCTGGGTTGGAACCACTGTGATTGGCATAAAGATGTGCAAGGTCGTATCTCGCAGCCGTATCTGTCCTAGGGGGTTTGAAACCAATCGAGTGAAGGGTATCCTTCCACCAATCCTCTTTTGCCACATAAGCTAGTGTGTATTTCTCAAAAGGAGGCCAAATGATGGGGAACTAAAATATCAACCATATCCAACAAACCCCACAGTGTCGTATGCATGTGATATAATGTGGAATTCTCTTCAAAGCCTTGGGAAAATTGGGGGCCCCAAAAGGTTCTCTCACATGAACTTTTGATGATGATAACGTCTAGCCCTTCTGACAAGCATCCTGGGATTTTTCCTCACAAGTGAATATTTGCCTCATACACAGGTCAACACACCACTTTTTTTTTGTCAATATCTAGTCCTTTCGTCCTTCCAGCTACAGCAATGTTTGATGTCTGTTATAAATATCCACTGATTGATAATGTTCCATTTTGATCACAAGTGGCTGATTTGATTAATTTTCTTTGAATGTGTCGAAGGCCTTTTTCCACTTGGCCTGATTAATCTCGGAGGATGTGAATTCTCTCAGTTGAATGTCTCCCACATATGGTACTGGATTGAATGATTGATAATTCTCCAGGATGTAATTATGCATATGAATTTCGCACATCAAGTGTTGGTTTAGTAGATTGTGAGGTCTCAGGATCCACACGAACTGCATAGGGTCTTCTATGTCATGGCTAATTTCTTGGTGGATACTTTCTAGACACAGAAACAGATATTGTTCATGAAGTAAGAAAGCATAGAAGTTAGCAGGAGGTTGACACTCCATTACTTGTTGCATTAGGGCGAACGAATGGAATCTTCAGTGATAGAATTTGATGAACACCACATGTGGAATGAGCAAACATGATAAGTGGGATCTTCTCGAGGATTACCTTCAAACTTTAGGATGTCTTAAGGGATTTTAGTTGGCATAGTTGGCCAAGTGGGATCATGGAGAAGAGGATGTTGATGAGCTGGCTAAAATCGGAGAGACTCAAACCAGCCATAAAAGGAAGCAATGGAGGAGGAGTGACCACACCAGTGGGGGTTCCTCTAATGGGGTTACCCTGGTTGGTACCTGGGTTACCGCCATGGTTTCCTGCACCCACATTGGTGCCTCACATGAAGGCAGTACGGGGTTGAGAAGACAGGGAATCAAAGGAATAACTGGAAGAATCGGTACAATTAGAATCAGAATGATGACCTGATGAAGGACTGGGAGGATGTACTCTAACACGACGGGGAGGAGTAATATGTATTAACAAGAACTGAGGGTGAAGACCCCGAGGTCTCTACGACAAATGCCTAGGAGGTACAATGATGTCAAGACAATGATGACTTTAAGGACTAAAGTGTGATGATAGGAATAAAAGATCAACAAACAACAAGAAAACACCTAGTGCAGTGGTGCCAAGTGTAAACTAACTATATTAATGATGTTACACAAATATAAGCAAATATGTCCTATCAAAGAAAAAGAACTCTAGCCTATAGGTGATCCAAATCCTCAAACAATCATAAATCTATTGTTTCAGATGGCCTTCCAAAGAACTTCTTACTTGACGAAATTTCATCCCCACAAGAAGAGTTGTCTAAAGAAAGGTAGGATAAAGAACCAATTGCTTCCCACAAACAATCCTATAGGGTGGTTTCCTAAGATTGGTCACTATGGTTACCTTCGTCCCATAGGGGTGGTCGAGTCTTGAGCTTCTTGGTGATTAGCCAATGCATGGGATTCCCTACCACGAGTTGGGTAGCCCTGAGGAGAATGACTCGCATGATGACCTAGCCAAACCCCCTCTAAATCGGTGTTAGGATATTCTGACACATAGGAAATAATTAAGTATAACTTGGTCTAGTGTCTAGTTAGGTAAAGTGTGTTTCTTTAGTATGTAATTTTTGTAACTTACAATCCGACGGTCACGATATGTTCTACACATGAAGTGATCTGACAGTTTATTCTCTCAACGATATTACTGACACTTGAACTGTGGTTTAACACCCAATTGGTCCATGATCTCTATTTAAAGAGCATGGAGGGTCATTTGTTAGGTGACCATTCATGAGAGAAGCTTATGTAAATTTTATTTCATTTACATTAATAAATTGCCTGAAGTGGCTGCGTTGGCTCAGGTCATGGATTGTTTCCCTCTTTGAGGGTTTTAACCACGTCAAGGATACTGACGTATTGATCTGTAATCTATTTGTGAGTGGTGTCATTTGGTGTTCTATCTAAGGAACTTACCCTATAAATTTGTACATGGTATTAGAGCTATTCGAGGGCCGCATCTGTTGGTGATCCAAATCCGAAGCCGATACAACTACATCTAACTATGGATTCCTAGATCTATTGTTTCTAATTGCTTTCAAGCTGAGAGGACAGCTCTTTTGTGTTAGGAGCATATGTTCTAGTGAGGAACCCCTTTCATTTCACAAGAAAAGGTTTCTGGTAGCCCTAGCTACGTCATTTTTAAGATCTGGAGGTATACAATCTTTATTTACGATTATAGTTATTTATATCTCTGTTTATTTCTGTTTATAGTCATCTATAATTTTTTATATTACCGGATCTATACCTTTCATTTCTTCATATTCTCTTTGCCCTGTGACTCTGTACGATCTAGGCAAAACAGAAATAGAAAGAAAGGATTTTTCTCATGCGTATGATATTTTTCGTTGTACCTTACTTTGATCTTGAAAAATAAAAAACATTGAGGAAAATATTTAGTTTCTGGCCATATTTATACTTTTGCTTGTTCGTTTGGTTTGTGTGGTTTTTTTTTTGTTTTTGTAGGGGAAAATGGGTTTTTCAAGTAAGAACACACCCCAAAGCTTCAGTCAGCAAAAAAAAACCCTTCCTCCTTTCCAAGAATTACTAACCTTTTAAACTAGCTCACTTGGTCTAAAGTTACTTTATGAGAATAAAAGTCTTGGGTTCAAGTCTTTCTTTTTGTGGAGTTACTTTTTCAAAAAACACATGTAACTTATGTTTTAAAGTTACTTTATGTAAAAGTGTTCTTACCCATTACAAAAAGTGAGCCACTTATAATTCTAAAGTCGCATTATTTTTTATTTAAGCTACAATTTAGTGGATAGTTCATAAAGTACCATTGTAAAAGTGACTTTCACTTATTTATAAAAGTGGATCACATAGAGTAATTTTTTTTTTAAGTGAGCTAATTAGATTAAGTTTGGAAAATGGAGGATTTTTTTTAAAATATAACATTATCATTCACTTCTTGTGGTTCATTGGCATCTTCAACAACTTTTCTTCAAAAAGCCATAACTTCTTCATCTGGAAGCCATTTTCAGAGCCCTTTTTTTTAATCAACCTTATTTTTCAAGATATTTCCATTGGAACACTTAGTTTCAGCATCTAAAACTTTAGTTTCTTTAAAATGGAAATTCCATGCCTAGTTTTTCTTGACAGTACAAACTACTTCCAATGGCTATCCTACATTGTGGATTTAGTTACAAGTAAAGATCTTTATAGAATAGCCTCAGACCAAGAGTCTAAACCTAAAGCTGAAGATAAGCAAGCGAAATGGGAAAATAAGTAATATCAAGCATTCGAGTTGATAGGGAGGTCTATTTCTCCAGACCTTAGATTTCATATTGTAGAAAATGATACCACTGATGAAGCAATGAAACAACTCAATAAAGTTTTTGGAATTAAAAATGAAATTAGAGCCCATCAACTTGAAAATGAGTTGCTTATGTTGGACCTCAATAATTTTTCTTCCATTGAAGATTTTTTGTCCAAGTTCAAGACCCTTAGACTTCTCTTGGAAGGTGTTAAGGTTAAGAAAGAAGAAAGCCTTAGTATCCCAACAACAACCAAATTCAAAGAATCCTAAGAAGCAGAATCCTAAAAAGAAAGGTCATCAACCAAACAAGGGTTCTAAGCAATTTTAATCTCAAAATGAAAAATCAACTCAACAAAATGATAAGGCAACCAAAAACAAAGGGAAGAAGACTGATAGATATTGCAACTTTTGTAATCGTGATGGCCACTTAGAATCCAAATGCTTTAAGTAGATGGAAGCCTTGGAAGTAGCCATGAAAAAGCATAACACCCATTCGGAGCATTCTTCAACTTCAACTTCATCTTCAGGAATAACACTTTCTGCATGTGGTTGTCAAACATCTCGGTTTGGTTATGCACTAAATCTGTCTTCTTCTACACATTTTCATGAGTGGCTCATTGATTCTGGAACTTCTTATCACATGGCCAAAAACAAAGTTATGCTTTTTTCTTTAAATGATTGTAACACCAAAAATATATATGTTGGTGATGATAGATCTCTTAGTGTTGTACGAACTATAACTATTCATCTAAACAATGGTCAATTTAATGATGTATTATGTGTTCCTACCTTATCCTACAACCTTCTATCTATATATCGGATAACTCATTCAGGTGAAGGTAAAACTATTGAATTTTCACCTCATGATGTTGTAATTAAGCACCTAAGAGATCCTAGATAGATTTTAGCTACTGGCATTGTTGATGATTCTACAAGGTTGTATAAGTTTAACAAGTTTGGGTCATCAACTATTCCCTCGGTATTCGTAGTTCATAATGATGAAGTGAGCAAACTATGGCATGAGCGGTTGGGTCACTTAAACTATAGCTCCCTTCAAAATCTATGTAAAGAAAATATGTCGACATGTCTTCCTATGGTATCTTGTAGAGATGGTGTTTGTTTCTGATGTGTACTCGGAAAACATAATCTGGATAGTTTTGAAAAATGTGCCTCTTGGCACGCCTCAACCCCTTTACAACTTGTCCATAGTGATTTATGTGGTCCACTTCCAGTTGTTTCATTCTCTGGCTACAAGTATTTCTTAACTTTCATTGATGATTTCTCTAGACGCACTTGGGTATACTTCTTTAAACTCAAGAATGAAGTCTTCAACATGTTCTTGGCCTTTAAGACCTTTGTTGAGAAACAATCTGGACATCAAATTCTTAAGCTAAGATCTGATAATGAAGGAGAGTATGTTAACAACAAATTCATCAACTTTTTCATTGAGCATGGAATTTAATTGCAACATATTGTTCCATATACTCCACAGCAAAATGGTATAGCTGAAATGAAGAATCACACCTTAAAGGAAATGGTTAATTGTATGCTTCAATCTAAAGGACTTAGTCTTAATTTTTGGGCAGAAGCAACTAACTATGAAAATTACATATTAAATCGCACTCCTACTAAGGTTTTAAACAATATCACTCCAGAAGAAGCATGGAGCTCAATTAAACCAAATGTAAGACACTTTTGTGTTTTTGGAAGTGATGCATGGGCCCATATTCCAGATGAGAAGCATAAAGCTTTAGAACCTAAGAGTGAAAAATGTACTTTTTGTTGGATATTCTGAATATGTCAAAAGATATAGACTTCTTCAACCTAAATCCAAAAATGTTATCCTTAGAAGAGATGTAAAGTTTGCTGAAAATATCTTGGCCTACGAGCCTAGTTCGGCAGATGTGCCACCTCTCTCTATCCCTTCTACTTCTGAAAATATTCCTTCTTCAAATGATGATAGTGAGGTTGAAAATCCTCTCCCACCTTCTCGGGATCGTCCTTTAGCTCTTTAGCTTCCAAAATGAGTCCGCACTACTTGGGATGCAGTAGGTGCTCTTGCAAGTGATCCTACAGGTCAGTGTTGTACATGTTCTTAGTTTGATAGAGCGTCTTCTTTACTTGCTCAAGCTTCAACGAATTATGATCCTGACACCTTTGTAGAAGCTTCAGGCCATCCAGATTGGGACGTAGATATGAATGAAGAATATCGTTCAATATTGGAAAATGATACATGGGACTTTGTTCCTCTTCCAAAGGGACGAAAACTTGTTAGATGCAAATGGGTTTACAGAACCAAGTTTGTACCAGATGGAAAAGTTGATAAACATAAAGCTCATCTTGTTGCTAAGGGTTTTTCACAAGTTGAAGGCATTGACTATACTAAAACCTTTTCCCCTGTTGCCAAAATGAACTCTATCTATCTTGTTCTTTCCCTCGCTGCCTCTTTGAAATGGGAAGTCCATCAGATGTCTATTAAATTCACCTTCTTGCATGGGGACTTGAATGAAGAAATCTATATGGAACAACCTCCTAGCTTTTTACAAACATACTTCAGCCTTATATGTCGTCTTAAGAAATCCATTTATGATCTCAATCAAGCCCCTCGGGCTTGGTATGCCAAAATGGATAGCTTTCTTTTAGATATTGGCTTTTGTAGGTGTCATTCTAACAATACTATTTACACCAAGAAAGTGGGTAAGTCTCTTATCATTCTTGGTCTTTATGGTGATCATCTTATCCTTACTGGTTGTGATCCCAACCTTATAAACCATGTGAAGTGCAACCTTAAAAATCAGTTTGAAATGACAGACTTAGGACACTTGCATTATTTTCTTGTTCTTCAAGTCTTTCATTCTAAAGAAGGTATTTCCCTTTTCTAGTCGAAGTATGCTGCAATCTTCTATGCCACTTTCACATGGAAGACTATAAGTCTGCCCCTTCTCCCCTTCATTCTAGAGCCAAACTTTCAGTCACTTGTACTTCCCCTAAATTTTATGCTACCTTATATCATCAACTTGTTGGAAAAATTTTGTATCTAACCTATACCCATCTTGACCTTTCCTTTATTGTTGGCCTTATTTCTTGGTTTATGCAAAACCCACATGAAAGTCATTGGAAAGCAGCTAAAAGAATACTTCGTTATGTTCAAGGTATAGTTCAGTTTTGGATTCATTATAGTGTAAAAGAATCTCCTCTATTGGTTGATTTCACTGATTCTGATTGGGCTGGTGACCCTGATGATTAGAAGTTTACTGTGGGTTATGTCTTCACTCTTGGTTCTAGACCTATTACATGGACTTGTAAGAAACAAAGTGACATTTCTCTTTCTTTAGCAGAACTAAAGTATCATGGCTACGTTGAAGCTAGTAAGGAAGCCCTGTGGCTTCGTCAGATCCTGTCAGAGTTTGGTTTTCAGCAGTACCATCCGACTACACTTTGGTGTGATAATCAAAGTTCCATTCAATTATGCAAAGATCTAGTCCAACATCAGCGCAGCAAACACATTGAAGTAACATGCACTTCATCATAAAGCTCATTCATGACCATGTTCTTGAAGTGCAATATTGTTCAACCGATGATCAAGTTGCATACATCTTTACAAAGGCTCTCATAGAGGTGAAGTTTACTAAACTTTGATTTATGGTTGGAGTTTAGGAAGTTTTCACTAAGGGGGGACAGGCTCTAATGCCTCCTTACTTCTCCTATTGTGTCATCTTTTTACATCCTTCAATCCTATCCCAAGTTGTTCTTAAGGGGTGATGTTAGGATATTCTGACACATAGAAAATAATTAAGTTTAACTTGGTCTAGTGTATAGTTAGGTAAAGTGTGTTTCTTTAGTATGTACTTTTTGTAACTTATAATCCGACGATCACGATATGTTCTAGACATGAAGTGATCTGACGTTTCATTCTCTCCTCGGTATTATCGATATTTGATCTGTGGCTTAACACCTGATTGGTCCATGATCTCTATTTAAAGAGCATGGAGGGTCATTTGTTAGGTGACTGTTCATGAGAGAAGCTTATGTAAATTTTCTTTCTTTTACATTAATAAATTTCCTGAAGTGGTCGTGTTGGCTCAGGCCGTGGACTATTTCCCTCTTTGAGGGTTTTAACCACGTCAAGAATACTAGTGTACTGATCTGTGATTTGTTTGTGAGCAGTGTCCTTTGGTGTTCTATCTAAGGAACTTACCCTGTAAATTCCTACAATTGGGTTTCTGACTCGCTCCGTCTTTGGACCGTGGGATGGTGAAGGATTTTAAACTCCCTAACATGTCAACTTCTATGTCTCAATGAAAGCGATCAATGGGTGTTATTGGAAGCCTATCCCACTGATCCTACACCTACACTACAAAGATTGTTTGGCCCTGGTGCCCAAGAGGGCTTAATCTATGTGCATTGAGTTATTAAGGTGTAGTATTTCAAGTCTTGGCCTGGGAATGTTAACCAATCTCACGTTCGCTTAGGGTGTGAGTGTTTGAAAATAATGTGTCAAGTGGATGAGTTAATTGAGCATGTTTTATGATGCCATGTGCTTCTGAGAATAAAATGTTGAAATATTGTAAATAAATATGAAAATGACATAAAATAAACAACCAATAAAGCACTCAAAAGCCCACCCACAAGGGCTCTCAATCACCTAAGCAAGAGAGGGAAAACAAGCTACTCAAAGAAACATAAAAATGCCTAAAATACCTAATGTCAAGGGACTAAGATCTAGAGGCACTAATCTGTTGTAAATGGTGCAAACAAACATAAAAAATCAAAGGTGAAAAATGCTACAAAGGATAGGTGTGAAGCTCTAAAACCTAGGATGCTCAAGGGGATCCTAAGGGGGAAAAGGAAAACCCAAACTCTAAAGGGAGAAAAGGTAAAAGAAACCTATCCAAAAGTGTTGAAAAGTAATGGATCAGACTCTGAAAATTAGTGGCTGAAAATGTTGAAACCCTAGACTCCTCACTCAGCCAATCTCTTCCTAACAATGTGGAGGTGTACTCTAAACCCTAGGGGGGTTTTTCCTTCCTCAAAGAGAAAAACTAAGAGAATCTAGGCCTAGGGGAGACTGAAAATAGAGGTGAAGTACCCTACCTGGTCTACAAACAACACTCTCGGTAAATCTGAAAAACAAAAATATGAAAAATACCAAAACACAAGTACTGACCTGGAACAGTGGGAAACACAATTTTTGGGCCAAATAGTGTGCTCTGGAATGTAAATATGGGGCTGAAAAGTGTGTTTTTCTCATGGGACTCTCGATTAACAAATATTGCATAGATTTTTCTGTCTCTTGCTTGGCTGGTACTTGTGGCCTGCAGAAAGAACCAGAAAACCACCAGAATCCGAAAATTTGACAAAAAAATGAAATAATACTATAAATAGAAATTGAGAGGCTAAAAATAGTTGTAGAAAACCCTAAAATTTACTGAAACTTCAGTCACCCAAGAACGTTGTTATTACACCAGTGGATTCGCCATTTGTTAGTGTGAAATTTCTTGGAAGGTGTACCAAAAACACTTCACTTAAGTCACTAGGTGACAAGTGACCCTAAAAACAATTTGTGGCTACTTATGATTTCAGATCTGCAATAAAAAGTGAAAAACCTACAACAAAAATAACATATATGATCATAAACAACAAACAACAATATAGATATCCAATGTAATAACCCGAATGGAAAGACTTTAAAATGAATAAATTCATTTATTGATGACACCTCATGAAGGAGATCTGCAAAAGGGTCTACAAATCCCCCTCCATGGGATGGGTCCTTTGATGTCCTTGTTTCTTCAGTAATTGATCTTCTCTCTCAATGTGTGAAAAACCCAAAAGAGTGGAGAACCCAAATGGGAGGTCAAAAGAAAATAGACGATAATGGTGACGATGATAATGATCATGCTGAAAAATGAATGAAAAACACTCCTATTTATAACAAAGTACTTTGTTAATCTCGAAAATCAAGAATAATAAAATAATATTTACCAAATCTGCCCTCACTATTAGGAATACTTATTATATTTTTTGGAGAGGGAAAAGATATTTCAAATGGTCAAATATATTTATTTAGAAATAATTAGCAAATAAATGATTTATTAATTATTTCGCAAGATTAAGAATGGTGTGAAATTGAAATAATTATTAAATAGTGATTTAACAATTATTCCAATAATGGAAATAAGGAATAATAAATAAATAGTAATTTATTTAATTATTCTTAGGGGATTTAGTCAAATGTGACAAGGAATAATTATTTAAACAATGATTTAATAATTATTCCAAGAGAAAATTAAATAAATAATGGTTTATCTAGGTATTCTCATGGCTTTTCTTATTTTGATCAGAAAATAATTTAATAAAAATTGTTTACTAAATTATTTCCCATGGTGAAAGTGATTTTACTATGGTAAAATTAATCCTACATGGTGTATTTCCATCCACCTAGTTAGAAATGGCTAGGTGATCATTTTTTATGATAACGCCAATCACCATGGACTTCTAGAAGCTATATATGAGCTTCAAGCAGAATGGAAACATTCACATGCTTAGGGGACTCCAGGTCGGTGCACCTACTATCATCAACTTGCATAGAATGGAGAACCTCTTAAAAAATGGTTACCATGGGGTAGTTGCTCAATTCAATGTAATCCAAGCCATTGGATCCATCCTTGCCACAATTCCTCCATATTTGCAACAAGTGTTGGGTCACCACCAACAGGTATTTGAAAAACCCAAGGAGTTACCCCCCTCTTGCGGTGTGCATGATCATAGCATTCCTTTGATTCCTGGTAGGCAACCACCAAATGCTCGCCCGTACAGGCGTCCATTTACACAAAAGAATGAGATTGAAAATATTATTCAGGAGCTATTAGAAGCAGGCATTAATCATCCTAGCACAAACCCCTATTCATCAATACTGGTCATGGAATTAAAGAAATATGGGGAGTGGTACATGTGTCCCAACTTTATATCTCTCAACAAGTTCACCAGTAAGGATAATTTTCCCATTATAGTACTTGATGATATTCTTAATGAACTCCATGGCGCCAAAATATTTACCAAGTTGGATCTCCATTCAAGGCATCACCAAATTAGAATGAAGGAACCCAACATTCCCAAGACAACTTTCAGAACCCATGAAGGTCACTATGATTTTTTTGTTATGCCCTTTGGTCTTTGTAATGCACCATTGAATTTCATAGTGTCATGAATCACCTTCTCAAGCCATATCTTTGAAAATTTGTACTGATCTTTTTTCATGATATATTGATCATCTACATCAAAACATGTGGCACACACCTTCAACATGTTGACAAGATATTTCAACTTTGGAAAGATCGTAAATTATTTGTTAAATTGTCCAAGTGTTATTTTAGGATGGAAGAGGTAGAGTATCTGGGCCACATTGTGGGCTGAGAAGGCATACAGGTGGATCCTAAGAAGATTTAGGCAATGCAAGACTGGACACAACCCATGACTTTTAATAATCTAACAGGATTTTTGGGTCTCACTAGCTACTACCAAAAATTTGTTAGAAATTATGGTTTCATTGCCAAACCCTTAACAAATATACTTAAAAAAATGCATTCCTATGCACAGAAGCAACTCTACTAGCCTTCCCAGAACTCAAACAAGCCATGTGCACCAACCATGTGTTGGCTCTCCCAAATTTCACAAAACCATTTCTTCTAGAATGTGATGCCTCATGAAATGGCATCGAAGCAGTCTTAACTTAAGAAGGTTGACCACTAACCTTCACAAGCCAACCATTAAGTGGCGGTAATTTGGTTCAATTATATGATAATGATATGATGGCCATCCTACATGCAGTGGACACTTCGAGACCATATTTTCGCGGGAAACACTTCGAGATAAAAAATGATCATCATAGTCTGAAATATTTCTTAGAGCAGCATTTATCCTCCCTGCAAAATTTAAATGGCTTACAACAATGTTGGTTTATGATTACGAGATAGTCTATAAAAAGGGGAGAGACAATGTCGTGGAAGGTGCCTTCCCTAGACAGATCGAGGATTAGGACACTCTGTTTTCCCTACATTTTCCCATACCAACTTGAATTGAGGAGGCACATAATGAATGGTTTACCCATCCCTCCCTATCCCAAAAAATTAAAAGGCTACTAGAGGATCCTAACCCCCCAATGGGTTATACTTGGTAGGAAGATATTCTTTGATATAAGGATTGTGTGATGCTCTCCCCTAATTCTACACTCAAAACTTGCATCTTAGTTGAGTTGCACTCCTCACCAATTGCAGGACATTTGGGATTCCAGAAGACTTATTCTCGTGCACACTACTCCTTTTGGGCCAGGCTGAAATAGGAAATTCTTACATTGGTAGTTGAATTTGACATCTACCAACATAACAAAGGGAAAACAATGAATACAATAGAAATCTTACAACTCTTACCACTGCCTGCCTCTATTTGGATGAACTGATCCATGGAATTCATTATAGGTCTTTCTAAATCAAGAAAAAGTATGTCATCATGGTGGTAGTTGATTGACTCTCCAAATACACCCATTTTGTGCCTTACCACACCCATTCACTTTAACTTTGGTGGCTCAAGTCTTCATTGATCAGATTCTCAAACTACATGGCATGTCTACTGTTGATGTTCAGATATGAATTATAGAATTCACCCTTCCCCACATTAATTGTCAATTTGGGGCTTGTCTCGTTATTTTAAGGCTATTGTGCAATGTCTATGTAGGCCACAATTTCCCTACCTAGCATTGAGCATTAAATCAACAATATAACAATGTGTAACATCAAACAGTAACAGTAACAATAATCAGAGTAACAACAAATTAGGATTCACAGAAACACAAACTTAATGAACCATTACAGCTTTGAAGAAATAATCATAATAGAAATAAATCTACACACACCACTAGTCCAACAACACCTGATCAGGAGAGTGTGTCTAACTCTCCGATCAGGGTTGTGGCAAAATATCGAACACTATTTAATACTTAGAAGGTCAAGATTGCATTAATCAAAAGGAAAATACAGTAGTCTGTTGTCACATTCTGAGAAATCTAGTGTCTCTAGGTGTCCCTTTTCTGCCTCTGTAACCTTACTTATACATTTCAATATTACAAGAATGGTATAAACGATTTCCATAGATTACCACAGTTGTCTTCCTACAAATACACAGTGATCATTCGAGCTAGAAACAGAACACAAAGATAGCAAATGCATTGATCCAACAGACTTTCATCAGTTTGAACATCGTTACATCCAGTATCATCAGATTAGCGCTACCAACTCATCAATAACCATACACTGAATTTTAACTTGCTAATCATCATCCTTTCGAATCTGCAAAGAAACCCGGGTTAGCAAGTCACATAAGAAATGTTCCCCTAGGACTACTCTTCATCGATTAATATTTCACAAATACATGAAAAATATATATAACTTTGTTGCTCGAGATACAAATTAACCTCGAAAGACATGAAATATGTGAAGGAAAGGGATAAAAAGGTAGTTAAAAAGTAGTCAAATTTAGCAACCAACATCTCCACCCAACTGGATTTTCTGCATGTCCTCATGTAGCTCGCTTTTGGCGTAGGTCTGGGTTGGAATCACTATGATTGGCATAAAGATGTGCAAGGTCGTATCTCATGGCCATATCTGTCCTAGGGAGTTTGAAACCATATGAGCGAAGGGTATCCTTCCACCAATCCTCTTCTACCACATAAGCCGGTGTGTATTTCTCAGAAGGCAGCCAAATGATGGGGAATTTAAATCTCAGCCCTATCCACCAAACCCCACAATGTCATATGCATGCGATATAACATGGAATTCTCTTCAAAACCCTAGCAAAATTGGGGCCCCCAAAAGGTTTTCTCACACGAATTGTTGATGATGACAACATCTAGCGCTTTTGACAAGCTTCCTAGGCTTCCTCCTCACAAGTGAATATTTGCCTCATACACAGGTCAACACACCAATTTTTTGTTGTCAACATCTGGTCCTTTCGTCCTTCCAGCTACAGAAATGTCTGATGTCTATTATAAATATCCACTTATTGACAATGTTCCATTCTGATCACAAGTGGTTGATTTGATTGATTTTCTTCGAATGTGTCGAAGACCTTTTTCCACTTGACCTAATTAATCTCAAAGGATGTGAATTCTCTTAGTTGAATGTCTCCCATATATAGTACTGGATTGAATGATTGATCATTCTCCAGGATGTAATTATGCATATAAATTTCGCACATCAAGTGTTGGTTCAGTAGATTGTGAGCTCTCAGGATCCGTTGGAAATGCATAGGGTATTTTATGTCGTGGCTAATTTCCTGGTGGATACTTTCTAGACAGAGAAACAAATATTTTTCATGAAGAAAGAAAGCATATAAGTTAGTAGGAGCTTGACACTCCATTAACTGTTGCGTTAGGGCGAAAATTTCATCCTTGTCAGCCTTCAGTAATTGAACTTTCCCTTGTAATTCTTCAATCTTTTTCTGTTGTTTTTCTTGTTTCTGCTTAGCTTTTTCTATTTGGGTGACATGATTAGCCACCACTTTTGTTGCTTGTTCCCGAATTCATTTCGCTTCTTTCTGGTGATATTCCAAAGAGATAGATCCCTATTGAAGACGAAAAATAGTGGTTTTTCATTTCTGAATTTCCGTAGTCAGCAGAAACTCCCAAGACTCAATCAAATGCAGAAATGACTTACTATGTGTAGTTTTCGAGGTCATCGACCTACCTTTAGTTTGTACTGCTGCCCAAGTTGTTTCAGCTCCGGGAGTCACAATAGTTTTACCAATGTTCCTCTTTTGCCTTCTCACCCGTCTCCACAAGTGTAATACTTGTCTCCTCCACTTAGTAATTTCCATTTTTAATTTCATATTCTCCCTAAAAAACGATTGGTACTGGTCCTCGATGGGGTCCTTCCTTTTTGCACATTGTTCAACGAATTTTTGTTTAATAATTACCTCCTCCATTGATCTCATAGTTGGTGTTGGGTTTGGCAGATTAACGCCAAAGAGCTCATCAATCAGTTCTTGTTTTACTCTTATTTCCTCCACTTGTTCAACGACTCAGGAGGCAGCTTCAGTTCTTTCTTTTGCAGGTCCCGGTACTCCACATTTCCTCCAAATGGCTCAAGAGCCACTGCAGGTTCCTGAAGAGTAGTATCATCAACATTTTCTTCCAATAGAAATTTTATTTCCCTTTATTCTCCTTCCACTTGCTCAAGAATTGATTATGGCCCTTGCGGGTCATTACCAACAGCCATTTCTCTTTCCAACTGCTCGGGGGTTGACACTAGTTCTTGTGGAGAAGTGTCAGCAATACCCATTTCTTCAATTCACTCACTGGTTGACGTTGGTTCTTGTGGAGAAGTGTTGACAAAAACTTCCTCAATTTTCTCACCATTCTACATAGGTTCTTTTGTAACAGTGTCGAGAAAAATTCCTTCAATTTTCTCACCAGTCGACAATAGTTCATGTGTAACAGTGTCGACAACAATTTCTTCCTCCAAATGTCCAACAATTGAAATTAGTTCTTGTGTAACGATGTCAAGGGTAGCTTCCTCTCCCATTTTCTTAGCAGTTGGCACTGGTCATTGTGGAACAAAGTCAACAACGGTACTTTCTCCTGTAATTACTCCTACAAACTTTAATACCAGAGGATAGATTCTTTCTCTTATCGTTTGGGTAGGAGAGCCAAATTTCGTTGCCCCTTTCAGTAGGGAAGTGGAAAGGGGAGAATGAGGAGTAACCTCCTCAATTTCCATTCTTCCAATACCTTCTACCTCAGTTTCTCCAATTCTGTCTCTATCCCCCGTATCAGCTAGTTGTTCCATCATTTCTTGGAGAACGAGGAGTAACCTCCTCAATTTCCATTCTTCTAATACCTTCTGCCTCAATTTCTCGAATTCTGTCTCTATCCCCTGTATCAGCTGGTTGTTCCATCATTTCTTCCTCCCTTCCTCTACTTATTTCATCTCTTGTTCCCCCATTTCCCCCAATTTTTCGGCACTTGATGGTGATTCTTGTGGAGAAGTTTCAATTGTGGCTCCTTCCTCTGCCAACAATTCTTCCTCAACCCTTGTTGCCATCATAGTCGCAAGCTCTTCTTCTACTAGTTCAACAAATTGTGGCCAAGTTACAGGAGTCTATAACACGGCATGAACCACCAACAACCTAACAAGTCCATGGTTTGTGAGGACTGCCAATGATTGGCGTGACCAGTGTGCAGACCGTGCCATTAATTGAAGATTGTTCCAAAGGAAAAATGGAATATCTAGAGAATGCAATCGATGGAACTGAAGACATGCTAGAAGCTTAAAATGATATTTAAATAGAGTAGAAATCTGACCTTCATAGGTAATGTATCGCATGACAAAGTATGCAACCTTGGTCCATGGATGCGGCAATGATTTTTTTTCATATCATCTCCCCTTCTAAACCACAGTTTCTCCTACCTACAGGAACAATTCCAAAAATTCTACAAGGGTGTTTTCTGAGAAAACCATTTCTGCGCTCCTTGTGGCAATCCACTAACAGTTGAGATAGTCTCTTCTGTTACAGGAATGTCCAGTCCGTGTACTTTGGAATAATTCCCTTCCAAATTCAATGAAAACTCACTACCTTCATCAAACCCTTGGAACCACTCAAATTAGATGTGCCATCCGGCGTCTTGAAAAATATGCCATACATCCAAGTGCTGTCGAACCTACACTGTATCTTTTGTCTCATCTCTAAAAGCTTGACCACACATTCTGCCAGTTTCTTTGTAGCAGCACTCGGAGTAGCAGCAAACCATTGAAGGGGTTGTTAGCTGGTAAGGTTTCTAGTGACAAGGATTGCAATAACAAGGAATGTTGTAATAGGGGAATCCGGACAAGGATTATGGGAAAACCGATGGTAATTCATGATAATTATATTAATTAATCTGATGCGTTGGAAAGAATATGAATTAATGTCATCATAGATGATTCAAGTTCCAACGTGCATGGTATGGTGGGGGTTGTTAGAGTCTTATAGTCACATCAATCAAAATTACTCTTTTCACTATTGGTTATAGTCTTAGGTCAAATTATAATATTTTCAAATTAAATTTGACATCTCTCTTGGTTGTCAAATGGTCATAAGTCACTATATAGGTTATCAATCATACTTGCATGTCCTTTCCTAGAGATTAAGTCAAAATTCTGTTGTTAGGGTTATTGTTGCGCTTTCCCTTTTCCAAGGTTCATAGCTTCATCTAAGAGTCAAGGGCATTGGTTTTAAGCTTATACATTCTTCATCGTCATTCACTGACCATTCTCCATCATTCCCCTCATCACTGCTTTCATTTGCTTATTTTCCCAAAAACCCTATAAATTTGTGGCATTTTTAGCCTTGTTTTGCAGATCAAATCCCTTGCCCTTTCTTGTTTGAAATTAGGGTTTTCTATTTAAAGTGAAGCCAAAAGCATGGTGAAGACCAATGAAGAAGGAGTATAAGGGAGGAGAGAGTAAATGATAATTTGGAGAAGTTATTGAAAAATTCAAATAGGGATACCACTATCCAAAGAAATATGGCAAGGCATTACTATGCAAGGAACATGGTTTGCAAAGTTAGGGTTAAAAACATGAATAAGAAGCTCAAGAGAACCCTAAGGAAACTCAAAAAGAGGGATAACCTTGACCTCTTAGCTTATTCATCATTAGTGGTTTGAATGTGTGACAGATAGTAAAGAAAAGGAGACCAAATTTTTAAATTTTGTATGCACACAGGGAAAAGTACCCTACAGAAATGCAGCAACTGGTTGTTGTGATCTTTTTGACAGGTTCAAAAGTAAAACTTTCAAACATTGTTGGATATATAAAGGCATAAGGATACCATAAAACTACTTGAGGATGGTTGAAGAATGATAAGTTTAATGGAAATGATAAAACAATGCCATTTTTTCACCTTTCTGCCACCTTTTCTGGATTGTTGTTGCGTTTCTGGACACTTTTTTTTTGGAATCAGTTTTGTGCAAGCTTAAATGATGATTTTTCTTGTTTTAAAGGTCCCAAGGTATAGTATACATCCTAATATTTTTTCACAAGCCTTCAGCAAAGCTTAGAACCTCTTCCAAGTCATCAAAAGATCAAGCTAAAGTTGATGTGGTTTTGCTAAGGAGTTGAAGTGTTTCTGGGTTATTTGTTGTGTTTTTGTGCCTTAAAAATTTTCACTGTATTGTAAATGGTAAATGTCAATTAGGTTGATGTAAATAGTTGTTATTTGATTTTACCTAAGTTGAATAAGTTTGTTATGGGTTACTACAGTAAAGAATCTTGTAATTAATGTTTTGAGAGATAAGCCCAACCAGTGAGATAAAAAGGGGAAAGTTGTTTTTGATTCCCCTAGGATTTGGTGGTGATAGGATAGGTTCATGAATCAGTTTCTATGGAGCGGGATTTGACCCCTTAGAGGGGAAATATTGTTTTTCTTCTCTATGTACTAAAAACCAAGTCTAAGAGAGGGATTGGATACTGGAAGCTCATACATTTTGAACTAGTGTGCTTGATATTGGTAGAAATAATATACAATTTTAGCTATTTTTATGGGATTCATGTGTTGTGGTCAGTGGCACTATTTTCTCGAGTGTTTCTTATGCATTTGATTTTTAAATTTTGTTAGCAAACATCTATGTTTCTACTCATGATTATCTCTTAAGTTGTTAAACAAAATACGTTGCCTAGAATGCTCTATTTTTGTCTGAGATTTTCATATAAGTGTTTCATCTTCTAAAACAAATGAATTCATACATTTATGCTCATTTTTCTCCTTCTTTCCTTATTACCATACTACAATGACAAACCATTTTTGTCACTGATTACACCTACCTTGCCTCATTCTATATCTACAACTGATCTTTTGACCTACTTGGCCTAGCTCCTAGACATTGTGCTTCTTATCTAGCAAACCCTAATCAAGACCCTACTGGGATGATAACTAGCCTAAAAGCCTAGTATTCTCCAGTCACTTTCATTGGTTGTGAGGTTGATTTAGAGAGAGCCCTCTCTGATTTGGCAGGGCTAGCTACCAAGTCCAAAGTTGGTCTGTGGTTACCTCTTTGGTTTCCTTTCTCATCCTTGGGAAAACTAAGGAGTGCTAAAATTTTGGCGTCGTTGCTGGGGAGTGAAAGGTCACATTTTCCCTAGGTGTGAATGACAAGGATCAAATATGATTGCTGATGGTGGATAGTGATCAGACACAAGAAGGCTGAAATCATTCACCTGGTGACTCCAAATCAGTTTCAAATTTAATTCAAAGACTCCACTGGAGGATGAACCTTACCAACATAAACATGAAAAGATAATATGGAAAGATCAGGTATTCAAGTTGGAATTTCATCCAAGACATAACATGCTTTATTGCTAATTATTTCTTCTCTTTTCTTGAGAATGTCAAGAAGGTATTCCAATGTATACTATATTTGATAAAAGATCATAGGCCTGCGTTTGATTCCTTTCCTTTGAATATTGTGAATACAAATTCTCCTTACACTTTTGATCTTGGTCAAGACCCTTCTTCTGAAACTTATGTTGATCATATTCAACTTGATGAGCCTCAAGAGATCAAGACTAATTTTGCAGCTTCTGTACATACTCCTACACCTTTTAAAATTCTAGATAGATATAAGCCTCTCATCTTACCTCCTATACTCCATGATTTCCCTGAAAATTATTACAAATATCTTCCCAAGTTTGATGGAGAATATGATAACATCACTAATGAAAAACTCATTCAGAGTTTTGAACATTTTCTCAATGTTTTTGAGGTTGAAGAAGATGATGACAGTATCAGGATTTTTGCTCTATCTTTGCAAGGCGAAGCCAAAAAATGGTTCAAAAACTTGCCAGCTGCAAGCATTTTCAATTTCCATCAGTTTGTGAAAGTCTTCCTTGATAAATGGGTGATCAAGAGGAATCCTTTTCTGATTTTAGAAGAATATAATCATTTGAAAAGACAGCCAGGAGAAACAGTGCAACACTTTTTTGCTAGGTTCAATCAAGTATACTATTCAATGCCTGCTGATATAAAATTGCCTCCTGGTTTAGCTCTCTTACACTACCCGGATGTCTTTGATCTAGAAATGGTGTTTCAATTGAGAGAAAGGAACACTACAACACTTAATCCTTGTTCCCATAGATCATAAAATGATTGTTTTATGTATTCACCCCAAGCCACGTATGAAGATGAAACATAAAATCAGCTTGTGTAGAAGTAATCATCTGATCCAATGTGTATGCTTGATGACATTAATTATATGGATGATTTACCCAAGTATTATCAATATGATGATGACCATTTTGTCGAAATTGAGGCTGACTCTTCAAAGCAATCATCAAAATTTTTTGGGAGGAGGAAGCTTTGTTACAACAACCCAAATATAGCAATCATCCTATGCATATCAATCATGATAGCAATGAGGAAAATGCAGAAAATTTCAAAGCAAGTGAAAGGTCTTTTCCCTTATGTTTTGCTTCATTTCAATTTCTAAGAGAAAACTTTCCAAAGATTAGAAATCAGTAGTCTTTCAATTTTGATATTGAACACGAAGAAGACAATGAACTTCTTGATCGGGACTCCTTACCCTTGTGTTTCTCCTCATTTGCAAAAATAAGAGAAAACTATAAGTAAGCAGATAAGTGAGTTGTCCACAGTATAAATGGGAAACCTTCTCATGAATCGGTTGAGGATGTCACTTGTGATATGGAAACTTCTTTCGCTCCAGAACCGCAGCCACTTAGTAACATTGAGTTTCAAACCACGAATAAGAGCTTAGAACCTAAAACACAATATGAATTGATGTAGGATAATTTTGTACCATTAATTTTTGAGTCATTTCAATTTTTGAAGAAATTTTTTGATAATATCTCTGAAGCAAAGAATGCCAAGCCTATTGAAAATCATGTACTCTCATTGGAACCAATGTATAACAAGTTGCTACAGTCTTATCAGGTTCTCCATGATCCAATAACTCATGTTTTGGATGATATTTGTAGTCAAAGTCCTTCTGCATTAGCTAGCTATGAGCCTAAAAATAGAGATGATAAAAACTTCATCAAGCAACCCGATTCATTGTCTTGTTTAGCATGAGTCTTATTACAAATCTTATCCGAACGTTTGCAGTCATATCAGGAAAATTACAAGTTAGAATTGCACAAGAGGAAGGATGAAAATGAAAGTTTATATTCATGGTATAAAGACCACCTAGAGCAGAATTACAATATGTTGGATGAGTTAAACCTCAATGCACATTTGTTTGAAGATCCTTTTGCACCATTTTAGGAGTCAACAAGGGGATCCAAAATTTTCAATCCTGCCAAATTTGGATTTGTTTGCAAGTTTTTATTAGAGTTGTCATCATGCAGAATTTATATTTTGCGTAAACAAGCATATGCAAAGAACTCAATCAATGGATAAAATGCTTGCATGGTTGCATTGGTTGTTCCATTTTACTTGATTGGGTGATTTATGTATCAGTTAGAGTAGGTCAAATGTGATGAATAAGCTCACCATTCTGAGCATATTTTTCAGTGTCAGTTTCCAGTAGGGTTCGCAGTTGACAGTGTACAATTCAGCTTTCAGTTTGATTTGAGTCAATTTGAGGATTATAGTTGCAATGAATCCATTGCCCAATGAACAAGGATACCTGGTCTACGGTGTTCTTGACACCTCCTAGGGAGATGTCACCCCCATTGGAGCCAATATTAAAGTCTTATAGTCACAATGATCAAAATTACTCTTTTCACTATTGGTTATAGTCTTAGGTCAAATTATAATATTTTCAAATTAAATTTGACATCTCTCTTGGTTGTCAAATGGTCCTAAGTCACTGTATAAGTGTCATTTCTACTCCCACTCCAAAAATGAAGATCATTTCATCATGGTAGGTCATCTCCATATTTCATGGTCATTCAAACCCTATCAATCATACTTGCACCTTCTTTCCTCAGAGATTAAGTCAAAATTCTATTGTTAGGGTTTTTGTTGCGCTTTCCCTTTTCCATGGTTCATAGCTTCATACAGGAGTCAAAGGCCTTGGTTTTAAGCTTATACCTCCTTCATCATCCTTCAATGACCATTATCCATCATTCCCCTCATCAAAATCCTTTCATTTCCTTATTTTTCCCAAAAACCCTAGAAATTTGTTGCGCTTTTAGCCCTGTTTTGTAGATCAAATCCCTTGCCCTTTCTTGTTTGAAATTAGGGTTTTATATTTAAAGTGAAGCCAAAAACATGGTGAAGACCAGTGAAAGAAGGAAGTATAAGGGAGGAGAGATTAAATGATAATTTGGAGAAGTTATTGAAAAAGGAAAACACAGATACCACTATGCAAAGAAATATGGCAAGGCACTACTATGCAAGGATCATGGTTTGCAAAGTTAGGGTTAAAAACATGAAGAAGAAGTTGAACAGAACACTAAGGAAATTCAAGAAAAGGGATAGAATTGACCTCTTATCTGATGCATCATTAGTCGTTTGAATGCAAGACAAAGAGCAAAGAAAAGAAGACCAAATTTTGAAATTTTGAATTTTTGTATGCACATAGGAAAAATTACCCTACAAAAACGCAGCAACTAGTTGTTGCACTTTTTCTCAGAGGGTCAAAAGTAAAAAGTTCAAGCATGATTGGATAGCTAAAGGCATAAGGATACCATAAAACTACTTGAGGATTCTTGAAGAATGATAAATTTGCAACAAATGATAAAACAATTCCATTTTTTCACCTTTCTACCACCTTTTTTCACTGTTGCTACGTTTCTTGACACGTTGTTTTGGAATTGGTTTTGATTAGGCTTAAATCAGTTTTGAGCAGGCTTAAATGATGATTTTTCTTGGTTTAAAGGTCCCAGGGTATATTATACATCCTAATATTTCTTCACAAGCCTTCATCAAACCTTAGAACCTCTTCCAAGCTATCTAAAGATCAAGATAAAGTTGATGCACTTTTGTTGAGGAGTTGTTGTGTTTCTAGGTTATTTGTTATGTTTCTGTGCCTTAAACTTTTTCACTGTATTGTAAATGGTAAATGTCAATTAGTGTGATGTAAAAAATTGTTACCTAATCTTACCTAAGGTGAATGAGTTTGTTAGGGATTACTAGAGCAAATAATCTTGTAATTAATGTTTTGAGAGATAAGCTCAATCAGTTAGCTAAAAAGGGGAAAGTTGTTTTTTATTCCCCTATGATTTGGCAGTGATAAGATAGGTTCATGAATTAGTTGTTATGGAGAAAGCTTCAACCCCTTAGAGGGAAAATATTGTTTGTCTTTTATATGTACTCAAAAAAATTTCTAAGGGAGGGGTTGGATACTGGAAGCTCATACATTTTGAACTAGTCTACTTGATATTGGCAGAAATAGTATATAGTTGCAGCAATTTTTATGGGATTCATGTGTTGTGGTCAATGGCACTGTTTTCTCCAATGTTTCTTATGAATTTTATTTTTAAATGTTTTTAGCAACCATCTATGTTTCTACTCATGATTTTCTCTTAAGTTGTTAAATAGAATACATTGTTTAGAATGCTCTGTTTTTGTCTGAGATTTTCATATAAGTGTTTCATCTTTTGAAACAAATGAATTCATACATGTATGCTCATTTTTCTCCTTCTTTCCTCATTACCATACTACAATGACAAACCATTTGTTTCACTTATTACACCTACCTTTCCTCATTCTATATTTGCAACTAATCTTTTGACCTACTTGGCCTAGTTCCTAGACCATGTGCTTCTTATCCAACAAACCCTAATCAAAACCCTATTGAGTTGATAACTAGCCTAAAACCCTAGTATTCTCCAGTCACTTCCATTGGCTGTGAGGTTGATTTAGAGAGAGCCCTCTCTAATTTGGCAGGGCTAGCTGTCAAGTCCAAATTTTGTCTGTGGTTACCTCTTTGGTTTCATTTCTCAGCCTTGGGAAAACTAAGGAGTGCTAACAGGGGTTACGGATTGATACAGATTATGGTGGTAATAATCATGGAATTTACGAGTTGATGTGAGGTTTAATAAAAATGATGACATGACATCATTGCTATTAAATATGGTACCTTTGTGTTGTGGCCACAACAACCACCCTATTAAAATCTTCCCTGGTAGCAATTTTGAATGGGTCCCCTAGAAGTTGATCTTGCACCCCTTCGAATGATCTGTTTTATCCCAGGGATTTTAACTCTTTACCAAGTCAAATATTCAATTTTTAAATGGTTAAGGACCCCTTAATAAATCCTTGTTGCATGATTCATCTATAACCCTCTCTAAGTCCTTCATTCATATCCTCATCGGGACTTTTTCGACCCACGAAACCTTCTATCACATCATTATTTCCATCATAACTCTTTACAGTGGAAATACTTCACAAAACATGCACAAATCACCCCTTTTCTCCTATCAGAATCAACACTAAGGCATGATGTTCATCGTTATACTCTGAACCCGACGACATTATTAACCATATTTTATATATATTGGGTTCGGAACTATATCAGGCGAGAGTCAAAGCCGAGCCATAAGGCTGATGCGATATAGCAGACCCGACAGGACTATCAACTATAATACATACATTATCGGGTCTGCTTCCCCAATTGCTTATCACAATCGGCGGAACCCAACGGTTATATATATTGTGCGTGATGATATACCAGACCCACCGATAACTATGAATTTGGGTATAGTTATTTCAAGTCTGGTCTTGTGGTCGGATGCAGTTTTCCCATGTATTCCCTTGTATTTTCGATAAACATTTCCAGACCCGGTTTTCAAAGGAGAGTGTTATACGGTGGACCTGAAAGGATTATTAACCCGGCTCATATGTGTTTCGAGTCTGCCTCCCAAATCTCTTATTTCAATCGAGAGAGTCCATTGTTTATACATAAAGCGATTTATGATATGGCGGACCCGTCGATAATTATAAGCTTGGCTATATAAGATTTGAAGTACTGTTATACGGTTCGGCCGCAGGTCTTTCTGTGTTTTCCTATGTATTCGATAAAATGTTGTAGTCACGATTTTTAATGGAAAATCCCATATGGTAGACCCGATAGGGTATAGGTTCCTGCCTAGAATATTTCAAGTCCGGTTTTCGGATCCGGTTATGTGTTATGCAACGATTTTCAATGTAAATCAGATTTACGCTTGCGGGACTCAATCAGTGCATGAATTAAAAAAACCAGGGGGCAATTCTTTCACACTTGTTCCTTTTGATGTTATAAACATTTAATGAAGGCAAGATTTGTGTTTTTTAAGCATTTTTATCATATTTTCATAATCATAGCTGATATGAATTATTTCTGCAGGCAAATTCGAGTAGACCCGGTAACGGATAAATGTAAGTTATATCAAGATGACACCTCTACACCACCGGTGTCGATATTGCAAAACACACTCTGCAAAAGGGAATACGAACCGCCATAGTGCATAATGGAGGCACTCTCTGAGTTCAGTAGAAGCACTCATGACAGCATTGATCCATCAAGATGTCATCACTTCCAAACACACCTTCAATCATGCCAGATGTGGGATGATAGGTGCAGTGTTTTCAATTTCCTTAAGGAAATAATAGGGGATAACGTCCTCTCTATACAGGTGCGGAGAGATGACACACATTCGTTCTCTTTCAATCAACATCTATTCATTCCCCGAGAAATGAAGCACTCCAGCAAATATACCCTTTATGTATCAGCGGTTACACTAACTGTGCTACGTCGGTACATTATGATTTGTATATTGAAAAGAAAAGGGGAATTGAAGAGATCAGGGGAAGACGAAGGGTCATGGCCTGAGGCATAAGTATTACCTCCAGATAGGAGAGGAGGGACTTTTTGTTTGGAGAGAGAGAACAACTTTGATTTATTATGAATAAAGAAGATTGTTTGGTTCAATGAGGAGCCTTTTGTTTTAGATTTAAGGTCATTTGCTTGTATGTGTTTTGAAATAGGGCATTGTTGCTGGCATAAATACAAATGTGTTTTGTTTTTGTGCATATTGATAACAATGCAGCTTATAATTAGCCTTGGTTGTTTGAATGTAATTCTTCATCATAGTTAATTTATAGGCAATCCCTGATTTGAAACTGTGTTAGACATCAGTTGCAAGCTTTATTTGTATAAAAGGAATGTGTATTCCTGTATGAGTGATTGGATTGCAATTAAGATTTGATGTAGCCTTGTTCTTATGTGAACCATTAATCTATTCGTTTGGACTTGGAATTTGTATATGATGTTTAACCTCTTTTTGTTAAGCTCCTGCAGGATAGATTAGGATAGTTACGACTAGCTTAAGTAGTTCAGATAGGATTTGATACATATAGTTTAATTGTTTCCTTTTGTTGATTTAATTGAAGTCTTCCTCCAAGAATCAATCTTTCAACACCTTTAATAGTTTACGAGATCCTTTAAAACTCATTAGAACTAGCCACTCCAAACGAAAGTAGGTCTACTCGGGGCCTGCGATCGAGTTAGTTCCCCTTGTTGGTATAGCGAAAATTCGCCATGTCAACAAATTGGCGATAGAAGGAGGGCCTGAACCACCATCCACAACTTTTTATGATTTCATCTATAAATGTCATGGATTCGAAAAGATTAATGCATGGATCGTAAAGGTCGAAAAGATACATCTCATTTGGAAAAGCCTCATTTCGAAAAAGAGACACTGTGGGAGTCTCCTATCACTCGGGAACAACCAATCAGAGTACTTACTCAGGCTTATGCTTGTTCCCTCTCTCAACTACCCATCTTTCACTCTTTACCTCAGACAACTAAAAGAAAGCCAAGGATATGTTCCATAAACGAAGAGACCTCTGCAGCCCCGTCTCCTGAAGATATTGTGCTGGATTCCTTGCAAAGTATCGACACTCCTTGGGAAGAAATTCTTGAACATCCACTCTCTGAAGGTAACCCCTGGCCTGATTTGGGAAATCCTAATAAATAACACCTCGAAGACACCTTCAACTAGAACCTCCTTATCCATAATATGGCTAATGTTCCTCTTCCAAGTGGGAATCAGCTTCAACCGGGTGGTAACCCACTCCCACCTCCTCCAGGAGCACTCCCTCCCTGGCTCGCTTAGGATGCCATAGCGGTACTTGGGAAGCAACATCCCTTAACCAAGAATGTAGAAAGAGTACTGCCTAAATTCGACCCTAAGAATGGAGACACCATTGATAACCATATTCACTCTTTCTTCCTGGTCGTGCGCATGTTGGGGGTAGCCGATGAAGATATATTATGTCGCCTATTCCCTTTTACCATGATTGGTGCACCTTCCACATGGTACTTTAGCTTGAGAACCAGATCGATCACCTTGTGGGCTGCCTTTCAACAGGCCTTTTTAGACAAGTATGGCAATGACAAAACACATGCAACCTTAGTTCTAGAACTATCCCGTTTGAAAATGGAAACCAAAGAAAAGGTCAAAGATTTTAACATTCGGTTCAACACTTTGTTCAACAGAATCTCAGCTAACGTTAGACCTACTGAGGAGGTGCTCATGGAATTCTACATCACTGCTCTCCCTGTCCCTATTGCGATGTGGGTCAAAAGGAGTAACACACAAACCTTACAAGGTGCTATTGATGAAGCATTAAAAGTAGAGAATGAAATGATCAGTCTCATAGCATGCCATCATACAACCGGGGAAAAGAAAGCCTCTCAAGCATCCAAGAAGAATAATGGGAGTGATAACAAAGGGGTTGAAATCAACGAAAAGGATACCACAGATGTGGAAGGTTTGCTTCAGATCATTAAGAAGTTGAAAAACAAATTCATCAATATGAAAAGGAATTCTGGAGAGAGTACAAGTGAGAATGGAGGAGAGTATAACAATAGAAAACCTTTCAAACCTTTCTATCGTAAGAAGACAGAAGGTGGTCATGGTCAACTTATGTTGCCTTCTCCACCCAATAAAGGGAATCTAAATATGGAAGAGTTGGCTCTTATCAGATCGCTCCTTAACAAAGAAGAACCCATAGTGGAGCTAGGGCCAGAACAAGAAAATGAGGAAGAGTATCAAGTAGAAGAGCCCTTGGACGAAGAATCTTAAATCAACATACTGTGGTATTTCTATACAAATGAGAACGATGATGACCAAGGAGACAGTACAGTAGAAATCCACACTAATGAAATCCACACACGAATTAAGGGGCCACTTGCAGGTGTGATGAAGCCTGTAGACCATACCAAGAAAGATGTTTGCCCTGTGAAGGCATCCGCTCCCAAAGTTCCTATCGAGAAGGGTAGACCTAGTAGTGAGTCCAAGAATACCCTTGCTGCAAACTATCGAGAGAAAGAGAATACATCTACGACTGCAACGAGGCGACTCAAAATGGTAAACCCCCACCTAAGAATGGCAAAACTGGTATGTTTACTCTGCCCTACCCTATTTATAACATTGATTACAACATTGTGGATGATCTTAAGAAATCTAGGGCTAATATCACATACTTTGATTTGCTAAAATTAACGCAGCAAAGAGATTTTCTCTTGAAAGCTATGAATGAGTGGAACTACAAAACTCCCACCATCCCAAGTAGCCAAACCAAGAAGTCGGTGTCCAGACCTGTTAGTACCCCCAGTACAGCCCAAATACCATCAGCTATGGAAGCCACTCTGTCTAAAATGAATCGAAACCCCCAAGATGTCAGTGCAGCCATGATAGGGAGGAAATCAAAATCCATGACTCCACCTTTCCTTATCACATTTGAAATCCTCAACATGAACGTACACAATTTCTTAGTAGATTATAATGCCTTGTCCATTGTGATGCCTTATGTTGTTGCTAAAAGACTACATGCGATAACCGAGAAAGATGGGACTCGAATTATGCAATTGGACAGGAAAAATTTAAAAGTAATTGGGGAATTGAAATATGTGCTGATTTGGATGGCTGTTAAACCACAATACACATAAGTCATTGATATAGTGGTAGTCGATATACCCAAGGCTTATGGAATGCTTCTTAGTAGTGATTGGTCAGCAAAACTGAATGGATATTTCTCAACTGATTGGTCCCATCTCTTGCTGCCTCAGAAGGGGAAGGGTGATATGCTGAGAGTTGATCGTGAAAGATACATGAAGTATTTGGTGATAGAATTAAACAGCCCCAATGAACCTGTAATGTTTACCAACTCTATCCTTGGGAATTATAGTTTCAATGTTTGTGCCACATAAACCTGTTTTGGAGAATTCCATGCAGAAACAATTGAAGGAACTACAATAAACACATAGTTGGAAGATCTCCCCTATAGTCCAACTAATGAATCACCCTGTAATATAGTAGATGATAGAACTAGTTTCATAGGAAGAAATTAAATTGATGTAACATTAGATTCTATATTTTGGACACTCTATTTTGATGGCTCTAGCTACCTTGAAGGTGCAGGTGTTAGGAGCATTCTCATTGACCAACCGGTTGGAGTTCATGTGCACCAACAACATGGTAGAATATGAAGGCTTGCTGCAGGGCTTGAAAAAAGCCATTGGTATGAAGGTAAAAAAATTTAAAGTTTTTGGTGACTCGCAAATAATTGTGGACCAAGTAAGGAAGAGGATACACTACCATTCACCACAACTGGTAAGGGACCAGCATGAGGTATGGAGCTTAATTGACAATTTTGATTCTTTTAATATCACATACATACCTCAAGGGTGAGACCAAGATGCCGATCTAATGGCTAGTATGGCAGCAAAACTTCTGCCTGATTTTAGATTAAAGAAGAATAAATGTTATGTTGAATTGATTTTCAGACCATCCGTGCCTGATAACATCTCAAATTAGCAGGTGTTCGAAGAGGATGAGAAAATCCTTGAGTTCCTGCACTGCGAGAAGACATTTAAGAATGCAGTCATTGATGAAAAGGAGCATGACAGGCTTATGAATGAGAGGGAAGATGAGGAAAAGGATCAGTCCAATATAATTCCCAAGTCAGTTGTCAAGATGGAGCACTTGTATGACCTGTATGATAAATTCAAAAAGCCAACTAATTGCAAAATGCATAGCTCATCCATGAAGTATGAATCGGTCAACCTTGGAACCAAAGAAGACCCAAAAACTATTAATTTGGGCTTGGTGTGCTCTCCACAAGAAAAGGCTGCATTTGTCAAGCTATTTAAAGAATACAAGGACGTCTTTTCATGGACATATGGAGATCTAAAAACCTTTGATACCAGCGTTATGTAGCATATAATTCCTTTGGAAAAGGAGGCTAAGCTGTACCAACAAAATCTTCATAAGATGCATCCAAGCCTAGAATCGTTGGTGAAGAAAGAATTAAACAAAATGCTAGATGCTAAAATTATCTTTCCAGTCAGACACACCCGCTAGGTAGCCAATCTTCTGCCAGTAAGAAAGAAAAATGGAGACATCAGTCTATGTATCGATTTCAGAAACATGAACAAAGCATCACAGAAAGATAACTATCCTGTCCCTTCTATGGAACACATTCTTCAGTGCGTTTCTGGGTCTGAAATTTTGTCCCTATTAGATGGGTTTTCAGGATATAATCAAGTGTTGGTATCTAATGGGGATTAGCTGAAGACAACCTTCAACACTAAATGGGGCACTTACACATATTGTAAAATGCATTTTGGACTTATTAATGCAAGTGCCACATTCCAAAGAGCCATGGACACAACTTTCTGAGGATTGATCAACAGATTAGTAGTAGTGTTCATGGATGACATTACTCTGTATTCATATCGCAAAAGGGATCATATGTATCACCTGAAACAAATTTTCGAAAGATGCCGAAGATATGGAATATCGTTGAATCCTAAGAAGAGAATCTTCATAGTCACAGAAGGGAAACTACTGGGTCATATCCTCTCTAAAGAAGGGATTGTTATTGATCCTGAAAGAGTAGAGACCATCATGAGAATACAACCCCCTGCAAATAAAAGGGCAATGCAATATTTCTTCGGGAAGATTAATTTCGTTGGGAAATTTGTTTCAGGGTTCGTAGAAATAGTGTGTCCCATGCAGCAAATGATGAAAAAGGACATTGTGTATAAGTGGAGTGATGAAGCTAAGAAATCGTTTCAGCGAATCAAGGAAGCCATTGCAGAAGCTCCTGCATTGGTCAGCCCCAATTTCGGCAAGGAATTCTTCTTGTACACTTTTGCTTTTGATCTTTCATATGCCGCGATCCTCACTCAAAAAAATGATGATGGCAACAAAGTCCCTATTTCTTATATGAGCTCTAATCTTTAGGGAGCAGAACTGAACTACCCAGATGTGGAAAAACAAGGCTTTGCAGTTTTTAAAGCCGTAAAACACTTCCACCCTTATTTATTAAAGGCCAAGACTAAAGTAATCGTTCCCCATCCTGCTATAAGAGCCCTCTTCGTGCAGAAGGAAATGGGTGAACGGAGAGGGAATTGGATAACCGCACTTCAAGAATTCGACCTCGAGATCAAGCCGGCAAAGATAGTTCAAGGGCAGGGATTGTGTAGGCTAGTAGCAAAAGCCTTGGAGGATAAAGAAGAAGGATCTGAAGAACCAGAAGCACAGAGCATGCAAAACGAACAAGTAGAACTCAGGGAGGAGCCCCTATGGATTAATGAGATGTTGATATATGAACGCGAAGCGTCAGAAGCCCTTTTGGATCCTGAGTTGTGGTATTACGACATATGCTTCTATCTCACACGGGGAGCATGCCCTGAGCACATGGATGCATCACAAAGGAGAGCACTCATATTGAAATCTAATCAGTATCACTTGGCCAATGACACATTATACAAGAAAAATTATGATGGAATCTGGTTGAGGTGTTTGGAAAAGGGTGATGTTGATCATGTCTTGAAAGAAATGCATGATGGCCCAACAGGTGGTCACTACGGTGGAGAGACCACTGCTCACAAAATATTAAGAGCTGGATATTATTGGCCCACAGTGTTCAGAGACTCGCATGCCTACGCTCGCAAATGCAAGGTGTGTCAAACCGCCATAGGACGAGAAAGAAAGCCAGTTGTTCCCCTTAGGCCCGTTATGATTTATCGCCCATTCCAACAATGGGGCCTAGATATCATAGGCGAGATCACTCCAAACTCTTCACAGCAGCATAAGTATATACTCACAGCGACCGAGCCATCCCACTTTGGAAGGTAAACGAAGACGAGGTAATATCATTTATTGAGAAATTCATTATCAATGAGGATGGCATCCCTGACGCTCTCATATTTGATAATGCTTCTTACTTTTCATCACTGAAATTGACTGAATTTGCTATTGATAAATCAATTCATATAAGGTATGCATCAAACTATTACCCCAGGGAAATGGAGTTGCAGAGTCTTCAAATAAGAACCTCATACACATAATCCATAAATTCGTCGCTGACAACCAAACAAACTGGCACAACGCTCTAACAACTGCCCTTTGGGTCGATAGGGTCACCCCAAAAGTGGCCTTAGGAAACTCCCCATACTTCCTCGTCTATGGAAAAGAAGCCATCTTGCCTCCAAACATTACCCTTCCCTCTTTACATCTCTCCCAAGCTTCAAGAGGAACCCCTTTAGCCTTACCTCAAGAAAGGATCAACCAACTGGTGAGGTTGGAGGAATTGAGAGATAAATCCATAAATAAATTCAAAAATCACCAAATGATTGTAAAGGGGTGGTTTTATCGCCATCTGGAGAGAGATAAAGATTACCAAGTAGGAGAGCTAGTCCTGAAATGGGACAAGTTGAATGAGCCAAAAGGTAAACACACGAAATTCCAACACTTATGGTTGGGCCCATTCCAAGTTGTGGAAAAAATTGGTCAAGGAACTTACAGGTTGAAAACTTTACAAGGAGAAACTGAAAAACTCCCTGTTAATGGCCAACATCTGAAGAGATACTTCCAGTAGCCACCACATGGTGGTTACCTCCTGAATAGGTTAGAATTCATTTTATTTTTGTTGTTAGTTTAGTTACATTTCCGTCTTTTCCTTTCTTGTTTTTCTGCAAAGTTTATTTTCCTTCTGTTTTGAATTTCAGTCCTTTTCAGCCAACTGATTTCGGTCCTCCAATCTCATTTTTACCTTTTCAGATTGCCCTCATTCGCCACCTTCAGCTTTCACCTCCTTCATTAACCTGTTGATGAGTCTGCTAATCCTAAATCCATCATTACCTTGCAAATCAAACAAATTTTCAATGAGCCCATGAGAACTGGAAAATTAGAAGTGGAATTCAAACCGAAGCCACTCATTAGCATTTGTTGGGAACTAGGCAAGATTTGTTGATAACGTGGATACCTAGAGAATGTAGGGGAATCTTTATAAAACAAAAAATGTGTAACTACGACTGGACTGGCATGGAGGAACATTGCATTTTAAATAAATCCCACTCAAACCTAGCCTATGCTTGCTTGCAAGGTTTGCAGTTATTCTCCATTGGTCCCATCCACCACACTAAATTCTCCAATACCTGTCATCTACAAGTAAATCTCCTTTCATGGGCTAAACTCACTGTCATATACCATGTGGCAAATCCAGTTGTGTTCTAGTCCTTGTGCCTGAAACTGGAAGGACTTATTTAAAAGAAAATGAAATGTCAATTCCTTGTGCCAATCTGGAAGGACAAGTTGTTTGGGAAGCCAATTAAAGTAAGGACTATTGTTGGGCTCAGAGTATTGATTGACATAGCAAGCCCAACCTTGCTTAAGCGGTTTAAAAATATGGCATGATCCATGACTGCGCCCCATTCAATCATATGAAAACATGGCACTGCAATTCTCATATAAAGTGCAGATAAACATATATACATCAAGTTTGATGAGCAATAAAGAGCTAAGGTACACACCTAAATAGGTATTGATATACCAGTGATGGCCCTAAAAGGATTTTTGAAAGTAGGAAACAGGTAAAGGAAGGTCAATAAATTCCATAATACTACCATTGGAGAATGCTTGTCAAAACCCTATCAGTAAGTAGAAGCTATTTGTCTTTATCCCACTTGAAGCAATTAATGTTGAAGTGGAACCCATGCCTGTCCATCTATACAGTTTGCATTTCAAGTTTATCTTAACACCTTGATGTTCTATTGATCCAAGGTTTATTTAGAAATAGAGATAACTGGTTCACCCAGCGGTTTGCCATTTGTTGTGGCCACAACAACCACCCTATTAAAATTTGCCCTGGTAGCAATTTTGAATGGGTCCCCTAGAAGTTGATCTTGCACCCCTCCAAATGATTTGTTTTATCCCAGGGATTTTAACTCTTTGCCAAGTCAAATCTTCAATTTTTAAATGGTTAAGCCCCCTTAATAAATCCCTACCGCATGATTCATCTATAACCCTCTCTAAGCCCTTCATTCATATCCTCATCGGGACTTTTTCAACCCACGAAACCTTCTATCGCATCATTATTTCCATCATAACTCTTTACAGTGGAAATACTTCGCAAAACATGCACAAATCACCCCTTTTCTCCTATCGGAATCAACACTAAGGCATGATGTTCACCATTATACTCCGGACCCGACGACATTATTAACCATATTTTATATATATGGGGTCTGTAACCATATCGCAATCGGTGAGAGTCAAAGCCGAGCCATAAGGCCGATGCGATATAGCGGACTCGACAGGACTATCAACTACAATACATACATTATCGGGTCCACTTCCCCAATCGCTTATCGCAATCGGCGGAACCCAGGGGTTATATATATGGTGCGCTATGATATACCGGACCCGCTGATAACTATGAATTCAGGTATATATTATTTCAAGTCCGGCCTTGTGGTCGGATGCAGTTTTCCCATGTATTCCCTTGTATTTTCAATAAAACATTCCGGACCTGGTTTTCAAAGGAGAGTGTTATACGACGGACCCAAAAGATTATTAACCTGGCTCATATGTATTTTGGGTCTGCCTCCCCAATCGCTTATCGCAATCGGCAGAGTTCATTGTTTATACATAAAGTGATTTGCGATACTGCGGACCCACCAATAATTATAGGCTTGGGTATATAAGATTTGAAGTTCGGTTGTACGACCCGACCGCAGGTTTTTCCGTGTTTTCCTGTGTATTCGATAAAATGTTGTGGTCGCAATTTTTAATGGAAAATACCATATGGTAGACCCAATAGGGTATAGGTTCCCGCCTATAATATTTCAAGTCCGGATTTCGGATCCGGTTATGTGTTATGCAACGATTTTCAATGTAAATCGGATTTACGGTTGCGGGACTCAATCAGTGCATGAATTAAAAAAAAAAAAAACAAGGGGTGATTCTTTCACACTTGTTCCTTTTGATGTTATAAACATTTAATGAAGGCAAGATCTATGTTTTTTAAGCATTTTTATCATATTTGCATAATCATAGCTGATATGAATTATTTCTGTAGGCAAATTCGAGTAGACCCGATAACGGATAAATGTAAGTTATATCAAGATGACACCTCTGCACCACCGGTGTTGATATTGCAAAACACACTCTGCAAAAGGGAATACGGACCGCCATAGTGCATAATGGAGGCACTCTCTGAGTTCAGTAGAAGCACTCATGACAGCGTTGATCCATCAAGATGTCATCACTTCCAAACACACCTTCAATCATGCCAGATGTGGGATGATAGGCGCAGTGTTTTCAGTTTCCTTCAGGAAATAATAGGGGATAACGTCCACTCTATACAGGTGCGAAGAGATGACACACAGTTGTTCTCTTTCAATCAACATCTATTCATTCCCTAGGAAACGAAGCACTCCAGTAGATATACCCTTTACATGTCAGCGGTTACACTGACTGTGCTACGTCAGCACATTCTGATTTGTATATTGAAAAGAAAAGGGGAATTGAAGAGATCAGGGGAAGACGAAGGGTCATGGCCTGAGGCATAAGTATTACCTCCAGATAGGAGAGGAGGTCTTTTTTGTTTGGAGAGAACAACTTTGATTTATTATGAATAAAGAAGATTGTTTGGTTCAATGAGGAGCCTTTTGTTTCAGATTTAAGGTCCTTTGCTTGTATGTGTTTTGAAACAGGGTGTTGTTGCTAGCATAAATACAAATGTGTTTTGTTTTTGTGCATATTGATAACAATACAGCTTATGATTAGCCTTGGTTGTTTGAATGTAATTCTTCATCATAGTTAATTTATAGGCAGTCCCTGATTTGAAACTGTGTTAGACATCAATTGCAAGCTCATTTTGTATAAAAGGAATGTTCTTGTATGAGTGGTTGGATTGCAATTAAGATTTTATGAAGCCTTGTTCTTATGTGAACCATTAATTGATTCGTTTGGACTTGGAATTTGTATATGATTTTTAACCTCTTTTTGTTATGCTCCCGCAGGATAGATTAGGATAGTTAGGACTAGCTTAAGTAGTTTAGATAGGATTTGATACATATAGGTTAGCTGTTTCCTTTTGTTGATTTAATTGAAGTCTTCCTCCAAGAAGCAATCTTTCAACACCTTTAACAGTTTACAGGATCCTTTAAAACCCGTTGGAACTAGCCACTCCAAACAAAAGCAGGTCTAGTCGGGGCTTGCGATCGGGTTAGTTCCCCTTGTTGGTATAGCAAAAATTCGCCATGTCAACACTTTGCTATTAAATGTGATACCTCCCCCCAACTAAGGTATGATTGTTCTCGGTCATTGTTGTTCATGTCATAAGTGAAATACCAATCAAATCCACGGAGTCAGTTTGGGACGTACCTGGAAACTTACCTTGGCGAAGTATCAGCATGGGTGTATTGAAAGCATTGACGGAGTAACTGCAGCGGCAAGTAACGGCATCAACGAAGTAACAAAACTAGTAGAGTAACAACATTGGTGGCGTAACAACATCGGCGAAGTAACAACATCGGTGGAGTAATAACACTGGGAAGTAACAATGTTAGTGGAGTAACATCGATGGAGTAACATCATCGACGGAGTAACAACATCGGCAGAGTAACAACACTGGTGGAGTAATATCATCGGCAGAGTAACAGCATTGATAGAGTAACAGCATAGGTGGAATAACAACACTAGTGGAATAACAACATCAATGGAGTAACAACACTAGTGAAGTAACAACATCGACGAAGTATTAGCACCAATGGAGTAATAGCACCTCCAAGAAAAGGTGTAATGATAGAGTAGCAACAACATTTTATTATTTTTATTATATATATATATATATATATATATATATAAGTAAGAGGTACAGAGGAAGAGTTTTTTGCACAAATAATTTCAAAACTAGAGTTATAAGAGAAATGCTTAATAAAGGAGTCCCTAGAAGCTGGATGATGATACAATCTGAGGCGATTTCCATTTGAAAACAAAGGAGTATGTGCCTCATCGGTTGTTATGAGTTTAAGAGTCCCATTATCAAATATTGTGTAAACCTCATATGGTCCCATCCATCTAGAGTAGAGATTTCCCTTAAAGTCCTTGAACTAAGAGCCATAGAGTAACACCTAATCACCTTTTTTGAACACCTTTTTCTTGATGAATTTTTCATGCCACTTGGTTCACTATTGTTGAATTATAGTAGTATTATGTATAGCTACCAAAATAATTTCATCTAACTGATTTAGCTGTTCCAGTCGGTGTTTCTGGGCTGCAAAAGGATCCAACCTACTTCAAGAGTTGAGCATCTTAATTTCGAATTCCACCAGAAATAAAGGAGATTTTCCACACACAATCTCATATGGTGAATATCTCTTGTATTTCGCCATGTCGTTCTATATGCCTAAACTGCTTCGGGAAGTTTTCCGGCCTATTTTCGGCGATGGTTAGCTATAGTCTTTGTGAGAATGTTTTCCAATTCCTTGTTTGTTCTCTTGACTTGACCATTCACTTGGGGTTGATATGGAGAAGTCACCCTATGTTTGATTCCATACTTTTTCATGAGAGCTTCTATTAGATGTGATGTAAATTATGCCCCGCCATCTGAAACTCCCTCTCTAGGATCTCCATATCGTGTGAAGATTTCTTAAAAGAAAAAGTTTGATACAACCTATTCAGTGGCCTTCACAATAGATTTTTCTTCCACCGATTTTGTCACATAGTCTGTGCAGACAAGAATATGAACTTTCTGATGTGAAGGAGGATTGAACAGCCCAACGAAATTTATAGCCCATTTCTCAAAGGGCTTAAGAACTACTTGAGGTTGTAGCGGAATCTCATCGGACTGACCAGGCTGACCCATCCATTGACAACTATCGCACCCTCATACATATTTCCTAGCATCGCGAAAAATAGAGGGCCAATAGTATCCCATCTGCAACACCTTATGACCTATTCGCTTGTCTGCAAAATACCCTCCATAATGGGCCATCATGGGCATCTTTCAGAATGCCATATATGTTATCCTCACCTACACAGCATCGTATTTTTTGATGAGGTCCTGTATAGAAGAGGTATCCCTCTATCCATGAGTAATGGGCACTATGATGGATGATTTTTCGATGTTCCTTGTATGGAAAATGATGAGGTAGTTTTCCTGTAGCAAGATAGTTAGCAATATCTGCATACCACGGTAATATCAAATTCTTGTATCAATAATAACTATCTTGTAACTCGTCCAAGAGTTATGGGTTTTTTCATCAGATACCTAATGGTTGAATGATTGGTGTGCATGAAGGTGGGATACCTTGTGATATAATGTCAAAAATTATTAATAGCATAAATAATAGCCAAAAACTCTTTTTTAGTTACCGTATAATTAAGTTCTTGCTGACATAGTAAATCGCATACAGTTTCTTGTCCTCCTGTTGTCCAAAGACTTATGAGAAGCATTTGTGCAGATATGAAATGGGATTTTCCATTCGGAGCTTTACCGACTAGTTCCTTGATTTCTGAAAAATTTGCTTCACATGCATCAGTCCACACAAATTTTGCATCTTTGGGAAATAATTGGAAAAGTGGAAATGTTATGATAGAAAAAAATTCTATAAAACGTTTATAATAGCCAGCATAACCAATAAATCTACATACTATCATTGGCATCTTTGGTGTAGGAAAATTTCGAGGATCTGGTTAATAGAAGGTAAGGGAAAGTGGTCTTTTTGATTTTTTTAATTCAATTCCCTATAATCAACACAGATCCGCCACTTGCCATTTTTCTTCGGAACAATGACTAGTGGTGATACCCATTGATTGTCCAAGATTGGATAAATAAACCCAACATCTAATAGCTTCTGTAGTTCTTCTTTTTCAATGTTCTTCAAGGCATGATTCATCCTTCTTTATGGTTGTTGAATAGGTCGGCATTCTTCTCTTATCTATATATGATGGGTACATAGATCAACAGGGATTGTGTTCATATCTTTATATTCCCAAGCGAAGGCTTCATTCTAATCCCGAAAGACTTTCAACAATTGTTCAGCCTAGGAAGGTGAAATATTAGGATTAGCATTCAACGTTTTACCTAGATCAATTTCTACATGAATATTGTTATGGGTACAATGACAGGAACGTTTTCAATTTTTGTTTCTGGATCAATAGTTTCCTGAGTAGTGCAGCTCATGACATATTCTAATAGATTCTTGGTTGAACCAGAAAAGGAGTTGGGACTACTAATAAATGTGATAATAGAATAATCTTTTGTTTCACCCTTAAAATAGAGAGCTTCACTGATGGTAATAATCGGTCTAATCTCTTCATTTCTAAGTTTAGGCTCATCTAAGGGTGTAAGTTTTTTTGCTAAGGTATACCTTGGTTTTATTGATAGACTTGGCTATGCTGGTGGGTAAAGAACAAGGCTATTTTTGTTTTCCCCATTGGATATCACCATATTTCCCGATTGACACCCAATGTAAGCATTTGCGGTAGCAAGCCAAGGCCTAACCAGAATCAAAGGATTCCCCCTGGCTGGAGATTGAGTATGCAGCACCAGAAGATCGACAGGGTATTGCCATGAGTCTATAGAAATAATCACATCTTCCAACTTCCCTATTGGTCTTATAATGGATTGGTCTGCAAGTTCTAAGACTGTAGGAGTTGGTTTAAGATCAAGCAAGCCCAAGGTAAGTACAGTTGTGGAAGTTATAATGTTAATTGTAGCTCGTAGATCTACCAACACATTTGGGATGTCAACTCCATTAATTTGTACTGTAAGAATTGGATTTCCTAGATCACCATATTTGACAGGTAGTTTTTCCCAACATTATGTCTGATAATTTTCCCATGACATGAATAGTGGGTGGGTCTTTCAGTTTTCTTCCAGGATTTTTGGAGAAAAATTCCTTAATCGTTTTAGCATATATCAGCACATCCTTCATAGCTTGTAGTAATGTAATTTTGACAAATAAGTTCGGCAATTCCCCCAATAGATCAAATTCAGGTTGGGGAATTTGTTTGCTCAAGGATAGCATTTCAGGGTACGGTGGGCCAATTTTGCATCCTCAAGTGACAATTGTTTGAGTAGGGGGTTATTGTTCCATGGTGAGATGTGTTGAATCACCCCCGGTCCTTCTAGAGGAGTTCCTAGGTTCTAGTTTTGAGGCTTCATCGTTAGTATGTTCAACAATTATCGGTGAAGTCTTAGTATTTACCACCCGACTGGACCGAAGGTTCAATTCATTGCATTTCTTGGTGGCAATACTATATGCAGGAAGGTTGAGTGTCTCAACCTATTGGGCTCCCCTATTATTCAAGTTTGGGTTGGATTGAACAATCAGTTGTGGACGAAGAGGAGGATTGTTAGTGGAGGCATTATATGGAAGTTGTAACTGTTGTTGTGGCATAGGCTGGGAGAATTGTCCTGTAGGAAGAGGAGGTCCATGCCAGCTCTAGGACCATGAAGGGGTTGGACCAGGTTGGGGGGACCATGATTTCTAGGGCATTGGATACTGATAGTATTGCGGCCATGAAGGTGAAAATGGTACAGACTGAGGCCCAAAATTAAAATTATTAAAATACTGAGAAGGGTCTTGAGGCATACCTTGATTCATGTTTTGTGGTCATGGTTTCCATGGTTTCTTTGATCCCATGAAGTAAAGTTGATCTACCTCTTCATTTTCTCCCTGAAAAATTGCCTTCAGCCCAGGAAGAGATGGACACGTGCTAGTAGAATGACTTTGCTCACATATTGCATAAGTTTCAATACTATTGAGTGGGCATTCCTTCAATAGGTGATTCTTCCTGCACTGAGGGCATAAAATGGCCATTTCCTTCTCAGCTCCCATTTGTTTCTATTTTTCCTATAAAACATCCAGTTGTATGGACAATGTGCTTAGAATATCAGTCCTCAAACTATTCAATAAGTTTCCAATTTCTACTTTTGTAACCCCACTACTGGATGTCTTGAGAGCTCGTACTCCTTTCTTATGCCTCACAACTCTGTGTGATTATTTGATTCACAACTCACAGATGGTGTCGAATTCTTCCTTTGAGATATCCCCTTTTCCTACCACGTTCAGGAGTTCAAAATATTCCTCCTTTAGCGCTCGGAGAATGATTATCTTTAAGATATCCTTATCCAGATCACTATGGCCCTATCTTTGCATATTGTATTTAAAGCGTTCTACAAATTCCTCCATGTTTTCATCCTCTTTCTACACAATCTTAAATATTTCCTCTTTAATATCTCAATATTTGTAGTAGTCCTGATATTTTTCAAGGAAAATTGCCTTCATGTCATCCCATGTTGTAATAGATTTTGCCCCCCTAAACCCATAAACCATCTCAAAGTTGTTCCTTTGAGAGTAGAAGGGAATATCTTCAATTTCTGAGCATCATAAATATAATCATATCCCTAATAGACAACGTCGAATTCGAAGAGGAATGTGTCTGGTTCTTTGGAAGAGAGACCATGGAAATTAGGTAATGTTTTCAAAGGAATAGGCTTCATAGGTGCATCGCGTCTAATATCTCCAATTGGGAACTCAATCATGGAATTTGTATGGGCCAGGAATATCTTCAAATATTCACTTGGAATCTCAACCAGTTTTGATTGTTCTATAATGCGGGGTTGAGTTTTTCTAACAACACTTCCTCAATCAAATGGTGCAGTTAATTCCCTCAAGTATTCCTCCTCTTCTTCTGAACTTGCAATGCTCAATTCCTTTGATCCTCTGATTCCTATTTCTTCTCCCCTGAATTTGTCTTCTATTATTGGGGGAGGTTCTGGTTGAAAAATTAATTGTCCTCCAGATCTCGTATGGGAGATGACCCTAACAGAAGCTCGTGATGATGCTCCTGACTCATATCTTGAAATGATGTCTTATATAGGTAACTCTGCATAGATATGTCCTTCCTCTTTTTGGGGGTCTTCTTCTGCCCCTTTTATTTGGATCTCTATTCATGCAATCAGAAATCAAAATAAAAACAATGAAACAAATCTAAATCTCAAGACCTAGAACAGGGTCAAAACTTCCCTTCCAAGGATGAGTGATTGGCCCCCTAAAATCAAAAATAGAAAAGAAACAGAAACACACCAACCACAAAATCTAAGTTCACGACCTAAAACAAGGTAAAAACTTCCCTTCCCAGGATGAGAGAGTGGTTCCTTTAATAAATGAAAAAAAATAAAGAAATTGAAACAACCAAAGCAATCTAATGCTTGGTACCTGGAACAAGGTGAAAAATTCCCTTCCCAAGATGAGAGAGTGGTCCTATGGTCAATACTGGTCATACTTTCACACCTTTGATAGCCTCCCTAGCAATGGCGCCAAAATGTTGATGTTAAAATATGAATTATAGAATTCACCCTTCCCAAAATTAATTGTCAATTTGGGGTTCGTCTGGTTATTTCAAGGCTACCATGCAAAGTCTATGCAAACCACAGTTTCCCTACCCAGCATTGAGCCTTCAAGCAACAATATAACAATGTGTAATAGAAAACAATAATAGTAATATCAATCGAAGTAATAACAAATTAGGGTTCGCATCAACACAAACTTAATGAACCATTACAACATTGAAGAAATAATCATAACAAAAATAAATCTACACACACCACTAGTCCAACAACACCTGAACAGGAGAGTGAGCCCAACTCTCCGATCAGGGATGTGGCGAAAGATCGAAGACTAGTTAACTCAGAAGATCAGGATTGCATTAATCAAAAGGAAAATAAAGAAGTCTGCTATCACATTCTCAAAACTATAGTGTCTCTAGTTGTACCTTTTTTGCCTTTGTAACCTTACTTATACACTTTAATATTACAAGAATGGTATCAATGATTTCCAAAGATCACGGCAATTGTCTGCCTACAAATACACATTGATCATTTGAGACAAAAACAAAACACGAAGATAGAAAATTCATTGGTCCAATAGACTATCAACGGTTGAACATCGTTACAGCCAACATCCTAAGATTAGCGTTGCCAACTCATCGATAACCATATGCTGAATTATAGCTTGTTGATCATCATCCTTTTGAATCTACAAAGAAACCTAGGTCAACAAGTCACATAAGCAACGTTTCCCTAGGACTACGCTTCATAGATTAGTATTTCACAAAGACGTGACAAATAGATATACCTTCGTTTCTCGAGATACAAATTAACATCGCAAAGACATGAAATAGGTGAAGGAAAGGGATAAAAACGCGGGTAGAAAGTAGGCAAATTAAGCAACCAACACCTACCTCTATTGTGTCTAATCGATATCCCACCTTCACTAGAAATTTCTGGCAAGAGTTATTCAATCTCAACGACACACGGAGTCCAAATGAGTACAACATATCACTCATGTTGGGTTGTGTTATATTCTTTCCACGTAGTTAACAGGGGGTTTTAAGGGCACCCGTAACCCCACTTTATGGGGTCCGGGGCAGCGCCCCGGAAAATTTTGGTTTTGGACCCTATGTTAGGTTGGGCGGACCCACCTATGGTTTTGTGCATGATTTTTGCACATGTTTTTTTGGACGCAATGGTTTTTTGGTCCATGGTATTGGACGCGATGGTTTTCGGTCCATGGTATTGGATGCTTTGGCATGTATAAATATGTATTGTAACATTGAAAGGAAAATAATGGAAAATCAAGCTAGTAGTCCCGATTTTGGGATCTAGGGGAAATCTCTGTGTATATGTGTTTTATGTGTTATGATCTTGCATTGTTTATTTTCTGTGTTTCAGAATTCGTATGCAGGTTATTTTTGTACAGGGTTAAAACCTACAACTCCAAGATAGATGGTCAAACAAAAGCGGTAAAGCGGTACTTTGCTTCAACCAAACAACATCAATGGGTGTAATGGTTACCTTTAACTAAATGCTGGTATAATACTAATTATTATGAAGCAACCAAGATGACACCATATGAGGTAGTGTATGGCCATCTTCTCCCTTCTCCGACTTTTTATCTCTCAGGATCTTCTAAAGTGTAGGTAGTTGATAACTTGCTTTAGAACCATGTTTCCACCCTTTCTCTTCTGAATGATAATCTCCATCAAGCTCGAAACAAGATGAAGCAACATGCCAACCAACATCACTCATAAAGGTCTTTTCACGTGGGTGACCAAGTGTTTCTTCGACCCCAACATTATAAGTATACATCTCTCAAAGAAAAAGGTTTCCAGAAATTAGCTCCAAAATTTTATCGGCCTTATCAAGTGATTCAACGTATTGGTTACACTGCCTACAAACTTACCTTTTCAGCCAATTCAAAATTCCACACAGTCTTCCATGTCTCTTGCCTAAAGAAATTAGTGGGGCACAATTGCAAGGTTCAGACCATACTACCTAAATTGGATGAAGAAGGTTATCTTTGGTTACGACTAGAATTGGTGTTGAATTCACGGGAGAGACATATTCAGGGCCACACTATCAATGAAAAACTCATCTAGTGGAAAGACACCTTATAAGAGTAAAAGACAAGGGAACTGACAACTATTCTCCAGCAATTTCCACAGTTCTAGCCTTGAGGACAAGGTTGATTTTGAAAGGGAGGGCGGTGTGTTAGGGCCTGGCCCTAACCCCTTTATTAATGTAATAGGCCCAAGGAGCCCCATAATATGATGTAGTCTAATAAATAAATCATGTAAGCGGTTATTCACATTAATGATGATTGTAAGTGGTTGACCCTCATTCTAAAAAAGGGACCATGATTAGTTATTTTAGTTATGGTTGATGAATAAACAAGCCATAGCTAATAAGTAAATTATTAACTTGCATTATGAAAGGGACCACAAGTAGTTCGGGTTTTGGGTCTTACGAAACTATATATAGTCATAGATAGCAAGGGAAGTCTTGTCTTGTCTTGTGTAATTGAGATTTTCTCTCTTGGAGGTTTCCCCCTCAAAGAGGCAAGTGAACAATATTGTTGCAGGTCTTAATAGAATATTTCCATTTCCTATCATCACATTTTATTATTTTTTGTGTTCTCTGGAATATTTCACACTTCTGATTTTTTCTATAGGTTAAGCATACTATAGATTTGTCTTAACCCCAAATATAAGATTGATAAGAAGAAAAGGATACCAAGGCACTTGAAGGAAAATTAATGCAACAACACAATCAAGAAAGAAGAATATACAAAACCAAAGGCTAAAGAGTTCAAAGAAGGGAGAATTGATGGTTAATGTTGTTGTATATCACTACCCACACCACACAGAGACACAAACAAACTCATTATATAGGGATCAACAAACTCATTATATATCAATATGGAACGAGAGAAGAAATCAATATGGAGACACATGGAGGACTAAAAGCAATGCATGGAGATAATGGAGTAGTCCAATGAAGACATGGATCTCAAGAAGAAACTAGAATCTAGATTAAGGAAAAGCGATAGTTGTGTTAGGTTCCTATAATTTTTATAGGATTTATTGATTATCGTTGATCATTATTATGTTTGAGATGTTGTAAATAATATTTCGTCCTGCAAATTATTTCCAAAGAGACACCAAGTACCAATATTTAAGGATATTTTTGCATGTAAATGTTTGGATCATATCAGATTGCAGGTATTTTCATCGGAAAGAGCTCAGAAGCAGCTTTCCAACGGTATATTATTCATTCAAATCCAATTCTCAGATCGAAGGAAAGAGCAAGTTGAAGTCTACACCAGAAAGCACATAAGGCATAAGTGAGAAATAATTTATTTTGAAGTATTAAAATAAATGAATAATCAAAACTTTAAAAATACATGAAAATTTTGTTTATTCCAAAGTCGAAAATTCAAAGCAGTCAAAGGGCCCACCTCGCACTCATGCATTATTTACCCCAAATTCATATTATAATATATGGTTGTGCATATGTTTTGGATCCCCAATCCCCTCAGACATTTAACCCAACGGGGTCCAGAAAGTAGTTTTCACTTTTACTGTCATTTACAAATGTCACTCTCATGTAATTTTGGACCCCCCTCCCTAAAACTCTTTCGATATTTAACCCAAGGGGGGGTCCAGAAAGTGGTTTTCACTTTTATGGTCATTTCCAGATGTCACCCTCACGTAATTTTCGACCTCCCCGCCCTCCCTAAACCCCGTAGTGCCTAACCCCTCTGGAATCCATTAATTGTTTTGGTTTGAATTTTATAAATATGGCATGAATGGATTTCACCCATTATGAAACAAATACTATGTGGATAGGAGGGTGAAAGGAGTTTAATGCGATTATGAAATAAATGCTTTGTGGATGGGAGGCTAATAGGTTCAAGAATGAAAGACAAAGTGGGTAAAATGAGATGACGAGCAAAGGAGTAAATTAAATTTACACTTATAGCGAAAAAAGAAATTCATGGGTGAGGAAAATAAAAACATGAGAGAAAATAAGAGGGAGATTTTGCAATGATATCTTCATGAAAGTAATGCATAGGTAAGAAAAATAGGGAGCTTCATGTAAACCAGTTTTACACACAAGAGGGCAAGTAAAAATGAGTTTTTACAGAAGAAAGATATTTTTGTTTTTACAGGGATAAAAGTCAAAACAAATGTTTTACGAGCCATGGATTTACAAAAAACAACATATGGTTTTTGAAGCGAACAAAGTTCCTTCAAAAAATTAATTACTCCAGAAGACTTGGAATATAAAGATATCCATGAGGATACAAATATTATATCAAAATGTATGAATAAGAATGATAATACAATGAGAGTGAGAGACTTGTTTATATACCAAGTAGGTGTCTCTTCATGGAGAGTCATGTCTCATTTGGACATGACTCTTCAACCTAATTACTAATTTTCTAATCATTATTTATGATTATTATTGTTTACATTATTTTACATTATTTATATATATTATATTCGTAACGTTGCCTTCTTCCTCAAAAAGCTTTGTCCTCAAAGCTTGTCAATGAAAAAGGCTTGATCTCTTTTTCGGCTTCGAATGTCTTTTTGTCTCGGAATAGTCATCTTCGTCGATACAAGCTGATATGATCTTCTAAGTGACAAACAAAATTGTCGCACTGAGAGGGGATCAGACCATCCTAGATTAATCTTCTGTGGAATATTCTGATCGCTGCAATTTTGTAATGACTTGTCATCATAGGACTGGATTGATGTTACGTCATTATTCTCTAGAACAACAGTTCGTTTTTTCTGGTCTGAATGGTTCCGATAAGTAGCTTGGTTGATTTGTATATTCTCGTAATTCGGATGCCGACATGGAACTTTTTTGGTTTGACATTCCCTTATTAAGTGTGTGGAATTTTTTTGATTTAATTCAGGGGACGATGTTGTTGATTTCATTACCAAACCTTCACTTGGGGTGTTTATCATCTGAACTGCAACATCCAAGTGTGTCGTTTCTTCAACTGACTTGTCTTCTTGGGTACTCATATTCACTGGATCGGTATTTGTTCCCTTATTTTCAACTTGAACTGTTGCGATTGGAGATTTCGACACTTCTTCTTGAGTGAATTGTTCCACCTTGTCTTTTAATGCTTTCTTATCCTCCTCAAGTTTCTTAATTTGAGTGAGTAGATTTTGATTATGGTTGCTCAAACGTAAAAGTTATTTGATTTCTGATTTATCAACTTTATTTTTAGTGTTTTTAAATTTAAGCTTTTCATCTTTTAGATCTCTGATTTGTTCTAATAATTTTTTATTTAGGTTCTTTAAATGCGAAGTTTCCTCTTCTTGTTCTGATAAGTGCTTCTTGAGTTCTTTTTTTGTGACCTTAATCTTCTTCACTTGCGCCAGTAATTTTTGTCCTTGAGACGAGAAATTTATTCATCCTTTTCCATTATTTCTTTGTAATGCATATCCACAATATCTTTATGTTCGTGTTCTAACACCACCTTGTTTTGTTGACTTTTGGCTATTTTTCCATTCTCTTGATCTTTTAGTTGCACTTTCTCGGTACACTCAATTACATCATTTTGTGGGAGTGATGATGGATGTTCAACTTGGAATAGGGATTCATTCTCCTTCTCTCCTCGGCATATTCACTTAAGTATTGTGATTACTTGTTCTACATCTCTTTGGAATTGTTTTTGATCATTACTTAGAGATTTCATTTTTTTCATTTCTTTTATCTCCCTTTTTTTTCCAACAATTTTTTTTTAATTCTATTTTTTTTCTTTTCTTTGGTTTTTTTAATGTAAATTTTTTAAATAAATCCCTTTTTTTTCTAATAATCATCTTCCTTTTAAAAGAAATCTTAATATATTTTCGCAATAGGGTATAACTTGGCACTTCAATCCCTTTCTAAAAAGTGTTTGAACCTCATAACTCCTTATGTATTTAAAAAAAAAAAACAATTTAAATATGCTCTCACTTGACTTTTTATATATATAAATATAGATATTCTCTTATTTCTTTTTTTTTCTTCCTTTTACACGTATGCTCTTTTTTTTTACTTTCCTTTTTAATTTTTTATTTTAATGATATTTTTTTTTATTTAATATATTTTTTTTAGATATAAAAAAATTTATCTTAATATTTTACTTCAAATTCAAAAGCCTTTTATTAAATATTTTTTAATGGGATTTTTTAAACATAACAATATAATTATTAACTTCCTCTAATAGTTGGTTGCCTTTTTGTTTTTTTTTTCAACGAGTGTGACCGTATGGTTTGGTTCGGTACACCGATTTAATTTGTGTTGACCAACTGATGCAATGGTTGACCAGTGATGCAAAACGATGTTAGATAGAGCAACAGGAATAGGGTAGTTGCTAAACGGTGAGTCAATTTGGCTGACAGTGGCAAAAACAATAGGGTAGTGTTTAAATGGCAAGCTAATATGACAATGCTCAACCTCAATGCAATGAACAACTCTGACGGCTATTGTGTATTGCAACAGAGAATATAGTGATGCAGTTTGGAAGTTGTAAACAATGGAGTAGGCTAAAAAATCAACTGCAAAGAAAATGTGGCGGTTTTGATTGTTGGGTTTAGACAGGAATGGCAGGTGGTTTATTGGAGCACAGGGAGAGCAGAAGGCGGTGAATAAGACCAACATGGTAGGTGTCGGCAACGGACATCGGATAGCAGTGGTCTAATGGCATACGAAATGGACAACAGCAAAATGCAGATAGTGCAGTGGACATCGTCGAACAGAAGAGGAATTAGTGTGGGCAGCAGAGATGAACAACAAGCACATAAAAAGTGATGGATAGCGTGATGCAAGTGGAGGAAGTCAACACTGTGGTGGAAACTAAGGTGTTGTCAGTGTCTAGGAAGAGGTCGAAAAGGAACATCGTTTGCGGTTTTTGCAACGGCAGAGCCCACTCGAAAGGAAATAGGGTTAGTGGATGGAGAGATGATAGCAACTGATAAGGAGGCGACGGTGTGGTGTGGTCAGCCAACCTATAGGAAGTTATTGCAGCTACGGGAAGGGTGTCAGAAAACGCAATAGCACGGATGGTCAAGGAATAGAACTAAACAATGGCTGGAAAGGATCTTCCTTTATATATATATATATATATATATATATTAAATGGCCAAAGGGCTGAAAAATGGAGAATCTCCCAATGTGTAGCGAAACGCTTCAATCACGACAACAACAAGGTTGATGATTTTGATGGTCAAAGACCTGGATCGGATAACAAGCTCTGTGCAGCAGTGAAGCGGCCAAAGGATCAACTGCTATGATACTAAATGAAGCGAACAAAGTTCCTTCTACAAATTAATTACTCCAGAAGACTTGGAATATAAAGATATCCATGAGGACACAAATATTATGCTAAAATGTATGAATAAGAATGATAATACAATGAGAGCGAGAGAGTTGTTTATATACCAAGTAGGTGTCTCTTCATGGAGAGTCATGTCTCATTTGGACATGACTCTTCAACCTAATTACTAATTAACTAATCATTATTTATGATTATTATCGTTTACATTAGTTTACATTATTTATATATATTATATTCGTAACAGTTTTGCAAATCCATCCAAAGATTTCAAGGAGTAAAAGGAAATGTATAGGGGAAGGTAAAAGGGGAAACAGGACATGGTTTTTGAAAACAACACATGGGTTTCAAAATCCATTGGAAGAGAAACAATACCTGGATTTAGAAAATAACCCAAGGATTTTTGAAACAGTTTATGAATTCATAAATCATTCTAATAAATACTTTGAATCATGAATTTCATTTAAATATTTGGAAATATTAATTTAAATATATTATTTAAATCCAAATATTTGGTGAAAAAACAAATTATTTAAAAGAGGGTGGATAAGACAATGCACATGACAGCAACAAGATAAACAGGGACAACAGTGCATATTCAGCCCAACATTTCATAACAGAATGCAGTAGAAAGAGGGACAACACAAACATCTGCCAGCAAGACAAACAACATTGCTCATTCAAAGGCCAAGTCACCACCAGAATGCCTAGAAACATAGATTTCCACCAGTCACTAAACAAATTCCAGATTGGAATGCACAATACTTCAGGTAGTTTAGAGTTTCTAGCAAGCAAATTAGAGATATTAGTTATTATGCAGGATTTCTCCAGAAATAGCCATATTCAGCAATAATTCACTTTAAAAGTTGAACATAAGATCATAAATAGTATAGACTTCCTATTACTTAGTTGTATTTTGGGAAATATCTACAGGTTTTTGGTAGATATTGTTTGTAATAATTTTTATTCAGATTTTCCTAAGATTATTAGAGAATATTTTGTAAATCAATTCATTTTTGGGATTTGATATTAGTTTAGCAAAAGATCTCAGGATATTTTGTAATTATTAGTATAAATACTTCACTCTTCGAAGTATTAAGAGTTGGTTTCCGAATGTAATTCCCTTCTGCATATTGTATTTTCAAAGAACTAGATCATCAATAATACAGAGACCTTTCATAGGGTTCATGTGGTGTGCTAATTGGTGATGTGTCTCTTCTGTCTATTTGTTTAAACATTGTTTTTCCTTTCTCTATTATTCCAAATATCTAAATTAATCAACAGAAACTGTGATAAATAGGATTCATTATCTAGAGCACCCTATTTTGGTTGTTGTTAATTTTAATGTTTTCCACTGAAGTCAGATCAAGGAATTCTTAGTTGCTCCTTGATTTCTACTAAACCTTACACTTCTGCTATTCCACCATTCACTTAATTTTTGAATAAATCCAGTTAGTGCAACCTAGCTTGCCCTATGAGAACTCCTCTAAAAATTGATGCCAGTTTAGTTTATAGGCTCTATAGCCCAATGGAATTATAACACTCAAATCAACCAAATCTTTCAAACAAAACAAACCAGCACAATCATAACTAGCCTAAAATTTACATAAAAACAAAGCTAAATTAAACAGAGAGATCCCTCCAGTGCAACCTAGCTTGCCCTACGAGAACTCCTCTAAAAATTGATTCCAGTTTAGTTTATAGGCTCCATAGCCCAATGGAATTATAACACTCAAATCAACCAAATCTTTCAAACAAAACAAACTAGCACAACCATAACTAGCCTAAAATTTACATAAAAACAAAATTAAATTAAATAGAGAGATCCTTCTTTGAAGCTGGCAGGGCTAGATCCCAACTTCCAAAGTGGTTTTGATGTTGTCCTATGTGTTTACTCCCTCAACCTCAAAAATACATAACAACAACATAGTGGCGACCATACTGGGGACCTGAAAATTTCAAGTTCCTAAGAAAAGTATATCAAGTTCCCGGTCTGATTACTGATGGTGGATAGTGATAAGACACAAGAAGGTTGAATCATCCACCTGGCAAGTCCACACGTTTCAGCTCAATCGGAAGATTCCACTGGTAGAAGAATCCATAAATTAGGACATTCATGATGACTCCACTGTTTACTGATCAGGTTGTTTCCTAAAAACAAGATGACAGGGTATGTGGTAAACCCTATATCTTGTGAAGTTATAAAAGAAATCAAGGATCAGTTAGCAGATTTTCAAATAGATGAAGTCTTTTCAACATCATGCTTCATTGTTTGAGATCTCTCAAGTCTTCTCCTGAAGGTAAAACCAGTTTTTTTGAATTAGTTGTTGAAAGGTTTGAAAAGGAGATTGAGCTTTTAGATGTTCAAATCCAATCATATAACTTCCAAGATCCTAAATAGTTCTTGGAAATTCTCCCTCCTCTCAAATGAGAAATAGTAGTGTTGCATGTTGATGTTGAAATTGAGCATTGTTTTGAGAGTAAATCAGATGACTCATATCAGAAACTGTATAATGATATAGAAAGCATATGTGGAATACCCAATCATGACCATAAATTTTCAAAATACTTTGAGCATCAAGTAATAGGTCATGTCTTTCATGATCCCATAACTATATATATGGAGAATTTTTTCACTACAGAGTCCTAATCAATTTCTAGTACTTCCATTATTTTCCATGATTCTAGAACTCTCTGTCGTGAAGATCAAGCTGATAATTAGTTTCTAGTGCCCTTAAAAGCTCTATTTCTGAATCTTCTTAAAGATATTGAAGGAGCCAAGGTATTGGATCAGATTTTTGATTGGATATATTAGATGTTTTGCATTGCGTAAAGTCAAGCATTTGGTGTTAGAATAGGAGTGTATATACATAAATAAGTGATCCGGATTTAAACAGGAACGCAACAAATTACAGAGATAACCATATACATAAAGATGCAGCGGAAATAATACTTCATTTCATTAATGGAAAATACTGAAATATGCTTACAAACAGAAATGGAAATAAACTAGCTAGGGCGATGGTAGCTTATCTCTGAGAAGAGATGTGATGGCTACATGCCTCTGAACTGTGTTACAATGAGGCTCGAAGGCCTATTTATTGTTGAGAAACAATGGAAAACCCTTAACATTCCAAAACCTAACCCTAGGAGATGAAACGCCAAACTGTGGGCCCCGTTTGGGTAAATTGGTACATCAACTTCCCGGGGTCGTAACTTTGGCATACGATCTCCGTTTGACGCGTACAATAGCTCGTTAGAAAGATCTATCCGAGCACTACCACTTTGGGAAGGGCAACATCGGTCCATGGACCCATGTTGCCCCCAGATTTCCCAAAAAACGTCGTTTAGGGCCTCAAAACGGCTCCAGAAGTTCAGGACCCGAAAAACTGCTAAAAATAGTAAGTTGTGCTACAATTAAGGAAACTGAAAATGCTGAGAAAGACAATGGTGGGGGTCCAGGTGGACTTGGCAGGTGGCCACCAATATCCACCTGGATCATTCCTCCCCCCTTAGGAAGCAATGGTCCCCATTGCGTTGAGCTCCTCCATGAGATGAGGAAACTTCTGCTGAACTTGTTCCCTGGTGAGCCACTTGCCCTGCTGAAGGAGTTGGCCCGCTTTGACAACTCGATACAGTTGGATATTCTGTTGGCGAGTGTTCTTGATCTGTGTGTCCATGATCCGATCAGTTGCAGCTTGTTCCATGCAATCTGGATTTAATTCTGTGGGTTTGAGCTGTTCTGCAATGTCGGATGTGTCTAGCAATGGTGGAAAGTATGGCCGAAGGCGGTCCACATTAAATACTGGGTGCAGGCCAAGGAATGGGGGAATGCTGAGCTCAAATGCATTGTCTCCCATAGCCTTAGTAATGGTGTAAGGACCATATCGGAGTGGTCTCAATTTTCGATAGGCTCCAGTAAGGCGTTCCTTTTGCAAATGCAACCAGACTTTGTCGCCCACCTGAAACTTGTGTGGCACCCGATGTTGATCATGTCGCTGCTTGTACTTGGCATTTGATTTCTCAAGAATGTCATGGACCTGCTGGCGAATATGTTGGATGCGCTCAATGAAGCTGGTGGCCTTATCTGTTTCGGACTGGACATGAGCTGAATTCATGTGAGTAGCTGCAAGTGGCATGGCCACATCAATGGGGCATAGTGGCTGGAATCCCAAACCCACCTGAAAAGGGCTATGGCCAGTGGAGCTGTGAAGAGCTCGGTTGTAGCTGTGCTGAACGTAGGGGAGGCTCTCGTCCCATGTGCGTGGATGCTTTGAGTTATACATGCGCAGAATGTGCACAATCATCCTATTGACAACCTCTGTCTGGCCATCAGTTTGAGGATGGAAGGCTGTGGACTTCGTGAGTTTGGTGTCCAGCATTGACCAGAGACTGGACCAAAAGGTGCTGAGAAACCGACTGTCCCGATCTGAGATGATAGACTGTGGGATCCCAAAGTGCACCCACACTCGTTCAAAGAAGAGTTTAGCAGTGGCTTCTGCTGTGATATTCTTCTTGCAGGCCATCATAATGGCCATCTTTGAGAACCTGTCGACGACCACAAAAACACAGTCATTTCCATGCTTAGTGGAAGGAAGGCCTGACATGTAATCCATGGAGATGGATTCCCAAGGTCGACTAGGGGTAGGCAACGGGGTATAGAGGCCTTGCTTCTTAATGGTCGGTTTGGCAATGGCACAGGCAGTACATGATCGGATGTACTTCCCAACATCCTGTCGAAGATTCGGCCAATAGAAATAGTTTTGCAGTACTGCCACTGTTTTCTCGACCCCGAAATGCCCAGCAGCCCGACTGTAGTGTGCTTCCCAAATCATCTTGGCACGCTCGCTTGAAGGAACACAAAGGTGACCGAGGTGGCATAATAGGGCATCCTGGAGGTGAAAATCTGCAACCTGCCGACCCTCCAAGAGTGTCTGGTATGTGTGGCCGAATTCTGGGTCGCTTTTGTAGAGAAGTGGCCAATCAGAAGTCTCGTGCCCGCAAGAGTTGAGCACGGTGGTTAGTGCGCCATGATCGGTGGTCGACTGAGGCAATCTGCAACATTATTGGTGCTGCCCTTTTTATACTTGATATTCAAGTGAAACTGTTGCAGGTATGTAGACCACTTCTGATGGCGATCATTCTGCAATTTCCCTTGGGTCTGTATGAACTGCAGAGGTCGGTGGTCTGTGTGGATGACCGTTTCCTTCCCCAAAATGTAATGCTTCCATTGTCGGCAGGCCTGTACAATGGAATACATCTCTTTATCATAAGTGGGGTACTTCCGGACTGTGTCTGAAAGTGTTTCACTGTGATATGCCACTGGATGTCCATGTTGAGTAAGGACTGCCCCAATAGCATAGTCAGAGGCATCTGTCTCGACCTCAAATGGTTGTTGTAAATCTGGTAACGCGAGCACTGGTGCCGTGCAGAGGCGATCCTTCAACTCCCTGAATGCCTTCTGTTGAGATTCAGACCAAAAGAATTTTGCTTTCGCCCCGCCCTTGGTGACTTGACTCAAGGGCCAAGAAATATGAGAAAATCCCAACACAAACCTGCGGTAGAAGTTGGCAAGACCTAGAAAGCTGCGGAGCTCTGTTAGAGTGGTTGGAGAGGGCCAATCCCGAATGACTTGGACCTTGGCTGGATCGACATGCACCCCCTGTTCATCAATGATGTATCCCAGATACTGAACCTCGGTCATGCCAAAAGTGCATTTCTCCAAATTGGCACATAGCTTGTGTTGCCGCAGTGTTTGGAGAACCTGTCGGATGTGGTGGAGGTGCTCTTCCCAACTCTGGCTGAAGATCAGAATGTCATCCAAGTATACTACTACAAAGGAGTTGGTGAATGGCCGCAAGATGTCATCCATTAGCCTCATAAAGGTTGCAGGAGCATTCGTCAATCCGAAAGGCATGACCAACCATTCGAAGAGGCCCTCCTTGGATTTGAAGGCAGTCTTCCACACATCTGAGGGTTCAATTGGTACCTGGTGATATCCTGACTTCAGATCGATCTTGCTGAAATATTTCGCCCCCTTTAGTTGGTCTAGGAGGTCATCAATCCGCGGGATCGGGTACCTATTACGACAGTGATCTTGTTCAGCGCCCGATAGTCAATACAGAGTCTCCACGTCCCATCCTTCTTCTGTACCAACACTATCGGGCTCCCACAGGGCGAAGAACTCGGACGGATGTGACCTTTCTGCAGGAGCTCCTGAATCTGCCTCTTGATTTCATTGTTCTCCAGAACGGAGCGCCGATAAATTGGTCCATTGGGTAGCGGCGCACCTGGGGTCAGATCGATGGAGTGCTTGACTTGACAGTGCAGAGGAACCCCTGCCGGGGAGGTGAAGATGTCTTCGTACTCCTCCACAATCTTGTCCATCTGTAGCTGCCGTGCAGAGGGACCCCGTTTGGAGGCCGCGGCCACTGTCTTCTTCTTCCCTTGAGGGCGTATCATCAGGAAAACAAATTTCCTGGTTTTGGAAATGATCTTACTGCATTGTTTTGCAGTAATCAAAGAGATGGCGGCAGGTGGTGCTACCTCTGGTATCCTGAACAACTTATTTCCCAATGTAATAATAACAGCACGGGGCCTTGATTCATACACAGCATGTCGCTTCCACAAGTATGGTTGTCCTAGTAATACATCACAAACTTCAAGGGGAGCAATGTCACACAATACCTCATCCGTGAAGGGCTTGATGTTGTATGGAAGGCGACACTGCTGGCTCACGCGAAGATCTCGCCCTTGGTGAAGCCACCCAATGGTGTATGGTTGTGGATGTGCTGTGGTCGGTAAGCCCAACCGCTTCACGACCTCTGCCGAAATGAGGTTCTTTTGACTCCCGCTATCAACAATGAACTGTATCGGGGAGCCCTTTACCCACATCTGGGAGTGGAAGAGACGCTCCTCCTCCTCTGGATCTTCGGGTTCATTTTTCTGGATCTTTGCGGTAGCAACAGTGGCGCTGGGATCCGCATCAATGATCTGCTTCCCTTTTTCATACCCCTTATCGGGTTCTGACTCAGAGTCGGAACATGCATCTGATTCTGAAACCTTTAGCTCAGCCACCAGTGACTGCTTGGCCCGACACTCACTTGTGTTGTGAGTGGAGCTCTTATGGAACTCGCACCATTTTCCAGTGTCCTTTCTCGGCTTCGCGGCGTTGCTCTTTGCTTGCAGCTTCGGCTGGTTGTCTTGGGTTGTCCCGCCTTGGCTTTGTCCTTTGTTCTGTGGTTTAGGGGCACCTTTCCCCTGCTTTGGATTCGCAGATCCAAAGTCTCGCTTCTTTTGTTTAAACTTCTGCTCGACCTTGACGGCATACCGGTATGCTGCGCCGAGCGAGGGGATGTTTAGGAACTGTATTTCTTCCTGGATGTACTTGTGCAGGCAGCCACGGTATTTGAGTATCAAATGTTGCTCCGAATCCTTGATACCCAACTTTGTGCGAAGGGTATGGAAAAGATTGGTGAACTTCGGCACGTCTTGGTCCCTTCCCTGCCGCAGCGTGGTCCACTTTATGTATTCATCCTCATAGCTTCCGACAGGGTAGTACTGCTCCTTGATGGCATCCCGGAACGAATCCCAGGTGGGTGCGACTGAAAATAGTGAGCCAGTACTTTCATCCTTCTGCTCGCAGTAGGTTTCCCACCAGTCCTTGACGTGGGGGGCTGCTTTGAGAAGAGCAAAAACAATCTTTTCCCGACTCGAAAATTCATGAACAGAAAAATAACCCTCTAGCAGATTTAACCATTTATCTACGGCATCGGCGTCTATCTGACCCTCGAATATGGGGATTTCAAAATTAACTTGTACCTTAAAGGGTGTGGCGTTTCCATAGGAGCTGCTGGAAGCCAATGCGCCGCTTCTGGGTAGCCGCTGAAGGATCTGCGCAAAGCTGTCCATCATCGCGTTCCGTTGTCGCTCGAGCGCTTCTTCGAGCAAGATTTTGATGGGATCTCCTGCCCCCTCGTCTTTCTTCTCGTCCGCCATGGGAGGCCGTCGGGATTTGCGAGGCTGGTCTTGCAAAGGTTCAACCAGTTCAAGCCCTAACTCCTTATATCCCGACCTTGTTGGGGACATGCAAAGAAAAACAGAGAAAAAGCAGACCGCTCTGATACCACTGATCCGGATTTAAACAGGAACGCAACAAATTATAGAGATAACCATATACATAAAGATGCAGCGGAAATAATACTTCATTTCATTAATGGAAAATACTGAAATATGCTTACAAACAGAAATGGAAATAAACTAGCTAGGGCGATGGTAGCTTATCTCTGAGAAGAGATGTGATGGCTACATGCCTCTGAACTGTGTTACAATGAGGCTCGAAGGCCTATTTATTTTGAGAAACAATGGAAAACCCTTAACATTCCAAAACCTAACCCTAGGAGATGAAACGCCAAACTGTGGGCCCCGTTTGGGTAAATTGGTACATCAACTTCCCAGGGTCGTAACTTTGGCATACGATCTCCGTTTGACGCGTACAATAGCTCGTTAGAAAGATCTATCCGAGCACTACCACTTTGGGAAGGGCAACATCGGTCCATGGACCCATGTTGCCCCCAGATTTCCCAAAAAACGTCGTTTAGGGCCTCAAAACGGCTCCAGAAGTTCAGGACCCGAAAAACTGCTAAAAATAGTAAGTTGTGCTACAATTAAGGAAACTGAAAACGCTGAGAAAGACAATGGTGGGGGTCCAGGTGGACTTGGCAGGTGGCCACCAATATCCACCTGGATCAATAAGCTTACCGGGTAAGCATCTTTTCAGCATTCAAATTTTCAGTGTGCAGTAATGATTTCAGTTGTTAGTTTGCAGTTTTACAGTTTGTAGTACAGAGTTCAGTATGTAGTTTCAGTTCAAATTTCAGTACACAAATCAGATTTTTGTTTAAAGTTTAGAAAAAATGACTAAGGTTTTCAGTTGTAGATGTTTTTATTGATAGAGAAAGTTACAGGTTTTGGATCGGCCCAATGGATCACGCTACTAGTCTACAGTGTTCTTGACACTTCAACAAGAAGTGCCATCCCTAGCTGGAGCCACTGTTAGGGTCCTATAATTTTTATAGGATTTCTTGATTATAGCTTATCATTATTATGTTTGAGATGTTGTAAATAATATTTCCTCACCAAAGAGATACCAAGTACCAAGATTTAAGGAGATTTTTGCATGTAAATGTTCGGATCAGATCAAACTGCAGGTATTTTCATCGGAAGGAGCTTAGAAATAGCTTTCCAACAGTATATTATTCATTCAAATCCAATTCCCATATCAAAGGAAAGAGCAAGTTGAAGTCTACACCAAAAAGCACATAAGAAGGCATGAGTGAGAAATAATTTATTTTGAAGTATTGAAATAAATTCAAAAATAAATGAATAATCAAAACTTTAAAAATACATGAAAAACTCGTTTATTCCAAAGTGCATATTATAATCTATGGTTGTGCATATGTTTTAGATCCCTAGCCCCTCTGACATTTAACCCAAGCAGGGTCCGGAAAACGGTTTTCACTTTTACTGTCATTTAGAGATGTCACCCTCATGTAATTTCAGACCCCCCCTCCCTAAACCTCTTACTGTATAACCCCCCTTCTGAATCCATTAACTATTTTGGTTTGAATTTTATAAATATGGCAGGAATGGATTTCATGTGATTATTAAACAAATACTATGTGGATGGGAGGCTGAATGGAGTTCAATGCGATTATGAAATAAATGCTTTGTGGATGGGAGGCTAAATTAAAGAGATAAAGACAAAGTGGGTAAAATGAGATGACATGCAAAGGAGTAAATTAAATTTACACAAAACGAAATTCATGGGTGCAGGAAAATAAATACATGAGAGAAAATAAGAGGGAGATTTTGCAATAATATGTTCATGAAAGTAATGCACAGGTAAGAAAAATATGGAGCTTCATGTAAACGAGTTTTACACATAAGAGGACAAGTAAAAATGAGTTTAGATATTTTTGTTTTTACAAGGATAAAAGTCAAAACAAATATTCTACCAGCCATGGATTTACAAAAAAACAGCACATGGTTTTGCAAAATCCATCCAAAGGTTTACGAGAGTAAAAGGAAATTTAGAGGGGAAGGTAAAAGTGGAAACATAACATGGTTTTTGAAAACAACACATGGGTTTCAAAATCCATGGGAAGATAAACAATAGATGGATTTAGAAAACAAGGATTTTTGAAACAATACATGAATTCATAAATCATTCTAATAAATACTTTGAATTATGAATTTCATTTAAATATCTGGAAATATTAATTTAAATATATTATTTAAATCCAAATATTTTGGGACAAAACAAAGTATTTAAAAGAGGGTGGATAAGACAATGCACATGATAGCAGTGCATAATCAACCCAACATTTCATAACACAATGTAGTAGAAAGAGGTACAGCACAAACATCTGCCAGCAAGACAAACAACATTGATCATTCAAAGGCCCAATCACCACCAAAATGCCCAGAAACAACAGATTTCCAATAGCCAATAAACCAATTCCAGATTGGAATGCACAATACTTGCAGGTAGTTCAGAGTTTCTAGCAGGAAAATTAGAGATATTATCTTATCTTTAGTTTATTATGCAGGATTTCTCCAGAAATAGCCACAGTCAGCAACAATTCACTTTAAAGGCAGGATTTCTCTAGAAATAGACACAGTTAGCAACAATTCACTTTAAAGGTTGAACATAAGATCATAAATAGGATATACTTCCTATTACTTAGTTGTATTTTGGGAAATATCTACAGGTTTTTGGTAGATATTGTTTGTAATAATTTTTATTCAAATTTTCCTTGAGATTATTAGAGAATATTTTGTAAATCAATTCCTTTTTAGGATTTGATATTAGTTTAGCAGAAGATCTCAGGATATTTTGTAATTATTAGTATAAATACTTCACTATTTGAAGTATTAAGATTTGAATTCTGAATGTAATTTCCTTCTACATATTGTATTTTCAAAGTACTAGAGCATCAATAATACAGGGACGTTTCACAAGATTCATGTGGTGAGCTAAATGGTGATGTGTCTCTCCTGTCTCTTTGTTTAAACATTTCTTTTCCTTTCTCTGTTATTCCAGATATCTAAATTAATCAACAGAAACTATGATAAATACGATTCATTATCTAGAGCGCCCTATTTTGGCCATTGTTAATTTTAATGTTTCTCCTTGATTTCTACTGAACCTTACACTTCTGCTATTCCACCATCACTTACTTTTTGAATAAATCCAGTTAGTGCAACCTAGCTTGCCCTGTGAGAACTCCTCTAAAAATTGATGTAAAACTCCAATTTAGTTTATAGACTCCATAGCCCAATGGAATTATAACACTCAAATCAACCAAACCTTTCAAACAAAACAAACAAGCACAATCATAACTAGCCTAAAATTTACATAAAAATAAAGCTAAATTAAACAGAGAGATCCCTCTTTGAAGCTGGCAGGGCTAGATCCCAGCTTCCAAAGTGGTTTTGATGTTGTCCTATGTGTTTACTCCCTCAACCTCAAAAATACAGAATGACAACAAGTTGTACCTTATGTCCACATTTCACTAGGATGGATGCATGCTTGTGCATAGTACCATTTAACAACATTGCTTAGTAGGTCATATTATATGGTTTCTTCCTATGTTTCAAGGATGAAACATGCCAAAGGAAATGGATTATAATGTACATTGGAAGGATAATATGGGGTACTTATGGATTAACATAGAACTTATGAAGCAATCGATATGAATCAACATGAAACTATGGAAGTAATCAATATGGAGACACTTGGAGGACCAAAGGCAATGCATAGAGATATCAGAGTATCCCAATGAAGAAATAGATCTCAAAAAGAATTAGGAATCCAAATTAAGGAAAAACCATGGTTGTATCTTGTGTCCACATTCACTAGGATAGATGGATGCGTTTCCATGATACCAATTAACAGCAGTTCTTAGTAGGTCATATTATAAGGTTTCTTCCCATATTTCAAGTAAGAAACATGCCAAAGGGAATGGAATTTAATGTACATAGGGGCTATAATATGGGTTCCTATGTTTGTCAAATTTCCTAGACCCCCAATTACACTTGCTCCTTATAACACATGCAATGAGGTATGGACTAAGTTGGAGACATTGTTTGGTAAGCTAAATGAGTTGAGAGGACATCAACTAGACGATGAATTGATAGCTTTGAGACCATGTAATTTTGATACCCTATAGGAATTCCTTGCTTGGTTTGATACTTTTCTTCAATATGTAATAAATTTTTCATTGATAGAAAGGAAGAATAGTTGATTCTTTCAATTCTTTCAGAGCTAGAATCCAAATATTTAATATTTGTTTATTCTTTCAATATTACTAAACTCTCCATGGTTAAAAATTGGTATATTCCTTATTTTAATATCTTTGTAGAATAATGGATCCCATGCTTGTCAATTTTCCCAATTCCCTAATTCACCATTTATGCTTGTAACACACCCAACAAGGTATGGATCAAGTTGGAGACATTGTTTGGCAAGTTAGACCAAACAATGGCTAGAGAATGAGCTCGTAGATTTAATGCCAAGAAATTTTGATACCCTATATGACTTCTTTATTAGGTTTAATCATTTCTTCAATATGGAAAAACTTTTGGATTGATAGACAGGAAGCATAGTTGATTCTTTCAATTTTTTTCAAAGCTAGAACCCAAATATTCAATATGTATTTCTTCTTTCAATATTGCTAAAATCATCATGGGTAAATATTGGAATTTATTTGAATATCTTTATGGAATCATTAATTCAAGAACCAAACAAGTTGATTCATATGGGAGCTTTAAAGTCATCCAAGGCCCATGTGCTTGTAGCATAAGAAACTAGCCAAAAGAATGAGCAAAATAACAAGGAATTAAAACATAAAGAGGAAGAAACAAAAGACCATTAAGGAGAGCTTGAGTTTCAAGGGGGGAAGTCAAAGAATGGGAATAATAAGTGGATTATTGCAACAAAGGATTCCTTCTAGAGAGTGCATGCATGAAGAAGAAAATTGAACTCATGGCACAAGCCGTTCAATAGCATCATCTTGATTACTACATTCTAAATAATGCCAAGAAGAAGTAGGGGGACAAGCCACCAAAAGACAAAGGTAAGGGACATACTTTGATTTCCCTCACATCTCCTAACACTCATATTCTTGATTTAAGATCCACTCACCATATGGATTCTTCATTTCATACCTTCATATTAGAGAAGTTAAAAACAACTTACAATGAATATTTATATTACTACAATAGGTAATAGCACATATGTACATAAAATAAAACTGTGATATTTAGGAAGCTCACAACCATTAATTACTAGCACTTACATTGTTATAACAGCAATATGTTAAGTTAGACTTTGTGTATGTTGTGATGTTACAAGTATAACATGTAGTTTTCTATATGAAAAGAATAAGTATAACTTGAAGACGCATTCAAGGTTTTAACCATTTTATTGTTAATTTTCTATACATGAATAATCAAATAATTGAGTATAATTTCAAATAACAAATATTCTTGTAACCGTATACACTAATTCTTAATCTTTTCTATAAGTTATTAACTAATTTTCTCAATGTTTATGCTTAACTTTTCATTAATGAACAAGTTCACATACATGTTTTTTAAATAAATATATCAATTTTTTATATTTTTAATCCAAATTGATTTTGATATAAATTACATTTGAAAAAACTATAAAAAGTGAAAATTATTTAAATGAACCAAACAAGATTTGAGTGTCCACTAGCTTAGATCCATCTTAACCCCCGATCTATCAAGCGCCAAGAGGGATTAAATCTCTTGAGGTGCAAACCTCTTTTTTTAGTGAAAAACTTGAGGAAAGGTTTGCATCAGGATAGTTTTAGTCATGCACGATCACACAAAATATTTATAACATCTAATTATTTTTATCATTTTAAATATGTTAAATATTTCTAGGATTAATCTGGTCATTTAATTTTAATTTTTCTCAATTACCTCAGTTTGTTAAGATGATAGAGACCATTAATAACTTGAACGATGAAAATGATGAAATAAAATTTAGAATGCAAAGTGGCAATGTAACAATGTTGAATGATAGGAAATGTGAATAATAAGAATGTAGTTAATTAAAAATAGTCTTCATTGTCATCAATCTCAAACTATTTTCTTTTATCATGTTTATTGTTATGCAACCATCTCATAAAATAGAATAAAAGATAGATCAATGACTTGAGAATTAGCCTCTTCGAAGGGGAACCCTCATTTACATCACATAAATGAACAATTATTGGATGACACAAATGACAAAATCTCCGTTCTATATATAGGAGTTTAAGGGGTCACAATATAATCAGAGCCTACATAACAATAATAATGTAAGGGCACAAAAATAACAATAGTGGGATTTTATGGGGCACAATAATAACAATATGGGGACTACATGGGCACAACAATAAAAATAAGGGGCTACACTAGTATTATAGGGACCTAACATGCCCCTCTCCTTCAAAAAATTGTTGTCCTCAATGCTTGAGTAGTTATGGATGTTTCTGTATAAAATTATCATACTCCCATGTGGAATCTTCAGCGGTTAAGTTCTTCCACTTAATGAGATAATCTGAAATTGATTGATTTCATAGTTGTCAGGTTCTTGTTTCCGTGATTTCTTTAGGATCGAATATTATTTTTCCTTCCTCATCAACTTTTGGAAATATTGTTTGAACTAGGATCTTGCCACCTCTAACCTTATTTAAGCATGAAACATGGAAAACTGGGTGCACTCAAGAAGATGCAAGAGGCTCCAATTTGTATGCCATAGTGCCAATGTTTTGCAACACCTTGTAAGGACCATAGTACTTTGGTGATAATTTATTATCCTTCTTACCTTTCTTGAGGGACATTTGTTTGTATGGTTGTAGCCGTAAAAATACCCAGTGGCCTACATCAAAACTTCTTTCGTTGTGATGTTTATATGCCTCTTGTTTCATTTGATTCTTCCAAAGTGAGGTTATCTTTTAAGAGTTGGAGAACTTCTTGTTGATGCTCGGTGTGATCTTCCACTACTTGAAACTTGGAATTTTCTCTTAAATATGATGTGATGGACGGTGGATGATATCCATAAAGTGTCATAAATGGGGTCATTTTTGCTACAGTATGGAAGGAAGCGTTATACCACCATTCAACCAAAGGTAACCACTTGACCCATTGTATTTGTTTATCAGATATAAAGTAACGAATATATCCTTCCAAACATTTGTTCGTTATCTCATTTTTCCCGTAAGATTGAGGATGATGTTAGCCTCACTCTCTTAAAAATCAATAACAAATCCAATTAAATAAATAAAATCATGAGAATTCCTCAAACCAAGGATTCTAATTTGGATGAGAGATTCTCTCCAACTAGCTCTCCTAAATTAGTGTGTAAGTTGAGAAATTGTCTCAACCAAGTGAGTCTAAGATAGACACACTATCTTAAGACCACTTGCTCATGTATTTAAATGTATTATTAAATTATTTGAATAAGAGAGAATTACATGAGCATGAGAGACCACATGATGGCTCTCTGCCTTTTCCGCTAGTTTATTGTTCTGTGTGTTAATTTGTTATGCATATGGTTATATGGCTGTGTGATTCTTCTTCATGTAGTATCAGAGCATTATAATTCTTAGGGCCTAAATGATTTTGTGGTAATTTTCCATGGGAGATTATGAGTGATGGTGATATCTTAACTAAAGCCATATGGGCCTGAGACTTGGCCCCTTCCAAGCTAAGGGAAAATATGTATTTGTTTTTAAGTTATGCATGACGGACTGTGCATATGTGTTGAGTGTCATGTGTCGTGTGACAGAGAGCTAGTGTGCTGCTATGCGTGTGAGGCTGCTGAGTCAAGTTGACTAGTGAGAAGAAATTGTGTGATGTTGTGTGAAGCTGCGTTGAAGCCTTAACTGTATTGAATGCCGCCAATTGAAGACTGCTCCAAGTGAGTGCTAAGTTGTGAATTGATTTCGATTTTTTGTAGTGTATTGACCGTAGAAGTTGCCATCATTGACCATAGTCTCAACACCGAGCGTAAATGACTATCGAGGCTACCATAGAGAATGCAACGTGGAGTATCGGCGTGAGTTTGATCTAATATGCGCAGCGCAGAACAATGAGGTGGGAGTAAATCAATGAATTGGATAGCGTGCCTGATGATAAAAGCAAGGGCTAGTCTGGTGTTCAAGAGATTCCAAGAACCATCTAGCTAGACCACGCCACGAGAACGCAACTTTACAATGCCCAGTTTTTGAAGTAGAAACTCTTCGTTGGAAAAAAAAAAACATTGAAATAGAATCTACATCTCCGCAATGGGTCTATTGTAGAAATTGTAGGCATTAACGCTACACAGGTCGATGTGGAAGTCTCCTTCGATCTTCTGAGGCCGGAAATTGTAGAGTTTGAAGATGGTTTGGAGTAACAGAAGCTTTTAACAGTCAGCAGGGGAGCTCACTTTAGTGTCATAAGTCCACCCCAACAATCTTTATTTCTAGTACAATTTTCATAGCATTCGCCACTCTAATTGCTTTCTCCAAAACAACTAATGAAAAGTCTTTTGAAAACTTGCAAAGACAGCCTACAACGAATAGTGTTGCATTTACCTTGTTTGAAAGTAGTATTTAGGCATCATTGAAGGAAGGTGAAACCACTTCAGGATCACACTTCACAAAATCTTCAGTCCACTCTACCATACTTTGTATTGTTCAACCTCATGTTTCATCATCTTTTCTTGCTTCTGTAGGTTCAGAACCCTAGATATCACCAGTGTACACAACTTAGTATCATGTCCAGATCTAGACATACATGTCATTACCAAAGAAAAGTTAGTTATATCTCCAATCTCATCAGAGAAGGACTCAAGCTCCTCCTATATCTTACCATCCATTTTCTGTAATCGTTGACTTAGATCCTGAATAACTGCAGAACATAACTGAGTCTCAAAATCATTTGATTTTGTATTTAGATTATGTTTTCCATATGCCAGCTTTGGAAAATGAACTACAAATAGGGTGCAAAAAGACAGTAAGGAACAACAAAGTGCAACACTAGAGATGCTCGAGAATCTTTTTGAATCAATATCCATAAAAGTTGTATTAAGAAGATCAAGTTCCTTTGTCAATCTCCTGAATTCAAAACAAATATTACGCAACGAGGCTTTCAGTGACTCAAATTTTTGCATCTTTCACTTCCAGCCATTATAAATACTTCCTTCAATATTAGGATTCAATTATTCTTGGTTCAATCGATTTTCAATCATATGTGAATGCCTATTCAACAATCCCAACAGTTCTACAACATTTTTTTATCACTTTTCCCCTGAGATTCAAAAACCACCTTTGAAATTCAAATGTTCTATCTAGATTAACAGCAGCTGAAAGACTATTTGTAGCAGCATAATTAAGATTAAGAGTGAACTTGGACTTCTGTTTTATTGGGAACGAAGAAAATGTTGAAAACTCAGTGGTCGGCAAGGCACAGGAGGAAGAAATGACTGCAGAAAGTGAAGTTGTTTTGAGTTCAAGCCAGCGGCAATGTTTTAGTCCTTCATGCATTATTCATGATGCAAATGTCAAAGGTCTTCTCTAGATCCAGAGTTCCAGCATAAAGTATTGGCTAAAGTCTCTCCAACAAGGCGTGTGTTATTTTAAGAAGGGAGCATGCACAAAATTTTTGAATTCATTTCACTTTTATAAAGTAAAATCATAAACATTAATTCACTTTTTAAGTTACCTCATAAAATTGATTTTTTTATGAAGTGATATCAATTCTTTGGAGGAATAAGGACATATTTTAATATTTTGGCGAGATAAGGAGTATTTATAATTCTTTATGTAATTGAGTAATAGGTGATTTTATGGAGTCGTAAGATGCTATTCAGTATTTGGAGCAATAAGTGAATTTTTGTATTTGGAGTGATAAGTGAAAGTCATTATTGTAATTCCAAGTAATATTTTACTTTGCGAGCGATTGAGTCACTACAGACAATTTTTTAGGACAATTTGCTGGCAAAATTTGCAATGTACTCCAGTAATTAATAAAATCATAATTTTTATGGTGCTTGTGTGATCCGGATTTTAAACAGGAATGCAACAAAATACAGAGATAACCATATACATAAAGATGCAATGGAAATAATACTTCATTTCATTAATGTAAAATACTGAAATATGCTTACAAACAGAAATGGAAATAAACCAGCTAGGGTAATGGTAGCTTATCTCTGAGAAGAGATGTGGCAGCTACATGCCTCTGAACTGTGTTACAATGAGGCTCGAAGGCCTATTTATTGTTGAGAAACAATGGAAAACCCTTAACATCCCAAAACCTAACCCTAGAAGATGAAACGCCAAATTGTGGGCCCCATTTTGGGTAAGTTGGTACATCAACTTCCCAGGGTCGTAACTTTGGCACCCGATCTTCGTTTGACACATACAATAGCTCATTAGAAAGATCTATCCGAGCACTACAACTTTGGGAAGAGTAACATCAATACATGGACCCATGTTCCTCCCAAATTTCCCAAAAAACGTCATTTAGGGCCTCAAAACGGCTTCAGAAGTTCAGGACCCGAAAAACTGCTAAAAATAGTAAATTGTGCTACAATTATGGAAACTGAAAAACTGAAAGAGACAATTGTGGGGGTCCAAATGGGATAGGTGGGTGGCCACCAACATCCACTTAGAGCATTCCTCCCCCCTTAGGAAGCAATGGTCCCCATTGTATTGAGTTCCTCCATCTGTTGAACTTGGTCCCTAGTGAGTTGTTCTACAATCTCAGATGTGTCCAATAATGGTGGGAAGCATGGTAGAGGGTTGTACACATTGAAGACTTGGTGCAGGCAAAGGAATGGAGGAATGTTGTGCTCCAAAGAATTATTTCCCACAGCCTTAATAATGGTGTAAGGACCATGTCGGCATGGTCGGAGCTTCTGATAGCCTCTTGTAAGGCGTTCTTTCTGCAGATGCAACCAGACTTTGTTGCCCACCTGAAGCTTGTGTGGTACCCCTATGGGTGAGGAGAAGTTGTTCCTATGTTCTGTCATGACCATATCCCTTTTTTTGTTGTTGTTGCGTGGAGGAACCCTTCGCGGGGTCATGGATGTGGTGACGATATTCCCCTTACTTTGTGAGTGAACCAGACAGAAAATGAATTTCCTAGTCTGGGAGATCAGCTTGCTGCCTTTCTTGGCAGTGATCGAAGAGGTGGCGGTAGGTGGGGCTACCTTTGGTATCCTGTATAATGAATTACCCAAAGAAATAATAATAGCACGAGGCCTTGACTCATACACAACATGTCGCCTCCACAAGTATGGCTAGCCTAATAGTACATCACAAACATCCAGAGGTGTAACATCACACAATACCTCGTATGTGAAGGGCTTGATGCTGTAAGGAAGGTGGCACTACTGGCGAACTTTGAGATCTTGTCATTCATGAAGCCACCCGATACTGTACGGCTGCGGGTGTGGTGTAGTCGGTAGGCCCAACCACTTCACGACCTCTACTGAAATGAGGTTCTTTTGGCTGCCACTGTCGACAATGAATTGCAGCGACGAACCCTTCACCCACATCTATGAGTGGAAAATACATTCCCCCTCCTCTAGATCTTCAGGCTCATTCTTCTGGATCTTAGCAGTGGCAACAGTGACACTGGGCTCCGCATCAATGATCTACTTCCCTTTTCCATTCCCCTTGTCAAGTTTTGACCCAGGGTCAGAACATGCATCTGATTTTGAAGCCTTCAACTCGGCCATCAACGCCTACTTGGTCCAACACTCAATTGTGTTATGAGTGGGACTCTTGTGGAACTCACACCACTTTCCTGTGTCCTTCTTCAACTTTGTGGTGTTGTTCTTTTCTTGCGGCTTCGATGGGTTGTCTTGGGTCACCCCGCCTTGGCTTTGTCCTTTGGTCTTCGGATTTGCAGATCCAAAGTCTCACTTCTTCTATTTGAACTTTTTCTCAATTTTGACAGTGTATCGGTACGCCATGCCGAGCAAGGAGATTTTCAAGAACTCCATCTCTTCCTGGATGTATCAGTGTAGGCAGCCACGATATTTGAGTACCAGATGTAGCTCAAAATATTTGATACCCAACTATGTACGAAGGGTATGAAAAATGTTTGTGAAATCTGGCACATCTTGGTCTCATTCCTGTCGCAGCGTGGTCCACTTTATGTATTTGTCCTCATAGCTTTTGATAGGGTAGTACTGCTCCTTGAAGGCATCCCGAAATGAATCCCAAGTGGGTGCAGCTGAAAATAGTGAGTCCATACTTTCATCCTTCTGCTCGTAGTAGGTTTCCCACCAGTCCTTGACGTGGGGGGCTACTTTGAGAAGAACGAAAATAATCTTTTCCCGACTTAAAAAATCATGAACAAAAAAATACCCATCTATCATATTTAACCATTTATCTACGGCATCTACATCTTTCTGACCCTCGAATATGGGGATTTCAAAATGAACTTGTACCTTAAAGGGGGTGGCATTTCCAGAGTAGCTGCTAGAAGCCGATGTGTCGCCTCTGGGTAGCCACTGAAGGATTTGGGCAAAGTTGTCCATCATTGCGTTCCTTTGTCGCTCGAGGGCTTATTCGAGCAAGATTTTGATAGGATCTCCTACCCCCTCATCTTTCTTTTCATTCGCCATGGGAGGCCATCGGGATTTGTGAGGCTGATCTTACAAAGGTTCGACCAGTTCAAGCCCTAACTCCTTATATTCCTAACTTCGTTAGGGACATGCAAAGAAAAACAGAGAAAAAAAGCAAATCGGTCTAATACCATTGATCCAGATTTTAAACAGGAATGCGACAAAATACAGAGATAACCATATACACAAAGATGTAGTGGAAATAATACTTCATTTCATTAATGTAAAATACTGAAATATGCTTACAAACAGAAATGGAAATAAACCAGCTAGGGCGATGGTAGCTTATCTCTTAGAAGAGATGTGGCGGCTACATGCCTCTAAAATGTGTTGCAATGAGGCTCAAAGGCCTATTTATTGCTAAGAAACAATGTAAAACCCTTAACATCCCAAAACCTAACCCTAGAAGATGAAACGCAAAATTGTGGGCCCCATTTTGGGTAAGTTGCTACATCAACTTCCCGGGGTCGTAACTTTGGCACCTGATCTTCATTTGGTGCGTACAATAGCTTGTTAGAAATATCTATCCGAGCACTACAACTTTGGGAAGAGACACATCGGTCCATGGAACCATGTTGCTCCTTGATTTCCCAAAAAAACGTCGTTTAGGGCCTCAAAACGACTCTGGAGGTTCAGGACCCGAAAAACTACTAAAAATAGTAAATTGTGCTACAATTACGAAAACTGAAAAACTGAAAGAGACAGTTGTGGGGATCCAAATGGGATAGGTGGGTGGCCACCAACATCCACCTAGGTCATTGTGTCCTTGATCCACCTAAAATTGAATAAGGGGATCTTAGGTACACCATGTGTATGCGTGTGCATGACTTGTGTTCAATTTATCTCTTTATTATGCTTAAACACAACAACTACATGCACATAAGAAAGTTACATATACAAGTCATCAATCAAGCTCCTGAAATCAAAGCTCCCATAATCAATTAAGTTCATAAGCACAAAGCGTCACATCATCGACTTGATAAAAGGAATATTCTGCAACACCATTTCACAACAGCTAATTCACGCCATCAAGTTAAGGACGCTACAAAAATCAAGCATTTCGACATTTCTACATCAACATCCAATCAAGCTGTCATCTCCATCAACAATTTTTGCAGCCATTCAACAACCAGCTCAAGAAAAGATAGAAAAGATAGATCAACGCCTTAGAATTCAGCCTCTTCGAGGGGGCAACCTCCTTTACATTACATAAATGAACAATTCTTGGATGATACAAATGACAAAACCTCCTTTCTATATATAGGAGTCTAAGGAGTCACAATATAATCCAGCCGACCTAACAATAATAATATAAAGCCACAAAAATAACAATAGAGGGATTTTATGGGGCACAGAAATAACAATATGGGGGTAATAGGGGCACAACAATATAAATAAGGGGTATAACTACAATAGTAATGGGGTAATCACTAGTATTATAGGGACCCAACATGCCCCTCTCCTTCAAAAAAGTGTTGTCCTCAACGCTTGAGCAGTTCTGGATACTTCTGCATAAAATTCTCATCCTCCCATGTGGAATCTTCAGCGGATAAGTTCTTCCACTTGATAAGATACTCTGAAATTGATCGATTTCGTAGCTGTCGAGTTCTTGTTTCTGTGACTGCTTCCGGTTCCAATATAATTTTTCCTTCCTCGTCAAGTTCTGGCAATATTGTTTGAACTGGGAGCTTGTCGCCTATAACCTTCTTTAAACATGAAACATGGAAAACTGGGTGCAATCGAGAAGCTGCAGGAAGCTCCAATTTGTATGCCATAGTACCAATCTTTTCCAACACCTTGTACGGACCATAATACTTTGGTGATAATTTATTATCCTTCTTAGCTTGCTTTAGGGACATTTGCTTATATGGTTGTAGCCGTAGGAATACCCAATCACCTACATCAAAACTTCTTTCACTGCGATGTTGATCTGCCTGTTGTTTCATTCTATTTTGTGCCAACACGAGGTTATCCTTTAAGAGTTGGAGGACTTGTTGTTGATGTTCGATGTGATGTTCCACTGCCTGAACCTTAGAATTTTCTCTTAAATATGATGTGATGGATGGTGGTTGATACCCATAAAGTGCCATAAATGGGGTCATTTTTGTTGCTGTATGGAAGGAAGTGTTATACCACCATTCAGCCAGAGGCAACCATTTGACCCATTGTGTCTGTTTATCAGATACAAAGCAACGAAGATATCCTTCCAAACATTTGTTTACTATCTCAGTTTGCCCATCAGATTGAGGATGATAAGATGAGCTATGAGCTAACTGAGTACCAAGACAAGAAAATAATTCTGTCCAAAAATTTCCAGTGAAAATGGGATCTCTGTCACTTACAATAATCTTTGGGTTTCCATGTAGCTTTTGAACTGTTTCCATAAATGCAGTAGAAACTGTACTGGCTTTAAATGGATGTGATAATGCACAAAAGTGTGCATACTTGGTAAGTCTGTCAACTACCACCATGATGACACTCTTTCCCTCAGACTTGGGTAAACCTGTGATAAAATCCATTGAAACCTCCTCCCAACGTTGGCTTGGAATGGATAAAGGTTGTAATAGACCCGGTGTCTTAATTGTTTCAACTTTATTTTGTTGGCAAACCAAACATTCCGCCACAAACTTTTGAATATCTGATTTAAGGCCATCCCAAAAAAATTCCTTCTTAACCCTGTGGTAAGTTTTTAAAAATCCTGAGTGCCCTCCTAAGGGAGAAGTGTGCAATTCCATAAGAATCTTTTGTTTTAGCTGGGAATTCTTACAGAGGTATAAGCGATCTTTGTACCATAACGAATCATTTTGCCAGCTAAATGTATCAGAAGTACTGGAATCTTGTTGTAGCTTTCGAATAAGTGCCCACACTTCTTCGTCATTCTTCCATTCCTCCTTTGCTTCGTTTATCCAATCTGGTTGGATAATAGAAATGGCACACAACAATGCTTCCACATCCTCATCCTTTCTTGAGAGTGCATCTGCCACCACATTTTGCTTCCCTTTTTTGTAGATGATTTCAAAGTCATAACCCAACATCTTTGTGACCCACTTTTGTTGCTCTTCAGAGGATAATCTTTGTTCTAAAAAGTATTTAAGGCTATCATGATCCGTTTTTACCTTGAAGTGTCTTCCCATTAGGTAGGGTCGCCATTTCTTAAGTGCATGGAGTATTGCCAACATTTCCTTCTCATAAATAGCTTTGCTTAAAAACTTTCCCTTGATTGGACGACTTTCAAAAGCAATGGGTCTTTCATCTTGCATTAGAACAGCACCAATTCCATTTCCTGAAGCATCACATTCCACAATAAAGGTTTTTGTGAAGTCCGGTGTAGCTAAGACCGGTGCTTGGCACATTGCCTCTTTAAGATGTTCAAAGGCCTTTGTTGCTTCCGGAGTCCATGAAAATGAATCTTTCTTCAATAATGTTGTTAGAGGTGCTGCTATTCTCCCATAATTCTTAACAAACTTGCGATAATACCCTGTCAACCCAAGAAATCCTCGCAGATGCTTTATGGATGTGGGGATTTTCCATTCCTTAATGGCTTTAATTTTGCTAGGGTCTACCTTAACTCCTTCATGAGATACAATATGACCCAAATATTCCACCTCCTGGACTCCAAAGAAACATTTGGATCTTTTTGCATATAATTGTTTCTCCTCCAATAGTTGTAGCACCCTGTCAACATGTTCAACATGATCCTTCCAAGACTTGTTGTAGATTAGTATATCATCAAAAAATACTAACACAAATTTTCTAAGGAATGGTTTGAAAATTGAATTCATCAAACCTTGAAATGTTGAAGGTGCATTGGTAAGGCCAAAAGGCATGACCAAAAATTCATAATGACCCTCATGAGTTCTAAATGCCGTTTTCGGAATGTCTTCAATCTTCATTCTGATTTGATGATATCCCGAACGAAGATCCAACTTGGTGAAGTAAATTGATCCATGCAATTCATCCAGTAATTCATCAATGACAGGAATGGGGAACTTATCTTTAATAGTGAGCTTGTTGAGCTCCCTATAATCTGGACACATGCGCCATGATCCATCCTTCTTGTGCACCAATACTACTGGAGCTGAGAAAGAACTTTGACTCGGTTGAATTATACCAGCCTCTAGCATTTCTGCAACCATACGTTCAATTTCACTTTTTTGGACATATGGATATCTGTACGGCCTGATGTTTGGAGGAACACTTCCTGGAATCAGATGAATAGCATGATCATGATCACGCATAGGTGGGAGACCTTTGGGAGTCTCAAATACCTTGGAATGATTGTCCAGGACTTTTTGGAGATCTGGAGAAATAGATGATTCCAATGTGGAAACATCTAGCGAACATAATTGTGCAATTACACCTCTTTGCTCCTTTTTTAGAAGCTTTGTCATGCCATTAGAGCTGATTATCTTTCCTGGTTTCCCTGCAATACCCCTTAATTCAACTTCCTTTCCTTCCACAGAAAATTTCATGAAAAGTTCTTGAAAATTAAAAGCTATTGTACCCAAGGATTGTAGCCATTGGACTCCTAGTACAACATCAGCACCTCCCATTGGAATGGAAAGCATTGGGCTAGTCAATACATATTCTCCCATGGATAGCTTGATATTATGGCACTTTCCAGAACAATTTATTGTTCCTCCATTTGCAATCATCACTTGACACTCTGGTGCTGGATATAGGAAGCAATTCAATTCTTTTGCTACCCTACAATGAATAAAATTGTGGGTGCTTCCTGAATCAATCAACACTATTACCTTTTTCTTCTTGATTTGTCCTTCTATCTTGATGGTTTGAGGAGTGGTAATTCCCGCCAATGCATTACAAGATATGGTCGGATTTATTTGTTCTTCATCTAGGCTTTGTTCCTGGAATATATCCTCTTCTTTTGACCTTTCTTGCTCCTTTTCTTCTTCCTCTTCACAATCTATGTAGAATAATTTCTTCTCAGCACACTTATGACCTTTTGTGTATTTGCTATCACAATTGTAACAAAGCCCTTTTGCTCTTTTTTCTTCCAATTGTTGTGGTGTCAACCTTGTAGGTTGTGGAAGACTATGGGCAACAACACTTCCGTCTTTATAGTTGTGAATGGTATGCTTCCTAGTTGCCATAATTTTGCTTTCCATTTTTCTTGCTAACCTGAATGCCTTCTCTAATGAATCAGGTTCCCAAAGGCAACATCATGTTGGATATTATCCTTTAAAGACCCTATGAACACATCAATCCTATGCTCCTCTGGAATATCTTTTACCCTTATGTTCAATTTTTGGAACTCCTCAATGTGCTCCATTATTGAACCCTTTTGTTTGAGACTTATCAATTGGCTAAAAAAAGTGTTGCTTTTTGTATCCTCATAATGTGCTATCAATTCTTCCGTAAAAATTGCCCAAGTGATAAATTGTTTACGAGAACAAAGCCATTGATACCATACAAACTGATTTGGTTCCAAATATAAAGTTGCCATACGTACCTTTTGTGTGTTTTGCACATTATTGAGATCGAAGAATTGCTCCATCTGTAATATCCATGTGGCGGGATCCTTGCCATCAAACTTCCTCATATCGATTTTTGGAACATGGTGAGTCTTCGATCCAACATTAGAGTCTATGGAATCATGATTAACATTTCTTTTGTTCTCATCATGAGTTTCCTTTAGTACTCTTTCACCCTTAGTGACCATTTCTTGTAGCAACTTATTCATATTTATCTTCAATTCGTCCATGTCTGTCTTCAAATCTATCTTCAAATCATCCATCTTAGCTTCCATGTCAATCATCTTAGCTTCTACGCCTTTCTTTAAACAGTCCATCTTAGCTTCTACACCTTTCTTTAAACGATCCATCTTAGCTTCTACATCTTTCTTTAAACCATCCATCTTAGATTCTGTTCCTTTTTGTGCAAGGGACATTTGTTGCACTTGGTCTTGTAATTTTGATATATCATGTAGCATTTCTTCCTCTTCTTCATGAGTCATGCTAGAGCTTTCAGGTTCCTTACTAGGTGTTTGCATTTTCTTTCCTCGGGGCATCAGTTACCGATAATAATGCTCTACTATGCCCTTTGAATTCCTTCAAAATAAATTTTCAAACAAGCTTAAGCAAAAATTTAAGAAAATCTACACACCTTTTTTCACTTTGTAGGAGCTTGATATTGCCTCTGATGTATCTCTGTACTTTCCAATCATCTAGTTCTGAATTTGTGACCTGTAGTAGCCCTCTATGTCCTCTTTCCAATGCCACAAGTCTGACCCAAATTGGATTCTCCAAGGAAGAGTTATGTGAAATCTCCCACAGTGACTTGCTTATAGACTAGTTCAGTAGAGCGAACTTGTACGACATGCCACGAGTCACTGTTTTGACCTTTGGATCTGAAACACACATACAAGAAACTACAGTCCGTCCTCTTTCTGTACCTTTTTACGAAATTTCAATCCGATCCTCAGAGAGAAAGTTATGACGATTTTCCCCAGGTCACCTGTTTTGAATGTAATTCAGGAGTCTGCAAAAAGACCAACTTCCTCAGATCATATCTCCGAAAATATCGCGCGAAAAGCTCTGAAATTCGGACCCAAGGTTCAGCGCCAATTCTTCTCAAATGGGTTTTTTTTGTGACTTCTGAAACGTCACAGAAAAAAAGTTATAGCGAAAATTCCACGATGACCTGTTTGGAGCAGCGAAACCCTAGAATCCAAAGCTCTGATACCAAATGTTATGAAACCAGCTCAAGAAAAGATAGAAAAGATAGATCAACGCCTTAGAATTCAGCCTCTTCGAGGGGGCAACCTCCTTTACATTACATAAATGAACAATTCTTGGATGATACAAATGACAAAACCTCCTTTCTATATATAGGAGTCTAAGGAGTCACAATATAATCCAGCCGACCTAACAATAATAATATAAAGCCACAAAAATAACAATAGAGGGATTCTATGGGGCACAGAAATAACAATATGGGGGTAATAGGGGCACAACAATATAAATAAGGGGTATAACTACAATAGTAATGGGGTAATCACTAGTATTATAGGGACCCAACAATCGACTTGATAAAAGGGATATTCTGCAACACCATTTCACAACAGCTAATTCACGCCATCAAGTTAAGGACGCTACAAAAATCAAGCATTTCGACATTTCTACATCAACATCCAATCAAGCTGTCATCTCCATCAACAATTTTTGCAGCCATTCAGCAACAATTTTTTGGCAATTGCACTTGAACCATTTTTTTAATAAAATACCAAACTGTAACTTGCAAATCATAATTTGTAAGTTGGCTTGTAACCAAATACAAATTGAGTTGAATTTTAAGGGTGCATTCTCGGTTGAAACCGACACCCATGCTTTGAATTGATAGGGAAACAATTAAACCAAGTGAATCCATTGTTTTTTAACTGAGTCATTCAAATCATTATAAGCATTTCTCTTGAGTGCATTTTCGATAGTGTTCGACACCCTTCCTTTGATCAATCAAGAGTGTGAGTTCAAGCAAGTGAACATCTTACAAGCATCAAGTGAACGTGAAATCAAGCAAGTGTGAGTTCAAACAATCAATTGTTAAAACAAGTTCAAGCGAGTGTGCAACAATCAATCAAACATCAAGCGAGCGAGTTCTACAAATACAGCAAGTATTAAAAGCAAGCAAGTGTGAGTTCCAAAAAGCTCATATCATGAAATTCAGTTGTTAAAGATTCTTAACAATTTGATCCTCTCAACTGCTGAAGACATGGTGCAAATTAGCAAATCAACTCTTGTTGATATTCAAGTGAATCTTCAACATGCACATGAAACGATTGAGTTCCTTCAACTGGAGTCGCAACTACAGAGAAATGAGTTGCAAGAGAAGCATGTTGCTTCCAAGTCTTTGACCAATCCAAAGATAACTGATCATTCGACTTCATCCATCCAACTAGCTTCAAGTGTTGAAGTTGTTTCAATTCAACTTTCTTCCAAACCCATCATCAAGCCATGGGAAGAAATTCAAAGTAATAGAAATCGACGCAGCTTAGGATATGTCAAAGATAAAAACAACTTACATATCCATGATTATTCAAAGCCCATTCAGTTCATCAGTGTTGGATTATGTGAACAAATCACCTCAGTAAGTTCTCATCAACTTGTAGACTGACGTCAATGTACACAAACTCAAGTTGCAGACAAACTGAAATGTTCTCATTGTCAAAGAACTGGTCATCTGGAAGATCAGTGTTTTGATCTCCATCCTTGTCACCATTGTGGCAAAAAGAATCATACATCAGAGAAATATTGCAACCAACAATAGTCAGCCAGATTAAAGATCAATTATTCATGGATTGATCCATGGGAATGGTCATTCACAGCAAAAGATTGTACAAGTTTTACAATTGGATTCACTCACACATATTGCAGCCAGCAGTCAAATGAAGATGGTACTCTCATGCAGTTGAACGAGGGAGTACAACAGTGAAACTCTCCTACACCTGAAGGGGGGAGTTCAGATATCAAATGCAGATGATTGTCTCTCATTTCAGTTGACAAAGGGGGGAAAATGTTAATGAAAGTGACAAGTGGTTGTCAGACTAAAAGTCTCGACAACATCAGCAAAGCAGCCAGTGGGCATCTACATCCGCCAATGGGCGATCATCATCAACAAATACACCAGTGGGCGTTCATCAAATTGTGTCAGTGGAAAACGAATGTTTTTTTCAAGCAAAGGACAGGTGGATCCTTTTGTGGCTTGGCACATGATGGAGTTGTCAAGCGACATTCAGAGATGAATCAGACATGCAGCTGATTCATGTTCTCTTTAGATTTGAGTTTTTTTCAGCATCTAGCTTTGGCGGTTTTTCAGGAAAATGTTTTTTTGAGGATCAACTTGAGAACTTGGAAGATGGTTCCTTGTTCATTTTGGATTTATCTTTGAGAGGGGGACTGTTAGCCTCACTCTCTTAAAAATCAATAATAAATCCAATTAAATAAATAAAATCATGAGAATTCTTTAAAGCAAGGATTCTAGTTTGGATGAGAGATTCTCTCCAACTAGCTCCCCTAAATTAGTGTGTAAGTTGAGAAATTGTCTCAACCAAGTGAGTCTAAGGTAGACGCACTATCTTAAGACCACTTGATCATGTATTTAAATGTATTATTAAATTATTTGAATAAGAAAGAATTACATGAGCATGAGAGACCACATGATGGCTCTCTGCCTTTTCCGCCAATTTATTGTTATGTGTGTTAATTTGCTATGCATATGGTTATATGGTTGTGTGATTCTTCTTCAGATGATAAGATGAGCTATGAGCTAATTGAGTACCCAAACAAGAAAATAATTCTGCCCAAAAAATTCCTGTGAAAATGGGATCCTTGTCGCTTACAATAATCTTTGGGTTTTCATGTACCTTTTGAATTGTTTCCATAAATGAAATAGCAACTATATTGGCTTTAAATGTTTGAGATATTGCACAAAAGTGTGCATACTTGGTAAGTCTATCAACTACCACCATCTGACACTCTTTCCTTCGGACTTGGGTAAACTTGTGATAAAATCCATTGAGACCTCCTCCCGACATTTACTTGGAATGGCTAAAGGTTGTAACAGACCCGAGGTCTTAATTGTCTCAACTTTATTTTTTGGTAAACCAAACATTCTGCCACAAACTTTCGAATATCAAATTTAAGGCCATCCAAAAAAAATCCTTCTTGACCATGTGGTAAGTTTTTATAAATACTGAGTGTCCTCCTAAAGGAGGGGTGTGAAATTCCAAAAGAATCTTTTGTTTGAGTTGGGAATTCTTACAAAGATATAAGTGATTTTTGTACCATAGTGAATCATTTTTCCAGCTAAATGTATCACATGTACTGGGATCTTGCTGCAAATTTTGAATGAGTGTCCACACTTCTTCAACATTCCTCCGTTCATCTCTTGCTTCAGTTATCCAATATGGTTGGATAATAGAAATGGAATGAAGAAATGCTTCCACATCCTCATCCTTTCTTGAGAGTGCATCTGCAACAACATTTTTCTTCCCTTTTTGTAGATGATTTCAAATTCATAACCCAACATCTTTGTGACCCATTTTTGTTGCTCTTCTATAGATAATCTTAGTCCCAAAAAGTATTTAAGGCTATCATGATCTATTTTAACTTGAAGTGTCTTCCCATTAAGTAAGTTCATCATTTCTTTATTGCATGTAGTATTTCCAACATTTCCTTCTCATAAATATGTTTGTGTAAATACTTTCCGTTGATTGGACAGATTTCAAAAGTAATGGGTCTTCCTTCTTGCATTACAAAAACATCAATTCCATTTCTTGAGGCATCACATTCCACAATAAATATTTTTGTGAAGTCTGGCGTAGCTAAGACAAGTACTTGGCACATTTCCTCTTTAAGATGTTCAAAGGCCTTAGTTTCTTCTAGAGTCAAACAAATGCATATTTCTTCAGTACTGTTGTTAGAGGTGTTGTTATTCTCCTATAACTCTTAACAAAATTGTGATAATACCTTGTCAATCCAAGATATCCTCGAATATTCTTTATGGTTGTAGGACTTTTCCATTCCTTAATGGCTTCAATTTTGTTAGGGTCTACCATAACACCCTCATGAGATAAATATGACCCATATATTCCACCTCTTGTACTCCAAAGAAACATTTGGAATTGTTTGCATATAATTGTTTCTCCTCTAATATTTTGAGCACCCTGTCAACATTTTGAACATGATCCTTCCAAGACTTGTTGTAGATTAGTATATCATAAAAAATACTAACACAAATCTTATAAGGAAGGGTTTGAAAATGGAATTAATCAAACCTTGAAATGTGGAAGGTGCATTGGTAAGTCCAAAAGGCATGACGAAAAATTCATAATGACCCTCATGATTTCTATATGTTATTTTGGAAATGTCGTCAATATTCATTCTAATTTGATGATTTCCAAGAGGAAGATCCAACTTGGTGAAGTAAAGTGCTCCATGTAATCCATCCAACAATTAATGAATGACAAGAATGGGAAATTTATCTTTAATAGTGAGCTTGTTGAGCTAACTATAATTTGCACACATGCGCAATGATCCATCCTTCTTGTGCACCAATACTAATGGAGCAAAGTAAAAACTTTGACTAGGTTGAATTATACCGGCCTCTAGCATTTATGCAACCATATGTTCAATTTCACTCTTTTGGTAATAGGGATGTTTGTAAGGCTTGATGTTTAGAGGAAAACTTCCTAGAATAAAATGAATAGCATGATCATGATCACGAATAGGTGGGAGGCCTTTGGGAGTCTCAAATACCTTCGAATGATTATCCAAGACTTTTTGGAGATTTGAAAAAATAGATTATTTCTATGTTTGAACCTCTAGTGAGAATAATTGTGCAATTACGCCATGTTCTTTATTTATAATCTTTGACATTTCATTAGAGTAGATTATCTTTCCTAGTTTCCTTGTGATACCCATCAATTCAACCTCCTTTCCTTCCCACAAAAAAATCAAGAAAAGTTCTTAAAATTAAATGTTATCGTACCCAAAGAATGTAACCATTGGATTCCTAATACAAAATCAGCAACGCCCATTGGAATGGAAAGCATTGGACTATTCAATACATATTCCCCCATGGTTATCTTGATATTATGGCACTTTCCAGAGCAATTTATAGCTCCTCCATTTGTTGTTGGTCAATAATTGTCATTGATGTTAATATGAGCACTGATGAAGACAATGATGACATGGATTATTTTTTAAGGTCACACTTGAGTCCTAATGAAGAAGCCTTTGTCCTAATGAAACCCTATCTATATGATGTCCTTGTTCTTGATGAAGAAGCACTCCCTTATTCCTAGATTCATGAACAGTCATAAAAAAAAATATTTTTATTGACATTTTGAGACATCATTTTAAAATGACTCTTTCACTAGCTTGTAGAGGACATTTTCCCCTTTCCAACAAGCTCTTACTCATCCCCTAACTCTTCTTAGTTTGTGAGAAAATGATTTTTTTAAATGATATAATATACTCTTCACCCTAGCCAACCTAAGCCTACTTGTATAAGTCAGCTTCACCACCATGAGATGTGTCCCTTCATTTATGATTGAAAATCAATATAAATACAAGTCTAAACACTTCATTTCAAATCATCATTCGGTGAAGATCATTACAAATATATTCCACAGCTCACAACTCATGAACCAGGTGTTAGCGCTTGAATTTGGCCTCAGGCTGAAAAAGACAAAATCCAAGGCAACATCAAACCACTTAGCCTCGTAGCTAGCCCTCAGGGGAAAGGAGAGGGCTCTCTCCGGGTCTATCTCAGAAAAAGGTCTTCAAAGGGCTGAGATGACCAATAAAGAACACTGATTTTAGGCTAGTAAACTAATAGGGAAAGTTTGATTTCAAATTTTTAGGGTTTTGTTGGAAAACTGAGCACGGCAATTTTGGGTGCGGGGATAAGACACAGTTTTTGCAGAGGTCTTTTTGGGGCAAGGTAGGAGATTGTCTTGATGCCTTTGAAATAAGTGAATGGATAGATATGACTAGTGAGGAGCTAAGGAGAGAAAGAAACCATCGAGAGTTCTCCTTAAACAGATGAAAACATAGATATTAAGCAAACTTAAAGGCAGAGCATAGAAACCATGAATTCTACCTTAACACTTCATTTACTTAATTTGCAGAAGAGAAGAGTAGGAAAATGATACACATAAAAAACTTACAAGTACATGAGAGAAACACACCATCAACACAAATCACCACAGGAATCCCAAATAGTGTTGCAAAACCCTGGTCTTTCCTTTGCCAAAATTGCAGAGATACAAAGAGTAATACAATCTAAGCTTATCCCTCAAGAGTCCAACCATGAAAATGACTAAGAAAGTACATAATATAGGCAAGCTAACACATTTCCTTGCCTCTAGGGGTCGAGCTCATCATCCTAGGAGCTGTTTCAACCAATTCTAAACTGAGCACTACAATCTAGGCAATCAAAACAACTTGCCTCTATAAGTTAGGAAACCAATTCATTCATTAATTTTTTGCTATTTTATGAATGAATCTTCTAGCATAGGTAAAAAAAGTGTCATGTCAACATAAAATTACATCAATTACATCAAGGAGGATGAAAAATCCCACCAAAAAGTCAAAACTGGTCAAATGCTGCGTTTTCCTGAGCTGAAGGTGAAAAATTGAGAAAATGTCCTGATGCGTAGCGCACAATTTCTCAACGCATAGCGCTCCTTTGAGCCCCCTTTTGGGGCACTTCTCGGCATCCAAATGAGTCAAAAGTGGACTTTTTGGAAAGGTCTAGATGTCGACTCTCCAGCCCAAGTGGAATTTCTCAATTTGGTGCCCATTTGCCCCTCCAAAAATGCAATCTCCCAAGACTGCTTCCTGTGTGTCCAAAAAGTGGCAGAAGGTCATTTTTTGCTTGTTTTTTGACCTTTTGAGGGCCCAAACCTCAATGAAATGTCTTGGCAGTGGCTGAGCAAGTGTAATTTGTCATGAAAAATCCAAAAATTCTGAGTTTTTGTGAAATGGACCTCCCCAACTTCAGGGTAGCGCACGGCGCGCTACGCGTTGAGGGCAAAAACCTGTTTTTAGCAAAAAAAATCAAAATTGCTCCAAATTTTCTGAATTTTGAGCTGGGGGTGTATCATTGAGCACCATGCTCCTTCAAGGTGGCTTCAGCCAAAATCTGAAGTGGATCGGGCCTTTTTCTCCGTTTTAGTGCCTTGGCCAAGCGTGCTTTAAGTACCTTCATTTTCGCTTTGCACACATGCATGCGGGCCCAATAATGATTCTTCATGTGGCGGAGCATATCTTTGTCCCTATTTGCCTTGGCTAGAAACTTCTCTAAATGAGTATTCACCCGAATGAGCATAGACCCTTGCTCAATAGGTGTCAAATCACCGGGTCTCTTGCGAGCCAAGTTCCGGTCTTCTCGGATCCTCCGCAACTCATCAAGAGTGTGTTCATCCTCTAACTGTTTGTTGCGCTGCTCTAAGTATGTGATTTTCCAATTTTCCATTTCCAACTTCTGCTGCAACAAGTCATTTTCAGCCTTTTGTTGCTGAATGATCTCCTTTAACTCTAAGCTAGGAGAGCTGATATCAAGGTCAATACTATCTATGTCTGGATCACCTGATGGCCCCTCATCAATCATGGGCTGCTTGCCTCTCTCCTGTACCTGTGCTGCTGTCGAAAGCGAGGCCCCTTCCACCTGATGTGGAGATAACACTCGCTGTGCTGACGAAGAAGGCGAGACCCCTTCCACCTGGTGTGGAGATAATACTCATCGTGCAGATGCAAATAAGGCCCTGTGGCCTCTCTGATATGTAACACATGCTGGAGTGCTGACATGCTCGGGCTCTGGAATGTGAAACTGCTGTGAAGGCCCTCCCTCATCATGGACAATCTCAAGAGGTGGCTGTGGCACCATGAAGAAGTCGTGAGAAATGAAGTCTTCCCAAGCAATACCCTGCTGTGCCAACTGATGCATCACTATGATCTCGATCAGTGCATAATGATATATACTCTTGTGTTGCTATGCAGGGTTCTTCCTTTGCACTACGGGCACCATCTTCTCTATATTTCGGCACATGAAAAATGGAATGTTCATCATTCGTACCCGGGTGAAATGCATCAACAAACGGATATGGTATGAATATAAACGTGAAAATCTGCCCTCACAAGTGAAATAGCGCATAATGAGCCTCATCAAGGGTGCATACTCATCCCTTAGGAATCTGAAAGGAAAAACAGCAGTTAGGTGTCTCATGCACCCGGGTTTGATACATGGTTGATAATGAAATCTTTCTAGCTGTTGGCGCTTGTTCCACTCTTCCCCAACATTTGGTATCCCGGTGGCTTGAGCAACAATTTCAGGTGATAGGGTGAAATCCACTCCTGCAAGGTTCACATGACCATTGTGCAAATGTAGGACAAACAAGCGGACTAGTTCTCTGTGGTGTTGAATTTGTGAGATCCTCTCACAATATCCAAAGCATGATTGATACTGAAAACATGTCATTGCAAGTGGACAAGCTTGCAACTGAGCCAGAGAAGTGGGCCCCTCCCTGACATGCCGACCACCCTTACCACCCTTGTGATGCCTCCTTGGCACTTCTACCTCCGGTGTTGAATCACTGTCATAACTCTGTTGATAATCTGATTCGGTTTCTGACATGGTTTTGAAGGCAAGCTGGCTGAAATGTATTGCTGACTTTGCACCCAATTAACTGATGTTTGACTTTTTCAAATTTTGTCACCAAGGGGACATAAATACAAGGGAATTGTTAGGGATAGGGGAACATGAGGGAGTTAGGGACAATAAACATAAAGAAGGAATTTAGGGAAGGCAACATGGGAAATCACAAAATTGTGGGATTTTAAGGTGAAGTAGGGTTTGGGAATTTAGTAGGTTTTAGGGCTTTTAGAGAGGAAAATTATGAAATTTTATGGGAAAATTTGAAGGAGAATGTTGATGAAAATGAGGGAAAAGAGGGATCACAAATGGGCAACCTTGGATAGCAAAAAAAATTTGAAACCCTAGCACCATTAAGACTTTAAATCTTCCACAGCAATGTAGGGTTTTGACTTCTCATTTTCATGGCATTTAAACATATTAATTTCTCATTCATCTTGCAAAACCAAATCTAGCCATGGAGGAGAGGCCTACCTGCAAATTGCTTGAGAAAAAAGTGGATTTGGTAGCTTGCTGACAATTTGTTGGGCAAAAAACCCAACGCGTAGCACGCCTCGCCCAACGCGTAGCGCCCCTCTGACGCGTAGCGCACGTGAAAATTTGTTTTGAGAAAGGCAGCCTGATGCGTAGCGCGCCCTCCCTGATGCGTAGCGCGGCTCTGAAACTGCCCAATTTTCTCAAAAACTCTTGAAATCACCTTTGCAAGGATTCACTTAGCTTGTGAGAGGCAAATGAGTTGCTAATGAAGAGTGATGTGCTTTTATAGGCTTCCTTTAGATTTTATTTTCCCAAAACCCACTTTATAATGTTCGAGTGTTGACACTTTTTTTTGAATTAATTGGCTCTGACTTTTGGTTTCCTTTCTTTGAAAAATTGGTTGAAATGATGATTTCTTCTGAAAATTTTTGCAGGGATAGCTTCCAAGATGCTTTGGCAAAGGAGACCAAGGTTGCGCTTCGACATTTGGAGAATTTGAAATTTTGACAATTTTTACAAAAACGAGATAATGACCTTTATTTTTCAAAAACAGAGTTTTGAAAACAAGGTGAAAATTTAGCTGTACAATAGTGAGAATTATTGAAATGATGTTTTATGAAGGACATCCCTCTGGCCTGCTGGTCCTTTATGACCTCTCAAGACAAAAATTGACTCAACCCTAGACCTAAGACCTCGAAACTTAAAGCAAGATGAATGACCCTTTGAAGATTTTATTAACTTAAACAAACCTGAACCAGCAGTGCCAAATATGAGGGGAATAAAAGACACATCCACCGGGATTATGGCATGCCTAACGGAATGCAACATGATCACACTGATGGGACACCTAATCATGAAATGCAAAGAGCTTTGATCTCTGGTGGAGGGCTACTAGACCGACTCTAACACCAGGGACACCGAGAAGGATTTAAAGAATTATTGTTTGGGTTATATCTTAGATTGAACAAGGAGGAGTACAGACCTCGATTCGTTGTATATACTAGTAACCTGTGATAGGAAATTTAGAGCTCGGATATGTGCTAGGGCTCAGAACCTTATGAAGAGAAGCAGACCTCTTGTGGCTCGAATTTGTTGTTATATTATAGATCGGATTGTTGGACAAACACATGAACCTTGGACCAATGAAATAGAGACTTCGATATACTTTTTGTGGGGCATACCTTTCAAGATCTTGGACAATCACTTGTGAACTAAATCTCGGATAGACCTCATCACTAACTTGTGGAAGAATCACGAAAATTAAGAACATTTTTTAGAAGTGTCATGTTATGCTCTTGACCTATGAGAAGATACCAGAATACCAAATATGCGAAGAAATATACCCAGAACACAAAACAATGAGAAATAACAACATGTATTTTATTATTCAGAAAGGAAAGCAATGTTCACTTGCCTCTTCGAGGGGGCAACCTCCAATAGAGCTGGGCTCGATTACAAAATAAGACACGACGCTCCTCAAGGGGAGTCTCTATCCTTTATATAGGATTCATACATGCAATACCATGGGTCAGTACCATGGTTCTTATTAATACCATCTATCTAATACCATAGTCCATTTGCAACTAACTATGGTCCCTTCTTTGAATGCGGGTCAACCACCTACAATTATTAATATGGGCTTTATTGACTCTTTAACTAACTATAACTATGACTCGACCCTATTACATAAATAAGGGGGTTAGGTTTGGACACTAACATGCCCTCCCCATAAAAATAGCCTTTTCCTTAAGGCTAAAGCTACAGAAACTGTGTTATGAAACCAGCCCAAGAAAAGGTAGAAAAGATATATCAACGACTTAGAATTCAGCCTCTTCGAGAGGGCAACCTCCTTTACATTACATAAATGAACAATTCTTGGATGATTCAAATGACAAAACCTCCTTTCTATATATAGGAGTCGAAGGAGTCACAATATAACCCAGCTGACCTAACAATAATAATATAAAGCCACAAAAATAACAATAGAGGGATTCTATGGGGCGCAATAATAACAATATGGGGGCAATAGGGGCACAAAAATATTAATAAGGGGTATAACTACAATAGTAATGGGGTAATCACTAGTATTATAGGGACCCAACATGCCCCTCTCCTTCAAAAAAGTGTTGTCCTCAACGCTTGAGTAGTTCCGGATACTTCTGTATAAAATTTTCATCCTCCCATGTGGAATCTTCAGCGGATAACTTCTTCCACTTGATAAGATACTCCGAAATTGATCGATTTTGTAGCTATCGAGTTCTTGTTTCTGTGATTGCTTCCGGTTCTAATATAATTTTTCCTTCCTCGTCAAGTTCTGGCAATGTTGTTTGAACTAGGAGCTTGTTGCCTATAACCTTCTTTAAACATGAAACATGGAAAACTGGGTGCAATCGAGAAGCTGCAGGAAGCTCCAATTTGTATGCCATAGTACCAATCTTTTGCAACACCTTGTACGGACCATAATACTTTGGTGATAATTTATTATCCTTCTTAGCTTGCTTGAGGGACATTTGCTTATATGGTTGTAGCCGTAGGAATACCCAATCACCTACATCAAAACTTCTTTCACTTCGATGTTGATCTACCTGTTGTTTCATTATATTCTGTGCCAACACGAGGTTATCCTTTAAGAGTTGGAGGACTTGTTGTTGATGTTCGATGTGATGTTCCACTGCCTGAACCTTAGAATTTTCTCTTAAATATGATGTGATGGATGGTGGTTGATACCCATAAAGTGCCATAAATGGGGTCATTTTTGTTGCTGTATGGAAGGAAGTGTTATACCACCATTCAGCGAGAGGCAACCATTTGACCCATTGTGTTTGTTTATCAGATACAAAGCAATGAAGATATCCTTCCAAACATTTGTTTACTATCTCAGTTTGCCCATCATATTTAGAATGATAATATGAGCTATGAGCTAACTGAGTACCAAGACAAGAAAATAATTATGTCCAAAAATTTCCAATGAAAATGGGATCTCTATCACTTACAATAATCTTTGGGTTTCCATGTAGCTTTTGAATTGTTTCCATAAATGCAGTAGAAACTGTACTGGCTTTAAATGGATGTGATAATGCACAAAAGTGTGCATACTTGGTAAGTCTGTCAACTACCACCATGATGACACTCTTTCCCTCAGACTTGGGTAAACTTGTGATAAAATCCATTGAAACCTCCTCCCAACGTTGGCTTGGAATGGATAAAGGTTGTAATAGACCCGGTGTCTTAATTGTTTCAACTTTATTTTGTTGGCAAACCAAACATTCCGCCACAAACTTTTGAATATCTGATTTAAGGCCATCCCAAAAAAATTCCTTCTTAACCCTGTGGTAAGTTTTTAAAAATCCTGAGTGCCCTCCTAAGGGAGAAGTGTGCAATTCCATAAGAATCTTTTGTTTTAGCTGGGAATTCTTACAGAGGTATAAGCGATCTTTGTACCATAACGAATCATTTTTCCAGCTAAATGTATCAAACATACTGGAATCTTGTTGTAACTTTTGAATAAGTGCCCACACTTCTTCGTCATTCTTCCATTCCTCCCTTGCTTCGTTTATCCAATCTGGTTGGATAATAGAAATGGCGCACAACAATGCTTCCACATCCTCATCCTTTCTTGAGAGTGCATCTGCCACCACATTTTGCTTCCCTTTTTTGTAGATGATTTCAAAGTCATAACCCAACATCTTTGTGACCCACTTTTGTTGCTCTTCAGAGGATAATCTTTGTTCTAAAAAGTATTTAAGGCTATCATGATCCATTTTTACCTTGAAGTGTCTTCCCATTAGGTAGGGTCGCCATTTCTTAAGTGCATGGAGTATTGCCAACATTTCCTTCTCATAAATAGCTTTGCTTAAAAAATTTCCTTTGATTGGACGACTTTCAAAAGCAATGGGTCTTTCATCTTGCATTAGAACAGCACCAATTCCATTTCCTGAAGCATCACATTCCACAATAAAGGTTTTTGTGAAGTCCGGTGTAGCTAAGACCGGTGCTTGGCACATTGCCTCTTTAAGATGTTCAAAGGCCTTTGTTGCTTCCGGAGTCCATGAAAATGCATCTTTCTTCAATAATGTTGTTAGAGGTGCTGCTATTCTCCCATAATTCTTAACAAACTTGCGATAATACCCTGTCAACCCGAGAAATCCTCGCAGATGCTTTATGGATGTGGGGATTTTCCATTCCTTAATGGCTTTAATTTTGCTAGGGTCTACCTTAACTCCTTCATGAGATACAATATGACCCAGATATTCCACCTCCTGGACTCCAAAGAAACATTTGGATATTTTTGCATATAATTTTTTCTCCTCCAATAGTTGTAGCACCCTGTCAACATGTTCAACATGATCCTTCCAAGACTTTTTGTAGATTAGTATATCATCAAAAAATACTAACACAAATTTTCTAAGGAATGGTTTGAAAATTGAATTCATCAAACCTTGAAATGTTGAAGGTGCATTGGTAAGGCCAAAAGGCATGACCAAAAATTCATAATGACCCTCATGAGTTCTAAATGTTGTTTTCGGAATGTCTTCAGTCTTCATTCTGATTTGATGATATCCTGAACGAAGATCCAACTTGGTGAAGTAAATTGATCCATGCAATTCATCCAGTAATTCATCAATGACGGGAATGGGGAACTTATCTTTAATAGTGAGCTTGTTGAGCTCCCTATAATCCGGACACATGCGCCATGATCCATCCTTCTTGTGCACCAATACTATTGGAGCAAAGAAAGAACTTTGACTCGGTTGAATTATACCAGCCTCTAGCATTTCTGCAACCATACGTTCAATTTCACTCTTTTGGACATAGGGATATCTGTACGGCCTGATGTTTGGAGGAACACTTCCTGGAATCAGATGAATAGCATGATCATGATCACACATAGGTGGGAGACCTTTGGGAGTCTCAAATACCTTGGAATGATTGTCCAGGACTTTTTGGAGATCTGGAGAAATAGATGATTCCGATGTGGAAACATCTAGCGAACATAATTGTGCAATTACACCTCTTTGTTCCTTTTTTAGAAGCTTTGTCATACCATTAGAGCTGATTATCTTTCCTGGTTTCCCTGCAATACCCCTTAATTCAACTTCCTTTCCTTCCGTAGAAAATTTGATGAAAAGTTCTTGAAAATTAAAAGCTATTGTACCCAAGGATTGTAGCCATTGGACTCCTAGTACAACATCAACACCTCCCATTGGAATGGAAAGCATTGGGCTAGTCAATACATATTCTCCCATGGATAGCTTGATATTATGGCACTTTCCAGAGCAATTTATTGTTCCTCCATTTGCAATCATCACTTGACACTCTGGTGCTGGATATAGGAAGCAATTCAATTCTTTTGCTACCTTACAATGAATAAAATTGTGGGTGCTTCCTGAATCAATCAACACTATTACCTTTTTCTTCTTGATTTGTCCTTCTATCTTGATGGTTTGAGGAGTGGTAATTCCCGCCAATGCATTACAAGATATGGTCGGATTTATTTTTTCTTCATCTAGGCTTTGTTCCTGGAGTATATCCTCTTCTTTTGACCTTTCTTGCTCCTTTTCTTCTTCCTCTTCACAATCTATGTAGAATAATTTCTTCTCAGCACACTTATAACCTTTAGTGTATTTGCTATCACAACTGTAACAAAGCCCTTTTGCTCTTTTTTCTTCCAATTGTTGTGGTTTCAACCTTATAGGTTGTGGAAGACTAGGGGCAACAACACTTCCGTCTTTATAGTTGTGAGTGGTATGCTTCCTGGTTGCCATAATTTTGCTTTCCATTTTTCTTGCTAACCTGAATGCCTTCTCTAATGAATCAGGTTCCCAAAGGCGAACATCATGTTGGGTATTATCCTTTAAAGACCCTATGAACACATCAATCCTATGCTCCTCTAGAATATCTTTTACCCTTATGTTCAATTTTTGGAACTCCTCAATGTGCTCCATTATTGAACCCTTTTGTTTGAGACTTATCAATTGGCTAAAAAAAGTGTTGCTTTTTGTATCCTCATAATGTGCTATCAATTCTTCCGTAAAAATTGCCCAAGTGATAAATTGTTTATGAGAGCAAATCCATTGATACCATACAAATTGATTTGGTTCCAAATATGAAGTTTCCATATGTACCTTTTTGTGTGTTTTGCACATTATTGAGATCGAAGAATTGCTCCATCTGTAATATCCATGTGGCGGGATCCTTGCCATCAAACTTCCTCATATCGATTTTTGGAATATGGTGAGTCTTCGATCCAACATTAGAGTCTATGGAATCATGATTAACATTTCTTTTGTTCTCATTATGAGTTTCCTTTAGTACCCTTTCACCATTAGTGACCATTTCTTGTAGCAACTTATTCATATTTATCTTCAATTCTTCCATCTTATCATCCATGCCATCCATTTTAGCGTCCATACCATTCACCTTAGCTTCCATGCCATCCATCTTAGCTTCTACGCCTTTCTTTAAACAATCCATCTTAGCTTCTACACCTTTCTTTAAACCATCCATCTTAGCTTCTACATCTTTCCTTAAACCATCCATCTTAGATTCTGTTGCTTTTTGTGCAAGTGACACTTGTTGCACTTGTTCTTGTAATTTTGATATATCATATAGCATTTCTTCTTCTTCTTCATGAGTCATGCTAGAGATTTCAGGTTCCTTACTAGGTGTTTGCATTTTCTTTCCTCGGGGCATCAGTTACGAATAATAATGCTCTACTAGCTTTTTGAATTCCTTCAAAATAAATTTTCAAACCACTCTTAAGCAAAAATTTAAAAGAATCTACACATCTTTTTTTCACTTTGTAGGAGCTCGATATTGCCTCTGATGTATCTCTGTAATTTCAGATCATCTAGTTCTGAAATTGCAAGCTGTGGTAGCCCTCTGTGTCCTCTTTCCAATGCCACCAGTCTGATCCAATTTGGATTCTCCAAGGAAGAGTTATGTGAAATCTCCCAAAGTGACATGATTATAGACTAGTTCAGTAGAGCGAACTTGTATGACGTGCCACGAGTCACTGTTTCGTCCTTTGGCTCTAAAAAATATATACAAGAAACTACAGTCCGTCCTCTTTCTGTACCTTCTTACGAAATTTCAATCAAATGCTCAGGGAAAAGTTATGATGATTTTCCCCAGGTCACCTGTTTGGAATGTAATTCAGGAGTCTGCAAAAAGACCAACTTCCTCAGATCATATCTCCACAAATATAGCGCAAAACGCTCTGAAATTCAGATCCGAGATTCAGCACAATGTCTTCTCAAATGGGTTTTTTTTTTTAGCTTCTGAAACGTTGCAGAAAAAAAGTTATAGCGAAAATTCCACGATGACCTGTTTGGAGCAGCGAAAGCCTAGAATCCAAAGCTCTGATACCAAATGTTATGAAACCAGCTCAAGAAAAGATAGAAAAGATAGATCAACACCTTAGAATTCAGCCTCTTCGAGGGGGCAACCTCCTTTACATTACATAAATGAACAATTCTTGGATGATTCAAATGACAAAACCTCCTTTCTATATATAGGAGTCTAAGGAGTCACAATATAACCTAGCTGACCTAACAATAATAATATAAAGCCACAAAAATAACAATAGAGGGATTCTATGGGGCACAGTAATAACAATATGGGGGCAATAGGGGCACAAAAATATTAATAAGGGGTATAACTACAATAGTAATGGGGTAATCACTAGTATTATAGGGACCCAACAAACTGCTGAAGAACAATGGTTGGTTCCCAGGTTGCATCTTCTGGAGAGGTGTCTTTCCACTTGACGAGGACTTCCTTGATTGTGCGGTCACGCAGGTGTCGTTCTCGCGTGTCAAGGACCTGTTCAGGTTGGAGCCAAATTGAACCTTGTTCATCCAATTCCAGTAGATTGGTTTGAATTCTGCAATGGTTCCCAACCACTTTCTTGAGGCATGAGACATCGAAGACGGGATGGATTTTTGCAGTGGATGGCAAGGCTAACTTGTAGGCTACTTCTCTGATGCGCTGAAGTATTTGATACGGTTGTAGAATTTTGGAGATAAGTTCTGACAACCCTTGTCTTTGAGTGATGTTTGCTTATATGGTTGCAGCCTCAAGAATACCTAATCCCCTTCTTGAAATTCCTGCTTTGAACGATGTTGTTCTCCCTGTTGCTTCATGTGATTTTGAGCTTGATGGAGATTCTCTTTGAGGTGGGCCAGCATGGTTGCATGGTTCTATAGGATTTGATCCACTGCTTGTACCTTCGAGCATCCCTGGATATAAGAAGTAGGTGAAGGAGGGAGTTGACCATAAACGGCTTCATATGGAGTCAATTTGGTGGTGGCATGATAGTTAGTATTATACCACCATTCGGTTAGAGGTAACCATTGTACCCATAGATGTTGCTTTTCTGAAGTGAAACACCTGAGGTAGGTCTCCAGAAATTTGTTAACTGCTTCAGTTTGACCATCAGTTTGGGGATGATAGGAAGTACTGAGTTATAGTTTGGTACCTTGTAGCCTGAAGAGTTCTTGCCAATAGTTACTGGTGAAGATCAGGTCACGATCAAACACAATGGAAGTGGGCATGCCATGCAATTTGAAGATCTGGTCCATGAAAGATTGAGCCACCAAAGTTGGTGTAAAAGGGTGGGGTAGGGCGCAAAAATGAGCATACTTAGAAATTCTGTCCACAACCACCATGATGACTTACTTGTTGCTGACTTTGGAAGACCAGTAACGAAATCCATAGAAACCTCCGTCCAAATTGAGGCAGGGATGGGAAATGGATGTAATGTGCCTGAGGATTTGATTGTTTCTCCTTTGTGGCGCTAACACACATCACACTCAGCTACAAAATTAAGAATGTCATTTTTCATGCCTGTCCAAAAGAATGAACGTCAAGTGCGAGCATAAGTCTTCTAAAAGCCTGAATGGCTTGCAGTGGGAGATGAGTGCAACTCTACCAAAAATGTGACTTTTGAGGGTGGATGTTGGTGATATCACTACTTTATCCTTGTAGTGAAGAATCTCATCCTGCCAAGAGTAGCCCGCTGTGGAATTTGGATCCGTCTGCAATTTATTAATGAGTTGGGAGAGCGAAGGATGTGAAAGCCATTCCTTGTAAGCGTCTTCCATCCACTCTGGAATGGGAAGAGAGATTGCTAACAGGGTGCTTTCCTCCTGAAACTGGCGTGATAAAAAATTTGCTATGGAATTTTCGTGCCCTTTCTTGTAAATTATCTCATAATCATATCCCAACATTTTGGCTAGCCATTTATTTTGTTGTGGCGAGGATAGGCGTTGCTCCAAAAAATATTTAAGGCTTTGATGGTCTGTGCAGATTTGGAAACGCCACCCCAATAAGTATGGTCGCTTGGTATCCACTACATGTAAGATGGCCATCATCTCCTTCTCATAGGTAGATTGTCACATATTTTTCCCACTTAATTGTTTGCTAGTGAAGGCCAAGGGTCAACCTTCCTGCATTAAGACAGCTCCAATACCCGTACTTGAAGCATCACATTCAATCACAAAAGGTTTGGTGAATTCGGGTAATGCCAATACGGGAGTGGAACACATGGCATTTTTTAGAGCTATAAATGCCTATTGTGCTTCATCATTCCAGAGGAATGAATTTTTCTTGAGAAGGTGAGTGAGGGGTCTAGCAATGCAACCATAATTGCCGACAAATTTGCGATAGTAGCCAGTGAGACCCAAAAATCCTCTCAAACTCTTCAAGGTATTTGGTTGAGGCCAATCCTGCATTGCCTCGATCTTTTTGGGATCCACCCTGACACCTTCACGCCCCACAATGTGGCCCAAATACTCAACTTCTTCCATGCCAAAAGAGCACTTGGACAATTTGACAAATAATTTATGCTTCCGGAGCAATTGCAAGAGTAGATCTACATGCTGAAAATGTTTTTCCCAAGTGAGGTTGTAGATGAGGATGTCATCAAATATAACAAGGACAAATTCTCTGAGATATGGTTTGAGTAGGTGATTCATGAGGCTCTTAAAAGTGGATGGGGCATTACAGAGACCAAATGGCATGACCAAGAATTCATAATGGCCTTCATGAGTTCGGAAAGCAATCTTTGGAATGTCTACTTCCTTCATGCAAATTTGGTGATAGCCCGAGTGAAGTTTGAGCTTAGTAAAGAATTGAGCCCCATTTAGTTCATCCAGAAAATAATCAACAATTGGGATGGGAAATTTATCTTTGACCGTTAGCTTGTTGAGGGCCCTGAAGTCTGGACACATATGCCATTCCCCATCTTTCTTGAGCACCATGACCACAGGAGATGAATAAGGACTAATGTTAGAACGAATGACACCAGCTTCCAAGAGTTCCTTGACGATTCTTTCAATTTCATTATTTTGTGCGAAAGGATATCTATATGGGCACACATTTGGTGGTTGTGCCCCTAAGACCAAAGTAATGCTATGATCATGTTCCCCTCTCGAAGGTGGAGGCTCATGAGGCTTGTTAAAGACCTGCAAATGGTTGTTTAATACCTGTTGCATATTAGGATGAATATGAAGAGAAGTGGGTTCGAAGGCCTGGATGGCATTAAATTAGGCTATAACTCCATGGTGGCCCTTTTTTAACAATTTTTCCATCCTATGCGAGCTGATGATAGAAGGAGCACCTGCCTAGAGTCCGCAAAGGGTATGTGTGTGGTTATTCTGCTTAAAGCTCATATATAACTCCTAGAAATCCATTGTGATTGGGCCAAGTGTGCGGAGCCATTCAGCACCCAAGACAATGTCACACCCACCCATGTTGATGGCAAACATGTGGGTCTTTAGGTGATAATCCCCCATTTGAAGTTTGACATTTTCACAGCGGCCTTCACATTTCATTGTCCCCCCATTAGCAATCTGGACCTGGAAATTAGAGACTGCTCTCACAAAACAATGCACTGCTTCAGCGACTCTTTGATGGATAAAGTTATGCATACTGCCACTATCAATCAAGACTACTACAGGGCGATGCTTAACAAAACCTTTGAGTTTGAGAGTTTGGGGAGAAAAAATTCCTGCCAAAGCAAGAAGCGAGATAACTGGTTCTTCAGGTGTAGCTGGGAGCTCATTTTCCAGCTGGTTGTCCTCATCTTCCTCCTCTGGTCCCTCAAATGGTGGGGCTTCCTCAGATGAACTATGATCGATAGCATCAATTTGAAAGAATTTGGGTTCCTTGCATTTATTCCCCGAGGAGTATTTTTCATCACAGTAGTAACACAATCCTTGTTTTCTTCTTTCCACCATTTCTGCTGGTGACACCTTTTGAACCTTAAGTGTTTGAGTAGTGCTCGGAGTCTTGGTGGGGTGTCCCTTGGCTATGAAATTTGGATGAGTCAACTGGTCAAGTAAGTCAAGTAAGTCTTCATTTGTCTCTTGGGTGCATTTTCGACAGTGTTCGACACCCTTCCTTTTTTAAAATACGCACATTTAGTGAGTACATTCAAGAAAGCACAGTGTCATTCAACCAATCAAAACAAGCTAGCGTGTCATTCAAACAACCAAGCAAGCGAGCGTGTCAAAATCAAGTGCGAAAGTTCAAAGCACGACATCTACAACAAGCGAGCCAATGTGAAGTTGATTGAAGCATTCACAAGATGTCACTGAAGCATTCAAGCAAAGTGATTGTCATCAAGCGAGCGTGAAATCAAGAGTTCTAGAAACCAAGCTATAAACTCTAGCAAGTTTTTACAGCATCAGCGATAAGCAACAGTGCAAGCGAGCCTGAATTCAAAGTGTGCAAGCTAACATGGCAACACACATTCAACTGTCCCAAATTCTTAACAATTTGATTTTATCATCAGCTGGCAACATGATGAACATCAGCAAAACAACTCTCGCTGATATTCAAGTGCATCTTCAACATGCACATGAAATGTTTGAGTTTCTTCAACTAGAGTCACAACTTCAAAGAGATGGGTTGCAACAAAAGAGTGATGTTTCCAAGTCTTTCATCTGTACAGATGAAGATAAAGATGTTGCTTCCAAGTCACTGATCCAACCAACTTCAAGTGTCGAAGTGGTCTCTGATCTAGTTCAATTTTCTTCCAAATCCATCATCGATCCATGGGAATAAATTCAAAGTAACAAAAATCAACAAGGCTTAGGATATGTCAAATATGACACCAACTTGCATATCCTAGATTATTCAAGGCCCATTAAGTTTGTCAGTGCAGGGTTTCTTGCACAAATCACAACGGCTAGTTTTGAGAAAATTGAAGACAAACAGACTGAAGTTGTAGACAACCAGAAATACACACAAACTGAAGTTGCATTCAAATGAAAATGCCTTCATTGTCAAAGAACCGGTCATCTGGAAGATCAATGTTTTGATATCCATCATTATCACCATTGTGGCAAGTCAAATCATTCATCAGCGCAATGCAGGGAACAACAACAATCAACTAGATTGAAGATAAATTATTCATGGATTGATCCCTAGAAATGGTCATCCACGGTTAGAAGATTGTATAAGTTGTACAATCGAATTCACTCACACATATTGCAGCCAACAGTAAAAATGAAGATGGTACTCCCATGCAGTTGAACGGGGGAGTACACCAGTGAAGCACTCCTACACCTGAAGGGGGGGAGTTCAGAAATAATTTGAAGAAGATTGTCTCTCCTTTGAGTTGACAAAGGGGGGAAAATGTCAATGAAAATGATAGTGTTTGTCAGACTAAAAGTCTCGACAAAATCAGCGAAGCAGCACCACCGAAAAAGGTGAATAAAATTTAGGTTTTGATTTAAAACATGCACCATTCTCTTTATAAAAAAATATACATACCATAAACATAAGTATTTTTTCCAAATCTTTTTCGTTGTAAACTTCCATTTGAACTTTCTTCATGCTCCTTTGAGTTCCACATTTTGCATATTATAATTTCCTTGAGGGACGAGATCATCATGTTGTAGAACAGATGATCCACCTCACTCAAATCAAACGCAATCCACAACCACGTCAATGCAAAGCTTAAGCTTCAACTCTATTTCACAACAGGTCACCACACTCCAAATGGCAAAGAAAGATTTCTTATCGGGGCTCCACATGACGAATTGAAATCCAATTGCACTTTTATGCTAAAACATAGAGATGGTATTCAATGTTGCAGAATCTTGGATTATGATCAAATGAGATCTACATTCCACACATTAGCTCTGGTGAATTATATCGCAATGGTTGCATAGTGGAATGTGATTATCGTTATCCAGTTACTGAAGTTGTCTTGCCCATAAACCTCCACGCTTTTGAAGAGTCTTTTTTATGCATCCTCTAGCTCTCCAGTCAACGATGATCGTTGATGATCGTGCTGCTTCACTACCGTTATGCAGGATGAAGCATCATTTCCCCAACAACTATTGAATGTTGTCGCCCATCCTCTTGTACTTGAATCTGAGCATGTCTTCTTCTTCTGCGATTATTCTTTCCCTCTCATATTCATCAATGGAGAATAATTAGACACAGTTCAATTATTTGCTACCATCTAAAATTTGAAAGTCTTCATGTGCACACTTTTCGTTGAATTATAAAGTACTCATAAGCCGTAGCTCCACACCCATTGCTTGAATCATTTTTCACACACTCTGTCACATTATTATGTGAACTCTCAGAATTGAATACATAACCACGAAGGATTTACATCAAACTTTGCCTTTTCTTACAGCGAGAGCTATTGCACTCGAAGAAAGCTACGCCTTGAATTTTCCAGTTTCCTCTTTTCGTCACCTTCATTGCTCTGCTCCCTCATGCTAACAAATTCTCTCCATGTTGACAACATAAGATGGGTGAGAAGTTTCGCTTTTCTTATAGCATAATACTCCTCATTTTTGAGCTTCTGCGACAGATTGGTGGGTGACCAATTTTAGTAGAAATTTCCTCCTACTACACCAAGAACCCGCAACTCTTTCCTCTCGCTTGGACAAGATAGCTCTATCACACAATAATTTTCTCATATATTCAACAACGCAATTGCAAACAAATCTTATCACTCTCCCAATCCCAAAGAGCAAACCATATGCTCTGATACCACATGTAGAATATTAAATAAAATTAACAGACATAAAAAAAATACCAGAGACATAAAAATCAGACATGGCGGAAAAGGTCGGAGCCTTGATGTATTCCTCACATTCTCATTATTAAAATAATCTTTATGATACATATAAATACATGAGGAGAATTTGTCTCAAGATAGTGAGTCTATCGTAGACACTATGGTTGAAAAAATATCTCAACAAACACTAATCTAGGAGCCTAACTAGTTGGAGAAAATCTCTCAACCAACTAGACCTAAACTAACTCTTATCTATGAAGAACGAACCCAATCTAGAAAAATAGGATTAAATCCAACTTTCTTGATTTTAATTAATTTAATTGTTTTGGACTTACAATTGTTTTCATCACATAAGAGGGAGGCTAACATCCAGATCAACACCATTAATGTGGTCATCGAGACTAAGAGCTAATGAACATGAAAAGGAGACTCGAAATTTTAGAAGCGAAAAAGTGATATGAAGTCAACAAAGTAAATGAAATTGTCGAGTTCAAGGGCAAATTAGAGAGAGAAAATAAAGTTGTTAAGGAACAAATCGCAAATATACAGAGTAAAATTGAAAAAGGGAAGCAAGAAGTGGTTGCCTTGAAACAAGAATTAGAGCAAATAAGGGTAGTCAGCCTTAAGAAGTCAAAATTAGTTAAAGAAGAGGACACAACACAAATAAAAGAGATTCAGTGAGCATTGGTCAAACTAGAAACTAAAGAAAACCAACTAAAAGATCGGATAGAAGAGGCTAAATCATGGGCACAAGTTGTAAGTGGGTCATCAAACAATTAAAAAGGAATCATTGAGAAGCAAATCAAAATTCAAATAACAAGATAAGCAAGGCAAGGCTACAAATATCATTATCAAAGGATTGAGGGACTACAATGAAAATCAAAGGATCGACATCTTAGCAAGGGATTTTCTTAAAGACCAATTGAAGTGGACGGGTTGTATTCATCAAGCAAGCAGGATCAGAAAGAAGGTAGAGGGAGGAAGAAATAGACATGTAAGAGTTATCTTGAGGTGTATAGAGGATAAGAATATGATCCTTAGAAATAGAGGATTGCTTAGACGCACACGAATGAGGACTTGACTCTTGCTCAACAAGATCAACAACAAAGGAGTGGGAAAAAGTGAAAGCGGCGAGAAATGAGAGAAAACGAGCATGGTTGAAAAACGGGAAAACTTAAATCAGTGATCGGTTCCCAAACAAGAAATAATAAATAGGGGCCCCATTGGACTGCTTATAGGTAGTAAGTTGGACTTGCAGAGGTTATCCATGGAGAAGTGATCTAAGGTAGGGGCCCATAGCAGAGGAGAAAGATATTATCATTCTTGTACAAACACATGAACACGATGGATGCAAGGTTCTAGATTTCGAGGGTTACAAGAATATTTCAGTTTGGAACAAAGGGAATGAGATAGGTAAAGGACACGAGGGAGTACCAGTGCTAATACATGAAAAATGGTGTGGAATTGTAAAAGTAGAAAAACAGTGTTTGAATAAACAATACATTTGGCCGCAAATAACAAAAAAGAAGGTTACTTTCAAGTTGGCAACTTGTTACTTTGCCCCAAAAAATAAAATCAAAGATCTATAAAAGAAGAAATTTAGATAACGAAGACCGGTATGCCTCATTGAAGAGAGATATATTTTTATTCATCCCTCTTGGAGAAATATTGTTAATAAGGGACTTTAACGCAAAGACAACTAACAACCAAACCCTCCAGTTGAGCAATGAAGAAAGAGGAGAAAACAATTAGGGGGTGGTCAACCTTGGGAAACGGATTCACAAGATGAGAATGGGGGTGTGATGCACTTTGAGGCAGAATTAGGGGCTCTGTAGTTTGTTTAGCATGGTTATTTGCAATGGAATGAGGTGATGGCCAGCTTCGGGAGGCATCACATGCAAAACTTACAATGGTCATAGTGTGGTAGACTATGTAATTTTCTCTCAAAGTTTCAACTCTACACTGTTGAAGTTTGATATTGGGAATTGTCCTATCGAAATGAAATTTGATCATGAATCTCTATTTGTTACGTTGGATTTTGCCCATAGTAGTCCACACAATAGGCAAACTCTTGGAATACAAAAGAAATCTCTTTACAAAAGAAAAATCCTCATAAATTAGGAAAACGTGGAAAGACTCAGTGTTGCTCTTAAGCAGCAATTTCATATTATAGATGTTGTGGCAGATAAGATAACCACTGAGACGGGTTGTCATGCTCATTGCAGTTTGTTGATCCCAACACTTCACAAGGCATTAAGTGCATGCAAAAGGTCCCACCACAAGAAGGGAGTTGCAAGTACTTTTCTGGAAAATCCATGGTATGATGAAGAATGAAAGGCAACCAAGAGATCTCTAAAAGAGAGAAAGTGGAGCAAAGAAAACAAGAAGAAATATGAAAATTTAGTACAATAAAATATATATATATATATATATATATATATATATATATGGAAGAGTTAATCTCAGTCAGAAAGCACAACCCCAAGGGATTTTAGAAAGAGCTACAACAAAGGAGAAAGCAAACTGAAAACAATATTACAAGTTGCAAAATGGTTGGAGTATGTGAGGCTCCTCTATGAGTGAGTGCATGAGAAAGATACTCCCCTCGCAATGAACATTTCAGCGAAATTATTCACAAAGGATGATATCAAGCAAGGAATAAAGAATTTAGCAAGTGGTAAAGCAAAGGACATAAACGGGCTTAAAGCTAACTAAATTCCTAAAGAGGGGAGTTGAGCTCCTTGCTCCTCATTTAAAAAGGATTTACAATAGGATCATCCAGGACAGCGTTTCAGGAGAGTGGACTACTAGTGTGGTCATTCCTCTCTTTAAGAGTGGAGATACCAGTTACCCTTCTAACTACCGCACTATTATGGTCAACCCCCTCATGAGCATGCTTTTTAGGAGCATGATAGAGCTAAGAATCAGCAGTTAGGCAGAAAGTGAGAGAAAAAGGACAAGCAGGGTTTAGACCTAAACACACTACCATCAACCATTGTGTCACACTTAGACATTTGATAGAGAAAGTTTGGGACAAGCAAGGTGAAACAACCTATTGTTGTTTTGTGGACTTCAAGAAAGCCTTTGACAGAGTGCCTGGAGACAATCTATGGAACAGTATGGAAGAGTTGGGTATCCCAGATGAGTATAGAGCAATTGTTCATAGACTTTATGAGAAGGTTAGAGCTAAAATCAGAACAAGTGAAGTAGCATGTCAACTTGCAATTGGAGATAGTTAGAAAGAATACAAAAAGCCGTAGTCCCATACAAAATCCTTTCGGCTGATACAGATACTTTTCCATTGGAGACAACAACAATAACCAGGTTAATAAGCTATTTAAAGAACGTTAAAAGCAAGGACAACAAAACATCAGCCCAAGACAGCTATGGAAGAGTAATTAGAACATAGGAAGAAAACTTGGATGAAGCAAAACAAAAAATGGTTGAGTAAGTGGAATATCAAGCTGCATGAATGTCTTAGCACCAACAAAGAAATAAAAAAATCATGACAAAAAAATGTAGGACTACCATGTGGACCAATCACAATGGACACAAAAAAGCATACTACATCAAAGAGTTCAATCCAACTTGCGACCACGGTGAGAAAATACGGTGAGAAAATATATTGAGAGCAGTGATTAAAGGAAAAGCAAGAGTGCTAGTGACACAGTTGAGGACAGGGTCACATCATCTTAAATGTAAGACTACATATTTAAGGGCAGCTATTAGAGGAAAAGCAAGGGTGCTAGTGGCATAGTTGAGAACAGGGTGACCTCACCTTAGATGTGAGAGAACATATTTAGGGGTAGCTATTAAAGGAAAAGCAAGGGTGCTAGTTAGTTGAGGACAAGGTCACATCACCTAAAATGTGAGACTACATATTTAGGGGCAGCTATTAAAGGAAAAGCAAGGGTGCTAGTGGCACATTTGAGGACATGGCCACATCACCTAAGATGTGAGACTCTAGGTGGAAGATTCCCAAAGAGGTTTGGGAAGAGAGAACTTGCATTTTCTGCTATAAGGGTGTAGTGGAAACAGAATGGCACTTTGTCATGGAGTGTGCAGCCTATGAAGATATCCGCATTCAACATATTTATTTTTGATCGAGGATAAAATCAATCATATTGCTAGCCTTTAATTAAGACTCATAGCAAAAGATGAGATATCGAAAAAAAATTATTAAAATTATTATTCTCTTGGTCCGTTAGGGTATTCAAACCAGTAAACATCATTAAAATCATTCATCCATGGGTCATAGCACATTCCTCCAAATTTATTAAGAATAGTATTAACATCTCACACACTTGAAAACACTTAATATCATCTCATAGCCGATTTAAGCTAGTGTGAAACTGCAACTGTAAAATTAAGATCAGTTTATTTCAAACGTCATTAAATTTATTTCCTACAGTTGACCCATACATCCAAGAAGAATGTCCAGCCACTCCCGGAAAATAAAATGAAAAACCCAAATTTATGTTGGAATCGATTTCAACCTTTTGGAAAACTAATTGAATAATCCAGTGAATCTATCTTGTATATCTTCTAATCTATTACTCTGAACATCAGCAATCGTCCAGATATATAGTTTTCACTAGATAGCCATCACCTATTCAGTCTGAAAAGTTACTGCACATTCTGCTCAAGGGCACTAATCAAACGGACAAACCCTAACTCCGTGTAATGTCGCCGCCATTGCACTAATCAATAACCCTTAAACGGACAAACCCTAACTTCGTGTAATGTAGCCGCCATTGTAATAATCCAAGATTGTCCAAAAAGAATTTTATTGGTTCAGACAATATACAATATATTAGAAGGACCTGAAAAAATCCCTTTATTTCCCAGATGGCTTTAACCTGAAGAAAGATAACAATGTTCCAGATACAAAATACTCTGCCTCCGGTCCAGAAAAGAATAGAAAAGAATAATACGACATAAATCAGAACTACATATATGAAGAAAATAGTAGGCGCCTCTGAAAGGCATCAGAAAAATGGATCTGAGAACAGCCACAAGACATGTCAGTAAAATCGACATGCCAGAAACGGAATGAAGGAAGCAACGAGGGCAGAGAATAGGGAGGGAAGGCCGCGCATTGAAGCGGCCCCTGCCTCCATTGTCGGACTGGGCGCAGCTGCCTTCACCTCGGTTGCTTCTGCTGCTCCCATCATCATCATGACAACAACCAACAGGGCTACAGATACGCATTTGCCTGCGCCTGCCATTCTTTCTCGCACTCACAAGAAACCTGCTCCTGCTAGGTGATAACTGAAATGTTCAAACGCGAAATGTTCAAACGCTAAGCCCAGGCCTCGCCGAACAAATGTGGATATCAGAAAGACAAGAACCCTCCAAATGTTAAGCGACAAAACTTCTTCTCTGAGATTCGAACACTCAACCAAGAAGATCGACAGATGTGAGCGCACGATTTCTACTGCAGTGTGGTTGAGTCGCGCATATTAATACTCATCTCCACCTCCCACTAGCAACGGGCAATTCACGCGTCTCGAAAAAAAAATACATCAATATATCTATACCAGCTGTCAAATGTGGAAAATCGATTAAATATGGGTTGGAAAGTGGAATGAGTATAGATGGTGACAGCCGAACAGACAGCATGGCCGCTAGGCTGGCTGTGGTTTTTTGCACAATACGTGGGGTCATATCATTGCTAGCTATAGATTCGCTTTTGCCTTGTCCCTCTTTCTTTATTTACGAGTGACCCACCTGACACGCCTAATAAATAATTTAGTCATCACGACCCAAAGCGAGGAGGTAAATAATTTAGTCATCACGACCCAAAGCGAGGAGGTAGGGCACGCCACCTACAATCCTTCGGTTGGTGTTCTTCAGAGCATATATGATCATTCCAAGGTGTCGCGCTGTCACTTTCAACAATACCACATTAGATGCCACTTAAACATGTTAATGTGAGATGTTTGACTACAAACTTTCGAAAGTTTTTAGCCTTTCCCCATTTTTTATTGGTTTCCTTCTTGAATAAAGTAAACTAAATGTAAAGATTGACCCCAAAAAATTAAAAAATAATGTACATTTAATCGCTCATAATATCAAGTTAAAAAAATTACATAGGAATACCCCTCGCACCAATTACCATTTACTAACACGACCTCATCTCATTGTTTAAGAGAGTTATTTAAAATAGTTTTTAATGTTTAAAATATTATTATTATTAAATATTTGATTTACTTGGTTTGTATTATTTATTTATTTTTCTAAGTATGCTATTCTATTAATGAAAAAGGTAAAAGTACAATGAGGCTCCGATCTATGTGGTGTTGAACATAGTTATATTGGTTATGAAACCAAAAACCCAAAAATATGACTACCCACTGAGGGGAAGCCAGTCCGAGTGTACCCAAAATCAAAGCCCACACAGGGGTCCCAATTCATAAACAAAAACAAGTAAAGCCCACACAGGGGTCTAAAGTAAGATCCAATCAGAATGAAACACGTGGATTGAAAAAAACATTAGGAAAGAGCCCTATGAAAAAATCAAAAAGTCGGAACCTAGCTTGCACAGCGATCAAGCGAAGCCCACTAGGCATCTGGTGGAGGCTCCTCCACAACTCGATAGCCGTAGTCATCCTAGTCCACCAGCTCTTCCTCGATTCGACAGCCATAGTCATCCCACTCCGCCACCACTGCAGATGTGCCACCTTGGCTGCCACCGACCTCTTGCGTGCCGCCCGAGCAGCGATCGACTGCATGCTTGCCGCCAGCCATTTCCTCGCCATGTAGGGTGCTGCCATGGCCATCTTTGTGCCTGAGCGTAGCTGTCTTTCTGTCCGTGTTTTCTCCAACTCCTGTGTCTCGCTTCTCCTCAGCCTTCTTCTGCTTGTTGGTCTTCCCTTTCTCTGGTTCAGGTCCTTGAGTCCGTGTAGCTTACTCATCCTACTAACTCAAATCTTTGTTGAATGCCACTGTGATAGTGGTAATAATGGCAGGTTGATGCAGCGTGCTGTGAAAACAAAACTGGGTAGTTTGGTAAGAAGAGTGAGGGGGGTCAGGAGGACCAGTCGATTGGGTGGCAGCACTCGCTCTTCTGGCCTCATAAGCCTGTGCCCAACCTCTGTCGCTGCGAGTATTCAGGTATCTGCCAGAGAGATGACCTCTGGACTAATCAGAAGAAGGGGAGGAGGAAGAGGTCTCCAGTTCAAGGGTGGGCAGCGAGGCTGAGCGAGTGCTACGGCCGCGACTGCTACCACGTCTGTTGCACATCCTATGGCGAAGCCACGTCATTGCGTGTCCGGCAGGTGGGCGATTAAATATTTGGGTTGGGATGACAGTGGTATATTCAGAATGAGTAGCTAGTGAGGTAGAGTTCACTCTGGGATTACTGATGTTGTTTAGCCCGGATGCAGAGGTGTTCTGGGTGGCATTCAAAATGCAGTGAGTGGTTTGGGTGAAATGGATGCCATTTCCCAAATCCACGCAGCTGAGAAGCCAGCAACATCGCCCTGTGACTGTGCGGGTGTTCGGCTCCTCAGCTTGAGGGGGGCAAGAGCATCTAAGTGGGGAGGGGGGGAATGAATTCTAGTCAGCGTTTGCCATGGCCTTAAATCTGCTGCAACCGTCTTGACCTGAGCACCAGATTAATGGTACCTATAGGTTGACGATGTTGTGCCATAAATTGGCATGGAGGAGGACACGGGTGGCCATGTGGCTCGGCCGCCTGCCGTTCTCCTGTCTTATCTTCATTAATTTCCAATTAATCACCCGCATCCAGGTGCGCCCCATCGCTTTGTACCAGTTCCTTGTATTCTTGTAAATGGGAAACATTGGTAATAATATTGCACAAACCTGTGTGTAGAGTCTGATCACTATCCACCTCCAAATTTGCGAGGAGATCTACCACTTTATTGCCATCTCTTCTGATGTGTTTGAAAGTAATTGCTCTATGATTGGTGACCCAATGTTCTATGAGCTCTAACCTTTCTACCAGTCGCCAGCTACTGACCACTTTGTATGCAGGGGTCCCCTGCAAAATCTGTTTGGCCATATTGATTAGAATCTGAGAGTCGCCTTCGATAACTAAGGGAAAGAATCTTTGTTGTTGGGCTAAAAGAAGTCCTTGCCACAGCCCTTCTAGCTCTGTTGAATTGTTCGTATCCCATCCAATTGAGCCCAGAAAAATTAAAAGTGGTTTGCCCTTGTGATCCTAAAATATTCCTCCATATCCTGCTCTGCCTGGGTTGCCTTTGGAAGCTCCATCAAAGTTTAATTGTATCATATTATGTGGTAGAGGAGTCCATTTGCTTGGGGAAATGTGGTGAAAAGAGGATCTAGTATGTTTGGCCTTTACCTGATTCATCCGCAGGTTCCAATTCATCCATATATTCTGTTCCTGTGGAAGGGATGGAAAGTCCTCTTCATTCCAAGTTTGGAGTATTAAGGTTTCCTGAAGATTATCACAAAAGCTGCTCCATAGAACTTCTAATGGTGTACATTGATCTTTGAAGATGCGGTGGTTCCTTTCTTTCCATATAGACCACATGAGAAGGTCTGGAATGATTTTCCACAAAGAGTTGAGCAGTTTGCTTTTATACAGATTGGTTACCCATCTACGAATGGTGTTGGTAATATCTTCTTTATCTCTTCCTTCTTTTTGGCATCGAAAAATCACTTTTTCCCAAAGTTTGTTTGCCAATTCACAAGTGTGCATGAGGTGCTGAATGGTTTCTTCCTGTTGTTTATAGTTGGGACATATGGATGGTCCATGGAAACTCTTTTTCCTTAAATTATCCCATGTGAGTATTTTTTTTGGCATACCAGCCATAGAAAAGTGGATACCTTGGGCCAAATATTGGGTGACCAGACTTTATCCCATATAGGATCCTTGACTGTTTGATTTCCAATTATGAGTTTGTATGCCTCCTAAGTGGTAAAGGTACCTCTTGCATTATAGCCCCATCGTATTTTATCCTTCTTGTCAGAGAAACGGATTTTCCTGTTATTAAGCTCTGTGTCCAAATCCTTATGTGTAGATTCAGTTCCTTGCCTGATAATATGTGCTGAGCTTATCCATTGTCTATAGTCCTGAATGAGGGTGGGCTTCCAATGTTGGCTGACTTTATCCATCTAATGCTCTTCCCAGTCCTGTGTTTGACAAGGTTCGATCAAGTTACTTAATTTTGGTCTTTGCTACCAAGAGTCACCCCAGAAGCGTGCATTATTGCCATCCCTTATTTCCTAGAAACTGTGTTGTTGGATTATAGCTTTGTGCTGATTGGCCGCGTTCCAAATTAAAGATCCTTTTTCCACTTATGTGAGTCTAATTAACTCATCTATCGGGCGGTTGTTTGCATATTTGGCAGTCCAAAGGATTGCCCAAGGTGTGTGCAGTGCAGAAATCCATTTCCACCATAATTTTGCGCCCATGACTACATTGCTATGTTGAGGGTCTCTGAGTCCAGTGCCCCCTGATAATTTTGGAAGGCACATAGTTGACCATTTGACCAGTGCCCATTTTCTATTCTGTCCCAAGGAACCCCATAAAAAATTCTACTATAGATTTTTTATTTTCTTAAGCACCCATTTTGGTGCTGCCAAAACAGAGAAAAGATAAAGAGGCATAGATTGCAGGATAGCTTTGATTAAAACTAGGCGACTAGCCATATTGAGTGCTCTGAAGGTCCAGGAGGAAAGGCGAGTTTCAAATTTTTCTAGGAGCAGTTGCCATGAGGAATGCTTTAAAGCAGAGTCAGTCATGGGGGCACCCAGATATTTGGAAGGGAGAGAGGCGATTGTGAATCCAAAAATACGAGCTATAGAAGATTGAGTGATGGGGGGGTTATGAAAGAAAACGATTTGGGATTTGACATTATTAATGTTGGCTCCAGATGCTTCAGAGAACTCATTCAGAAGGGATTTTAATCTAAGGGCTTCTTGAACCAAGGGATGTCCAAACAGCATATTATCATCCACAAATTGCTGATAGGTGAAAGCAGGGGTATTGGGGAATGAAATTCCTCTGAGTTGCTGTAATTGCAGAGCATTTTTTATACTTCTGCCTAGCCCTTCCGCCATTAAGACAAAAATAAAGGGGGAAAGAGGATCCCCTTGATAGATGCCTCTGGAGGGACGAAAGGGGTTGGTAAGTATGCCATTGACGAGAATGGAGAACATAGTATAGGTTATCAGACTCATGACCCATCTAATCCAAGGAGGAGAGAAGCCAAAAGCTATCAGCATCTTTTGGATGAAAGTCCAACTTAACTTATCGAAAGCTTTTGAAAGGTCAATTTTTAGGAGCATACCTGCTTTTTTGAGATGCTTCAAGGAGTGTATGATCTCATGGGTGAGAATGATGCCATCTGTGATTTGCCTTCCTTCCACATATCCCGATTGTTCTGGCGAGATTAGCATAGGTAACAACGGCTTTAGGTGAGAAGCTATGACTTTAGATATGATTTTGTAAATTACATTACAGAGAGCGATAGGCTTGAATTTGTCTGGTGTGAGAGATTGCTCTTCTTTAGGTATAAGAGCAATGAAAGTTGCATTCAGAGCGGGAAGCATCCAGCGAAGAGTGCGAGACTCTTCAACTACCTGCCATACCTCCTCTTTAATGAGATCCCAGAAGTAATGGAAGAAGTTGGAGGTGAAACCATCTGGACTAGGTGCTTTTCTTTCCTTGAGCTATCGCATTGTCGATTCGACTTCCTCTAGGGAGATCGGACTAAGGAGTAGTTGATTATGTTCTTCTGTTATAATTCTTGGGATGTTCTGAATAATCTTCTCTATAGCTGGCTATCAATCGATTTGTGGTTCTTGATGCACTTTTTTGAAATGAGTAAGCAGCTTTTGTTCAATATCCTCATGGTTTTCCAATCGCTCTCCTTGTTGATTCTGAACGTGAGCGATATTGTTTTGCATCCTTCTTTGTATGGTGGTGCGGTGAAATTTTTTTGTATTCCGCTCTCCCTCCCTGAGCCATCTGACTCTAGATTTTTGTCTCCAAAGTATCTCCTCTTGCTTTTCTCTTTCTGCTATCTGATTCTGAAGGTGTTTTTCTTGCTTTGAGAGGGCTTCCATTCTTCCTTTTGTAATCATTGTCTACTGGATGCTTCGCATTTCCTGAGCTAAAGAATTCTGAGCCTGAAAGATATTTCCAAAGGTTAGTTGGTTCCATTGCTTGATGTTCTTTTTGAGGTATTTGAGTTTTTGTTGGAATTGAAACATTTTTTATCCTTCTGGAGGATTGAAGCTTTTCCATGCTTATTAGACCAGATTGTTGAAGTCAGGATGCGTCAGCCAAAAGGCTTCAAAGTGGAAGGGTCTTTGAGTGATGTTCCCAGGTCTTTGCCATTGAAGCAAAATGGGCCAGTGATCTGATCCAGCAAGAGGTAAGATCGAGACTAAAAGATCTCCTCCAAGATGTATGGCATTGTCTGAAAGCAGAAATCTGTCAAGTCGGGAGGCAATTTGTTGGGTGCCGGTTCTTCTATTATTCCAAGTGTGAATTCCATTGTTGAATGGCATGTCAATAAGCCAGTTGCTTTGTATGAAATTCTTTAGATGGGTACTGTCACTGTCCAATTTGTTTTTGCCTCCTCTTTTTTTTTCCAATTTGGTAATCATATTGAAGTCACCTCCTACTATCCATAGCGGATGTGTTTTGGTGGAGTTGAGCAATGTTAGTGTATTCAATATTGCTAACTTATTTGTTGCTTCCTGGGGGAAGTAAACATTGGTGAGGTGACCATGTACATTTGTCCCTAATATATGGAAAGTGGCTTGAATGAAGTGATGACTTGCGTGGATGTTTGTGAGCGTGATGGCTCGTTCATCCCATGCTATTGCTAATCCTCCCGAGGCTCCTAAAGCATCCACTACTATTATTTGACTGCCTGGCCAAGCTTTAGAAATAGTTTGGCCAAGTGTGATAGTGTTGCATTTTGTTTCTTGCATGAATAAAATTTGAGGTTTCTCCTGCTGTATCAAATTTTTTATCATTCTGTATTTCCCAGGGCTGTTTAGCCCTCTTATATTCCAAGATGTGAGCTTCATAGTTCATTATTGGGGAGGGGACTGTAGTACTTTGTAAGCTTGGAATATCTTCCTGATTCCACCAGCATTTCCCCGATGCGGATGGTTCTTTGTAGGTCTGTCTTTCTCCCTCTTTTTTTAGTGTCTTTAGGAATATTTTTCCCATCCCAGTGACTTCCTGGTTGAATTCCTAGAGATCTTTGCTGATGTGCTCTAGAGAGAATGACTTCCAAGCTTTCCAGCTGTCTTTCTGGGATTTTGTCAAATTCCTTTTTCCTGCAAGCTTGTTCTAGGCCAAAAATGTCCAGATCTCCTAGGTCTATACTTTCAAGTTCTTCCTCCATATGATTTGTTTCATCATTTTCCATTAAGAAGTTCGTTGAAGTGGTGGGTATTTGTTGAAGAATGTCAATATCCATGCCATGAGGTTTCCAGATCAGAGTCTTGCTGAGAGGGGAAGAGTTGGACTCTTTGGTTTGCGAGGGCTTTTGAGTATACCCTGAGCCTGTGGGAATGACCTTAGAGGTTAACTTGAGTGTTTCTGTGGAGGGCAAGGGGGGTTCAGAGTCTATTGATGCAGGTTGGGCTAGAATGTCAAAGCTATTGCTAGTGGATGGCATTGAGGTATTGACGGGAGGAATTTTGGGTTGAGATGCAGGTTTTTGTGATTCTTTTTTCAATTGTTTACCCTAGTGAAACCTTCAGAATCAGGTTTCTCTGAGGAGGTAGAGGTTGTGGGCTTCACATTTAGCGGGCAGTCGCGAAAGAGATGGCCATGGGCATGACATTTTCTACATCTGAATGGAACATGTTCATAATCTATTGATTGAACCCACTCAAAATCATCATGATATAGACTTACTGTATCCGGAAGAGTGTTGCTTAGATGCATGTAGACACAAATGCGGGCATAGGAAGTGTATCTTCTGAGTTTTGTCTCTTCCGTAGTTTTTATGAACTCCCCCAAACCATTTCTGATGTCTTTTAGTGAGTCTTCATCCCAATATTCCAGCGGGAGGGAGTAGAGACGAATCCATACTGGTGCCCAGCTTATATCTTCTTTGTCCAGGTTGAATATCTCAAACCATTCTCTTAAGTAAAGACCAGCAACATTGAAAAAATAGGGTCCCCATCGATTACCCTATTCATGTCTTCAATGTAGTTAAAAACCATTGTGAAGAAACCTTTTGGTTCCAGCTACAGGGTGATATGCCCTTTGGGTTTCCATTTAGCTGCAATCCAACCCTGCAAGGCTTTCTCTGTGGGCCAGAAGCCAATAAATTTCCCTATTAATGCATGATCCTTCATGTACTGGATTTGGGTGTTGATTCTTTGGCTGGGTAGTTTGTTCTTTAGTCTTACTGCTACAATAGGTTTGCAGGTTGTCGAGGTTGCTTTAAGAACCTTATCAATTCCTGCATTAGCCGCCTGTGTGTGCTGGTTCGTTTCTAGTTCTTCCTATGGCTTTTTTTGTTTGCCTTAATTGTTCTAATTTGCCTGCTTTGTCCAAATGTTCTTCTGTTCCAAAACTGTTGTTCCGTCATTTACCTACTGATTCATAGGTTCTCTTTGATCATTGAGGGGAGGCTCGGATTCCCCCCCTGGGAGGTAATCCATTACGAGTACTCTAATTGGTGCCTTATGTTGGTGCCAGTGCTTGCAGTTGAGCTGTAACAGGGGCGTCGTGGTCTGAGCAGGTCTGCCATTGCAGAGTCTGGCAAAACCCTAAGTCGCCAATGCTTAGCCCCTTCTCACATTCCACCCTAGTTCCTTGTTCATTTTTTGGTTTGTATTATTTATTATTAACATAGATTTATTTTAATTTTGGATTTACTAAAAATTTGAGAGGGATTAATTTTTTCATGAGGTAAATTTCTTTTAAGTGTAAAATTTGTTTACACCTCCAAAGATATGATTTCTCTAGACTTTTGGCAGATCATAAGGTAAAATAAATCTATGTTGATTTTGAACAAAGCACTAATAAAATGTTTTAACTATAAGAAAAAAATTATTTTCACTTGTTTTATATAATATATGACATTGAAATATTTTATCTATGATTCACATTCTCCACATTAAAATGTTAATATATGCCCCCTCATATTTTGAAATATAAAATATATATTCATAAGGCTCTCTCTCTCATTATTTTTATTATTAATATATTCTTGTAAGTGTTATATATCAAATTTATATTAAACATTGAAAGAATTACAAATCAACCTTATACCTTGGCTTAGAAGGCACCTATTAGCCCAATATGAGGAAGATGTCACGTAATGTTACTTTTAAAAATAATAATATAATACTTTAACAAATTAAAAATAGTCAGCCATAAATAAAAGGGTACAATTTTCACCTTAATTTTACATCAATTTTGTATAGACAAATAAAAAAGAAATACTTTTTAGTATAAGAGAGATATATAATTTCTTCACTACACAATATGGAGTTGACAAAAAATAATATTATTGATATTACATTATTTGTAATTTATACTATGTTCAATTAACATGTAATATTTAGAACAAAAATATATTAATAACAAAAAAAAATTACCATCAATCATAAGTAAAATATTTCAATGCTCCACTTTGGACTATTGGGGAAGTGGAGGAGTGATGGCAAGTCGAACTAGGGTTTCTATGTTCATTTTTTGCAAATCCAAAACTACTATCATGAATGTGGATTCCCTAATCGTTGGTTCTATCTCTGTTCAAAGTTTCACAGTGTATTATTGTGTATGATACGAGGAGTATGGACGATTTTGTCCCCCATTAGGGGGGTGGGTTTATTTGCAGCGTCTTTGCATGGAGTTCGTGGTAATTGGAACCTGTGGAGCCAACACAAGGGATTTCACTTGCCTTGCAATCATATCATGGCCAGTACGATACCTCGACTATGCCTCTAGATATATCGTTGAATGCTTTGATGGAGGTCGAATTGTTGTTAAGGATGTGGGTAAAGCGATTAATAGATACCATGGTGAAAAAACCCCTTTTATTGTGGTCCAATTTTTCTTAGCAGTACATATTCATGAGTCCTCTCTGATATGTATGCACATGAGGCCACATGATTTCTGCTAGTATTGGGACAGGGGATCCCAAACACTTTGCCTATGTTTCCTGAAACCCCCACTTTCCAAACAAAGCCTGAATTGAGTAGGGAGGGGTGAATCAATATTTCTTTCCAATTGTTAAGTTGTGTAGGTTAATATTTTTATCACAATTAAACCAAGACACAAAAATGTGAACAAGAAAAAAATATTTCTATTAATAAGATGATGGCGGCTCCAATCCTCTTTTAGAATAAATCAGACTCCAACATGTACAACAAATTCTTCAGTTATTTTCAAGGCTCTAACCTTGAGTGAGGACTCCAATCCTCCTTCAAATCGAAGCTCTAATTTGGTCAACAACTAGGACTACAATCCCTCTAAGCTCCAACTCGACTAAAAGAAGAAATTTAACAAAAGGCTTACTTTACAAGAGATCAAGAATGTCTTTAAATGATTCAATACTTCCTTCAATAATACTTCAATACAATTGCTTTAAAAATGCACAATAGATCGACTACAAATAGCCTTCAAGGCCTCCTCAAGTGTCCTCCAAGACACTCTTCAAAATCTGCTCTAAAAGTATCATAAGATAGTTCAAAATTATGTCTTCAAATGATGCCCAAAACTCTTGACTTCAAGACATCAAGTTTTCTCAATGGCCTGCTCTCAAATGATGCCAAAAATTGCCAAAGGTTCATTCAATTATGTCACTAGATTGCTCCAAACAATGCCCAAAAGCTTGTTTTTCAAGAGATGTCCAAACTTTGAATCAAGTGTCTCAAATCCAAAATGCTATAACTCTTGTGGCATAAGACTAATCCAAAATAACATTAGACGTGAACTGAACAGATGTCAAAAAGTCTGAGATCTTTTTCAAATGCAACAGGACTGATATCTTTGTAGCATAGGAAACTAGCCAAAGGAACGAACAAAAAATCAAGGCTAAGAAGGAACTAGAACATAAGGAGGAAGAAAAACAAAATACCATTAATGGGAGTTTGAATTCCAAGGGGGGGAGTCTAAGAAGGAGAAGACTAAGTGCATTATTGCAACAAATGATTCCATCGAGAGAGTGCATGCATGATGAAGGCAATTGACCTCATGGAATAAGCCCTTCACTAGCATTATTTTGATTACTACATTCCACATAATGTTAAGCATCACCTTGATTACTACATTCCAGATAATGCCAAGAAGAAGCAAGGGGACAAACCACCAAAAGACAAATGTAAGGGTTATGCTTTGATTTCCCCCACATCTTCTCATACACTTGGATTCTTGATTCAAGAACCACTCCCCATGTGCATTGTTCATTTCATACCTTCATATTGGAGAAGTTCAAAACAACTTACTATGAATATTTATTTTACTACAGTAGGTAATATCACATGTGTACACAAGGAAATTGTGATAATTAGGAGATTGCTAGCACTTATATTGCTATAACAACTATCTCTCAAGTTAGACTTTATGTAAGTTGTGATGATACAATATAACATTTAGTTTTCTATACAAAATAATCAAGTATAACTTGAAGCAACATTCAAGGTTTTAACTACAGAGATTCATAACACAACATAACCCTCCTTGCAAGATATGAAACCATAACCCAACGCTTAAGCCAATATCCAAAAACTTAGCCTATTTATCTCAAATATTCAAGACTGTACAAGGCCTCAACGCCGGAGAAAATATTTCATATCAAGTTCATGCCTTTTGAGAAGAAATCGAGTTGATGATTGAAGAGTCACAAATAATGAGCCAACATGTACCTTTTGTAGGAAGTCGACCTAAAAAATCTTTAATGTGAATTTCAAATTTATCACCACTTTGGAGATGAAATTCCCAACAACCTTTAGGACCAATTTCTAGTTTAAACTTGTTAGCTTATCTTTTGTTGTTGAAGTTGCGTTACCTATTCATCCAAAGCCTATGGCTCACTCGAGTGCTTCCAAAACAATTGAGTTCAGACTATTCGTCGTCGTTGCTGAAGCTGCGTTACATTAGAGGAATTTTGAGGTCTAAAATGGGCCTCCTAAGGAAATTATAAAATAATAGTGGAAATAATAAAACAATATTATATTACATCATCCAATTTTAGAGGGAAAAAACAAAAAAAACTATATTTTCAACTCGTATTTTCAACTTATCTCCCTATGGGTTTACTCAAATTTCAAGCGGAAACACTCGTTGGATGCAAAATTTGATTCCTCATTCAAGGAGTACCCATGTTGCATACTTTAGATGGAATCTACTACATGAAAATTGAGAAATACATGAAAAACGTGATTGCAATCACGTTTTTTCATGTATTTCTCATTTTTTTTTTTTGTAGTAGGGTCCATCGAAAGTATGAGACATGCATACTCCTTGGATGAGGAATTAAATTTTGCATCCAGTGAGTACTCCCGCTCGAAATTTGAGTAAAAAATTAGGGATATAAGTTGAAAATACGAGTTGAAAAAATAGTTTTATTATTTTATTATTTTTAATATTTTTAAATTTTTACTCCAAAACTGGTGAATCATCCCACATGGTTGACATCATCATCTTGAATCCTATTGGTTCTTATAAAGTTTATTTTGGTTGTACAATTTTCTTAGGAGGCCCATTTTAGACCTCAAAATTCCCCTAATGCTTATTCAACCAAAGCCTGTGGTTGACTCAAGTGCTTCAAGAACAGTTGTGCCTTACGACCAGGTTTCATTCTCTATTTCCTATTTTCGGCATGGCAACCGTCGAGGGACAAATCATTGACATGGTCGTTTAAAGGAGGCTCTACATATATTTCAAATTACATAAAATCATGTGTGCTCTTCTACATAGAGTTTTCTCCACAGTAGACTTGCAAATGCGCTGAAAGATGGCAAGGGCAACAATAGAAAGAGTATGGAATTTCTGAGTTGTAAGTTTGTTATTACAGAAATGCATGCAGGATTCTACATCTCCCAACAGGGGAGCAATGGGGTTCGGGTTCTAGGCATCGACTGTAGACAACAACAACAAAGGCGCAGACCAGGAAAGGAAGAGAGGATGCATGCTAAGTGTTTGACGAATCAACTGTATAACAACTAAATTTATTGTCCCTGTTTATGCAGTATTTTTATAGGACCTTTGATGAACTTAGACATGGACATCAACCAATTCCTTGAAATCATGTCAAAGCCTCCAGCTTCGCCTGAACCTGCAGTAACAGTGGCTGAAGTTCAAGGGGTACAACTTGAAACCGGGGTCCATGAAAAAACCATGGAGTCAAATTTCTCATTTTGGACAACCCAAGTAAAACAAATCTTGTAGAAAATGGAATTTCTAGAAATTGAAAACAACAAGCTCCATTCAAAAATACACACCCTTTCTACTAGAGTTTCGGAGGTGGAAGGGGATAATTGATCCCTTAAGAAGATATTACATGAAAGAAAATAGCAGGAAAATATCCATCCTCCAAATGATACATTGCATGAAGAAATTCTCGACCTTAAAAGCAAGTAGGAAGAAATCTAATCCCAATGTGCCACCTTCAAACAAGAAACTAAGACACACATCAAATCTTGCGCACAGGTGGTTCAGGCAAAGGATAAAACTCCTACCTCACTTGCAATAGTTGAGGAGGTGGTGCAAGCAAAACTTGTGGAAGAACGCACCATACGAGCAAGAGAATTGAATCTCAAGGGGAGAGGTCTCCCCTTACCTCACTCCTCTCTAGATCCTATGGAAGTGGGGGCTTGGTTCCTTCAGTATACCCTTAGCTTCCTTGATATAACTGTGGATATAGCCTGGTTGGGCTATGATTCCACTCTCTTCCTCAGGTTTCGGATTGCATCCGATCGACTCCACACCCTCAGGGCTAAGTGGAATTTGTTTTCTCTCCCCAAAAGTATTTTCTAGGATGAGGACCTCACTTGAGCACAGTTTATGGCAACACGGAATGCAGGGAAATGGGAAGTTATCAGGAATCTTCAGGTAGTCATTCGGGACTCCTTCTCACCTGGGTAGGAACCCTGAACTGGAGGTTTTAAATGACAGGCCCGCTTGGGGAGACGATAGGGTACAAGAATCTTTATCCATTATTAGAATGGCAATGGATCTTTTTGGTCATCGTTGGGACTTTTGTATGACGCTCTCAAATCAGCGGACATCCTCTTCATGATCGAGATTCATGCAACCATATTCGATCTCTCCCAGATATCGCAGGTTACCATTGGTTCTCAAGTTGCAGGCAGGAGACGAGGAGCTTGGGAGGGGTCAGAGGATTAGGTGGAGCTTCTTGTTTGGCTAGTGACTCACTCTGGAATATGGTATCTTTGCTAGCCGAAGACAAGTTTTCTAGGTTTATGTGGAATTAGATTAGCGTTGAGGTCTCTCCTCCGAGGGACATCTACATTGCAATTTGTTACTTTACCCCATCCTCTTCACCATTTTCCATCCATAATGGTTCAAATGGGGACCCCTTTATAGACTTGTACACCGGCATCACCCGGCACTATGTTGTTGGGGAAGTCATCCTCCTAGGTGACTTCAATGCTCATACTAAATATCTCCAGATCCCTCTCCACGATCAATTAGAGGATGTGTTTTGTACCCAGAGGATAGATCCAGATTTAGTTGGGCTTCACCGAATGTCAAATGATTCTTTGGGGCCCACAACAGTTTATGGTAAGCATATATTGTAGTTGGGGAATCACAGGAGTTGTTAATTCTAAATGGTCTCCCCTGTTTTGCAAACTCTCACTTTTTCACATGTCGTCCATATGAATGGGTGTGAGTGTAATTGATTATATCCTTGTGTTGAAGGCTCGAAAAATCGGGACTCAAACAAGGGGGATAACCACCTGGTCCAAACCTTAGGACAACTCCTTTTCCATTTGGAATAGTGGTTCTGACTGGGGAAGATGGGACCAGTTTCCCAATCTATTTATAATGTTCGTGCTAATGGGATGATGTTTTTCTTTTTGGATTTTATGGGGTAAATACTTATTCTAAAACTGATCTATCTTCTAACTATCATATGCAATCTATCATAATCAAGGAAAACTACTAACTTAAAACTATCCCGGAGTAACATTTATATATGCGATCTAAAATGATTTCTGAAAGTAATTTATAATAAAGGTCATTCAATTACGATAAGAAGAGAATTCATTTAATAATGATCGTTTCATATAAAAAGTTATTTGAAACGAGATGAGAGATATATCACATAAAGATTCATTCGTATGTTCAGCATAAAGAATAAATCATCAACATACAAAAGTGCAATAATGATAACTAAGAATTTAAACTTTCATACATAAATAACTTAAAATGATTTATTTCTTGATACACAAGTAAAAAGCATTAAGAGATAGAAGTACAATTTGCAATACATCCTACTCATGTGCTCCAACAAATATTGATCCACTTTCACATCATTCAACATCAACTAAGAGTACAGAAGTGCAATTTCAGTAGAAGAGGTTGAACTCAAGTAGAACATAAATCTTGTTCCATTAACTTTACCAAAACCTCCTCAAAGGGACAAAATTGCATGTTCTCAAGAATGTTTTTTATAAAATTTATGGACCCCTCTCTAAATACATGAGAGGGGTTTAAATACTAATCTATGAGAAATTACAAAAATAAATGAGGAGGTTTAAATGACCTACCTCATTTTAAGCGAAAATAAACAAAAATAAAATAAAGTATGTCTATGACTAATCCTGCATTTGGTCTTTGAGATCGCAAATATCCAGCATAGGTTTAAGGAGTGTCGGTTGGCTGACTTCAACTTTCAGTTGTCCTGTGAATACGGCATTGGTGAGTGCTGGCACCATTTTCTCGGTGGAAGTAATCATGCCCCTCAGGGTCATCCATTAGCTGTGCGGTTTCACTAGGTATTGCCAATACGCTTCCCAGTTCAACCTAGTCACTCGTTTGATTGCCTCTGCCCTTTCCTCTGCTGCCTGTTTCCATACTGCTTGAAGCTGTTTTGCATTTGGAAGAAATCCAGGGGTGGTTTCTGCTACCAAATTAGCATTGTGTAAATTCTCATTCACACACTCGATGACACTGTTTGCTGCTGCTGCCACATCCTCCATTGCCTGTTCTGCCTCTTTGAGCCGAGAATCCCAATTCGCAAATAAGATTTCTTTATGCGATTCATCTAATTTGGGCATATCTGCTCTTTTCCCATTCTCATATTTCTGCCAAATTAAGAAGTCTGAAACTTTCTTAAGAATTGCATCATATTCAAGTCGCAATTCCACAACTTGATTCGTTATGTTATCACTCATTTCACAGTGAGAATTCCACTGCGAAATCTTTTGGCATAATAACTCTTTCTGGTGTAAAAGTTGGGAATTGAGGCCAAGTGCTTCTGTGACAAACTCTTCAATATTTGGGTCATCTTTATGCAGTTCTGCTATGCTCTATAACTGTGCTTCTTTACCTGCTAAACTACTCTAATGTGCTATCTGCATTTGCTGAAACTCCTGCTGAAGTTTAGCCAACTGCATTTCTGCTTGTTGGTTGATACTAGCCTGCTGTAACTGTTGTTCTAATAACAAAATTTTGTCTTCTTTTTCTTTGAGTAGCCATTGTACCTCTGTTGCCTTGTCAATGGTCGCTGAAGCATATGCGCCTGTGACCTGCGAGAGTCTAGTGAGGTTAGCCAATGGATCTGTGGATGGGTCTTTCCAGAGAACATCTAGAGGTTCATCCTCAGGAGTGAGCATGGAATCCAAATTTCTTTTCTTTCTCTGTCTTTTAACGATGACTTTGTGTTGAGGGCTATAGAATACATCTAGAGGAGGAATTTCCTCTATTCTCAATACAATCTTAGATGTGGGAGCAATGGGAATATGCTCTGTTTCCTGAGTGCTAACAACCCCTCCTATTACAATTTTTGTGGTCGTTTCTTGTTGGTTTGTTGGTGGCTTTGTGATTTGTTCCCCCGTGTTGAGTATCTTATTGAAATTGTCCCATTCTTCTCCTAACTCAATCACAAGCGGCTTTTCTCGCTGTGTAAGGGGAGTTGAGGTTTTGACTTGTATTATGAGCGGAGTCTACTAATATGACTTTGTTGTGGATTGGGCTGTGTCTTTAAATGATTCCTCACTCTTGTTGTGTTCATTCTCTAATTTTTTCTCAGATTGTTCGTTAGACTTTTCTACGGTCTCATTTCCAGAATTTGTTTTGGATTTTTCCTTTGAGTCCCCATGTATGCTTGCACTGGGAGTAGGATCTCTCATTGGCTGAATGAGTAGTTGGTCCAATGGGACCTTAGATAACCTCGTTTTCCTATAGTTATCAAATGTTTGGAGACCTTCTTGATCAAAAAGTATTTATGCCATATGCTTTACTTCTTTGAAGGTGTTTTTCTATAGGAAAACATCATCAAATGGGCCTTTTTCATGGGTAAACATTCTTATTTTGACCATTGTGGTAAAATATTTGACAATACCCAAGGGATCATATTGTCTTCCCGGGAACTTGGGTAATTGCAAAGATAATACATTGTCAACCTCTCTGAAAGCATGTCCTAAGTCATGCAATGCAAATACTCCACATGTTATAGGAAATTGAGGCCAAATTCCCTTCTTAGAATCCTTCAATATCTTGCTCATCCCTCCTTCGCTACATGTCTGATAGGCTATCTCTCTAGCCATCAGTTTGTCTGGGACATAGAAAGGTAGAACATGAGGAGAGGCAATACTGTTGAACACTCTGATATATGTGAATAATTCTTCCCCGAACCATCTAGCTATGGGGAGAATATCTACTTCAACTTCTTAGGAGAACCTAGGGGAATCTCAGTTGTAAATCCTTTTGTGAATCAGAACCATAACCCCGTGACAAATCTTGAAGAAGTGTGGTGCAAAATTAGACTCCCACATGTCTTTGTGATATATTTGAATAGGAAGTTGGTTTTGAGCAGTCCACTTCCATCCCATAAGAGGAAACTTGGAACCAAAACAAATAGCATCCATAACATAGGCGCTCATAAAAAATGGAGGGTAAACCCTCGAAGCAATACTCCTTTTTCTTCTGTACTCTAAAATTGTTGTAGCTAAGTTATCAAACAGGATTTGAGCCCAATTCATTATTGTAGCGTTGACGGCTGCATCTACTAGGGGTAACCATTCTGATGAGAATTTGGTGTTGTCTAGTTTACCAAACAATCTACATAACATAGCGGCAGCAAAACAAAAAGGGGAACTAAGAGAACCGGTGGTGTACATACCATTCTTATCTTTCTTGAGTCTTTCTTTGTTGTTTGACCAATTCTTCATGCATTCTATCGGGTCTTCATTTTCCTTGACGAACTTCTCGACAAACTGCCTGTTGTAGATGGCCTGCGGCTCTGGTAGATGGTACATGAGTCTCAGGTTGTCTGGAGTAAACGACCCTATGAATTCTTGGCTTGTTGTCTTGAATTCTCTGTCTGATATGTCCGCATCGTCTATGATCCACTTAACCATGTCAGTATAGGGAAGTATCTTTGGTCTTGCAGCAATGCAGTGCAAGAATGAGCACGCAAGTTCAGTCAGAGTAGCATCAGAAGAAACACATCCATCCACTGTAACTGTTGTTTCCATAACTCTCGGTTGTTCTTCCTCTAATAGCTGATACATAGTTTCCCATGTGGACGTCCCTGCTTCTCGATTACAAGTAGTATCTGTGAACAGGGGGGTCATCTCTGATTTCTCAGAAGTGGGTGCCTTTCCTTTCTTCACCATTTCTTCAGATGTCCTGCTCTGTGTGTTCTTCCTGAAAGTTACAAGTGGAGAGCAAAATAGGATAAAAATGATAGTGAATGTAGAAATAAATCAATAAAAGGACGAAATAAAGGTGATGGAGGGTCTTAATTCTAAATCACATTAGAAGATATCAACTTGCGTCAAATGGACTTTCACACCTGATCGTAATTATTCTTTTAATAAATGTCCACTAATGAACCGTTATCCTTAACTTAATGTCCATCACTTCACATCGAAAGTCGGGAAGCATTCTCCTAGAACTGTGAGCCCTTCGAGTTGCGATAAAAGCGATTTTGCGATTTGCTACGCAATATCGCAAAAACTCGTTTACATTTAAGACTTATTGCCGTGTGAGTTGATGCAATACACGATGTTGAGCCTCAAACCTACAATTCTTCACACATCCTCTCAGCCTCCTTTTCCTATTCATTTCCTTCTTTTGCCACTCATTCCCTCCATCAAATTGCTCAAATCATTGTATTTTAGGACTTTTTACATGGTTTGCTAATTATGCTAATGACTGTTGTTGGTTTAGAATTTTGGTTCAAAGTGCTGCGTTTCCGCAGCTCACACAGGGTTTCCGCAGCTGATCCCGGTTTCCGCAGCCAACCCCGGATTCCGCAGCTGTTTTATTAAATGATATGTTCCAGGTGTCCTCCGGGAAGAAGAGCCACATGGGCAAGTTCGTGGAACCAAGGACATGGTGTGTATCCTTCCAGCTCACCCAAACCGGTCATAAAAATCCGTGGTCAACGAGGAGGCAAATACAGTCAACAGAAGTCATTAGCGGTGGCACAGCTCTGCGTGTTCTGTTTTGGAGCACGTGAAGAACAGGTGGCATCTTCCTCAGCCACGAAGACAGTGGGAAACACGAATCCAACAACAAATTGAATGCCCACAACGACCGTTGCCTAAATCCGAGGACGTAGCCAGATTACGTGTTTTTACACAGCTGCTTGAATAGCTTAGTTTTCGTTAAGTTAGTTTGCTTTCCTCTGTTATAAATAAAGCGTCTTTGAATGCTGGATAGTTAGTCATTGCTGTAATCATTTTGTAATTTTGAGCCCCCCACTGTACTTGACATTTTGATGATTAATACATGAGAAGACAGTTCTGTTTCTAAGCGTGTAACTGCTCTTTGGATTGGCTGAAGTAGGCAGAGGGCCCCTGTTTGCGGCAGCCACTGTACAGTAGTTTTACTTTTAATTTCCAGCATTTCTTTTTCTTGTTTCATGTATAATAGTTGTACAGATGTCTTTTAATTGCTGCGTTTTCAACATGTATAATAGCTGTACATAAACTTTGAATTCTGCAGATTTACATTTCTGCACTTTTGTTCATGACTGATCAGTGTGTTATGCAGGTTTCTTAGGCGAGCCCGGGACAGTTTTCTTTCTTTTCTTTGTACAACTAGTGGCATGTGTGATCATCTTGTCTAGGCTGCTAACCTTTATTTTTCTGCAGTTTGATTTTCATTAGTATCATTTCTTTAACTTGCACTTTACTTTCTGCTCAGTAGTTATCAAGTTGTTCATCTATTGATGGTTCTTTTTCCATAATCCAATATCTTTATTGAGAGCCAAAATATCACTTAGTGCATCTTGGTTTATTTTGCTTTAAGACTCACATTGCTGACCTATTCATAATTGTTCTCACATGATTAAGAAAAGGTTAAAATGGTGTGATTTGTCTCACTTAGATTTCACATTGATTAGATTTTAATGAAGAGTTAAAATAGTGTAAAGTAGTATAAAGTAGTTGTTCTTGCTTTTCATTGAGTTAATATAGATTTCATTTTCATTTTCATCAGCAGCAGAGATACTGGGCCAATGCCATTAGTCCTTTATTTGATTTTAAGCTTTGATTTTATTTCAATTATTGTTCAAGTTTCCTTTTAGAATACTCTTTAAGTTTCAAGAAATCACTTAGAAATCATCACAATCACCCACATTCACTCGCTTTATTACATCTCCATCACATCACATTAGGAAAGATACAATCAAAAACAAACTAAAAAGATAAAAACGACAAAAGATTAAGAAAACAGTTACCTAAGTACATATAGTACACCTCACTTCATCAGCTTACGAGCCCCGGGTTGACATTTAAAAGTTGCAATTTAGACATCACTAAATTGACCAAACATTTTGGCGCCGTTGCCGGGGAAGTGAAATTAGGTAGCCAATTCTTAAAAAAAAAACAAGAAAATTTCAAGGAAGGAAAATTAATAACCTCTCAAAGTATGCTCTCCTCTTGCACCTAGAGTGATCTGGAGGATCAGAAAAGAGAAAGTTATTGGTTTAATAGTTTCTTGAGTATGCTCTCTTCTTGCACCTAGAGTGATCTAGAAGATCAGAAAGAGAATTATTACCCTGACTTGAAGGAAAATAAAAAATGACATGCATAGAGCAAGAGATTCTAGGGGAAGGTTTTTAGCTAGAGCCAAGAGTTCGATTTTTACAAGTCCATCTACTTCAAGGAATAGACAAGAGACACCTCCATCATCTCCAACTTACACTCCTAGCCCTAGGATTCCTGGAATTCAAGAGGCAATAGTTGACTCTCCCACACCATCTATCGAATCTGAATTAGAAAGGGACCCTTTTCTTCCTTCCATAGGAGGACAAATTGTAATTGAAGAAGTAGAATCATCTGAAGAAGAGGGAGAAATTCCTTCTCGTTCACCCTTAGTAGAGGAACCAGAAAACTCTGAAGTCTCCGGGGAGACTACCATGACAGAAGAAGGAGCACCTGGATTTGGTAGAGGTAGAGGTAGAGGAGGAGGAGGAGGAGGAAACAATGGAGGAGGTCGAGGTAACATTGGGGGAAATAGGGATGGAGATAACTCATTCGGATTTCCTATAGTCGATGAGGACTCCCGAGCCACCATGAAAAACATCTCACCATCTGTCCTCCCAAACTTCCATGGGATGAGGAATGAAGACCCTGAAACATTTCTATTTGAGTTTGAAGTCGTTTGTCGAACTTATGACTATCTGGAAGACTCTCAAAAACTCAAACTGTTCCCTTCAACATTGAAAGGAGCAGCCTTGAAGTGGTTCATGGGATTACTCACTCAGTCCATTAGGTCTTGGAATGATATGAAACAAACATTTTTGGATAGGTACCTGGACTATTGTATGCCCACCAATCACAAGTATGAGGTATTCAAAATGATGCAAAAAGAAGATGAAAATTTGGAGGATTTGCTTGAAAGATTTCAATACAACTTGAAAAGAGCAAAAATGAACAACTTAAATGAGGAGACCTTAAAATCCCTTCTATTGAAAGCCATTAGAGATGAATGGATAGATATTTTGAACATGATGGGAAAGGGAGATATATCTCAACTTTCACTCAATGATATAGCAGAACTATGTGTCCATCTCTCAAGGGGGAAGTCTAAAACTCAAAAAGGGCCTAGAGATCCTTCTCTCATCAGAGCAAACAAATCTGCAACTGGATCAGTAAGTAGGGCTGAGATTGGCAATATGCTTGATGAATTTAAAACTGATATCTTAGGAAGTCTTAGTGAACAACTAGACACCCTTAAGATTCACAATAAGCAGAAAGCAGAAGCTGAGGCTTTGGCCATCTTTTGCCCAAAGTGTAGAAAGAAAAATGCTCTAAGGGAATGTCCCTTGGATGCAAAAGTTGTAGAGACATGTGTAATTTGTTCAGAGAATCATGAGACCAAGGATTTTCCTTCAATCCCTGGGCTCAAAGCTGTCTTTCAAGAAGATCCAAATACACTCGAATCTCTCTGTTTTGTTGCAAGGAGACCTTGGCAGGGGCAACAAAATCAAGGGTTTAACAACTCTATGAATTTTCAACCCCCACCAAATTGGAATCCTTGGCAACAACCTTGGTCCCAACCTCAAAATCCTTTTCAATCATGGGTACAAGGTATGCAAAATCCTTATGGGAGATTTGCTCAATTTTACCAATATCCTCCATCTTTTCAAAACCAACAAGCTCCACAACTTCCAAATCAAAATCCACAACTATCATTGCCATTTCAACAACAACAACCTTCTCAACAGAATCCAAATTCTCAACTCTTGCTTCCATTCCAACAGAAGTCAAATCAACTTCCTTCTCAGCCATTGCCAAACCCCAATAATAAAAATCCTCAAAATGCTTACATGTTGGAAGGTCAACCATTTCCTACCTATATGATTGTTCCTCTCAATGAAGTACAACTCAGATCAGGTATAGTCTTAGATAAGCCTTCTATAAATGATCAAAAGCAAAGCATTTTTGAGGAAGAATCTCTTGAAGCCAATAAGGGTTCTGAAGCATCTCTTCAAAACCCAAACACTCAAAAAGAAAAAGAAAAAGAATTAACCCCCACAACTCCCATAGTTGAGCAACCTGCATCTTTATCCACACCTCCTTTTCCTGAAAGATTACAAATTGACAAAGGAGTGGAAAAACAAATTTGGTTGCCTGACTATAATTTTCTAGATGAATTGAAGAATGTCTATATCAAGATTCCCTTGTTACAAGCCATTAAGGAAATTCCTATTCTAACAAAAACAATAAAGGAGTTGAGCCTTAAAAGACCAGGAAGGAAACCAAGAGATACCAGAAGGATCCACCTGGTAGGAAAAATTGCAGATATCATGATGGGAAAAATTACTATGCAGAAATATGTAGACCCTGGTAGTCCAATTGTCAAAACACATATCAATGGGGTAGAAATACCAAATACTTTGATTGATTTAGGGGCTGCTATTAACATTATGAGTAGACAGACTATGGAACAGCTAAAACTTCCTAATCTTCTTTTTACACCTACTTTATTGCAATTGGCAGATCGATCAATTATTAAACCAGATGGTGTATTAGAAGACATTCCAGTCTCCCTAGACTCTTGGGAATATCCAGTGGATTTCATGATTTTAACTCCCAAGAGTAATCTAGGAGGACATCCTCTTATTTTAGGAAGACCTTGGCTAGCCACAGCTGATGCTTTCATAAGTTGTAGGTCTGGGGATATGTATATTTCTGATGGTAATTCGACAAAGAAGTTCAATCTGTATCCTCCAGCAAAAGCAATTACAGAAATAGGGGATAATGAGTGGATTGATGATGAAGATACTATACAACCTGTCTTTACCATTTCTGAGGTTAGTGAAGATAGTCAAATTCTGAACACATTAGAGAATTTTGAACCATCTTCAGAATATGACTCCACACAATTTCAGTTGGATTCTGACATTGAGTGTCTATCATCTAGACAAATGTCTCTTTTCTCTATGGAAGAGTTTGGTAGTTCTGCCATTGAGATTTTTCCAGGAAAAACATTGAATATCAACAGAAACTTGGAAAAATCACAACAAGGGGAGCTAACCAAAATCTTGCAAAAACATTCTACTGCATTTGCATGGGAGTATACCGATATGAAAGGTATTGACCCTAAAACTTGCATTCATCACATCTACATTGAGGAAAACAGTAAACCAATCAGACAACCTCAAAGAAGGATGAATCCAAACCTTAGGGAGATAGTGAAAGAAGAGCTCCAAAAGTTACTTAATGTAAACTTCATTTACCCCATTTCAGATAGCCAGTGGGTTTCCCCTTTGGTTATAGTACCTAAAAAGAATGGTAAATGGAGGGTTTGCATTGATTACAGGGAATTAAACAAAGCAACTTTGAAGGATCACTTTCCTTTACCCTTTATTGATCAAGTATTAGATACTTTAGCAGGCAAAAAGTACTTCTCATTTTTGGATGGTTTTAGTGGTTACAATCAAATTCAGGTAGCACCTGAAGATCAGGACAAGACCACATTTACCTGTCCATGGGGAACTTTTGCTTACCGAGTACTTCCTTTTGGATTATGTAATGCACCTGCAACATTTCAAAGGGCAGTATTAGGAATCTTTTCTGATCTAATTCATGATTGTGTAGAGGTCTATATGGATGATTTTACAGTTTATGGTAATTCATTTGAAGAGGCATTAGAAAATTTGGAAAAAGTCCTTATAAGATGTAAGGAAACAAATCTTTCATTAAGTCATGAAAAATGCTTTATGATGTTTACTGAAGGGATTGTTTTAGGACATCATATTTCAGGAGATGGAATTAAAGTTGATAGATCAAAAGTTGAAGTCATCTCCAAGTTACCTATTCCAAATTGTCAAAAATATGTTAGAAGTTTTCTTGGGTTTACTGGATATTATAGAAGATTTATTGAAAACTTCACCAAGATAGCATCTCCGCTCTTCAAATTACTTACAAAAGACTGTGAATTCAAGTGGGATCCTGACTGTCAATCTGCATTTGAAACTCTAAAAACAAGAATATTTGAAGCACCCATTCTGAGAGGGCCAAATTGGAAACTTCCTTTCCAAATTTCTACAGATGCTTCAGATACAGCTCTAGGAGCTGTGTTGGGTCAAAAGGATTTAGTTCCTTATGCCATTTATTACACCAGTAAAAATTTGACTCCCACTGAGTTAAATTATACTGTGACTGAAAAAGAGTTCTTAGCCGTTGTTCATGCAATTAACAAGTTTAGACATTACATAACTGGCTATGAAACTTTTGTCCATACTGATCATTCTGCAATTAGATATCTCATGAACAAACCTGTTACTAATGGCACAGTCACAAGATGGCTTTTACTTTTACAAGAATTCAATATTACTGTGTTAGATAGACCAGGAAAACAAAATATAGTAGATGATTTCTTGTCTAGAATCCAAAATACTAACGAAGATTCTCCCGTAGAGGACAAGTTTCCAGATGAATATCTGTTTGCAGTAACTACTAAAACTCCTTGGTATGCGATATTGCTAACTATTTGGTTACAGGGAAGCTACCTCCACACTTATTTCCTAATGAGAAAAGGAAAATCATTCAGGAGAGTTCAAAGTATTCATGGATTTCTAATGAATTGTTCAAAACAGGGCTAGATTGTGTGATCAGAAGATGTGTTCGGTAAGATGAAATGCCTGACATCCTTAAGGCATGTCATGATGAACCGTGCGGTGGACACTTTGCTGACAAGAGGACGGCCTATAAAATCTTTTCTTTAGGATATTATTGGCCTTCTCTCTCTTCAAAGATGCAAAACAATATGTTAGAAGGTGTGACTGCTGCCAAAGAGTTGGGAGACCAACTCTTTCAAATGAAATGCCATTACAGCCACAGGTACTCATCGAACCCTTTGAGAAATGGGCTTTATATTTTGTTGGACCTATTAATCCACCATCTAAACAAAAGAAGTATATATTGGTTTGCACTGATTATGTTACTAAATCGGTAGAAGCCAAGGCATTGCCTTCTGCCACTGAAAATTCAGTTGTTCAATTTCTTTTTGAGGATATTTTTACTCGTTTTGGTGTCCCAAGAGAAATTATGACAGATCAGGGAAGTCAATTTACATCTAACTTGATGGAGAAGCTGATGGAAGAATACAAAATCAAGCATAGAAAATCTACTCCATACCATCCGCAAGCAAATGGTCAAGTGGAATCCACAAACAAAGTTCTTGAGAGCATCATCACCAAAACTGTTCATCTCCACAGAAGAGATTGGGCAGAAAGGCTTTCTGAAGCCTTATGGCCCTATAGAACTACATGGAGGAACACAACAGGACATTCTCCCTATGAACTTGTTTATGGGAAAGAAGTCTTGCTCCCCATTGAGTTCTAAGTCAAGACCTTCAAGATGGCAGTTCAGTTGGGGATGAGTCTATCAGAAGCCCAAAAGCACAGAATGGAGCAGCTAAATGAGCTAGATGAAATAAGACAAGATGCAATTTTAAGGACCGATCTAGTTCAACACCAAAGAACTAAGTGGCATGACAGATATATCAAAGAGAAGAAGTTTCAAAAGGGAGATTGGGCGTTACTGTTTGATTCAAAATTTAAAGACTTCAAAGGAAAATTTCAAACTCATTGGCTTGGACCATATGAGATTGATAAAGTCTTTAGCAATGGAGCAGTTCGAGTCAAGACTATTGATGAGTTTCAAACTCCTCTCATTGTGAATGGCCACCGATTGAAAATTTATCATAAGCCACTCTCAAAAGAGGACTTTGTCAAATTTTTTCAAGAGAATTCTGCAATGAGGCTGGTGGAGAAGAATTCTTCTCCTCCATCATCCTAATCTCAGTTTCTTTCTGAATTAAAAAAAAAAAAAAAAAAAAAAAAAAAAAAAATGTGTATAAGCCTGAAAACCAATCCCAGATTGGCGGTCTTATACAGAAAATATGGAGTGAAAATCAGGGACACCTGACACTCTATATTTTCCAAAAAAAAAATCTCTTTCTCTCCATCTTCACTCCACTTGTCATTTCCATCTTCACCTCCATCTCATCTTCACCTCCATCTCATCTTCATCTCCATTCCACTTCACTTCCATCTCATTCCATTCATTTCATTCCATTCCATTAATAAAAGTCCCTCTCAGGACTATTTCATTCAGTTAGTTGTTTTCCTAACTAAATTTTTGCAGCCAAAGGGGAATTGTCTTAGTTTCCGCAGCTGGGAACCGTTTCCGCAGCTGGGAACCGTTTCCGCAGCTCGCACCAGTTTCCGCAGCTCGAAATGATTCCGCATCCAGCACACTCTGTCTCTACAGCAGCACTCTGTTTTCAAAAGTCACAGTCAGAGGTATCATCATCACCAAGAATAGCAAAGATATGAGGCATCTGCAAGATCAAAAAGCAATAATGGGTCAGCAACCTTAATCAACAAATGGCGAACTTATGAAGGTATGATCAAAATCTTTTCCAAACAACAATTTAATGTCATTTTATGCATAGTTATTAAATCGTGGAAAGAGCCACTAAATGCAATGATTCGGCAAGATCATCCCATTCCTCCTCCACGATAATCCACCTCATACCTTTCTAACGGTTCCATAATCACTCTTAATTCAAACTCGAAATGGGGCTGCGCTTTCATTTATTGGCCGTACCTCTGTGACGTAACCCAATGTACCACGGCTCTCCTTACCATCATTTCCGCAGCCAACGCTGAGACGTGTGCGTAAGCCACCCGACTCTAAAGGATTCGGCCGTTATTCCGTCCACTTATCACTCCATTTCCGCATGCGTTGAACTCATTTCTCGTGTTTGTCTTCTACTCCCTCGTACTCACACTATTTCCACTCTCATTTCCGCCGCAAACTCCACAGCTCTGTTTCAAACCCCGATTACAGTTCTGCAATACGCCTTGCATTACGTTACGGCTACTCCACTTACAGCCGTAATCCACCTGTTTTTCCCGTGAGCATCCTCCTTGAGCATCCACACACAGTCAAAGCTTCAGCCGAAGTTGAGAGCCGAAGATGGGGAAGCTGCTTAGAGCTGAACCTGAGGGTCCGAAGTATTTAGAAGGGTATCCACAGACGAAGGAAGCATTAAAGAAAGCAAAGTGGTTGAAGTTTATTCAAAAATTCAGAGGGTATAATAAGGAGGTAACGAAAGCATTTGCTTGATCCTTCAATGGACACACCGTGGAAGTAGGAGACCTGAAATTCACAATAAGAGAGAACACCATAGCAGCCGCAACCAGTTTACCACAAGAGGGAGACAGATGGTTTAAGAACAGAGGGCTGGAAGATCAGGGATGGAAAGACATGCTTAAGAACCCAGGTATGGACACTTCAATATTCACTAAAGGGATTCTTGTGCATGTAATTAAGGAAGAATGGACTGCATTGTTATTACTTGTTCAAAAGTTTATCACATGTGAGGGCCTCTTTGGCATTATGTATATGTACCATGCAAGGATTATGATGAATTTCATGGAAGGCCATGCCCTCAATTTACCCCACTTTCTGTTAGCAAGCCTAAAGAAAATGAGTTCCACTGTCCAAAAGAATGTAGGCCATATTGAACCCCACTTGTATCATCACGGGTTCATTAGAATTCTCATAGAAGAGCAATTGAAGAATAACAAGGATACATGGGAAAAGTTTCTAGTCAGAAACCATTTCCAAGAGGTGACTGAAGCCTCTAGCAGTTCCCTTAGAATCCCAAAAAGAAGTAGGAGAAGAGAAAGAAATGTTGCAGCCCAAGATCCTCCTACAGTAGAAACTCAAGAAATTGCTCAAGAAGAAGAGGAAGAGGGAGATAAAACCAAGAAACTGAAAAAAGATAAAGGGAAAACAATTGTTCAAGAATCATATCCATCACCTGAACCTTCAGTAGAAGAAGACTCTCAAACCTTGGCTGATAGACTAGCACAACTTCAAGCTGCTGCCCTCTCAAAGAAGAAACAGAAAGAAAAACAGGGTGCCCAGCAAAAGAGCATTAGTGCACAAGTGAGAAGAAGCAGTAGACTTAAAGAAAAAATGAGTGTGACTAAAGGAAAACAATCACATTTCATTGATTTGGGAGAAGGTACACCTGAAAAGGCTCCAACTCAGCTTGACCTTGAGTCGAGTCCTCCACGTGTTGAGTCCACTCCTCCACGTGAAGAGAGCCCCTTTTAGCCAGAACCTCAAACAGAATTTGATTTTGAACATAGCCCAAGAAGAACACCTGAAATTGACCCTGACCAGCAGGAGGTATACAATTATTTGGAGACCTTGGAGCAATCAGTTGCAGGTCCAAGCACTATATTGTCTCTTGATGAACAAGTCCAATCTTTAAAACAGGAGGTGTTTGAGCTAGAAGTCCTGAACCGGCATATTATACAAGAAAACGAAGCATTGAAAGAACAAAGCAAGGTGGACAAAATTGTCCATGACAATACCATGCTTCACTTAGGACTCTGGCAGAAGAAGAACAGAAAATTAAAGAGAAAATGTAAGAAGCTGAGCAGGGCATTGATCAATTTGAAATTCAGGTGTTTAGTCAAAAAACCAAGGACAATTTTGGCAGCAAGGAGAAAGAGAAGAAGGCTAGATGTTTTGGCAGAAGCATCTGAGCACATGGATTGAAAAACAATGACAAAGTTTTGGTTGCATGAGGACATGGAACACCTTCACAGTGGGGGTATGTTGAGCCTCAAACCTGCACTTCTTCACACATCCTCTCAGCCTCATTTTCCTATTCATTTCCTTCTTTTGCCACTCATTCCCTCCATCAAATTGCTCAAATCATTGTATTTTAGGACTTTTTACATGGTTTGCTAATTATGCTAATGACTGTTGTTGGTTTAGAATTTTGGTTCAAAGTGCTGCGTTTCCGCAGCTGATCCCGGTTTCCGCAGCCAACCCCGGATTCCGCAGCTGTTTTATTAAATGATATGTTCCAGGTGTCCTCCGAGAAGAAGAGCCACATGGGCAAGTTCGTGGAACCAAGGACATGGTGTGTATCCTTCCAGCTCACCCAAACCGGTCATAAAAACCCGTGGTCAACGAGGAGGCAAATACGGTCAACAGAAGTCATTAGCGGTGGCACGGCTCTGCGTGTTCTGTTTTGGAGCACGTGAAGAACAGGTGGCATCTTCCTCAGCCACGAAGACAGTGGGAAACATGAATCCAACAGCAGATTGAATGCCCACAACGACCGTTGCCTAAATCCGAGGACGCAGCCAGATTACGTGTTTTTACACAGCTGCTTGAATAGCTTAGTTTTCGTTAAGTTAGTTTGCTTTCCTCTGTTATAAATAAAGCGTCTTTGAACGCTGGATAGTTAGTCGTTGCTGTAATCATTTTGTAATTTTGAGCTCCCCACTGTACTTGACATTTTGATGATTAATACATGAGAAGACTGTTCTGTTTCTAAGCGTGTAATTGCTCTTTGGATTGGCTGAAGTAGGCAGAGGGCCCCTGTTTGTGGCAGCCACTGTACAATAGTTTTACTTTTAATTTCCAGCGTTTCTTTTTCTTGTTTCATGTATAATAGTTGTACAGATGTCTTTTAATTGCTACGTTTTCAACATGTATAATAGCTGTACATAAACTTTGAATTCTGCTGATTTACATTTCTGCACTTTTGTTCATGACTGATTAGTGTGTTATGCAGGTTTCTTAGGCGAGCCCGGGACAGTTTTCTTTCTTTTCTTTGTACAACTAGTGGCATGTGTGATCATCTTGTCTAGGCTGCTGACCTTTATTTTTCTGCAGTTTGATTTTCATTAGTATCATTTCTTTAACTTGCACTTTACTTTCTGCTCAGTAGTTATCAAGTTGTTCATCTATTGATGGTTCTTTTTCCATAATCCAATATCTTTATTGAGAGCCAAAATATCACTTAGTGCAGCTTGGTTTATTTTGCTTTAAGACTCACATTGCTGACCTGTTCATAATTGTTCTCACATGATTAAGAAAAGGTTAAAATGGTGTGATTTGTCTCACTTAGATTTCACATTGATTAGATTTTAATGAAGAGTTAAAATAGTGTAAAGTAGTATAAAGTAGTTGTTCTTGCTTTTCATTGAGTTAATATAGATTTCATTTTCATTTTCATCAGCAGCAGAGATACTGGGCCGATGCCATTAGTCCTTTATTTGATTTTAAGCTTTGAATTTATTTCAGTTATTGTTCAAGTTTCCTTTTAGAATACTCTTTAAGTTTCAAGAAATCACTTAGAAATCATCACAATCACCCACATTCACTCGCTTTATTACATCTCCATCACATCACATTAGGAAAGATACAATCAAGAACAAACTAAAAAGATAAAAACGACAAAAGATTAAGAAAACAGTTACCTAAGTACATATAGTACACCTCACTTCATCAGCTTACGAGCCCCGGGTTGACATTTAAAAGTTGCAATTTAGACATCACTAAATTGACCAAACACACGATATGTGAGATGCTATCGTATTTCGCAATATTTTCTTATGCTTTATTGAGTAGCGTTGCATGGTTGAAACTGCGATGCGAGACGATTATAGGAGTTTTATGATTTCGCATTTCGCGGATCGTGATTTCATGGGGTAGCTTTTATAAGGAAGGTCCGTCGTAATCGTTTTGCGATACAAGAATCTGTCCTTTAAAAGAGGGTCTTTTGAAGGATTATTTTAATATTTACAACTTTATGGGTATAAAGTTACTTTTAGGTTATTTTACCATGTGGCGCTTGTTTATGAAACTCATCATTTGTGAAGTTCTATACGCTAAAGTATGAAAAGGTAAATTTTCCATGATTTTGCAAGTTTTGTTTTGACATCTTATTTTATTCTAAAAATAAAAAGGCATGACTAGATGATAGGATTGATTTTTTTGGAAGGGTCCCCATTTATTAATGTTATTACTAATACTAGTAAATGGGGGGGTTGTTGATAAGCACAACACCTCGCTAGTCATAATTTGCTCCCTTTTATTCGTCACCTCTTGATCTCCCCCATCCCCCTTGTTGATCATGCACTTATTTCCTTCTCTCTCTAGTTTGACCCTCCCCTTCCACCCCATCCTTCCCCTCAGGTCCCACCCCGAACCATCTTTCAATTTGATGAAGGTGACCTTGACATCTTCTCCTCCACCCTATGCAAGATGCTCCCATCAAAGACCCAGTTCCACTTTCTTGATTCTGCTTCCACTAAATACACTCGTCTTTCATCTACCATTTGGGAAGCAGCACTCAAAATCTTCCCTCACTCCACTCGTTCCACTTCCACCTCCCGAAAAGTTGGATCTGGCCCCATGAACAATTTCTAGTACGATGATGAATGCAAGACTCTACATCAAGAACTTCAATATGATTTCAGCCACTCTGAGCAGAGCAGTGCAGGGCACTGATGGCAGAGATAGTACAATCGGACTTATGGATCACCGGATGGAGTTCTCCCTAGTTGAGAGGGAGTGTTAAATTGGAAACTAGGGCAAAACTCCATGTGGGTTGGCTTATTTATGGTTGTTGATATTTTTATTGGATCCCTCTCGTCGAGAGGTGTAGAATTGATCCAAAGATCATCCGATTCCGATATGTATTTATGGAGATATGAATTTATTTTGTTTATGTAATTATTATCAAGCCAACCAGCTCTTATGTAGGCTCTAGAAGCCCAAACGTCATGTCTATTGAACCTATACGTTTTGGTATAAATAGAAGAGGATTTGAAGTCATTTAGACACTCTTCACGTGATCTCTTCTCCACGTCTGGGTTTTTGGAGAAGGAGAAAATCCAAGAGTATTTGCTATGATGCCCTAGCCGCAGTAGCATAATGATCTAGATCTAAACACTACTATGGAAGAAACCCTAGAAGCTGTCACTAAATACGCAGCAACAGGAAGGCACAAGATCTCATAACGCAGTCCAAGAAGAAACAGCGTAGAACAACAGGCAGCGTGTAATCTGGGCAGCCGTGGCATTATGGTGAAACACAGTCATATTGAACGTTGTGGCATTATGATAAAACGCAGTCCTGGCAATGTCTAGATTAAAGCAACAGTCAACGTGATGAAAATGCCACAAATAGCATGGTAAGACCTATACGCTGTGCATGGAACATATGTATGCAAAAGCTGTTCATGTTATATATCAAACGCTGTTCATATAAGCTGTTCACGTTCATTTATACACAGTCATATGAATATGGAACCACGTTATATGAAACCAAGTATATATATGGAACCACGCAATACCCAGTCCATTCAGCGCACAACACTACCACGCAGTCTCAATGTTCACGCTGGATAGTTGTATGCAGTCATCACGCTGTCTGCAGTGAATGCTATACGCAGCCCTAGCTTATACACTGTAGTGGAGCCTAACCGCAGGAATATATATGCCATCAAGCCGCAGTAAGGAAGGAATAGATGCAGTCTCTGCATGCAATGGAGACACATATGCAGGACATAAAGATCCGCAGGCAAATGAAGACAATGGCATCTTCACGCTATCATGGGAGAGAGATCAACATAGTCATAGAAGGAAGCCGCAGTCATGAGAGACCTATAACTGCCAATCTCAGTGTGAAGATGGCATCATTATGTAACCCTAAACTACAGCCATGTGATGCCCTTAACACTGTAAAGGAGTATACTTATGCGCAAGGCATTGAGAAACATATACGCAGCCATGGAATTTATATATAGGCCATGGAAATTATATACAAGACATGGAATCTTTTATATGCAAGCCATGGAAACATTTATATACGCAGCCATGGAATTTATATATAGGCCATGGAAATTATATATAGGACATGGAATCTTTTATATGCAGGTCATGGATACATCTATACACTGTCATGTTGACACCTTATGCACAGTCATGGAGATACGCTATACTCGTGAAGTCAAGAATCTTGAAGGGACACTCCTTGTCTCGGTCTACTCTCTAGATACATATCTGTAAGGACAGCAGTTTGATGATGATGATGCATATTAGTATGGGTAGCATGATGATTATCATGTCTAGTGCAGCATGGTGCAGTATGCAGTGGTGCAACTAGAGGATGCAACACGATGATAGGTATCAGTTGAAGCAGAATGTCTTCAACTGATCTCATCATTATAGGAGATGATCTATGCTTAGATCTAGACAAGTCAAAGTGTTGACATCTGTTATGAATGTACTTTCTCTCTCTCTCTCTTTCTTTGCTAAACTTTGAAGATAAAAGAAGATTTGATCAAAGGGTTTCCCCACACATTGTGGGGTTTGTCCCTGGATGGTGCCACATCTTGTATCCTCTTCTCTTGGCTTGTCTTCTGCGATTTATATTTATGTTCTATCTGTAGTTTACTTTATGCTGATGTGATTGCTAATATGGAAAAGAAATTAAATAAATTGCTCCAGCATAGAGCATACCCAAAATTAACAGTTATTACTAATACTAGTAAATGGGGGGGTTGTTGATAAGCACAACACCTCACTAGCCATAATTTGCTCCCTATTCGTCATCTCTTGATCTCCCCCATCCCCCTTGTTGATCATGCACTTATTTCCTTCTCTCTCTAGTTTGACCCTCCCCTTCCACCCCATCCTTCCCCTCGGGTCCCACCCCGAACCACCTTTCAATTTGATGAAGGTGACCTTGACATCTTCTCCTCTACCCTATGCAAGATGCTCCCATCAAAGACCCAGTTCCACTTTCTTGATTCTGCTTCCACTAAATACACTCGTCTTTCATCTACCATTTGGGAAGCAGCACTCAAAATCTTCCCTCACTCCACTCGTTCCACTTCCACCTCCCGAAAAGTTGGATCTGGCCCCATGAACAAATTCCAATATGATGATGAATGCAAGACTCTACATCGAGAACTTCAATATGATTTTAGCCACTCTGAACCCTTCTACCCTAACCTCAAAGCTTCTTACCATCATCTCCTTCGTCACAAGAAATGACTCTTTGTATCTCATAGAAGACGAGAACCTTTTTCTCTCCTTTGCCCACTCCCCTAAAAAATTATGGCATAAAATCCTTCCTCAACGCTCCTCTCTTCCATCTGACCTTGACGCTACATCCATGTTCTCTCACACTTCCAACCTTTATGATATTCCAGGCCAGAGCCAAATTCATGTTACCTCCCCACCCACTTCATGTTACCTATTCTCAGACAAAGATATTAGAGAGGCCATTTGGGTGATGAACAGCAACAAAGTAGCTGATGAGGAAGGCTACCAAGCAGAGTTATTTAAACACGGTTTCCGTGCTTTGGTTAGTTACTTGACTGATCATTTCAACCATGTAGCCTGTGAAGGCTTTCCACTGGCGTGGTCACACCACATCATCCATCCGATCCACAAATAAGGCTCTAGCTAAAATCCCAATAACTACAAAATGATCATGGTGGGCCACACGTTCTCGAAGTTGTATGCTATTGTTCTACACAACAAGATCTCCAATGACTTTGAGTAGATACAACTCAGAAGCTAGGGGACAGGTAGGTTTTCGACCAACTCATCAGACCATTGACCACATCTTCACCCTCCGCATCGTGATTGAGGAGGCACAACATCGCTCTTCAAAATTCTATTGTTGTTTCGTAGATTTTCAGAAAGCTTTTGACTTTGTTCCGAGGGAAACCTTACTCAAGAGACTCAGAGATATTGGCATCTCGGTGATCCTATTGACAAATATTGCACATCTATATGAATTCATCCTTAGTCGTCTTCGCATCACTCATGGGATGTTTGATTTCATCCGAAGCACTATTGGGGTTAAACAGGGTTGTCCATTGTCCCCTACCCTATTTGGGATCTATATTGATGAGTTGGAGGCTTTTCTACACGAGCATATCCAAGACATTGATGGTTGCCTTCTTCACCAGGTCCTGATATCTATTATACTATTTGCTGATGACATGGTCCTCCTCTCCTCATCTCCAGAAGGATTACAGAGGCAGTTGGATGCCTTAGCTATGTTTTGCGATCTTCGACAGTTGATGGTCAACCTAGGTAAAACCAAGATTATGATCTTCAATGGGGTGAAGAAAACTTTGAACCTTCACTTCCTATTCCTAGGGGAGGAGGTTGAGATCACCAGCATCTATACGTACTTGGGGCTGCAATTCTCAGGTCATCACTTTAGTTTGTGACCAGCGCTTCAGCGTTAGATCAACAAAGGATATGGATCCTTAGCCCTTCTCGAGAAATAGTGCTTTCGACATCACTTCTAGGACATCTCGTCCAAGATGAACCTCATGGACACCTTGATCCATCCCACTACTCTATATTGCTCAGAGATTTGGGGACCGTCTTATCTTGAGTCAGATTGGGCTTAAGTTGAGAGAGTCCAGATTCTTCTTCTCTACTGCATCATTAGATGCAAACAGACAGTACCTCAACACATCATCCTTGCAGAGTTTGGAGCTTAGCCCTTTCGGCTTGAGACAGTCTTCAGTTTGGTCTCATTCTTGCATCGTGTCTGTGGATTTGCAGACTCGATAAAGAGTTGGGACTGTTGCCCTTACTTGGCATATTTCTCTTCTAAGACTATTGCTCGTTCTACTACTTTGGGTCGGGCTAGATTTTGGTTTCAGGAGTTTCAGATCTCTTAGGGTCAGTGGGCATTCAGTTGGATTGTCTCCCTCGTTTTTGATATTCCATGGATGCTCTTGGTCACCTTCTACCTACTAGACAGGAGTTGAGCAAGATCATCAGGGAGGACATCTACAACCAGTTCATCCAGGTCACCTGGGTCAGTCCTCCGGGAGGGTTGCGACCAAAGATGGTCTTCTATGCTAAGCACTTCTTGGAGTTGAGAGACGGGCTCATTATTTGACCCCAATATATGTTTCACCATTGGATGTATGCTCTTCACGTTCCATGAGGCCAGTTCAGAGTAGGTTCTCATAGAATTCGGGTAGAGATGGACCACCAGATTGATAGACCAAACATAATATGTTAGGTATGTCATTAGGAAGTAGAGACCGAGGCGCACTTCATTTTTGGACGTCCTATCTATTACGAGATCAGGGGAAGGTTCCATTGCTTGTTCAGATACTCTCAGACCCTCGCAGACTTTCAGGTATCTCGATTAGAGATGTTTGGCCCTATATATGCAGGAGGCTCTCAGGTTCTAAGCACATACTCTTCAGCCTCCCATTAGACCAAACCCCACACATAGGATCACGACATTTTTTAGGGTACTACCTTCAGACAGGGGCACAAAGAGAACGATTGATATTGTTTCATATCCAGACTTTAGACCATTAAGGATCTGTGGGACCTCACCCCGCCACACGAGATATCAGCAACAAAATTGTCTCAGATATGTCCCTGGTAGACGGACTAGGTCCTCCAAACCTCAGTATTGAACGAACTCCCCCAGACAACAATTTAGTTAACAGTCTGCACCTCCCACTGGCCCTTCATCAGGCTAGCAAACTTTGTGGAGCTTTTTTCATTGTTCTTCAATCAGCCTAGAATGTTAGGAGAGATGGGTCTGGTCCTCAAACCCATTAGCCCCTGGATCTTCTTCGTCAAGGCATTACATACATTGTATATTTTATGTTCCTGCATCGTACCTTTTATATTCATGCATTTTATTTTTTATAAGAGACAATTTGGTTCTCCCACATTGTATGGACATCATTGTACTCAATAGTCCCTTTGACCTACTTTATAGTCATTAGTTGGACATATATATATTTATCTTATCTTATCTTATCTTATCTTATACAATACATAAATAATCAAATAATTGAGTATAATTTTAAATAACAATTAATCTTTTAACCATATATACTCATTTTTAATCTTTTGTATAAATTGTCAACTAATTTTCTCAATATTTTTGCTCAACTTTATATTAATGGACAAATTCACATACATGTTTTTAATAAACATATTAAATCTTTTATATTTTTAATCCACATTAATTTTGATATAAATTACATTTGAAAACTCTATAATATTTAAAAACTATTTAAATAAACTAAAAAACATTATTGCATGGCCAAACAAAATTGGAGTGTCCAACAAATAGAAATAAAATTATGAAAGGAAATATAAAAAATAAATAAATAAAATCTGCTTATATATAAATCATTAAAAATGAAATCAACATCACAAACTACCCAAAGTTGTAAATATTTCTAAATTATTATATTATAAAATTTGAAATTTGTTTAATTGAATAGTAAACTTTAACTTAAATTTTTAAATATATAATCTAAAATTTACATATCAATAAATTAAATATTTTTAATAATAATAAAAAAATCTAAATTTATATAAAACAACCTCACATATAAATATAAATAATAAAATTAAATAACATATATTATATTATAATTCCAAGAAAATCCAAGAAATCAAATATCATGAAAAATCACTATTTAAACTCACGCATCAACCTAGAATAATCACCATTTAAACTCTTGCATCAACCTAGAATGTAAAATATAATATTTATTTAATTTAATATTTTACAATGCCATTTAAAATTACACTTAAACCAATCTTAACGTGAAAAATCTAAAACCAAAAGTAAAGATTATAATATTATAGTGAAAAGTTATCATTATTTTCTATGACAATCACTGAAGATCATATTTTTATATGTATATAAATTTCTTAGGAGACACAAAAGTAAATAGGGTTAATAATTTTATAATTAATTGTAATGAAAGAGTACCAGAATAGTTGTGGGTAAGCCAAAAAAAATTCAAGATAATAGTTGTACGCAAGCCAAAAAAAATTCTAAGATAATAACGGGTGATGTATGTGGAGTAAAAGTTATAAGTATGAAGATTAATGGAAGAAAGGTTGATAATCATGTATGAGAAATAATTTCTTACAAAATTCACCAATACAATAATTGGTCATGTATTTCCATGTATGTTAATTTTTTTATATAATTGGTAATGTATTTCTATGTATGTTTATTTTTTTATATGGATTTTAACAATGTTTATGATGTGTTGGTGTAAAAAGAAAATTAAGAACAAAATAAAAGAAGAATAAAAATAAAAATTAAAGCATAAAGATAAAGAAATAGTCATAAAAATTAATTTGTAAGTTTGTAATGATTAATAAATAAATAATCTGATGAGATGTAGATTAAATTTAGAAGTCCAAGGGAGTTGAGGAGGAATAAGTGAAATTATAAATGAAAAATATTGAGAGATTCATAGACGGATTCGAGGAGATATTATCGAAAAATCATGGGAGTTAGTAGTTATCGAGATATTATAAAAATAATTGAAAAAAATATTATGGTAACCTATAGTTATATAAAAAACCATTTATATAATAATTACCACACTCAAGATTGCATTTTCCCCTTTGGGGGAATTGTGTGAAATGTTTTTGATATTCGTGGCTTTGCTTCAATTCGCAATAAAATTTTTGTAGGTTTTGCTTCAATTTGCAATAAAATTTTTATAGTTTTTTTTCTTTTGCGTGAAATCATCTAGATAAAAGTTTTGATAATTCCTTTTTTTTGCTATACCACTCTAAGGAAATAAAATTGTAGAAATGACTTTAATAAAAAAAGTTGAAATTGAAATTGAAATATTTTATCTATTTGTAACACCAATAAAAAAGTTAAAATTGAAATTGAAATATTTTATCTATTTGTAACACCACCTGATAATTTTACTTTACTTGTGGTCATTAATTTGCTTCCATATTAGATTTCCTTTGAGAGTGCATTAAGGGAGTATTATGAGAGAGAGCACATTAACAAGAGAATGTTGCTCATTAGAGGATACGTTAATGGACAATGTATATAGGATGATAGTGGATCAATGGATTTGAATGAAAAATGTAAATAGTTATATTTTTAGAGAAATTTTTTTATTTAAATAGATTTATAATAATTAAAAAATAAAAAAAAAAAAAAGGAATGAGAAAAAAAATTAAAGGAAGAGAAAATTGAGAAAACTTTTACAAAAAATAAGAAAAGGGAGAAAATTGGATTAAAAAATTGTTAAGAATAATGGAATAAAAAAATAGAAGAGAAAATTGCTAAATAAAAAACTTAAAAAAAAAATCAAATAAAAGAAGAAATCACTCACAAAATAAAAGAAATGGGCTATGAAGTTTTTATCAAGAATAAAAGAGAGAACCGCTAAACAATAGAGAAAGATGAATACGAGCAGAAATAGATAAAGGGAAAAGGAGAGAGTAAAATTTCTGTTAAAAAGAAAAGAAAATTATTTTAAAACAAAGGAAAAAAAAAATTGAAACTAAAACCATTTTCATAGAATAATAAACAGAAACTTCCAAATTATATTTACATGTGAATTTTTATTAAAAGAAAAATAAATGAAAAGAAAGAACTTTGAAACTAAAACTGTGTTTAAAGAACACTAAACAGAGATTTCCAAATTATATTTACATCGGTTATAAATATGATTTTTAAATTTTTCTCTGGACCTTTATATTTATCATCTCAGCGCCGATGTGAGCCCACTGTGAAACTGCAAACTGTAAAATTAACATCAGTTTCATTCAAACATGATTAAATTTATTTCCCACGGGTAACCCATACATCCAAGATCAATGTTCAGTCGCTCCTGGAAAATAAAATGAAGAACCCAACATTAGGTTGGCGACGATTTCAATCATCCAGATATATAGTACTCACTACAAGCAACTGAATACAGATGGCCATCACCTATTCAAGTTGCTTCACATTCTGCCCAAGGACATTCATCAATAACCCTTATACGAACAAACCCTAACTCCGTGTAATGTCACCGCCATTATAATAATCCAAGGTTGTCCAAAAGAATTTTATTGCTCCAGAGAATATACAATAAATTAGAGATCCATTTATTTCCTAGATTAACCTGAAGAAAGAAAACAGTGTACCAGATACAAATACTCTGCCTCTACTCCAGAAAAGAATAGAAAATAATAATACGACATAAATCAGAACTATATATATATATAAAGAAAATAGTAGCCGCCTCTGAGAGGCATCAGAAAAATGGATCTGAGAACAGCCTCAAGACATCTCAGTAAAATCGACATGCCAGAAACGGAATGAAGGAAGCGACGAGGGCAGAGAATAGGGAGGGAAGGCCGGGCATTGAAGCGGCCCCTGCCTCCATTGTCGGACTGGGCGCAGCTGCCTTCACCTCTGTTGCTTCTGCTGCTCCCATCATCATCATGACAACAACCAACAGGGCTACAGATACGCATTTGCCTACGCCTGCCATTCTTTCTCGCACTCACAAGAAACCTGCTCCTGCTAGGTGATACTGAAATGTTCAAACGCTAAGCCCAGGCCTCGCCGAACAAATGTGAATATCAGAAAGACAAAGAACCTCCAAATGTGAAGCGAAAAACTTCTCCCCTGAGATTCGAACACTCAACCAAAACAGATGTGAGCGCACAATTTATACAGCAGTGCGGTTGAGAGCCGCGTATATTAATAGTCATCTCCACCTCCCACTAGCAACGGGCAATCCACGCGTCAAAGATATATAAAATATATGTGTCCGATCTGTCAAATGTGGAAAATTGATTAAATGTGGGGTCGGAAATAGGTATTAGTATGGATGGCAACAGCAGAGCAGACAGCATGGCCGCTAGCCTGGCTGTGGGTTTTTTTCACAATGCGTGGGCTGATATCATTGGTAGCTATAGATTCGATTTTGCCTTGCCTCTCTTTCTTTATTTACGAGTGACCCACCTCACACACCTAACAAATAATTTGCTCACCACGACGCAAAGCGAGGAAAGGCACGCCACCTACAATCCTTTCGTTGGTGGTACTTTAAAGTTTATGGTCATTCGAAGGAGTTGCGCTGTCACTTTCGACAAAAGCGCTTAAAATGCCACTTAAACATCTTAATATGATATGTTTGACTACAAACTTTCAAAAGTATTTAGCCTTTACCTAAATTTTTCATTGCCGGTGTAACCAAACAGTAAGATTGTAATTTAGGTAGTTGGGAGGGTTTAATGATAATTACTTCACTCAAATTCAAGTTTTATTGACATGTTTATATATGATTATTTTGAAAAATATGGATTATTCTAAAAGGTACTGTACTATATGTTTTTCCTTAAAAAATATTAAAAGAGATCAAAACAATTAAAATGATTTTAGATTTGAACACTCTTAATGTCAATATCAAAATTAAGAGGAAATACATAGGAATACCCGTTCTACTAATTCTCATTTTTGTTTGTTTGTCAAGTTGTGTGTGATCTTTTAGGGCATTTTTAAAATGTCTCATGTCTCCTCATCTTGGCACATACACAACCACCTCGTGTGCTTTGATCCCCGGTCACCCTAGCACATACACAACCACCTCGTGAGGTTTGATCCTAGGTTGCTTTGCTAAAGAGGCCCATCCTCAATTTATTGTGCTAGTAAAACTTCACCAATTTTCATTTTAGTAACACCACTTCATCTTTTTTTTTTAAAAACATCTAAATATATTATATTTAATTTTTAAAATATTATTGTTATTATATTTAGTTTTTTAAATTATTATTATTATTAAACATTTGTTTTTACTACTATAATATCATTTATTCCTGGGTTGGATTTTAATTATTTAATCGAAAAGCATATTTAGATTCCAAATAGGTTTGGTTCATGATTATAACGAATATATAGAATAAGTTTAAGTGAGGACTTTAAATTTATATGCTAAGCATTAGTTTAATATTAAATTAAGGTATATGAATTAACGAATAATTAAATTTCATATTTAGAAAATAATAGTATATAAAAAAATTAATATCTATATTAAGTATTAGATTAATATTGATACAAGGCATGTGAATTAAGGAATCATTAAATTTTATATTTAGAGATATTTAGTATAAGAAAATCTTATTTTTTATTACAATTATGTTTTTATAGGTTGTTTATTTTCTAATTAAGTTTTTTATATACATGGTTACAAGTGAATGTTTTGAATGTTTTTTTTTATTGTTATTACTCACTGTAAATTTATATACATACCTAGGTTCGTTTATGTCATAATGACATTCAACAAAGAGATATCGAGTTTCAACTTCCACATAGTTCATATCTCTATTACTTCAATCTTTAAAGCAAATGACCATAGTATGCAAGTAGCCTTTTACTTCTACATAATTATTAGACTATCTTCCTAAACCACATTAGAAGGGAATTATGTGAGTTTCACAAGGGTACACTACCTCCTCCTCCAATTATAACATGGATTGCCTTGTGAGGCCTCATCGAATGAATTAGAGGCTTTTGTTATGTTTATCTCCACCTCTCCAATAATGCATTGATTCTTAATGTTAAATGGTATTTCTTAAGTTTGACTAGGAAATTTTAATTTTAGAAAATATCATCATTAGTGGATGGAATTTGTTTTGGAAAGTGGCATTCCGGGACATTGAGATAACTTGGCCCATAAAAAAATAAACACATGCAACGAATGATAGGGGTTCTAGTTTTTAGTATATGATTGATTATGTTGTGTGTGCACTTGGGAGATTATCAGTTTTGTATCTTTCTTGATTCCTTATTCTTATGGAATACTTGAGATCAAATGTCTATCTATATCTTTATTGCACTTAGCTACTAGCTATTAGGATTTATTTATTATTTCTCTCCTAATTTATTGAGTTATTTTCTCCATGTGAAGATATAAAAGATTGTGCTTAATGAAAAATCAATTAGAGATTTTATTTCACACTTTAATATAGAACTTTGTCATATATCGGATTTCATAAACCATTAGCTTTAGAGTCAAATTTTAATTCATTATCCATTATGGGTTTACGTTTGTGCTCTTTGTTTCCTTAAATTTTATTCTTTGATCCAATATGGATTGTAGGGCATTTATTTTTTATTTCTTTTGCTTGTAATCCATTGCATGCCAATTACAATTTGTTATAGATTTGTATATATTTTGTAATTCTATGAAAAAATTGTCCTATTACTGACAATCTATAATATGCCTACATAGTTGTTGCCACTATCTAATCCAACATTTTATCTCTACAAGACTTGCACCAATGATCATCAATGATCTGTTCAATTCTAGATCTATTCCAATCAGAATTGGTATGGTTGCTTCTATTCCATTGGGTGTGGTTTAGAATGCGGCCTGGAATGATTAGGGCATGGCTCCCTACCCTCAGTTTTTAGAGCTACTAGTGCAAGCCACCATCTATTCCTATCTGTGAATCAAAGTAGTGATTCATTTGTTTTAAAACACAAGCCCATAAATCTATGTTACTCCTCCTTTGCATGAGCTAGAACATGGCCTCGCTTGCAATCTAATTCATCGCTACAAATTGTGGTGTCAATATAGGAGATCAACCTTCTCAAGCTGATGTAGGAGATCCGGACTTACCCAGGAATGTGATTGTATGTTCACATGTTGTGGCTAAAATGAGATGAATTTCATTGACCTGAGTGGTCAAAGTCAGTTTTAGTAGAGAGGGTTGGACCTCTCAAAAATGATATTTACTTCATTATTGTAATAATTGGAACATTGTATTATTTTTAGACTGGGAGATAAGTTGTTAGCATAGGTGTGTAATAGAGCTTGAGAATAGAGATTTAATTGTTAGATTGATTAAAATAGGGATCGAGTTGTTAATGCAATTAAGATAGGATTCAATTCATAAAATAGAAAAGTAATGTAATGATAGGGATTAGATGATTGAGAACAGAGTATGTAAGCGAGATTTTTGAGTGACAGAGATAAGGTTTGAGATAGAACAAAGGTCAGGAAACCGTTGTAATCGGAAACCAACTCACAAAAGGATAGAAAATATAGATCAACGCCTTAGAATTCAGCCTCTTCGAGGGGGAAACTCCTTTACATTACGCAAATGAACAATTCTTGGATGATACAAATGACTAAACCTCCCTTCTATATATAGGAGTCTAAGGGGTCACAATATAATCCAGCCGACATAACAGTAATAACATAAGGGCCCAAAAATAACAATAGTGGGTTTCTATGGGGCATACTAATAACAATATGGGGACAATAGGGGCACAATAATAATAATAAGGGATACAATGACAATAGTAATGGGGGAATCACTAGTATTATAGGGGCCTAACATGCTCTTCTCCTTCTAAAAAGCGTTGTCCTCAATGCTCGAGTAGTTCTAGATGCTTCTGTATAAAATTCTCATCCTTCCATGTGGAAACTTCAACGAATAAGTTCTTCCACTTGATGAGATACTCTGAAATTGATCGATTTCGCAGCTGTCAAGTTCTTGTTTCTGTGACTGCTTCCGGTTCCAATATGATTTTTCCTTCCTCTTCAAGTTCTGGCAACATTGTTTGAACTGGGAGCTTGTCACCTATAACCTTCTTTAAACATGAAACATGGAAAACTGGGTGCATTCGGGAAGCTGCAGGAAGCTCCAATCTGCATGCCATAGTACCAATCTTTTGCAACACCTTGTACAGACGATAATACTTTAGTTATAATTTATTATCCTTCTTAGCTTGGTTGAGGGACATTTGTTTATATGGTTGTAGTCGTAGGAATACCCAGTCACCTACATCAAAACTTATTTCACTGCGATGTTGATCTACCTATTGTTTCATTCTATTCTGCACCAACGTGAGGTTATCCTTTAAGAGTTGGAGAACTTGTTATTGATGCTCGATGTGATGTTCCAATGCTTGAACCTTAGAATTTTCTCTTAAATATGATGTGATGGATGGTGGATGATATCCATAAAGTGCTATAAATGGGGTCATTTTTACTGCAATATGGAAGGAAGTGTTATACCACCATTCAGCCAGAGGCAAGGTAGGCTTTCTTGGTCACCTTCTACCTACTAGACAGGAGTTGAGCAAGATCATCAGGGAGGACATCTACAACCAGTTCATCCAGGTCACCTGGGTTAAGTCCTCCGGGAGGGTTGCGCCCAAAGATGGTCTTCTACGTTGAGCACTTCTTGGAGTTGAGAGACAGGCTCATTATTCGACCCCAATATATGTTTCACCATTGGATGCATGCTCTTCGCATTCCACGAGGCCAGTTTAGAGTAGGTTCTCATAGAATTCGAGTAGAGATGGACCACCAGATTGATAGACCAAACATAATATGTCAGGTATGTCATTAGGAAGTAGAGATTGAGGCGCACTTCATTTTTGGATGCCCTATCTATTACGAGATCAGGGGAAGGTTCCATTTCTTGTTCAGAGACTCTTAGACCCTCGCAAACTTTCATGTATCTCGATCAGAGATGTTTGGCCCTATATATGTAGGAGGCTCTCAGGTTCTAAGCACATATTCTTCAACCTCCCATTAGACCAGACCCCACACATAGGATCACGACATTTTTTAGGGTACTACCTTCAGACAGGGGCACAAAGAGAACGATTGATATTGTTTCATATCCAGACTTTAAACCATTAAGGATCTGTGGGACCTCACCCCGCCACACGAGATATCAGCAACAAAATTGTCTCAGATCTGTCCCTAGTAGACGGACTAGGTCCTCCAAACCTCAGTATTGCGCGAACTCCCCCAGACAACAATTTAGTTAACAATCTGCACCTCCCACTGGCCCTTCATCAGGCTAGCAAACTTTGTGGAGCTTTTTTCATTGTTCTTCAGTCAGCCTAGAATGTTAGGAGAGATGGGTTTGGTCCTCAAACCCATTAGCCCCTGGATCTTCTTCGTCAAGGCATTACATACATTGTATCTTTTATGTTCCTGCATTGTACCTTTTATATTCATGCATTTTATTTTTTATAAGAGACAATTTGGTTCTCCCACATTGTATGGACATCATTGTACTCAATAGTCCGTTTGACCTACTTTATAGTCATTAGTTGGACATAAATATATTTATCTTATCTTATCTTATCTTATACAATACATAAATAATCAAATAATTGAGTATAATTTTAAATAACAATTAATCTTTTAACCATATATATTCATTTTTAATCTTTTGTATAAATTGTCAACTAATTTTCTCAATATTTTTGCTCAACTCTATATTAATGGACAAATTCACATACATGTTTTTAATAAACATATTAAATCTTTTACATTTTTAATCCACATTAATTTTGATATAAATTACATTTGAAAACTCTTTAATATTTAAAAACTATTTAAATAAACTAAAAAACATTATTGCATAGCCAAACAAAATTGGAGTGTCCATCAAATCATGCAAATAAAATTATGAAAGAAGATAAAATATAGAAAATAAAATAAAATAAAATCTGCTTGTATATAAATCATTGAAAATGAAATCAACATCACAAACTACCCAAAGTTGTAAATATTTCTAAATAATTATATTATAAAATTTGAAATTTGTTTAATTGAATAGTAAACTTTAACTTAGATTTTTAAATATATAATTTAAAATTGACATATCAATAAATTAAATATTTTTAATAATAAAAAAAATCTAAATTTATATAAAACAACCTTCAATATAAATATAAATAATTAAATTAAATAACATATATTATATTATAATTCCAAGAAAATCCAAGAAATCAAATATCATGAAAAATCACTATTTAAACTCACGCATCAACCTAGAATAATCACCATTTAAACTGTGATTATAAACTCTTGCATCAACCTAGGATGTAAAATATTATTTTTATTTAATTTAATATTTTACAATGCCATTTAAAATTAAACTTAAACCAATCTTAACGTGAAAAATCTAAAACCAAAAGTAAAGATTATAATATTATAGTGAAAAGTTGTCATTATTTTCTATGACAATCATTGAAGATCATATTTTTATATGTATATAAATTTCTTAGGAGACACAAAAGTAAATAGGGTTAATAATTTTATAATTAATTGTAATGAAAGACTACCAGAATAGTTGTGGGTAAGCCAAAAAAAAATCAACATAATAGTTGTAGGTAAGCCAAAAAAAAATTCAAGATAATAACGGGTGATGTATGTGGAGTAAAAGTTATAAGTATTAATGGAAGAAAGTGGAAGAAAGGCTCATAATCATGTATGTGAAATAATTTCTTACAAAATTCACCAATACAATAATTGGTCATGTATTTCCATGTATGTTAATTTTTTCATATGGATTTTAACAATGTTTATGATGTGTTGGTGTAAAAAGAAAATTAAGAACAAAATAACGAAGAAGAATAAAAATAAAAATAAAAACATAAAGATAAAGAAATGGTCATTAAAATTAATTTGTAAGTTTGTAATGATTAATAAATAAATAACATGATGAGATGTAGATTAAATTTAGAAGTCCAAGGGAGTTGAGGAGGAATGAGTGAAAATATAAATGTAAAAATATTGAGAAATTCATAAAGGGATTCGAGGAGATATTATGGAAAAATCATGGGAGTTAGTAGTTATCGAGATATTATAAAAATAGTTAAAAAATTATTATGGTAACCTATAGTTATATAAAAAACCATTTATATAATAATTACCACACTCAAGATTGATGAAGTAATTGAATTTTCCCCTTTGGGGAATTGTGTGAAATGTTTTTTATATTCGTGGCTTTGCTTCAATTCGCAATAAAAATTTTGTAGTTTTTGCTTCAATTTGCAATAAAATTTTCGTAGTTTTTTTTCTTTTGCGTGAAATGATCTTGATATAAAATTTTGATAATTCTTCTTTTTTTTTTTAATGCTATACCACTCTAAAGAAATCAAATTGTAGAAATAACTTTAATACAAAAATTGAAATTGAAATGTTTTATCTATTTGTAACACCCCCTGATTGCTTCCATATTAGATTTCCTTTGAGAGTGCATTAAGGGAGTATTATGAGAGAGAGCACCTTAACAAGCGAACGTTGCTCCTCAGAGGATACTTGAATGGACAATGTATATAGGGTGATAGTGGATCAATGGATTTGAATGAAAAATGTAAATAGTTATATTTTTGGAGAAATTTTTTATTTAAATAGATTTATAATATTAAAAAAATAGAAAAAAAGAATGAGAAAAAAAATTAATGGAAGAGAAAATTCAGAAAACTTTAGAAAAAAAAATCAACAAAAGAGAAAATTGAGAAAACTTTTACAAAAGAGTAAGAAAAGGGAGAAAATTGGATTAAAAAATTGTTGAGAATAATGGAATAAAAAAATCAATAAAAAAAATAGAAGAGAAAATTGCTAAATAAAAAACTTAAAAAAGAAAATCAAATAAAAGAAGAAATCACTTACAAAATAAAAGAAATGCGATATGAAGTTTTTATCAAGAATAAAAGAGAGAACAGCTAAACAATAGAGAAAGATGAATACAAGCGGAAATAGATAAAGGGAAAAGGAAAGAAAGTAAAGTTTCTGTTAAAAAGAAAAGAAAATTATTTAAAAACAAAGGGAAAAAAAAAAAATTGAAACTAAAACCATTTTCATAGAATAATAAACAGAAACTTCCAAATTATATTTACATGTGAATTTTTATTAAAAGGGAAAAAAAATGAAAAGAAAGAACTTTGAAACTAAAACTGTTTTTAAAGAACACTAAACAGAGATTTCCAAATTATATTTACATCGGTTATAAATATGATTTTTAAATTTTTCTCTAGACCTTTATATTTATCATCTCAGGGCCGATGTGAGCCCACTGTGAGATTGCAAACTGTAAAATTAACATCAGTTTTATTCAAACGTGATTAAATTTATTTCCTACGGGTAACCCATACATCCAAGATCAATGTTCAGTCGCTCTTGGAAAATAAAATGAAGAACCCAACATTATGTTGGCGACGATTTCAATCATCCAGATATATATAGTACTCACTATAAGCAACTGAATACAGATGGCCATCACCTATTCAAGTTGCTTCACATTCTGCCCCAGGACATTCATCAATAACCCTTATACGAACAAACCCTAACTCCGTGTAATGTCACCGCCATTATAATAATCCAAGGTTGTCCAAAAGAATTTTATTGCTCCAGAGAATATACAATAAATTAGAAAGGACCTTGAAAAGATCCATTTATTTCCTAGATTAACCTGAAGAAAGAAAACAGTGTACCAGATACAAATACTCTGCCTCTACTCCAGAAAAGAATAGAAAATAATAATACGACATAAATCAGAAAATAGTAGCCGCCTCTGAAAGGCATCAGAAAAATGGATCTGAGAACAGCCTCATGACATCTCAGTAAAATCGACATGCCAGAAACGGAATGAAGGAAGCGACGAGGGCAGAGAATAGGGAGGGAAGGCCGGGCATTGAAGCGGCCCCTGCCTCCATTGTCGGACTGGGCGCAGCTGCCTTCACCTCTGTTGCTTCTGCTGCTCCCATCATCATCATGACAACAACCAACAGGGCTACCGATACGCATTTGCCTACGCCTGCCATTCTTTCTCGCACTCACAAGGAACCTGCTCCTGCTAGGTGATACTGAAATGTTCAAACGCTAAGCCCAGGCCTCGCCGAACAAATGTGAATATCAGAAAGACAAAGAAACCTCCAAATGTGAAGCGAAAAACTTCTCCTCCGAGATTCGAACACTCAACCAAAACAGATGTGAGCGCACAATTTATACAGCAGCGCGGTTGAGAGCCGCGTATATTAATAGTCATCTCCACCTCCCACTAGCAACGGGCAATTCACGCGTCAAAGATATAAAATATATGTGTCCGATCTGTCAAATGTGGAAAATTGATTAAATGTGGGGTCGGAAATAGGAATTAGTATGGATGGCAACAGCAGAGCAGTCAGCATGGCCGCTAGCCTGGCTGTGGGTTTTTATTACAATGCGTGGGCTGATATCATTGGTAGCTATAGATTCGATTTTGCCTTGCCTCTCTTTCTTTATTTACGAGTGACCCACTTCACACACCTAACAAATAATTCGTTCACCACGACGCAAAGCGAGGGAAGGCACGCCACCTACAATCCTTTCGTTGGTGGTACTTCAGAGTTTATGGTCGTTCGAAGGAGTTGCGCTGTCACTTTCGACCAAAGCACTTAAAATGCCACTTAAACATCTTAATATGAGATGTTTGACTACAAACTTTCAAAAGTATTAAGCCTTTGCCTAAATTTTTCATTCCCAGTGTAACTAAACCGGTAAGATTGTAATTTAGGTGGTTGGGAGGGTTTAATAATAATTACTTCACTCAAATTCAAGTTTCATTGACATGTTTATATATGATTATTTTGAAAAATATGGATTATTCTAAAACATATTGTACTATATGCTTGCACTAGTTGGTTCGAAACGCGTCGACAAATGGTATTCCATGTGATTTTCGCCGAAAAATCTCTCACAAATGATTTTAGATTTGAACACTCTTAATATCAATATCAAAGTTAAGAGGAAATACATAGGAATACCCCTTCTACTAATTCTCATTTTTGTTTGTTTGTCAAGTTGTGTGTGATCTTTTAGGGCATTTTTAAAATGTCTCATGTCTCTTCATCTTGGCACATACACAACCACCTCGTGCGGTTTGATCCCCGGTCACCCTAGCACATACACAACCACCTCGTGCTAAAAAGGCCCATCCTCAACTTATTGCGCTAGTAAAACTTCACCAATTTTCATTTTAGTAACACCACTTCATCTTATTTTTTTTAAAAATCATCTAAATTTATTATATTAAATTTTTAAAATATTATTATTATTATATTTAATTTTTTAAATTTAAATTATTATTATTATACAACATTTGCTTTTACTAGTATAATATCATTTATTATCATATCGGCCTGGGTTAGATTTTAATTATTTAATCGAAAAGCATATTTAGATTCCAAATAGGTTTGGTTCATGATTACAACGAATATATAGAATAAGTTCAAGTGAGGACTTTAAATTTATATGCTAAGCATTAGTTTAATATTAATTTAAGGTATATGAATTAAGGAATAATTAAATTTCATATTTAGAGAATAATAGTATAAGGAAATTTTTAAATATCTATATTAAGTATTAGATGAATTAAGGAATCATTAAATTTTATATTTAGAGATATTTAGTATAAAAAAAATCTTTTTTTTTTTTATTACAATTATGTTTTTATAGGTTATTTATTTTCTAATTAAGTTTTTTATATACATGGTTACAAGTGAATGTTTTGAATGTTTTTTTTATTGTTATTACTCACTATAAATTTATATATATATATCTAGGTTCGTTTATGTCATAAAGACATTCAACAAAGAGATATCGAGTTTCAACTTCCACATAGTTCATATCTCTATTACTCCAATCTTTAAAGCAAATGACAATAGTATGCAAGTAGTCTTTTACTTCTACATAATTATTAGACTATCTTCCTAAACCACATTAGAAGGGAATTATGTGAGTTTCACAAGGGTACACTACCTCCTCCTCCAATTATAACATGGATTGCCTTGTGAGGCCTCATCGAATGAATTAGAGGCTTTTGTTATGTTTATCTCCACCTCTCCAATAATGAATTGATTCTTAATGTTAAATGGTATGTCTTAAGTTTGACTAGGAAATTTTAATTTTAGAAAATATCATCATTAGTGGATGGAATTTGTTTTGGAAAGTGGCATTCTGGGACATTGAGATAACTTGGCCCATAAAAAAATAAACACATGCAATGAATGATAGGGGTTCTAGTTTTTAGTATATGATTGATTATGTTGTGTGTGCACTTGGGAGATTATTAGTTTTGTATCTTTATTGATTCCTTATTCTTATGGAATACTTGAGATCAAATATCTATCTATATCTTTATTGCACTTAGCTACTAGCTATTAGGATTTATTTATTATTTCTCTCCTAATTTATTGAGTTATTTTCTCCATGTGAAGATATAAAAGATTGTGCTTAATGAAAAATCAATTAGAGATTGTATTTCACACTTTAATATAGAACTTTGTCATATATGGGATTTCATAAACCATTAGCTTTAGAGTCAAATTCTAATCCATTATCCATTATGGGATTACGTTTGTGCTCTTTGTTTCCTTAAATTTTATTCTCTGATCCAATATGGATTGTAGGGCATTTATTTTTTATTTCTTTGGCTTGTAATCCATTGCATGCTAGTTACAATTTGTTATAGATTTGTATGTATTTTGTAATTCTATGAAAAAATTGTCCTATTACTAACAATCTATAATATGCAGGTACATAGTTGTTGCCACTATCTAATCCAACATTTTATCTCTACAAGACTTGCACCAATGATCATCAATGATCTATTCAATTCTAGATCTATTCCAATCAGAATTGGTATGGTTGCTTCTATTCCATTGGGTGTGGTTTAGAATGCAGCCTGGAATGATTAGGGCATGGCTCCTTGCCCTCAGTTTTTAGAGCTACTAGTGCAAGCCACCATCTGTTCCTATCCGTGAGTCAAAGTAGTGATTCATTTGTTTTAAAACACAAGCCCATAAATCTATGTTACTCCTCCTTTGCATGAGCTAGAACATGACCTCGCTTGCAATCTAATTCATCGCTACAAATTGTGGTGTCAATATAGGAGATCATCCTTCTCAAGCTGATGCAGGAGCATCCGGAATTAGCCAGCAATGTGATTGTATGTTCACATGTTGTGGCTAAAATAAGATGAATTTCATTGACCTGAGTGGTCAAAGTCAGTTTTAGCAGAGAGGGTTGGACCTCTCGAACATGATATTTACTTCATTATTGTAATAATTGGAATATTGTATTATTTTTAGACTAGGAGATGAGTTGTTAGCATAGGTGTGTAATAGAGCTTGAGAATAGAGATTTAATTGTTAGATTGATTAAAATAGGGATCGAGTTGTTAATGCAGTTAGGATAAGATTTGATTCATAAAGGAGAAAAAGAATGTAATGATAGGGATTAGATGATTGAGAACAGAGTATGTAAGCGAGAGTTTTGAGTGACAAAGATAGGGTTTGAGATAGAACAGAGGTCAAGAAACCATTGTAATCGGAAACCAGCTCACAAAAGGATAGAAAATATAGATCAATGCCTTAGAATTCAGCCTCTTCAAGGGGGAAAACTCCTTTACATTATGCAAATGAACAATTCTTGGATGATACAAATGACTAAACCTCCCTTCTATATATAGGAGTCTAAGGGGTCACAATATAATCCAGCCGACATAACAGTAATAACATAAGGGCACAAAAATAACAGTAGTGGGTTTCTATGGGGCATACTAATAACAATATGGGGACAATAGGGGCACAATAATAATAATAAGGGATACAATGACAATAGTAATGGGGGAATCACTAGTATTATAGGGGCCTAACATGCTCCTCTCCTTCCGAAAAGCATTGTCCTCAATGCTTGAGTAGTTCTAGATGCTTCTGTATAAAATTCTCATCCTTCCATGTGGAAACTTCAACGGATAAGTTCTTCCACTTGATGAGATACTCTGAAATTGATCGATTTCGTAGCTATCGAGTTCTTGTTTCTGTGACTGCTTCCGGTTCCAATATGATTTTTCCTTCCTCGTCAAGTTCTGGCAATATTGTTTGAACTGGGAGCTTGTCACCTATAACCTTCTTTAAACATGAAACATGGAAAACTGGGTGCACTCGGGAAGTTGCAGGAAGCTCCAATTTGCATGCCATAGTACCAATCTTTTGCAACACCTTGTACAGACGATAATACTTTGGTTATAATTTCTTATCCTTCTTAGCTTGGTTGAGGGACATTTGTTTATATGGTTGTAGTCGTAGGAATACCCAGTCACCTACATCAAAACTTCTTTCGCTGCGATGTTGATCTGCCTATTATTTCATTCTATTTGGCACCAACATGATGTTATCCTTTAAGAGTTGGAGAACTTGTTATTGATGCTCGATGTGATGTTCCACTGCTTGAACCTTAGAATTTTCTCTTAAATATGATGTGATGGATTGTGGATGATATCCATAAAGTGCCATAAATGTGGTCATTTTTGCTGCAATATGGAAGGAAGTGTTATACCACCATTCAGCCAGAGGCAACCATTTGACTCATTGTGTCTGTTTATCAGATACAAAGCAACGAAGATATCCTTCCAAACATTTGTTTACTATCTCAGTTTTCCCATTAGATTGAGGATGATAAGATGAGCTATGAGCTAACTCAGTAGCGAGACAAGAAAATAATTTTGTCCAAAAATTTCCAGTGAAAATGGGATCTTTGTTGCTTACTCTTTGGGTTTTCATGTAGCTTTTGAATTGTTTCCATAAATGCAGTAGAAACCGTACTAGCTTTAAATGGATGTGATAATGCACAAAAGTGTGCATACTTGGTAAGTCTGTCAACTACCACCATGATGACACTCTTTCCTTCGGACTTGGGTAAACCTGTGTTAAAATCCATTGAAACCTCCTCCCAACGTTGGCTTGGAATGGATAAAGGTTGTAATAGACCTGGGGTCTTTATTGTTTCAACTTTATTTTGTTGGCAAACCAAACATTCCGCCACAACCTTTTGAATATCTGATTTAACGCCATCCCAAAAAAAACCTTTTTTAACCCTGTGGTAAGTTTTTAAAAATCCTAAGTGCCCTCCTAAGGGAGAAGTGTGCAATTCCATAAGAATATTTTTTTGAGTTGGGAATTATTACGTAGGTATAAGCGATCTTTGTACATAACAAATCATTTTTTCCAGCTAAATGTGTCAGATGTACTGGGATCTTGTTGTAACTTTCGAATGAGTTCCCACACTTATTCGTCATTCTTCTATTCCTCCCTTGCTTCGTTTATCTAATCTGGTTGGATAATAGAAATGACACACAACAATGCTTCCACATCCTCATCCTTTCTTGAGAATGCATCTACCACAACATTTTGCTTCCCTTTTTTGTAGATGATTTCAAAGTCATAACCCAACATCTTTGTGACCCATTTTTGTTTCTCTTCAGAGGAAAATATTTGTTCTAAAAAGTCTTTAAGACTATCATGATCCGTTTTTACCTTGAAGTGTCTTCCCATTAGGTAGGATCGCAATTTCTTAAGTGCATGTAGTATTGCCAACATTTCCTTCTCATAAATAGCTTTGTGTAAATACTTTCCCTTGATTGGACAACTTTCAAAAGCAATCGGTCTTTCATCTTGCATTAAAACAACACTAATTACATTCCCTGAAACATCACATTCCACAATAAAGGATTTTGTGAAGTCCGGCGTAGCTAAGACCGGTGCTTGGCACATTGCCTCTTTAAGATGTTCGAAGACCTTTGTTGCTTCTGGAGTCCATGAAAATGCATCTTTCTTCAATAATGTTGCTAGAGGTGCTACTATTCTCCCATAATTCTTAACAACCTTGCGATAATACCGTGTCAACCCGAGAAATCCTCTCAGATGCTTTATGTATGTGAGGATTTTCCATAATTTCCTTAATGGCTTTAATTTTTCTAGGGTCCACCTTAACACCTTCATGAGATACAATATGACCCAGATATTCCAACTCTTTTACTCCAGAGAAACATTTGGAGCTTTTTGCATATAATTGTTTCTCCTCCAATAGTTTGATCACCCTTTCAACATGTTCAACATGATCCTTCCGAGACTTGCTGTAGATTAGTATATCATCAAAAAATACTAACACAAATTTTCTAAGGAAGGGTTTGAAAATGGAATTAATCAAACCTTGAAATGTAGAAGGTGCATTGGTAAGGCCAAAAGGCATGACCAAAATTCATAATGACCCTCATGAGTTCTAAATGTTGTTTTCAGAATGTCTTTAGTCTTCATTCTGATTTGATGATATCCTAAACGAAGATCCAACTTGGTGAAGTAAATTGATCCATGCAATTCATCCAATAATTCATTAATGACAAGAATGGGAAATTTATCTTAAATAGTGAGCTTGTTGAACTCCCTATAATCCAGACACATGTGCCATTATCCATCCTTCTTGTGCACCAATACTACTGGAGAAAAGAAATAACTTTGATGAGGTTGAATTATACCAGCCTCTAGCATTTATGTAACCATACGTTCAATTTCACTCTTTTGGGCATAGGGATATCTGTACAGCTTGATGTTTGGAGGAACACTTCCTAGAATCAAATGAATAGCATGATCATGATCACGAATAGGTGGGAGACCTTTGGGAGTCTCAAATACCTTGGAATGATTGCCCAAGACTTTTTGGAGATCTGGAGAAATAGATGATTTTGATGTGGGAACTTCTAGAGAACATAATTGTGCAATTACACCTCGTTGTTCCTTCTTTAGAAGCTTTTTCATACCATTAGAGCTGATTATCTTTCCCTATTTCCCTGCAATACCCCTTAATTCAACTTCCTTTCCTTCCACACAAAATTTCATGAAAAGTTCTTGAAAATTAAAAGCTATTGTACCCAAGGATTGTAGCCATTGGACTGGAAAGCATTGGGCTATTCAATACATATTCTCCCATGGATAGCTTGATATTATGGCACTTTCCAGAGCAATTTATGGTTCCTCCACTTGCAACCATCACTTGACACTCTGGTGCTGGATATAGGAAGCAATTCAATTCCTTTGCTATCTTACAATGAATAAAATTATGGGTACTTCCCGAATCAATCAACACTATTACCTTTTTCTTCTTGATATGTCCTTCTATCTTGATAGTTTGAGGAGTGGTAATTCCAGCCAATGCATTACAAGATATGGTCAGATTCATTTCTTCTTTATCTAGGGTTTGTTCCTGGAGTATATCCTCTTCTTTTGACATTTCTTGTTCCTTTTCTTCCTCCTCTTCATAATCTATGTAGAATAATTTCTTCTCAGCACACTTATGACCTTTAGTGTATTTGCTATCACAACTATAACAAAGCCCTTTTGCTCTTTTTTCTTCCAATTGTTGTGGTGTCAACCTTGTATGTTGTGGAAGGCTAGGGGCAACAACACTTACATCTTTATAGTTGTGAGGGGTAGGCTTCTTGGTTGATATAATTTTGCTTTCCATTTTTCTTGTTAACCTGAATGCCTTCTCCAACGAATCAGGTTCCCAAAGGCAAACCTCATGTTGGATATTATCCTTTAAAGTCCCTATGAACACATCAATCCTATGCTCCTCTAGAATATCTTTTACCCTTATGTTCAATTTTTGGAAGTCCTCAATGTGCTCCATCATTGAACCCTTTTGTTTGAGATTTATCAATTAGCTAAAAAAAATGTTGTTTTTTGTATCCTCATAATGTGCTATCATTTATTCCGTAAAAATTGCCCAAGTGACATTTTTTTTTACGAAAGCAAAGTCATCGATACCATGCAAAACTGATTTGGTTCCAAATATAAAGTTGCAATACGTACATTTTGTGTGTTTTTCACATTATGGAGATCGAAAAATTGCTCCATCTATAGTATCCATGTTCCGGGACCCTTGCCATCAAACTTCCTCATATCAATTTTTGGAACATGGTGGGTCTTCAATCCAACATCAGAGTCTATGAAATCATGATTAACATTTGTTTTGTTCTCATCATGAGTTTTCTTTACTACCCTTTCACCATTAGTGACCATTTCTTGTAGCAACTTATTCAAATTTATCTTCAATTCTTCCATCTTATCATCCATGACATTCATCTTAGCTTCCACGCCATTCATCTTGGCTACATTTACCTTTAGTGAGAGTGAAATGTGTTGTACTTGTTCTTGTAATTTTGATATATCATGTTGCATTTCTTCCTCTTCTTCACGAGTCATGCTAGATCTTTCAAGTTTCTTACTAGGTGTTTGCATTTTCTTTCTTCGAGGCATTAAGTAATGCTAATAATTCTTCACTATTCCCTTTGAATTCCTTCAAACTAATTTTTCAAACCAATCTTATGCAAAATTTAAAAAAAACTACGAACCTTTTTTTCACTTTATAAGAGCTCAATATTGAATCTGTTGTATCTCTGTAACTGCGATCCTCGAATATCTGAAATCTCATCCTGCAGTATCCCTTTGAGTCCTCTTTCTAACCCCACAAGTCTAATCAAGATTGGATTCTCCAAGGAAGAGTTATGTTAAATCTCCCATGGTGACCTGATTATAGACTAGTTTAGTAGAACGAACTTGTATGACATGTCACATGTCACTGTTTCTACCTTAGTACCTAAAACTGATACACAGAAAACTAAAGGTCGTCCTCTTTTTGAAACTTCTTACAAAATTTCAATCTGATGCTCAAAACAAAAGTTATGATGATTTTCCCCAGGTCACATGTTTCGAATGTAATTCGGGAGTTTGCAAAAACCCTAACTTCCTCCGATCATATCTCCGCAAATATAGTGACACAAGCTCTGAAATTTGGACCCAAAGTTCAGAACAATTTCGGCTCAAATGGGTTTTGTATGTAGCTTTTGAAACATCATAGAACAAAAGTTATAGCGAAAATTCCAAAATGACCTGTTTAGAGCAGCGAAACCGTAGAATCCAAAGCTCTGATACCAAATGTTAGGAAACCAGCTCACAAAAAGATAGAAAAGATAGATCAACGCCTTATAATTTAGCCTCTTCGAGGGGGAAACCTCCTTTAAATTACACAAATGAACAATTCTTTGATGATACAAATGACTAAACCTCCCTTCTATATATAGGAGTCTAAGGGGTCACAATATAATCAAGCCGACATAACAGTAATAACATATGGGCACAAAAATAACAATAGTGGGTTTCTATGGGGAATACTAATAACAATATGGGGACAATAGGGGTACAATAATAACAATAAGGGATACAATGACAATAGTAATGGGGGAATCAATAGTATTATAGGGGCCTAATAGATCGAGTTGTTAATGCAGTTAGGATAGGATTCAATTCATAAAAGAGAAAAAGAATGTAATGATAGGGATTAGATGATTGAGAACAGAGTGTGTAAGCGAGAGTTTTGAGTGACAGAGATAGGGTTTGAGATAGAACAGAGGTCAGGAAACCGTTGTAATCGGGCCGAGAGGGCCAAGACTCTGTAATTTACATTTTATTGAATAAAGGATTAAGTGTGGTGTTGTGTGTTAATCCTGGTGCAGAAGTTCACTTATATCTGTGTATCGGCGTTCTGGACCCTAATCGGGTATTTTCCTCTGTTTAAACATTTTATTTATAAATCACAACCGTTTATGTGTTTTATCATTAATCGTTGTCGATTCGTGTTTAAGGTTAATATTGGGGCTAAAGCGCTAAACCTTACTTAAAGCGTCTTTCTTAAAGTTAAGTAATAAGCATGTGGGTTGTATTTGATGAGTGGGAAGCGGTATCTCACGCGCTCAAAAAGTGGTAAGTAGTATTGTTCCGAGTCCGCGCGATTAGCCTTAGCGCTCGACATGTAGCACGCCAAAACAACTTTTCTCGCATGCTCTCAATTTGATAACGACCGTGCTAGAGTCCACGTGAGATTGCGCGACGATCGTTGGATCAAGCAGGGTCAATCGACGGTGGTGATCGTCCGACTAGTTGGCGCGTGATACGACATGATAGCCGTTGGATCTAGAAAGGTGAAATCGACGGTGTAGATCGAAGCGCTCGCTTCTGAGGAAAATTTAAGTGGGACCAGCGGTGATTAGGAGGAAAAGCGGGACCCTCAGGGAAAAGAAAGCCACGTACAAAATTCGTTTAAGCGAAGCTGATTGGTTATAAAGTTAACCATTAGTCTATTTTCCGACTACAACCTCATTTCGTCAACCTCCTACGTCATTTTGGTATCAGAGCACAAAGATTAAGTTTTGCTACAGCAAACATGCCATCGAGGAGAGGAGCTAGCATAGGTCGGGGGAGACCTGTAGTGAATGCAGTTCTGCTGGATGAGATTTGGAATCTGCGTACAAGGATGGAGACAATGGAGACTGCTCAGAGGAGAGCAATTGATGAAGGAGATGCCAGTGCGATAGAAGAATCTTTTGAGGAAGAAGAAGAGGTTGAAAGTGAAGTTGCCAAATTTCTCAAGGTGTTGGCTAAAGCAAGTGGAAGACCAAAGATAAAAATACCTTTTTATGATGGGAATCTCAATATAGAAGAGTTGATGGACTGGATCAGTGCACTAGACAAGTATTTTGACTATGAGGAGGAGGTTGATGACAAAAAGAAGGTGAAATTTGTAGTTACCAGATTGAAGGGTCATGCAACTATCTAGTGGGATGAATTACAAACATCTAGAGCAAGAAAAGGGAAGTCCAAGATCAAACAATGGGATAAAATGGTAAGTAAATTGAAAGCCAAATTTATGCCAAAATATTATTAGTTAAATCTTTTTAGGCAATTACAAAACTTGAGACAAAAACACATGACTGTCAAAGAGTACACAAAAGAGTTTTACAAGCTGAACATTAGAGCAGGACATGCAGAGGATGATGAAGAGAAGGTAGCTAGGTATATCAATGGCTTAAGGTATGATATACAAGATGAAATCAACTTGCTGAGTCTGAAGACAATTGAAGATGCCTATCAAGTAGCTTTGAAGGTAGAAGAGAAGATGTTGAGGAAACAAAATCAAAGGAACAGAGGAAAAAGTTCAGCAAGAGGTAGAGGAACTACTAGACCAAGATTTCAGCACCATCAGAGTGAAGTAGGAAGTTCAAGTAGTAGACCACCACAGAGAGGAGACTTTAATAGAGGAATATTTTCACCCAGAGGAAGGGGCCGAGGAAGAGAAATTCGGTGTTATACATGTGGAGAATGGGGACATGGATCATGGGACTGTCCTCATAATAAAGCAACAAGTCAGAGGAATGTGAATGTGGCTGAGGCAAAGGAAGAAAAACCTCAAATTGTAGACAAGGAAGAATCACCTGAAGTAGGAGAATCCTTGTTGTTGAAAAGGGTATTGCTTAAGGCAGAGAAAGAGACAGGAGAACCAGCTCAGAGAAAGAGTTTATTCAGAACTACATGCAAGTCCAAGGGAAAATGTTGCAAAGTGATAATTGACAGTGGAAGCACTGATAACCTTGTTTCTACAGAAATGGTGGACAAGCTAGGATTAGTGAAAACAACACACCCTACTCCTTACAAAGTGTCATGGCTGCAAAAAGGACATCAGATTATTGTGACAGAACAATGCAAGGTAGAGATACATATTGGTACTTATAAGGATGTGATATTGTGTGATGTAATGCCAATGGATGTATGCCATGTGTTGCTGGGAAGACCTTGGTAGTTTGATCAGAAGGCTATTCATGATGGGAGAAGGAATACTTACACTTTGGAGAAGGATGGAAATAAACACACACTGCTGCCATTGAAGGATGAAGCAGGCAAAGAGGCACCTGGAAACAATGTTATGCTGATGAGTGGAAAGGAGTTGTTGCAAGAAGTTGGAAAAGGTGAAGAAATGCATTTTGTTGTCATAGGGAGACCTAAGGTAATTTTAACTTCCACAAACTTAGATGATTTACCTGAAGAAATCAAAACTTTGTTGAATGATTTTGTTGATATTATTGTGGATGAGTTACCAAATGCATTACCACCAATTAGGAGTATTAGTCATCATATTGATCTAATACCTGGAGCAAGTTTGCCAAACAAAGCAACATATAGATTAACTCCTCAAGAGAATGCAGAAGTTGGAAGACAAGTGCAAGAACTGATGGATAAGGGATTGATCAGAGAGAGTCTCAGTCCATGTGTTGTACCAACAGTACTTAGTCCAAAGAAAGGAGGTGAATGGAATATGTGTATAGATTCCAGAGCCATAAACAAGATTACTATCAGGTATAGATTTCCTTTACCACGCATGGATGATTTGATGGATTGTTTGAGTGGGTCAAAGTATTTTACTAAGATAGATATGAAGAGTGGATATCATCAAATAAGAATTAGAGAAGGAGATGAATGGAAGACTGCATTTAAAACAAATAGTGGTTTGTATGAGTGGTTAGTGATGCCTTTTGGACTCACTAATGCACCTAGCACATTCATGAGATTAATGAATGAAGTCTTGAAGGAATATGCAGGCAAGTTTGTTATTGTTTACCTTGATGATATTTTAGTTTTCAGTAGAAGCAAAGAAGAACACCTGGAGCATCTTAAGTTGGTTTTAAAAACTCCGCAGAAAGAGAAACTACTGATAAATCTGAAGAAATGTAGTTTCATGAAAGAAGAATTAGTCTATTTGGGATTTTTAGTTTCTAAAGAAGGCTTGAAAATGGATCCAGAGAAAGTCCAAGCAATTTGGAACTGGCCTACTCTAAGAAACATATTTGAGGTAAGAAGCTTTCATGGTCTTGCAAGTTTTTATAGAAAAATTATCAGAGGTTTTAGTCAGATTTGTGCACCAATTATTGAGACAATCAAAGAGACTAATCAACCATTCAAGTGGACAAAAGCAACAGACAGAAATTTTAAGTTGCTAAAGAAGAAAATCACAGAGAAACAAATTTTAGCTTTACCTGATTTTGAGAAAGTTTTTCAAGTTGAAACTGATGCTAGTGGAGTTGCAATTGGAGCAGTTTTGAGTCAGGAACAGAGACCAATAGCTTACTTTAGTGAGAAACTAAATGAAGCTAAGAAGAAGTATTCTTCTTATGATAAAGAGTTCTATGCTATTGTGCAAGCTTTAAAAAAATGGAGACATTATTTGCTACCAAAGGAGTTTGTATTATATTCTAACAATCATGCATTGCAGTTCATAAACAACCAACCAAAATTGAACCAGAAACATGCCAAGTGGGTAGAGTTTTTACAGAGTTTCACTTTTGTGATAAAACACACAAGTGGTAAGTTGAACAAAGTTGTTGATGCTTTGAGCAGGGTAAATTTCATTATACAAGAATTAAGAGTTGGTATTGTAGGATTTGAAGAAATGGTTGATATGTATAAAGATGATGCAGAATTCAAAGATATTTATGCAGTTGTACAAAATCCAACAATTCATAACAAAAGTCAGTGGTTATATTATCTTATCCAAGGAGGTTTATTGTTTAAAGGTAACAAATTGTGTATTCCCAACATAATCAAGGAGAAACATAATGGAGGATTATCTGGTCACTTTGGAAAAGACAAAACCTTTGCTCAGGTAAATGGTTTTTACTATTGGCCAAAGATGCAAACTGAAAATAAGAGATTTGTTGAGAAGTGTAGGATATGTTAGCATGCTAAAGGGAGAAGCCAAAATACAGGATTGTACCAACCATTGCCAATACTAGACAGACCATGGGATGCAGTTAGTATGGATTTTGTTTTGGGGTTACCTAGAACTCAAAGAGGGAATGATTCCATTTATGTTGTGGTAGATAGATTTTCCGAGATGGCACATTTCATTGCATGTAAAAAGATTAGTGATGCAACACATATTGTTAATGTATTTTTTTCAAAAGTAGTAAGGTTACATGGATTGCCTATAAGTATTGTGTCTGACAGGGTACAAATTTTGTTGGGCATTTCTGGAGAACTCTTTTGAAGAAACTAGGTGCCAACCTTAGTTTTAGTTCGGCATATCACCCTCAAACTGATGGACAGATCGAAGTGGTAAACAGAAGCTTGGGGAACATATTGAGAAGTTTAGTGTATCAAAATCCTAAGCAGTTGGATTTAGCACTTGCTCAAGCTGAGTTTGCTTATAATGACACTCCAAACCGAAGTACTGGAATGAGTCCATTTTAGATTGTTTTTGGAATGAATCCAAGAGGTGTGTATGAACTCAGAAATTTGGGTAAATAGGAGACAAGAAGTGCAAAAGTTGAAGAGTTTGTAGAGAAGATGCAGAGACTACAAGAAGATGTCAAAGACAAATTACAGGAAAGCAGCGGTAAATATAAACAAAGAGCTGATATGAAGAGGAGAGAAAAGGAATTCCAAGTGGGAGATCTAGTGATGGTATACTTGAGAAAAGAAAGATTTCCTATTGGGACTTATAATAAACTAAAGATGAAAAAGATAGGACCATGCAGAATTGTGAGGAAGTTTTCAACTAATGCTTATGAAATTGAATTGCTAGAAGGAATTGGAATATCACCTATTTTCAATGTTGCAGATTTGTATCCATACAAAGAGACAGAGTCAGAACTACAGAAGGAACATATGGAAGATGAAGTTCAAACTTTGAACTGGGAAGAACAAATGCCAAAGAAGGTCAAGAAAGAAGTGGAAGATGTTTTGGGGAAAAGAGTATCCAAAAGAACTAGAGGACAGGTTTATTTTCAGTATCTAGTCAAATGGAAGGGACAGCCAGTGGAGGATGCTAGTTGGTTGACAACATCAGAGTTGCAGAAGTATGGAGTAAAACCTGAAAGTATGAGGGATGATTCTTTTCTTCCCTGAGAGTCTGACGCAGGAGCATCCAGACTTAGCCAGCAATGTGATTGTATGTTCACATGTTGTGGCTAAAATGAGATGAATTTCATTGACTCGAGTGGTCAAAGTCAGTTTTAGTAGAGACGGTTGGACCTCTCAAAGATGATCTTTACTTCATTATTCCAAATATTGTATTATTTTTAGACTAAGATATAAGTTGTTAGTATAGGTGTGTAACAGAGCTTGAGAATAGAGATTTATTTGTTATATTGATTGAAATAGGGATCGAGTTGTTAATGCAGTTAGGATAGGATTCGATTCATAAAAGAGAAAAAGAATGTAATGATAGGGATTAGATGATTGAGAACAGAGTGTGTAAGTGAGAGTTTTGAGTGACAGAGATAGGGTTTGAGATAGAACAGAGGTCAGGAAACTATTGCAATCGGGCAGAGAGGGCCAAGACTCTGTAATTCACATTTTATTGAATAAAGGATTAAGTGTGGTGTTGTGTGTTAATCCTGGTGCAGAAGTTCACTTATATCTGTATATCGGCGTTCTGGACCCTAATCGGGTATTTTCCTCTATTTAAATGTTTTATTTATAAATCACAGCCATTTATGTGTTTTATCATTAATCGTTGCCAATTCGTGTTTAAGGTTAATATTGGGGCTAAAGCACTAAACCTTACTTAAAGTGTCTTTCTTAAAGTTAAGTAATAAGCATGTGGGTTGTAGTTGATGAGCGGAAAGCGGTATCTCGTGCGCTCAAAAAGTGGTAAGTAGTATTATTTTGAGTCCGTGCGATTAGCCTTAGCGCTCGACACGTAGCACACCAAAACAACTTTTCTCGCGTGCTCTCAATTTGATAATGACCGTGCTAGAGTTCGTGCGAGAATCATTGGATCAAGCGGGGTCAATCGACGGTGGTGATCGTCCGGCTAGTTGGCGCGTGATACAACGTGATAGCCATTGGATCTGGAAAGGTGAAATTGACCGTGCAGATCGAAGTGCTTGCTTCTGAGGAAAAGTTAAGTGGGACAGGTGATGATTAGGAGGAAAAGTGAGACCCTTAGAGAAAAGAAAGCCATGTACAGAATCCATTTAAGCGAAGCTGATTGGTTATAAAGTTAACCATTAGTCTATTTTCCGACTACAACCTCATTTCATCAACCTCCTGCATCACAAGCATTCTTCAAAGTGATCTTTAGATGATCTCAAGACTATTACTTGGAAAAAATAGGTAGAATCCAAACCATAAACATCTATTATATGGTCTCCTCTTCTTTCTAATGACCAATATATGATATACATGGCCTCTGATCTAATAGATCCAAATTCAAATTTCTTTCTCGATTTTTTGATGTAATGTGGAAGTGTTTGGGTATGTCATGGGGGATAACAAAGGATTGTGTGCCACGGTCACAAATTTCAATTGGGATAACAAATTTGTAGGTGCTCAAATACTCTTTGTAGAGTAATCTTTGTAGAAATATAAAAGTGACATGGTGTTGATGGTGATGGACCTGCCAACATGTAAGGGGATCTCCCCGGTAAGAAGTCCCAATTAGACCTCAGACCGTTTGGTGTAGGAGTCCCAACAGTGGGTCGTATAGCAATGCCCTGACTGTGATTTTGCATAGAGGCAAGTAAGATAACTCTGTCGGTAACAAGGGTGTGACCGCTACGGTGAGTCAAGGAAGGTGCATGAGAGGTTCTAACACATGTGGGTTGAGATGAGTGCACCCCTTGGCAACCTGTAATAGTACTCGGATGGAAAGGGAACACACGAACGAAGGTGCATCACAAGCTAGAAAGAAAGTCAGCTTGCAATCCAAAGTGATGATTAAACCAATCAGCAAATTTCAGAAAGATTCATACATGCTCATAAAGAACAGTCCATACATGCGTGTGTAAGAAAGAAAATACATATGCCATTTAGAGTAAACAAGACAGCGGGAATACAATACAACATATGCACGAAACATGTTGGCTCTTATTATATAAATAAGTGTAAGTTCCAGTCATACAATTCATCCATGTACACCTCCTAGCCCCAACATTGGAACGTTACAGCCACATCCGCTTGCTCTTCCAAAGAGATGTACTAGCTCCGTGCAGTGGAGAAGCCAAGGCGCATTACAATATTGTCCAAGCTCTCTCCAAGATAGTCTTATCAGAAGCTTGGCTGGCCATAAGCCTATACAATGAGTTATGAGGTTCTATTTATAGCAAAGGTTGGGGTGACCCTTTGTGACAATTCATCTACCCTCATGACTCTTCATCTACTTTATGACTGTTACATCCAACTGTTGACACTTGAACTTCCACTTGACACGACGTTACATTACAATGCACATGTGCTCAATGGCTTGAGCAAGCCATGCAAGACATCACTGACACTCGGTATGTTGTGGTGAGACCAACTCTTTGACATGCTTGTGATGGTGAAGGTGGTGAGTTGATGCCAAGCTTGGTTGTCCGTGATGGTGTGCATGCACCGCATGGTGACATCTTGTTGAAGCAAACTCTTGCCTCCATTGCAACCAATGCATTGGTTTGTCTCCTTCATCCAACACTTCTGCTAACATGCATAGTCTTCTTGGGTGTGGCTGAAGCGACAACACACTAATGCATAGTGTCTGTGATGATCTTCAAGTGTGTGCTAGTGGTTATGCGCATCAACTTGCCGAAGTACATGTTCAACTCCAGTTGGAATTGCTTCTTGTCTTCGCCTTGGTGAGTGTGTTGAATGGGTTGGATCGCATGCGTGTGCACAATGACATGAATCCCTTGCATGTGATCAAAAACATTGCTCACCATGTTTGCTTCGTGCCTGTTGCTGGGATAGATCTATAACTTGTACGGGCGCAATTTCATCTATGAGTACATGTTGCGCCCACTATTGTTCATGTTCTTGTAGCAACTCATTCGTCTATCTGTGCAACTGCATGTTCTTCCTTGATTTGTTGCTTCATCACATGCAACTCTTTCTTTGTTCCATTCTCTTTCTTTGCGCGATCTTCATGTCACGTTGTCACCTCATAGCCTAAGTCTCCAAAGTTGCTTTCATCATCAGTGAATATGCTTGAGCTTGCAACTTTTTTACGCCTCTGAGTTGTCAACAACCTTCCTCTTTCATTCGTTGCATTCCTTCCATTCGTTGCGTTCATTGCATTCGGTGCATTCGTTGCATTCGTTGCGTTCATTGCATTCAGTGCGTTCGCTACATTCGTTGCGTTCGTTGCATTAGGTATTCTGCCTTCAGTTTTTGTTCATGATGCTGCTCGTTGTGATGCTATTGTTGTCATATAATAATGTCCTTGTCTATGAACAACTTGATATCTTCGTGAGTAGGCAAGCTCATATACATTTGATCGACTGCATCTCTAAGTGTGCTCTGAATGGTGTCTTCGACTCTGCTCTCTTGGAAACCATTGTACCTATGCTGCTAAGAGGCAAATGAACACCTACAATACTTGGAGACATGGAAACACTCATGGCAAGCAATCTGTCAGTCAAAAACCAAAATGAACTTGAGAACTGACTTGCAACATACCTGTGTGACTGATCATGAAGGTTGCGCAATTTCGGCCAGGAGGTTGGGAGACTGACTGCCAAGACTATGCAAGGCACAGTCTGGGTTGCTCACTGTTGGAATTGTGCAATGCACAAGTTCAACTGGCAATGGCTGCAGGCTTAGTGACTGCATTGCGCAATTTTCTGGGCCAACAGTCATTGTCCTTCAAAAATGTGCAAAACAATCCTGGAGGACAGTCACTAGGTAGAAATGTGCATTTCTTGAGAGGAAGACGAAGCCTTCCCTCTCAGGATTGCACAATGTTGCCTTTGTGAGGCTCTTGGTGAGGCAGAGTCTGGGCCAAGGTTGCCCAAACTCGCCGTTGGGAAACTGACACGAATGTGAGTGCGAATGCATGGTGATATTGAGTGAAAGAAGAAGTGATTGATCATGCATGTAAACATTGAATGAAATATTCAGTAAGCAGATCAACATGCATGTGGGTGAAGCGAGTCGCTAAATCAGCGACCGTGTATCAAAACAACAACAAGCATTCACTGAAATCAACTAGACAACGTTCATACGAAGCGAAACACAAAAAGTGCGAGAAATGAAACGCAAGTCATGGAAAGCAGGCCTACCCCAAAACAGTTGAGTTAAGTGTGCCGAAAACTCATAGATGTGATGTGGGATGTCAAAGCTGCAAGGTTGATGTGAGGAATGAGCTCTATGGCATCCGGTTGATGAGTTTTGATAACATCGAGGTTGTGACGCGCATGCCACAAATCTAGGGAAAGTGACACTTGGTGGGAGGTTTCTGAAATGATCCTTGCATGTAACCTCCAACTGCTAAAATATATCCTTGGAACAAGGGATGCCTTCACATGTTGTCTTGGGAGAAGCAGCCCATGCGTGCAAGTTAGTTTTGCTCGGTCCCGGAGGGAACCGGTCAACTCAGCTACACATGCAAGAGACTACTCGACTGCTAGGAGAAAATGTGCATTTGGCTAGGAGCTAGGCTGGATGCCCAAGAGATTTGCACAATTTCTATGCAGAGCATCTGAATGCTGCCAAGATTTGTGCAAATTCTGGGCTAAGTAGCCCTCGTGGGGAAAATTGCACAATTTTCACTATGAATGTTGATTGCCACAATTGCACAATTCTAAAGCCCAGCAGGCTACTAGTCAGGATTGTGCAATTTCTGGAGGGAAGGCTGGTTGCCCTCCAGAATTGCGCAATTTCTTGTGGGAGCTGCTCAACCTGCAGCTGGACCAAGTCCGGTTGATTAGCCTATGAGGGGAACGCATCGAGCTGTGATCAATAGGCTACCTTAGTGCAAGCAAAACACTGAAACTTGTGAACTTGACGAAGCAAGGCAAGCTGTTGTGAAGGTTGGAAGGGAGGCTCCAAAACAAAGCTAAGGAAAAATTTTGGAGGGTGGTTGTAGCTACTACAACACATGGTTTTTTTATATGCACCTTACTACCAAAGAGAATAATAGCATAGATTCATATGACTCTAGTCCACAAGATTTGTGCTTTACTCAAACAATCAAAGTATTTTAGAGTGACAATGGAAATGAGGGAGTAACTCCTCAATCAATGGGTGTTGTGATTGCGCTCTATGATCATGCTAGAGGGTAATATGCTAGCTTAATCAATGTCAATTCTTATCTTGAATACATTTGTAAGGTTTAAAAAGAATGCATATGAAGTCATCTAATATATGTTTTAGTGCAACCACCTTGTGGACCATTGTCTTCTTATAGGTATTGCATATTTTTTTATGTGAAATGATTGTCTGTTTTGCATTGGATAGTTTAAGAAGCAATGCTCCATGATGTGACATAGGTAATTCGATTAGTATATTCAAAGTGTTTTCATTTTACAATTATTACCATGTATCCTTATTTCTACCTAGTTGGTGCAATCAAAGGGCTTCAACAAACTAACTACATCCTTATAATTGATGTTTATCTCAACAATGAAAATCCCTTGACATTTGTGATCATTAGTATTTTTCATAAATTGTGTTATGCACTCATACTATGGGTCACTTTGTAATGCTACCTTGAGTAGTGATTTTTCATGCTTCTTTATGCATTTTCACAAGCATACTATTGTATCTGTGACTCTAGGAATTTATATACCTTATTTTGAAATCTTCTGAAGGACTTAATGTCTCCAAGCCAAGGTTACTATTGGGGTACCTTTTAGAGACTTGAAATCACGTTGTTCTACTTCAACAACTGCATCCTTTGGATCATGCCACTTTGTATGGTGTTATGACCTTTTAGCAACTTGTTTGATGGAACTTTTCTCAATTGACATTGAGCATTCTTTCAAGCTAATTTGGGTTTTGATTTCATTCTTCTGATCCAATTTAGGTTTTTATCCATCCACATTATTAAGATATAGGTTTTTCATTCCACAATTATTGTTGTTTTATTTTCTCTCATTGGATTTAGTGGGGCAAAGTTTGGTTTCAATAATTTCAATTGCAAACATTATCCCATTAGTTTCATCAGGGATCCACTACTTTCTGCTTTGTCAATAATCAAGGTTAGCTTATGCATCAAGCTCATTGGATTTCTCAGCACCAAATGTAACGACATTTACCCTCTCTCCTAAAACCATTGGAGGTCAATGCCTTTGTTTTCTGAAGAAATGATAGGGATTCTAATTTTTAACATATGTTTGATCATGTTGTGTGTGCACTTAGGGATTGTTATTTGCATAGATTTATTGGTTTCCTATTCTTGTGGAGGAGTTGACATCCTATATCTGACCATATCTATTGTTGTATTTAGCTGTTGGTTCTTAGGATCTAGTTGAACATTTATCTCCTAATTTTTTGAGTTAGTTATTTCATGTAAAGCTATAAAATCTTTTGGTTGTTAGAAAAAATAATTTAAGACTATATTTAACACTTTAATGTAGAACTTTTCTCATATGTGGGATTTCATAATATCAACAAATGATGATCCTTTCTTATCTCATTGTTGCCAATCCAAATTTGATGTGGGTCAAAGTTTTTTTGTTTTTTTGTTTTGTTTTTTGTTTTTTTTCCAGGAGTCCTTCAATACATTGTTGGTTTGCACAGGGTTAACCCATGCTTCATGATTTGGCCAACAAAAACCCCTCAGACACTAGCATATTCAACACCAGCGAACAAGTGAGATCTCACCCAAGGCATCATGATTGGATTGCAAGAACCTTTGAAGGGTTTTGCAAGAAAATGGGAGATAGAGACGATTTAACTTCGACTACTTTCTTCAACCACCAAAATTCAAAATACAACATAGATATAACCAATTACACAATAAAAATACTCATATTTGTCGCAATGTAGATATATTATGTCAAATAACTTTAGAGGCATAACCATTACACATTAAAGCATAGCAATATGTTCCAACGTTGTTCATTAGCATTACATTACACAAACATAGACATTTATAACAATATTTCAAAGAAACAAGTCAATTTAGATTTTATTCATCATAGAAAAATCTTCATTAAATAGTAATAGGTACATCCTTCATCTTCGACTCTATAGTAATATCATCTTTCACATACATGCATCCTCTCTTTTTTCATCAATCTCTCATTCTCTCTTACAATTACAATTACCATTACAACTCATCCCTTCCATCAAAAGAATAAGAAACTTCATTCTCAACAAACATAACAACCTCTACAAGATCCTTTTAATAATAAAAATAACTACAACTTAACTGGCATGTTTTACTAACATCATAGATCTACATCTACCAGACAAAGACCAACAACTGAATTTGTTGGGAGGATATAACAACAATTTGAAGTGTTGTAACTAAGTGGTTGGCTGCTACATTTTGTTGTTTCCATCATGGTCCTTCCCGTCTTCATCGCATATCTACAAGGTATCATCATTTACCACTATGCTGCAAGCAATGTTAATCATTCTTTGCAGTGCATGGTATCCTGAGTAATCTTCCCATACTTAGCCAAAATTCCCTTCATCCGTTAACCAAAATTTCCATTCTTAGCCAAAATTACAAAACTTTGTAGAACTTTTCCTTTAGTTACACTCTTCTCCAAAAATCCCTCAACACTATTTGTGGCTTGCCCACAAGCCACTCTAATTTGACTACATGTCGAGTATTTTCTTAGTCTTCGACAAAAACTGCTCAAACTTTTGTTTTGTTGTCACCATTGTTGCCTTTGCTTCCTCTCCCTGGCTAGTAATTTTTTTACTTCGATAGGTATCAACATTCAGAACAAGGCCTGATTTTGTTCAATGACCTACTTGGTTGTGTTTTGTGTTGCAACAATGTTATTTGTACCCTGAAGTGCTTCATCCTACATCTAATCTTGTTTCTATGAAAGTTGTTGTTGATTTTCCCTTAGTTGATTGATTTTCTTCCCCAAAGTTGCACTTTCTAGTATGGCTAGTCTACGTTCTAACATTGGTAGAGTGCTCACGCTGTTATAGATTGATTCGCTCCTCTGCTACGCAGTCTGAATCTAAGTTGCAAACTCCTTTATCTTGAGAGTGTCCTGCAATTTGTTCCATATGTCTAAGCCCAATTTGTATAATCATTTTCATTCAGTGTCAAGGCATCATACATTTTTGAATGATTTAGATGCTTCATTCTCCTTTTCTCTCTGTTACATGTCTTCTAGTGGAGTGGTCGATTTTACCTGCAGTTGTAGTTCTTCAACCTTCACTTTCAGGCCCTAAACAATCTCATGGATCTTTGACAACGTCCCTTTTGCATGTGTGTCAATGACCATTTCAACACTAGGTAGGTGGTGGAATACCTAATCTATAGCCTATCTCGGTTTATCCTCTCTCTCTAGTCCATCAGTTGTCACTCTTCAAACATTTGTGCATGCTCAACTTGCAAAGTTCCATAGTCGCTAGTTAGTTGAACCAATTTTATTGAGGAACCCTGCATGCATAAATGCAACTCCTACATGACACTTTGTTGGAGATGACTCAAACTCTGTGACAACAGTTCTGACATAATAATGTCAATATGTGATAGCAACTGTGCACACTGCTAGTTTTTAGTATTTGAAAATGTAGTCCCACCGGTGGAATGGAAAGTCCATGATGCTCAACATATGCAAAAGAAGGATAAGACTATGTCAGCCTATCTTCTAGTGCCTAGAATTTGCTCATTTCCTTTGTGGCAATAGTGGAGTCCATCGCTACTAGTTGTGGTATCATAACTCTGGTGGACTCGATGAGCTATCGCAGTCACTCCAACTATTCTTGTGTCCTTATTAGCAAGTCCTTTTGCTTCTCGGACTATCTTATGAATGGTGGAGACATGAGGTGCATTCCCGTGTTCGACCACCTCTTTTATTTATTCATTAATCCATTATAAGTCTTCCTTTGACAGAGATGACATCTTTGTACCAGTGGGCTTTGTGGCCTTTCTTTTCTTTTTCTCATGGAGTGCGTCGCTTATTGGGTGATGCTTCTGTTAACTTTTGCTACCTAATGGAAGCATCTCTTCTTTGGTAAAATTCTCCCTATCATTCCTGATGTTCTTACTTTGCTTATTCTATGGACTTCTGCAGTGACCCATCATGTTGTCCCTCTTTTCCACTTTCTATATGTTGTGCCTCCAATTTTGATGTAGTAGGTTTCACCATTCTAATGGTCACTCATTCATAATTTGTGACACAATTTTATCATCGAGCTTGTAGAGGAACTACAACGATCGCTTCTTTGGGTCAGTGTGAGCCTAAACGCACATGGAGTGTGGTTTGTCGCGAAACATCGCCACAGATCTATAAGCTTCAACAATTTGAACACAAATGTGAGGTACCTTACGAAGGACATGGATGGCCTCCTTCCATACATAGAATGACACATTGTTATCCATTTGTCGTTGTTTGTCCACAGTATGCCATAGATACTTGAACTTCAATGCAATGTATTTTTGGCTTCCTTAGTGGCTGAAATTAAGTGTCATTTGGAATTTGACAAGTTGCGAGTGCTATCAAATTAATAGCTAGGAGTAATGAAACTCCATGTTCTTGGCTTGGGCTTCAACATAATCTTGCATGAACTGATTGAACAAGAAGGTCACCCAATTCATTTGGACACCGTCGAGTTGCAGCCTCTGCGCTTGTAGGGTACTGATCTTTCTTGCATTTTTGTAATAACTTGTAGGCCATGAGCTGTGTTGGATATCATCACGCCACGCTATCCGCAAATGGTGGAACACTTCTCTGTGATTTTTTTTTCCATTAAGTTCTCATTTTTCTTGCCAAATAAGGGCTTTAGATCTTCAATGTTAGTTGGGATGCCTGTGATTTGAGAAATTAAATGGGTATTGATCTCAATTGGTTCATCCAGCCATAAGAATCCACCATGCATACATCTCAATAACATTTTGACAAAATATTGATCTTTGTGCTTAGAGAATATCCAATAAGTTCAATATACCTAAGTTTTCTAAGCCTGCAACCCACCGTTGAACTTTGACAACAATGGGTTGGCACGTTTGCTCGATCCTTGTAGCGTATCTGTCCTCTGCAATGTTAGACACCTAATCCTAATGATTAATTTTGGGTTAGTGCATGTTATGGTGATAGTTGTTAGAATCCAAGAAAACCTAGAAAGTACATCAACAATTTTCTTGTTGTATTAATATGTACACTAGGTACATTCATTGAGATCATTCTTAATATACAGTTGAGTTGGTTTCCAATTTGTATCGTCTTATAGTGGTATCAGAGTGGGTGAAATGCTATGTTGAATGAGAGAAGAGAATAGATCGAGCCACTATTTTTGTGGCTTTCCTTTCTTAGTTGTTTGTACATGGCCTGTTGTGTCAAAGTAGATTCAATCGATGATTGCGGTGGCACTGGTTGTTGAGGTGAAGTGATATTAATGCCGAGAAGGAGATGCCAAAGTTGCCTATCAAATTCGTCCCGGATGGGACATTGTGCAGAACAAAAATGTGTAGAACAAGAAGGTTGATAAGGAGACCTCTCATCTAACACATTGTTATAGAACGACTTGTTGAAGGAGTTTGATTGTGGAGACTTCTTGCAGGAAACTTTCTCACAACATTGAAAAAGCCCTATGGACGAGATCGAAATCTGAGATGAGATCACACAACGTGGTATGCTAGTTTCTGTTAGTTGCAAGATTTATTTGACTTTTCATCCAAGTGTATTGGATTCATGAAATTCTAAAAAGCACTTTTATTATTAAATGAAAGATGTTTTATTTGTTTCCAAAAGAGGTCGTCATATAGTGAATGGTTTTCCCGTTTAGAAGTACTTTGTCTCATATTGACTTGAATGGAATGGAGATTTTCCATCATTTTTTTCAAACAACTGTTATGCCATCTGCTCTTGTTGTATTTGGACTCTTACACATTTGTTAAAGTATGCTCTCATCTTGTCCATGACCTGAGAGAAATTGAAGTAGAAGGAAGCATGATTCATGGCATGCGTAAGTATACCCCAACATTCTCATTTTGGGGCTCGACATCAATGTCTGGTCCAATGTTAGCAGCCCTGCTCCAAATTGCAACATTGTGCATAGACTCTTCGACAAGCCACCCACTGGAATTGGGTTGGACATATTGAAGCTTTGATCCCGCGATCCCTGTTCATTTCAAGTTACAAAAGTTAAAAAAAAAAAACTAGTTACTTGTTTTTCCGCATCAAGGAATACTCAAGAAAGTCCGATGGCTGTGGAGAAATGTACATAAAGCAATACATTGTGAGTCGATGCAAGACCATTGTTGACCAGCCAAGAAAAGATTTTAAATATTCTGAAAGACTGTTGAACAACATGGAGTATAGAAGCCAAGCCCAGAGTGAAAGCCATGACGTGGAGGACTGGATGACGTGTAAGTGTGTCTAACTCTGGCGGGAATCCAAATATTTTATGCATTGCATGGAATGTTAGATAGGTAGAGACCTATGTGAATAATGAACCAATGAGTGGGTGTCAAACAATGTTTTCTTGAGAGTCCCAGTTCGGAAGTTGTGAGGCATTGTCATGTGATCTGTTGATTTGACCTAATTGTGTTGTGTGAATTCTGATTTTGTGTAGAGAACACTGCCTCCCGGTGAATTTGGCAAGGTAGCCAAGGTAATTTTACATGCCATCGTTGATGTTAGTAGTGTCAAGTCATTGTTGCTCATCAAGCTCCAGAAAAGAAAAAGTTGCACCATGCTTCTAAAGATCAGAGAAAGTATAATTGAGCTAAAGTACTTAAAAAAACAATTTTTTAGGACTTTGGTACACGGGTGAGACCGAATATATCTGGCCATCCGAACTAGGGATTACATTATTTTATAACCACCCAAAGAATATTTGCAAAACATGGATCAATGGTGTCAGGAGCATCATATTGCGAGTGGACTTGTAGAAGAGGTTTGAGAAAAAGCAATGTAAAAGAGGAAATAGCTGAGAAAGAGGTATTGGGATTGGTTTTGAAGCATTTTGTGTGAAGTGAATAGCGTTGAGTGTTTAAGATTTATAAAGTATTTAACTTTCTATATGGGTGTTTATTTTTGCCTTGTACATTTGTCCATCCTTTCTTTTCAGCATTTTAAATATTGTAAGGAAAACTATTCATATTTTATTTGTTGAATAGCATTGTATTGGGTTCATTTTCGGTGGTAGTTGAGACCTTTTCGAAATTGATTGTGAGTTGGAGAAAATGGATAAACTAAATGATTTGTTAGAGTTATTAAAAAATATAATGTCGTTTACAATTCATAACAATGTCCAAATCATCAAAGACAATATGTTTTATATTATAAATTGTTTGCAAAATGCACAAGAGAAGATCGAGTTTCTTCAACTCAAATATGAATTCCAACGAGATGAAATACATGAATTGCAAAAAAAAGAATTATGAACCTATTCTTGTTCATAACAATAGTTTGTTTGAGCCTGATCATCAATGAGAGAATGATCAGAGTAATGAAGTGATTTCAAAAGCAAATTTGGATGCAACAGAAAGTAATGTTCAAGCAAGGGTATGCAAGAGTCATTTGCATACATACAACTATGAAACCTGCAGTTCCCAAAACCTTTAGAAGATCATGGGAAGAAATTGTACACAACAAAACAAAATTGGCTTGGGATATAACAGATGTCTTAGATGTATCTTTTGAAATCCCTAATTTTTCTAGACCTATACAATTTCGAATTGTTGGATTTCTAGATGATGTTCTTCTTGAACAAATTGATCGATGTCAACATTGTGACAGATTTGGACATGTGAAAGATCGGTGTTTTGATATTCATCCGTGTGAGCATTGTGGAAAGCATAATCACCATTCAAACATATGTTCTAGAAAGAAGACTACTACAAGAGAGAAACTAAATTTTGGATGGATTGCTTCTTGGGATTAGTCCAAAACAACCAAGAATTTTTACAAGTCATACCACAAGATATGTTCGAGAGTATTGACCAGCGTTGCAGTGATAAAGAGTACTTCATCTTCTCACCATATATTTGACAAGGGGGGAAATGATGGTCTGCTACAGATTTGAAGATTTTTCAAACGAGCTTGAGCCAAAGATCCATAAGTGATCCTAAGATACAGATTTGTTAAACGAGCTTGAGTCAGAGATCCACAAGTGAACCTAAGACACAAATTTGTCAAATGAGCCTGAGTCAAAGATCCACAAGTGAGCCTAAGACACAACCTATACTAGTTAGAGCTAGAGTTGTAGCCAGAGAGACTTCAGTTTTTGTTGAATGAGTTGTTTGTGAACGAGCACTTCCAAATTCAAAATTGTTCGAAGAACTGCATTGATAGTTACAGAGTTAGTGGTCACCTTAAAACCACATTTTTGGTTGTTCTGAGAACTGCTATGAAAGTTCCAAAGTTGGTGTTGGTTGAGACCTCGAGTTCTCCCACATTTTTGGTATCGTTTGTGGTTTTCTCTTAAAAACCATCATCATTGGTTTGTGGTCATCCTTTAAAAACCATCATCATTAGTTTGTGGTCATCCTTGAAAACCATTTCTAAGAGACATTTAGTTCTTGGTTGGGATGCATTTTTGCAGTTTTAGCTTTTATTCTTGGACTTTGATACATCCCTTAGGATTAAGAGGGGAATGAATGTTAGACATGTAATTCTCGGGATTAAGTTTGGGTTAGTGTGTGTTATAGTGATAGTTGTTAGAGTCCAAGGAAACCCAAAAAGTAAATCCACAGTTTCCTTCTTGTTTTAATATATACACTATGTACATCATTCATTGAGATCATTCTTAATATACAATTGAGTTAGTTTCCAATTTGTGTTGTCTTACATGCAAAATATGGCAATTTTTTCAAATCCTGGACATCGTGGTCATCGTATTTCAATTTGTCCACCATCCCTAGCATGTCTCCTTCCTTTAATTACTCTAGGTGGAATAGGTCCTATAAGTAGTCTATATTTTGGCTCTTTAGGTGGCCGGGCTTTGGGTTTTGCAGTTGGTTCTCGAGGTGGCCCAAAATACTAGTGTTTTTTTTTCTTCTCATTTTCATAGGTAATAACAAAATGTTAGATATGTGTTATATTCTTTACATGACTAACCACAATAGCGACAAGCTGCACTAGGCATGATTGGAGTTGTAGGGGTAGTAATCCCCTACACAAGTTTAGAGCAGCCCAACAAAACAAATTTGGGTGAACCCACACATGAGTTTTTAAGCATGGTAGTTTTGTCCATGGTTTTGTAAATTTGGTCAAATTAACATTAATTTAAGTCAAACATCATTAAATTTATTTCCTACAATTATCCCATACATCCAAGAACAATGTTAAGCCATTCCTGCCTGATAAATAAAATGAAGAACCCAACATGATGTTGTGAGCCATTTCAATCTTTTAGAAAACTAATTGAACAATCACTGATCATTTCTTTGTATATCTTCTAATCTATTACTGAACATCGGCAATCATCCACATATATAGTATTCACTTGAAGCAACAGGATACAAATGGCCATCACCTATTCAATCTGAAAAGTTACTGTACATTCTGCTCAAAGGCATTCATCATTCATCAATAACCCTTAAACGGACAAACCCTAACTCCGTGGAATGTCGTCCCTATTGTAATAATCCAAGATTGTCCAAGAGAATTTTATTGGTTCAGAGAATATACAATAAATTAGAAAGGACCCTGAAAAGATCCCTTCATTTCCTTGATTAACTTGAAAAAAGAAAACAGTGTACCAGGTACAAAATACACTGCCTCTAGTCCGGAAAAGAATCGAAAAGAATAATATGACATAAATGAGAACTATATATATGAAGAAAATAGTGGCCGCCTCTGAAGGGCATCAGAAAAATGGAACTGAGATCAACCGCAAGACATCTCAGTAAAATCGACATGCCAGAAAGGGAATGAAGGAAGCGACGAGGGCAGAGAATAGGGAGGGAAGGCCGAGCATTGAAGCAGCCCCTGCCTCCATTGTCGGACTAGGCGCAGCTGCCTTCACCTCTGCTGCTTCTGATGCTCCCATCATCATCATGACAATGACCAAGAGGGCTACAGACACGTATTTGCCTGCGCCTGCCATTCTTTCTCGCACTCACAAGAAACCTGCTTCTGCTACCAGATACTGAAATGTTGAAATGCTAAGACCAGGCCTCTCCGAACAAATGTGAATATCAGAAAGACAAGAACCCTCCAAAAGTGAAGCGGCACACTTCTTCTCTGAGATTCGAACACTCAACCAAAAAGATCGACAGATGTGAGTGCACAATTTCTACAGCAGTGCGGTTGAGAGTGGCGCATATTAATACTCATCCCCACCTCCCACTAGCAACGGGCAAATCACGCGTCTCGAACAAATATATGAATATATCTATCCGAGCTGTCAAATGTGGAAAATTGATTAAATATGGGTCGGAAAGTGGAATCAGTATGGATGGCGACAGCCGAACGGACAGCATGGCCGCTAGGCTGGCTGTGGTATTTTCACAATGCGTGGGTTCATATCATTGGTAGCTATAGATTCGCTTTTGCCTTGCCCCTCTTCTTTATTTGCGAGTGACCCACCTGACACGCCTAACAAATAATTTAGTCACCACGACCCAAAGCAAGGAGGTAGGGCACGCCACCTACAATCCTTCCCGTTGGTGTTCTTTAGAGTTTATGTTCATTCCAAGGTGCTGCGCTGTCACTTTCAACGATACCATTTAAGATGCCACTTAAACATCTTAGTGTGAGATTTTTGACTACAAACTTTCAAAAGTATTTAGTCTTTACCCAATTTTCTCGTTACTTTGTTGTATAAAGTAAACTGAATGTAAAGAGAGAACCCAAAAAAATAAAAAATACTTTACATTTGATCATTCTTAATATCAAGTTAAGAAGAAAATGAATAGAAATACACCTTCCACCAATTCGCATTTTACTCAGACCACTTCATCTCATTTTTTTAAAGAAAGCTATTTAAAGTAGTTGTGTTTAACATTTAAACTATTATTTTATCTTCTCAAATTGAAAATTTGAATGGTTGGAAATCATTTATTATAAAATTATGAGCATGGGTTGGATTTTAATTATTTAATCAAGAAGCATATTAAAATTCAAAATTGGTTTGGTTCGTGAGTATAATGAATATATATAATTAGTTTAAGTGAGGATTTTAATTTTTTATACTAAGTATTAGATTAATATTGATTTAAGTATGTGAATTAAGGAATAATTATTGTTTTTACGAAAAAATGTATTTTCTGTTATAATTATGTTTTCTTATGTTATTTACTTTGTAATTGAACTATATATACACTTGTTTACAAGTGAATGTTGTTTTTAATGTCATTATTCATTGTAAATTTACATGTATATTTAGGTTCCTCTAGCATTCAACAACGAGATATCGAGTGTCAAGTTTCACATGACTCATATCTCTATTACTCCAATCTTCAAAGTAAATGACAATAGTATTCCATTAGCTTTTTCTTCTATACAATTGTTAGTCTATCTTCCTAAACCACATTAGAAGTGAATTATATGAGTTTGACAAGGGTAGATTACCTCCTCCTCCAATTCTAACATGGATTACCTTGTGAGGCCCCATCAAATGAACTATGGGGTTTTGTTATGTTTATCTCCACCTCTCGAATAATGAATTGATTCTTAAAGTTGAATGGTATGTCCCAAGTTTGATTAGGAAACTTTAATTTTGGAAAATATAATCACTGGTGGATGGAATGTGTTTTGAAAAAGTGGCATTCCTAGACATTGAGATGGCTTGGCCCATAAAAAAATAAACACAAGCAACAAATGATAGGGATTTTAGTGGTTTTTTTTAGTTTAGCTCTGAGCTAGGGTTTATGCGGTTCAGCGTTTGAGACAGTGCTGGAACAACACAGATTCAGACTGGCAGCACTGTTTCGAAAGGGGCAAGTGCTGTCGGACTGGATGGGAGCAGAGGGGTCCAGTGGGACCCCAACTTTCAAGCAGATTGTAATGCAGAAGCAGCAACAGAACGTGAAAGAGGGAGTTAGAATAGATGGAATGAGCAGCAAGATGCAGAATAGCAGAAAAAACAAGGAGAAGAAACCAATGATACCTGACAAGACAGTCAACACCTCAGAAGTCAGGAATAAAGAGAAGCAGAACAGAGCAAACACTAAAGACAAAACAGCCGCAAAGCTTCAACCCTCAGGAAACGAGGAGGAACAACCAGAAGAAGACAAAGAGCCAAAAAGTAATAACGAGGGTCAACCGGAGAAGGAAGGGGAGACCAGCGCGAACCCCAACAAGACCTCTATGAACAATAATGCCTGCAAGCCCAAAAAAACAGACAACCTGAGGGTAATAATCAATGACCCTGAAATCCAGGCTTACAGAGAGCATATGGAGGAACATGCCATCATTTGTAAGTTCATGGGAGTCTGGCCATCTGAGAGGACTCTGTGCCAATGGATAAGACAGCAGTGGAAGCCGAAAGGAGATGTGCAGCTCCATCTGGGTGCTAAAGGATTTTTTACGGTAGTCTTTACAAATCTAGAAGACAAAGACAGAGTATTCGAAGGTGGTCCTTATTTTCTAGCATCTGCGGGCCTGTACATGAGACCTTGGAAGCCAAACTTCGTCCCAGAAAAGGAATCATTTACTCAAGTCCCGGTATGGATCAGACTGTTCTCTCTCCCAATAGACTATTGGGGATTGAACGCCTTAAAACAGATTGGTGATAAGCTGGGTACCTTTGTTAAAGCTTCGGAGGCTACCATGCAGAAAAGATACACTTCATACGCTCGAATCTGTGTGGAACTGGATGTATCTGGAGCATTACATGAAGGCTTATGGCTCGAGTACAGGGATGAGGAATACTATCAAGCCTTAGACTATGAGCAAATACCCTTTAGGTGTCGTAAATGCCACGAACATGGGCATCTGATCAGGGACTGTCCACTGAATAGAAAGGAGGTAGAAGCAGAGACAACACAGAACAACAAAGACAAGAACAATTTCATCAAGCCAAAGAACAGGCAGAGAGCCAACAGGAGAAGAGCTAACAAAGGTAGCACAGAAAGAAATTACTTCAGCAACCCCTTTGAGATCCTGGATCTTGAAACTGACTCGGAGAACAAGCAGAACATACCTAATGTGGAGGCAGAGCAAGAAGGACAGGAAGAACCCACAAGAAAAGGGACTGAGGAAGGAGACTTTTACAATGAAGTCCAAATGCAGGAAAGAACAGCAGAAACGGAAGAAGAGACAGATATGCTGACCAGTGAAGGGGGGAGTGAGGATCTGGAGCTGGAAGAAACCCTAACTATGGAAGGAATAGACCTACCAGCGATTGCTGAGAGCTGGAAAGACGGAGGAATCGAGGCAGCTCCGGAGGAAGAAATCAAGAAGGTCAATGAGTTATTCATAGCACGGCAGAAAGCCGAAATGGAAAAACAGAAGAGAAAGTTAGGCATAGTCAAAGGAAGCAGCCTACATCATAAAGAACTCCTGGGAAAAACTTCAGGCTCGAGGCAGAAACGACGTAGAGGCCGCAAAACAAGCGCAGAGGTTTTGCAGGAGCTTGGTGAGATGCTGTATAACGCAGGTAAGATAAAGATGCTAAGTGACTTCCCGTCCTTCCTACAATTTGTTTAATAATGAAGATAGTCTCATGGAATGCAAGGGGGATTAACAGCCAGGCTAAACAGAGAATTCTGAAGCGGCAGATGCAGAAATACAACCCGGAAATTTTGTTCCTACAAGAGACCAAATGTAATAGAGCCAGCATAGATCGCCTACGCAGCAAGCTGGGGAGAAACTTTGAAGTCCTGGAGATTGAAAGCCAGGGGCGAGAAGGGGGCCTAGCTACATTTTGGAACACCAGGGAGATCCAGATTCTAACAGCTGAGGCAAGCAAACACTACATAGTGTTGGAAGCTCAACCCACAGGTAACTCCAAATCTTTCCTATGTATTAATTTATACAACCCTCAGAAGTTAGAAGATAAGATAAGTTTCCTAGCTTCGTTATCCAAACTCCTAGAAAGGTACCCAGACTCGAATCATATTTTAGGGGGAGATTTTAACATGATCACCTCCCTCCTAGAGAAAAAAGGAGGCCTCAGAAAACTAAACAGGGATGCGGAAGCTTTCATTAGCTTCATTGAAAGTGCCAGAATGGTAGATGTACTCCCTAAGAGTGGTAAATTTACCTGGAACAACAGAAGGGGGGGTGAAAGATTAATAGCTTCCAGACTGGATCGTTTCTTAGTCTCGGAAAGCATAATTATGGATGGAACAATAGTTGAATCGAACATCCTCCCAAGTGGAGGGTCGGATCATTGGCCGATTTCATTCACTATCGAGCTTCAGGGCACCCCCAGGAATAAACCCTTTAGGTTCGAAAAGTTCTGGATAGAACACCCCAACTTTCTCTCGATGGTTGAAAAATGGTGGTCAGAACCTTTGGATGAAACGGGCTCCAAAATGTTCAATCTTCAAAAGAAACTAAAAAACATCAAAATAAGGATAAAAGACTGGAATAAAACAGTGTTTGGCAACATCTTTCAGGAGAAAATCATCCTAGAAAACAAACTGGAACAAATTCAAAAGGATGGTGCGGCAGGATGCAGGAATGAGGAGACCTATGAGCAAGAAAAAGAGCTCACTCAACAATGGCATAATAGATGCAAGCAGGAAGAGTCCTTATGGAGGCAGAAGTCAAGAATTCAGTGGTTGAAGGAAGGGGAACAAAATACTAAGTTCTTCCATAGATCAGCCATGGATTATAGAAGTGCCAACAAGATCTTAGAATTAATAAACAGTGAAGGAGAAATCCTTAAGAATCATAACGAAATATTTGTTTCCTTATCGGATCACTTTAGCTTTATAGCGCAAGAACCGAGGATCAATAGAGAGGAAGCCATCAAAGAAGTCACTAATGCCATCCCTAAATCCATCACAGAGGATCAGAATTGGGCTCTTAGAAGAGAAATTACTTTGGAAGAAGTGGAGGAGGCAGTACGTAGCATGCCTAGCGACAAAGCACCAGGACCGGATGGATTCACCATCAACTTCTACAAAGCCTGCTGGCCCATTGTTAAGCAAGAAATATGGGAAGTTGTGGAAGATTCAAGACGTTCCAAAACTATTCTAAAATCTCTAAATTCAACCTTCATTGCTCTCATACCCAAAGTTGAAGCAGCCAACAAACCGGAGAAATTTAGGCCCATAGCCCTTTGTAATGTCATCTACAAAATCATCTCCAAGGTCATAGCCAACAGGCTGAAGTCGATCCTCCCGGGCATTATATCGCAGGAGCAATCTGGTTACGTTGAAGGAAGGCAAATTCTAGATAACATTCTGCTGGCACAGGAGATGATTCATTCACTTCATTCAAGGAAAGAAGCCGGAATGCTTATGCAACTAGATCTTTCTAAAGCTTATGACAAGGTAAGCTGGACTTACTTGGAAGCAGTTTTAGAAGCATTTGGTTTCAGTAAACAATGGATAAAATGGGTTTTAGCCCTCATAAAATCTCCTAGACTCTCCATCCTTGTGAATGGCGCCCCCTCAGCCCCCTTAGCCCATCAAGAGGCATCAGACAGGGTGATCCCCTATCCCCTTTCCTTTTTGTCATTCTAATGGAAGGCCTAAGTAGATTAATAGCCAAGAAAAAAGCAGAGGGTCAAATCAGAGGTCTGCAACCTATTAGGTCAATTCCAGCCACAACTCATCAACAGTTTGTGGATGACACCATGTTACATGGTGTTCCTACAGTTAAAGAAGCACTAGCTTACAGGGATATTCTCAATTTGTTCAGCAGAGCCTCGGGCATGGAGATCAATTTCTCCAAATCTACAATCTTCTTTTTCAATACTCATCAGGCCATCCAGTCACATCTGTCTCGGCTTCTGGGATTCAAAATTGGAACCTTGCCCTCGAGATATCTTGGAGCCCCTCTCACCCTTAAACCATGGCAAAAGGTTCATTGGGAGAAAGTTCTGGCCAGTATGGAGAGGAAATGCAAACATTGGACTAACAGAGCTCTAAATTTTGCAGGCAGACTCATATTAACCAAAGCGGTCTTGCAGGCCATCCCTCAATATCTACTCTCAATTCTTCCTGCTCCAAAAGGAATCTTGAATCAAATGAGAATAATCCAACGATCCTTTTTATGGAGTGGAAACAGAGACAAGAAAAAATGGTCTCTGGTTGCTTGGCAGAAATTATGTAAACCAAAGGATAGGGGGGGACTAAATCTGGTTGATCCCTCAGTAGTTAACAGAATCTGTGGGGCCAAAATCTGGTGGAAATGGATCACTGATACAAGCCTACCCTGGGCCAATCATTGGAAGGAAAAGTATCTGCCGAATTGTAACAATCTAGACCTTATCAGAATACAGGACGCTCCCGAAGGATCGCCAATATGGAATCATGCCAAAAGCAACAGGGGCATAGTTCAAGAACACAGTTTCTGGGAGATACGAAATGGCACACAAGCTCTTTTCTGGGAGGATGCATGGCAGCAATCCCCGAGACTGGAATCCCCACAGCTTTCACCCCTGAAGCAAATTAATCAAATTGAGGGCAAATTTAGAGTCAATCAATACTGGAACCCACTCAGTAGAGACCCGGAATGGAGGGAGTGGACAGTCTTCAATTCAAACAATAACGAAAACACTCAGGAATTAATTCAAGTTTTAAATCAGAAAATTCTCAAAAGGAAAATTCGGATTGCCGGAGAGAATGACAAGTTGAGATGGGGTCCGAATGGCAACGGAGATTTCTCCCTGAAAGAAGCCAGGAGCATAATAGAGAAGGAAGAGCAGCCTGAAACAGTGCCCTGGTCCGACAAGGTATGGGACAGCCTTCACTGGCCGAAGATCAGAACATTTTTATGGCTTCTTATGCAAAAGAAAACACTGACATGGGAAAACCTACTCAAAAAAGGATTTAAGGGACCTTCAAGGTGCCCAATGTGCACGGAAGCAGAGGAAACCATGAATCACCTATTCAATTCTTGTGAGTGGGCTAACCAGCTTTGGCACTGGGTGGAAGGATTGCTAGGCGCCTCTGATCGGGACAGAGATTCCATTCAAGGAACTATCATTAACTGGAGGAAAAACTTTTCTCGCACTCGAAGAGTTGAAAGCATATGGAAATGTATCCCAGGTTTCATTTTATGGACGACATGGAAGGAGCGCAATCGAAGGATATTTCAAGAGGAAACCAGAAACATAGAATTTGCCAAAGATTCAATTTTAATCAACATCCAACAGCTCATTCAAACAAAATGCAAAGAAGTACCGAATGAAAAACCGTCGGCTCAGGACTTACGTATCCTGAAGAGCTTTCATTTGGAGGCATCCAACTATCAACCGAATGGGGGAAACAGGGCACAACCTTCCTCGCAAACCCATAGATGGCAATGCCCGTCGGAGGGAGGCCTAAAATTGAATTTTGACGGGGCATCGAGGGGCAACCCAGGCACAGCAGGTATCGGAGGCATAATTCGCAACCAGGCCGGAGAAATTTTACATATCTACTGTAGGGCGCTTGGGGAAAGCACAAACAATGAAATGGAGTTTGCTGCGCTCGAACAAGGTCTGAGAATCCTGAGGACAATTCGACAAGGCAATGTAATAGTTGAAGGGGATTCCTCTCTGGCAATTACGACGGCCAAACGCATTCAAGCAGGAACCAGGGCCAGCAAAGCAACCAAACATTGGAGGTTGGCTAAGGTTACAGAGAACATAGCGGAGCTGATAGCAGGAATGAGAGGTTTAGTGTTCCAAACAGTCAGAAGGAAAGCGAACGGGTTGGCAGACCACTTGGCAAACCACGGTGTAGACAACCAGGACAAAGTTTGGGATAGCTGTTGGCAGGAGGTGGACTGCCCAATTCTCAAAGCGACATGCGCACAGCTGGCAGAGAAGGACTTAATCGAAGCCGATTAAGCCTAGCCGTTGACGGTTTCGGGTCACGGCACCGGAGGTTTGAAGATTCCGGCTACGTTAGCAATAATATCAACGGAAATCGGATGACAGGACATTTTTGGCGGTGGAATTCTTGGCGGTGGCAGGCCAGTCAGGCGAATGATCATAATAGATCGCGCCACAGTGCATACTGCATCAGTAATATAGGAAATGAGACACCTGGGACGGTGCCGTATGGGAAAGCATCAACAACATTTATGATGATATCGAGAGGAGCGGGTTGGCCCGAGTCATGGCACAAGGAGGCTAGATTTACTGGTAATCGGGAAAAATCAAACACCACAATTCACCATATCAACAGCTCAGAAGGACAGGACACATGGCACAACTCAACAGGAATTAAGATCAGCCACAATCAAGCTCATTCGGCTTGGAGCGGTTCGGCCTGTGCGAACCTCAACCGAATTTATTATCACAGTACTCCCACTACCAGCTGGATTAAGACAGGCTTCATGAGGAAATACAAGGGAATGCACTATAAATCAGTGAGCAGATACCATGTTTTAGTGTTGGGTAAATAGGCATCAGCTCCTTGCTCGGGCCACCCTGCGCGGTGTGCGCTGAGCAGTTTCTTTTTGAACTCTTTGAGCAGTTGATGCGTTTTGGTTCCTAGTCTTTCAGTACCTCTCGATCTGCTGTTGCAGATTTTTTGTACCATATTTTGTGATATAATATATTCATCTGACTTACACAAAAAGATAGGGATTTTAGTTTTTAGTATATGATCGATTAGGTTTTGTGTCCACTTAGGAGATTATTATTGATATTATTATTTTTGTAGCTTTCTTGATTGCTTATTCTTGTGGAGTAGTTGAGTTTCTATATCTAACTATATCTATTAGTGTGCTTAGTTGCTAGTCATTAAGATGTATTGATCATTTCTCTCCTAATTTGTTGAGTTACTCTCTCCGTGTGAAGTTATAAAAGATTGTGCTTAATGAAAAAACAAACAGAGTTTGTATTTACATTTCAATATAGGACTTTGTCCAATGTGTGGGATTTCATAAATCATTAGCTTCAGAGCCAATTTTAATCCAATATCCATTATGGGTTTAGGTTTATGCTCCTTGTTTCCTTAATTTGTGCTCTCTGATCCAATATGGGTTATAGGGTATTTGCTTCTAATTTTTGTGACTTGTAATCCATTGCATGCCACATACAATTTGTTATAGATTTGTACATATATTGTAGAGTTATGAAAAAGTTGTCCTTTTTGTAACAATATATAATATACCTACATAGTTCTTGTCACAATCTAATCTAACATTTTATCTCGACAAGAGTTGCACCAATGCTCTAAAATGATCTATTCAAATAAGAATTGTTGTGGTTGCTTCTCTTCCATTGGGTGTGGTTTAGAATGTGGCCTAACATGGTTGGGGCATGGCTCCATGCCCTCTAGTTTTAGAGCTACTAGTGCAAGCTACCAACTATTCCTATCAGTGAATCAAGGTAGGTGATTCATTTGTTTTAAACCACAAGCCCATAAATCTGTGTTACTACTCCTCTGCATGTCCTAGAACACATACCCACTCGCACAATCCAATTCATGGCTAAAAAATGTGGTGCCAATATAAGAGATCAACCATCATAAGAATTCTTCAAAGTGATCTTTAGATGATCTCAAGACTATTTGTTGGAAAGAATACATAGAATCCAAATCATAAACATTTATTTTGTGGTCTCCTCTTCTTTCTAATGACTAATATATGATGTACATTGCCTCTAATCTAATAGATCGAAATTCAAATTTGGTTTCTCGAGATTTTGATGCAATGTGGTAGTGTTTCGAGTGTCATGGGGGATAACGAAGGATTGAGAGCTACAATCACTAAGTTCAATTGGGATAGCAAATTTGTAGGTGTTATATTACTCTTAATAGATGAATATCCATATTGTGAGTGATCCTTGTAGAAATATAAAAGTGACATGGTTTTTTTTATATGTGCATCACTACCAAAGAGTAGAAAAACATAAATTTTGTTAGAAAATATAAGTAGGTTTGGTCTTCATAATTGTTATTGTACTTAAATTATTGTATATAAATTTATGTAAAGATCAAAAGAAGAAAAAGAAATATTATTTTTCAAAGCATGGGTTTCATGCTCACATCATTTGGTCATCCAGGTCAAGCATGTTCTTCATGCTCCTAGGTTTATTGGGTCAAGAGAATATTTTTCATATGTCAAAATATTGTTCTAGAGTCAAGTCCCATTTGGACTTTGAAAAGAAAGTTGGAAAATAAATTTATTTGATTCAAAAATGTAATTTTTGTACCTAGAAGACCAAGTTGGCCCTGCCTTATCAAGTCGGCGCTGGGAGGGGTAATTCAACCTCCTAAATGTGTGTAAATAGAGAGAGACTTGTTTGAGGCACCACTCAAGCAAGTTCGATATCTAAGACAAGAAGAATGAAATTCAATAGAAGAAGTTATAAAGTAAGAGAGAGAAAGAAGAAAGAAAATTGAAGTTTTTACCTTAAAATCTGCCCTAAAACTTTCACACATGTGAAATTATGAAGAAGTTGTTGGGCTGAAGTTGTAGATTCACTGCAGGTCTGAAATTCTGAAGCTGAAAGTTGTTTTTAAGGTTTTGACTTAAGTCGACTTTGACTTGCTAAAAGAGCTTGGGAGGAGGGCTAAATTGGGTTTTGTTGGAGGTCTTGGTCTTTTTGTTTGGGGCTTGGATTTCTCATTTGATCTAATTGTATAAAAAGAGAATAATTTTATGGGTTTTCCCCTTGGAGGGGTTTTGCCATGGCTTGAAGCGTACATCTTGTGTCCATTGTCTATTTGTGATCTTCATTTTTATGGTTTTTACGCCGAAGGTGCATTCTACAGCGCAGTATGACCCTAATGTGTAAGTATGCCCATGCTTAAAGTTAAATTTTTGCTAATGTCAACCAAAATAAATATCTAAATCTAAATAACCATACAAAACATATAAATAATGTCGACTTAAACAAAAATTTAAATAACTATATAAATAAACAATTAAAAATCGAATAATGCAACAGATTGAGTTGGTTGGTTCTATATTCTTCGCACTGCCTGGATTTGTGTTCTTTCTCAGTTGTTGGATTTTTGTTGGCTCTCATTTGCTAGATTCATGCTCTCCAAGTAAGTTATCTAGCATTTGAATTTAAATTAACTTCCAACGAACTCACACACATTCTCTTAACCATATGAAATGAAAAGTTGCACATTTAAACTATATCTTAACCCTTAATTTATGAATAACTTGAATAAATAATTAAAAAAGCCTTTACATCATGGTTCTAGGTGCGGATCCACAATATGACAACCTTTCTCCAAAGCAGTTGAAGATCGTCTAGATTCCATAAATCTTGGATACATTTGCGTTGAGGCAATACCAGAAATGATAGAAAAAACCTAGAACTAAACAATGACATTGATCTCAATATTAATATGTATTCCATGTAAATATTACAATCACAACAAATTAACGAATGGAACATGAACTTACGAGTCTTTTTGTTCGCAATTTAGTAAGATTGTTCAAAGGGAAAATCGTCACTTTGGTGAGCATATAATTTATTCCTAACGTTAGGAGCGGATGAAGTGAATTGCAATAGTGTACTAATTAAAATTCAATGACTTCATCTAACAGAATTCAACAATTATAATTATGCTAGTGTCATACAATGTCCACTTGAATTCATTCACTTTAGATATGTTCAATTCAGTTTACACTTCTGCCCTTACATCCCTATCCAAATGTGAGTGGAATCTAAAACTCTAATTGTTACACTTGCTTGACAAACACTTGCGGTATTATCGAGTGATAAGCGAGTTGTAATAATTTTTTACTCCTCTGCTACAAGCACATGTTCGCTATGTGAGTTCATCTGGGAAATCTAATAGTTCATATTGTTAACTTCAAGCACCTTTTACCAATGGTAATAAATCATATCAACTGATTTACTAAATACCAGATCCTATAACAATGATAATGGATGATTACTTCCAGCCCCTTTTACCAACGGTAACGAATCATATCAACTGAGCTAGTAAATACCAGATTAATGGATGATTAGTGCTTGACATTTATATAAGAGTCTTATCCTTTCATTATGGTAACAGATGATTAGTCATTTGACATTTGTATATTCATATAGGAATTGCTCGTGTGGCAATATACATAACTAATACTTGTAACCTTTGTAATTAATAAATCACAAGTAACATTTATCCTGTGGGATTGACCTTCCCTTAGTGTTCTACACCACTACAATAATTAAATGACTGTTTATATCAATTAATGTAGTTGTTTTTAGTGCGATTTTTTGATTTTTCGTTGCTGGAATCTGGCAGAAAAAATTGTGATAAAATTTGGATTTGTGTTATTTAAAAGTTTTTTACTGTACATATGGATTGAGCACCCTGAAAAATTCCTAGGGTACTTCGATTGTGCATGAGTTAAACATCAAATTTGTGATTTCAATAAATTCCTGTCTAATTTTAGAGAAATTAAATCAGAAAAACTCACTAAAACACTTCCAAAAAGTCTAAAAAAACTCTTTAGTTAATTCAAATGTGATACATAAATAGGTGTATTTGGGTAAAAATTTTGTTCGAAGTACAAATATAATTGGAAGTAAATTATACACTCGTTAAAATAAGAACAACCTTTTACTCATAAGAGTTTTGATGTTATTATATGTACTTTACACTTATCGTTATAAGAACTTCCATTATCATAAATTTATTATACGTTGGATGGATAGCTGCTTTAATGGCATGAAATAATCGGTGTTAATATTAAAGCAGGGAAGTAATATAATTTTTATAACAATTAATTTATTCTTAAATTCGGAAGATAATAATATTAAATCTCATCAAATAATTTTTAGAAATAAGTTATTATATATATAATTTTTTTAGAAATAAGTTATTCTATATATATAATTGTTTTTTTAATATAGATAGATTATAAATTTATTTTTAAAGTGTATTGCATTCATGAAATTTTAAAAACCACTTTTATAATTAAATGTAAGGTGTTTTATTTGTTTCCAAAAGAAGTCGTCATATAGTGAATGGTTTTCCCATTTAGAAGTACAAATGTACTTTGTCTCATATTGACTTGAATGGAATGGAGGTGTTCCATCATTGTTTTCAAACAACAGTTGTGCCATCCACTCTTGTTGTATTTGGACTCTTACACATTTGTTAAAGTATCCTCTCATTTTGTCTATGGCCTGAGAGAAGTTGAAGAAGAAGGAATCTTGATTCATGGTGTGTGTATGTATTCACTAGTGTTCTCGTTTTGGGGCTCGACATTAATGTCTGGTCCAATGTTAGCAGTCCTGCTCCAAATTGCAACATTGTGCATAGACTCTTCGGTAAAGCCACTGATCAGTTGCTCAATATTTAGCTCAAAAATCAAAGTTCTTAGAATTTCTCAAACCCTCACTGAGCGCGTCCATCTCGGTGATACGATCCCAATGCAACTCGTTTCACTCAAAATCGAGCTCGTATGAGGAAGATATCGCGTTCTGTCCACTTTACCAAACAGAGGAATTTTTGAAAAAAAAGATACATTCACTACACAGTCAGCAGTCTGTATTTTTGACGTGGCAGGTGGCTAGGCAAGGTCAAAGGTGGCCAACTACATATCAGGGTTTTCCAAGTGGCGCGTTGTGGTTGGTTTGCAAGTTGGTGACTTGGTTCGATTCTATTGGTCAGAGGAAGGACCAATGAGGAGGGGACATGTGGCAAGCCCGGAGGCTGCTACATGTCCCTCCCCAAAGGTCCACATATTGGTAAGCAGTGCAAAATTTATGGGCAGGTAGGCCGAGTCGAACCCACGACCTCACCCAAACAAACTCAATGTATTGCCACTACACCACCACTTTGAATCTTAACATACAATGGTTTCACGTTGTATTTGATGTATTAACGGTTTGCAGTTGGGGGGAGGAGGGAGCTAGCCCCCTCCCATGTGAACACAACTGCTAACCCATGCGGCTAACGGTTAACCAAAAAAATGGCTAGATTATCCGCAACATTATCGCTCACATGTGACACCTCCACTAAACCGCGGACTAACGGTTAGCCTAACTGTGCCATTAAAACGCACTTAATGTGCTAATCACAATTTACTCATAATTAACATGAGTTTACCATTTAATTAAGTGTTAGTTGGGCAGCATGTTTGGCGAAGCCCCCAAATTCGGCAGTAACTCTAGTTTTAGTGGAGTTAACTGGAGTTCTTCCAATTTTAGTGGAGTTTTACTAGGAGAAATTGATTTTGCCATAACTTTTGCAAAATTTGACCAAATTGGGACCAGGAAAAGGCATTCTTAGATGAATTTGATGTTTTGAGCACAATGAAGTAGGTTTTAGGAGCAGTAGAGCATTTTAAACAACACTTTTGCTCATTTGGGCTAATACAGAGGCCCAAGCGATAGAAGCTAAACTAAGGAGATGTAGCCCAGGAGGGATGAACTCCTTTATCAAAACACTGTGTTAAGTGTTCATTTTGATAGTTTGTTTTACATTTGTTTGCTAATGTTCATTACTTGATTTACATGTTATTTTTCTCATGATATTGACATAAATTTACATGTTCATTCACAAACACCATAAAGGAAACTTATGGACAAGCAGAAAATGATAAGCAATTGTTTTTAATTCTGAAGTTGAAATTATTACAACAAAATTAACATTCAACAATAGATCAGCCACCCGCTGGGATTGGGTTGTACATCTTGAAGCTTTGGTTCTGCCATCCCTGTTCATTTCACGTTACGGAAGTTCAAAAAAAAACCTAGTTAATTATTTTTCTGCATCAAGGAATACTCGAGAAAGTCAGATGACTGTGGAGAAATGTAGAGAAAGCAATACATTATTCGTCATTGCAAGACCGTCGTTGACCAGCGAAGAAAAGAGTTTAAAGATTCTGAAAGACTGTTGCACTGTAATGCCCCACTTAAATCTTATCCTGCAAATTTTATTAATGTTTACATTATCTGAAAATATTGAGAAATATTGGTCTAATATAAAATTCATGGTTTCTATCATTCAAATTCCCAAATTAATTTCTCAAATTGAATCTTAGGTAGGATATGGTCTCCTTCCATTATTTCAAATAATATATGTATTCATCTCACATTATCCAATGTACCCTCACATTTACTAGGGAGAAGACATGGTCCTCTCCATGTAAGTACATCTCACTTTCCCCAATGTACCTTCACATTTACTAGGGAGAAGACATGGTCCTCTCCAACTCATTATTAATATATATATTCATTTCACATCCCCCAATGTACCCTCACATTTACTAGGGTGAAGACATGGTCCTCTCCATGTAATTACATTTCACCTTCCCCAATGTACCCTCACATTTACTTGGGAGAAGACATATTCCTTCCATTTAATCATCAATATATATATTCATCTCACATTCCCAAATGTACTTTTCATATTTACTTGGGAGAAGACATGGTCCTTTCCCATTAAATTCCCAATTTTATATTCATGTCACATTTCCAAATGTACTCCCAACTTTACTTGGGAGAAGAGAAGTCAACTGTAAGGATGGATGAGAAGTTAATGACATTAATGAGAGGTGGTTGAGGAGAAGAAGGGAAGGAGGGTATAAAAAGGGAAGGGGGGGTCTTGCTTGTGTGGGGGGAGGGCGGGTTGGTTGTGATTGTTTAGGCTTGTTGTGTTTTTGGAGACCTTAGGAACTTGTGGAGGTTTCTTGGGTTGTTGAGAGGAGGGAAGTATTGTTATCTTGGTCTGGATCTTTCATCTTGGACACACACTACATCTAGTTGGACTTGGGCTCGGAGGGCTAGGGAACCTGTGGAGGTTTCCTGGGCTAGGGATTATTTCCTAGTTGGCTGGGAGGTAAATCTGGTTGGGTCTGTCAAGAGGAGCGTTCAGCAGGAGCAGCATGACAAAGGTATCTCCATCAGCCACTGGTACAGGTATCCCTCCATAGACTACTCTTGTAAAGTTTATTAGAATGAAATATTCACCTTAATTTATGTTGATTATAATGTAAATAATAAAATTTTATTTGTTTAAAAGCCATGTAAGTAAGTTATCTCCTCTTATCACATTTAATTTCAGAAGAAATTAGATCTGTTAGAAGACCCTAGGATAGAGCTCTTACACATGGTATCAGAGCTTTGGTTCAAAATCTGGACCCAAAGCCCACTAAACCCCAAATACCGCTAGAAAGAGGGCTTGAACCTCCGACCCTGTACCTGTTAAGCTACTGTATTTGTTAAGCTATTGTGGTTATAGCCTTTGCCTTATTTTCAACACATACAACACCTACCTGCGAATCCGCTGGATTTCCCGCTACAGTAACTACACGACTAGTTGGCTCGAGAGCCCAACGTTTATTCTTGGTCTGCTAGTGTTCATTACGGGGATGAATATCAGCATGTGGGCGGATTCTATTTTATTATCTCTGAGCTGTGGGAACAAGCACTACAAGATTCCCAGAGGAGGGCTGTTTGAATATGAGAGCTGACCCAATTATTTCGGTGAGATGGTTGAATGGTTTGGATAGGCTTTCATGACTTGGTCCTTCGCAGGTCTTAGTTTTTTTTCTATACAGCTGCCAACCTGAACACCCATCAAATGCTCTTCGTCCCTCCCTTCGTAGCTCTCTAGATCTCTATCGGCCAAGGAATCATAAAAGCATGTTGTCGTATTTGCTTTTAGCTTTACGTGGGAAACCAATAACCAGAGTTCAAATCCCAACAAGATTGCACTTTCCCACAAAATTTTGCCATCACTAGCGCCTAGATCATAGGGTGCTTGTTTTTGCAAAGAATTAACAGAATTGTAACATGTTCAAAATGGGCACATGCATCGACATCTCTTGGAGGAGCTCTGGATTATAGACGTAACAACCCAAGTAGTTTGATTGAAGATTCAAGCATCATGGCCTCTAAGGTTGAACCAAGGGAGCTTTCCACTAATGAATCAGGCGGTATTTCACAAATCTTGCTTCCTTTTCTATATTTTATTTTGCAGGATTGTTGTTTTAAAACACCAAGGTTCTCAAATATTCTGCTTGCGCAGAATTAAATATTTTGGTCTTTTTCATTTGCAAACCTATCAGTTTGTGTTATGTCCTTCAAAAAAAATTTTGCAAGGCCCCCATCTTTAAAATATATGAAAAAAAATGTAGAGAGGCAATCACAATTTTAGTATTGATGATGGCTGTAATTCTGAAGCACACCAGGGATTAAATGCGCAGATTTCTGAGTTTGTTTATAACAGCATTGAGGTTGTTATTGAGTTTCCTAAGCACCATCAACTATACAATGACATGGTGCCAGCAATGAGGCCACTGCTAGTTTCGTTCACTCATTGCGTTTCTATTCCAATCGAGTGATATCTGAGTCTGGTTTGAACAATTTTAGGAGAAAAACAAGAAGAGAAAACTATGTTTACCCACCAAACGGAGGTCCGGATTTGGATGGTTAATTGATTATATAGAACATTAGATCGGTCTCCTATGTGTATGGCAATACTCCATTCCCTTCATTGTTAATTTGTCGGCTTCAGTTGGGTTTTTTCTCATGCTGGGGGACACCCCAATCTCCCTTGCAGTGCCTGTCACCAATGCAGTTACTTTTGCAGCAACAGCAGTGGCGGGCTCAGTTCTGTTGGGCGAGGATATGAATATTAAGTACTCTCTGGTGGGTCTTGTTTTAATTATAACCGGGATTTGGTTATGCATCACTTCTACTTAACTGTAGTCTGCAGTTTTGGAAAATATGTTGTTGTTCATTCATGACCAAATTCATCTTCTTCTCACAATCACGGTGAGATAAAATTATTGTTTCTCAGGTATCACTGAAACTTATATTATAGTTTCAATCACCTTAGCAGGCTGGGATGGTAGGCATGGATTTTCTTTCAATATGTTGTCTGTGATATAACAAATTGGCAGCAATCATTGCATTCAGACTTCTTTAAGAATCAAACTATTAAGGTTTAGGTTTTTCAAAAAATTCACGATGGTCCCTTTCTTTTGATCAGTAAGTTTTTGATTTCAAGACAAAGTCTTTTTCCTTGATGGGTGCAGAATTTGTTAGATCAGTTCAATGAAGGAAGGCATATTTATGTTTTCATATGATATTCCCAGAAATGAGAAACAGTTACTAGAAATACAAAATAAACGAGAAAAAGATTCAGAAAGGAAAACGGTAATTCTCAATCATGCCAAAACTTTTCGACATCATTAAAAATTATGAAAAAAAAAAATCATATTTGTGCTCTAACAAAAACTATTTTATCCTCAATGATATGATTTATATTCACAATAGAAAGTTTACAACAATGCACATGTCAAAATGTTCACGATTCAGTTCCTAAATCATAAATCAGTTCACAAATAAACTATTATTCAGATACCATCTAATCTGTTGTTTCTTTCAGAATGAAAGAGGTAGAGGCACCACTTTAACCAGGATGAGTGGTATTATGATTACAACCTTATAACCTCTCCTCTATAGTAGCCTTCAGCACCTCCAAAGGCACCATCGTCCTGAGAACTGCCATAATCTCACATCCTAGTGGGTGCAACAAGGTAGGCCACCTATTATCCAATAAAAGGCAAATATTTGAGTGGACATACACCAAATTTCGAGCTTTTTGAAAGGTTAGGAAACTCCTCTTCATTAGAATGGATGAAAAAAAATACTCATTCCAATTTCTAACATGCTAATGTACTAGTCACATGAACAGTGAAAAGGAGATAGAGTGATTTAAATTTTATTAATAGAAACATGAACCAGGACCTTTTCTGTTGGTTGTTTCTCATAGGCTGGAATGATATGGGAAATGGCTAGAGTTTTTCAAATCCTTACTATTCCAAGAGCAAAATCAAAATATGTATCAACAAGCCTCATAGCTCCTTCTATAGTCCGATAATATTCTCAAAACCTACCATCTCCACTATTTATTTACACTCTTCCATACATCAAAGAAGGGGATCATGAATACAAAGGACTTCATGTGATTGCACAACCTTCTATTATCTTTCAAATCCTTACTGTAACACCCCCAATGTCCTACCCACTAGGAAATTTCAAGGCCTTATTTCTCAAAATATTCATCTTGATATAAGGGTCTCTCAAAGCCTCACCAAAAATAGTCACCCTCATTTGACACCAAATCTCTGGTAAGACATCCAAAACCCAATGGCCCTCTGAGAAAGTTGAGCCAAGGTGTCCCTCTCAAAAAAAAAAAAAAGAAAAAAGTTTATGCACACGATCAATTGCATAGCCCACAACATATCATGACTGGTAATTCATAACACTTCTCTATCACAGCTATACCAAATCAAACAAAACTAGAATATAAGGTAACCTCGACTTTGATTGCAGCTCAATATATATATATATATATATATATATATATATATATATATATATATATATATATATATATATATATATATATATATATATATATATATATATATATATATATATATATATATATATATATATATATATATATATATATATATATATATATATATATATATATATCTTAGCATGGTCAAGCATATTTAGCAGCTACTCAATAGTAATAAGGGGCCATAAATACAAATCACTTTGTGTGATTGCACAAACTTCTAACATACACGTGGGCAGAGTACAATATATTTTACCTGAACTTCATCCTATGAGAAGCTATATTGAAACTAGAAGGGAATTTAGAAACCAATAATTGAGCATGTGGAAAAGAGTTAAGTGACTAGAGGTCTAGATGACTTCACAGGAATTTATGCTTGTTTAGGTGACAGTGTTGTGAACTCAACTAGGAAGGAAGGTATGGCTATTCTCAATTTCCAGACTACTCAAGCTTTCAAAACGATTCCATCACAATTGAAGGTCTGACTCTGACATGAATTCAATTTCGTGACAGCCATATAGCATGCCAAAGGTTCCCTCTCTAATTTAGAATCAAAGTAAAAAGTTTAAGCATATGTGGTTGTCAAGGTTTAAACTTTAAACCTCTTGAAAATGTCATGGTATAAACCCCTTGTAGTTTTCATGACACCAACTTAGTTTCAAAAAAATATATATATATATGAATCTAATTACCATAGCTTTACACTATCAATTAATATTTTATCCATAACAATATCAGGGAAAATTCACCCTATAAAATCAAGAACAAGACTGACATGGAACCTGCAATGTCTTCATAATTTTCTGAGTACTCTTATGGTATTTTTGCTTTAGATTCTGGGTTTTAAAGTCACCTTTATGATGCTTTTATGTTAGTACTCTGACTTATTTTCATAAGGGAGAAGGTGCTATGATTAATTTCTTAATCAAACTGATTGATCTTCCTAGTATGACAATTTTAATATGAGAATGCTAAAAATACAATCGATCATTTTCTCGCATAAGAGAAATAATTCCTATGCCATACCAGCAAAGAAATTGTTACAATTAGAACCAAAGCTCAAAATCTGCAGGTGCTCACAAATAAGCACAAAAGCATCCCCTAGCAAATGAAGAAGGGACCTTCTGGATCTAAGGAACAAAAAAGCAAAATCTCAAAAGAAAGAGAATGTAAAAAGCTATTTAGTGTCAACAACAGCTTGCCTAGATAGTCTGTCTGCCCCCTGCAAATTTAATGTGGTTGGTGACCAAACCAACGCAGGAGCATAGCCATATGCATTTGGAGTGGCTCAACCAATTCTCATAAAAATGGAAGTTGATCTGCCCAAGTGCATGTGATTATTTCTAGCATGTTCTCATGCATACAAGCCTTTGTTAGCATGATAAACTAAATGTTGGTCAAATAATGCATTTGACAAAGCGTTAAAATTTCGGCATAGGTTGATTACAGATCTCCTTCATTTTGGATGGCAATTGCAATAATGTACATGAGTATGAGTGCATACCAAATGTCATCCCAAGGAGTTAATGGCTTTATGAATCAATCCTTCTCTTCCAAACTTTTCTTCGCAAAATAGTATCTAAATGCAATGATGTTGATCAATTGTAAATTCCACAGTGTTGATCCATTGTAAAAACGGCCAAGGTAACTTGTTTCTCCAACACCACAACCCTGTGCCTACTCTACTGTGCCATTAAAATCAATGTGCTCTAATAGGTAGCACTTTACCCCAGAAAATATGATAGCTAGCTTCAATCTGCATACTCTCTGTACGCAACCTAAAGTTGTTAAGATTATTTCATCTTGAGCATAGTTTGAATTGGCTAGTTGAGGCCCAAATTCAAGGTTACAGCCTTGCAGACTCAATGCTTTCTGGGTAAATTGTTTGCCAACAACATTGCATCAGATCAGTGCTTCAAACCCAGAATATTAGCAATAGTGCAGATCACTATCACTTGGCAGAATAAAATGACAGAGCAGTCTTGAGCCCTAAACTTTACTAACTCAAAATCAAAACAAAAATCGTGGCCTAAATCGTTTCCATAACTTGTGAAATGGTTTTTAGTATCTGCTAGTTTATTTGTAATTAAAATTTCATATCATAGTATTTATCATCAGTTGTGATCTCTGTTTTAGAAACAGGTTTCAATTGTGTGGCTTTGTTGGTAATAGGATGGAGATGTAGTCACAATTACTATGATGTTGTTTCCTAATGGTGGAAAAACTATTGTCTGACCCATATCCATTGGTTAGACATGCTCATGAAGATGTATAGTGTGGTAGAAAGTTCTGGTTTAAATGTTATGATCATCAATGGATACAGTGGTCATGGCAAAACTTTTTTTTTTTGGCCCAAAAACTTGCAGAAAGCATCACTTTGGACAAACTGAATTCAGAAGCTTATTCTTCAATGGACTTTATTTCCCTGCGTGGTTTGTTTCTGTTTATGACTACCTGCATAAATATCAGGTTATTGTATTTTAATCTTTGGTTAATGTCCATCCTCTGCTTCCGGAACATCAATAATGTGTGTTCTACTTATGGTGTTGTTCTCTGCAGCTTTCTTGATCTATATTGGTGTATGGTTTTGGACCCTTTATCTGATATTCATCGTATGCTTCAGAGCCTCTAATGATTTACTTTACACTGATGTCTGTGTAGATCCTTTCCCTCTTTCATCTGCTTATCCTTGCAGGTTATTGTTTCTGATCCTTTAACTGAGATCCATCCTTTGCTTCAGGGACAATGATGATGTACATTCTACTCGATATGTAGATCATTGCCCTCTGCAATATGCTTATCCTTTGCTGAAGAACTGCCGAGATTTAGAGTGGGAGCACAGTTCTATCCTTTTTCCTTGGCCTATTATCAAGCTCAGGGAGGCCACATTTGTTCCTCTTTATAGTCCCTTTTTGCAACTTTCTGACATGAGGGACATCAGTGATCATTCATATAGATAGTTCATTACCTCCTTTTATGTTTAAGATTAAATCATATTGCAGTAGCGGCTATAAAGTGTGCCTTGTTAATGAAAGGGATTCAGACACAAACAATTTTCTAGTTTTCTAGAGCAGGAAGAAACTTAATATGCAAAATAGCACTTGGAAACTTGCACGTGATAGACCATAAAAGCTAAATAAAGAACCTGAGTACAGCCAAAGCTACATACAAATTGGATGGATATGTAGAGATTCATTGCCAAGCATTTTACTCCAGGAAACATTATTAGCTGATATAGTGTTTGGCCTCCCTAGTTAATGGATGGGACTTCATTCTGTTTCTGCTGTCAGGTCTATGTTGCTAGTAATAGTCCATGACAGAGAATAAATTGTTTCTTTGGGGCCCAATCGTGCTTTCAAGACTCTAGAGTCTCTCGGTTCTTCTTTCTCTAAGGGAACTGGAGCTAAAAATAGTTCAATTTCTACTGAACTCTGTTAAGTGTTACTATCTATAGGAGCTTGCTTGCATTCTTGCAATTTTGAATATTATTGATTTTTATTGATTGTTTTTGACAAATTCTAGTTCAAACTTCCATCACCATGGAAGCAGTTGTCTTGCAGTTAATTAATCTCATCATTGGACAGTTCTTGCATGGTGACAATATCCTTACAAGAATATATTTATCTTCAAGTTGTTCTCCAAACAACCATCTTCAATTGATTAACTGTCTTCATGTCATGAAAATAATTTGCTCTTTTTTTGGCTAGACTAAAACGACTACAGTTAGGGGATATCACCTAGGCTTGGACACATCTTCGAATCCGAGGAGTCTCTTGTAAATGGTATGTTATATTGACCCAATTGTCTAAGGCCGATCTTCAAAGAAGTTAGGGAGTCTTTTGTAGTTTTTCCAGCTTCTTTACATTTAAAGGCTCCCATATATAGCATGACTTGTTGACCGAACGCGCTTAGGCTCGTCTCCAAAGAAGCTAGGAGTCCTTTGTGATTATCCCAACGTAATTACATTTGAAGATTGTTTCCCTCGTACCTTCATGGCTTCAAAAGTGAGAAGGAGGTTGTATATTAAAACAGATCTTCAACATACTTCTACTACAAGTTGGTTCTATGTTGATGTTATGCCTGCGTCAAATACTTTTTACAAACAGAGCTAGATTCTCCCTTTGAATAATAATAATAATAGTAATAATATTTTAGGTCATGGCCATGCCAGACACGAAATTGGTTTATGAGACCACTTGTTTCTGGGACAAGGGATCCACCTCCTTGCAGTGATTTACTAAAGTCAGTGGAGGTTTACCTTCTCTACTCCCCTCTAGATTTGAATCTATGACCGCTTACAAGGAAATACATGTTCTTAACCATTAAGCCCACCAAGGCCATTATAGAAATAAGCAGATGAGGTTGTTAAGCTTCTTGGAACCTATAAATGGAGACACCAGATCTGCAATATAGTGAGGATGTCACAACAAAGACCTAAATTTAGTTTATGGTTGTAATGCTCATGACTTCCGTTGACTAGCACGTGTCATTTAAATACCCTCTACTTTAAACATAGGGATATAGTATAGAGTGGTTTGAGTTACTACGAAGCCCAAAACATGCCAAGACTTTTCCCTAAGTGATATAGTACTATCCTTACCATTTGATAGTTTTTTTAAAGGCATGGTTAATTGGTTAAAGTGTTCTTAATTGAATTGAACTTCTCCAAAAATCGATTTTTGCTAGAATGCATCAATCTAGCATGGTGAGATTCAATGTAATGGTTTCTTCTAATCCATACATATTAAGCCTAGTCTTGTAACCAAGTATGATTTGTCATGTTGTTTGTTTATTAAGACAAAGAAATCTAGAAAGTAATCAAGAAATTAGTTAATAATGAATAGGTACAGGTAACAAGGAAAAACAATAAAACTAGCAGGCAAACAATCCAAAGAAAAATGGGCTGACATGATGTAACCTAAGGTTTAGGAAAAGAGGATGCCTACAATTATTGCATGGTGCATAACAGATGGAGCCCTGACAAAGATGGTCTAGTGGGGTAGAATTTTCTAGTGAAGGCTTACTGTGATAGTCATTTTTAATGATCTTAAATTAAATAAGAAGATCAATTCGTAGAGAATTTGGGATTTTAGAATGGAAGCTTATTTAGTCAATAAAAGACTAGTGAACATATTAGGATACACTTTTACCCTTATTCTAGTGTTGAATAAAAATGTCGTGAAAACTAATGTGTCTCTAGTTTTGGATAAAAGGACCCTCAACTTTCTTCGCAACTTTTGTGGTCATTGGCCACTTATGAAAGGAGTAGGCATCTTTAGAAATGCGGTGCCATTTAGAGGGGAAATACTAATAGCAGCAGGGCAAAGGCAATTATTCCATTCGTTTAATTATTTCTCATTTGTCTGGTCATATTGTGAGCTACAGTATATATCATGAAATTGTTTTGGTACTAGTAAACAATGATTAAATATATAATAAATTTGAACCTTTTGACATTTAGAGGACATTCTCTCAATTTACAAAAAAAATAAAGTATGAAAATCATGTTGGAAACAATTTTTGAAGTTTTGAGTCTTTTATTTTCAAGATTAACTAAATGGGTTTGGAAGATGAAAAACCATCAAATTGGAAGAGTGGGACTTTTATATTCACTAAGGTTTTAAAGAAATTATATGCATAAAACTTATACTAGCACCTTCTAGTGGAATTGATAGTGCATTAATCCGTTGCTTGCCATTATTTTGGTTTTGGTACCACCTTATAGCATATCCAGGTTCAAATGTTATTTTCCATGACAAACAGTTGAATCTGTTTCAAATCTAATTGTTATTGAGAGGTTCCACAAGGATGTCACATGAGCGTTTATGATGCCCATTTTAACGTAGATAGCCACCTATGTTAAGGTTCTATTTTGCAATTCCATGTTGTTATTTATGAACATTATATACATTTGGTTGGACACGTGAAAATCAATTGATGGATTTGGTATTAATGATGGAAACGTTGGATGTATGACCAAATGTATGACTTACTTGGTTACAATTTATCTAGCGCATGACTTGTCAGAGTTATTGTTGCATCGTATAGGTTTATATAGATATGATTTATCTAATCAATGACTTAGTGAAATTATGATTTATCTAATGTAAGATTTATTTCCAGTATGAACAACAAAAATTGACACGCGGACACTGGGCTTCATAAACATGATGTTTAAGATCATGTATCTATATCTATTTTGTGGTTATATATATATATATATATATATATATATATATATATATATATATATATATATATATGCATGGATGAGAACTAAACTACAGATTGGAAAGAATCGTATGATAACCAAGATCTACTATTCCATTGGGGAAGGTCGAGACGACCAACGAGGAAAGGTACAATGTACATTGTTCTATTACATTTGGTATCTACTTGATATGCACTCTTATGACACGAGTAAAATGCAAATGACAGGTGGCAAGACGACTTGACTGGATTATTCGATGACAAGTCCAACCAGCTTTGTAGTGTGGTCCGTGTTAGGGCGTTGACCCTAGTTCTGAAGGAGGGGTGGAGGCATTTCCCACCGTGTATCCTCTGAAACCTGGAATCGTGGGAGGGCAGTGGTGGACACGCTCCCCTAGACGTGTGATGATGATTTCCAGTTGCTTGTTGTGGAAGTTAGGTCGATATATTCGACACTTCCACCATATTGGTTTTATCAGTGGTTAGTATCGTTGTTGCCACTGATAAAGCAGCAGAGGACGGATAGGGTGGGGACGGAAGTAGGTCAGGATGGATAGGAGGATATAGATCAATTGGAGACTCTTTATTGGAAGTAATGTCATTGTCTGACTTATCAAATTTTATTGCTATAACTTTGTTATGCTTTCGAACTCCTTGTATCTTTTCATTCTAACTTCGAGACGAAGTTTTCTGAAGGAGGGGTGTATGTAATGCCCCACTTAAATCTTATCCTGCAAATTTTATTAATGTTTACATTATTTGAAAATATTGAGAAATATTGGTCTAATATAAAATTCATGGTTTCTATCATTCAAATTCCCAAATTATTTTCTCAAATTGAATCTTAGGTAGGATATGGTCTCCTTCCATTATTTCAAATAATATATGTATTCATCTCACATTCCCCAATGTACCCTCACATTTACTAGGGAGAATACATGGTCCTCTCCATGTAAGTACATCTCACTTTCCCCAATGTACCCTCACATTTACTAGGGAGAAGACATGGTCCTCTCCAACTCATTATTAATATATATATTCATTTCACATCCCCCAATGTACCCTCACATTTACTAGGGTGAAGACATGGTCCTCTCCATGTAATTACATCTCACATTCCCCAATGTACCCTCACATTTACTTGGGAGAAGACATAGTCCTCTCCGTTTAATCATCACAATATATATTCATCTCACATTCCCAAATGTACTTTTCATATTTACTTGGGAGAAGACATGGTCCTTTACCATTAAATTCTCAATTTTATATTCATGTCACATTTCCAAATGTACTCTCAGCTTTACTTGGGAGAAGAGAAGTCAACTGTAAGGATGGATGAGAAGTTAATGACATTAATGAGAGGTGTTTGAGGAGAAGAAGGGAAGGACGGTATACAAAGGGAAGGTGGGGTCTTGCTTGTTGGGGGGGGTTGGTTGTGATTGTTTGCACTTGTTGTGTTTTTGGAGACCTTAGGAACCTGTGGAGGTTTCTTGGGTTGTTGAGAGGAGGAAAATATTGTTATCTTGGTCTAGATCTTTCATCTGGGACACACACACTACATCTGGTTGGACTTGGGCTCGGAGGGCTAGGGAACCTGTGGAGGTTTCCTGGGCTAGGGATTATTTCCTAGTTGGCTGGGAGGTAAATCCGGTTGAGTCTGTCAAGAGGAGCGTTCAACGAGAGCAGCAGGACAAAGGTATCTCCATCAGCCACCTGTACAGGTATTCCTCCATAGACTACTCTTGTAAAGTTTATTAGAATGAAATATTCACCTTAATTTATGTTGATTATAATGTAAATGATAAAATTTTATTTGTTTAAAATCCATGTAAGTAAATAAGTTATCTCCTCTTATCGCATTTAATTTCAGAATAGATTAGATTTGTTAGCAGACCCTAGGATAGGGCTCTTACATGAACAATGTGGAGTATAAAAGCCAGGCCCAGAGTGAAAGCCATGACGTGGAGGACTGCATGACGTGTATGTTGGAAAACACTGAGAGGGGGGGGGGGGTTGAATCAGTATTCCTTAGCAATTAGAACTTTTAAATCTTTTTAGAGCATTAGTTACTCTTCAATTATCATTAATGTTTATGCAGTAACAACAGTAAATAAAAGAACACAGGAGGCACATAAATTTTAGGTGGAAAACCCCCTCCAGGTCAAAAACCACCTAACGTTTTTCTAATAATTCTTTAATCTTCAACTCCAATTGAAAAGAAAGCTCCAACTTCGTAGAATCTAGAAAAGCATTCATCTCTAGCTCCCATTGGATGGATGCTCCAACGCCCGAGATTCTTCAATAGTCAACTGAACGGATGCCCCAACACCCAATGAGTTACAACTCACCTTAGCACCACCCTACCACCCTGAAGTTTTCACAGGCTTGAACCTGTTTGTGACTTCATGTGACAGCCTAGCACCACTCTACCACCCTGAAGTTTTCACAGGCTTGAACCTATTGGTGACTTCATGCACCAGCCTAACACCACCCTACCACCCTATAGAAGAATAAAAGAAGAATGGACTCCTGTACCAGGGAAAATGGTCCACTTTACAATGATATAGAATCATATAGAAGAAGAAGACACACTAGAACATAACCCCAACTATGACACAACCACCTAATGATGATCCTAAAACTCTCGACACTGCGTCTTCAACTCTTGGCAGATAGACACTTGTACAACTTTTACAATGATGCTTTTACAATGACTCTATACAATGATACTTTTACAATGATTGTATGCAGTGCTTCCCACTTAAAGACTTCATGTGGTGAACTTCTTCTTGTTGTTCTGCACCTTGATTGCTTCTCTTGTCATGCTACCCTTTCTCACTCTTCAGAACATTAGATTATGCATTGAGTCTTCTCTTGATGAATATATAATACTTGCAAAAAGTCTTCAAAGAAATACCCATGACATGATAATAGCAAAACTTACCTCATCCTGTAGAACATATGTCAGTGCTAAACAAAAACAACAAATTAGAATACAAAGAAACTAGTGCCATTGAGAGATGAACATGCATATACAGAAGATACTTACATGTATCATACCTCTGCTGCATCATTTTGCTACACCTTGCTCTTTGCTACCCTAGAAAGTCTGGTCCTTTGCATCCATTGACAACACTTGATCTAGTTTTTCTCGCCTTCTAGGAGAAGGATATTTAATCTGATGTATCTCTATGAATTCAGATCCCCAATATGTGATCCTCGGTCCTGTAGTATCCCTCTGAGTCTTCTTTCCAATTCCACAGGTCTGACTCGATTTGGACTCTTCAAAACACAGTTATGCCCAATCTCTCACAATGACCTAATTATGGACTAGTTCAATAGAGCGAACTTGTACGATGTGCCATGTGTCACTATTCCCTCCTTCGGCTCTGAAATTGATACACAGAAAACTACAGTTTGTGCACTATTCGCCAATTTTTACAGATTTCCAATCCTCTTCTCAAAGAGAGAGTTATGCCGATTTTCCCAAGTTCACTTCTTTGAGATGAAATTCGACAGCCTGCAAAAACCCTAACTTCCACAGATCATATATCTGAAAATATAGCAAACCAAGATCTGAAATTCGGTCACAACGTTCATAAGGATTGCAAATCAAATGGGTTTTAATTTTAGAATCTAAGACTTCATAGAAATGAAGTTATAGCGAAAATTTTACAATCACTACATTTAGAGGATATATGAGATTTTTTTTTATAGAGTTGAGAGGGGCTTCTATAGAGAATGTTGGAAGGATTTTATGAGCTTAAAAAATGATTAATTAATGACTATTCAATGACCAAAACCAATTATGAGTGTCATGTGACAACCCCATAGGGTTTTAGCCCACTGACTGGGGTTACTAATTTCAAACATTAATATCTCTCAAACTGTGAAGAATTACTTGGCGTGCCATACATCAATAGAAACATCTCGACGAGTAGAATCTATCTAGAAGATACTTGACTAAAAATATAGTAAGTTTTCAAGTCAAAATTCCCTTGCAAGATCAGGGTAGCCCTTGGTGCTGCTTGGGTTGACATCAATGACAACCTCAGATCATCTTTAGATCAACAATATCCCCCTTCGGCATTATTGGCAACACAAGTACTCCCCCTGCGATCAGGGAACCTCTTCCTACTACCTTCTCTCCCCCTTTGACATCAATGGCAAAGGGTAAGTCCCCCTGACACACAACCATCCTACAGACCTGTACACACTTCCACTCCCCGTTTATTTTCTGAATAAGGAAAATCTAATGAGAACTTGGGAGAATCCCAAGCTTCTGGTGAAGATGTTCAAATGCTTCACGAGGTAAAGGTTTAGTGAAGATATCAATGATTTGTTCTTTTGTATCAACATATTCAAGTTTGATATTCTTTTCAGCGACTTGTTCTCTAACAAAATGATATTTTATTGGAATGTGTTTTGTTTTTGAATGCATGACAGGATACATGGAGATGTTGATGGCGCTGGTGTTATCACAAAAGATGGGAATAGGCTCATTGAATTGTACTTGAAGATCTTGCAAAGTTTGTTTCATCCAAAGGACTTGAGTACAACAAGCTACCACTGCAATGTATTCTACTTTCGCTGTAGATAACGAGATTGAGGTTTGCTTTTTGCTCAACCATGATACGAGACAACCACCTAAATAAAATGTTGCTCCACTAGTACTCTTACGATCATCAATGCTTCCTGCCCAATCTGCATCTGTAAAGGATTGAATAATGAGATTGTTGCCCTTGGGATACCATAAGCCATATTCTGTTGTGCCCTTTAGATATCGAAGAATTCTTTTGACGACAATAATATGTGATTCTTTTGGTGCCGCTTGGAATCTTGCTACTTGTCCAACTACTTGCATAACATCTAGTCGGGAGGGTGGTACATATAGAAGACTACCAATCATAGATCTATACAACCTCTGATCCACATCCTTAGATGAGTTGTTTATGCTCAATTTGCAACCTGTTACCATCAGAGTAAGGATGGGTTTGCAATCTTCAATTTTGAATTTCTTGAGCATTTCCTTGATGTACTTGGCTTGACATATAAATATTCATTTCTCTTGTTCAGATATTTGAAGCCCTAAGAAGTATGTCAACTCACCAAGTAAAGACATCTCGAACTCACTTTGCATCTTTGTAGCAAAGTTCTTACTTAGTCTATCATCATTGCTACCAAAGATTATATCATCCACATATACCTCAACGATTCTTAAATTATCCTTATCTATTTGTACGTAAAGATTGATATCAATAGTACCTTTCTTGAACCCTTGTTGACATAGATTTCCGTCAAGACGAGCATACCATGCTCTGGGAGCCTGCTTGAGACCATATAGAGCCTTCTTTAACCTACAAACATAGTCTTATTTTTTTTATAGTAGAAAACCTTCAGGTTGTTCGATGTAAACTTCTTCTTCTAATTTTCCATTCAGAAATGTTGACTTAACATCCATTTGGTAGACTTTTATTTGTCTTGAACATGCATAGGCGAGAAACATCTGTATGGCTTCCATTCTGGCAACTAGTGCAAATTTTTCGTTGAAATCAATTCCTTCCACTTATGCATAGCCTTTGCAAACCAATTTTGCTTTGTTTTTGGTAGCCTGTCCATCTTCATTCAATTTGTTCCTGAACACCCATTTAGTCCCAATGACATTTTTATTTTTTGGTCGTGGAACTAATTCCCAGGTGTTATTCTTCTCGATTTGATCAAATTCTTCATTCATAGCTGCTAGCCAAGATTCATTTTGGTTGGCTTCCTCAAAACTACTAGGCTCAAAGGTTGCTAGAAAAGCAATGTGAGCTTGTTGTGATGAACGAAGCTGTCGACTTTTTCTTGTTCCAATTCCTTCATTTTTGTCACCAATGATTTGATTTGATGGATGGTTCTTTTGAATCCATTCTTTTGTTCTCTTTGGAGGAGCTTCTTGTTGTTGTTCTTGTATATCTTGTTGATCATTATTTACTTCTTCCTGGTTGACAGTTGCTTCTTGTTCTAGAATTTTTTTCTGTACCCTTTTTAGCCTTTGTCTCAAGTTTCAAAGATTCTAGATCCTCATCATTATTCGTTAGAACACTATCTTCGTTAAATGTAACATTTATGCTCTCCACTATCTGTTTTTGTCCTAGATTATAGCATTTATAGGCCTTTCTTTTGCACGAGTAACCAACAAAGATACTTTCATCAACACGCGATTCAAACTTACCCAACTTTTGATCTTCTCTTTTGATATAACATTTGCTTTCGAAAATTCTGAAATATTTTACATTAGTTGGTTTTCCTTTCCATAATTCATAGGGGGTCTTATTGCAATTATCTGAGAAGACTTTTGTTGATAATGAAGACTGTCGTATCAATTGCTTGAACCCAGAATTTTTCATCCAATTTTGAGTCCTTCAGCATTGTTCTACTCATTTCTTGTATGGTTTTGTTCTTTCTTTCAGCAACTCCATTTTGCTGAGGTGTTCGTGCAGTTGAAAATTGTCTTTTTATTCCATTTTCGTCACAGTATTGCTGAAATAATTTGGAAGTGAATTCTCCGCCATTATCTGATCTTAAACACTTTATTTTTAAATTAGTTTCATTTTTGACCAACTCCTTATAGATCTTAAAGCACTCAAATGCTTCAAATTTTTTTTTGGGGAAATTGATGGTTGTCATCCTAGTATATTCATCTATCATTAACATGAAATATAATTCTCCATCTAAGCCTTTTGTTCCCATAGGACCACATACATCAGTATGTATCAATTCCAATGGATGTGATGCAAAGTGTTCTTTTGTTTTAAATCTACATTTTGTCTGCTTGCCATGCCAACAAGCCTCACATAGTGAGTTGGAAGGTTTTGAGATTTTCGACATTTCTCGTATTGCTTCTTTTTTGCTTATCCTAACAAGATTGCCAAAGTTTATATGACCCATTCGTTTGTGCCATAACCAGCTTTCATCTTCTTTAGCTAGTAGACATGCTTTAGTTGCTTCATCTAGAACATATATGTCGTTTAGAGCTCGACTTGCTGTAGCCACAATTTTACCATACCTGCCTTTCCTGATTTCACATTTTGTGGAGTTGAATAGCATTGTATGTCCTTGATCACACATTTATGCAACACTGAGCAGATTTTGATTCATGTTTTCAACCAATAGAACATTCTTGGCTAGAGCATCTTTGCTTCCGAGACTGACGGTACCTGATCCTATAACATTTGAAGATCCATCATTTCCAAAGGACACGGTTCCATCCTTCTTCTCTTTCAGAGATACAAATTTCTTTCTATCTCCAGTCATATGCGTTGAGCAACCGTTATCAACATACCACACATCTTTGTTATTTTGAGCCTTGAGAGCGAGAGCACAATTATTAGAGTTCTTCTTCTTCCATGTTTGTTTGTTCTATGGCTTCGAAGATTCTTTTGGAGGATTTTCAAGTCTGCAGTCTCTGGCTATGTGTCCAAAGTTTCGACATTTGTAACATTCAATATTACTTCTTAAATGTTCAAATCTATTGATGTTTCGTTGAGCCCTGGGAGGTTCATATTTGACAGATCTCCTGGAATTGTATTGGTTCCTAGGGTATGTGCGACATTCTACAACTTTATGACCAAATTTTCCACATGAATAACAATAGCCATGAAAAATATGTTGGTACCTGGATGGAAATCTTCGTCAAGGAATTGTCTTCCAAGGTTGTTCTTGCGAATCTTGTTCAATGAAGTCTACATGCCTGTCAGATCTCATAGGTTCATTGTATTTTGTTGTAGAAGGTCCTACTTCTTCTTTGTAACCAAGGCTAGTTTCGTCGTTGTAAGATCGTTGATTGTTGTTGAGTTCTTCCAACACCCTTGAGCCGTTGGCATAGTTTTGGACAGTTTTTCACCCAGTGAGACTACTTCGGCTTCTAATGCTTCCCTTTCTCGGTTGCTTTCTTCCAACTTCTTTTGAAGTGACTCTTCAATACATTTGTGTTCTTCAACTTCAATTTTGAGACCTTGAACTTGTCCTTCAAGAGTATTGGAATGGATCTTCTCAGCCTTGAGCTCTTTTATAAGCTTGATTGCCTCCTTAGAAAATTATTCTATGGTCAACCCTTCTTCTTCGTTATTTGATACCTCTTGTTTATTGTGCTTGGCCATAAACAATACACTCTCATTGGCTTCTTCTTCACTGTCACTGTCTTCATCAGATGATGAGCTATCTTCTTTAAAGAGAAAGTTCCTTTTGAATCTTTTCTTCTTGCCTTGCTTGTTGAATTTCTTAAAGCCTTTCTTTCCTTTTGAGTTTTCATCACTTCTGTTCGGACATTTTGCTGCGAAATGCCCAACCTCACCACAATCGAAACATATCAATGAAAGTTTACCTTTGAATTTTCCCTTACCAATTTTTAGTTTTTCTCGTAAAGTAAGTATATTCTCCATCTGAAAAACCTTCTTCATCATCTTCCTTTTCTTCACACTTGCAGGTGTAGGTGTAGGTCTTTGCCTTTGAAGGTTGTTTGTCCTTATTGGTTTTCTTAGATGCAGTGAACGCAGTTTCTAGATGCGAAGTACCCTCTTCTTCATCAAGTCTCATTTCATATGCTATGAGAACTCCATGTAATTCCTCTTTGTTGAGTTTGTCCAAATTTGCATTGTATTCTAAGACTGATACCTTTGGGTTGAATCTTCCTGGTAACATTCTAAGAATCTTTCATATAATAGTCTTCTCGTCAACAGGCTCTCCCAATCCTTCTAGAGTGTTGGTTATTTCATCAACGTGTTGGAAGTATGCAGTAATGTTGTCATCTTCTTTCATTTTGAGTTGCTCAAATTTTGCTCTGTAGATTTGAAGCTTTGCTTCTTTGACATTTGAGTCACCTGCATATATATTCTCAAGCTTGTCCCATACATTTTTGGCGGTTTTACAACCCAACACCTTATGATAAGCAAATTCAATAAGTCCACTAATAATAATATTCTTTGCTTTTGCATCATTTACCAAATTCTTCTTACCTTTTTCATCCGCAGTTGGTGTAAAGCCATTTTGAACAGTGTCCCATACTTCGTAACCTTGTGTCAAGAGATAGACCTCCATTCTTCCTTTCCAGAGTGCATAACTATTTTCATTGAATAGAGGTACACCATTCTTGGTATGCTCCATGATCTCCTTCCAGTTGTTAAACTGCTATTGAAGGAACCAAGCTCTGATACCAATTATTGGAAAATACTGAGAGGGGGGTGAATCAGTATTCCTTAGCAATTAGCACTTTTAAATCTTTTAAGAGAATAAGTTAATCTTAATTATCATTAATGTTTATGCAGTAACAACAGTGAATAAAAGAACACAGGAGGGACAAAAATTTTAGGTGGAAAACCCCCTCCAGGTCAAAAACCACCAAATACTTTTCTAATAATTCTTTAATCTTTAACTCCAATTGAAAAGAAAACTCCAACTTCCTAGAATCTAGAAAAAAATTCTTCTGCAGCTCCCACTGGATGGACGCTCCAACGCTCGAGATTCTTCAGTGGTCAACTGAACGGATGCCCCAACACCCAATGAGCTACAACTCACCCTAGCACCACCCTACCACCCTTAAGTTTTCACAAGCTTGAACATGTTGGTGACTTCATGCACCAGCCTAGCACCACCCTACCACCTTATAGAAGAATAAAAGAAGAATGGACTCCTGTACCAAGGAAAATGGTCCACTTTACAATGATATAGAATGATGTAAAAGAAGAAGACACACTAGACCATAACCCCAACTATGACACAACCACCTAAAGATGATCCCAGACCTCCCGACACTACCTCTTCAACTCTTGGCAGATAGACACTTGTACAACTTTTACAATGACTCTGTACAATGATACTTTTACAATGATTGTATGCAGTGCTTCCCACTTGAAGACTTCATGTCGTAAACTTCTTGTTGTTGTTCTGCACCTTGATTATTGCTCTTGTCATGCTACCATTTCTCGCTCTTTAGAACATTAGATTATGCATTGAGTCTTCTCTTGATGAATATATAATACTTGCAAAAAGTCTTCAAAGAAATACCCATGACATGATAATAACAAAACTTACTTCATCCTGCAGAACATATGTCAGTGCTAAACAAAAACAACAAATTAGAATACAAAGAAACTAATGCAATTAAGAGATGAACATGCATATGTGGAAGATACTTACCTGTAGCTTACCTCTGCTGCATCATTTTGTTGCACCTTGCTCTTTGCTGCCTTAGAAAGTCTGGTCCTTTGCACCCCTTGACAGCACTTGATCTAGTTTTTCTCGCCTTCTAGGAGCACGATATTTAATCTGATGTATCTCTGTGATTTCAAATCCCCAATATGTGATCTTCAGTCCTGTAGTATCCCTCTGAGTCTTATTTCCAATGCCATAGGTCTGACCCGATTTGGACTCTTCAAGACAAAGTTATGCCCAATCTCTCACAATGACCTAATTATGGACTAGTTCAGTAGAGCGAACTTGTACGACGTGCCACGTGTCACTGTTTCCTCTTTCGGCTCTGAAATTGATACACAGAAAACTACAGTCAGTGAACTATTTACCACTTATTACAAAATTCCAATCCTCTTCTCAGGGACAGAGTTATAACGATTTTCCCAAGCTCACTTCTTTGAGATGAAATTCGGCAGTTTGCAGAAACCCTAACTTCCACAAATCATATCTTCGAAAATATAGCGAACCAAGATTTGAATTTCAGTCACAACGTTCATCAGGATTGCGAATCAAATGGGTTTTAATTTCAGAATCTAAGACTTCGCAGAAATGAAGTTATAGTGAAAATTCCACAATCACTATATTTGGAGGATATATGAGATTTCTTTTTATAGAGTTGAGAGGGGCTTCTATAGAGAATGTTGGAGGGATTTTAGGAGCTTACAAAATTATTAATTAATGACTATTCAATGGCCAAAACCAATTATGAGTGCCATGCCACAACCCCATAGGGTTTTAGCCCACTAACTGGGGTTACTAACTTCAAACATGAATATCTCTCAAACCATGAAGAATTACTTGGTGTGCCATATATCAACAGAAACATCTCGATGAGTAGTCTATCTAAAAGATCCTTAACTCAAAATAGAGTAAGTTGTCAAGTCAAAATTCCCTTGCAATATCAAGGTAGCCCTTGTTGTTGCTTGGGTTGACATCAATGACAACCTCAAATCATCTTTAGATCAACAGTGTCAGTGTGTCTAACTCTAGCGGGAATCCAAATATTTTATGCATTGTGTGGAATGTTAGATAGGTAGAGACCTACATGAACAATGAACCAATGAGTGGGCATCAAAGAATGTTTGCATGAGAATCCCAATTCGGAAGTCATGAGGCGCTTTCATGTGATTTATTGATCTGACCTGACTGTGTCATGTGAATTCTGATTTTGAGTAGAGAACATTGCCTCCTAGTGAATTTGAAAAGTTAGCCAAGATATTTTTACATGTCATCGTTGATGTTAGTAGTGTCAGGGCATTGTTGTTCGTCAAGCTCCAACGAAGAAAAAGTTGCACCATGCTCTTGAAGATCAGAGAAAGTATAGTTGAGCTAAAGTATTTAAACAAAAACATTTTAAGGACTTTGGTACATGAGTGAGACCAAATATATCTGGCCATTCGAACTAGGGATTACATTATTTTATAACCACCCAAAGAATGTTCGCAAAACATGGATCAATGGTGTCAGCAACATCATACTACCAATGGACTTGTAGAAGATGTCTGAGAAAAAGAAATGCGACAGATGAAATCGTTGAGAAAGAGATATTGGGATTGGTTTTGAAGCATTTTTTGTGAAGTGAATAGCGTTGAGTGTTTAGGATTTATAAAGTATTTAACTTTGTATAAGGGTGTTTATTTTTGCCTTGTACATTTGTCCTTCCTATCTTTTCAGCATTTTAAACACTGTAAGGACAACTATTCATATTTTACTTGTTGAATTGCATTGTATTGGTGCATTTTCGATGGTAGCTGACACTTTTTCGAAATTGATTGTGAGTTGGAGAAAATGGCTAAACTAAATGATTTGCTAGAGTTATTGAGCAGTCTAATGTCATCTACAATTCATAACAGTGTCCAAATCATCAAAGACATTATGTCTTATATTATAAATTGTTTGCAAAATGCACAAGAGAAGATCGAGTTTCTTCAATTCAAATCTCAATTTTAGTGAGATGAACTATATGAATAACAAAAGAATAATTATGAATCTATTCTTGTTCAAAACAATAGTTTGTTTGAGCTTGATCATTAGTGAGAGAATGATCACAGTAATGAAGTTATTTCAAAAGCAAATTTGGATGCAACAGAAAGTAATGTTCAAGCAAGGGTATGCAAGAGTTGTTTGCATACAGTATGAAACCTACAGTTCCCAAAACCTTTAGAAGACCGTGGGAAGAAATTGTACACAACAAAAACAGAACTGGTTTGGGATATAACAAGGATGTCTTGGATGTACCTTTTGATATCCCTAATTTTTCTAGTCCTATACAATTTCGTATTGTTGGATTTATGGATGATGTTGTTCCTGAACAAATTGATCAATGCGAACATTGTGATAGAGTTGGACATGTGAAAAATCAGTGTTTTGATCTTCATTCATGTGAGCATTGTGGAAAGCATAATCACCATTCAAACATATTTCATAGGAAGAAGACTACTACAAAAAAGAAACTAAATTTTGGATGGATTGCTTCTTGGGATTAGTCCAAAACAACCAAGAAGTTTTACAAGCCATACCACAAGATATGTTCGAGAGTATTGACTAGCGTTGCAGTGATAAAGAGTACTTCATTTTCGCACCATGTATCTGACAAGGGGGGAATTGATGGTCAGCTACAGATTTGAAAATTTGTCAAACGAACCTGAGTCAGAGATCCACAAGTGAGCCTAAGCCACAACCTGTACCAATTAGAGCCAGAGTTGTAGTCAGAGAGACTTCAGTTTTTGTTGAATGAGTCGTTTGTGAACGAACACTTCCAAATTCAAAGTTGTTTGAGAAACTACATTGATAGTTCCAGAGTTAGTGGTCACTTTAAAACCACATTTTATGTTGTTCTAAGAACTGCTGTGAAGGTTCCAAAGTTGGTGTTGGTTGAGACCTTGAGTTCTCCCACATTTTTGGTATCATTTGTGGTTTTCTCTCGAAAACCATCATCCTTGGTGTTTGTGGTCATCCCTGAAAACCATTTCTAAGAGACATTTAGTTCTTGGTTGAGATGCAATTTTGCATTTTTAGCTTTCATTCTTGGACATTGATACATCCCTTCGAATTAAGAGGGAAATGTTAGAAACCTAATCCACGAGATTAAGTTTGGGTTAATGTGTGTTATAGTGATAGTTGTTAGAGTACAAGAAAACTCGAAAAGTAAATCCACAGATTTCTTATTATATTAATATGTGCACTATGTACATCATTCATTGAGATCATTCTTAATATACATTTGAGTTAGATTCAATTTGTGTTGTCTTACATGCAAACTATGGAAATTTCTTCAAATCCTGGACATCGTGGTCATCGTATTTCAATTTGTCCACCATCCCTAGCATGTCTCCTTCCTGTATTACTCTAGTTTGAATAGGTGCTATAAGTAGTCTATATTTTGGCTCTTTAGGTGGCTGGGCTTTGAGTTTTGAAGTTGGTTCTCTAGGTGGCACAATACTAGTGCTCTTTTTTCTCACTTTCTTAGGTAATGACAAAATGTTAGATATGTGTTATATTCTTTCAATAACTAACCACAAGTGCGACAAGTTGCACTAGGCATGATTGGAGTTGTAGAGATAGTAGTTCCCTGCACATGGTTCATGGCAGCCCAACAAAACAAATTTGGGTGAACCCACCCATGGGTTTTTAAGCATGGTAGTTTTGCCCATGATCATATAGATTTAGTCCAGAATGTCAATGTGAAACTGCTTATAAAATTAACATCAATTTAATTCAAATACCATTAAATTAATTTCCCATACATCGCTCAACAATGTTAAGCCACTCCTGCCAAAGAAAATGAAGAACCCAACCTGATGTTGGAAGCCATTTCAATGTTTTAGAAAACTAATTCAACAATAACTGATCATTTCTTGTATATCTTCTAATCTCTTACTCTGAACATCGGCAATCATCCACATATATAGTACTCACTTGAAGAAACAGTATACACATGGCCATCACCTATTCAATCTGAAAAGTTACTATACATTCTGCTCAAAGACATTCATCAATAACCCTTAAGCGGACAAACCCTAACTCCGTGGAATGTCGCCCCCATTGTAATAATCCAAGATTGTCCAAAAGAATTTTATTGGTTCAGAGAATATACAATAAATAAGAAAGGACCCTGAAAAGATCCCTTCATTTCCTAGATTAACTTGAAAAAAGGAAACAGTGTACCAGATACAAAATACACTGCGTTAACTTGAAGAAAGAAAACAGTGTACCAGATACAAAATAGACTGCCTCTACTCCGGAAAAGAATCGAAAAGAATAATATTTCTTGTATATCTTCTAAACTATTACTCTGAACATCGGCAATCATCCACATATATAGATTCACTTGAAGCAACAGGATACACATGGCCATCACCTATTCAATCTGAAAAGTTACTATAGATTCTGCTCAAAGACATTCATCAATAACCCTTAAACGGACAAACCCTAACTCCGTGGAATGTCGCCCCCATTGTAATAATCCAAGATTGTCCAAAAGAATTTTATTGGTTCAGAGAATATACAATAAATAAGAAAGGACCCTGAAAAGATCACTTTATTTCCTAGATTAACTTGAAAAAAAGAAACAGTGTACCAGATACAAAAAACACTGCGTTAACTTGAAGAAAGAAAACAGTGTACCAGATACAAAATACACTGCCTCTACTCCGGAAAAGAATCGAAAAGAATAATATGACATAAATGAGAACTATATATATGAAGCAAATAGTAGCCGCCTCTGAAGGGCATCAGAAAAATGGAACTGAGAACAACCGCAAGACATCTCAGTAAAATCGACATGCCAGAAAGGGGATGAAGGAAGCGACGAGGGCAGAGAATAGGGAGGGAAGGGTGCACATTGAAGCAGCCCCTGCCTCCATTGTCGGACTGGGCGCAGCTGCCTTCACCTCTGCTGCTTCTGCTGCTCCCATCATCATGACAATGACCAACAGGGTTACAGATAAGTATTTGCCTGCGCCTGCCATTCTTTCTCGCACTCACAAGAAACCTGCTCCTGCTACCAGATACTGAAATGTTCAAACACTAAGCCCAGCCCTCGCCCAACAAATGTGGATATCAGAAAGACAAGAACCCTCCAAATGTGAAGCGGCAAACTTCTTCTCCGAGGTTCGAACACTCAACCAAAAGATACAACGTATGAGAGCGAACAATTTCTACAGCGTAAGGTTGAGGGTCGCGCATATAAATACTCATCTCCACCTCCCGTTGGCGACAGGCAATTCACGCGTCTCGAAAAAATATATGAATATATGTATCCGAGCTGTCAAATGTGGAAAATTGATTAAATGTGGGGTTGGAATTAGTATGGATGGTGACAGCCGAGCAGACAGCATGGCCGCTAGCTTGGCTGTGGCTGTTTTTCACAACGCGTGGGCTCATATCATTGGAAGCTGTACATTCGCTTTGGCCCCCCTCTTTCTTTATTTATGGGTGACTCACCTCACACTCCAAACAAATAATTTGGTCGCGACGATGCAAAAGCGAGGAGGTAGGGCACGCCACCTACAATGCTTACGTTGTTGTTCTTTAGACTTTATGCTCATTCCAAGGTGTTGCGCTGTCACTTTCAACCCTACAATTTAAGATGCCACTTAAACATCTTAATGTGAGATGTTTGACTACAAACTTTCAAAAGTATTTAGTCTTTACCCAATTTTCTCGTTTCCTTGTTTTATAAAGTAAACTAAATGTAAAGAGAGAACCCAAAAAAAAAATAGAAAATACTTTACATGTGATCACTCTTAATATCAAGTTAAGAAAATACATAGGAATACACCTTCCACCAATTCCCATTATACTAAGACTACTTCATCTCATTTTTTAAATAAAGTTATTTAAAGTAGTAGTTTTTAACATTTAAACTACTATTATTATTAAACATTATTTTATCTTCCCAAATTGAAAATTTGAATAGTTGGGCATTATTTATGATAAAATTATGAGCATGGTTTGGATTTTAATTATTTAACCAAGAAGCATGTTAAAATTCAAAGTGGGTTTGGTGAGTGAATATAGTGGAATATATAGAATTAGTTTAAGTGAGGATTTTAAATCTTTATACTAAGCATTAGATTAATATTATTTAAGGTATGTAATTTAAGGAATAATTAAGTTTTATATTTGGAGATTTTTTTTTGTTATTACTATGTTTTTTATGTTATTTATTTTGTAATTGAACTTTATATGCACATGTTTACAAGTGAATGCTTTGAATGTTGTTTTTAATGTAATTACCTATTGTAAATTTACATGTATATCTAGGTTCTTCTGTGTCATAATGGCATTCAACAACAAGATATCGAGTGTCAAGTTCCACATGACTCATATCTCTATTACTCCAGCGTTCAAAGCAAATGACAATATTATGCAAGTAGCTTTTTCTTCTATACAATTGTTAGATTATCTTCATAAACTGCATTAGAAGTGAATTATATGAGTTTGACAAGAGTAGATTACCTCCTCCTCCAATTCTAACATGGATTACCTTCGTAGGCCCCATCAAATGAACTATGGGGTTTTGTGATGTTTATCTACACCTCTCAAATAATGAATTGATTCTTAAAGTTAAATGGTATGTCCCAAATTTTACTAGGCAACTTTAATTTTGGAAAATTCATCACTGGTGGATGGAATGTGTTTTGAAAAAGTGGCATTCCTAGACATTGAGATGGCTTGGCCCATAAAAAAATAAGCACAAGCAACAAATGATAGGGATTTTAGTTTTTAGTATATGATTGATTATATTGTGTGTGCACTTGGGAGATTATTATTTTTGTAGCTTTCTTGATTCCTTATTCTTGTGGGGTAGTTGAGTTCCTATATCTAACTATATTTATTAGTGTGCTTAGTTGCTAGTCATTAGGATGTTTTGATCATTTCTCTCCTAATTTGTTGAGTTACTTTCTCCATGTGAAGCTATAAAAGATTGTCTTTAATGAAAAATCAATCAGAGATTGTATTTCACATTTCAATATAGAACTTTGTCCATGTGTGGGATTTCATAAATTATTAGCTCTAGAGCTAGCTTCTAATCCAATATCCATTATTTGTTTGGGTTTATGCTCCTTGTTTCCTTAATTTTTTTCTATGATCCAATATGGGTTATAGGGTATTTGCTTCTAATTTATTTGACTTGTAATCTATTACATGCCACCTACAATTTGTTATAGATCTATACATATATTGTAATGTTATGAAAAAATTGTCCTTTTGGTAACAATATATAATATACCTACAGAGTTGTTGTAGCAATCTAATCTAGCATTTTATCTCTATAAGAGTTGCACCAATGATTTACAATAATCTATTCAAATAAGAATTGTTGTGGTTGCTTCTCTTCCATTGGGTGTGGTTTAGAATGTGGCCTGACATGGTTTGTTATATACCTAGGGGGATAATATGAGGTACCAAGGGAGGTACCCAAGGTAATAATGTAATAATGGGATGGGCCATAGTAATAAATAAGGTGGTTAACCCATATCATGTAAGGGACCACAAGTAGTTAGAAATAAAGTAATGGGCCCATGGTATTAGTTTGATGGTATGTGGGAACCATGGTAATGACCCATGGTATTGTATGTATGAGGCCTATATAGAGGCTAGAGACTCCATGTAAAGGAATATGGTCAAGGAATATTGTATGAACAGGCATATGGCTTGTGGAGTGTTCTCCTTCCTTAAGGAGTGAATGTATGGTGTTGCCCTACCTTAAGGGTTTGACCAATAAAAAAGCATTTCTATCTATTTCTATCTTGTTACTCTTGGGTTATTTCTATTATCATAATATCTTAGGGTTAGATCCATAACAAGTGGTATCAAAGCACTTTCTTGGGCAAAAGTGGAGATTTTTTTTTAATTTTTTGCAGGATTTCGGGGGCGGCAAGTTTTCAGATCAGATCTTTATGTTTTGGCGCAATACCTACAAAATCTAATTGCATATCTAGATTCTATGTGAAAAAATACCCGATTTCAAAAAAAAATCGGTTGAATCGGAGTCTGGATGAAGGAGATATCACTAATCTAAAAATTAGTGGTGTTGCAGACAATTTTTTGGGGCAGCGAAATTGCGGCGCAGATCTGAACGTCCTGGCACAAGATCTGTAAAATCTAATTGCAGATCTGGATTCTTTGTGAAAAATAGTCGATTTCAAAAAAAAATCGGTTGAATCGGAGTCTGGATGAAGGAGATATCGTTGATCTAAAAATCAGTGGGGTTGCAGACAATTTCCCAGGGCAGCGAGTTTGCCGCGCAAATCTGGACGTCCTGGTGCAAGATCTGCAAAATATAATTGTAGATATGGATTCTATGTGAAAAAATAGCCGATTTCAAAAAACAAATCGGTCGAATCGGAGTCCGGATGAGGGAGATATAGCTGATTTATAATCAGCTCTTTTTGCAGAAATTTTGGTGACAGCAGGAGAGTTGCAGCACAGATCTGAAATTCCAGAGTCTGGATCAAGATTTCTATCACATGGGTAGATGCAGAATGGTTGTTTCATTTCCAAAAATAGGCATAATATGGATTCTGAGCAATATTGACAGAATTGTGGCCATTTAAAATTTTCGCCAATTTTTTTTGTGATGGCGGGCCAAGATTGGAGTTTGAGGGACTTGTATAAATTTGATGCTTCTCATCCAGCCAAATGGCTAGAACAAATGGAGAAATGTTTTAGTTTGAATTACATCATGGATGATGAGGCTCGGCTGAGAATGGGAGAAATGTACTTGGACTATGAAAGATGGCAATGGTGGCAAAGGCATCAACATTGCTATCGAAAGCCCTTGACTTGGGACATATTCAAAAAAGCTATTGTGGACCACTTTGACCATAAAACTAATCTTGTTGATAAGCTCACACAGACAGACACACTGCCTAGCACAGATTTTATTTTTATAGAAAAGAAGGAAACCAAGGAACCTAAAGGGTTATTTTCTGCTGGTATCTCCTTATTGCAGGTTCATGGATTGATTCAAAAGAAGAAGATCATGGTTTCTATAAATCCTAGTTGCAAGCATAATTTTATCAATGTTAATTTGGCAAAAAGATTGCAAGTTCTAGCAAAACACATTGAAACCGCACATATTGATAATGAGGATGTTCAAGTTTATAAAGATTTGAAGATTTCTATGGACAAGTATGTATTGCATTCTAATTTTTATGCTTCAAATATGGCTAATGTGGATGTTGTTTTGGGATACCCTTGGATGGAAGAGGTAGGTACTATCAATATTAATGTGCAGAAGAAATTCTTGAAGCTCTGGTATAAAAAGAAAAAAATTACATTACAGGATATTTCCATCAATAAATAGGTAGAGTCCACGAACGTTGAAGCAGAAGATGTTCCAGGGTCTGACATATTAGATAATGAACGAGTGATGATAGACAATCAAACACAAATAGAGGCTGAAGCAGAAAAGGTTACAGGTACATCAGATGAGGGCTCAGTGGTTGAAGTCATACTGGAAAAGAAGACACCACAACAGACACCACAGCAGGGTGAATTAAAAAAAAAGACATCGTGGGTTAAAACTTCAACATATCATCACCCACATCACCCCGCAAGAAAACAGCCAACAAGATGGCAACCAATTAGCCACAAGGACAACAACCCCCATATGACGGACAACGAGGAGCGAAGATCCACCTACTACACATCAACACAGAAGAGCTGGCACGGTCAACTTCCATCTCAAGCGAGCGAGGCACCAGTGAGATCGAGGGTTCACCTTTCTCTTGGATGGCTAGATGCACGTGCATGGTACCAATGGACTATTCTTTTGAGTAGATCTTATTATTTGTGTTCTTCCCATGTTTCGGGGATGAAACATGCTAAGGGGGGTGGAATGTTATATACCTAGGGGGGATAATATGGGGTACCAAGGGAGGTAACCAAGGTAATAATGTAATAATGGGATGGGCCATAGTAATAAATAAGGTGGTTAACCCATATCATATAAGGGACCACAAGTAGTTAGTAATAAGGTAAGGTGATGGTATGAGGGAACCATGGTAATGACCCATGGTATTGTATGTATGAGGCCTATATAGAGGCTAGAGACTCCGTGTCAAGGAATATGGTCAAGGAATATTGTATGAACAGGCATATGGCTTGTGGAGTGTTCTCCTTCCTTAAGGAGTGAATGTATGGTGTTGCCCTACCTTAAGGGTTTGACCAATAAAGAAGCATTTCTACCTATTTCTATCTTGTTATTCTTGGGTTATTTCTATTATCATAATATCTTTGGGTTAGATCCATAACATGGTTTGGGCATGGCTCCATGCCCTCTATTTTTAGAGCTACTAGTGCAAACCACCATCTATTCCCATCAGTGACTCAAGGAAGGTGATTCATTTGTTTTAAACCACAAGCCCATAAATTTGTGTTACTCCTCCTTTGCATGTCCTATAACACGTACCCACTTGTACAATTCAATTCATGGCTAAAAATTGTGGTGCCAATATAAGAGATCAACCTTCTCAAGCATTCCTCAAAGTGACCTTTAGATGATCTCAAGGATATTTGTTGGAAAGAATACATAGAATCCAAATCATAAACAATTATTTTGTGGTCTCTTCTTCTTGCAAATGACCAATATATGATGTCCATGGCCTCTAATCTAATAGATCGAAATTCAAATTTGGTTTCCCGAGATTTTGATGCAATGTGGTAGTGTTTGGGGTGTCATGGGGGATAACAAAGAATTGAGTGCCACAATCACTAAGTTCAATTAGGATAACAAATTTGTAGGTGCTCAAATACTCTTAATAGATGAATATCCATACGGTGAGTAATCTTTGTAGAAATATAAAAGTGACATGGTTTTTTTATATGTGCATCACTACTAAAGAGTAGAAAAACATAGATTTTGTTAGAAAACGTAACTAGGTTTGGTCTTCATAATTGCTATTGTACTTATATTATTGTATATAAATTTATGTAAAGATCAAAAGAAGAGAAATAAATGTTATTTTTCAAAGCATGGGTTTCATGCTCAAATTATTTGGTCATCAAGGTCAAGCATTTTCTTCATGCTTCTAGGGTTTATTGAGTCAAAAGAATATTTTTCATATGTCAAAATATTGTTTTAGAGTCAAGGCCCATTTGAACATTGAAAAGAAAGTGGAAAAATAATTTTATTTGATTCAAAAATGTAATTTTTGTAACTACAAGACCAAGTTGGTCTTGCCTTATCAAGTCGACCCTAGAAGGGGTAATTCGACCTCCTAAATGTGTATAAATAGAGAGAGCTCAACCTCATTTGAGGCACCACTCAAGCAAGTTCAATCTTCGAGACAAGAAGAGCGAAATTCAAGAGAAGAAGAAGCTAGGAAGCAAGAAAGAGAAAGAAGAAAGAAAATTGAAGTTTTTACCTTGAAATATGTCCTAAAACTATCACATGCGTGAAATTATGAAGCTATTGTAGGGCTAAAGTTGCAGATTCACTGTAGATCTGAAATTTTGAAACTGGGGACTAGAATTCTGAAGCTGAAAGTTGTTTTGAAGGTTTTGACTTAAGTTGACTTTGACTTGCTAAAAGAGCTTGGGAGGAGGGCTGACTTCGGCCTTGTTGTTTGGGGCTTGGGTTTCTCATATGGTCTAATTCTATAAAAATAGAAGAATTTTCTAGGTTTTCCCTCTGGAGGGGTTTTGCCCTAGCTTGGAGTGTACATCTTGTGTCCATTGTCTATTTGTGATCATTGTTTATGATTTTTGCGTCGAGAGGCGCATTCTACAACCCAATATGACCCCGATGTGTAAATATGTATGTGCTTAAACTTAATTTTTTGCTAATGTTGTCCAAAATAAAAATCTAAATCTAAATAACCATATAAAACATATAAATAATGTCGACTTATTTTTTTTTTAAATAACTATATAAATAAACAATTAAAAATCAAATAACTCAACAGATTGAGTTGGTCGATTCTATATTCCTCGCACTACTTAGCTTTGTGTTCTTTTTGAGTTGTTGCATTTGTGTTGCCTCTCATTTGCTAGATTCATGCTATCCAAGTAAGTTATCTATCATTTGAATTTAGATTAACTTCCAACAAACTCACACATGTTCTCTTAACCATATGAAAGGAAAAATTGAGTATTTAAACTAGATCTTCACCCATAATTCATGAATGACGAGAATAAATAGTTACAGAAAGCCTTTACAATGTGATTCCAATTGCAGAGCCACAATTTGACAACCTTTCTTTGAGGCAACATATTTCAGTTGAAGATCAATTAGATTCGGCAAATCTTGGATACATTTACATTGAGATAATACCGAATATGATAAAACAAACCTAAAACTAAACAATGACATGAGTCTCAATATTCATATTTATTCCATGTAAATATTACAGTCACAACTTAATGAATGGAACATGAACTTACCAATCTTTTTGTTCGCAATTTAGTGAGATAGTTCAAAGGAAAATCGACACTTTAATCAGCATATAATTGATTCCTAAGGTTAGAAACGGATGAAGTGAATTGCAACAGCGCAGTAATCGAAATTCAATGACTTCATCAAGGGAATTCAACAATTATAATTATGTTAGTGTCATACAATGTCCACTTGAATTCATTCACTTTAGATATGTTCAATTCAGTTTACACTTGTGCCCTTACACCCCTATCCAAATGTGAGTGGAATCTAAAAGTCTAATCGTTACACTTAGTGGACAGACACTTGCAATAAGCAAGTTGTAATAATTTTTTACTCCTCTGCTACAAACACATGTTAGCTACGTGAGTTCATTTGGCAAATCTAATAGTTCGCATTGTTAAATTCTAACGCCTTTTACCAATGGTAAAAGAGCTTCCTATAACAATGATAATGGATGACTAGTACTTGACATTTGTGTAAAGGTCATATTCGGTAACAAAAGATTAGTCATACATTTAATAGTTGACATTTCTATATTCATGGAACCAGCTAAGAAATTAATATCATCCTCAGACAGGCTTTCTAATGTTCATCTTCATCAGCCATCTGCTTTTTTCGATGGGGCAGCTCAACAGGGTCAATGCGGATGCGGCTTCCACATATTTATTTCAGAAAGTTCTCAATTCTCTGCTTTTTGGCATGGGGGTCAGGGATCTAATAATATGGCAGAAGCTATGGCTCTCTCTGGCCTTTTGAAATTTTGCATATTCCTAGATATTCAGCAGATGGCTTTTTATGGTGATTCAAAGCTATGGGTTGATTCGGTTAGCCAGAAAATCTGCATTCAGGCTCATCATCTATCTGGCTAGAGAGATAGGATACAGTTCTATTGGTCCTGCCTGGAGAATTGCTCAATTCAACACATCAATAGGGAAGAAAACAGTACAGTAGACGGTCTCTCAAAAAAGGGACTCTTCTCTTCTTCAGAATTTTGGCACCTCGACATTGTATCTGATGATGTCCATTATCAGATATCTGATTTTGCCCTTCCAGATTTGTAAAGAAAATGCATGGCTGTCGTTTTCTCTTTGGAGTTTTTGATATCAGAATTTATCAGAATCGAATGCTGAGTCAATTAGTTCTTCAGATATAGGTTTTTTTGTTCTTATAAACATATGGGATCATATCTTTGTTCCTGCTCTATCAGAGAAATAATGTATTATTCTGTTTTTATATACTTCATATAATATATAAAGCTTTTTTTTCTTTGAAAAGAAGAGTTGTTCGTGTGGCAATGTACATTAACTAATACTGGTAACCTTTGTAATTAATAAATCACAATTAACATCTATCGTGTTAGATTGACCTTTCCTCATTGGTCTAGATATAGTTGTCCACTACAATAAATTGTTGCTCATATTAATTAATAAACAACTGTCAGCTAAAATACTTGTCCACTACAATAAATTGTTGCTCATATTAATTAATAAACAACTGTCAGCTAATATAGTTGTCCATTAAGCACATGACGTGCATGATGTAATGGCTGGGGCGGATGGCTTTCACACCCCCCACCCAAGTTCGAATCCTGCGAGGTTGTAAAATGTTGTAAAAAGTTGTAAAAATGAGAAGGGTCCCACCGAAGCTTACAAAAAAAAATATAATTGTCCACTACAATAAATTGTTGCTCATATTAATTAATAAATTGTTGCTCATATTAATTAATAAACAATTGTCAACAATTATATTTTGGTTAAGTCAAATCTGATACATAAAAGGTATATTTTGGTAAAAAGTTTTGTTCGAAGTACAAATATAATGGCAAGTAAATGATATCATATACTCGTTAAAAAAAGAACAACCTTTTACTCATAAGAGTTTTGATGTGATTATATGTACTTTACACTTATCATTATCATAAATTCATTATACGTTTAATTTATGGATGATAATAGCATGAAATAATCCGCTTTAATATTAAAGCAGGCAAGTAATAGAGTCCTTTTTAAGGATTAATTTACCCTTTTAAATTTGGAAGATAACAATATTAAATTTCATTAAATAAATTTTAGAAATAAGTAATATATATACATATATTAATTATTGTTTTTGTAATATGAATGGATCATAAATTTATTTTATTTTAAATAAAAAAATTTACTACATTAAAATTTTAAATGAGGTAAAATTTTAAACATATTTACGCTAATATTATTTCTTAAATATAATTAAAAATATTAATTCAACATAAATAATGGAAAATCTTATTCCAATTTTTTTAATATTTATTTTAATTAAATATTTATAAAACAAATTTTTAAAAGGAAAAACAATGTCCTATTAAAAATATAAATATTTCCAAGTTAAAGTTGTAATATTTGAAAATATAAATTTGATGTAGTTTTATTATAATTTTGTTATCATGCAAAGTAAAGCAAACATCATTAAATATAATTCTAATATTAAAAAATTAATAATATTATTAATTCTAATATTAATATTAATATATTATATTATTAATATTATTAAAATTAATATTTTTGGACTAATATAACATTAAATTTGTTATACTATAATATATATTAATATATCATGATATATATTAACTCTAGATATATATGAGAGGGAAAAACAAAGACATATACTGATAGAGGTAGAGAGATAGAGGGGGTGATAAGGGAGAGATGGAGATAACTAAAGGAGAGGGGAAGGAGGAGAGAGAAAGAGGGACAAAGAGGAGGAGAGAGGAAGGGATAGAGAGATGGAGTTGGAAGGAGAGAGAGGAAGGGAAGAAGAAAGACATAGAGAGAGAGAAGGAGTAACACTTGGAAGAGGTGGAGAGAGAGTGTGTATGATTGAGGAGGAGATAGAGAGACAAAGAAGGAGAGATTAAGAGAAGCAGGAGAGAGGAGGAGAGAGCGAGGGAGATAGTGACAAAGTTGGAGCGTAGAGAGAGAGAGAGAGAGAGAGAGAGAGAGAGAGATAAATGAGGGGGAGGGAGATAGAAATGAGGGGGAGAGATAGAGGGAGGTGTGAGAGAAAGGGAGAGAGAGGAAGGAAGAGAAAAAGGACTTGACAGATAGAAGGAGAGAGGGAGAGAGACAGAGAGATGGAGTTGGAGGAGGGAAGAGAGGGAGTTAAGAAGAACGACATAGAGAGAGAAAGGCGGAGAGAGAGAGAGGGAGTGATAAGGGACATGGAGAGAGAGGGAGAGAGGAGAGTAGGAGGGAAAAGGGATAGAAGGGGGGATAGAGGGAGAGAATGGAAAGAGAGAGAGAGAGGCGGGAAGGAAGAGGGAGGTAGAGATAGATAAATATGGATAAAGAATGTGTATGTTTTGCGGGTGATATAGAGAGACAAAGGAGAGAGAGAGGGAGATAAAGATATAGATGGAAGGTGAAGAGAGGGAAGAAGAGAGAGATAGAGAGAGGGAGAGAGGGAGAGATAGATAGATATGGAGAGACAGAGAGAGATTATGTGTGTTTGGAGGGGGGGGTGAGATAATGAGATAAAGAAGGAGAGATGGAGGTGGGAGAGAGGGAAGAATATTTCTTGCACTAGATACATTGATTTTAGTGTAGATGTTTATTTCTAGTCGTATTTGATTTCTTGCACTATGCATTGATTGTCATGTAGAGGTTGATTTATATTCATATTCGATTGCTTGCACTATATGCATTGATTTCAGTGTAGATGTTTATTTCTAATCCTATTTAATTGCTTGCACTAGATGCATTGATTTCAGTGTAGATGTTGATTTCTATCATATTTGATTGTTTGCACTAGATCCGTTGACTTCAGTATAGATGTTGTTTTCTATTCTTATTTGATTTCTTGCACTTGATGCATTGATTTCGGTGTAGATTTGGATTTCTAACTATATTTGATTTCTATTAGATGCATTGATTTTAGTGTATATGTTTATTTCTAATTATATTTGATTTCTTGCACTAGATGCATTGATTTCATTGTAGATGTTTTCTAATCTTATTTGATTGTTGGCATTAGATGCATCAATTTCAGTGTAGATGATGATTTCTATTTGATGTAACAGGATGTATGATGGTACATTAATTTTAAAATGATTGGATTAACAATGTGCATTGATTTTTATGTTATAGTAATTCAACCTATTAATATTGAAGACCAAGAGAGACAAGGTATGATGTTTACTACAATAGCTTGAGTTAAATATTTAAATGGTCTATGATTTCAACTTCCATTTTCATATAATCAATATGAAAAGATGGCAAAAGTAATAGGGGTGACAATAAGAATAGTAGAAGAAAATAGTTTGGCATTGATCACAATGAATACTGTTTATAATTGACTACATTCTTATTATTCACATTTTCTATTATTCAACACTATTGCATTGTCACTTTGCGTTCAAATTTTTGTTTCATCATTTTTCATCATTAAAGTTATTAACAATATATATCATCTCAACAAACTGAGGTAACTAAACAAATTTAAAATTAAAATGACCAGATTAATCTCATACATATTTAGCATATTTAAAATGGTCAGAATAATTAGATGCTCAACAAATTTTCTGTAACCATGCACGATTGAAACCAACCTAGATCCATTTAACACCAGAGCTATCAAGCGCCGATAGGGATCAAATCCATCGAGGTCCAAACCATTCCTCAAGTTTTACACTAAAAAAATAGGTTTGCACCTCGAGGGATTTGATCCCTCTCGACACATGATAGATCTGGTTTTAGATGGATCTGGGCTGGGGGTAATTGTTTGATGAACAGAACATAATAAAAGTAATAAGAATCCAACACAACTTCACACGCAATAATCAAGTAAAGAGAATTCATCTTAACTATTACCCCTATCAATTTCTTTGATCCCTCCCATCCACACCGCACTTCTCATTCGACCTGCCTTGACAATCCCTCCTCCTAATCCCCCCACCTCAAGGTTTCATTAAGCTCAAATTTGATGGCACCTCTATGGGAAATCCTGGTCCAGTTAGCTATGGGGGTGCCTTTAATAATTGCTCTGGTCAAATTATCAACATTTTCACAGGTAAGTTAGGATTCATCACTAATAACGAAGTTGAATTATAGGGCCTCGAGCATGGCCTACGAATAGAAATAAGGAATGGATACCATCAATTACTCATCAAAGGAGACTCTCTACTCATTATATCCAAGGTAGCTTCCTTGTTGAGCTATCTCCAAGCTCCCTTGTTGGCCCATATATGCAAATTTGGCAACAATCTTGTAGAAAGCCTGGAAAATTATGCCCTAGACTCAAACAACCCTCCATTAGATGTGTCATGGTCTCAATAAATTCTTGCTCCATTACAATGTGCATGCATCTCCACTACAGTTCAGGATTTCTCCCCCACTGCAGGTTCCCACTGCTGACAAATATCAGCATGCATTCAAGGCCAAAGGAGATCTGCAACAATCTGGCCATGTTGTTAACCTTCTAGCATGGTTGGATAAACCTTGAAATCATACCCACACCAGTGCAATCTTGGTCATCATACTTCACAATTAACTCACCCTATGGGATCATAATGGATTCTCATGATAACTTGCAGTGGTTTTCTGTAATGCAGGATGAAGGTGGCGTCATGGAAAGTCGGCACACTCCCTCAAGGACACTTCTATCATTTTCCACCTCCATTGGAGGTCAACCGTATCAACAAATACTATGTGCGATTTCAATGTACATGGAAAATTCTCCTTTCTTTGCACTCGACAATTGGCCCATTCCTAAGTATTTTATGGTTGCCTCAGTGGTAGAATTTATTGTTGAAATTTGGTACCGGAGGACAGGTGGTTCCCTTAGGCTTTGATCTTTGGCCTAGGGAAAAGTGTCCAAAAGAATTTAATTTTTCTCCTAAAGTGACTTTATAATTTTATAAAGTTAAATCTAATTTAAAAGTGACTTTAAGTGATAAAGTTACTAAGTCTAATTTTAAAGTGACTTTTATAAAGTCAATGAAAAATTAGAAAGGAAAAGTGACTTTGGAAATAAATGACTAAATGGGTCTTTATTAAAGTGGGGTGAATTAAAAAATAACTAGTGAGATTTAAATGAGCATTTAATCTCAGCCATTGATCTAAATCTATTTCAGCCATTGGATTTAGAGATCACCCAAAAGTCACTTGGGTCACCCAAAAGTCATTTGGAGTTATATTAAGGGAGGAAAAGGAGGAAAAGATCACATTCGATTCAATTCTTTCATGAGCAGATTGGGAGAAGGAGAGCAAGAGAGCAAGAGAGATTTTTGAGCAGGGAGGAGAAGGAGACATCGGCTTGGCACACATTCCAAGGCAGCAGTTGAGCAGATTTGTATAGCTAATTCAACACACAGTGAAAGGCAGATTTTGGCATGATTTTCGAGGAGAGGTTTGCACAAAAATCGAGGAGCAGTTTGCTGGTTTTTCTGCATGCAAAACGAGGGCCATACAGCAGCATTTAATGCTGAAAGTGGGCACGAAAATCGAGGAGACCGTACAACATTTATTGCTGTCCTGTTTGCTATAATTTCCAATTTTCTGTGAAGCATGGGAAAAGAGATAATTTGTAAATTTGCTTGCTGATTTTTTTGCTGAAAATTTCTCACTGTAAAAGGAAATTTTCAGAAATAAAGAAGAGCTCTCAAACTGGTTTTCCCCAAGAGTTGTAAGGGGTTTTTCCAGGGTCACATTGACCAAAAATCTCAGTGTTTAAATGTGTTTTAATGACTGTTTATTACTGCTGATTTTTATTTCTGCAATTTCCAGCATTCTGTAAAATTTCCAAAATTTGTGTTTTCAGCAAATTTATTTTTTTTCAGCTTGTTAAATGTATGGTTATGGGAAAGGACATTTAACTATATGGGAGAAATAAGGAGAAACTGAAAATCGGGGTGGGAAAACAGAAATTTCTACATGGTATCAGAGGTTGAGTGCTGAAGGGCAGTTTGTGACAGCAAAAGGAAAAATTACAGTTGCTGATTTTTCACTCAGAAAATTCCAGCAAGCTGATTTTTTCATAAACAACAGTTTTATCTTTACTACAACAGTGCTATTTTTCAGTTTTAGGACAGCAGAATGTCATTGGGATTGAGGGTGGAGGATAGGCTGGATGGACATATAAATTACAACGTTTGGAAGGAGAGAATGCAGAGTATCTTTGAGGAGGCAGAAGTCTGGGATATCATGGTGCATACCACACAGAACCCTGTTGTTGTGCCTACTGAAGCTACTCAGTTGACATCTTATAATAAAAAGAACAACAAGGGTAAGAGGCTGATTCTAGACGGAATCAAAGACCATTGCATTCCTCATGTGAGAGGAAAGAACAATGCCCATGAGATGTGGACAACATTGTCCAATCTCTACCAGAGTACCAATGAGAACCGGAAGATGGTCCTGAAGGAGAAGCTGAAGAACATTAAGATGGGTAATGATAGTGCAGCTAGATATCTCACAAAGATTACTAATGTGAGAGATGAGTTGGCAGCGATTGAAGAGGCCATTCCACCCACTAAGTTGGTGAGGATTGCAGTGAATGGCCTCCCCCGTTCATGGTTGAACTTTGCTGATGGGGTTTGTGCACGTGAGACCCTTCCCACATGGGAGAGGTTTTGGGATGATTGCATTCAGACAGAGATCAGGAAAGGCCAGCTTGGGGCAGCCAAGCCAGTTGAGCAGGATGAGGATGTAGCACTGGTGGCAGGAGGCAAGAAAGGCAAAGGGAAGAAGCAGGCTTCCACAAGCATTGGTGGGGGCAAGGGAAAAGGCAAAGGTAAAGGTAAACAGGGGAACACGCAGAAGGACTATTCCAAGGTGAAGTGTTGGAATTGTCAAAAGATGGGACAGTATGCAGTTGTGTGTCCGGAGAAGAAGAAGAAGAAGGGGAAGAACCAGAACGTTGCAGCTTCAGCAGAGATTGAGGACTTTACTGGTCGTTTTGACCGAGAGTTTGCGTTCACTACGTGTGAGTCCTCTAGTGCAGGATCACCTGCCACACAGGTTTAGAGGGAGCATGCTTTTCCCTCGATTAGCGGAGCATCTTCAGGTATCTGGTATGTGGACAATGGGGCTTCACGTCATATGACAGGAGTCCGTGAGTACTTCTCAGAGCTTTCAGAGAGTGGCACTAATATTGAGGTAGTACTCGGTGATGACAGAGTTGTTAGAGCAGTCGGGGTGGGGACAGTGACATTTCAGAGGGAGTCCAAACCTCCCTTGAAGGTGTCAGAGGTTCTTTATGTGCCAGGGATGAGGAAGAACCTCATATCCGTCTCAGCTTTGGAGGACAGAGGATATGAGGTACTGTTCAGGGGAGGACAGGTGTTGATGTATCCCAGGGGCACTCCAGCTGATTTAGCTAGAGTGATAGGTGTACGCCATGCAAAGGTGTACAAGTTTACATTCCAACCCCTTTTGGCATTGAGCAGTAGTATCGACAGCAGAGCTAGTAGTTCTGAGCTGTGTGAGATTTGGCACCGCAGGATGGTACATATGTATCATGGAGCCTTGAGGACATTGCGGGAGATCACTACAGGTGTGCCAGATTTCAGTACTGATCACTTTGATACTTGCAGAGGTTGTGCGATGGGCAAATTTGCCAAATCCCCTTTTCCCAGCAGTGTCAGCAGAGCGACGGGGATACTTGATTTGATTCATTCCGATGTGAGCGGTCGGATGTCTCATGTTTCCTTGAGTGGATATGAGTACTATGTTTTATTCATTGATGATCACTCCAGGAGGACCTGGATTTATTTTTTGAAGACCAAGAGTGAGGTCTTCAATCGGTTTCAGGAGTTCAGAGCTCTTGTGGAGACTCAGACAGGTCGAAAAATCAAGTCCTTGAGGTCGAACAATGGAGGAGAGTACACCCTTGGAGAGTTTGTTGACTATTGTGCAGAGGTAGGTATTAGGAGGGAGTTCACTGTTCCTTACAACCCCCAGCAGAACGGGGTTGCGAAGAGGAAGAACAGATCCATCATAGGGGCTGCCAAAGCCATGTTACATGATCAGGGGTTGCCATTGTTCTTGTGGGCAGAGGCCTGCGACACAGCTGTTTACTTGCAGAACAGGAGTCTGCATCGTGCCTTGGGACACATGACTCTGGAGGAGGCTTTCTCTGGGAAGAAGCCTGATATTGGTCATCTTCATATCTTTGGATGCATTACATACTCCTATATACCCAAGGAGAAGAGGACCAAACTAGAGCCCACCGCAGAGAAGGGTATCTTTGTGGGCTAGAGTGAGACCTCAAAGGCCTTTCGGATTTACATTCCTGCATAGAGGAGAGTTGTTGTCAGACGGGATGTGAAGTTCGAGGAGGACAGGGCCTTTAGGAGGTCACGTGAGTTAGAGTATCTGGATTAGCCAGACCCTCAGCAGCAGTTGAGTCAGTCGCAGGGATCCAGTGGGCAGGGATCAGGAGGATCCGGAGGTACATCTATGAGGATGTCAGGTCCGTCAGTGAGCAGTGGCTCGCCGAGCCAGAGGGGTGGTGCTCCAGGCAGCATGTAGAGCAGTTCACTAGGGAGTCCATTGATGGACAGTTCACACGGTGCCTCAGCTTCTACAGGTTCAGGTGCAGGCAGGAGGACAGCAGACAGACAGTCAGGAGTTCAGGCTACTGATGGTGATGAGGAGGAGGAGTTTCATTCTCCTATGGGAGAAGCATGCTCAGGGAAGAGAAAGCCCAAGTGGCTTCAGGACACCTTGAGAGATGCCACATCTGTTGCTGAGCCGAAGAGGTCGGTCAGAGAGAGTAGACCACCTGAGAGGATTTGTAGCTATATGGCGATGGTTACCAGCATCCTTGACTCTGAGCCTTCTAGCTATGAGGAGGCAGCTAGCCAGCAGGTCTGGAGAGAGGCCATGTAGGAGGAGTATTCTTCTATCATGAAGAATGATGTTTGGGAGGTGGTGCCGAGGCCTGAGGGCAAATCCGTGGTTACTTCCAGATGGCTTTACAAGGTAAAGCATGCTGCAGATGGCAGCATTGAGAAATTCAAAGCGAAGTTTGTGGCTAGAGGGTTCTCCCAGGTAGAGGGAGTTGATTATGAGGAGACCTTCGCTCCCGTGGCTCGATATACTTTGATCCGCTCCATTATATCGATAGCAGCAGAGATGGGTTGGAAGATCCACCAGATGGATGTGAAGACCGCATTTCTCAAAGGCTTCATACATGAGGAGGTGTACTTTGAGCAGCCACAGGGCATTGAGGTGCATGGGAAGGAGTCCCATGTGTGCAGACTGAAGAAGGCCCTTTATGGCCTGAAGCAAGCTCCCAAAGCTTAGTACTCCAGGATAGATACATATTTGCAGGGGATGGGTTTCACAAAGAGTGAGGCAAATCCGAACCTTTACTTTATTGTGATTGGTGAGGAGCCTCTCATTCTGGTGCTGTATGTGGATGACTTGATCATTACAGGTGCATAGAGACTCATAGAGCACTGCAAGAGAGATCTTGCGACAGAGTTTGAGATGAAGGACATCGACTTGATGCATTACTTTTTGGGTTTGGAGGTGTGGCAGGAGGAGGGGCATTTCTTCCTGGTGCAGGGGAAGTATATTGTGGACATCCTTAGCAGATTCCACATGGAGGATTGTAGACCCATGTCGACACCGATGATCACCAACTGGAAGAAGCTTCATGCTTCGGATTCCGAGTTGGTGGATCCCACATTGTACAGGCAGCTGATTGGTTCCTTGATGTATTTGGTCAACACTAGACCAGATATCTGTTTTGCAGTCAACACGATGAGTCAGTTTATGTGTGAGCCTAGGAAGGTTCACTGGGTGGCTGCAAAACACATTTTGCGGTACTTGCAGGGGACAGTGGATTATGGTCTGGACTACAGGCAGGTAGATGGAGTGAGATTGGCAAGATACACTGATTCTGATTGGGCAGGTTGTGCTTCTGATAGGAAGAGCCCTTCAGGGTGCTGTTTTGGGTTGGGTTCAGCAGTAGTGTCATGGTTCAACCGGAAGCAGCAGTCAGTAGCACTGAGTTCGGCGGAAGCAGAGTATATGGCAGCCAGTCTAGCTAGTTGTGAGGCTATCTGGCTTCGCAAGATGTTGTTTGGCTTATTTGGTCAGCCGTTGAGACCTTTAGTGATTTACTGTGATAATCAGAGTTGCATTAAACTCACGGAGAATCCAGTATTTCATGACAGGTCAAAGCATATCGGGATCAGATATCATTTCATCAGAGACTATGTTCAGAAGGGAGTTGTGAAGCTTGAGTATATTTCCACTGATGAGCAGGTTGCAGATATCCTTACCAAAGCCTTACCACGGGGCAAGCATGTCTACTTCAGAGACAAGATGGGTGTGGTGAGTAACACCTTCCTTGGTAAGAGGGAGTGTTGAAATTTGGTACCGAAGGACAGGTGGTTCCCTTAGGCTTTGATCTTTGGCCTAGGGAAAAGTGTCCAAAAGAATTTAATTTTTCTCCTAAAGTGACTTTATAATTTTATAAAGTTAAATTTAATTTAAAAGTGACTTTAAGTGATAAAGTTACTAAGTCTAATTTTAAAGTGACTTTTATAAAGTCAATGAAAAATTAGAAAGGAAAAGTGACTTTGGAAATAAATGACTAAGTGGGTCTTTATTAAAGTGGGGTGAATTAAAAAATAACAAGTGAGATTTAAATGAGCATTTAATCTCCGCGATTGATCTAAATCTATTTCAGCCATTGGATTTAGAGATCACCCAAAAGTCACTTGGGTCACCCAAAAGTCATTTGGAGTTATATTAAGGGAGGAAAAGGAGGAAAAGATCACATTCGATTCAATTCTTTCATGAGCAGATTGGGAGAAGGAGAGCAAGAGAGCAAGAGAGATTTCTGAGCAGGGAGGAGAAGGAGACAGCAGCTTGGCACACATTCCAAGGCAGCAGTTGAGCAGATTTGTATAGCTGATTCAGCACACAGTGAAAGGCAGATTTTGGCACGATTTTCGAGGAGAGGTTTGCACAAAAATCGAGGAGCAGTTTGCTGGTTTTTCTGCACGCAAAACGAGGGCCATACAACAACATTTAATGCTGAAAGTGGGCATGAAAATCGAGGAGACCGTACAACATTTATTGCTGTCCTGTTTGTTGTAATTTCCAGTTTGCTGTGAAGCATGGGAAAAGAGATAAGTTGTAAATTTGCTTGCTGATTTTTTTGCTGAAAATTTCTCACTATAAAAGGCAATTTTCAGAAATAAAGAAGAGCTCTCAAACTGGTTTTCCCCAAGAGTTGTAGGGGGTTTTTCCAGGGTCACATTGACAAAAAATCTCAGTGTTTAAATGTGTTTTAATGGCTGTTTATTACTGCAGATTTTTATTTCTGCAATTTCCAACATGCTGTAAAATTTCCAGAATTTGTGTTTTTAGCAAAATTTATTTATTTATTTATTATTTTTTTTTTTTTTTATTTTTTTTTCAGCTTGTTAAATGTATGGTTATGGTAAAGGGCATTTAACTATATGGGAGAAATAAGGAGAAACTGAAAACCGTGGTGGGAAAACAGAAATTTCTACATTTATGTGTTGCAATTAGATGGACTCTCGGCCATCCCAACCTCTAGTGCTTGCAGGATGGTTTTGGCACTTCGAATGTCAGCCGTATCAACAAATACTATGTGTGATTTCAATGCAGATGGAAAATTCTCCTTCCTTTGCACTCAACAATTGGCCCATTCCTAAGTATTTTATGGTTGCCTCAGTGGTAGAATTTATGTGTCGCAATTGGATGGACTCTTGGCCATCCCAACCTCTAGTGCTTGTAGGATGGTTTTGGCACTTCTAATGGCCCCCTGGGCTCATTGTATTTATAGAACCCTCCCGAAAGCTCCTCTAATTTCTTACCCTTCGCAAGATTTAGCTGCAAAGAGACAAGTCTTGGTTTGTTTGATCTATTTCTATACTTCTCCGTCTGTAGAGAAATTTGGTAAGACCTGGTGCAATTGGAGAAGGGTGGTAGAGCTTAATTAGAGCAATTCAGGCAGGTTCAACAAATCTAAGAGTTTATGCAAGGTCTTCACTTTTGAATTCCACTCTTTGGTATATATGAGCTCATCCAAGCATCCTAACCCATTGCGGATTGCAACAAGTCATAATTGGTTTCAATTTACTTTCACTGGTTTTCTCATGGGGTCAAGTTGGTGTTGGAGGGACTTGCATGACATACCATCTTTGCACGCAAATTAGAGGCCCTACTCAGACTACATACAACCATGACATGGTCCCATTTGGTTTCTCAAGGGAGTCTAGTTGAGGATATATGGAAATTCATAGAATTCCATCTTAGAGTATCAAGTGGAAGTGATGATAGCAATCATCTCTACACTGGCATTAATCTCAAAGCATTGGGGAATCACTTTGGTATTAGAGCACCATGCGGAAATCCACAACAATGCTCCAATGGTCGAGGTTGGAAATGATAGTTGGTGTGTGATCAGAACTCTGCGACAACATCGACCATTGGCGGGTGGTAGTTGGTAAGTATTTGGTTAGTTTTGCCATATTGTTATTATCTTAAGTGTGTCAACTTAGCTATGGAGAAATTATAAATTTTTTGTCCTAATTTACTTGGGAGCGGAGTCATCATTTTTGTAATGATATGTACAACAATTCTAGTCTCAGTCATTTTTTGCTGGACAAGTTAATCAAGAAAAACATCAATAATCTTAAAAAGCTAAACTTGTGTTAATGGGTCGGTTTCCCATCTAGACAATAATAGTACATAGGAAAACTATATATATTCTTTTGATTAAGTAATATAAAGATAAATGTTACACAAAACAAAACAAAAAAATAATAATAAAAAAATAACTAAATAAACATAAAGAGAAAATGGTTAAAAACAACAATAAAAAAATAAAATTAAAAACATAATAATAATAAATAAATTTGTAAACCATAAAAAAAATAAAATAAATGAAAAATGAAATTATTAATATTGAAAAAGACAAAAATATTGAAAAAGACAAAAACAAAAAAATACCAGTGAGTTTATATCTATATATCCTAAAAGAAAATGAAAAGAAAAAACTTTAACACTAAAAGCGAGACTTCCAAATTATATTTACATGTGTTATTGATATGATTTTAAATTTTTATTTTAAAAAATAAAAATTTAAAATCCCACTTGAAAGTATTATAAATAAAAATTTAAAAATGTGTTTGAAAGTATTTAAATGAACTTAATGATATTAACGTAAAAAGTAATAGTTTAAGATTATATTTTCATACTTATTCCAACGGACAACTCTATTGGTGATTCAATAACGTGTTATAAATTTCATGGATTATGAAGTGTAAAATTTGGGGCATCCCAATCTTACGAATTCTATGGATTATGAAGTCTGTAAATTCTGGGGAATTCTTATGTTTTTGATCTCTTTCTTGAGGGTGGTATTATTATTATTTTTTGATTATGATGGTGAGGGAGGGCTATATTTGAGGATATTTTTGAAATCTACAATGAATATAAGTGGAATTAAATATATAAGTAAAAATTGAATTGAAGTTTTAAGTTTCAAGTTTTAAAATAAATAAATTGAGTAGTAGAATTAAATATATAAGTAAAAATTGAATTGAAGTTTTAAGTTTTAAAATGAATATAAATTGAGCAGTATTTAAAGTAAAATTTGAAGTTTCTGATTAGGATCGTTTGCAATTTCAAGTTTTAGATTAGAATTATTTGGCTAGTATTTGCAGTTTCTAAGTTTCAGATTAGAATCATGGGCCAATAGTCTATTCCTCATGATTTACTAAAAAGATATTAAATTCTCACAAAAATACATGAAAACACTTAATATGATCTCATTGTCGATGTGAGCCCAGTGTGAAACAGTAACTGTAAAATTAAGATCAATTTAATTCAAACATTATTAAATTCATTTCCTACGATTAACCCATACATCCAAGAACAATGTAAAATAAAATGAAGAACCCCAATATTATGTTGGAAATGATTTCAATCTTTTGGAAAAGTAATTGAACAATCCATTGGTCCTCTCTTTTATATCTTCTAATCTATTACTCTGAACATCGACAATCATCCAGATATATAGTGAATTATAGTATTCACTAGAAGCAACATGATACATATGGCCATCCCCTATTCAATCTGAGAAGTTATTTCATATTCTGATCAAGGACATTCATCAATAACCCTTAAACAAACAAACCCTAACTCTATGTAATGCCATAATCATTGTAATAATTCAAGATAGTCCAAAAGAATTTTATTGGTTCAGAGAATATATAATAAATTAGAAAGGATCGTGAAAATATCCCTTTATTTCCCAAATGGCTTTAACCTGAAGAAAGAAAACAGTGTACCAAATACAAAATACTCTGCCTCTAGTCCAGAAAAGAATAGAAAAGAATAATACGACATAAATCAGAACTATATATATGAAGAAAACAATAGTTGCCTATGAAAGGCATAAAAAAAATGGATCTGAGAATAATCACAAGACATCTCAGTAAAAATAACATGCCAACGAGGGAATAAAGGAAGCGACGAGGGAAGAGAATAGGGAGGGAAGGAAGGGCATTAAAGCAACCCTGCCTCCATTATTGGATTGGGTGCAACTTCCTTCATCTTTGATTCTTCTGTTGTTCCCATCATCATCATGACAACGACCAAAAGGGTTACAGATGTGCATTTTTCCGTGCCTGCCATTCTTTCACTCACTCACAAGAAACCTGCTCCTGCTGCTAGATACTGAAATGTTCAAACACTAATCCCATTCCTTACTGAACAAATGTGAATATCAGAAAGACAAGAACCCTCCAAATGTGAAGAGACAAACTTCTTCCCTAAGATTCAAACATTCATCCAAAAGGATCAACGTATATGAGCCCACAATTTCTCCAGTAGTGCGGTTAAGAGTAACACACATTAAGTAAGTCGATAGGAATTTTTATGGTGAGGTTCTTCTTGATGACACTGTACAGATTCATCATCCGCCACTGTACAAATTCAGATGACATTATGCAGTTGAATTCCCACCGTGTTAAGCAAGATTGAGGTTTTGAGATACTACATTGTCATGTGGGTCGAATGCCACCCGGATTTTTGCTCACACCATGTTTTTCGTTCAGGCCCTAGGCCTTTACCCGTGTTGTGAATGTTTTTTGTTCATGCCCCAGGCCTTTAGCCATGCCGTGAATAGAAGTACATGTAGAACCCTCTTATTAACATTCACACTTGGTCAAGGTTTTTACCTGTTAATTTTTCTTCCAGGATTATCCATGGATACTATCACAGGTATACCAGTAAACCTTGACATGGCCTCTGTGTTGATCAGTTGTTGTAATTGATGTCAACCCAAGTAGCACGAGGGGCTACCCCGATCTTGCAAGGGTATTTTGACTTGACAAATTACTCTATTTTGAGTCAAGGATCTTCTAGATGGATTCTACTCATCGAGATGTTTCCGTTGATATATGACATGCCAAGTAATTCTTCACGGTTTGAGAGATATTCATGTTTGAAATTAGTAACCACAGTTAGTGGGCTAAAACCCTATGGGGTTGTGGCATGACACTCATAATTGGTTGTGGTAATTTAATAGTAAATAATTAATAAATATTTTTTGTTCCTCAAATCCCTCCAACGTTCACTTCTTGAGGACCCTCTCAGCTCAAGAAATCATATAAATAATGACCCTCATATCCTCCTCTAATAGGGATTTTGTGGCTTCAAACATGTCATCGTGGCATTTTTGCTATAATGTTTTTTCTGCAAAGCTTCATAAGATGAAATTAAAACTCATTTGAGCCAAAATGATGAACCTTGTGACCTAATGTAAGATATTGGTTCACTATATTTTCAGAGATATGATCTGAGGAAGTTAGGGTTTTTGTAGGCTCCTGAATTCCATGTCAAATAGGTGACGTTGGGAAAATCGTCATAACTTTATCTTTGAGCACTGGATTCAAATTTCGTAAATATTCACAAAAAGAGAATGCACTTTAGTTTGTTGAGTAGCGTTTTCGAGGCTGAAGGTAGCAACAATGAGACGTGGCACTTTGTACAAATCTTGATCAGACCTGTGGGGTTGGAAAGAGGACTTAGAGGTCTACGACATGATGAAATTTCAGACATTGGAGATCCGCAATTACATAAATACAATAGATTCAATGTCGAACTCCTAGAATGCAAGAAAAAGCATGCATTCAAGGATCACTACAGTAAGGACAACACATCAATAGTCAAGAGTAAGTCTCCTACAATAAGGTATGTATGATTAGTGTTTACATTTGAATTTTGAGTATCATCTCTGACATATGTTTTTGTAGGACAACGTAAGAATATAATGTGTCTCGGTTATATCTCTATGTCTTTATATGTCACAATTAGTTTTTCGGATGTCGTATTCTTGATAGTACACATTTTATGCTACATATTCTTGATGCTACACCAAGTTTGCTAAATATATATGATTTTGTAAATTCATGTTACTTGTCTTGTTGTAGTTTATAGAATGGTCTCTGTTGTTGTACTTAGAACCTGGTCCATCACAAGTCTAGGGTCTGTCATCAGTTTTTATTTTATATATCTTTAAGTCAGTTTTGGATATAGTATTGCATAGAGTCCATGCCTATATCAAGAGTGGGAGTCTTTGTCTACTGCTGCAACAAGTCAACAACAAAAGTGACAAGCACACTTCAAGTACACATTGTAATTTTAATTTGTATTTATTCATTATTATGCACTTACATGTGTTTTGCAGGCAAAGGTAAGTTGAAGGGTATTTTGTTTTGTTTTCGATTGGTTTCACTAGGCAAATTTAGCAAGCAGGTAGAAGAAGATTCAAGTACAACTTCAAGCAAGAATTCAAGAGTAGAAGTATCAAATCAAAGGAAGCAGTGCAACGGGCATCCTTTCAAGACATGACAACCATCTATATATTGCGAAGAAGTGTCAAGGCCAAGAGTCATCATTGTAAAGTTGTAAAAGAGTCATTTGTAGAAGTGTCATCATTGGAAGAGTCATTATTGTAAAAGAGTCAATATGCCTAGAGTCGAAAAGGCATTATTGGGAGGTATATGAGTCTTTGTTGGGATGATGTCATGGTTGGGTTCAGATCATAATGTGAGTAGGTGTTCGGTCAAAATCATTGTAAATAATATTGTATCATGGATTGTTGTCCCTAGTATGGGAATCCACACTCTTGTCTCATTTTAGTCATTATAGGGTGGTAGGGAGGTGTTAGGCTGGTGCATGAAGTCGCCTATAGGTTGGAGATTGTGAACACTTCAGGGTGGTAGGTTGGTTTAGGATGTTGGGGCATCCATTCAGTTGAGAATAATGTTTTTCTAGAATTCTAGGAAGTTGTTGCTTTCATTTCTGTTGGGGCTGAAGTTTAAAGAATTTATTAGAAAAGCGTTCGATGGTTTTTGACCTGGAGGGGGTTTTCCACCTAAAATTATTGTGTCTATTGTGTTCTTTTATTTACTGTTATTACTGTAAACATTAATAATAACTGAAGATTAACTAATGCTTTGAAAAGATTTAAAAGTTTTAATTGCTAAGGAATATGGATTCACCTCCCCTCCCAGTATTTCTATTAGGTCCCTATAATACTAATGATTCCCCCATTAGTATTGTCATTGTAGCCCTTATTGTTATTTTGTTCCCCTATTGTCCCCATATTGTTATTATTATGCCCTATAAAATCCCACTATTGTTATTGTTGTGCCCTTATATTATTATTGTTATGTCGACTTTGATTATATTGCGACCCGTTAGACTCCTATATATAGAAAGGAGGTTTTGTCATTTGTATCATCCTAGAATTGTTCATTTGTGTAACTTAAAGGAGGTTTCCCCTTTGAAGAGGTTGATTTTGAAGGCATTGATCTATATTTTCTTCTATTTTGTGAGATGGTTGCATAACATTTGGTATCAGAGCTTTGGATTCTAGGGTTTCGTTGCTCCAAATAGGTCATTGTGGAATTTTCGCTATAACTTTTATTTTGCGACATTTCAGAAGCTAAAAAGAAAAACCCATTTGAGTTGAAATTTCTCTGAACCTCGGGTTTGAATTTCAGATATCTTCTCATTATATTTTAGAGATATGATCCAAGGAATTTAGGGTTTTTGCAGGATCTCGAATTATATCTCAAATAGGTGACCGGGGGAAAATCATCATAACTATGTTTTTGAGCATCAGCTTGAAATTTTTTAAGAAGTTACAGAAAGAGGATGGCATGTAGTTTTATGTGTATTGGTTTCAGGCCCCAAGGTCGAAACAGTGACACGTGGCACTTAATACAAGTTCGCTCTACTGAACCAGTCGATAATCAAGTCATCGTGGGAGATTTGGCATAAATCTTCCTTGGAGAATCTAATCTTGATTAGAATTGTGGGATTAGAAAGAGGACTCAGAGGGCTACCACAAGACGCAATTACAGACCTAGATATCCAAAATTGCAGATATACAATAGATTCAATATCAAGCTCCCATAAAGTGAAAAAAGGTGTGTAGTTTTTTTTTTTTTAAATTTTGCATAAGTTTGGTTTGAAAAATTAGTCTGAATAAATTCAAAGGGCATAGTGAAGCATTATTATAATTAATTAATGCCTTGAAGAAAGAAAATGGAAACACCTAGTAAGCAACCTAAAATCTCTAACATGACTCATAAAGAAGAGGAAGAAATGCAACATGATATATCTAAATTATGAGACCAAGTGCAACAAATTTCACTCTCACAAAAAGTAACAGAAGCTAAGATGGATGGTATGAAAGACAACATTGAAGTTTGGAAGAAAAACATGGAAGGTTGGAAGGAAGGTTTGACAAAGTTGCTACAAGAAAGGCTTCCTAATGGCGAAAAGGTAGTAGAGGAAACTCATAATGAGAAGAAAAGAAATGTTAATCATGATTCGAAGAATGAAAACATTGAAGATTTGAAGAAAGACGTGGAAGGTTTGAAAAAGTGGCTACAAGTAAGGCTTCTTAATGACAAAAAGGTAGTAGAGGAAACTCATGATGAGAGTAAAAGAATTGTTAATCATGATTTCATAGACTCTAACGTTGGAACAAAGACCCACCACGTTCCAAATATCGATATGAGGAATTTTGATGGCAAGGATCCCGTAACATGGATACTATAGATGAAACAATATTTTGATCTCCATAATGTGCAAAACACACAAAATGTAAACATTGCACCTTTATATTTGGAACCAAATCTGTTTGATGGTATCGATGGCTTTGCTCTCATAAACAAATTGTCACTTGGACAATTTTTACAAAAGAAATGATAGCACATTATGAGGATAAAAAAGAAAAAACTTTTTTAGTCAATTGATAAATCTTAAACAGAAGGGTTCAATGATGGAGCACATTGAGGACAAACAAAAAATGAATATAAGGTTAAAAGATATTCCAGAGGAGCATAGGATTGATGTGTTCATAGGGAATTTAAAGGATAACATCCAACATGAGGTTCGCCTTTGGGAACATGATTCATTGGAGAAGGCATTTAGGTTGGCAAGGAAAATGGAAAGCAAAATTATGGTAATAAGGAAGCCTACCACTCACAACTATAAAGAGGGAAGTGTTATTGCTCTTAGCCTTCCACAACTTACAAGATTGACACCACAATAATTGGAAGAAAAAAGAGAAAAATGGCTTTGTTACAGTTGTGATAGCAAATACACTAAAGGTCATAAGTGTACTGAGAAGAAATTATTTTACATAGCTCGTGAAGAGGAGGAAGAAAAGGAACAGGAAACATCAAAATAAGAGGATATACACTAGGAACAAACCCTAGAGAAAGAAGAAATGAGTCCGACCATATCATGTAATGCATTGGCCGGAATTACCACTCCTTGAACTATTAAGATAGAAGGACATATCAAGAAGAAAAAGGGTAATAGTGTTGATTGATTCGGGTAGTACCCATAATTTTATGCATTGTAAGATAGCCAAGGAATTGAATTTCTTCCTATATCTAGCACGAGAGCGTTAAGTGATGGTTACAAGTGGAGGAACCATAAATTTCTCTGGAAAGTGCCATAATATTAAGCTATCCATGGGAGAATATGTATTGAATAGCCCAATGCTTTCCATTCCAGTGGGTGGTGTCGATGTCGTATTAGGAGTCAAATGGCTACAATCCTTGGGTACAATAACTTTTAATTTTCAAGAAATTCTCTTCATAAGGAAAGGAAGTTGTATTAAGGGGTATCGTAGGGAAACTGAGAAATATAATCATCTCTAACGGAATGACAAAGATTCTAAAGAAAGAACAACGAGGCATACTTGCACAATTATGTTCACTAGAGGTTCCCACATTGAAATTATCTATTTCTCCAGATCTCCAAAAAGTTTTGGACAATCATTCCAAGGTATTTAAGACTCCCAAAGGCATCCCACCTATTCGTGATCATGATCATGCTATTCATTTGATTCCGGGAAGTTTTCCTCCAAACATCAGGCCTTACAGATATCCTTATGCCCAAAAGAGTGAAAACGAACGTATGGTTGTAGAAATGTTAGAGGCTGGTATAATTCAACCTAGTCAAAGTTATTTCTATGCTCGAGTAGTATTGTTGCACAAGAAGGATGGGTCATGGCACATGTGTCCGGATTATAGGGATCTCAACAAACTCACTATTAAAGATACATTTCCCATTCCTATCATTGATGAATTATTGGATGAATTGCATGGATCAATTTACTTCACCAAGTTGGATCTTCGTTCAAGATATCATCAAATTAGAATGAAGATTGAAAACATTCTGAAAACATCATTTAGAACTCATGAGGGTCATTATGAATTTTTGGTCATGCCTTTTGGCCTTACCAATGCACCTTCTACATTTCAAGGTTTGATGACTTCCATTTTCAAACCCTTAGAAAATTTGTGTTAGTATTTTTTGATGATATACTAATCTACAACATGTCTTGGAAGGATCATATTCAACATGTTGACAGGGTTCTCAAACTATTGAAGGAGAAACAATTATATGCAAAAAGCTCCAAATGTTTCTTTGGAGTACAAGAGGTGGAATATCTGGGTCATATTATATCTCATGAAGGTGTTACAGTAGGCCCTAGAAAAATTAAATCCATTAAGGAATCGAAAATCCCCACATCCTTAAGACATCTACGAGGATTTCTCGAGTTAATAGGGTATTATCGCAAGTTTGTTAAGAATTATGGGAGAATAGCGGCACCTCTAACAATATTATTGAAGAAAGGCACATTTTCATGGACTCTAGAAGCAACGAAAGCCTTTGAATATCTTAAAGAGGCAATGTGCCAAGCACCGGTCTTAGCTATGCCAGACTTCACAAGACCCTTTATTGTGGAATGTGATGCCTCAGGAAATGAAATTGGTGTTGTTTTAATGCAAGAAGAAAGACCTGTTTCTTTCAAAAGTCGTCCAATCAAAGGGAAGTATTTACACAAAGTTATTTATGAGAAGGAAATGTTGGCAATACTACATGCACTTAAGAAATGGCAACCCTACCTAATGGGAAGACACTTCAAGGTAAAAACAGATCATGATAGTCTTAAATATTTTTTAGAACAAATATTATCTTTAGAAGAGCAACAAAAATGGGTCACAAAGATGTTGGGTTATGACTTTGAAATCATATACAAAAAAGGGAAGCAAAATGTTGTGACAGATGCACACTCAAGAAAGGATGAGGATATGGAAGCATTGCTTTGTGCCATTTCTATTATCCAACTGGATTGGATAAACAAAGCAAGGGATGAATGGAAGAATGACGAAGAAGTGTGGACACTTATTCAAAAGCTAAAACAAGATCCCAGTACATCTGATACATTTAGTTGGAAAAATGATTCGTTATGGTACAAAGATCACTTATACCTATGTAAGAATTTCCAACTCAAATAAAAGATTCTTATGGAATTGCACACCTCTCCCTTAGGAGGTCACTCAGGATTTTTAAAAACTTACCACAAGGTTAAGAAGGAATTTTTTTGGGATGGCCTTAAATCGGATATTCAAAATTTTGTGGCAGAATGTTTGGTTTGCCAACAAAATAAAGTTGAAACAATTAAGACCCCAGGTCTATTACAACCTTTATCCATTCCAAGACAACGTTAGGAGGAGGTTTCAATGGATTTTATCATAGTTTTACCCAAGTCCAAAGGAAAGAGTGTCATCATGGTGGTAGTTGACAGACTTACCAAGTATGCGCAATTTTGTGCATTATCACATCCATTTAAAGCAAGTATAGTTTTTAATACATTTACGGAAACAATTCAAAAGCTACATGGAAACCCAAAGGTTATTGTAAGCAACAAAGATCCCATTTTCACTGGAAATTTTTGGACAGAATTATTTTCTTGTCTTGGTACTCAGTTAGCTCATATCTCATATTATCATCCTCAATTTGATGGGAAAACTGAGATTGTAAACAAATGTTTGGAAGGATATCTTCGTTGCTTTGTTTCTGATAAACAAACATAATGGGTCAAATGGTTACCTCTCGCTGAATGCTGGTATAACACTTCCTTCCATACTGCAACAAAAGTGACCCCATTTATGGCACTTTATGGATATCATCCACCATCCATCACATCATATTTAAGATAAAAGTCTGAGGTTCAAGCAGTGGGAGATCACATCGAGCATCAACAACAACGTCTCCAAATCTTAAAGTATAACCTCACTTTGACGCATAATATAATGAAACAACAGGCAGATCAACATTACAGTGAAAGAAGTTTTGATGTAGGTGACTGGGTATTCCTACGGCTACAACCATATAAACAAATGTCCCTCAAGCAAGCTAAAAAGGATAATAAATTATCACCAAAGTATTATGGTCCGTACAAGGTGTTGCAAAAGATTGGTACTATGGCATACAAATTGGAGCTTCCTGCAACTTCTCGAGTGCACCCAGTTTTCCATGTTTCATGCTTAAAGAAGGTTATAGGTGAAAAGCTCCCAGTTCAAACAATATTGCCAGAACTTGACGAGGAAGGAAAAATCATATTGGAACCTGAAGCAGTCACAGAAGAAAGAACTTGACAGCTACGAAATCGATCAATTTTGGAGTATCTCATCAAGTGGAAGAACTTACGCACTGAAGATTCCACATGGGAGGGTGAGAATTTTATACAGAAGCATCCATAACTACTCAAGCGTTGAGGACAACACTTTTTTGAAGGAGAGGGGAATGTTAGGTCCCTATAATAGTAGTGATTCCCCCATTACTATTGTCATTGTAGCCCTTATTGTTATTGTTGTTCCCCTATTGTCCCCACATTGTTATTATTGTGCCCCATAGAAGCCCACTATTGTTATTGTTGTGCCCTTACATTATTATTGTTATGTCGGCTTTGATTATATTGTGACCCGTTAGACTCCTATATATAGAAAGGAGGTTTTTTCATTTGTATCATTCAAGAATTGTTCATTTGTGTAATTTAGAGGTTCCCCCTTCGAAGAGGTTGATTTTGAAGGCATTGATCTATCTTTTATTTTATTTTGTGAGCTGGTTGCATAACAATTTCCAACAATTACTACCAGAACTGGTTCCTTCAATCGTAGTCTAACAACTAGAAAGAGATCATGGAGTATACTAAGAATATAGTTCCCTTGTTCAATGGAAATAAATATGCACTTTAGAGTGGAAGAATGCAGGTTCATTTGCTGGCACAAGGATATGAAGTATGGGAAATCATTAACAAAGGCTTCACACTGACCCAGGATGAACAAGATAAGAAAATTATGGTATATGATGCAAAGGCTAACGATATTATTATCAGTGGGCTTATTGAATTTGTTTATCTTAAGTTATTTAGTTAAAAAACTGCTAAAGAGGTATGGGGCAAGCTTGAAAATATATATGCAGGTGACTCAAAGGTGAAAGAAGCAAAGCTTCAAATTTTCAGGGAAAAGTTTGAGCAACTCAAAATGAGGGAAGAAAGATATTGCTGCATATTTTTAGTGTATTGATGAAACAAAAAATACATTGGAAGGTTTGGGAGAACCTATTGAAACGAAAATTGTTGTCCGAAAGATCCTCAGAACCTTGCTAGCAAGATTTAACCCTAAGGTAGATGTCTTGGAAGATAGATCGAATCTGACCAATCTTAGCATAGATGAATTTATGGAATTCTTACGACATATGAAATGAGGATTGAAGAAGAGGATGGCACATCTCACTTAGAAACATTATTTTCTGCATCTAAGAAGAATGGTAAGGACAAGCAGACTCAAAAAGAAAAAACTTGCAGTTGTAAGGATGAAGAAAAGGAAGAAGAGGAAGAAGAACTCTTAGATAAAGAATTTTTCTACTTCATGCGGAAAATGAGAACAGGTACGAGAAAATTCAAAGGTAAACTTCCATTAATATGTTTTGACTGCGGTGAGGTTGGGCATTTTGCAGCCAAATGTCCTCACAAATGAGGTTGTTACGAATGGAAAGAAAGGTCCTAGAAGTTCAACAAGCAATACAAGAAGAAATGGTTTAAGAAAAGTTTCTTCACCAAAGAAGATAGTTCCTCATCCGAAGAAGATAGTGATAACGAAGAAGAATTCAACGAAAGAGTATTGTTTATAGCTAAGCACAATAATAAAGAGGCACCTGATGAAGAAGGAGACGAAGAAGAAGAAATGACTGAGGTTGAATTTTAAAATGAAGTGTTTAGGGTTATCAAAGAGCTCAAAGACGAGAATAAGCATCTCAACACTCTTGAAGACGATTTGAAGACAGAAAGAGAAAAAGTCCTCAAACTTAAATCAAGGTTGAAGAATACAAGTGAATTGAAGAATCTCTCAGGAAAGAATTAAAGGAAAACCATAATGAAAGAGAAGCATTGGAAGCTGAAATAGTTGCTCTATGAAAGGAAGTAAAAAATGGAAAAACTTTACAAAACTACACCAACACTTCAAGGACTTTTGATGAACTCATCAACAACCAACGATCATACATCGACAAGATGGGTCTTTCCTTCAAGTTCATTAAGTTCACTAAGGAGCAGGAGGTAGATGGTTGCCTTCCTTTCCTTGATATTCTTATTTCTAGGAATGATGATGGCTCCCTCGCCCATCAAGTTTTCCGGAAGAAAACTCATACGGAGCAGTATCTTCATGCCAGTTCCCACCATTTCCCGGCGCAGAAGATGGGTGTCCTTAGTACCCTTGCTACTCGGGCCCTGAGGATCTCAGACAAGAAGAGCTTTGAAAAAGAAAAATCCCATCTGCTGGATGTCTTTGCGGAGAATGGTTATAGTAGATTCTTGGGTCATAGGGCTTTCCTTAAAGCCTCCAGGAATTCTATGGCTAAAAGAGAACCTAGAGATCGTATTCCAGGTGTCCATCTTCCTTATGTTCAAGGGACCACTGATAGAATTGGCAGGATTCTTAAGAGGCATAATGTCCCTGTGACCTTTAGGCCCCTGAACACCATTCGTATGTCCCTCAGATCAGTGAAGGATCCTATCGACCCTAAGGATATGAAGGGCGTTTATATGATCCCTTGTTCCTGTGGGACCCCCTATATTGGGGAGACTGGTCATTCCATTAATCAGAGGATTAGCGAGCACGCAGCGGATCTTAAGCATAGGAGAGACAAGTCTTCCGCTTTGGCTGAACATGCTGAGAAAACCAATCATCATGTTTGTATTGAAGAGGCCAGTGTTATTGCTAAGGTTTCGCATTTCCACCATCGGAAATTCAGGGAAGCGCTTGAGATTGAAAAGAGACCAAGAAATCTCAATAGGGATGATGGATGGAAAGTCAGTAGGTGTTGGGTCCCTGCCCTCTCGTCCTAGTCGTTTTTTCATCCTCTTTGTTTTTTGTCGTTTTTCGTTACTATTATTTTATTATATATATATATATATATAATTATTTTATTTATTTATTTATTATTTATTATTATTTTTATTTTATTATTTATTTTATTTTTTAATTCATTTCTTTATCATTTCTATTTTTATTTTTAACTAATTTATTTTTATTTTAATTTTAGTGTCGTTTCTATTTTTGTTTTCTCCTTTCTTTCTATGTCTTCTGATATTTTGTAGCCCTCTTATTTTCCTTCTTTTAACTAATTTTGTCCCTTAGATTTTTAACCAATTTTGGCCTTGTTGTTCTTATAAGGTCCTTTTTTACCTTTTTTGTATGATTCTTCTAAATAATATTAATCTATTTAATTATATCTTTTTCCTTTAACTTATGGTAATAATTTCCTTTTATTTATTAATGAAATTTAAATTAAATTATTATTTTTATATTAATAAAATGGAAATAAAATTATTATTTTAGGTCATTTATTTAACTAACTTTAAATTATTAATCAAATGATTCTTTTAATTAACATTATTTTATTTATATATTCTATTGAGGCATTTACTAATTTTCCCATTAACTTATAGTAGTTATCTTTGATTTTCTAACTTAATTACCTTTTATCTATTAATAAAAATTAAATAAAATTATTATTATTTTTATATTAATATAATTTAAATAAAATTATTATTTCTATATTTATTTTTAGGTATTCTATTATTATAATATCTAGTCAACTTATAATATGAATAAAAATACTAGTCAACTTATGATTTTAATTAAAATATATATATATATATAGAATACCAATAATAATTATTTAATAATTTGAATAATAAATAAATAAATAAATAAATTATCTAACCAACCATTAAAATTATTAATCCTACCTTTATAACCTAATATATATATATATATATATATATATATATATATATATATATATATATATAAATTTAAATAAATAAATAGATTCCCTTTTTAAAACCAACCTTTTTACCTAGTTTAACTTATTTCTATAAGAAAGATAATAATAATTATAATTATAATAATATCATTAAATTAGTAAATAAGAATTTGACCTGGGTCCTAAGGTCAAAATTAGCCGTTAATTTAGCCGTTGGAGACTCTGCTCAGACTATTTATCATGCTAAGTTGGATCTGTTTCTTCAACTTGTCCTAACGATGAACCACACTAGTTGGTTCGAAACGCGTCGACAAATGATATTCCATGTGATTTTCGCCGAAGAATCTTTCTTAACTTAAGATGGGTCTTGGTTACAAAGAAAAATTCAAAAAGAAGTCGAGTCCTTCTATGACAGTTAAAGAAGATGGATATGAAAAATCTACCAAACAGATAGATCTCCCAGCTAGATCAAGAGACTAAGATTCGTAGGAAGAACCTTGGAAGACAATTCCTCGAAGAAGATTTCCTCCCAAGTATTAACCTATCTTTTATGGTCATTGTTATTCACGTGGAAGGTTTGAATATAGAGCTGCAGAATGTCACATGTATGTTTGGAATGAATATAGTTTCAGGAGATCCTTCAGAAATGGATATTCTAGAACTCAGCATAATATTAAAAAATTTGAGCATTTGAGAGATGATGTCTAATGTTACAAATGTAACAATTTTAGACATATGGCTAGGGATTGTGAAGTTTTTGACAGGTACAATCATTATCTACAAAATTCTAGAAGCATGTTTGCAAGATCACAAGACAGGTTCCATGATGATTTTGTCAGAAGAGAATATGTTCTAGATGGGCCAAACATTGAATGTTTCAAATGCCATAACTATGGCCATAGCACTCGCAGTTGCAGATATTAGATGGAATCACCTATGGAAAACATTGAATGCTTCAAGTGTCATAACTATGGGCACATGGCTTGAGATTACATGAATAAGAAGGTCTGGAAAAGGAAATAGGTACAGGAAGACAAAACAGATAACAAGGTTTCGACAGTTATGATTTCATGATTTGTAAAAGAAAAAGGTCATGAGGAATTACAGTTGCTTAAGATAATGACTCAAGTCACGATGGCTCGTTAGGTGACTCACTATTTTGAACAATCTGGCTTGTTGAATCCTTAATGTTTGTAGAGGAGGAGTCTATGTAGCGGTATATGGCACAAGTCTATGAATAACAGGAAGGTAGTTTGAACAAGATGGTAGTTTCATTACAGGTTCAAGGGGAGCAAAACAGTTGAAGGATTACAGGTTATCAGGAACAAGGCAAGATTAGTATGCAAAGGATATGCATAGGTTGAAGGAATCGATTTTGAAGAAACATTTGCTCCCATTGCTAGAATGGAAGCTTTCAGGATGTTTTCTCGCTTATGCTTGCTCGAGAAATATCAAGATCTACCAAATGGATGTTAAGTTAGTTTTTCTAAATGGTGAATTGGAGGAAGAAATTTACATTGAACAACCTGAAGGTTTTATGCTCTCTAACAAAGAAGACTAGGTCTGTAGATTAAAGAAGGTTCTATATGGTCTCAAGCAATCTCCTAGGGCGTGGTATGCTCGTCTTGATGGATATCTACATCAACAGGGATTCAAGAAAGGAAGTGTTGATAACAATCTTTATGTGAAAGTGGATCGAGATAATCTAACAATTATCGAAGTATATGTGGATGATATAATCTTTGGAAGCAGTGATGACAGATTAAGTAAAGACTTTGCCACAAAAATGAAAAGTGAGTTTGAAATGTCTATGATTAGTGAACTAACATACTTTTTAGGGCTTTAGATTTACCAACAGGATAAAGAAATATTCATATATCAAACTAAGTACATCAAATAAATGCTAAAGAAATTCCAGATGGAAGATTTCAAACTAGTCCTTACCCCCATGGTAACATGTTGCAAGTTAAGCTTAGAAAATTCGTCAAAGGATGTGGACCAAAGGTTGTATAGATTCATGATTGGTAGTCTCTTATAAGTGACAGCCTCCCAACCTGATGTGATGTGGGCAGTTGGACGAGTAGAAAGATTCTAAGCAACACCAAAAGAATCTCATATTATTGTTGTCAAAAGAATTCTTTGGTATCTTAAGGGCACAACAGAATATGGTCTATGGTATCCCAAAGGAAATGATCTGGTCATCCAAGCTTATACAGATGCAGATTGGGCAGGAAGTGTTGATGATCGTAAGAGTACCAGTGGAGCAGCATTCTATCTAGGTGGTTGTCTTGTTTCATGGTTAAGTAAAAAACAATCTTCAATCTCGTTATCCACAACAAAAGAAAAATATGTTGCAACAACCACTTGTTGTACGCAAGTTCTCTGTATGAAGAAAATTTTGCAATATCTTCAAGTCAAGTTCGATGAGTCTATTCCCATATTTTGCGATAACAATAACACCATCAGTATCTCCAAGAATCCTGTGATGCTAATCCAAAATGGATCCTAAAACCCTCTAAGTCTTCATATACTTAAAAACTATCGCAAGGGAAAAACATTAGAAAATGGTGGAAAACACTATCGCACGGGAAAAACATGAAGAAATGGTGAAAACAGAGTTAAGCAGAGGCTAAAGCAACATTGCACAGGAGCCGTCGGATCAGATCGATCAATGGTCCGGATCTAATCGACATATCGCTATCAGAGGTAGCCTTATGGAAATCGTGATAGTGATCAGCTGGATTAAACGAGGGTCGTTGATCAAGCGCACATATCAACGGTCCAGATCTACACGTAATATCACATCGCTAACACACACACAGAAGGACTTAACCCGCGGCCCGAAGGTTAGGTGATATGTGATTGTGATATATCGCATCACAATATCGCATCGCAGCGATACAAAGGAGCGGGGCCGATACAATATGCGACTTACGATAGCCGGACCCGACGGGTTTTATGGGTAAAAAGGGTTTTTCTATGTATTTTCGCACATTCGTTAAAAGAACGAAATACAAAGCAAATGTGCCTGAAGTGGTAAAACGGACCCAAAAGGTTTATACAAGCAGCTTTGTATTATTTGAGTTCTGAATGAGCCGGATTTCGGGCGGGCCTCAGGCGGTAAGTGATATTGGACGGGCTCCGCCCGATCCCATACACTGGCCGACACGTGGCTTGGTGCCGGAGAGAGAAAACTGCCTTCTTGGGTGGGTAATCTCCATGCCCATAAGCCGCCCAAAATGAATATCAACCGTTGGATCAAAGATTACACAGATCAACGGTGGGCTTGCGATAGCGACCAAAGGTGGACCCGATAGGATTATAGGGCAGATTCAATGATTTTTGAAGTCCGATAGAAAGAGTTTTTGTGGGTTTTTCAGTGTTTTTAGTGTATTTCTCTGTGTAAATAGAGAAACATATTCCCGGGGATTTCAACCGCACCAGTGGTCCTTTTTGTTTAAAAACAGGTGGCCACCATATTTGAAGGCGTTTTACAATGATTGTTTAACGCTCAGAGGGGATTTGAACAGACAGAGGCTGGGAGCTAGAGAGCTCGAAAGGGGAAACGAACACACAAGCACTGATAGGCTTAAAAGCCACTCAATGTCAGAGACAGAGCAAGCAGTTGCTGAGACAAAGAGAAAACAAAAGACAAAAAGCGAGAGGGAGAGTCTGTGTACGCAGAAAGACTTGAGGGATTCAAGTAAAACCCTGTCGTTTTTCCCTGTTGTGTTGAGACTCGATTTGAGCTCATACTTGTTAAAATATGCTCTTGAAGACATAATAGAGAGGTCACCACTGAAAGCTGGACCAGGAGATGTAGCCCAAGAGTTTTGGGTGAACTCCTTGATTATTTGCTATGTTGATGTGTGTGTGTCTGTTATGTTTCTCTAACTGCTCATTGTCTATATTATTCACAATCTTTTTGATCCATTGCACTAAGTAATATAGGCATTCCTACACATGAGTTTGTAATACCTTAATATTGTTTTAAGATCTCATTTTCAGATCAAGTGGTATCAGAGCTTTAGGTTTTGTTAAGGTTAGACAAGCTTGTGCTGGATTTTGAATGCTAACTAGGTCAAAGCTCAAACTAGGAGAAGGAGAAATTGTTGAGGCTAATCCAGAGATTGGAAGAGTTTACTCTCACAGGAGAATGGCAGAAGAAACTCCATTGGAATCAGAATATCAGTTCATGGGCAGTTTTATGGCCATGAGAGCCATGGTGGAAGAGATGTATCGAGAATTTAAGAAGGGTCGAGGTGAAAGCACTTCAACACCAAAACAAGACAGAGGAGAAGAGGAACCTTCTCTAGTTTCCCTTCTAGAGGGAAAAGGGAAAGGGTAAAAGCCTCCTCCCTCATCTCCTCCACCATCACCTTCATCATCCTCATCTCCTAGCCCTGATAAGAAAATGAAGAAAACTTCTTTAATTAAATTAGATGTGAAATATGATTTGCCAATTTATGATGGAGAACTAAATGCAGAGAAGTTAGATAACTGGATAAGATAGATTGATGTATATTGCAGGGTGCAAAACATTGATTCATAAAGGAGAAAGATTCAGCCAGCTAGCCTTCAACTTGGAGGAACTGCACTAGTGTGGTGGGAAGGCAAGACACAAGCTGATCTGAATAGACATGGTAAAATTCTTTCTACCTGGAATGAATTTGTTTTTGCCATCAAAAGACAATTCTATCCTTTAGCTTATATGCAGCATACAATGATGAGTTGGCAAACTCTTCGCCAATTAAAGGGTCAAAGTGTACAAAGTTATACCTAGGAATTTAGAAAAAGAGCTTTAACTCTAGGCATATCTATAGACTCACCTGAAACTTTGCTGAAGTATATAGGTGGTATGCATAGCTATTTGAAGCATACCATTCTCATGTTTAATCCCACTAGCTTAGATGATGTATCAGTTCAGGCTACACATCTAGAAGCTAGAGGCAAGAATGTGAACCTAGAGGTTGGGGGATCATATAAACACTCTGTAAGCAAGAACAAGGAAAAGAAGAAACTGAAATGGGAGAGGAAGACAAACACTATACAGAAGGACAAGCCTTCCTGCACTCATTGCAAGAAGGATGGACACGATGATGCACACTACTGGTCTTTGCATCCGGAGCTGAAACCTAAGCAGTTCGATGGTAAGAAGAAAAAGACTGTTGCTGCTATTTAGAAAGACTTTGGGTCAGACTCAGGTGATGAAACAACATTCATAGCCACAGGTATAAAAGGTAAAAATATTGAAGCATCCACAAGTAATTCTACACAATTTATTGATAATGAAGATATTGAGAGGAAAAGACATGAGTTTCTTTATATTAGAGTCATTTCCAAGCACCAAAAGGTTGATACTTTATTTGATAGTGGATCACAAGTAAACTTGATTTATGAAACAATTGTAAAGAAGTTGGGATTACTAACAAAACTTCACGAGAAGCCATATCTATTAGGTTGGGTATGTGATAAAACAAAGCTACAAGTAACAAGACAATGTAAACTTAGGTTTGCTATTGGATCAACATTTGTAGATGAGGTTGAGTTAGATATAGTTCCATTGGATATATGTGGTATTGTTTTGAGAAGTCCTTACTTGTATGATAGGAAAGCTATTTTCTATAGAGCTGAAAATAAGTATCAACTCACTAAAGATGGAATATAATATATTTTAAAAGGTCATAAACTCAAAAATAACTATTCTCTCATAAACTCAGGGCAGATGAAAAGAATTGTGAATTCATGTAAGCAATTTTTACTAATGGTTGTAAAGGAAAAGAACCCTGATAAAACCAATGTATTTGAAGGCTGGGATGCTAAACAGAAAGCTGATTTAGTTAAAGTTGTTTCAGAATATGATATATTATTTCAAGAACCTAAAAGTATGCCACCCAAAAGGGAAATAGTACATGATATTCATTTGCAACAAGATGCTCCATTACCTAACATCAGAATGTACAGGTTGTTCACTTTAGAGAATGCAGAGATAAAGAAGCAGGTATAGGAGTTGCTCGAAAAAGGGTTCATAAGACCAAGCATATCACCATGTGGATCTCCAATCGTGCTGGTGAGAAAGAAAGATGGTTCGTGGATAATGTGCATTGATTATAGAGCAATGAATAAAATAACGATCAAGAATCATTATCCTCTTCCTCGTATTGATGATCTATTAGATCAGTTGAAAGTAGTTTACTTTTCCAAGTTAGACTTGCGTAGTGGCTATCATCAGGTCAGAGTTGCAGAACAAGATGCATGGAAGACTACTTTCAAGACAAAGTAAGGGTTGTATGAATGGCTGGTTATGCCTTTTGGCTTAACTAATGCTCTTGCCACTTTCATGAGAGTTATGAATGATGTACTCATACCTTCTATTGATGATTTGTAATTGTATATTTAAATGACATTCTTGTTTTCAGTAAGACATGGGAAGACCATGTAAAGCATGTAAAGCAAACTTTAGATGTTTTAAAAAGAGAAAATCTCTATGTGAAGCTGTCAAAATGTGAATTGGCAAAACATATTTAAATTATTTGGGTCATATTGTAGGGGGTGGTGAATTGAAGATAGATCCCTCTAAGGTTGAAGTCATTGTGAACTGGCCTAAACCCAAGTCTGCTACAGAGGTTAGGAGTTTCCTAGGAGCAGCACAATATTGGAGAAAGTTTATTGCTAAATTTTCTTTGATTGCAGCTCCATTACATGATTTAATAGGATTGAAAAAGGTGTTTTAGTGGGGAGGCAAACAACAGAAAGCCTTCGACGCCTTGAAAGAAAAAATTAGTACAACACCAGTACTAGCACTGCTAGATCTTCAACGTCCATTTGAGATTGAAACAGATGCCAGTGACTATGCCATGGGAGCAGTGTTGATGTAACACGGGAAACCCATATGCTATCATTCTGAGACATTTACTTTTGCAGTAGTTAATTATCCCACATATGATAATGAATTGTATGCATTAGTACAGAGTGTGAAAAAGTGGAAACATTACCTAATGGGAAAAGAAACAATCAAACATATAGATCATCAACCACTTCAATATTTGCACTCACAACCTAAATTGCAGCAATCAAGACATTATAGGTGGATGGGTTTTCTACAACAATTTCATCTTGTCATCAGATATAAGAAGGGCATACACAATAAGGTTGTAGATATGTTATCAAGACCAATCATAAAGGAATCTACTATACTTAAGCATAACTCGGTAATGCATGAAAGTTACATTGAACACTATGCTCAATATGTAGATTTTCAAGATGTATACGCAACTTTAAGTCATGGCAAACAAGTAGAAGAATTGGATTATTATGTTAAGGACCAACTCTTATATCATTTGGGAAAGTTATGCATTCCACAAACTGAAAGAGTTAACATAATTCGACAAGCACATACTTCTCTCATATCATGTCATTTTGGTGTAAGTAAAATAGTTTCACAGTTGCAAAGTTTATGTTATTGGCCAAGAATGCATGAAACAATTTCTAGATATATTAAAGGGTGTACTATGTGTGCTACAAGCAAGCCCAGTAATAGAAAATTAGGCTTGTACACTCCACTCCCAGTTCCTTCTTGTCCTTGGGAAAGCATTTCCATGGACTTTGTTAGGGGTGTTAGAGTCGGTCTATTCAGCCCTCCGTCAGAGATCAAAACCTCTTTTGTTGCATTTCATTTTAGGTGTCCCATTCTGCTCGATCACCTGCATTCCATTTAGGAGCATCAATCCTCTGATGGAAGGGTCTTGTCCCCATACTTCACTCATGTCATTCACCTGCTGGTTGATATCTGTTCATAAAAAAAAAGCATATACAATCTTCTTTTCATCAAAGTTTCAAATGTTATCTTTAGGGTTTTAGTGTCAAGTAGGTCTAGGGTTTCATTAGGGTTTTGTCAATAATTGCTTCAGAGTGTCCGATAATCACCAACAGGCCATGAGGATGTTCTATCGCCAATAAATTTTGTTAATAAGTATCCAAAAATGTGTTTTTCCTCAAAACTCTGTTTTGAGGAAAAAACAGAGTATTTAGCTTTATTTGTACAAAATCATGTAAATTTTGTTCTCTTCATTGTAAATTCCTTCACCTGCACCCTGGTTCCTTTCCTTAGCCTAAGAAGCTCCAACACCTGCAAAAACAAACAAAGATCAGCTCATTTAGTTCATCAACATGCTAAAAAGTGAAAAACTCCAAAAAACAGAGGTTGAAATAAAAGTTATTTGATAAAACATTATAAAAGTGGGTTTCATGAGCCAAGATTTCAAAAGCTCTTGGTTTATAAGCTATTCCTTCATGTCATAAGCCCATTTTCAAACGCGAAACAAGATTAAGCAGATTTGGTGAGCAAGTGAAGATATTGGACAAAAAATCGCTGCAACTTGCCGGCGCGGCGCATTGAGTAGGAGGCGCGGTGCACTGGGGAGGCGCGACGCACTGGGAGCAAACACGCAGTTCATTTTTACACGAGTGCGATGCACTGGGAAGGCGTGGCACATTGGGTGTTTTGCGTGGCGCATACAGCTAATCGGCCTGAAAAGTTCCAGAACAGTCTCCAATTTCCAAAACCACATACATTCTCTTGGTTTCAAGTAGGTTGAGCTCCACTTTTGTTGTTCATCCATCCAAGTTTAAGGTTTATATTATTATAATTAATGTGGTGAATGCCTAAACAAATAATCAAACCCTACCATGTCAAAATCCTCAACATGAAGATTGTTGCCTAGGGTTTATCAATTTACTTGCTATCAAGTCTATCCTCTTTCCAACATTCCCTTATTTCCCCCCATTCCATTTCTCCCTTATTTTCATCATTCCTAAGTTTCCCTACCCCCTAAAATCACTAAACCCCTATCCCAAATTCTCTTTCCCAAATTTCCAAATGTAAAACCCTAAACCCTAATCCCATACATAAAATCCCAAACATCCCACATTTCCCTAATTAAAATCTATCCCAACAGTCCCTTAACTCTCCACTATTTTTCCCTCCCCTTACTGTCCCTCATGTCATTGTTTTGCCTTGGTGATAAAGGTCAAGCACATCATCAAAGGCAGTACAAGACAATGTGACATATCAACACCTATTTGTCCAAGACAGTTCGTCCACTAGCAGATATGACATCTGATCCGTCATATGATCATGAAGAAGAGACACACAGTGACTTGTCCACAGAGGTTCATGCACCCAGGAGGCCTCATAGAGGTGACAAAAACATAAATAAAAATCACCAAGGCTGCCCAAAGAAGCCTAAATGAGATGACACCCATTCAGGAAGAGATTAATGATGATCGGGAGTCTTGGCTCGAGAGAGTCAACATCCACTTAGAAAGACTGTTGGACAAGGCCGATAGGGACAAAGCATTTCTGAGAGATATGGCTTTCCACTACATGGCACGGAACAAGGTTTGCAAGGCACGAATAAGGAATTTAAAGGCAAAACTAAGGAAGGCATCAAAAAGGCAAAAGATGTAAAAAGAGCATGATCAACTTCGGATATTGGCCAAGGCATCCTTGGCCCATCATAGCTCTTGATAGAGAAGGTCCAGCCCAAATTTCAAGAAATTTGGAGCAATTTTTGTATTTTGAAAAGTTTTGCACTAAAAAACAGGGTTTTCCTCCCTATGTGCCGCGCGCTTTTGCTAGGGAGCTCCAAATTACAAAGAATTTGCATTTCTAGATTTGGCATGAAAAATTATGGTTTCTTGTTCATGGCCAAGAAGTTTTGGCAGGTTTTGAGCCCTCAAAAGGTCAAAAATCACTCAAAAAATGACCTCACTGCCCCTATTTTGACACACAGGAAGCAGTCTTGGGAGATTGGACATTTGGAGGGGCAAATTGACACCAAATCTAGAAATTCCACTTGTTTTGGAAAGTAGACAGGTAGGGATTTCTAACGAGCTATCTTGGGTTCAATTTGGACGTCGAGAAGTGCCTCAAAATCATCTCCAAAGTGGTGCGACGCATAGAGTATTTGGGCGCGACGCATAGAGAAATTTGGCCTGATTTTCACTCTTCAGCTCAGAAATTCGCCCAGTTTTGACTAGTTTTACTTTTTGATGTAACTATTGATCTACCATGATGTAATTTGATGACCATGATGTAATTTTTGTTTCATTGCCTATTTTTCAGTTCCTTGTTTAGATATGGTTGAAATAGCTCCTAGAATGATGAGATCGACCCCTAGAGGCATGGGAAGGAGTTAGGCTTGTCTATATCATGTAATTTCTCAGTCATTTTCATGGTTGGACACTTGGGATTGGTTGGCACTTCATTGTACATTTCATTTCTGCAATTTTGGCAAAGGAAAGACCAGGGTTTTGCAGCACTTGTTAGGATCCTTGTGGCTCTTTGTTTTGATGGTTTGTTTCTTCATGTAATTGTAAGTTCATTGATGTTTTATGTATGCCATTTCCCTTCTCTTTTCTTTTGAATTAAACAATTTAAGTGATAAAGGTAGAATCCATGAGTTTGTTGTGCTCTGTCTGTAGTTTTGTTTAATTCTCAATGTTTTCTTCAGTTTGAGGAGGATTATTGATACCCTCACGCCCTCTTCAACTCCTCAACGGTCTTTTCCATTCATTCATTTAATCTAAAGAATCAAAATTACTTCCGACCTTGCCCCAACCGGAACTCTGCAAAAATTTGGCCTCATCTCCGGACCCAAATTTGCCTTTCCCTTTTTTCCAACAAAAACCCGCAAAAATAAAATCAAATCCTTGCACTTCATACCTAGCCTAAAAATAGTTTTTATTTCAGTCATCTCAATCCCCATAGATTATCTTTTGCTGAGATTGACCCGGAGAGAGCCCTTTCCTGTCCTTGTAGGGCTAGCTACGAGGCTGAGCGTGGTTTGATGTGGACCTAGAATATTACCTTTTCAGCCTGAGGTAAATCTAGGCTCTAACATAGTGGCGACCATACTGGGGAAGAAATTTTATTTTCATTGTTTGGCTTTGTAGACTACAGACGAAGCTTGAAGATTAGCCAGGTAGCCTTCGAAATGCTTTTGCTTTGCATTAGCGCAAGTAGATAAAAGCTGCTTCAGTCAATCTCCGGTCTAGTCTTATAAGCTGAACATCTGATCTAAACGATCACCCCAATACATGTATCAAGTTAGATCTGATGGTTGATGGTGGACAACGATCATACATAAGAAGGTTGAAATCATTCACTTGGTGACTCCTGTAAAGACTCCACTGGAAGACTAACTCTTTCTTTGAGAAAATGGAAGGATCTTACACAAAGTTCAGGTATCCAAAGTGGAATGGTATTTAGGATTTAGTTTGCTTTCTTGTAAATTACGTCTTTGCTATTCTTGAAGCTGTCCTGAAAGTTTTTTAGAATTTTTTGTATGATAAAGGTGATCAAAATCTTCACTCGACCTATTCAAAAGGTGTAAATACTGAGTTTCCCTTTGATCCTTGCCTCCTTACTTTTCCCACATCTCATGATGACTCTCTTCAATGTGATGAGCCTAAATAAAATAAAATTGATCCCATAGCTCTTGTATATACTTCTACACCTTTTATAGTCCCAGATAGGTATAACCATCTTGTTTTACCTTCTGTTCTCCGTGCTTTCCCCAAAAACTATGATCTATATTTGTCGAGATTTGACAGTCAATGTAAGAATGTCAACGCTGAGCAACATGTGCAGAATGTTGAGACTTTTCTAGAACTTTTTGAAGTTGATGAAGAAGATATCAATATAAGACTTTTTGCTCTTTCTTTGCAAGGCAAAGTCAAGAGTTGGTTCAAAACCTTGCCTAATGTGAGCATCTCAGATTTCTAGCAGTTCGTCAAAGTTTTTCTCGACAGGTGGGTGATCGAACAGAACCTTTTCCTTATTTTAGAAGAGTATAACCAGCTGAAAAGACAATCAAGGGAGACAGTACAACAATTTTCTACGAGATTTAATCAAGTTTATTATTCAATTCCGGTTGATATAAGACCTCCTCCTAGATCTTCTCTCTTGCACTATCCGGGTGCCTTTGATCCGGAAATGGAGTTTCAGCTGAGAGAAAGGAATGTCGCAACACTTGAAGAGATGTAGAACAATGCAGTAAATGTAGAGGCTCATCTGTTGATCCGAAGGGCAAGGTTGAAAGAAGAAGAGATGAAAAACATAGATCCGTAGGAATCGACACCTTCAGCGGAAAAGATTGACATTTTGGTAAGTGCAGTGGAAGAGATGATGCAAAAGATCACCGCAAGGAATGATTATGATGTTCAAGCCCATGGTTCATTGATTGAAGAAGAACAAGTTGCTGATCCAAAACATCTTCTTTCTTATCCAAGTTGTCATAGATCTAATAATGATTGTTTTATAGATCATCTTGGAGAAGAGGGATCTGTTTATATGACATGTATGTTTGATGATGTCTTTTATACTGATGATTTGCCTCAGTTTGATCAGTATGAAGATGATTATGTTCCCCAAACAGAAGCTAATATTGCAGACAAATCAACAACTAGTTTGTGGGAGGAAGAAGTTCACTTACAACAGCTCCAATACGGTGATCGACCGATGCATATCAGTTATGACAATGACGAGGAAGGTGCAGCAAATTGTGAAGTAAGTGAAGGATCTTTACCTTTTTGTTTTGATTCAATTTAGTTCATCAGAGACAACTTCCATGCAATCAGAAATCAGCTGTCAACAAGTCTTGATTTGGAGCCTCTTGAGGGCGATGAAAACTTTGTTCCAGACTTCTCATATTCAGCTTTGTAGTCCCCGAAAGCCATTGATTGTCAAGTTGCAAATGAAGACATGGAAGCTGGCACATATGATCAAACGATACAGGATGATTCCATACCATTTTGTTTTGAATCATTTCAGTTTTTAAAGGGTAAATTGTATAGTAAATCTTCAAATGAGAAGCCTGTAGAAAATCAACAATCTCTCAGTTTTAATGTTGAAGATGAAGCTCAGATTACAAATGAAGGTGTGGCAGCCGAAATACATGATTTAATGGTGCAAGAGGATTCTGTACCCTTTTGTTTCGAAGCATTTCAGTTTATAAAACAGAATCTTCGTAATATCTCTAAAGAAAAAGATGAACAACCAGTAGGATGTCATACAATTTTAATGGATACATCGTAGCAGTCTTCTCAAATGTTTGATGATCCTATTGCTGGTGTGTTGGATGATGTTTGATGTAAAAGTTCTTCCCCATTGGCTAACCGTGTGCCAGATAAGAATGTTGATAATAATCTTATTCAAAAGTTGCCTTCATTGTCTTGTTTAACAGATTTTTCATTACAAAGTCCATATCAAGGTTTGCAGTCATATAAGGAGATTGATAAAGGAGACTTTTGTTCTGTTTGGAATCAGCAACAGAGTTTGGTTATTCACGAAATTCAGGATCCTTTTGGCAGCTTGCTGCAATCACCAAAGAAAGACAGCGCAGATGTAAGGAAAAGTTTAATATCCAGCTATGAAGATCACTTGGACCAGAGCAGTAATGTGTTAATGTAAATCAATAGCTATGCTTATGAAGACCCTTTTGCAGTATTCTTGAAGTCATCCAGCCAATTCATATTTTGCAAGTTTATCACCAGTCAACTTGATTCCGAGTTTCCATGGGAGTTGCCTTTCGATTCTTCCCTTTTCCTGTGCATCAGAAAGCATTTGGGAAAAAATCAAATAACAGCCAAGATGCTAACATGGTTGCATTGGCAGTTTCATTTCACTTGATCTAGCAGTGAAATATAACAGTTAGAGTAGGTTTTGATGAATAAGCTCCATTTTGAGCATATTTTCCAGTTTGTCGGTTGTGTTTAAGTATCGAGTCAATTTTTAGTTGCGTGAGAGTCAATTTGTGTCGTCAAGTCATCAGTTTTCAGTCATGCATTTCAGCTTGATTTTTTGACTCCATTGCCCAATGGATGAAGGCACTGTCTTCTTTCCAAATATCTACCATTCTTGGCACCTCCAAGGAGCTACCATCCCCATTGGAGCCAATGTTAGAGTCGGTCTGTTCAGTCCTCCGTTAGAGATCAAAACCTCTTTTGTTGCATTTCATTTTAGGTGTCCCATTCTGCTCGATCACCTGCATTCCATTTAGGAGCATCGATCCTCTGACAGAAGGGTCTTGTCCCCATACTTCACTCATGTCATTCACCTGCTAGTTGATATTTGTTCATAAAAAAAAAGCATATACACTCTTCTTTTCATCAAAGTTGCAAAAATTGTCTTTAGGGTTTTAGTGTCAAGTAGGTCTAGGGTTTCATTAGGGTTTTGTCAATAAATGCTTCAAAGTGTTCGATAATCACCAGCAGGCCATGAGGATGTTCTATTGCCAATAAATTTTGTTAATAAGTATCCGAAAATGTGTTTTTCCTCAAAACTCTGTTTTGAGGAAAAAACAAAGTATTTAGCTTTATTTGTACAAAATCATGTAAATTTTGTTCTCTTCATTGTAAATTCCTTCACCTGCACCCTGTTTCCTTTCTTTAGGCTAAGAAGCTCCAACACTTGCAAAAACAAAGAAAGTTCAGCTCATTTAGTTCATCAACATGCTAAAAAGTGAAAAACCCCAAAAACAGAGGTTGAAATAAAAGTTATTTGATAAAACATTATAAAAGTGGGTTTCATGAGCCAAGATTTCAAAAGTTCTTGGTTTATAAGCTATTCCTTCATGTCATAAGCCCATTTGCAAAGGAGAAACAAGATTGAGCAGATATGGTGAGCTAGTGAGGATATTGGGCAAAAAATCGTTGCAACTTGCCGGCGCGGCGCATTGAGCAGGAGGTGCAGCACACTGGGGAGGTGCGGCGCACTGGGAGCAAACGCGCAGTTGATTTTTACACGGGCGCGACGCACTGGGAAGGCGCGACGCATACAACTGAGCGGCCTGAAAATTTCCAAACCAGTCTCCAATTGCCAAAACCGCATACATTCTCTTGGTTTCAAGTAGGTTGAGCCCCACTTTTGCTGTTCATCCATCCAAGTTTAAGGTTTATATTATGATAATTGATGTGGTGAATTCCTAAACAAATAATCAAACCCTACCATGTCAAAATCCTCAACATGAAGATTGCTGCCTAGGGTTTATCAATTTACTTGCTATCAAGTCTATACTCTTTCCATCATTCCCTTATTTCCCCCCATTCCATTTCTCCCTTATTTTCATCATTCCTAAGTTTCCATACCCTCTAAAATCACTAAATCCCTATCCCAAATTCCCTTTCCCAAATTTCCAAATGTAAAACCCTAAACCCTAATCCCATACATAAAATCCCAAACATCCCACATTTCCCTAATTAAAATCTATCCCAACATTCCCTTAACTCTCCACTATTTTTCCCTCCCCTTACTGTCCCTCATGTCATTGTTTTGCCTTGGTGACAAAGGTCAAGCACATCATCAAAGGCAGTACAAGACAGTGTGACATATCAACACCTATTTGTCCAAGATAGTTTGTCCACCAGTAGACATGACATCTGATCCGTCATATGATCATGAAGAAGAGACATACAGTGACTCGTCCACAGAGGTACATGCACCCAGGAGGCCTCATAGAGGTGACAAAAACATAAATAAAAATCGCCAAGGCTGCCCAAAGAAGCCTAAATGAGATGACACCCATTCAACAAGAGATTAATGATGATCGAGAGTCTTGGCTCGAGGGAGTCAACATCCACTTATAAAGACTGCTGGACAAGTCTGATAGGGACAAAGCATTGCCGAGACACACTGCTTTCCACTACATGGCACGGAACAAGGTTTTCAAGGCACGAATAAGGTATTTTAAGGCAAAACTAAGGAAGGCATCAAAAAGGAAAAAGTGGCAAAAAGAGCATGATCGACTCCAGATATTGGCCAACGCATCCTTGGCCCATAATAGCTCTTGATAGAGAAGGTCCAGCCCAAATTTTAAGAAATTTGAAGCAATTTTTGCATTTTAAAACTTTTGCACTAAAAAACAGGGTTTTCCTCCCTATGTGCCACGCCACGTGGCGCACGCTTTTGCTAGGGAGCTCCAAATTACAAAAACTTTGCATTTCTAGATTTGGCATGAAAAATTATGGTTTCTTGTTCATGGATAAGAAATTTGGGTAGGTTTTTGAGCCCTCAAAAGGTCAAAAGACACTCAAAAAATGACCTCATTGCCCCTATTTTGACACACATGAAGCAATCTTGGGAGATTGGACATTTGGAGGGGAAAATGGACACCAAATCTAGAAATTCCAATTGGGTTGGAAACTAGATAGGTAGGGCTTTCCAACGAGATATCTTGGGCTCAATTTGGACGTCAGGAAGTGCCTCAAAATCAGCTCCAAAGTGGCGCGACACATAGAGAATTTGGGCGCGGCGCATAGAGAAATTTGGCCTCATTTTCACTCTTCAGCTCAGAAATTCACCCAGTTTTGACTAGTTTTACTTTTTGATGTAACTATTGATCTACCATGATGTAATTTGATGACCATGATGTAATTTTGGGCACATTTTTACTTGTTTTGGTAGATTCATTCACTAAAAAGTGAAAAACAACTGAATGAATCAGTTTCCTTTCATATAGGGGCAAGTTGTTTCATTGCCTATTTTTCAGTTCCTTGTTTAGATATGGTTGAAACAGCTCCTAGAATGATGAGCTCGACCCCTAGAGGCATGGGAAGGAGTTAGGCTTGTCTATATCATGTAATTTCTCAGTCATTTTCATGGTTGGACACTTGGGATTGCTTGGCACTTCATTGTACATTTCATTTCTGCAATTTTGGCAAAGGAAAGACCAGGGTTTTGCAGCACTTGTTAGGATCCTTGTGGCTCTGTGTTTTGATGGTGTGTTTCTTCATGTAATTATAAGTTCATTGATGTTTTATGTATGCCATTTCCCTTCTCTTTACTTCTGAATTAAACAAGTTAAGTGACAAAGGTAGAATCCATGAGTTTGTTGTGCTCTACCTGTAGTTTTGTTTAATTCTCAATGTCTTCTTCAGTTTGAGGAGGATTCTTGATACCCTCACGCCCTCTTCAGCTCCTCAGCGGTATTTTCAATTCATTCATTTAATATAAAGCATCAAAACTACTGGCTACCTTGCCCCAATAGGAACTCTGCAAAAATTTGGCCTCATCCCCGGACCCAAATTTTCCTTTCCCTTTTTTCCAACAAAAACCTGCAAAAATCAAATCAAATCCTTGCACTTCATACCTAGCCTAAAAATAGTTTTTATTTCAGTCATCTCAAGCCCCATAGATCATCTTTTGCTGAGATTGACCCGGAGAGAGCCCTCTCATGTCCCCGTAGGGCTAGCTACGAGGCTGAGCGTGGTTTGGTGTGGACCTAGAATCTTACCTTTTCAACCTGAGGTAAATCTATGCTCTAACAGGGGGATTGCCAAAATATAGAAAAGGCCATGATTATTTGTATTTTTTTGTGGATAGGTTCAACAAAATGTGTATTTTGATACCTTGTAACAAGCAGGTTACAGCTGAACAAGCAACAAAGTTGTTCTTTCAGCATGTATGGGTTCAGTTTGGGTTACCCACTTCTATTGTATCTGATCAAGATTCCCGATTTGTTGGGAATTTTTGGTCAAGTCTATGGGAGTTGATGGACACCAGATTGAAGAAGAGCACAAAATTTCATCCACAAACAGATGGTCAGATAGAGGTGGTCAATAGGATAGTGATCCAGTTGCTCAGAGGTTATTGCAGCAAGCATCCCAAGCTTTGGGATGAGCATTTGTGTTATGTGCAACATGCTTACAACCGTGCCAAGCACTCTTCTGCTCATAGATTTTCTCTTGAGACTTGTTTTGGTTTTATACCAAAGTCTCCCTTGGATTTTGCCTTTGGTAAAGACATAGAAGTTGATGGACACATTGATGTGGACAAAGAAACCAAGTTCATTGAATAGATCCAAGAATTCACCAGGTAGTGCAAGAACAACTGGAAAGAAGTTAGGCCAAGTACAAGGCAAGGCATGACAAGCATCAAATTGAGCATAGTTTCCAAGTTGGTGATCAATTCTGGCTGTACATCAATAAAGACAAAATGAAAGGTGAAGGTAAGAAGCTAAAACTAATAAGGTATGGGCCTTTCAAGATACTTGAGAAAATTGGTGAAAATGATTTTCGCCTTGATTTTCCAGCTTATATGCATATCTATTCAGTCGTTAATGCAGAAAACTTGAGACTGTATGGACCTTCATTGATTGAAGATCCCGAAGAGAAAAGTTAGTTGCCTTCTATAATGATATGTTGCCCGAATATCTCAATGAGTTGCAGGAAGACACAATTTTGGATAGGAAGGTGAGAACTACGCGACGAGGGGATGTTAAGTACCTGAGAATCGGACTCAAAGGTTCAAAACCAAGCATTGCACGATGGATAGAAATTGGGCAAGTGAGGAAGCTGTATCCTCACTTGATCGATGCCTAAAAACCAACTTTTGGTGGTCCAAAATCTTTTCAGTGGGAAGGCGTGATCCAAAATGGATCCTAAAACCCTCTAAGTCTTCATATACTTGAACACTATCGCAAGAGAAAAACATTAGCAAATGGCGGAAAACATTATCACATGGGAAAGACATGAAGAAATGGAAAAAACAGAGTTAAGTGGAGGCTAAAGCAACATTGCACAGGATTTGTCGGATCGGATCGATCAACGGTCCAGATCTAATCGGCATATCGCAATCGGATGTGGCAAGCAGAGTCTATTGGAGGCGGCCTTATGGAAATTGTGATAGCGATAAGTGCAATTAAACGAGGGCCGTTGATCAAGCACGCGGAACAATGATCCAGATCTACTCGCAATATCACATCGCTAACACACACACACAAAAGGACTTAACCTGTGGCTCGAAGGTTAGGCGATATGTGATTGTAATATCGCATTGCATCGATACAAAGGAGCGGGGCCAATACAATATGCGACTTGTGATAGCCAGACCCGAAGGGTTTTATGGATGCAATTTCATATATTTTGAGTTTCGGTACAAAGGGTTTTTCTATGTATTTTCGCATTTTCGTTAAAAGAACGAAATATAAAGGAAATGCGCCAGTAGTAGTAAAACGGACCCAAAAGGTTTATATAGGCAGCTTTGTATTATTTGAGTTCCGTAATGAGTGGGATTTCGGGTGGGCCTCAGGAAATAAGTGGTATTGGACGGGCTCCGCCCAATCCCATACACTGGCCGACACGTGGCTTGGCGTCGGAGAGAGAAAACGCCTTTTCGGGCGGGTAATCTCCATGTGCATAAGCCGCCCGAAATGAATATCAACCGTTGGATCAAAGATCACACAGATCAATGGTGGGCTTGCGATAGTGACCAAAGGCGGACCTGATAGGATTATAGGGCAGATTCAATGATTTTTGAAGTCCGATAGAAAGAGTTTTTGCAGGTTTTTCAGTGTTTTTAGTGTATTTCTTTGTGTAAACAGAGAAACATATTCTCGGGGATTTCAACCACGCCAGTGGTCCTTTCCATTTAAAAACAGGTGGCCACCATACCTGAAGGCATTTTACAATGATTGTTTAATGCTCAGAGGGGATTTGAACGGATAGAGGCCGGGAGCCAGAGAGCCCGAAAGGGGAAACGAACAGACAAGCGCTGATAGGCTTAAAAGCCACTCAATGTCAGAGACAGAGCAAGCAGTTGTTGAGACAGAGAAAACATAAGACAGAGAGCGAGAGGGAGAGTTTGTGTACTCAGAAAGACTTGAGGGATTCAAGTAAAACCCTGTTGTTTGTCCCTATTGTGTTGAGACTCAATTTGAGCTCACACTTGTAAAAATCTGCTCTTGAAGACATAATAGAGAGGTCACCACTGAAAGCTGGACCAGGAGACGTAGCCCAAGAGTTTTGGGTGAACTCCTTGATTATTTGCTGTGTTGATGTGTGTGTGTCTATTATGTTTCTCTAACTGCTCATTGTCTATATTATTCGCAATCTTTTTGATCCGTTGCACTAAGTAATATAGGCATTCCTGCACATGAGTCTGTAATACCTTAATATTGTTTTAAGATCTTATTTTCAGATCAGATGCATTCCAAAACAAAACACATTATGTTTAAATGTCATTTCGTTAGAGAGCAGGTCGCTGAAAATAATATCAAGCTTCAATACGTTGGCACAAAGGAACAAATCGCTGACATATTTTCCAAACCATTACCTAGTGAAGCATTTGAGTATCTTCGCCAAAAGCTGGGGATTATCATAAGTTTTCATTAGACTCTTTCTCTTATCTACTCGAGTAGAAAGGGGGAGTGGAGGTGTGTACAGGTCCGTAGGATGGCTGTTTATCAGTGGGAGTTACACTTTTCCATTGATAACAAAGGGGAGAGAAGATAGTAGGAAGAGGTGTCATGATCGCACGGGGAGTAATTGTGTTTCCATCAATGCCAAAGGGGGAGATTGTTGATCAGTGGTTGTCATTGATGTCAACCCAAGAAACACCAGGGGATACCACGATCTTGCAAGGGAATTTTGACTTGAAAACTTATTCTATTTTGAGTCAAATATCTTCTAGATGGATTCTACTCGGCGAGATGTTCCGTTGATATATGGTCTCCACGGTTTGAGAGATATTCATGTTTGAAATTAGTAACCCCAATTAGTGGGCTAAAACCATATGGGGTTGTGGCATGGCACTCATAATTGGTTGTGGTCATTGAATAGTCAATAATTAATAAATAGCTTTTCTCCTAAAATCCTTCCACTGTTCACTTGTTGAGGACCCTCTCAACTCAAGACATTCATATAAATAATGACCCTCATATCCTCCTCTAGTAGGGATTTTGTGGATTCAAACATGTCATTTTGGAAGTTTCGCTATAACATTGTTTCTGCGAAGCTTCAGAAGCTAAAAATTAAAACCCATTTGAACCAAATCGTGATGAACCTCATGACTGAATTTCAGATCTTTGTCACTATATTTTAGGAGATATGATCTGAGGAAGTTAGGGTTTTTGTAGGCTCTCGAATTCCCTGTCAAACAGGTGACGTTGGGAAAATCATCCTAACGTTCTGTCTGAAGTTCCCTACTGGTTGGAGCATGTGGACACTTTAGGGTGGTAGGTTTGTCTAAGATGTTGGGACATCCATTTAGTTGACTAATGAAGAAACCAGGCGTCGGGGCATCCTTCCAGTGGGTGCTGGAGAAGAATGCTTTTCTAAAATTCTAGGAAGTTGTTTCTTTCATTTCTGTTGGGGCTGAAGATTAAAGATTTTATTAGAAAAGCATTTGGTAGTTTTTGCCCCGGAGGGGGTTTTCCACCTAAAATTCTTGTGTCTACTGTATTTTTTATATATATTGTTATTACTGCATAAACATTAATAATAATTGAAGATTAACTAATGCTCTGAAAATATTTAAAAGTGCTAATTTCTAAGGAATACTTATTCACCCCCCCTCTCAGTATTTCCAACACTTTGCACCTTTGTTTGCACTTTTTTCTGGCATGGCTTGTGCACCTTTTCTAGCACTTTGTTCTGGGACATTGCAAGTCCCTTGGCCCTTTTCATATTTTTCACTTACAATATGGACGTCTATTTCACTCTCTAGCCTTGTTGTATGGATGAAGGAAAATTACCAGTATGGGTGGAGACAATAGAGATTGAATCTTAAAAGGATAGATCATTTTCCACAACAACACTTTTGCATCTATGAGAATATAATTATCTGTATCAGACACTGGTTTCACGAGAGGAGGTTATACCACACCTTGTGGCATTGTCGCAGTCAAGCACTGCTTGGGCAAAGAATAATGTATGATATTTTGTTATGCAATGAACTCACAAAATAGAAGAACATATAGATAAATGACTTCAAAATCAGCCTCTTCGAGGGGGAAACCTCTTTTACATTACACAAATGAATAATTCTTGGATGATACAAATGAAAAAACCTCCTTTCTATATATAGGAGTCTAAGGGATCACAATATAATCAAAGCCGACATAACAATAATAATATAAGGGCACAATAATTACAATAATGGGTTTTTATGGGGCACAATAATAACAATATGGGAACAATAGGGGCAAAACAATAACAATAAGGGCTACAATGAAAATAGTAATGGGGGAATCACTAGTATTATAGGGACCTGACATGCCACTCTCCTTCAAAAAAGTGTTTTCCTCAACGCTTGAGTAGTTATGGATTCTTCTGTATAAGATTATCATCCTTGCATGTGGAATCTTTAGTGGGTAAGTTCTTCCACTTGATGAGATACTCCAAAATTGATCAATTTTGTATCTGTCAAGTTCTTGCTTCTATGACTGCTTCAGGTTCCAATATGATTTTTCCTTCCTCGTCAAGTTCTAGCAATATTGTTTGAACTGGGAGCTTGTCACCTATAACCTTCTTTAAGCATGAAACATGGAAAACTACGTGCACTCGGGAAGCTACCGGAAGGTCCAATTTGTATGCCATAGTACCAATCTTTTGCAATAACTTGTATGGGCCATAATACTTTGGTGATAAGTTATTATCTTTCTTAGCTTGCTTGAGGGACATTTGTTTATATGGTTATAGCCGTAGAAATACCCAGTCACCTACATCAAAACATATTTCGATGTGATTTTGATCTGCCTCTTGTTTCATTCTATTCTATGCCAAAGTGAGGTTATCCTTTAAGAGTTGGAGAACTTGTTGTTCATGCTCGATGTGATATTTGACTGCTTGAACCTTATAATTTCTCTTAAATATGATGTGATAGATAGTGGATGATATCCATAAAGTGCCATAAATGGGGTCATTTTTGCTACAGTATGGAAGGAAGTGTTATACCTCCATTTAGGCAGAGGCAACCATTTGACCATTTTGTCTGTTTATCAGATACAAAGCAATGAAGATATCCTTCCAAACATTTGTTTACTATATCCATTTTCCCATCAGATTGAGGATGATAAGATGAGCTATGAGCTAACTGAGTACCAAGACAAGAAAATAATTATGTCCAAAAATTTCCAGTGAAAATGGGATCTTCGTCGCTTACAATAGTCTTTGGGTTTCCATGTAGCTTTTGAATTGCTTCGATAATGCAGTAGAAACTGTACTGGCTATAAATGGATGAGATAATGCACAAAAGTGTGCATACTTGGTAAGTCTATCAGCTACCACCATGATAACACTCCTTCCTTCGGACTTGGGTAAACCTATGATAAAATCCATTGAAACCTCCTCCCAATGTTGACTTGGAACGGATAAAGGTTATAATACACCTGGGGTCTTAATTATTTCAACTTTATTTTGTTTGCAAACCAAACATTCCGCCACAAAATTTTGAATATCCAATTTAAGGCCATCTCAAAAAAATTCCTTCTTAATCCTATGGTAAGTTTTTAAAAATCCTGAGTGCCCTCCTACGAGAGAGTTGTGTAATTCCATAAGAATATTTTGATTGAGTTGGGAATTCTTATATAGGTATAAGCGATATTTTTACCATAACCAAACATTTTACCAGCTAAATGTTTCAGATGTACTTGGATCTTGTTGTATCTTTTGAATGAGTGCCAATACTTCTTCGTCATTCTTCCATTCATCCCTTACTTCATTTATCCAATATGGTTGGATAATAGAAATGGCACAAAGAAATGCTTCCACATCCTCATCCTTTCTGGAGAGTGCATCTGCCACAACATTTTGCTTCCCTTTTTTGTATATGATTTCAAAGTCATAACCCAACATCTTTGTGACCCATTTTTGCTACTCTTCTGAAGATAATCTTAAAGTATTTAAGACTATCATGATCCATTTTTACCTTGAATTTTCTTCCCATTAGGTAGGGTCGCCATTTCTTAAGTGCATGTAGTATTGCCAACATTTCCTTCTCATAAATAGCTTTGTGTAAATACTTTCCTTTGATTGGACGACTTTTGAAATAAATGGGTCTTTCTTCTTGCAGTAAAGTAGCAGCAATTCCATTTCCTGAGGCATCAAATTCCATAATAAATATTGTTGTGAAGTCTGACATAGCTATCACTGGATCTTGGCACATTGCCTCTTTAAGATGTTCAAAGGCCTTCATTGCTTCTAGAGTCCATGAAAATGCATCTTTCTTTAATAATGTTGTTAGAGGTGCTGCTATTCTCCCATAATTCTTAAAAAACTTGTGATAATACCCTGTCAACCCGAGAAATGCTCGCAAATACTTTATGGATGTGGGGATTTTCCATTCCTTAATGGCTTTAATTTTGCTGGGGTCTACCTCAACACCTTCATGAGATATAATATGATCCAGATATTCCACCTCTTGTACTTCAAAGAAACATTTGGAGCTTTTTGCATATAATTGTTTCTCTTCCAATAGTTTGAGCACCTTGTCAACATGTTGAACATGATCCTTCCAAGACTTGTTGTAGATTAGTATATCATCAAAAAACACTAACACATATTTTCTAAGGAAGGGTTTGAAAATGGAATTCATCAAACCTTGAAATGTAGAAGGTGCATTGGTAAGGCCAAAAGGCATTACCAAATATTCATAATGACCCTCATGAGTTCTAAATGTTGTTTTCAGAATGTCTTCAGTCTTCATTCCGATTTGATGATATCCTGAATGAAGATCCAACCTGGTGAAGTAAATTGATCCATGCAATTCATCTAATAATTCATCAATGACAGGAATGGGAAATTTATCTTTAATAGTAAGCTTGTTGAGCTCCCTATAATATGGACACATGCTCCATGATCCATCCTTCTTATCCACCAACACTACTGGAGTAGAGAAAGAACTTTGACTAGGTTGAATTATACCATCCTCTAGCATTTCTGCAACCAGATGTTCAATTTCACTCTTTTGGCCATAGGGATATCTGTAAGGCCTGATGTTTGGAGGAACACTTCCTAGAATCAAATGAATATCATGATCATGATAAAGAATAGGTTTGAGGCCTTTGTGAGTCTCAAATACCTTGGAATGGTTGTCCAAGACTTTTTGGAGATCGGGAGAAATATATGGTTTCGATGTGGGAACCTCTAGCAAACATAATTGTGCAATTACGCCTCGTTGTTATTTCTTTAGAAGCTTTGTCATTTCATTAGAGTTGATTATCTTTCTCGATTTCCCTGCGATTCCCCTTAATTCAACTTCCTTTCCTTCCGAAGAAAATTCAAGAAAAGTTCTTGAAAATTAAAAGCTATCGTACCCAAAGATTGTAGCCATTGGACTCCTAGTACAACATTAGCAACAACCATTGGAATGGAAAGCATTGGGCTATTCAATACATATTCTCCCATGGATAGCTTGATATTATGGCACTTTCTAGAGTAGTTTATGGTTCCTCCACTTGCAACCATCACTTGACACTCTGGTGTTGGATATATGAAGCAATTCAATTCCTTGGCTATCTTACAATGAATAAAATTATTGGTACTGCCTGAATCAATCAACACTATTACCTTTTTCTTCTTGACATGTCCTTCTATCTTGATAGTTTGAGGAGTGGTAATTCTAACCAATGCATTACAAGATATGGTTGGATTCATTTCTTCTTTCTCTAGGGTTTGTTCCTGGTGTATATCCTCTTCTTTTGACATTTCTTGTTCCTTTTCTTCCTCTTCACAATCTATGTAAAATAATTTCTTCTCAGCACACCTATGAACTTTAATGTATTTTCTATAACAACTATAACAAAGACCTTTTGCTCATTTTTCTTCCAATTGTTGTGGTTTCAACCTTGTAGGTTGTGGAAGTCTAGGGGCAACAACACTTCCATCTTTATGGTTTTGAGTGGTAGGCTTCCTTGTTGCCATAATTTTTCTTTCCAACATGGATGCCTTCTCTAATGAATTAGGTTCCCAAAGGTGAACCTCATGTTGGAGGTTATCCTTTAAAGTCCCTATGGACACATCAATCTTATGCTCCTCTGGAATATATTTTACCCTTATATTAAATTTTTGGAAATCCTCAATGTGCTCCATTATTGATCCGGATTTAAACAGGAACGTAATAAAATACAGAGATAACCATAAAGATAGATATGTGTTATAGACATTTTTGTGCCTTACAGCATTGAGCATGAAATGTCCATAATCTAAGGGATCCAAAGTCCCTAAACATGTTGTTCCTACCCCTAGAGGAACAAGGCTAACAAACCACAGCAATTCACAAAAGTTCTCCACCAGAAACTGCTCAAAAACAAGTCAATTCAGGATCATTTCAGTGGCTACACTAGCTGTTTGCGCTAAATGTCAAAGCCAACACTGGCTACCTGCGCTGAATGTCAAAGGCAACACTGGCTACCTGCGCTGAGTGAGAGTGGACATGTGGCAAGTTCATTTCTCAAGGTGTCAGAACCCAGGAAGCTTCCAAAATGACACTTGCCTCAGGGAATTCGATTGGTGATGAGTAAGAGGTTCCAAATCTCCAAGTGGAAGCAGGAACCTCCAAGTGGAATCAAGAACTGACAAAGGGAGAGGACACTAGTCAGATCTCAAGCTGACTCATCCTCTCTCCAAACATCTATATATGGATCTCTCCTCCATGAGATCTTAAGGCTGGAATTTTGTTATTGCAAAGAATTGCTGTTGGTTTGAGATTGGAATCATTGGGTGCTTAATGCTTTGAAGGGGGTGAAGATAGGAATTCCATTTGCTGGGAAGGAGATGCTGGATTGGAACCCTCTGGGTTGTATCTCTTCCTGAACCTTGTTATTGATCAATAAAGCTATCTTGGTTTCTCCTATATGCTGATGTATTTTTGATGTATGAATGCATTAGTATGTTTAGTTTATTTCTAATCCTGAACTAGTTATGAATATGAATCCATGTCTTGTGTAGTGTTCTCTTCTTGTGATCTTGCAGAAACCTCTTGAAGCTGGGCGAGCGAGAAGGCAAGTAGCTGGGAACTCTCCAAGAGAAGAGAAGCCAGATCAAGGGACAAACGGAAGACACCGGTTATTCCACACAGCTCTCTCTTCATTCTTAATTCATAAAGGAAGAATACTAGAATAGCTGTCTCTGTTTGTTGCTAAGGCATTGTCACACCTTAGGTGGATAGGATCGTCCTGCATAGGCATTTTTCCCCACAACAAATTGGCGACTTCGCTGGGGACATTTGTTTAGTCATTTTATTTGTGTTGCTATCATTGTTTATTTCATAGACTCGACAACAAAAATCGAACTGCATTTGCTATTCCCAGATGCAAAGTAGACAGTTGCTGCTTTGATCCAATCACTGGACTTGTCTATGATCTGAACGATGGACTCACAAATGATTTGATGATCCTTTGTGATAGATCTTAGTACCCCCTCAAAGCATCCCTTTGATTGCACCTTGTTTGTTGCTTTTATTTGGCCTAAAACAATTGATTAAATAGCAATCTGTGACCCAGAACCAGTGAGAAACGAGAGTTTCTCCTTCAGCACAGACCCAGTGAAGGGATTCTGCATTTCAAAGTAGGTCCCGTGAAGGCTACCTGCGCTGAATGTCAAAACCCCTGTGTTGAGGTTGCGCTGAACCAGTTTGCCCTTGTGCAGCTGGGGTTCTCTGCTCTGTTTTGCCTTGTTTTGATCTCTGATTTTTACAGCCTGTAACCAGCATAGGTACCAGTCTGATAACTCCTTTTCTCTGCTTAAATTCTGCCTCCTTTTGTACAAAAAGAATGTGAGTGTTTTTATGTGTTTGTGGCATCATTTGCAGTTTTCCTTTGCATGAGTGAAATAGTCATCCCGTAGCCCTTGATTCAGATCTGTTGATTGTGATCTTAGAAGAGAGTTCATTGGCTGTTTGCAGTTGATTATACATTTACTTTTGCTTATTGGTTTGAGTTTGTCTCTTTTAAGTGTCGAAACAAGTATTCATTTCGAAAATCGTTAAGTGTTGTAATCTCTTCTACCCTCTCTGATTTCGAAAAAGTAAACTTGTTTGTATTTGTCATTTAAAAGCAAATTCAAAGTTGTACAAAAAGCTTTCTTTGTAGGCATCAATACTAAGAAAGCGGAAAACAAACACCTGCATTGTGCATTTGCATCTTGATAGTTTGCATGTCTGGTTTAGGAAAAGTGCATTAGAGTGTGCTGATTGCTCTTTGAGAAAAGATGGTGTCTTTCTTTTCCCTTAGTAGCTAGGATTTTCAAAGTTGAAAAGATATAAAGCTTGCTTATCATCTTTAGACTACATTTAGGAATTGTATCATACATCTCGTGGTGAACCTTGAAAGGAAAACTTCTAAAAAGATCAACCTAAAATAAATTGAATTAACTTAACAACGCTTTACAACATAACACACAACATAGAGGTCTAGGCTAGAGACGTGTTCCGGCGTCGTAAAGCCTGGTGACTGTCGATCTCGTGGATGGTGGGTGATTCCTCCTGAGGGACGATAGCGCCAGTACGGATTGTGCTCCCACGTACCGTCGCGTATATATTGGGAGACCCCTATAGGCATAAAACCTTTATCCTTAGGAATCCGTGTCGGCTGCCCTACTGATCGCAATGCACTGAACACAGCATTCAGGAAGATCGACCGCCCGTACCCTAAAAAGTATTTTGCGGTTTTGCAAAAAGTTTGGCACACCCTCTGCCTAGAACTCCAGAGCAGTTCCTTTTGGCCTTTTTCAGACTCTATAACGAAAAAAGTCCATCCGAGCATTTGTCACTTCGGGCTCTGTTGAGGGCCCCGAAATCGGGTCAACAACAAAGGGGATACCCACCCGGTCCGGAACCTGGTTGGCGGCTCCTTGCCCATTTGATGTAGCGGGTCCGACTGGGGGTAACGGGACCAGCTTCTCGATGCATGGGATGTGTGTGTGTATAGAGTTTGATTATGTTGATTCTGGAAGCATTCTAAAACTAATTTAAATCTAACTCGCAAACTGATTCTAAGCTACAGTAATCTAATGAAAACAACATATGTGATCTACACTAACCCGGGATATATCTTTTCCATTATGCGATTTAGAAAGATTTCATATAATAACTGGTAATAAAGATCATTCAGCTATCACAAGAATATAAACCATTTAAGATGAACCATTCTGCATAAGAAGTTAAACAAAACAGTTGTGAACAGCATATCGCATAAATAAATCATTCACATGTCAAGCATAAATAAATGAGTCCACCGTACAAAAGTGCCAAATGATAACCCATATGCTCATACATTAACATATAAACAATATCAGCTGCATATCACTCTAAGAATATAAGCATAAATTTGTCAAGAGATAAAAGTACCATTTATGACTGATTTTTACTCACAGACTGCAAGCAATAATGATTTACCTCTACTTGTTCTAATATCTACTAAGAGTACAGTAGTGCAACATCAGTAGCAGACATTAAAATGCAAACATAAATAAATCTCGATCCTTCCATTCATCAAAACCTCCTCTGAGGGTGTAGAAGTGCATGTTCCGAGGACAAGTTTTTGACAAATTTCTGGACCCTTCTCCAATGCAATGAGAAGGGTTAAAATACTACTTCCTAATTCTAATAATAATATTATTACAAAATTAAGGGTACGGTTCTCAAATGACCGCCCTTTTTCTAATTTAGTTAAAAAGGAAAATACAACATTCTAAATGAAATTACTTGTGAACTTGGTCTTTGAAGTTGCAGCTGTCAAGCATAGGCTTGAGAAGAGTAGGCTGGCTGATTTCTGTGCTTAGCTGGGCTGCGGAAACGGCATCCATAAGAGCCGGCGCTACCTTCTCGGTTGCGTTCATGATGCATATTACTGTCATGCATTGGCTGTGCGGTTTAACTAAGTATGTCCAGTAACTTTCCCAATTTAGTCTAGCCAATGCCTGGATTGTTTTCCCGTTTGCCTGCGCTTTCTGCTTCCATTCTGTCTCCAGTTGCAACTTGATCGGTAGGTATCCTGGGGTGGTCTCTGAAATCAAATTGGCTCTGTGTAAATTTTCATTTACACAGTCGATAAGGATGCTCGCTTGTGTCGCCGCTGTCTCTGCTGCTTGCTCCGCCTGTGTGATTTTTTCGTCCCATTTATTAAAGAGCAACTCCTTGTGATTTTCATTAATCTTGGGTGCCCCTGCTCTTTTCCCTTCCTCATCATCTTGCCAAGTCAAATATTCTGTTACTCTTTTGTTGTTTTGATCATAGTCGTTCCGCAATTCCACCACCTGGCTGGTGATCCTGTCGCTTAGTTCACAAAAGTGTCTCCACTGTGATATTCTACGTACCATATCTTCCTGTTGCTGTGATAGTTGCTCGTTCAAGCCAATGGACTCTGAAATAAACTTTGCCAGGTTAGGTTCGTCTTTATGCATTTCTTGCACCGTCTGCAGTTGCTTTTCTTTTTCTTCAAGACTTCTTTGATAGCTTACCTGCATCTGGCGAAAGTCTTCCTGTAGCTTTTCGAGCTGTCTAGAAGCTTCAGTGTTTGCGCTGGCTTGTTGCAACTGTTGTTGTAGCAGTTGTATTTGATTTTCATGTTCTTTTAGGAGTTGCTGAACTTCAGAGGCCTTGTCGATAGTTGCAGAAGCATATGCTCCTGCAATCTGAGACAGCTTCGTGAGATTCTCGGTTGGATTATTATTTGGGTCTTTCCACAAGACGTCTAGATGTTCAGCATCTTGAGACAGTGCATTCTCAAGCTTTCTCTTCTTTCTTTGTCTCCTTACAACTGCTTTGTGTTGGGGACTGTAGAATACGTCCAGTGGAGGAATTTCTTCTACGTTGAGTAGAAGTTCTGAGGACAGAGCGATAGGAAGGTGTTCTGCTTCTGCGGCGCTACTACCTATGGTCGAGACGACCTCTTGCACCACCTGTGTATTGCCCACAGGTGTCTTCGGGACTTGCCCTTCAAGATTAATTAATTCATTGAAGGTTTCCCACTCTTTATCCAACTCTGTTGTGACAAGAGGTGTTTCGACGACAGGAGGGGGAACGTTTCTTGGTGATGAGGCGATAACTTGCTGCTGAGCCATCGTACTTGACTGAGCTGTGTCTTTGGTTGTTTCTTCGTTATTTTCTTTGTCGTGCACAGACTCTTCAGGATGTTCAGATATTTCTCTTGCGGCGCTAAACTTAGATCTGGAAGTGCTGGACTTTTCACTGAGGCTGATGCTCGGAGTCGGTTCTCTAGTAGCTACTCGCAGCCCTTCTAGTGGAATACTAGCCAGCCTTCTCTCTCTATATAACTTGAATTTCCGGAGGTCGTCTGGAGACAACCTCGACTAAGCTTCTTGCAAAATCTCTTTGAGCAAGCTTTTACTCTGAAAGAGATCATCAAATAGATCTTTCATCCCAGAGAACACTCTTATCTTGACGTTGATTGTAAATTCCCCGGCCACTTTATTTGGGTCGAAAGGTCTTGATGAGAACTTAAATAATTGAAGACACATCACATTCTCCACCTCGTCAAAAGCGTGTCCCACATCGAACAAAGAGAAGGCCCCACAAGTGACGGGAAATTGAGGCCAAATGGCCTTCTTTTTGTCCTTTAGTTCCTTGGTTAAGCCGCCTTCAGAACAAGTTTGATAAGCGATTTCCCGGGCCAACAGTTTATCAGGGACATACAAGGGTAGGAAATGTGGAGGTACAGTGCTTCCAAAAACTCGAATGTAGGTAAACCATTCTTCCCCAAACCATCTCGCGATGGGGATGATGTCAATTTGGGCCTTGGGAGAGCACCTTGGGGGATCCTTATCATATATTATTCTATGTATGGGCAATATGAGGCCATGGAAAATCTGGTAAAAATGAGGGGCAAACTGGGAATCCCATAAGACTTTATGATAAACATGGATGGGCAATGGGTCTTGTGTAGTCCATTTCCAACCCATGGTAGGAAAATGTGATACAAGACAAACAGAGTCCATTATATAGGCAGACAAATAAAAAGGAGGATAGACCCTTTGGGAGAAGGATCTCTTAGAACGGTATTTGACAACCGCCGTGTATAGAGTATCAAAAATGATTTTGGCCCAATCTACTATCTCGGAGTTAGTCGCGGCGTCAACTAATGGTAGCCATTCAGATGAAAACTTATTGATAGCGGGCATACCAAATAATCTACAGAGCATGGCTGCAGCAAAACAATATGGAGAGGTAAGGGAACCAGTGATGTACATACCGTTTTTATCCTTTTTCAACGGCTCATCTCTTCTTGACCATTCTTTAGTGGTGTCTGATAGATCCGGATTTTCTACTGCGAACTTCCTAACAAACTGTTCATTATAGGTCGCTTGCGGTTCAGGAAGATGATACATGAGATTCAGGTCTTGAGCAGCAAACGATCCCACGAGCCCATGTCCCTGGACTTTGAATTGCCTATTTTCCAATTCCGCATCATCTAGAATCCACTTGATCATGTCTGTATATGGTAGGATCTTCGGCCTTGCCGCTATTCTATGGAGGAAATAACACGCTAGGTATTCCAGGGATGCCTCCGAAGGACGTGATGCACCCGCGACAGCAGCAGTTACCTTCATTATTCTAGGGTTCTCTTCTTCTAACAGCCTATACATGCCTTCCCATGTTGAGAAACTTGCATCTCTGTTGCAGGCTGTATCTGTGTACAGGGCGCCATCTCCTTGGTTTTTTATCTTGTTTCGGAGCCTCGAGCTTTGTTTTTCTTTCCCATTTCGCCTTGCGCTTCTGTCTGATTTGCCTTCGCACTTTGATCCTGCAGGTTACGAGTGAAATGGAAAGACTGATCAGAAAGGTGATGGGAGAGTTTTAAATGCAAGAGATAATCAGATATGCCACCCTACGTGAAGCAAATCCGCATCAAGGCACGCGTCTTTATTCCACTTAATAACTGACAACTAATTTATTACTATCATTAAAAGCGCATAATTTCAAGTTAGGTTATAGTAAGTGGCTTTTCTTTGGGTGACGTGCCCAAAGGATTTGTACTAAGGTGCTTTATGATTTGCTAACGTACCCTTGCATGTCACACAATCTCAAATCGCAGCGATCGCAATATCGCAGATCGCAATAATTCAATGTTTGCCAAACTTCGCCTGCCTTATTTCTGCGATATGCGATCGCGCGATCGCAATATCGCATATCGGCGGATTTGTAAGCTTTTCTTTATGGATGCTAGTATGTTGCGATGCGATGTTGTTATTGACACTGGGGCGGCACGCATATTGGTCTTTAGAAGGGAAACAAAGGTGTTTCTTATCCTTATGTGGTGCGACCTTAAAGATTTGCTTTCATGAACACAGGCTTAGGCTTAAGACATTCAAGAAACCTTTTCTGAGCGTATGGTTGTAATTTCAAAAAGAAATCCTTGCTTTTCCTAAAAAATTAACTAAGGGTCCCCATTCATTTAGTATCGTGGTTAATACTAGATTGAACGAGGGGGGTTGTTGCTGGCCACAACAGGCTCGTTAAAACATCGAAGGAGACTAGAGTCATCTTTAGCTTTTTCTCGACTCTTTAAAAGTGAAAAAGCAAGTTGTGTCTAAAAGCGTCTAAAAAATTCATTTAATTCGGAAAGACACTTTCCCCTTTTGTATTTTGGTTGATCGAGTAATCCGCAATCGTGGAAGAAAGTCAATTGAAACCCCGTCATTCGTGGAGGCTTACGAGTCAACCGTCTTTGTCTCCGGAATCAAAAACAGTACGGACAAAGCGAACTCGTTTAACGGGTTCGAAATCTCCTATCAAAGTTAGAACAAGTGTTCCAATGACATCTGAGATTCCGGTTACTCCAAACATTTCTAGAAACCCTGCCTCTATAGAAGAAGTTCAACAGCCACAGAGGGACAGTAACACTGATCCTAGTCTGGGAGCAAATACTTGCGTTACTGAACCAGTTCCATCTGTAACCGGGTCAGAGAGTCTTGCTCCTCAAACAACTGTCACTGTCGATTCAACCCCTTCTTCGGCACCAGAAATATTTTATGGACCTGACGGTCTTCCTCTTCCACCTGGTTTGATTGCGATAGAAGAAATTGTAGAGGATCCGCAAGCAAGTACTCTAACGCATTTTGGAGTAGGGGTCACTCTATTTAAAAGTGAAAAAGCAAGTTGTGTCTAAAAGCGTCTAAAATATTCATTTAATTCGGAAACACACTTTCCCCTTTTGTATTTTGGTTGATCGAGTAATCCGCAATCGTGGAAGAAAGTCAATTGAAACCCCGTCGTTCGCGGAGGCTTACGAGTCAACCGTCTTTGTCTCCGGAATCGAAAACAGTACGGACAAAGCAAACTCGTTTAACCGGTTCGAAATCTCCTATCAAAGTTAGAACAAGTGTTCCAACGACATCTGAGATTCCGGTTACTCCAAACATTTCTGGAAACCCTGCTTCTATAGAAGAATTTCAACAGCCACAGAGGGACAGTAACACTGATCCTAGTCTGGGAGCAAATACTTGCGTTACTGAACTAGTTCCATCTGTAACCGGGTCAGAGAGTCTTGCTCCTCAAACAACTGTCGCTGTTGATTCAACCCCTTCTTCGGCACCAGAAATATTTTACGGACCTGACGGTCTTCCTCTTCCACCTGGTTTGATTGCGATAGAAGAAATTGTAGAGGATCCGCAAGCAAGTACTCTAACACATTTTGGAGTAGGGGTCACTCTAGAAGTTAGTCCATCACTAGTGGAAGTTCCTGTAGAATCGCTAGGCAATCTATTGGATAGACTCAAAATGTCTGAACAACTGTCAACATCTAGGACTGTGTCGAATGACACAGCAACAGCAGAACCCCCTGCCGTCACTCCGACAATGTTTGCCGGCATACCATCTGTCCCGACTAGCTCACAACCGCTAGAAGGAGTCCACCAAGGGACTATTTCGACAGTGTGGTCCGTTCCAGTTTGTTCCTCCAGAATAATATCCGGCAACTCTTATGTTGAGAATCGCCAGATTGATCCATTTGGAGGTCAATTTGGGCAATCCAGTCCCTAAGGAAAAAAAATCCCCTTGAGTTTCGGATTGCTACCGTATGGGGGGCAGTATGCCCTTTCACTACCCCCTCCGGGAGGGTATCCATACGGGAGTTCACAACAGTATTCAGGTTATACTGGAGTTACATCAAGTGGTTGGGTACCTATGCTAACTCAACAACCAAGGGTTGTGTATTCTATGCAACAATGTGTACCTATGTCGAACATCCCGACCACACCGGCTATTGTGACAGTGTCGCAAGTTCAAACGTTGCCTGTTGTATGTCAACCTCAGATTTCTCAGGTTGTAATGCAACAACCCCTTGACCCTGTGACTCAACCACAATCGCCTACTGGTGGGGCGACACAGGTCCAAACGGGTACAATTACCCCACACCTTGGTCCAACGGTTAGTATAGCACAACAGAACATGGCTTCACAACCATGGCTGGTGCAATACCAACAACCACAATTCCAGCAAGTGTACCAAGGTTCTGAGCAGCAGATCTTTGCGAACAGTGGACAACCGTATATTCAAAACGGTCAAAACCAACCACTTTACAGTGGTCAAGTCCACCAACCGTATCAATCATACCAACATCAATTACATTATGCTGGTATGCAAAGGCCCACTGCTCAGGCAATTCCATCGTACCCGGGGTATGCTTCACCTAACCTGAATCAACAGTTACCATTCGTGGCAACTTTAGAGTTACCCGATTCCTCACAAACTTCCATCGGACATTCCTAAATTTAATGGAAATCCAGGTGAAGACCCATCGAATCACATGATGACTTTTCATCTGTGGTGTTCATCAAACACCCTAAATGATGATTCGATAAGGCTTCGCCTTTTCCAGAGGACGTTAACGGGTCCAGCGGCAAAATGGTATATTGGATTACCTAGAGCCTCGTTCGACAATTTCAGCTCCCTAGCCACGACATTCTTAACCCATTTTCAATTACCGATAAGGTATGAAACGGGAACGGAAATCTTAACCAACTTCAAGCACACAACGGCCACTCATATATTCGATCATATACATGAGTGGCGTCATCGTCGTAGGATGGTAAAAACGTACGTTCCCGATCAGTTATTAGCTGAATGGTTTATCAAGTCATTACTTCCTGCTATAACGAAATATGTGGCCAAGGGGGGAGTCGTAACGGAGGAGCAAGTTATTGCTCGTGCACAATATCTAGACTTAGTCTACACTCAGTCTGGCACGCTCTACGACAAAATACCTGACGCCCCTAGACCGGAATTCTCAATTCCTCCTCCTAAATCAAATAGTGACTCTCACGCCGGCGATGGTGTGATTGGCACGACAAACACAAAATCGACAAGGGCTTCGTCTAAGAAAGCCCGTAAGACTTCAGATAAAAATGCAAAAGAAGAGATTCTTGCTTCGAAAGTAAATGTCGTATCAGCAGATAAAGGCAAAGAAACCAATCAACCAGGAAGCAAGAAGAAGCAAAACAAAGGGAAGAAGAAGAAACAGGGTGAGTCATCTCCCGGAAAAACTTCTTCAAACCCTCCTGGGAAAGGGAAACCAAAAAATCCAGGTCAAATATGTGATGAGGATCATTGGACAGGAAATTGTCCATACAAAGCTGAGCTTAAAAGATTCTTCAAAAGTTCGCAAACCTCAGCTGTGTTAACTGATCCGTTCCCAAATCTAGGTCAAAATCTGGTTGATAGTGGAAATGCTTCCCCGTCGCAAGTGCTCATGTTGTCGGTTTCAAAACAACAGAATGATGCTTTGATTTTGACAAGGAACAAAGATTAGGGGAATCCGCAGCTGTCGAACGGCAAGGATAAAGATCAACCAAGTAGTTCGACAACAACTTCGACAGAAGTTGTACCGCCCATCATTCCTGAATTAACAATAAAACCGCCAAAGGGAGTAGTACACAAGTCGACATTTAATCCTCGCGCCAGAGCGGCGCAACATTATAACATAGTGGAAGATTTGGCCCAATCACCATCCGCTATGTCGACTCTTGAAGTACTACAAAATTGCCCATCCCAAAGGCAGGCTTTGTTATCGGCTATTGGTGGGGTTGACCCTAAGGATTCCAATCTTGTATCCTTTGACCACAAAGGATACGATCCTCAGTTACCAGCTCAACTAGCTTTCCTTTTTCAAGTGAAAGCCCTCAACAAAACTGTTCACCGAACAATTATTGATGAGGGGGCATCTACATGTATTATGTCGATGAGTTGATGGAAAACTTTAGGATCTCCAACCTTGTCGCGATCTTCGACGACATTAAAAGCATTCGACGGAAGGACATATACCTTGTGCGGTATCCTTAATAACTTGAAAGTTGAACTAGGAGGAAAAACAGTAGAAATAGATGTTGAAGTCATCGATGGGAATCTTGACTACAACATCCTACTAGGAAGACCGTGGATCTATGCCATGGCAGCTGTTGTGTCGACTTATTTTATGAAGATCGCATTCCCTTTTCAAGGAGGGATTACGATCGTCGACCAACAAGACTTCCTCCCTAATGGTTCACAAGTTACAGGAAGCATTCCCATGATCCATGGAAGCAACCATTCGTTTCAAGATATCGGGGTAGGCCTACTGAAAGACCCCACATTAATGGGAACTTTCGCACTTCCACCTCCAATCTATATAGGAGAAGTAGCATTAGTAGGAGCCTGCAACATGATATCTTCCATGAAGATCTCAGAAGATGATATCGACATGGATCATGAAATGGTGTTGCCCCCAAGCCCTATAGAAATATTGTAGCAATCAATGTTTTGGGCATGGGAGGCAAACCCAAATCAACGATCATCAAGCGTTTGGGTAGATAGGTCTAGAGAATATGGTACCCCATTAGATCCTTGGTCGAAAGTGCATGGGACTGATGAAGGAATTCTACAATCAATGTTGATTGAGGGGGCACCATGGAATGATTGCCACCATCATTCCCTTCTTCCAGAATATGAAGAAGATACTCAGCATGACCTTTATCACCCTTCAGTTTTTGAATTCCTCTCAAATACTGTAAATACGGTGGATTCCGAGTGAAACTTATCCAATATTGAGGAGACTATAGCCATAAATATCTCGACTAAAACAAATGTTGTAGAGAATATTTATGTCGGCAAAGGATGTTCTCCTTCAGAACTGGAAATATATAACGCTCTTTTTTGCGAATTCAGAGATGTCTTTGCTTGGTCATATGATGAAATGCCAGGCATTGACTCGAGTATCGTTGAACATGAAATTAAGATGTATCCTGATGACAAACCAGTAAGACAATGGCTTCGGCAGGTGCACCCCAAGAAAGCCGCTGATCCTGGTGGATATTGGTGGCCACCTGCCAAGTCCACCTGGACCCCCACCATTGTCTTTCTCAGCATTTTCAATTTCCTTAATTGTAGCACAACTTACTATTTTTAGCAGTTTTTCGGGTCCTGAACTTCCGGAGCCGTTTTGAGGCCCTAAACGACGTTTTTTGGGGAATCCGGGGGCAACATGGGTGCAATGGAATGGACCGATGTTGCCCGTTCCAACAATGATAGTGCTCGGATAGATCTTTCTAATGAGCTATTGTACACGTCAAACGGAGATCATATGCCACAGTTACGACCTCGGGAAGTTGATGTACCAATTTACCCCAAACGGGGCCCACAGTTTGGCGTTTCATCTCCTAGGGTTAGGTTTTGGAATGTTGAGGGTTTTTCCATTGTTTCTCAACAATAAATAGGCATTCGAGCCTCATTGTAACACAGTTCAGAGGCATGTAGCCATCACATCTCTTCTCAGAGATAAGCTACCATCGCCCTAGCTGGTTTAATTTCCATTTCTGGTTGTAAGCATATTTCAGTGTTTTCCATTAATGAAATGAAGTATTATTTCCGCTGCATCTTTGTGTATATGGTTATCTCTGTAATTTGTTGCGTTCCTGTTTAAATCTGGATCAGTGGTATCAGAGCGGTATGCTTTTTCTCTGTTTTTCTTTGCATGTCCCCAACAAGGTCTGGATATAAGGAGTTAGGGCTTGAACTGGTTGAACCTTTGCAAGACCAGCCTCGCAAATCCCGACGGCCTCCCATGGCGGACGAGAAGAAAGACGAGGGGGCAGGAGATCCCATCAAAATCTTGCTCGAAGAAGCCCTCGAGCGACAATGGAACGCGATGATGGACAGCGTTGCCCAGATCCTTCAGCGGCTACCCAGAAGCGGCGCATCGGCTTCCAGCAGCTCCTCTGGAAATGCCACACCCTTTAAGGTACAAGTTAATTTTGAAATCCCCATATCCGAGGTTCAGATAGACACCGATGCCGTAGATAAATGGTTAAATCTGCTAGAGGGTTATTTTTCTGTTCATGAATTTTCGAGTCGGGAAAAGATTGTTTTTACTCTTCTCAAAGCAGACCCCCACGTCAAGGACTGGTGGGAAACCTACTGCGAGCAGAAGGATGAAAGTACTGGCTCACTATTTTAAGCCGCACCCACTTGGGATTCGTTCCGGGATGCCATCAAGGAGCAGTACTACCCTGTCGGAAGCTATGAGGATGAATACATAAAGTGGACCACGCTGCGGCAGGGAAGGGACCAAGACGTGCCGGAGTTCACCAATCTTTTCCATACCCTTTGCACAAAGTTGGGTATCAAGGATTCGGAGCAACATTTGATACTCAAAAACCGTGGTTGCCTGCACAAGTACATCCAGGAATAAATACAATTCCTAAACATCCCCTCGCTCGGCGCAGCATACCGATATGCCGTCAAGGTCGAGCAGAAGCTTAAACAAAAGAAGCGAGACTTTGGATCTGTGAATTCAAAGCAGGGGAAAGGTGCCCCTAAACCATAGAACAAAGGACAGAGCCAAGGTGGGACAGCCTAAGACAACTAGCCGAAACTGCAAGCAAAGAACAACTCCGCGAAGCCGAGGAAGGACACTGGAAAATGGTGCGAGTTCCATAAGAGCTCCACTCACAACACAAGTGAGTGTCGGGCCAAGCAGTCACTGGTGGCTGAGCTGAAGGTTTCAGAATCAGACGGATGTTCCGACTCTGAGTCAGAACCTGATAAGGGGTATGAAAAAGGGAAGCAGATCATTGATGCGGATCCCAGCGCCACTGTTGCTACCGCAAAGATCCAGAAAAATGAACCCGAAGATCCAGAGGAGGAGGAGCGTCTCTTCCACTCCCAGATGTGGGTAAAGGGCTCCCCGATACAGTTCATTGTTGATAGCGGGAGTCAAAAGAACCTCATTTCGGCAGAGGTCGTAAAGCGGTTGGGCTTACCGACCACAGCACATCCACAACCATACACCATTGGGTGGCTTCACCAAGGGCGAGTTCTTCGCGTGAGCCAGCAGTGTCGCCTTCCATACAACATCAAGCCCTTCACGGATGAGGTATTGTGTGACATTGCTCCCCTTGAAGTTTGTGATGTATTATTAGGACAACCATACTTGTGGAAGCGACATGCTGTGTATGAATCAAGGCCCCGTGCTGTTATCATTACAATGGGGAAAAAGTTGTTCAGGATACCAGAGGTAGCACCACCTGCCGCCATCTCTTTGATTACTGCAAAACAATGCAGTAAGATCATTTCCAAAACCAGGAAATTTGTTTTCCTGATGATACGCCCTCAAGGGAAGAAGAAGACAGTGGCCGCGGCCTCCAAACGGGGCCCCTATGCACGACAGCTACAGATGGACAAGATTGTGGAGGAGTACGAAGACATCTTCACCTCCCCGGCAGGGGTTCCTCTGCACTGTCAATTCAAGCACTCCATCGATCTGACCCCAGGTGCGCCGCTACCCAATGGAACAATTTATCGGCGCTCCGTTCTAGAGAACAATGAAATCAAGAGGCAGATTCAGGAGCTCCTGCAGAAAGGTCACATCCATCCGAGTTCATCGCCCTGTGGGAGCCCGATCGTGTTCGTACAGAAGAAGGATGGGACGTGGAGACTCTGTATTGACTATCGGGCGCTGAACAAGATCACTGTCCGTAACAGGTACCCGATCCCGCGGATTGATGACCTTCTAGACCAACTAAAGGGGGCGAAATATTTCAGCAAGATCGATCTGAAGTCAGGATATCACCAGGTACCAATCGAACCCTCAGATGTGTGGAAGACTGCCTTCAAATCCAAGGAGGGCCTCTTCGAATGGTTGGTCATGCCTTTCGGATTGACGAATGCTCCTGCAACCTTTATGAGGCTAATGGATGACATCTTGCGGCCATTCACCAACTCCTTTGTAGTAGTATACTTGGATGACATTCTGATCTTCAGCCAGAGTTGGGAAGAGCACCTCCACCACATCCGACAGGTTCTCCAAACACTGCGGCAACACAAGCTATGTGCCAATTTGGAGAAATGCACTTTTGGCATGACCGAGGTTCAGTATCTGGGATACATCATTGATGAACAGGGGGTGCATGTCGATCCAGCCAAGGTCCAAGTCATTCGGGACTAGCCCTCTCCAACCACTCTAACAGAGCTCCGCAGCTTTCTAGGTCTTGCCAACTTCTACCGCAGGTTTGTGCTGGGGTTTTCTCATATTTCTTGGCCCTTGAGTCAAGTCACCAAGGGAGGGGTGAAAGAAAAATTCTTTTGGTCTGAATCTCAACAGAAGGCATTCAGGGAGTTGAAGGATCGCCTCTGCATGGCACCAGTGCTCGCGTTACCAGATTTACAACAACTATTTAAGGTCGAGACAGATGCCTCTGACTATGCTATTGGGGCAGTCCTTACTCAACATGGACATCTAGTGGCATATCACAGTGAAACGCTTTCAGGCACAGTCCGGAAGTACCCCACTTATGATAAAGAGATGTATTCCATTGTACAGGCCTACCGACAATGGAAGCATTACATTTTGGGGAAGGAAACGGTCATCCACACAGACCACCGACCCCTGCAGTTCATACAGACCCAAGGTAAATTGCAGAATGATCGCCATCAGAAGTGGTCTACATACCTGCAACAGTTTCACTTGAATATCAAGTATAAAAAGGGCAGCACCAATAATGTTGCAGATTGCCTCAGTAGACCACCGATCATGGCGCTAACCACCGTGCTCAACTCTTGTGGGAACGAGGCTTCTGATTGGCCACTTCTCTACAAAAGCGACCCAGAATTCGGCCACACATACCAGACACTCTTGGAGGGTCGGCATGTTGCAGATTTTCACCTCTAGGATGCCCTATTATGCCACCTTGGTCACCTTTGTGTTCCTTGAAGCGAGCGTGCCAAGATGATTTGGGAAGAACACTACAGTCGGGCTGCTGGACATTTCGGGGTCGAGAAAACAGTGGCAGTACTGCAAAATTATTTCTATTGGCCGAATCTTCGATAGGATGTTGGGAAGTACATCCGATCATGTACTACCTGTGCCATTTCCAAACCGACCATTAAGAAGCAAGGCCTCTATACCCCGTTGCCTACCCCTAGTCGACCTTGGGAATACATCTCCATGGATTACATGTCAGGCCTTCCTTCCACTAAGCATGGAAATGACTGTGTTTTTTTGGTCGTCGACAGGTTCTCGAAGATGGCCATTATGGTGGCCTGCAAGAAGAATATCACAGCAGAAGCCACTGCTAAACTCTTCTTTGAACGAGTGTGGGTGCACTTTGGGATCCCACAGTCTATCATCTCAGATCGGGATAGTCGGTTTCTCAGCACATTTTGGTCCAGTCTCTGGTCAATGCTGGACACCAAACTCACGAAGTCCACAGCCTTCCATCCTCAAACTGATGGCCAGACAGAGGTTGTCAATAGGATGATTATGCACATTCTGCGCATGTATAACTCAAAGCATCCACACACATGGGATGAGAGCCTCCCCTATGTTCAGCACAGCTACAACCGAGCTATTCACAACTCCACCGGCCATAACCCTTTTCAGGTGGGTTTGGGATTCCAGCCATTATGCCCCATTGATGTGGCCATGCCACTTGTAGCTACTCACATGAATTCAGCTCATGTCCAATCCGAAACAGATAAGGCCACCAGCTTCATTGAGCGCATCCAACATATTCGCCAGCAGGTCCATGACATTATTGAGAAATCAAATGCCAAGTACAAGCAGCGACATGATCAACATAGGGTGCCACACAAGTTTTAGGTGGGCGACAAAGTCTGGTTGCATTTGCAAAAGGAACGCCTTGCTGGAGCCTATCGGAAATTGAGACCACTCCGATATGGTCCTTACACCATTACTAAGGCTATGGGAGACAATGCATTTGAGCTCAACATTCCCCCATTCCTTGGCCTGCACCCAGTGTTCAATGTGGACCGCCTTCGGCCATACTTTCCACCATTGCTAGACACATGCGACATTGTAGAACAGCTCCAACCCACAGAATTAAATCCAGATTGCATGGAACAAGCTACAACTGATCGAATCATGGACACATAGATCAAGAACATTGGCCAACAGAATATCCAACTGTATCGAGTTGTCAAAGCAGGCCAACTCCTTCAGCAGGGCAAGTGGCTCACCAGGGAACAAGTTCAGCAGAAGTTTCCTCATCTCATGGAGGAGCTCAACGCAATGGGGACCATTGCTTCCTAAGGGGGGAGGAATGATCCTGGTGGATATTGGTGGCCACCTACCAAGTCCACCTGGACCCCCACCATTGTCTTTCTCAGCATTTTCAGTTTCCTTAATTGTAGCACAACTTACTATTTTTAGCAGTTTTTCGGGTCCTGAACTTCCGGAGCCGTTTTGAGGCCCTAAACGATGTTTTTTGGGGAATCCGGGGGCAACATGGGTCCAATGGAATGGACCCATGTTGCCCGTTCCAACAATGATAGTGCTCGAATAGATCTTTCTAATGAGCTATTGTACGCGTCAAACGGAGATCATATGCCAAAGTTACGACCCCGGGAAGTTGATGTACCAATTTTCCCCAAACGGGGCCCACAGTTTGGCGTTTCATCTCCTAGGGTTAGGTTTTGGAATGTTAAGGGTTTTTCCATTGTTTCTCAACAATAAATAGGCCTTTGAGCCTCATGTAACACAGTTCAGAGGCATGTAGCCATCACATCTCTTCTCAGAGATAAGCTACCATCGCCCTAGCTGGTTTATTTTCCATTTCTGGTTGTAAGCATATTTCAGTATTTTCCATTAATGAAATGAAGTATTATTTCCGCTGCATCTTTGTGTATATGGTTATCTCTGTAATTTGTTGCGTTCCTGTTTAAATCCGGATCAGTCGCTGCCATTAAAGCAGAAGTTGAAAAACTCCTCCATGCTGGTTTCATCTACCCGGTTCCTCTAACCGATTGGGTATCGAATATTGTCCCTGTTATGAAGAAAGAAGGGACAATTAGAGTGTTTGTCGATTATAGGGATGTAAACCAAGCTTGTCCGAAGGAGAACTACCCTACACCCTTCATCGACCAGATAATTGATGAATGCGCCGGATGTGAAATCTTTTCATTCATGGATGGATTTTTCAGGTATAATCAAATAAATATCCGCCCACAGGACCAGTCAAAGACTGCATTCATTTGTCCGTGGGGCAAATTCGCTTATCGAAAATTACCCTTTGTTTTAAAGAACGCAGGGGCGACGTTTCAGAGGGCAATGAATTATGCCTTCCATGACATCAAGAACATCGTTCAACCATATCTCGACGACCTTCCGGCTCATTCGCGAAAGCGGACTGATCATCCACAACATTTAAGAGCGATATTTCTACGTTGCCGACACTACAAGATAAGACTCAATCCACACAAATGTGTGTTTTGCGTCGGTTCTGGTCGTTTACTTGGCTTTGTAGTCTCTAAGGATGGGATTCGTCTCGACCCTTGCAAGGTTCAAGCAATCATTAATTTGCCTCCACCTTCAAATTTTCTTAAGATTCAGAAACTCCAAGGGAAAGCAAACTTTCTGAGGAGGTTCATTCCAAATTACGTAGAACTTGCTAAAGGTTATACTCGTCTTTTGAAAAAGGATGTACCTTTTGCCTGGGATCAGGTGGCGCAAGCTTCCTTTGATGCTTTGAAAGATTCTCTAGTAAAAGCATCATTAATGTATGCCCCGGACTATCAAAGAGATTTTAACTTGTATCTGGCTGCAGCGGATACGACCATTGCGATGGTTTTAGTTCAAGAAGTCGATGGAACTGAACATCCTATATATTATTTAAGTAAAAACTTGAGTGATACAGAAAGCAAATATTCTTACGTTGAAAAGCTAGCGCTTGCAGCTGTTCAAGCGATTCAAAGATTTCGACATTACGTCCTCTTTCGGAAAACTACCATTTTACCAGATTGCAACCCCATGACTTATATATTGTCGCGACAGTTGCTGGGGGGCAAATATTCAAAATGGATAGCGATCCTTCAAGAGTTTGATTTGGAATTTGTAAAATCCAAATCAAAGAAAGCTTTAGTCTTTGCAGAATTATTGTGCGATCTCCCATTGTCGTCCAACGATGAAACATCCGAAGAATCAATCGTGGACGAAAGTTTGTTTCTGATATCTACAAGCAATGAGTGGTATGGAGATATAATAATTTATCTCCACACCCAAAAATTCAGGCCTGACACCTCTCACTCAGAACAAAAATGTATACGATACCAAGCAAAAGACTACATGATCGTCGGTGATACGCTTTACCGTCGTGGTATCGATACAGTTCTGAGGAGGTGCTTCACCCATGAAGAGGCCGAAAAAGCCCTGAATGAGTGTCATTCAGGTGCGTGTGGGGGGCATCAATCTGAATATGCTACAACACAGAAAATCTTATAAGAAGGATACTTCTGGCCAACCATGTTCAAAGATTGCATAACCGCAGTCAGAAGTTGCCATGCTTGTCAAATTTTTGATAGCAAAACCAGAAGACCACCCGCACCTTTACAACCAATAGTTGCTGTTGGGCCTTTTGCCAAATGGGGCATCGATTTCATGACATTTAACCCCACCTCGACCGGGGGGCATGGGTATATTATAGTCGTCGTTGACTATTTTACCAAATGGGCTGAGGCGATGCCTACATTAGATAACACTGGTGAAACAACTGCCCTTTTCTTTTTCAATCATGTAGTCGCCAGGTTCGGCGTACCATAGGCTATAGTTACAGATCATGGATCGCATTTTCGCAATCACATGATGGTTGAATTAGCTGCCAAACTAGGGCTATCTCGCGACAGATCTACCCCGTATTATCCGTAAGCCAACGGACAAGTTGAAGCAATCAACAAGGTCCTGAAGCGTATGTTGCAAAGGATGATCGGGGCTCACAAAAGAAGGTGGCACCTAATCCTGTACTCAGCCTTGTGGGCTTACCGAACATCGGTAAGGAATGCGACCGGGTTCACACCTTTCCAACTGGTGTATGGCCTGGAAGCAGTCTTGCCAATCCAGTGTGAAATCTTGTCTCTTAAACTCGCAATTGATCTCCTCCCCGGAACTTCGGAAGAAGAGGCTCGTTTCTTGGAATTAATCCAATTGGATGAAACTCGTCGTGGCGCCGCTTTGGCTAACGAAGCCCATAAGAAATGAGTCAAGGCGCAATTCGACAAAAATGTCAAACCCCGTGTCTTCTCAGAAGGTGACTTGGTCTTGCTTTATGACCAAGAATCCGATAAATTGGGAGCAGGTAAATTTAATTCTTTATGGATGGGCCCCTATATTGTTAAACGAGTGTTAGCAAAAGGAGCCTACGAGTTAATGGATTATGATGGAATTCCATTGGCGCAACCCCATAATGGGTTGTACCTCAAGCGTTACTATGCTTAAATAGTAACCTGTATGCTTTTGTTGTATTTTGTTTTCGCTAAATTGTTTGTTTTGGTCGCGTAATCCACCTTTTTACATTTATTGCAGATGTCAAACCTTCTGGAGACATGTGTTGGATATGCCGACGGAGCGAGTCGTAGTTCGCGGAACCTGTCCTCCGCAGCCTGGGCCATTTTTGATCCAAGCGGCGAGTTAGTAAGTTTCAGAGGTGTATGTATCGGGCAATCAACGAATAACATCGCTGAGTATAGCGCGTTGATAGAGCTACTCTCTGATGCCATCACCCATGGTATACGCCGACTAATCGTCAGGCTGGACTCACAACTCGTAATACTACAACTCAATGGTATATATTCCGTTCGCAACCCAGCTATTTATCGCATGTTCCTAAGGGTTAAGATTTTGGAAAGACAATTTGATTTAATTCAATACCAACATATTTCCAGAAACTTAAACACATTAACCGACTCATTAGCAAACTATGTGTTAGATAGACATTTGCGACATTTATAAAAAGAGACACATCATCAATGTTGTACATATGGATCATATAACTCAACCAGAATAAACCCCGAAAATCAAAATATATATATAAGCTGTTTATAGTTTATACATAATGTTCTGTAACCAAGACAAAAATCGGTCGCATGACCCAAAAACTCAAAAATGCTAGGGGGCACCCTAGCCTAGTGATGCTCATGATAGCACGTCACGGCCTGTGCAATCATGTGCAAGAGACGAGTCCATCGTCTAGGCACACCAGTAGTATGCCGCTGCAACTATAAAGGTAACTCGTCGATCCGTACATCCGGAATGCCAAGAGTAAGGCTCTCAACCTGCTCCTGCACAGCTGTAAGGGTCTCGGCCACGTCAAGGTCGCGGAGAATAACCCTCCCAGTAGTCTCCCCTGCTGGGGCAGCGACTGACACTCTCGGGCGAACTGCTGAACGAACAAGACCAACATCTGCATGAACACATGAGTTTGATTAAAGTATTGATAGAATAAAGCACAAGGACATTATAAATAAGAACAGTAAACAGTAATATGGTCGAAGATTTTACCAATAGCGCCCCACTGTTCACCATCCGGCAGTACCAAGTCCGGATCACCTCGGAAATCCATACCAACATATGGATACTCGGAATAGACCATCTCCTGACGCTCGAACCACCTCAAGAAGGTATCAGTGAAAGAAATCTGAGATTGACCAGCATGCCTAGACATGTGATCAACCCATCTCTGCATGCGTGGCTCGGTAGGAGAAGGCAAGTCGAGTGCGATATACTGAGGCTGTATCAGTGGTATTTTCTCCAAGGCAAAGGCAGTCAGAATAGAACCAAATCCAAAGTTCTTCAGCTTCCCGTCCTTTACCTTGTTCAACTGACTTTTCATCTGAAGAAGTACTTTATCACACCAGTTGAATATTTTCGGTTGGAGGCATTCCAAGGTGTGCTGCACATAGGATCTGTTGGCAACATGAAGAGATGCGCTACCGGCCATCCTACCAATAGTATACAGAATGGACCTGGGAGACCCGTCAGTAATCTCATGGATAACAACCTTGCCGTCTCTACTCGGCTGGGATCCTTCCCTGCAATACTGGCGGACATAATCTCTCACGGAGTCATTCCCTCGGGCCGAACTTGACAAAGAAATGGGGGCACCCCGCCTCGACAAACCAGTCAAGAAGTAAATGTCTACCACGGTCAAAGGGATGGATTTTCTCCTGATCTGAAATACTTGGTTGATAGGATCCCAAGCATCAAGCATATACTGCAGTAAGGAGATCTGTGCTCTCATACTAGAGATACGAAAGAACTTCAGCAGGCCACAGTTCCGCAGCGCGTTCATCGTGACAGGGTCATGGAGGGCAATCATGTCCTCTTCTTCATGTTCTCGTTCTCGCCATGTAAGGGCCATTTTGCTCAAAAGTCCCTGCAAAACAAACAAGAGAAAGAGTAAGATCCTGGATTTGATGAGAAACTGGCAAAATTTTCATCAAAAACTATGCAACAGAATTGTTTTTCTATGCTCAACGCAACTGGCTAGTGTTCCACCTGCGTTGAAGGTCAAACTACCTTCATGCTGCTTGACATTCAACGCAGGTTTCGAGTGAACTGCCTGCTAGGGTTTAGCTCCTACTTGGTCCAAACGATGCCGAAAATCGTCCGCAGAATCTCCCGGAATCAGCTGATGAAAATCAAGGGGGAAGAGGCACCTCCAAAGCTCCAACAAACCAAGTTCAAATGAAATGGTAAAATGAGAGGTAAAAACACCTTTTAATTGCTTTTTACGTAGTTCAAAGCGAAATATTAGGGTTCTAATCTCATTTTCAAGCAAATTTTATTCATTTCTAACTAGTTTGATGCAGCAATTGAGGATACAGTACTATCTTTGAAAAGGGCAAAGCTAGTTATGGTAAAAATAAAAAATTTGACCATATAATAATCGAGCAGTTTTAGCACATAGTTCATGCTCGTTAAAAAATAAACGCAAGATCCGAGTAGTTTTAGCGCATAGTTCATGCTCGTTAAAAAATAAACATAAGATCGAGCAAATGTTTCCACCCGCGTTTAAGCTCGTTAAAAAATGAACTATCCTGGTAAATAACCACTGTGAATGTAACCTTATCAGCCATTAAAGCCTTGGTCGTGTTTGCACCGTCACCTCCACTTTTCATTTGGCCGATCGTTCACCTCCATATGATTGTTTACCCATTTTGAGGAACAGCTGCGAAGAGTGATTTCACCTAGCCATCCTTGTGACACTGCCGTGATTGGAAAATTCCAACCTGTACCTGGAATCAGCTGCTAACCCTATTTATCACTCATTCCTAAAAAGACGAGTCTTCTTTAAGCTCTTTTCAACTGACTTGTAAAATATGAAAAGATTGTCGAGTCCTTGGCCTTCCAGCTCGTTAAAGGGACAGGAGGAGCTATCCCTCCTCTAGATTTTAATATTTTTGGACCTGAGGGATTATTGCACAAAAAGATCGAGTGCTTGTTTTATTCGGCTCGTTAAAACTATCGAAAACTCATCCCTTCTGTATTGTTTTATAATTTTTCAGACTTAAGGGATTAGATGACGAAAAAGGACTTTTGGAGTTAACTTTATGTACCTTTTCAAACTCTCTAAAAATGAAAAGGACCGAGTTATCCTTGTCGTTAGACTCGTTAAAATCATTAAATAGCGACAAACTTGTCTTTAGACGAGAACGAGTTTCACTATCGCTAGGCTCGTTAAAACATAGCGATGGGCTTGCCCGAAGGGCAGGTTATAGAACAAGCATATGTTATCCTCCTCAAGCTTGACAAAAATAAAGAGGTACTGGTCAGCAATGACTAGGGAAAAATTGGGAGAAAGTAAAGAAAACTTTGATGGTAGCAAGTCGCTCTTGAACATGACACTTTTCCTCCGTACCACAATCGGGTTGGGTTGTTTCATTCACCGGTCACATCACCATGGTCTCGCCATACCATCCATATTTGGGGTAATGCTACCGATCCATCGCATCAGTGTCGCCATATGTTCAAGAGAAGTCGTTCAGAAAAGTCAACCGTGTCCCATCCACTGCCATACATTATCCTTCATCCTTTCATGACCACCACCCTGAATCATATGTCACAGATTGTTTTCACCTCCATCAAAATCATTAGCTCCGTTCCGTGTCACTGATGTGGGATTCATTAAGGCCCTCCTTTGACGGATCGCTTCTTGTCGACATCATCTCATTATCCAAGAAGTTGATCTAGGAACAACCCCTTCAGTACTTGGAAGCTTGCATGCCTCAATGGCAAGTTTCTCACTTCCGGCAACAGGTATACATCCAATGACCTTCGACCGAAAGATTTTGCGTGGTGTTCGACGCCAAGTCCTTTATTCACACCACGTGAATTGTACTGCAGTACCTTGAGGGTCATTATCATTATTGGTGATTCCTCTCGCGCTTGTTAACGGTTTACATCATTGACCGGTAATGAAGCGATGTATTTCCATGTTGGACTTCAGAACATTTCTCACATGGATCGAATTGTACTTAGAGTGAAGACCGAACGAGTTTGAAGACCCCGGATCTAGTTTCATCCATCCGGGCTGCGATATATATTCAGGAAAAAATAAAGACATTGACATGTACATCATTGCAGCAGATAATCATCCTACCCCAAAGGATGATAATTTCATCAAAATTATCAGTCTACCATTAGACGATTGTCTGTTCTATGTACAGAAAAATGAATTTATAAAGCTGAGCATGGGAATGCCCGCCTCAGCTAGATCATGAAAGCAATATGAAAAATAATGTATTGTATTGTATCTTATTACAGGTCTCCTCCCAGCATTGGATGAACTTTGGATCCCCCTGATAAAGCATTTCACCCGATAAACAACCTCATACTTTAGGGGGCAACTATTATAGACATTTTTGTGCCTTACAACATTGAGCATGAAATGTCCATAATCTAAGGGATCCAAAGTCCCTAAACATGTTGTTCCTACCCCTAGAGGAACAAGGCTAACAAACCACAAAAATTCATAGAAGTTCTCCACCAGAAACTGCTCAAAAAAAAGTCAATCCAGGATCATTTCAGTGGCTACACTAGCTGTTTGCGCTGAATGTCAAAGCCAACACTGGCTACCTGTGCTGAATGTCAAAGGAAACACTGGCTACCTGCGCTGAGCGAGAGTGGACATGTGGCAAGTTCATTTCTCAAGGTGTAAGAACCCAGGAAGCTTCCAAAATGACACTTGCCTCAGGGAATTCGACTGGTGATGAGTAAGAGGTTCCAAGTCTCCAAGTGGAAGCAAGAACCTCCAAGTGGAATCAAGAACTGAAAAAGGGAGAGGACACTAGTCAGATCTCAAGCTGACTCATCCTCTCTCCAAACATCTATATATGGATCTCTCCTCCATGAGATCTAAAGGCTGGAATTTTGTTATTGCAAAGAATTGCTGTTGGTTTGAGATTGGAATCATTGGGTGCTTGATGCTTTGAAGGGGGTGAAGATAGGAATTCCATTTGCTAGGAAGGAGATGCTGGATTGGAACCCTCTGGGTTGTATCTCTTCCTGAACCTTGTTATTCATCAATAAATCTATCTTGGTTTCTCCTATATGCTGATGTATTTTTGATGTATGAATGCATTAGTATGTTTAGTTTATTTCTAATCCTGAACTAGTTATGAATATGAATCCATGTCTTGTGTAGTGTTCTCTTCTTGTGATCTTGCAGAAACCTCTTGAAGCTGGGCGAGCGAGAAGGCAAGTAGCTGGGAACTCTCCAAGAGAAGAGAAGCCAGATCGAGGGACAAACGGAAGACACCGGTTAGTCCACACATCTCTCTCTTCATTCTTAATTCATAAAGGAAGAATACTAGAATAGCTGTCTCTGTTTGTTGCTAAGGCACTGTCACACCTTAGGTGGATAGGATCGTCCTGCATAGGCATTTTTCCCCACAACAATATGCAGCGGAAATAATACCTCAATTCATTACTGTAAAATACTGAAATATGCTTACAAACAGAAATGGAAATAAACCAGCTAGGGCGATGGTAGCTTATCTTTGAGAAGAGATGTGGTGGCTACATGCCTCTGAACTGTCTTACAATGAGGGTCGAAGGCCTATTTATTTTTGAGAAACAATGGAAAACCCTTCACATTCCAAAACCTAACCCTAGAAGATGAAACGCCAAATTGTGGGCCCCGTTTTTGGGTAAGTTGGTACATCAACTTCCCGGGGTCGCGAATTGGTCGTACTATCTCCGTTTGACGTGCATGATAGCCTGTTGGAAAGATCTCTTCGAGGACTACGACGGAAAAGACGATTTTTATCAGAAAAATTGTTGGCGGTTTAGGGCCTCAAAACGGCTTCGGAAGTTTAGGACCCGAAAAACTGCTAAAAATAGTAAACGGTCTATAATTAAGGAAACTGAAAAAAACTGTAAGAAGCACTAGAGGGGATCCAAGTGGAATTAGCGGATGGCCACCAATATCCACCTGGATCATTCCTCCCCCCTTAGGAAGCAATGGTCCCCATTGCATTGAGTTCCTCCATGAGATGAGGGAACTTCTGCTGCACTTGGTCCTTGGTGAAGGAGTTGTCCTGCTTTGACAACTCGATACAGTTGGATATTCTTCTGGCGAGTGTGCTTGATCTGTGTGTCCATGATTCAATCAGTTGCAGCTTGTTCCATGCAAGCTGGATTTAACTCTATGGGTGTGAGTTGTTCTACAATGTCGGACGTGTCTAGTAATGGTGGAAAGTATGGCCGAAGGCGGTCGACATTGAACACCGGGTACAGGCCAAGGAATGGGGGAATGCTGAGCTCAAATATATTGTCTCCCACAGCTTTGGTAATGGTGTAAGGGCCATATCGGAGTGGTCTGAGTTTCCGATAGGCTCCGGTAAGGCGTTCCTTTTGCAAATGCAACCAGACTTTGTCGCCCACTCGAAACTTGTGTAGTACCCGATGTTGATCATGTCGCTGCTTGTACTTGGCATTTGATTTCTCCAGAATGTCATGGACCTGCTGGCGAATATGTTGGATGTGCTCAATGAAGTTGTTTGCCTTATCTGTTTTAGACTAGACATGAGCAGAATCCGCGTGAGTAGCTGCAAATGGCATGGCCACATCGATGGGACATAGTGGCTGGAATCCCAATCCCACCTAAAAAGGGTTGTGGCCAGTCGAGCTGTGGAGAGCCCGGTTGTAGTTGTGCTGAACATAGGGGAGGCTCTCGTCCCATGTGCGTGGATGCTTTGAGTTGTACATGCGTAGAATGTGTACGATCATCCTGTTGACGACCTCAGTCTGGCCATCAGTTTGAGGATGGAAGGCTGTGGACTTAGTGAGTTTGGTGTCCAGCATCGACCAGAGGCTAGACCAAAATGTACTGAGGAACCTGCTGTCCTGATCCGAAATGATAGACTGTGGGATCCCAAAGTGTACCCATACTCGTTCAAAGAAGAGTTTAGCAGTGGCTTCTGCTGTGATATTCTTCTTGCAGGCCGCCATAATGGCCATCTTCGAGAACTTGTCGACGACCACAAAAACACAGTCATTTCCATGCCTAGTGGAAGGGAGGCCTCACATGTAATCCATGGAGATGGATTCCCAAGGTCGACTAGGGGTAGGTAGCGGGGTATAGAGGCCTTGCTTCTTGATGGTTGGTTTGGCAATGGCGCAAGCAGTGCATGATCTGATGTACTTCCCGACATCCTGTCGAAGATTCGGCCAATAGAAATATTTCTGCAGTACACCCACCGTTTTTTCAACCCCAAAATGCCCAACGGCCCGACTGTAGTGTGCTTCCCAGATGATCTTGGCACGCTCGCTTGAAGGAACACAAAGGTGACCCAGGTGGCATAACAGGTCGTCTTGGAGGTGAAAATCTGGAACATGTTGACACTCCAAGAGTGTCTGGTATGTGTGGCCGAATTCCGGGTCGCTTTTGTAGAGCAGTGGCCAATCAGAAGTCTCGTGCCCACAAGAGTTGAGCACGGTGGTTAATGCCATGATCGGTGGTCGACTGAGGAAATCTGCGACATTATTGGTGCTGCCCTTCTTATACTTGATATTCAAATGGAACTGTTGCAGGTATGTGGACCACTTCTGATGGCGATCATTCTGCAATTTCCCTTGGGTCTGTATGAACTGCAGGGGTCGGTGGTCTGTGTGGATGACTGTTTCCTTCCCCAAAATGTAATGCTTCAATTGTCGACAGGCCTGCACAATGGAATACATCTCTTTGTCATAAGTGGGATACTTCTGGACTGTGTTTGAAAGTGTCTCACTGTGATATGCCACTGGATGCCCGTGTTGAGTAAGGACTGCCCCAATAACATAGTCAGAGGCATCTGTATCGACCTCAAATGGTTGTTGCAAGTCTGGTAATGTAAGAATTGGTGCTGTACAAAGTCGATATTTCAACTCTGTGAATGCCTTCTGTTGAGATTCAGACCAATTTTTTTTTGCTTTCGCTCCTCCCTTGGTGACCTGACTCAAGGGCCAAGTGATATGAGAAAATCCCAACATGAACCTACGGTAGAAGTTGGCAAGGCCTAGAAAGCTGCGAAGATCTGTCAGAGTTGTTGGAGATGGCCAATCCCGAATGACTTGGATCTTGGCTGGATCCACATGCACCCCCTTTTCATCAATAATGTATCCCAGATACTGAACCTGGGTCATGCCAAAAGTGCATTTCTCCAAATTGGCACATAACTTGTGTTGTCGCAGTGTTTGGAGAACCCGTTGGATGTGGTGGAGGTGCTCTTCCCAAGTCTTGCTAAAGATCAAGATGTCATCCAAGTATACCACTACAAATGAGTTGGTGAATGGCCGCAATATGTCGTCCATTAGCCTCATGAAGGTTGCAGGAGAATTTGTCAATCCGAAAGGCATAACCAACCATTCGAAAAGGCCCTCCTTGGCTTTGAAGGCAGTCTTCCACACATCGGAGGGTTCGATTGGTACCTGGTGATATCCTGACTTCAAATCGATCTTGTTGAAATATTTTCCCCCTTTAGTTGGTCCAGGAGGTCATCAATCCGTGGGATTGGGTATCTATTACGGACAGTGATCTTGTTCAGCGCCCGATAGTCAATACAGAGTCTCCAAGTCCCATCCTTCTTTTGTACCATCACGATTGGGCTCCCACAGGGCGATGAACTAGGGCGGATGTGACCTTTTTGCAGCAGCTCCTGAATCTGCCTCTTGATTTCATCGTTCTCCAGAACAGAGCGCCGATGGATTGGTCCATTGGGCAGCGGCGAACCTGGGGTTAGATCAATGGAGTGCTTGACCTGACAGTGCAGAGGAACCCCTACGGGGGAGGTGAAGATGTCCTCATACTCCTCCATGGCCTTGTCCATCTGTAGTTGTCGTGCGGAGGGGCCCTGTCTGGAGGTCGTGGCCACCATCTTCTTCTTTTCTTGAGGGCATATCATCAGGAAAACAAACTTCCTGGTTTTGGAAATGAGCTTATTGCATTGTTTTGCAGTAACCAAAGAGATGGCGGTAGGCGGTGCTACCTCTGGTATCCTGTACAACTTATTTCCCAAAGTGACAATAACAGCACGGGGCCTTGACTCATACATAGCATGTCGCTTCCACAAGTATGGTTGCCCTAATAACACATCACAAACTTCAAGGGGTGCAATGTCACACAATACCTCATCCGTGAAGGGCTTGATGTTGTATGGGAGGCGACACTGTTCGCTCACGCGAAGATACCGTCCTTGGTGCAGCCACCCAATGGTGTATGGTTGTGGATGTGTTGTGGTCGGTAAGCCCAGCCGTTTCACGACCTCTGCCGAAATGAGGTTCTTTTGGCTCACGCTGTCGACAATGAACTGTAGCGGGGAGCCCTTTACCCACATTTGGGAGTGGAAGAGACGCTCCTCCTCCTCTGGATCTTCAAGTTCCTCCTTCTGGATCTTCGTGGTGGCAACAGTGGCGTTGGGCTCCGCATCGATAATCTGCTTCCCTTTGTCATTCCCCTTATCGATTTCTGACTCAGAGTCAGAACATGCATCTGATTCTGAAACCTTTAGCTCGGCCACGAGTGACTGCTTGGCCCGACATTCACTTGTGTTGTGAGTGGAGCTCTTATGGAACTCACACCACTTTCCGGTGTCCTTTTTCGGCTTCGCGGCGTTGTTCTTTGCTTGCAGCTTTGGCGGGTTGTCTTCAGCCACCCCGCCTTGACTTTGTCCTTTGTTCTACGGTTTGGGGGCACCTTTCCCTTGTTTCAGATTCACAGACCCAAAGTCTCGCTTCTTCTGTTTAAACTTTTGCTCGACCTTGACGGCATATCGGTATGCCATGCCGAGCGAGGAGATGTTCAGGAATTCTATTTCTTCTTGGATGTACTTGTGTAGGGAGCCACGATATTTTAGTACCAAATGCTGCTCTGTATCCTTGATACCCAACTTTGTGCGAAGGGTATGGAAAGTATTGCTAAACTCTGGTACGTCTTGGTCCCTTCCCTGCCGTAGCGTGGTCCACTTTATGTATTGATCCTCATAGCTTCCAACAGGGTAGTACTGCTCCTTGATGGCATCTCGGAATGAATCCCAAGTCGGTGTGACTGAAAATAGTGAGCCTGTACTTTCATCTTTTTGTTCGCAATAGGTTTCCCACCAATCCTTGACGTGGGGGGCTGCTTTGAGAAGAGAAAAAATAATCTTTTCCCGACTGGAAAAATCATGAACAGAAAAAAAACCCTCTAGCACATTTAACCATTTATCGACGGCATTTGCGTCTATCTGACCCTCGAATATGGGGATTTCAAAATTAACTTGTACCTTAAATGGTGTGGCGTTTCTAGAGTTGCTGTTGGAAGCCGATGCGTCGCCCCTGGGTAGCCGCTGAAGGATTTGGGCAAAGTTTTCCATCATCGCGTTCCTTTGTCGCTCGAGGGCTTCTTCGAGCAAGATTTTGATAGGATCTCCTGCCCCCTCGTCTTTCTTTTCATCCGCCATGGGAGGCCGTCGGGATTTGCGAGGCTGGTCTTGCAAAGGTTCGACTAGTTCAAGCCCTAACTCCTTATATCCCGACCTCGTTGGGGACATGCAAAGAAAAACAGAGAAGAAAAGCAGACCGCTCTGATACCACTGATCCGGATTTAAACAGGAACGCAATAAAACACAGAGATAACCATAAAGACAGATATGCAGCGGAAATAATACCTCAATTCATTACTGTAAAATACTGAAATATGCTTACAAACAGAAATGGAAATAAACCAGCTAGGGCGATGGTAGCTTATCTCTGAGAAGAGATGTGGTGGCTACATGCCTCTGAACTGTCTTACAATGAGGCTCGAAGGCCTATTTATTGTTGAGAAACAATGGAAAACCCTTCACATTCCAAAACCTAACCCTAGAAGATGAAACGCCAAATTGTGGGCCCCGTTTTTGGGTAAGTTGGTACATCAACTTCCCGGGGTCGCGAATTGGTCGTACTATCTCCGTTTGACGTGCATGATAGCCTGTTGGAAAGATCTCTCCGAGGACTATGACAGAAAAGACGATTTTTATCAGAAAAATCGTTGGCGGTTTAGGGCCTCAAAACGGCTCCGGAAGTTTAGGACCCGAAAAACTGCTAAAAATAGTAAACGGTGCTATAATTAAGGAAACTGAAAAAAACTGTAAGAAGCACTAGAGGGGATCCAAGTGGAATTAGCGGGTGGCCACCAATATCCACCTGCATCAATTATTGAACCCTTTCGTTTGAGATTTATGAATTGGCTAAAAAAGGTGTTTCTTTTTGTATCCTCATAATGTGCTATCATTTCTTGCGTAAAAATTGTCCAAGTGACAATTTTTTTATGAGAGAAAATCCATCGATACCATACAAACTGGTTTGGTTCCAAATATAAAGTTGCAATGCGTACCTTTTGTGTGTTTTTCACATTATGGAGATCGAAATATTGCTCCATATATAATATCCATGTTACGAGATCCTTGCCATCAAACTTCCTTATATCGATCTTTGGAACATGGTGGGTCTTCAATCCAACATTATAGTCTATGAAATCATGATTAACATTTCTTTTGTTCTCATCATGAGTTTCCTTTACTACCCTTTCACCATTAGTAAACATTTCTTGTAGCAACTTTGTCAAATCTATCTTCAAATATTCCATGTTGCCTTTAAGTTTTTCTTCTATACAATCCATCTTACCATCCACGCCATTCATCTTAGCTTCCATGCCATCCATCTCAACTTCCATGCCATTCATCTTAGCTTCCACACCTTTCTTTAAACCATCCATCTTATCTTCTGTTACCTTTTGTGAGAGTAAAATTTGTTGCACTTGGTCTTGTAATTTTGATATATCATGGTGCATTTCTTCTTCTTCTTCATGAGTCATGCTAGATATTTCTAGTTGATTACTGGGTGTTTCCATTTTCTTTCTTCAAGGCATCAATTAATGATAATCATTCTTTACTATGTCCTTTTAATCACTTCAAACTATTTTTTCAACCTAGATTTATGCAAAATTTTAAAAAATACTACACACTTTTTTCGCTTTGTAGGAGCTCAATATTGAATCTGTTGTATCTTTGTAATTGCAGATCTCCAACATTTGAAATTTCACCTTGAGTATCCCTCTAAGTCCTTTTTCCAATTCTGCCAGTCTGATTGATATTGGATTCTTCAAGAAATAGTTATGTCCAATCTCCCAAGATGCCCTGATTAGATATTTTTTCAGTAGAGTGAAATTGTACGAAGTGCCATGTGTCAGTGTTTTGACCTTTGGATCTTAAAATAATACACAGAAAACTAAATTCCATCCTCTTTTTATAACTTCTTATGAAATTTCAATTTGATGCTCAGAGAGAAAGTTATGACGATTTTCCCAAGGTCACTTGTTTGGGATGTAATTCGGGAGCCTGCAAAATCCCTAACTTCCTTGGATCATATCTCCATAAATATAGTGGGAAATATTTGAAATTCTAACCTAAGGTTCATAGATATTTCGGCTCAAATGGGTTTTAATTTCAGCTTCTTAAACATCATAGAAAGAAAGTCATAGAAAAAATTCCTCGATGACCTATTTGGAGCAGCGAAACCCTAGAATCCAAACCTCTGATACCAAATGTTATACAACCAACTCACAAAATAGAAGAAAAGATAGATAAACGACTTCAAAATAAACCTCTTCAAGGGGGGAACCTCCTTTACATTACACAAATAAATAATTCTTGGATGATGCAAAATACAAAACCTCCTTTCTATATATAGGAGTTTAAGGGGTCACAATATAATCAAAGCCGACATAACAATAATAATATAAGGGCACAACAATAACAACAGTGGGATTTTATGGGGCACAATAATAAAAATATGGGGACAATAGGGGCACAAAAATAACAATAAGGGCTACAATGACAATAGTAATGGGCGAATCACTAGCATTATAGGGACCTAACATATTCTTGCTATTATGCCTCGAATTATGTGCTTTGGTGTTGCGTTTTGCGAATTTGTTGTGGAGTATGAGAAAAAAAACTTTGTGTTTACAACTCTGCCCATCTTCATAAGGTTGGACCTGATATTGAGTAGGATGAATACAATGATGAATACAACATTCAAAGACATCGTGAGAAAACTTGCAAGCGTCATTGCGACGACAGGTTCCCTTTCTGAAATCTAGACAAGCAATTCTAGAACAATGAAAGCGTCGAGGATTGTTTCTTCTTTCCTTCTCACTTGGGTGAGCGAATGAGCACTTAGTCCATTGGTTGCTCTGTCCTCTTGATTCTTGAAAATAAATCCAATCAATAAAAATACAAACTTAAGTGGATTTATAGTTAGTTGTTTGTGTGGTACAGTCCATATAAGCTTACATCAAAGTACTTTGTTAACAACTGTTTCATAATCTTATAGGACAGATGTTTGTGGTGTTCGAGTTGCATTCTAGCTAACAACATTGGAACACGTTATGTGGACCTGCCAACTGTCTGTTAAAGATAGCTAATTATTCCTGCATGGAGAGTTAAATTAAAATTAGAGTCAGTTAACTGAGTCAAGTTGAGTCAAGTCTTATTTTGAGTAAAGTCGAATTTAGTGCGTGGTTGCATGTTGAGTTATTTTGGCGGAGTTGCTAGTCGATTTTTTTTAAATATGCTTCAATGAGTTCATTTTAATCATCAAATTTGTGTGATCAATTGAAGAGACATAACTCGCGTTATTGTGTGTGTGAATTTTTTGTGTTATTTTGTGCCTTACCTCCTCTGCCTTTTCAACAAATTGGTATTAGATCCGAGGAGGGATCACAAGATTTGTGGTGTTTGTAGAGCCATTGAGAAGAGGGCCAAGGGAAGAAGGTTGACCATTTTTTTTTTAATTGCGTTGCAAAAGTGTTGCATTATTAAGCAATTAAAAGTGTGCAAGTCGGATGTGAAATTCACACTTTATTAGTGCAAAAAGTGCAACAGTTTTTTGCCTTATCATTCAGCGGAAATCGAGATATTTGTGCAGGTTAGTTGTGTTGGGGGTGCGCAAGCGAAACTTCATTAAGAAAATTCGTTTAAAGGTGTAAAGGCCAAGAATCAATTTTGAAAGGGTTCAAAGTCTTTATTCCAACAAGGTATTGAAAAAAGTCACATGGTTATTTTCCTTACGAGTTATATTAAATCAATACATGAAAAGGTTTATGGTTATTTATAAATTTTGTTTTTAAGAAGACCATAAAATGGTTTATTAAAGGGGTTCATAAAGTTTAAAAGGACTTTATTAAAAGTTTTTTAAAAGGGCCTTTTTTAAAATATCTATAAAACTATTTTAGAAGTTTTTAAGGTGTTTTTTGAAAAGGATTTTATAAAACAAAAACAAGGAGGGTTTAATTATTTGAAGAGTGTTTTTTAATATGTTGTCAAGGAGCTTCTAACCGCAGTTTCCACCATTTGCATGGAAGGATTATGATGTGTGGGCTATTAATATGGAGACCACATTAAAGGTGCATGATGTTTGGGAATATGTCATGGGTGGATTTCCCGAACCTAAATATGAAGCAACTAAACGAACCCTTAGTAATGAAGAGAGGGAACAATGAATGAAAGAAAAAAAGGAGAATGCACAAGTGTTGCAACTTATCTAGCAGGGAGTGAGCTGAGCAGTGTTCCAAAAAATTATGGTCACATATTTAGCAAAGATAGCATGGGATACCTTGGAGACAAGTTGTAAAGGTATGGCCAAGGTCAATATTGTTAAGCTGCATAATACTAGAGGAGATTTTTAAAGTTTGCAGATGAAGGAAACAAAGGACATCGATTCATTTATGAATTGGGTCTTGACCGTCGTAAATCAATTAAAATTTTATGGTGATGATATTAAACATCAAAGGGTGGTTGATAAGGTCCTCAAATCTTTGTCTACAAAATTTGACGTGTTGGTAGTAGCCATAGAAGAAGCCAAGGTTTTGGAAACCTTGATAGTTGATGAGTTGATGGGATCAATTCCATCCCATGAGCCAAGGATAGTTAAAAACAAGGATTCCACTTTAGAATCCACTTTTAACATTCAAGTTTCTATTTCAAAATACAAAGTTCGAGGCATATGTAGATCTAGAGGTAGAGGACGAGGCATATATAGATCGAGAGGTAGAGGACGAGGTAGAAGACATGGTGCTCAGAGGGATTGAAGAGAAGAGCAGAAACAAGAAAGTGGAAGAAACAACAAAAACTTCACAAAAATCAAAGAGTTGATAAATCCAAGGTGAGGTGTTATTATTGTAATACATTTGGTCACTATGTCTGTGATTGCAAGAAGAATAGAGTTGATCAAGGAAAGCAAAGAGCTAATGTAACAATAGAGAATACTAACTCCATGTTCCTAGCTTGTCATACCATGCATGAACCTTCTGATAATGTGTGGCTATTAGATAGTGGTTTTAGTAGTTACATGACAGGAAACAAGAATTTGGTTGCAAATTTGGATCAATCTGTGAAGACAGAGATAGATTTGGGGATTGAAAAGACTGTGGATGTAGATGGAAAAGGAGTGGTCAACATTTTGATTAAGCAGGGGGAGTCAAAGATAATCTCAAAGGTATATTATGTCCTTGGTATCAAACATAATTTGATAAGTGGTTGAAGGGAAAATACCCCTAGAGTCCTTTGGGCTGAGACTCTACCAGACTGAAAATTGCTTATACAAAGAAACACACACACACAGCCATCTTTTTTACTTTTAAGCAAATCCTAATGTTTTAGGGTACATACCTAAGGTCCTACGTCCGAGAAGACCGTTAGGGTGCAAACCCTTCTTGGAGTTCCCTTCTTCTTTCTCTGACCTGCAAGACAAACAAATCAAAGAAATCAACAGTACATGTATAGAAGTTTATGTATAAATCATCTTTATGCTATAAAGTTAGTTATAAATAATCTTTACGTAACTACTTTCATAAGAATTCAACACAAGAATCTCATAAGCATAAAGAAAGATTATTCGGGAACAAAGACGTGTTTCTTTATATATAAAGGCAAATAAAGTACATATATCGGAAAGATATCACCTGAACACCTTCAGCAGGCTCCAAGCAAGCTTCCTCCCGGATTCGTTCCAGCCTCCAGCCTTCAACAAGAGCTCCTTCCAAGTCTTACTCAATGATGATGTCAAGGATGAATGATCACCAATACACATGGAAACAAGGGTTTCCTATGCAAAATGGGGGAAGTGCAGGATGCACCAAGGACTTCAGACCTGGTCTAAGGGAAAAATCTCAGCATAATAATCTTGCTCTCCTTTCTCTCTCCCTTGGCCTTCCCTTTGATGTCTTTTTATACCCTCTCCAAAGTAGTTTTTTAGTTAGGAGTTGGTTGGGAACAGTTGGGCCACGGGCACTAACAGGTGATCCAGCAGGTAAACCCGCGATCACCGCCCGAAAAAGAGGAAATTATATTTTTTTAAGTGTTTTAATAGATACACGCGGGTTGGGTATGACAGACCCGCGTGTACACGCGTTTAACACAGGGCAAAGTCGCGTACAGGGAATAAAACACTGTTTTTTAAATTTTTGGACCAGGTCTGGAAGGAGGGGTTGCCCTAGGCCATAAGTGCAGCATCACAAACCATAAGAGTGAGATTTGGAGCTATAACAGATGCCCCCTAATGTATGAGGTCAGAAGGGGAACATGATGGCCGAAATACATTAAGTAAGTACAAGGAAGGGAACTCTGCCGAAAAACCGAGGAGGACTTCACCGAAATTCAGCCTGCCAAGCCACCGAAAGGAGATCAGAAAGAAACACTGTCTGAGGCGGGCATACCCATGCTCAGGAAAAGTAAAGCATGTCCGCATATCAAGTACAAGCGGATCCACTAAGTATACAAGTATAAACGACTGTAAAAATACATAATGGATCATCTGATCATAATGAGTAAGTACATGTCTGAATATCACATATAAAACTGTCAATGATGCTGAAAGATGCAACGGATCACTGAAATCAAAGACTGATCCCATAAGGTACCAACTGAACATGATGGAATAGGATGGTACTACACTGCAAACTCAGGTGCCAGCATATAGAATGTCGCCATGACTGACTGCAACATATAAGGTGGAATGGTATCAACTAGCAGTAACAGGAGCAACTGTCAAGTGAACCAATGAATGCTGATACAACCTGAGGTCTTCACCGACCGCCGTGGTACATTTCTACACCATGGGAATAAATGATCTGAAGTCGACCATGTGAGAAATCGTTTGATTACCGGTCATTGATGTATACCGTTAACAAACGCGAGACTACCCACCGATAATGATAATGAGCGTCAAGGTACCCAGTACAATCTAACAAGTGTGAATAGATGAGCTGAAGTCGAACACCTGTAAGAATCTATCAATCAGGAGACAATGATGGTTTCCCACTGTCGATAGCGAGGAATCTGCCACTAATGACTGCAAACCCCAAGGTACTGCCAAATGGACTCTAGATCTTTGCCCCAGAGCAATGAGTCGGAGTCGATAGGGAAAGATCCGCTAGAAGGAAGGCATTAAGGCATCCTCCATCAATCTAGCGCGAGTGTAACCCGTAGGCCAATAATGTGGAAGGAATCGGACGAAAAAGATGTAGTAACCCAACCGAAAGTACGTTTCCGGCGTACACAAGATGTGGCTAGCGCACGGCAGAAACCCTCTGAACCAACCAATAATGAAAGCTGACACAGAGGCGAGGTATCCACCAATAGGGTCAAATGGAAACCAAGGTACTGCACGAATCCCAATGTGTGATAATGTATGCTGATGTCGAACACAAGGGAAACCACTCAGTCAAAGACCCATGATACTGATCGATGCTGAGCACAAGGTGACCTATCAATAATGAAAATAGGGCCAGGGTGCGGTCTCTAGGTCTGCCCTCAGAGCAATGTGTCGTCGTCGATAAGGACAAGACCCGCCAGCAAGAAGTCAATGGGGACCTTCTCAAACCGGCACGAGTGAAGGACCAATATAACTGATGTGATGATAGACATGACACTGACAACCAGGGATGGCCGACTGAAAAATGAGTCAAGAGACACCGCAGAAAGGCCGACTCAGGCTAACTTCCCTTGAACAAAAGCACGACTCAATGTGACTATGTGGCAGCATATAATGAATCTGTATAAGTTCGTCATGCAGGAGGCACGAACGAACCCTCCATATGATTGGAAGAGATAACCAATCGGGGGAGAACTGACTCGATAACAAGGTTATGGCTTACCTAAGTCAAACTAGATCCCACCCATGCGGAGGAGACTTTGTTTCGAGTGCTTTGTTCAAGGGCGACACGACTGACTCTAGCTGCCAACAATAAATGGAAATAATGTCCCTGTTCCCGCTCTTTTTGGAATATTTAATTTTTTTGTCTTTTTCTGATAAGCCGGAAAAAGAATAAAAGAATGCTATGGTACAGTGGAAAGAACGAGTGTCGGTGAAACAGATGCTCTAGTTCCTGGGAAAGGAACGTTCCTATGCTCAATGCAGGGAGGTGAAAAACTGGTCAGTGACACTCAGAGGTATGTCCCTTCCACGGATCTGGGTATGTCAAGCTGCAGAGGTCAAGGGTATGCAAGGTTGATTTTTTGCAGACGTCATGGTCAAAAGTGGGCTTAAACACGAGTCCAAGTGAAGCCGGTTATAGGCCAAAAGGTGCAAATGGTCAACATGCAATGCAGAAGTACAACTCAACACACATAGGAGCCTCTAGGGTATAAGGCCAGAACGAAGCGAAGAAGCAAGGAAGAATGAGTCTTCAACGCATAAGTCATGGCGGGACTACAGAGGACTCCCGAGCCTAGTGACAAAAAATCAGCATGAGTGCCAAGTGACAATCAGGTACTAACTAGGGCACCCATGATAAGGTAGGCTCTACCACACAAGTCATGATACTTCTAAGCAATGAGAAGGTTCCGCATCATAACTTGGTGGGGTCGATCCTAAGGCCAAAATGGAAAAGGAAACTGATAAATGCACAATGCAGGCGGAAAAACCTAACCTATATGCCAAGTTCGAGAACCAATACCTGTCAGAACGGACCAACCATAAACTTCCAGAGGAGAAATCTTCCAAGTTCTATAAACATAAATAGGAACACTAGACACGAAGTTAATACATCTCACATATAAACTTCATATAAAATCTTTGTGTTATAAGATACAAAACTTGAAGATGCGTACCTCATATATACAATATGGTACAGGGAACCACGCAGCCTTGCGGCTTACGCATAATAGTTCTGCTGAACAAACCCCTTGCAGGGCTCAGGCCAAGGGCTCCTTTGGTAGTCATAACTCATGGCTTCAAAGAATTCCTCCTGTGAAGGCAAAACAAGATCTGAGAAATCATGAGAACTACAAGGATCAAAAGAGGGAATTAAAGGGTCCCATGTCCCTATAGGAAGAATCTCTCGGTCAACTGCCGGGACCAAGTCCCAAGAAGGAGAATAATAAGTCAAAGGATCCTTCTTAGAAGCAATTGAACATTGAGGACTCAATGCCACATAATTGACCCGTAGCGGGGTAGAGTCTACTTGAACACTTGGAACAAACCAAGGGGCATTCTGCAGTAAAGTCGAATTAGGGTGGTGATTATCAGATGCAAGCTGATCAATAGTGACAATATTCCCGTTATGGGGAAAGCACATTACTCGAAAGAGTGAAGACACCACAGCATTCATAGCATAGACATAATCACGCCCAAGTAGCATATTAAAGTCTAAAGGGCTATCAACCACCATCATATCGATTAAGACAGTCTTCCCACCTAAAGTGATAGGCAATTGAGGAAGAACACCCATAGATTCACCAGGCCTTCTATCATAGGCTAACAACTGACTCTGAGCTGTCAACAACTTTGGGGAACCCAAAGCTTTCCAAGTCAAAGAGGATATAATACTTGTAGAGGATCCTTCATCCACCATACATCGATAGACATTTGTGGAATTAACTCTGACCTTTATTTGAAAAGGTACAGCGGAAGGAAGACGAGGCTCAACAAGACTATCCCAATCAAAGGAAACACTCTTAGAACTTGGAGGGGGAACATTCGAAGAAACCGGAATGCCCCCTATACTAGAAGACTCTATACTAGAGATCAAACAGACTCTTTTGTTAGGCACTTCACCCCCCAAAAGAGGAGTGTAATCGGCCAGCGATTGCACTGGCTTTACCACTTTTTCAACTGATGGTTGATGGGATTGATGAGAAACCATATCAAGTGTAGGAGTAGAAGTACTTTCAGACTCGGACCATATCCTTTGAACCTCTGGAATACCAGGGCATAAATGAGTAAGATGGTCTCCCTTGCATATCTTACAAGGGAACTTAGGTTTAAAACTTCTACGTCCAGGTTTCTTATCAACCTCCATTCCACCAACATAACTAGCAGTGGTTTGCGGAGAGTCCTGAACATGACTTGCAGAGGTTGGTGACTCATTGCTAGTATGACTTGCAGTGACTAGACTCGTGCCCCCAGCATGACTCGCAGCGGCTGAAGACTCATCTCCAACATGACTCGCAGAGGTTGAAGATGAAGTGCTAGTATGACTTGCAGTGACTAGACTTGTGCCCCCAGCATGACTTGCAGCGGCTGAAGACTCATCTCCAACATGACTTGCAGAGGTTGAAGATGAAGGGCTAAAATTATTCTTCTTCTTTGACTTCCTTTTTCTCCTCTTTTTAGATTTCTTGTTACAAGAAGGGGGAGAAGAAGGAATCGCAGATTTCTCTTTGAAAGAAGATGAACAATTAGCACCCATGTGATGCCCCTGAAATAAAGCATTCAACTGAGAAGCTTCAAGAGCATTCGGAATATTCGGAGTGGACCACAGCCAAACGGGTAGTCCAACATTCAACCCAGGAATATTCAAAGTGGCCATCAAGGGAGTACCAACGTTTCCAAAGAAAGGAAAAGCACAAGGATCCCCTTTTGGAAGGGTACCTTGGTTGGTTTCCAGAGGAATATTAGCCATATCTAAGTAATCCAAAGACCCTTTCCCTTGCGGGAATATAGAAATAACTCTTCAAAGAATATGGATAAGCAATCAAAACCTTTGCCCTTGAGGAGGCAACTCCACAACTTCTGAAAGAACAACCAAAAGCCTTTCAAGATCGGTAGAGCGGCAAGCCAGTCACTCAGAACACAAAGTCCAAACGTGACTAGACAAAAATACCTAAAGCCAACTATATACAAGGAGCAAAGAGCACTCACTGTAAAGTCGCTAAAGAAACAGCCAGTCAAACAACTTCCAAGTATTTCCGCTCCGGGTGGTGAGGACCGGACACCAAAATACAAGAAAGTAGAGTCAAAGGGCCTTCCGAAGGTAGTCTGGGATGATGACGGCCCAGTCCTATCAGCGAAGGTATCAGAGGAAGTTACGCTGACCTCCTAACAACAGCCTGCGCCGGTGCAAGCCCCCAAGCTTCGCAAGGGTGCCCTCCAGAAGTACTGTCGAGAGTGATACAACGTCGACCTCAGGTGCCACGGGATTCCCCTCCGCAGCCACCTATGCAGATCCCTAGGAGAGGCAACTATGGGTACCAACTCGTCGCAGAAGCCAGGCAGAACAGTCGTGAGGTAAGTTCGGACAAGTAGGAGAGGGGGTATCTCTCTTCCCTGTCTTCACAGACCCTCGTGCTTAACTCCCAGATCCGGAGCTTTCCTGGTCTTCCTAACGCTGTTGGATTTACTCTCTTTAATCAGACTCTTATGTTTGACGTTTTGTGTGGCCTTGGAGAGTTAACTCTCCACTTGCCTAATCCAAGGCCCTAAAATCCTAAACTTGTTGGTGTAATAACTAAAACAAAAAGTTCTAGTGGATTTTAATTAAGCGCTTGATTTTATTAGGCTGTTCTTTAAGTCAAAGGTAACGGAAGTGAAACTTGTGGTGTTTTTAGGACGCAAAAAGAAACTATCCTAACTACATGCACATGCACTTTTTCGTTTCGATGAAGAGCAATTTCTATGAGGTTCAGATGTACTTCAAATTAAACAAAGTTTTTTGCTTTCTTTTCAAACTCCACACTCACAAAAGCTAACAAAACTATGCATGCCTAAAAGAGGATGCAAAGCTATGCTAATGCAAGAACTATATGTGAATGCAAGATTTTGAGACTACTCTGCAAACAAAGAAGGAAAGTTGTTGCTGTACCAAATTTTGTCTTGCCACTAAAATGCTTAGATAGAAGATGATGTGTTACCAATCATTTCGTCCAAACAATAAAAACAAGTTTTAAGATAAAAACAAAGCACTTTCACTTCGCAAAAAAAAAGAAGGAAATCAGATGAGAAGCAAGTTTAAGAAAGCGAAACTCAAAAACTTTCAAAAGATTTTCTTTCAATCAAACCAAAAAGTCTTTTTCAAAGGAAAAACTCTCAAAAATACTGACACTAATGATTGATAAACAAGCCACCAAACACTTTTGTGAATTGACACCTTTCAAATGATGAAAACTCAACAAAAATAAAATGTGTTCGAAGTCGCTTTTGACAATCAAAAGCAGCAATGAAAGTCCAAGAAATCAAAAGACAAGTTTCAAGGAAATGGTAACAAACAACTTTCCCGAAACGAAGGAGCAAATGGTCATAAAAATGATTTCGTTAAGCAAACACAAATGTCATGAAAACAAAATGGACACAAAGATTTTAAGACAATCTTCCCACTCTGCCGAAACAGAGCAATCAAGATTCTTAAACAGAAACCTTGTGTGTCAAAAATCAATGACGCTTGCAATCAACGAAAAACAAGACTAGCACTCCTAGAGAGAGTTCGAAACAAGATGCCCCCTGTTAAACAGAGAACTGTCACTGGGAATTGACTGCTTTAAACTGACCCAAACCACCAGACAGACATTCAGCCAAAAGAAAAATTATAAATCTTGAAAATTATGTGATATACGCGCCTGCAATTATTTGCAGAATGCGTGTACACGCGACTGTAACTAAGGAAACCTGCGTATACGCGGGTTTACTTAGTGCAACTTGCGTATATACGCTTCTGTAATCCAGAAAAAGTGCGTATATGAAGTGTTTCAAGAAAAATAAAAAACACAAACTGAAAAACTGGAACAGCTTGGAGTTCAAGAAAATATCAAACAGTCAGAACCAACAAACAGAGGGACTGAGCCTAGATTGGCTTGAGGACTACCCAAACTAGGAACAACAAGAATGTTGTCCCCAGCGGAGTCGCCAATTCTGGTTGAAGGGAAAATACCCCTAGAGTCCTTTGGGCTGAGACTCTACCAGACTGAAAATTGCTTATACAAAGAAACACACACACACAGCCATCTTTTTTACTTTTAAGCAAATCCTAATGTTTTAGGGTACAAACCCGCGATCACCGCCCGAAAAAGAGGAAATTATATTTTTTTAAGTGTTTTAATAGATACACGCGGGTTGGGTATGACAGACCCGCGTGTACACGCGTTTAACACAGGGCAAAGTCGCGTACAGGGAATAAAACACTGTTTTTTAAATTTTTGGACCAGGTCTGGAAGGAGGGGTTGCCCTAGGCCATAAGTGCAGCATCACAAACCATAAGAGTGAGATTTGGAGCTATAACAATAAGTGTTGGTCAATTGATGCAGAAGGGATACCAAGTTATTTTTCAAGGACAAGAGTGTGTTACATATGAAAATAACCCAAGAAAGAAGATGATAGAAAAGGTGCAGATGACGAGGAGAAAACTCTTTCCTCTAATCATGAATTATAGTGATAAGGTCAATTCATTTATAGTTGCATGTTCTAATGATTATTGGTTATGTAACTTTCAGTTTGGACACTTGCACTTCTCTGGTTTAAGATTTTTGCAACAGAAGCAGATGGTTAGAGGATTACCTCCCATCAAAGAAACTTCTAGTACTTATGAGTGTTGCATCTTGGGAAAGAAACATCGTGAACATTTTCTAAAGGGAGTTGCATACAAAGCAAAGAGACCACTTGAGTTGGTGCATATAGACTTGTGTGGACCTATGAAGATGCAATCCATTGGTGGAAGTTGTTACTTCCTAACATTCATTGATGATTTTAGCAGAAAAACATGGGTTTACTCCTAGAAGAAGAAGTCTGAAATTTTTGCAAAGTTCAAACAGTTCAAAGCCTTAGCAAAGAACCAAAGTGATTGGAAGATCAAGGTATTGGGGTTAGACTGTGGAGGATAATATGATTCGAAGGAATTTCATGATTACTGAAAACAACATGGAATCATAAGGCAGTTTAAAACCAAATACACACCACAACAGAATGGTGTAGCAATGAGAAAGAAAAAAGTCATTATGAGCATGGCAAGGAGCATGTTGAAAGGAAGAAACTTGTCTAATGAATATTAGGTAGAAGCAGTTGCACGTTTCGTTTATATGATAAACAAATTCCCTATAAAGAGTGTGATGAACAAAGTACCAGAAGAAGCATGGTCAGATATGTCTTGCAGTGTATATAATCTCAGAGTGTTTGGATGTGTAGCCTATGCACATGTGCCTAAAGAGCTAAGACTGGGTGATAAAAGTGAAAAAATCATATTTACTGGTTATAGTGAGCAGTCAAAAGCTTACAAATTGTGTAACCTTGTCACCAAGAAGACCATAATCAACAGTGATTTTGTGTTAAAAGAAAAAGAGTTGTGGAATAAGACTACAGATAAGACAATTGATGCAAGAGAACCACTGATGGAAGAAGAGGATGTAGCAGAAAAGGAGAAGCAAGAATCACAGGTGAAGACACCAAACATAGTCATGCCAGCAAGGGCTCCAAGATATTTTGAACAACATGGATCTTCAGGTAGATCAACAGATCAAAATTTTCCTAGCAGTCAATTAGGTGATAAGTCAAGAAATGGTAAGAGAAAAATGACAAGTATAAAAGATATTTATGATGATATGGGTGTTAGTTCAAATTTTGCATTGTTTTCATTCCAACCTTCTTTGTTTGAAGAAGTTACTATAGATGAAAATTGGGTACAAACAATGGATGAAGAAATCAAAGCTATTGAAAAGAATGATACATGGGATTTGGTTGATTTTCCAAAGGATAAAAATCTCATTGGTGTAAAATGGGTGTGCAAGACAAAGTTGAACGAGAAAGGAGAAACTGATGGATTTAAAGCAAGACTTGTAGCAAAAGAATTCTCGCAGCAACCATGAATAGATTTTGGAGAAACGTTTCCTCCAGTATCTAGATTGGATACTGTAAGAGCAATTTTAGCCACAACAACTCAGAAAAAGTGGAAATTTAATTAGACAGACGTGAAATTAGCCTTCTTGAATGGAATTCTAGAAGAAAAGATCTATGTGAAGCAACCTCTAGGATATGAAGTTGAAGGACAAGAAGATAAAGTTTACAGGTTGAAGTAAGTGCTCCATAGACTCAAGCAAACACTAAGAGCTTGGTATAGTAGAATTTACAACTACATGATCAAGAATGGATTTTCCAGAAGCAACATTGAGCCTACCTTGTGCATAAAGGTAAATGAGCATGGACATATTTTGATTTTTTGCTTATATGTTGATGACATGATTTATACAGGTGATCTTGAATTGGATGAATTTAAATCAGCCATGAAGAAAGAATGTGAAATGACAGATCTTGGTCTCGTGAAATATTTTCTTGGCATAGAAGTTGAGAAATCCAAGAAGGGAATTTTTATTTGTCAAAATAAATATGCCAAATATTTTCTGAAAATATTCAGGATGGAAAATTGTAAACCTGCCTCTACACCAGTTGCAACAAGTACCAAGTTAAGTAAGGATGATGAAGGATCAGATGTCAATCTGACTCTATTCAAAAAGTTTGTTGGAAGTCTCATGTATCTCATAGCAACAAGGCCAGATATCATGCAGGGAGTTAGTTTGATTTCCATATTTATGGAGACTCCAAAAGACTCACATTAGCAAGCAAGAAAAATAATTCCGAGATACATAGCAGGAACTAAATATTGTGGAATAATTTATGCAAGCACAAAGAAGAAGGATTTGATTGGATATACAGATAGTGATTTTGCAGGCAGTTTGGATGATAGGAAGAGCACTTTTGGTTATGTGTTCCATCTTGGTTCAGGTGTGATTTCACGGCATCTAAGAAGGATCCTATTGTGACACTTTCGTCAACAAAGACATAATATGTAGTAGCAACATCAACAACATGTCAAGCAGTGTGGTTAAGAAGAGTATTGGATGGACTCAAGAAAAACAAACAAGGATCAACATCAATATATTGTGATAACACCTCAACCATTGCACTATCCAAGAATAGTGTGTTTCATCAAAATAGCACAAGATATCATTTCCTTAGAGAACTTGTGAGAAATGGAGGAGTCCACTTGAAGCCTTGTAAATCAAGTGATCAATTGGATGATATAGTCACTAAGCCATTAGCAAAAGATGTATTTGAGTTTCATAGAGGAAAATTGGGTGTTCTAAGCCTAGCTAAGACTTAGACTAGTTGGTATGCTTGAGTTGTCATGAGTCATGTCTTATTTTAGTGGTCGTAATTAAGGGGGAGTGCTAAAGATTGCTAATTACTCCTGCATGGAGAGTTATCTAAAATTAGAGAGTCATTTAAATAAGTCAATTTGATTCAAGTCGAGTTAAGTCTTATTTTGAGTAAAGTTGAATTTAGTGTGTGGTTACATGTTGAGTTATTTTAGGCGAGTTGCTAGTCGAAAAAAGTTTAAATACCCCTCATCGGGTTCATTGTAATCATCAAGTTTGTGTGATCAATTGAAGAGCCGCAACTCGTGTTATTGTGTGTGAATTTTTTGTGTTATTTTGTGCCTTTCCTCCTCTGCCTTTCCAACACCGTCATCAATGGGAGATTTACATATATGTGGCTTTTCCTACTATGGCTTCTCCCAACAAATTACAATTGTTACTTTGTCTAGGACTTTTAAGTAGGGATCTTAAAAAGTTTTCCCTTCTTAATTGATGTATCACCATTCACATTTTCTTGGGTGATAGTTTGCTATCATATGATGAAATACCCAAAGTCCATAAAATGTCAACGTTTAAATTATTGTAGAAAATGTTACTTGCAGGTCGTGTTCCTCTATTTTATTTTCGTTTATATCCCAAGGAATGCAAAAATAATTGTCTAGCCCTTCCAGATAGAATAGGGACACCGTAACACTGACACAATCAATACCTTACGACATTCACAGGAGAAATACCTTACCATTCAATTGTCCACAGAATGGTGCCCATGACCTTTAGCTTATGAGAATATGTTAGCAGGAGAAAATGAGAAAAATTTCTTTTCTATACCTATACTTGTGACCAGAAAATGATTGATGAATTTTGATTGGATTTTCTAGAATAATTTCAAAAGTCTTAGTCACATGAGAACTCACTATGAACTGTTAAAATCTTTCTGCAGAGCGATTTAAAGAATGGAACAGTATGAAGGAATTCAAAGGTTAATGAGTTTATTTTCATATCACTTTTCTTTGTGGATTCATGAGTAATTTATGGAATTAGAAGAGTGAGAAAATCAGGTTCAGTGGAATGTGGCATTGCTTTGCAAGAAAGCAACATTCTATTTATTAGAATTTCATTTGTTATATGTTTTAAAATGTTTCATGCTGGTACCCATTTGGCTATTGCAACATTTTTTTGGAGGAATTTAATTTTACTATTCAACTAAAATGGCCGATGTAACAGGTTGAAATGGCTACTCAAAACACTTTCATTGCCCAAAACCAATGTGCAGTGGAATTAGAGGATGAAAAATTTCATCTGCATTTCAATCTAGATGGATGTCATGTGCTATTGATATCAAATATTCTTTCTGGGCTTAAAGTTGAAGTTTCAATTTTTGAGGTAATTGAAATGGAGACTTTTATTATTTCCCTAGATATTTGCTTAATTTTCTTGTGCTGACCTAGAAAACACCTTTGTTGCATATCCTCAACAAGTGGAATTCAAGGGCACTTTCCAAGGGGTTGGATGTCAAGGTGCACCATGTTGATATCCATCATTGGGGAACATTGGGGATTTCCACTAGAGGTATTTATGTTTTCTATTTTTCCATGTTTTTTAGATTAGTGACTGGTGAAAAACAATTTAATCTGTTACATTTTAATTTCTTTGGACCTACAAGTAAACAACTTTATTATTTATGTGTTTATTTACCTCTAATTTTTGTAAATATTTGAACTTGGTTGTACATACTAATGAACCTACCTGTATATCTAGTTATAGGTATTATGTGTTGTCATCCATGGAGAACTAAGAATTGTTGCTTGGTATGGACTTGAATCAATTACTTGACAAATTTTAGTACTTACTAGGCATGAGTCATTTAGTTATGGTTGTTTGCTTTTGTGCCTTCAAGGTCCGTAGATGGTGGGATACCATTTGCTAATGTTTTAGTCTTTGAACTAATGAATAGGTTTTAGTTAAAAAATATTCTTCAATTATCTTGTATGTTTAACTCAATTTCAATTAATGACTAGAAGTGGTTGTCTATTAAACTTAGTATCCCATTCAACAAACCAGATGTAAGGGATGATATACAAGAGGTACCCAAGAATCACCAATGCTATATATTTGTTCAATGTTGTCTCAAATTTTGAGCTCCTACAACTGAGATGAATTGGTTGACCGACGATTTTTCCCACTATGTCAATTACCATTGTGAGAGTGGAAAATTTCAATGATTAGTAAATTGATTTATATGTTCACCATATGAAGACACTTGAGCATTTGTAGAAACCAACCACTCCATTGGATGGGCATCTGGAGGATGCTACCCAAGATAATTCTGATATGGAGCAAAGAAATCTAATGCATTTAGTAGGGAGGGGATTTTCAGTCTGGAAGTGATCTTCATCTAGATACACAACTAGCCTCATTGAAATGCATGGAAGTAGAACAACATTCACAAGAAAATTTTGAATTAAGTCTTGCAGCTAGATAGTGACATATATTCCATGTTTTTTTACATTTATGAATTTGACATTTTGTTACTTTGGGATTTTTGACTTTTCTTTTTGAGCTGGACCTAAGGTTTAGATGTAACTTAATGCTTATTAGGCATCCACTTTCTAGCTTGTGTGACTTGAGGTCACATGCCTCTAAAAATCACAAACTTGAGTGAAGTTGACCTTCAATTGAAGGTTGTGGAAATTTTAGTTTCAGTTGTGTGCATTATGGAAACCAATGAAATCTCTAGTTTTTTATGATACTATTGGAAGAAATAAACCCCAGTAAATTCCCTTTTGCAGTTCTGATTTTATTTTTAAGGGATTTGCAAGAATGTTTTTGAACCTCTGCATTCTAGTACATATTTGTAACAATGCTTTCCTTGCTTTAATTGTTCTTTTGGGATTAATTATTATCCTATGTTGTTTGCATCAAAGATTAGTATATTTTTTTATCTTTCACGGATATGTTTTCAATTTTTAGGGTTGCAAAGGGCATGCATTCCCTTTAGGAGTTTTGCTTTTATTTTAAAGGGTTTTGCATCCTTTTATAACTTCCTATGGCTCTTTTGCATGTTCCTGTAGCTCTCATATTTTTAAGAGGATTTATGATGAACACATGCATTGTTTGATGGTGGCAGGGATACACAAAGCTTGAGGAGACACAAAGCAACATTGCGTATAGATTTATTAGCAAGACTCTTCAACAATGTCATTTTCTATACAAGACCAATCAACTGCCATGGCAACGCTTCGATGTTCAAGTTAGTGCTTTGATAAAGATGCTTATTAGGAGAAAATCATCAGTTTTTAATGGATGGAGAGAAATTTAACAAAGATTTGGCTCTACTATTTTCTATATTTTTCCTTCTTTTCCAAATTTAGGTTAATTCGCACAGTGGAACCTAAAGAGGGAAAATAGACTGAAGAAGCTAGAACCCAGGCTCATATTTCACACAATCATGTTTGGAAAAAATCCTACAGTTGTCATTTTAAAGGAAATGGAAGGAGTTGGGAATGGAACATTCCAACATAGTCTTGATGAAGTGGAGTTGGCACGAAAATTTGAGAATTTAGCAATAATATCAAGCCTAATGTTGTAGCTTTAATGTGATGAATTTTATCCCCAATTTTGATTAGACACAGAATTGTGAATTTAGAAGTTTCCAATTTGCCACCATTATAAATCTAGTTTCTTAAAGTAATTTGTAGAGGCCTCTCTCCATTCAATTTCATTTGGTAAAGCAGCTATTGTGTGCTTTTAGATTTTTTTCTTCTTATATTAATTAAGTTAACGAAAAGTTGTGCTTCTCTTATATGAATGAGGCACTCTAATTTATCATTCCAGTTTACAGTGTTATAAGTGGAATCAGACAATTCTTTCTTCTTTGAATGAGTATAGATGGTAATAGTGGTTTTCATTTGAATTTCATTTAATAGATGCAGATTTAAGGATGAAACATGCCTTTTCCAAAAAAAAATTGTTATCGAATTTTTGTTAAAAGTTGCTATGGTTTCTGTGACATCATTAAGATGTGTTTTAATGCTCTTTGGCTATTTTATCACTTGATTGTTGAAGGTGTGCTTTTAGACATTAGAAGTGTGCAACATAAGTTACCATTTATGGGTGTATTTAGTAGAGAGAATCATTGCAATTTTTTAGTGTTGTCTACCAGTATCCCTCAACATTTTATAGGTTTTTTTTTCCATTATTTTTCTTTTGCAATTTGACAGGAGTATGTAATATTATGTATTTGAGAAGAAACACATTTTGTTCCATAGTTTATAACTATGATATTTTACCTAGGTTTTTGGGGTGGGATTTGTCATTTGGTTCTTGATACTCTATGATGTTGATACTCTATTCTATTGAGAACCATGCTACTGTAATTTTGTACTTATTTTAATGAGTTTTTGGTTTAATTCTTGTACTCAGTTTAACAAGTTTTTAGTTTGTTTTAATATTAATTAAAACCGATTTAAACATTTTATTAATATTTGTTTAGATTTATTTGATACGTTGGACATGTGTTAAGTTTATTTTTTATTTATTTTTAATTAAATATGATAATAGAAAGAAACCAATTTGAAGGAGTGGAACACTTTTTCTCACACATACACATACGATCGCTCCATGAACCAGAATTTGAACTTTTAACTCTTTTTGTAGTTACACCCAGTCCCACCACGATTTAACTTTGTGATATTTCATCTACTTTCAATCTTGAATATAAACATGTAAATTTGTCATAGCTTGATGTTCAAATACATCCACTCATGCTAGTAATCCTCTTTACATGTGCAATGAAAACACATTTCATAAGCTTTGCATTCTATGAATTGTGTTAAGTGTCTAGTCCCTTTACAGTCATCATCATTTCAAATAAATGCAAGGAATCTTCAGTGTTTGTGTTTTATGAAATTTTTGGCCCTCTTTAGGCTCTTTTAAGGAGTCCCAGTCTCGATTCAAAAGGTCTCGAACAAAAAAAAAAACACATCCAAAGTCAACTTATACAACTAAATATTTATTGTTTAAATTCTTGCAGTAGATTGGTACGATTGCTATCTTTGCAACTTTATGTGGTGTATAGGATTGGGCAGAGTCCATATAACGTAATTATGTTTATTTACAGTTACAGTTTTCTAGACAATTCATGATAATGGCCTATGGTAAACTATTTATTTGAAGGGTCAAAAAATACCCCAAAACACTATCAGTGTACCGTAATTTGTATTTTGGAGCCTCACCTTGGAACAATTATACAAGGGGAATTTAAATATGGTTATATTTAGAATCCTTCAAATGTTTCTCATATTAGGGCTACTATATATGGAGAATCACAAGGGAATTTACATGGGCCAAAGCTTTTGACAATGCAAGGCATTATAATTCCAAACCTCAAGATATTGGTTTTATCTTTCGTGATCAATGGAGGAGTGGCATAAAAAACTACATAATAACACCAGTGATATGAAATAGTCCATTTTCCAAGCCTTTATTCATATGTCAAGGTGACTTCGTAAGATTTGTTAAAAGCCCCATTTCAAGAGTGATAAAAAAGAGTCTTATCCGTGACTTGAAAACCTATTATAGTACATACCTATAATCTTCCTTTCAACCTTTATAAAGGGACAACTTTATAAAGGTAGAGTTTGAATTCACCTCATTAGTGTTTGTTCCTTTGAATCGCTAAGGTTTATGCAATTTATTTTGGAACATTCCTGGTTACCAAAGAAGCAATTGGAAAAAATGTCATTTTGCATTAGGTCATCATTGAAACACTTCTTGAATCTATAAGAGACAAGCTCAGCCATTGTGTAACTTCAAGAAATGAAATTTCATACTTTCTTGACCTGATTATGTCATAGATATAGTTACTCCAGTAGGAAACAATAAGCTGGTTTTATTTATCAAGGAATCGGCCATAAATCCCGTGCTTACTCTTGTTGATGGAGTCTACCATGTATATGTTACTAGCAATTTGGATGTGGCGAAAACACATCATCGTGGAGGTAATAACAAGTTATTTCGCTGCTTGCAATGCTATTTATAGATGAAGCATTGGTGAAGGGTGGGGACTTGATGAGATCATGGATTGAGTAAAGCATAATTATAGAGAATCTATGTGATATGATGCATTTCAACATTTCCATATATGTCTTCTTACACTTTCGTCTTTTTATTTCAACAAATTTAATTTTTTAGTCTTTGCTTTCTTGATTCATTGTTTCCCATATTAGTTTTTGGCTATATTTATCCCCTCAGTGCTTCTATGAGGGAATCTAATCACGTTGACAACATTCCAGATTTCGATAACACATCCACGTCTAAAAAACAACTCTCTACTTTACCAATTCCTTCCCATTCTCCCCACCCCTCGCCCCCTGATACCTCACGCCTTCCACACCCAAATCCTTGTTTCATGCAACACTAGTTCTGCGTCACTCTACATTCATCTACACTTCTATCGGTGTGACTTTGCGCATTTTGGTGCAAATGATAGTAATATTCATCTCTACCTCCCACCATCAACGAGGAATTCACCCGTCTCGAAAAAATATATAAAATATATCTATCCCAGCTATCAAATGTGGAAAATTGATTACATGTGGGGTCGGAAATTGGAATTAGTATAGATGGCAACAACCTAACAGACAACATGGTTATTAGGATGGTTGTGCTTTTTTTCACAATGCATGGGCGCATATCATTGGTAGCTATAGATTCGATTTTTCCTTTCCCCTCTTTCTTTATTTAGGAGTGACCCACCTTAGATGCCAAACAAATAATTTGATCACAATAACACTAAACGAGGAGGTAGGGCATGCCACCTACACTCCTTTGGTTGGTGTTCTTTAGAGTCTATACTCATTCCAAGGGGTTGCGCTACCACTTTCAACATCACCATTTAAGATTTCACTTAAACATATTAATGTGAGATATTTGACTACAAACTTTCAAAAGTGTTTAACCTTTACCCAAATTTTTCGTCTTCTTATTGCATAAAGTAAACTAAGAGAGACCTGAAATACTTTGATCACTCTTAATATCAAGTTATGAAGAAAATATATAGGAATGCCCCTTTCCATGAATTCCCATTTTACTAAGACCACTCCATCTCATTTTTATTTAAATAAGGTTACCTAGAGTTTTAATATTTGAAATATTATTATTAAACATTTGTTTTTATTTTTTCAATTTGCAAATTTTAATAGTTTTGCAAGATCTATTATCAAATTATGAGTATGGTTTGGATTTTAACTAATCTAAATCCATCTTAATTTCAGATCTATCAAGCATCGAGAGGGATCAAATCTCTCGAGGTGCAAACCTCTTTTTTGAATGTTGAACTTGAGGAAATGTTTGCACCTCAAGAGATTTGGTCCCTCTCGGTGCTTGATAAATTTAGGGTGAAGCTGGATTTAGGTTGGTTTTAGTTGTGTGTGGCCATAGAAAATTGATTGAACATGTAATTATTCTGATCATTTTAAATATGTTAAATATGTCTAAGATTAATCTCATCATTTTAATTGTAAATTTGCTCAGTTTTGTTGAGGTCATACAGACATTAATAACTTGAATGATGTAATAAAATATTTGAATGCAAAGTGACAATGAACAATGCTGTAATGATAGAAAATGTGAATAATAAAAATGTAGTCAATTACAAATAGTTTACAATTTCAAGAAGCAAAAATTTAAGGTAAGTGAACATTTTATTTAAGATGAAATTCAAGTATTTTATTTATGGTTGAATACTTGTAACACAGAAATAAATGCACATCATCAATAAAACATTTTGTGCTTACACTGGAATCAATGCACACTATTAATCTAATTGCCTCGAAATTAATGTGCATCATGCATCTAGTTACATAAAATCAGAAATCAACATCTACATTGAAACCAATGCATCTAGTGCAAGCATTCAAATAGAATTAGAAATCAACATTTATATTGAAATCAATGCATATAGTGCAAGAAATTAAATAGGATTAGAAATCAACATCTATACTAAAATCAATGCATCTAGTGCAAGCAATCAAATAGGATTAGAAATCAACATCTATGTTAAAATTAATGCATCTAATGCAAGCAATCACATAAGATTAGAAATCAACAACTATATTGAAATCAATGCATCTAATGAAATGAATTAAATAAGATTAGGAATTGGCATAGTCTAACTTATAGATGAAATGGATTTTTCACTGAAATCCAATGATTTAGTCTCAAGCAAGATTGTGATATTTTGTTGTTTAAAATACATTTTTGAATGCATAAATGGATTCAACACCCTAAAAAACCCCTTGGGAACTCGAATTCTACAGATTAAACAACTTAAACTCAAGTTTTTAAAAATATCTATCAGATTTTGATTAAAATTAGCCAAAAAAAATTGTTTGAAGAAGGTCGTTTCATCTATAAGTTAGACTACAGCTTAGGAATCAACATCTACACTAAAATCACTGCATCTGTTTTAATGAATAACATTTTATATCCTCACTCACTCTATCTCACTCTCACTCTCTCTCTCTCTCTCTCTCTCTCTCTCTCTCTCTCTCTCTCTATATATATATATATATATATATATATAGAGAGAGAGAGAGAGAGAGAGAGAGAGTGATCTCCCTCTGTCTCTCCTTTGTCTATCTCTCTCTTCTTCCCTCTTCCCCCCCTCCATCTATATCTCTACCTCCCTTTGTCTCTCATTTTCTTCTCCATCTCACCCCCAAAACATACACACTCTTTCTCCATATATATATCTTCCCCCGATCCCCCTCTCTCTCCTCCTCTTTCTCTTTCCTCCCACTCTCCTCTCTCCCTCACTCTCTTTCCATATCTCCCTTGTCACTCCCTCTTTCTCTCTCTTCACCTCTATATATATCTTTCTTCTTCCCTCGCTTTCTCTCCCCCTCCAAATCCATATCTCTCTCAAGTCCTATCTCTCCCTTTTTTCTGCACCTCCTCTATCCCCCCTCCCCTGTCACTCTCTCTCTCTCCATATGATCAAGAATTGTCACTTTGTGTAATCAATAATATATGAAATTTCTAATGTAATAATACTTATAATGGAGATGATTATTATTATAAATATATTGGAATAACAATAATCAATATTATTGATTTTATACCAATAATAATATATAAAAATAACCTATTAAAGAAACAATAGTATGTTGACTTTACATCATAGGCAGACTAATTTCTTCTCATCAAATTTGTAGCTTGTGCCTTACATTTTACATCACATTTTAATTTTACATTTATATATTTTTTAATTTGACTATTAATTAAAACATATGTATTCAACATTTTATTTTATTTTTCTATCATATGTTTTTCCCCACATTACATAGCATTTTATAGTATATTTTACATTTTGCATTTTACAATTTACATTACATTACATTTTTCATCTTTCATTTATATATATTTTAATTTGACTATTAATTAAAACATATGAAGCCAACATTTTCTTTTCTTTTCTATAGATATTTTTCTCGACATTAAAAAAATGTTGACATACTTTCTTACATTACACCTACATGCAGTCTCCCTTATACTATGTTGTAGAGCACCTCTTGGTGCAATTATTTAATCAAAAAGCATATTAAGATTTTAAATGACTTTGGTTCGTAAGTATAATGAATATATAGAATTAGTTTAAGTGAGGATTTTAATTTTTTTTTTTTTTTTCTCATAAAGGAAAAAAAATTAGAAACTTTATTTTATAGAAAAAACAAAATTACATTTTTCATATGCACATCTATCAACTCGTATTCACTTGAATCTTTCCAAATTCATAGTTTGACTTAAGTGTTCATAATTTTACCTTTTAGGCCTAATTTTACATTTTAGTAGTTACATACAAAAATGAAGGAGTTCCAAAAATTTAAGAGATAAACTATACATAATATAACCAAAATTTTAAATTTCTATTCCTTAACATTAGATTAATATTTATTTAAGCCATGTGAATTAAGGAACCATTAAATCTTATATTTAGAGATTCTTAGTATAAGAAAAATTTATTCTTTTTTAAAACTACGTTTTTACAGGTTACTTTATAATTGAGCTCTCTATATACATGTTTACAAGTGAATGCTTTGAATGTTTCTTTTGTTGTCATTACTCATTGTAAATCTACATGTATAACTAGGTTCCTCTATGTTGTAATGGAATTCAACAAGGAGATATCGAGTTTCAAATTCCACATGACTCATATCTCTATTACTTCAACCTTCAAAGAAAATAACAATAGTATGCAAGTAGTTAGTCTTTATTTCTACACAACTGTTATATTATCTTTGCGCTGAGAGGCACATTCTACAAACTAGTATGAAGGTGATGTGTGTGTTAATCATGAATTATCATACATCATAATGTCGCCGATAGACAACCCTATGACATATTGAAATCTCAACACTAAATCATGAATAGTCCCAATTTTTATCATGTAACTTTTGGAAATAATATCGTGACTTGTGCTTCACATGAATGCTCATTTTGCCTCGATCTTAATGAGTGAATTGTTTTATTAGTTTGATTGTTATAGCATGTATGAGCCATCCCTTCCCCATACATATTGTCTTCCTTATGAAAGTTTCATGCATGTACCCTAACATTGCATAGACATGATTATAAAGTAGAACATTCCTTGTTGTTCACATGCTTATGATTTAGAGAACATATTGTATAACAAATTTAGTTGGATGCTATATATACATCATGAGTTTTCATAGTAGAAAGTCATATAATAATAGAATAGGTAAAGGAAGATGTGGGAATGTCTCATGGAGACATGATCATAATAAAATGATTTGGTTTTCTATTCACTTGGATGTCAATTATGAAGAATTTAATCAATTAACCCAAACAGGGAACCTTTACTTGGGAGGTCTACAACCTCAGCCAACCCTGTAGCCATCACAAAATATGCCTCTCCTGCATCCCAAAATTTTTGACTTGCCTCTGTAGAAACCCATATCTCCATAGAAACCTCCTGTTTTATATGGATGGGATCCCAACCCGATTTTGTAGCCCTCTAGATACACGAGATGACCTTTGATTTCACATCATACCGCACCACATTCACCTTTTGCTTGACATGTTCCCTACAAAACCTCCCAAGTCATGACCTTGCATCATGATCAAGCCTTGCATCTACTACTTAAATCCATTATTGCCAAGCTTCACTGCCATACTACAACCCCTACTTACTTTTCATTGGAGGCTACATCTTACCATTCCTACACCTTTACTACAAGTAAAAGTGAAAACAAAGAACTCTTTGTTGATGACATGTTCCCAAAAATACATTCCTGGGCAGAAAAGGAAGATAGCAAAGGGAAGGAAATAGTCGACAAGGACGCTTAGCTTACACAGTGGGCATATTTATGATCCTATTTCAAACTACATACATTTTTTATGTTCAACATATGTTTCATGATATAATCTCAACAAACATATTTTGAGTTTTTTTACATCTACAACATTCCCTTACAATACATTTCAATGTAATAAGTTTTATGGTAGCATTATATTGTTGGGTATATTTACATTGGATGATAGATGATTTTTGAGAAGATACATGCAAAGATATTATGGTTTTTTTAGTATGTTCACATGCTAATTTTTATGGTTATACATATTCATATTATGATGAGGCACAAGGTGTTTAATGATACATCCATATGTGATGAATGCATTTTGTGTCATATATACATTTTTTGAATATATGCATGCCGGGAGATACAAGGAACATATTTGAGATAGTGCAATAAAAATGTTTGGACACTTTTATTTAGATGATTATATGATGATGTTATTATTGGCACATTTTCATGTTGAAAGTCACAAGTATGGAATTAAGTTTATAAAGGATATGAAGGGGGCCCCACCTACCAAAAATCATTTGAAAAGGTCACTAAATCTTAAAAAATATTCCCTTTAGAACTCTCCTTTCCTGAATACAAATTAAACATATTTGAAAAAGAATTAATATACAGAAAAACTAATTCTCAAAACAATTAGCCTCCGTAGCTATTCCAAGTGGAAACAAAAGGGGAAGGAGACTATGAAGGAGGGGATGAAAAGTCTTGTGAGGAGAGGTATGCACAATTATGAAAGTTGTCATTATTTTCTCTCTGATTGTTTATTTTGTGAGTATAAGAGGCTGACCTATTTGGTGGAAAAAAACTTCTTCAAAGGAGTGAAAAAGGTGAAAGGCATGTTCATCTTATACTTCTGAGATCTACTAGGTTATCTTTATTTCCTACATATTTTTTATGTTGATAGAAGGTCTAGAATTTAATGTTGGTGCTAATAGTTATTTTTTTTGCAGAGAAAGATGGTTGTTGTAATCATATCAGATTGTCCTAGAAGGATTCATAATTTTTGTTAAGTATCATTCTTGTTCTCTAAGTGTTTTTGTATGATTTTATAATGTCATAAACACTTTGAATTTAATTATGGACAATAGTTCTCACATGAACTAGCAGATAGAAGGTTGTACTTTTATTCATTAATAAAAAATTAGTCACTAGACAAAGGGCATACAACACCGAGCCTAGTCCCATTATCTCACATGCCCAATGAGATTTGTTGGTTTGAAGGTAAAGTATAAAAACTTCCCTTGTTAACATAATTCTCTTCAAATAGATTCAAGTCAAATGCAATGACCTCATGTTTTCTAGTCCCTCACAATCTCTCTACTATAATACTTATACTATTACTTTTCAATTCATATGCAACACTATCATAAGTAAATTATGAGAAAATTAATTCATTTATAAAATATAAAACTATTTTTGATGATAAACCATAAAAGTGGTGATATTATTACATATACGAGTGATGGGATTCATGATTATAAATGGTCTATTATCGATAAATCTTGGTAGCTTCTTCTAAATTTATCCTCTAGGAAACCTAGAAGGAATGGAATCAAATAAATTTCAAATATGAACAACAAAATGTAGAATATATCTTGTTAAGAATTTAGTGGGGCCTAAAATAAACAATTCTAATTGACCCTTGGATAGACTCATTGTAGAAAGGAAACAATCAATATATGGTGATCTATATTCTTTACATCTAAATCTAGGCTAGGTTTTGACTATAGTGAAACCCCCTCTACATTGTTATCCTAGTGTTTTAGCCGCTACAACAACTCCAAAATTTTTGGACCTATTCAAAATTTTGGGTCCCCCACTACATGCTTCAAGCCTTTAGGGTTACGATCAATTTTTACATTTGTCAATCTCCCCATGAATTATTTCCATCGAACCCTATTAGACCACATTCTCACATGATGCATAGTGCATTCGTTCGTTATTTTTCACCTCGAGCGTTGACCACATGATTTCATTAGGGTTTAGGGTGGTTGGTTTCTTTAATGATGCATCATCTTATGATATGCATCACAAATTAGTGGAGGCATTGTGTGTGGATAGACAAAATTTCAATTTAACTTTCATCATGTGGACCATATTAGGGTTTGGAAGAAACCCTAAATTGTCAAACAAAAGGTTCCCCCCATGTTTTAACCTAATTCATACACCTATGAGCACACAATCTCATCAACATAGCATGGCATCATGTTAAGAATCATTTCATTTCATATTCCCCTAAGCTCATGATTGGTTCCCCATATCAGCATGCACATTAGGTTTGATGAGAATAATATCCTTCCCTTGCATCCTTGTAACCCTAGACTTATGTGATTGAGGACCAACCTTGCTTTGAATTAATCCTCACAATATAGGATACATGTTAACAGATTCTTCTAGGCATTTTTCCTATAAGTGCAGGATCACCTTGAGGATCACATAATATTAAGGCTACCTGTGATCAATAGGCCCACTAAAGTGCCAGAACCTTAAGGGAATTTAAAATTCAAGTATCTTTGTTCAACCAATATAATTTATGATACCCCCGGATGCGGGTGATATATGAGATGGGACAGGTGATGGGAGATGGCCACATGCCAGCCCGTGGCCATCACGTGGCAGCAATAAAGAACCTTACCATCGGCTACAGCTGGTATAAGGTGGGATGGCAGAAGAGATTTAATGACCCGCGAGGTAAATTGGCTTAGGCGACGGCAACAGTTATGGCGGGGGAGCTCCAAAGCAGAGCCGCTGAAGTTATAAGGGAAATCGTAGCTTGGGATCAGAGAATGTTTGGGGTTTTGCAGGTGCCCAGCCTCTTCGTCTCTGTCAGGATTTCTTATCCGTCTGTCTGGTTTATCCCTCATTCGGAGTTGGGTGCAGGAGGTCTGGTTGCAGGGGGTTTGGTTGCAGGGGACTTGAACTACCCTGTGGTCGTTTGGAACTTCGCTCTTCTGCATCCCGCAAGAATGGTGAGACCTCGACAGTGCATGCTTAGCCGCCGAGGTACCCCAAGGGAGGGAACCACGTGCAGTCAAGAAGCGGACAATGCTGTCCATTGTTGCCACTGTTACCTCGCTCACTCTACTCACGCCAACCCCCTCCACTCCAACCAATTCATGGATGCAGGGGCTTCGAGCTCGAATGCCCTGCCTGCCTTTTGCTCGGCTATATTCAATTTCAGCAGCGCCATGAACAATCCGCGGATTAGCGTGCATGTCTCTGTTTTGTTCATAGAAAACGCTAGGGAAGATGAGGACGCCCTGGATGAACAGGGGCATAGGACGAATGACAATCAACACCATGAAGCAGCAACCTCTGAAGCGGACAAGGAGTAGAAGGTTAAGGATGCAGCCTCAACCCGAAAGACGTAATGCAATGCAAGCAAGACAAGAAGCCGGGAACTGGCGAGGAGGAAGACACCTATCCCACTGCGGCTGAAAGAGAAGCCTATGGCTGGTGCCAGGTTGAGGAGGTGCAAATGGATGACTGAGGACACCTGCACATAAGGTTTCTATGGCCTTCTGTATGGTCTTTTGCTGTTTGTTTTATTTTGAACTTGTTAAAGTAACAATGCGTCTCGTCTCTTTCGTGTCTGGGTCTATTTCCAAGTTCCTGAATTTTGTGTCAATGATCTGGGTAAGGTTGGTGTCCCCTGCGTGGGATGAAATGGTTAATGCCCCTGCGTGGGTGAGCTCCTATGGAAGTCTAGTTTCTGTGTCTGGCGCCCTTGTGTGGGCTAGTTTTGAGATGACTCAATTGCTCTCGGGTGACATGCCCAGAGCCTGACTCTCTTCTGTTTCACCATGATGTATTTTTGAATCCTGTACATAATATAATAGTTTAGTCTTTTACCGAGAAAAAAAAATATAATTTATGATACCTTAGTTCGGTGATTTGTATTGAATTGTTTCATTACTTATCCTACTTTATAATTTCCACATGCAAAGTAATTGATAATAAAATAATGGTATTTTTTGTTTTCGTTGCAGGGGCTTAAGAAAAGTTGTCTTGGATATAATAACAAAGGATCACATTGAACCATGTGTTGGGAGGACACCATTCGGGAACATATTTTGTTTAAACATGGAGAATGATACCTTTTATTCTATGGGACAAGGCACATTTTCGATACATGGTTCAGTGGGTGCTTGAATTACATGTAACTAGTTTAATATTTGTTGGAAGGAGGGGTTAAGTGACATATCATACATTATTAATGTATGTAATCCCCATCATGAAGGTGATGCACCATACCCACATGCAAATGGAGCACCTCATGTACAGTCATGTAATCCATGATACTCCACCACATGTTGACAATTGACACGACTAAAATATACTCGCCAATAACGCAGTCAACATTGGTGAATGTATTCAAATTTTAGGAGTGAGGCATGCAACCAACATCATTCAAATCTCTGAATAATATAGTAGGCCACGCAGTGTGATAATGCATGCCAAAAATAAAAATGGATTGTATCAAGAATTCTTGTACCAAGAATGCTACAACAACGCACACTTAAACCAGATGTCCAATGCCCCATTTTCTCTCCTCTAGTCGGCAATGAACATTATCTCTATCACTTTTATTGTAGTTTAGGTGGGGTCATAAAATACATGCAACGTATAACCCTCCATAAAGTCACACATCGCCAGGCATTATGATGTAAAGTGGAAGGAATAGGGCAAGTAATGTCATGATTGGACTCAACTGTACATGTGTCAACTAAATAAGTGTGATGGGAGTTATATATGGTAGTATGTTGGGCTCATATCGAATGCATTGGGGAAAAGGCAATAAAGAGAAATGCTCATGGCTATGGGAAAATCACGCTCTTAAAGTCCAGCGAAATAGCATGTCACAACAACTGCATGTATAGCTTGCCCAAAGATTACATTAAAGACAATGCACACTCACAACATCACTGCTCATCTCTCATGATAGATCCGGTGTAGGCGGCTGATGTGCTTAACATTAAATAAGGTAGAGAATGAAGGGTCATATTCCAATACCATTTTGAAACATCGGGTGCGATTTTATAGATCAAACGATTGATGTTATATCTGTGACTACTTGGACATAATAAAAAATGGTCATTACATGTAATGGACAATAGCACTAATAGGGAAGGATGGAATTGTGACTAGATTATCTCATTAACTCTACAAGTCGGAAAGTTGCAAGACTAAGGTTCATGGATGTAACCCAAATCTGTGACCAACTTTATACTGTGACTAGTTGACCTCCAAGAAGTCGCACTTCCACCCAAGTCACTGGATCACATTTCAACCCCTCAAGCAAGCTTCCAGGGAGTGCAACCTGTCCAAGATATGATTGTACTACCTCCAGTAAGTTGCACTTACATCAGGGTCGCACAATCACATTTTCATGCTTCAGGGAAGCAGTTAGAGGATGCAATTTTTTTTTAACGTGACTAAGCGATCTCCATAAGTTGCATACTACCTCACAGGTCACCATTTCTCTCAACGGTCACAATTTCTTCAATAATGTCTTCCCAAATTGATTCAAGACGTTGCATGAGGCAGTGAAAATGAGCACTATGCATTTATTCCTTAAAATAATGATGAGAATGTGCAGCAACCGTGAAGAAAAAAAAATCATGAAGTAAATAAAGGACAAATAATTTATTGTTACTGCCAGTTTACATGAGGTGCACTTGCTGCAAATCATCTCTTGGATAGCATTACCGATGTAAAAGAGAGATATTCTCAATGTCCAAATGATGAGGAAATTATAGAAGGGTCTTGCAACAATCTTCTTAATGGAGTTGTCTTTTATTTGGAATAGTGGAAGTTGCATTGTTGGTTTTGCTTATGAGATGCCATTTCCTTTGACTACCGTAATGTTTGGATTATAGATTAACATATGTGGCACTGAGAAGAAACCATCCAAAGCATATTCAAGAAATTTTTCCGCATGCATTCAAGTGTCAGATCTTGAAGCCCAAGAAGCTACATGCCTCTTGGCATTGTATTCCTCCATAGAAGATAACAAAGCTCTAGGTACTACACCCTAAACACTGCTTGATTATTGATGCAAGAAAAGAGAGATATCGACAGTTCTTTGTAAACAATTTGGAACCTAGGAACACCCCATATATATCACAATCATTGATAACACTACGGTGCAAAAGGGACTATACAAGGGTCCAAATTGGTATTTCATTCTTAGTCAAATTTTATTAATTTTTTTGATATTATTCTTTGACTACCAATATGTATGTGGATAATGTAATTAGTTTTCTTGTAGATAACAAGAGAAAGAAATAATTTTGACCTAGGTAAAGGGAGCTAGAATTTTCACAGAAGCTACACAACTATGGTTTCAGCGAGATCGAATATAGATCCACTCTGGCTACAAAAATCTGGTAGCAATGTTAGGAACACAACAATAGAAGATGATTGGATGCAAGCGAGGCACAATAACAAGAAGTTCAATAGTTCATGCAAGTCTCCATGGTTTCAAATCAATGTTGGCAAAAAGAACCAACCTTAAGGTTTCTCAAAACTTCTCTTTTCTCCTCACATTCTATCTTTATTACTATAAAAATGTTCTCATCATAGTGTCGGCGGTTATGTTGAGATCAATTAAGCATGTACTAGGAAGTAGGCATGAGAGAGAAGGGAGGTATTTCAAGAGTAATGAGGGGAGGTCAAGGGTCACGGTAGGAGAGAAATCACATCATCTCTATAATAAGTGTATCAACACATGAACATATTCTAGCTAGAGTCCAGTCATCAATGCATGACCATATCAACTACACAAGCATGACCTCATGCATGACAACAAAAACCATACAAATGTACACTGACAATACACAAGCATAAATAACATGTAACCAATCATGCACTCATGACAACACACTTCAAACCAAAAACATCCTCTTTCACATGGTGACATCACTACAATCATGATCAACACCATGCATATGCAACAAACATATAGACTGCAAGGATGATTAACACACGTGCAACTGACATGAATGCATGACCAACACACATCGCTCATCCAGTCCAAGGGGTGAACCATGATCTGATACCACTCTACGGTGTGATATATGACCCAAAGAGAGTACAACCCACTCTGATACCACTATGTAATACCCTCCTCCCACATCTACCCAAGTAACCGACCAACGAAGGTAAACATGTGACAAGCGGTTAATATGATATGATTCGACTCCCTATGTGTCAGTTAGGGAAGTGGAACTGTTGGCTTAGGGGGTCTTGACCCAGGTGCAGAGTTAGTTGTGCCAAACATATCCCTACACTACTGGCCCTTTCGACATCAACCCGCGTAGCGCAGACTGAAGTCTCACCCGCAACAGTTTCAGGGGATGCTGGAACCAAGTTTCTGCATCCAAAGATCAATGTGATGTCTTTTTATGACCTAGATAAGCCTTCACATAGATCTCTAAGCCCTTAAGGCTTAGCACTATAGCTCCCCTCAATCGGCCTCTAGACCTCCGCGAAGGTCTACGATTGGGTTTTTTGGACTCTGAGCAGGCCAATCAGCTACTTACACACACCAGAGATTACCTTTAGATCAATATTTACTCAGATCTACCTAAGTGTTCGATAACTTTAATAGAAAATATTATGATATTTGCGTAATCACTTAACATTAATTGCGTTCAGATAATAAGACAGATCAAGTAAATTCACGCATCAATACATCATTATTTTATAAAGACATCATTTTATCACAACATATATTGCAATCATACATAACAGAAGTAAATAGATAAAACACAGGAATTTCTGCAATAGTCTTCTTTGTTGATATTCAGTATAGGTTTACAAAATCAATACTTCCCTGCGCACTCAGCTGCAGAGGTCCACGCACTTAGCTGCAGACACTACTCTGGAACTCCACGCACTTAACTGTAGAGCCTTTCTTCTTACTTTCCTGCGCTAACCCTCTAGACTCCTTCATCGTACCCATAGAGAAAAGACTTCTATATCTCTCTATCTCTGCCTTAGACTCTCTAAGACACACCTATTTATACAATCCCATGGTTCACGAACCCTGGGTAGATATTCAGGCCCCCAACACAAAGGTCGTGACTCGCCCTCAAGTCACTCGGCTGGCACACTGATATTTCTACAAAGATCCCCCATCTCCACCTACACAACTTCTACCTCAGCCGCACTCTGCGTGGCTGCCTTCTTCACCTGTTCGACGTGTTTCTCTGTAATGGGTCCTTTTCCGGCTCACATGATCTTCTACTGTGTAAGCTGCAAGTTCATCAAATTTTCCTAAATGTTGGCTGAGACTGGGTAGGCTTCGTCCAACCAAGGACCCAATTGTGCCTTAAGCACTACCTCTTTTTTCTGCGTTGTTTCCACTTGTACAAGGAGTCACTTTACCTCCTGCAACTTGGAGAGGCACTGCATTGTGGCAATGGAGTGCACTGTTGCCCTAACCTTGTCGTACTATTGCTGGAGCTTTTAGACCTCTGTATTCAATATCTTAATGGTGGGATCTTCTTGCAGGGTCGTCACCACTTCCATGGCCTATTCGAATAAAGTTGTGCAGTTAAAAACCACGACATCCATAGTAGTTATCCCTTCCTTGACGGTAGCTTCGCGCTGTTCCCTGACTTCGGGTTGAGTCGAAGGCTGTGAATTAAGCTCTAGATTCGTGATTTTAATGTTGAGTTCAAATTGATCACTTTCCACCTCTTCCTTCGCCTCACGGATGCCCGCAACTAACTTCTGGATCTTGGCCTTGAGTGGTGCCTCTTGAGGTTTGTGAAACCCCGACACTGTCCTACATGCCTCTGCAATCGTGACCGCTAGTTGGGTGCTCTATGCCTAGATCTTTTCCCTTTCCTTCAGGGCCTCCATCTTCTCGGTGAAAATTTGCTCATTTTTCACCCGATACTCACTTATTAAGCTGAGAGCATGTTGCTCCCGTGCTCTCAATTCTGCTATTATGCCTGTCTACAATGCATGAAGATACTCGTTACGGAGCACTGCAATATTGAAGTCAATGTTCCTTAAAGTGCTAATGATGATATAATCATCGACTGGATCTGTGCTCAGGGACCCATCTAGTAGCGCGATTGTCCTAAGATCCATTGTCCTGACCAGCTCTGTAGCCCGACTTGTCCTTGGTGTCAGGCTCATCTGTGCATCGCTGACCAGACATGTGCCCACTTGAATTTTTTTGGTTGGGATCTGTAGTTCGTGCAGATCCTTTTGAATAGTAGCTAAGGACTGCAATTTGTTTTGCTCGAACTGCTGCAACAACTCAACTATAGTGTCGCGCACTTTGTACCTGATCTCGTCGAGATCACCCTCCGTAAGCGTAATTGGATCCATTAGTGGTTTGGTCGCCTTTGTCTTCTTTTGAGACCCTTCCTACTACTGCTCCCTGTACCTTTTTACACAGAATGGAGTGCTCTATCCCTCATTGCCTCCACAACCCTACACCAACTGCTCTTCTTCTTTAGTGGTGGGTGAAGGGGATTTACTACTTCGCTCAGAGTCGTGATGCTCCTGTTCATCCTACTGTTTTGCAGTGCACTCCTTTACCAATGGGGCCTTCTCCTCAGCCTCCTTCTTTCGCTGCATGACCAAATTCTATGCCATCGCCTTTCCTGCATAATACCCTCCTACAACCCCTCCATGAGCCTCCGCAAGGATGTTGTTTCTTTCAAAATCGGGCACATACCATCAGAGTATCTAATTTAAACCCATATTATATAAATGCATTTCAATTACCGAGAAATTAGTTGTGCGTACTACCAACTTGTTCTTTTACTGATTGGTGTAGCCTTCTGGAGCTATCCTTGTGGTAAAAAAGTGGATAATATCTGAAAAGTGGTTGTTCACTACGTGCACTGCGAAGAGCTGCACATCGGGCAACCCTTCCTCCAAATTAGTAGGCTCCTCCCCCATTTCAATTCACGATAAATGGCCAGGTCCGGCATTCAACCTTCCTGGCTTCACAATTAACTCAAAGTCATATTCTTGAAACAACATCGGCCATCTACATATCTTCCCCCCCAACACTGGCTTATTGACTAGGTACTTCATGCTGGAGTGGTCTGTGTACATCTTGAAATGTCTGCCCAACAGATAATGTCTGAATTTTTGGAGCACATATACCATAGCCAATCCTTCACACTCTGTCGTTGAGTAGTTCTTCTTAGCTTTCGACAAATTTTGACTCGCAAAGGCTATAGGATGATCCATCTCTCCTTCACCAACCTTTGTCAGCACTACTTTCAACGCAATACATGAGGCATCAACGTGCACATGGAATTCCTTCTTCCAATTCGAGAAGGCCAAGATCAGCGCAGTGACCATCTTCTCTTTCAATACATGTAGACTGCACTGCCATTCTTCATCCTAACAGAATGTAGCGTCCTTCTTTAATATCTTCTCCATAGGCGCGGTAATCTGGGCATAAGCCTTAATGAAATTTCAATAATACCTAGTATGGCCCAGCATTGCGTGCATATGTTTGACACTCCTTGGGGCCTTGAAATTGGCTTTCACTGTGTTCTTGGTAGGACCCACCATTAGTCCTTTCTTTCACATCACATCACCCCAGCAAAATTCCAAAGGGGGAACAGAATAAGCATTTCTTCAGGTTCAATCGATTTGATATCTTCGGCATGTATCCAATATTAAGTGTAGACTGGCTACATAGCATTTTACTAACCCAAACACTGTCCAGTCATCAAAATATACCTCCAAGAATTTGTGAATAAACTCTTTGAATGCCACGATGACTACGCAAGAGAATATCATCAGCGCATTCTTGAGTCCGAAGGGCATTGCCATGTACTAAAAACACCCCCATTCTATCGTGAAGGTTGTTTTACTCCTATCTTTTGGCGCGATATTAATCTGATGGTATCTAGAGGACCCATCAATAAATGAATAGGCCTCCTGCCCTCCAACATTGTCCAGTACCTCATCAATAAATGGTGTCGGGAAAGGAACATGGAGGCAAACATCGTTAAGCTTTCTTAGATCTACATAAATCCTTATCTCTCCCTTCTACTTCTTTTCCTGAACTACCATTGGGCTCACCCAATTAGATTCCTCGACTAGTTCAATAATACCTGCCTCAAGCATCTTTTCTAATTCCAAGCGGACCTTTTCCTTGTATTTGGGATTAAGGCAATATGGCCTTTGCTTAACAGGCTTGATGTCCGGTTTCAAAGTTATTTTCATCACACCCAAACCGCCTATGATGCCTTTCAAGTCCAAAAATTTTGTAGGAAAAATATCCTGGTACTCGTGGAGTAACTCAACAAATTTATCCACTGTGGAATCATCCCAATAATCTCTGATCTTCGCAAATTTAAGCTTCGCTTTAGTACCAATGTTTACCTGTCTAGTTTTCAGTGGCGTAGAGATATCTGAGTTCTCTATCTGCGAACCTTTGACCTCGCGGTGGCCTTCCATTTCTGGGATATTGATATTCCTTGGATCCTCATCCTCCCCTTCAGCAGTCACATTATAGAATTCCAGCGCATGGCACAGCTGGGTGCTCCAATCTAGTTGAGAAAATTCCAAAGGATCCTGCGGAATTCTGAAGATCGCTTCCTTAACCTCCTGTAGTGCCTCATCAATGCTTTTAAATCCATCTTCAAAACTAAAGGTCATCAAAAAGCCTTCCCTTAAGATATCCCACTCCGTGGTGCTGTGTTAGAGCTCTATTTCCAGGTACCAATTCATAGGGATTATACCGAGAGTGTGACAGAATAAGTGCACCCACTCTGGCTGCGGCTATGTTCCGTAGGCTTTAGTCCACTTTGCTAGATGATCACGCATATCATTCCTCCCATCATATTTCTCAGTTAACCACACTTTAGGATGACCAAATCACATCCTCATCGTCCTTCTATAATTGTACCATTCACCAAAGTTGTCCTTATGCATACACTACCATCGAGTGGGCATAGTGCGCAGTGCCAAATCTAGAGCCTAAAAATGATGATCATTCGGGACTTTTCTTTCAAAAGCATTAGAAAACTTATCTACATTGATTAAACCATCATAATAAGGTAAATTTCTTACCTCCGATGACACAAAGTGCAGTAATTTAGTCATTATTGCAGCGTAGCGTAGATACTTCATGCGGCCTATTCTGCCAATGCTCCAATTCTTCATCTGAGTGAGAGGTACAAGAGCTTTCGTGGTCCCATGCAATCCGTCGATCAAATATTGGATTAACCCAATATTGGTCTCGTGCCATAATGTTTTAGATTTGATACAAATCATCATCACTTTCCTCATAATCACCGGTTCAGTATAGCGTGATCCTTCTACAGGGTCCAATGGTACTACCACGCAGAGTGATTTCCTGTCAAACGACATTGTCTGATTCTTCAAATTGATTACCCCATTCATATCAATAGCCTAGTCAATTCCAAGGAGCATGGGGTATGAATTGTTGTCATCAACAATTTCTATCACCTCAAAGTCAGCCATCGCGCTCGCACCTTCTATATCTATGGTAATTCCATGCAGACGTCCCATAGGGATAATCTTTTGTTGGTTTGCCATCCTCAACTAAATCGGAGACCACTGTAGCACTAGTCTTCCCATTCTCTCCCATGTCTGTTTAGGAAAAACGTTTGCATCAGATCCCAGATCCAAAATAACCTAGTCCATCTCATAGTCTCCTATTTGGGCGGTGAGCCTCATCTCGTGCCCTGTCCTTGTGTTATGTTTGCCAATATTTCTGACTACGTTGTCTCCTTGGGGAGCATTTTCCTTTCCAACACATTTATTTATCAATTCTTGTAGCCCTTTCACAGCCTTTCTATCGCACAATAGTTTCATACAAGTCTCCAAGAAGGTCGTAAGCACAAAGGGGTCAACCTCTGCAGGCACGCCGATTGCTAGCAGTTTGTCTTGATTTCCTAAAGTATAGGCCTCAATGAAGCTTTTCTTCACCTCCATAAACATTTCCTTCATGTGATCCAGATCAAACCCAACCTCCTTTTCTGAGGCCTTGCTAACCCACCTACTTTTGCCAAGTTGTTTTCCTTTATCATCACTAGTCATTATTCCACTTCATAGCACGATATTCACATTTGGATCTTCCTCACGGGGCTCGACCCTCATCATCTGTAAGTTCTGGGTAGGATGCTAAGGCTGCACCTATTTTTCCTAAACCTTAGTTATCATTGCAGGGCATTTCTATATTATGTGGTCAAACTAAGTGCAATATTGACATGACAAGCGTGTCTAACTCATACATACCCATGCATAGTGCCCTGGTGTTCCACAATTATAGCAAATGACCTGCCCTCGACCTCTACCAGGTCCTGCTCCTCCTCGGCCTGGTCCGCGCTCCTAATATCCTCCACGTGCTCCCCCAACGCCTTGATCCGAAGGTCGAGTTTCTGATTGCATTCGATATGTAGGCATCCTCTCCATCATTAGTTCATAACTACTGTAGGTTTTAACCCCATACAGAAATTACCTGCATACGAATTCTAATTCACAGAAAAATAAACAATGCGAGAGCATAACACATAAAACACATATACACAGAGATTTCCCCTGGATCCCAAAACTGGGACTACCAGCTTGATTTTTCATTATATTCCTTTCAATGTTACAATACATATTTATACATACCGAAGCATCCAATACCATGGACCAAAAACCATTGCGTCCAAAACCATGGACCAAAAACCATAGGTAGGTTCGCCCAACCTAATATAGGGTCCAAATTTTTTTTCCCTGGGCGCTGCCCCGGACCCCGTAGAGGGGGGCTACCCACCCCCCTAAAACCCCTCGGATAGGGAGGGCTGCCGCCCCCCCCTATGACCCCCCCGCTGCGCAATCAACACAACAAAGGGGGGGCTCCGCGCCCCCTCTAAGCCCCCAGTTCACTACGTGGGTTAGTCGTGGAAAGAATATAACACAACCCAACAATCTCCAACTTGTTGTTTTCTTTCCACACGGGGCCACAAGAGAGCTTAGTCATTTTTCCAGCCCTGAAATGCTCAATGTTTCTCTACAACATGAGAACTTCTCAGAGCTCACAAATTTTGTCAATGCATCTACAGTATTCCTCAAAGTGTCCACCTTTATCAACAACACCTTTTTGTCTTCTATCATATCCCTCACAAAGTGATACTGAACATTAATGTGCTTTGTCTTTGAATGATAAGCAAGGTTCTTTGCCAAGAAAATTGCACTTTGGTTGTCACAGTCTATTCTTATAGCTCCCTGTACTAACCCCATACTTGAACACAGTCTCTGCAACCAAATGACTTCCTTGCTTGCATGAGTGGCTGCTATGTATTCTGCCTTTGTAGTTGATAGTGCCACTGCATATTGTTTCTTACTCATCCAACTGTCTGCACCTCTAAATAGGTTAAACACATACCCACTTGTAGATCTTCTCTGATCCAGATCTCCAGCCCAGTCTGCATAAACAAATCCACGAATATCCAACACTCTGTCCAATCTTGGTCTTCCTTGGTAGCACAAACCATAATTACTAGTGCCACGCAAATACCTGAAAACCTGCTTCACTGCTGTCCAGTGCTCCTTTCCTGGTTTTGACATAAACCTGCTCAATACACCCACTGCATGTGCAATGTCTGGTCTAGTACAGACCATTGCATACATCAGGCTACCGACTGCACTCGCATATGGAACACAGGACAAGTCCTCTTCCTCTTCTTGTGTCTTGGGACACTGTTCAGCAGATAACCTCACACCTACAGGAATAGGAACCTTCACTGGTTTACTATCCTGCATATTAAACCTCTGCAGTATTGTCTCGACATACTTCCTCTGGTTTAACCAGAGCTTCCTCTTTACCCGATCTCTTTTAATTTCCATGCCCAAAATATAGTTTGCAGCACCAAGATCTTTCATGTCGAATTTGGAGGACAATTGGGTCTTCAAATCCTGGATAATTTCTTTGTCATTTCCAACCAGCAACATATCATCCACATACAAGACCAGATAAATAACACGGTCACCAATCAATTTAAAATACACACAGTGATCTGCTTTGCTTCTGGTGAAGCCAGGTCCCTGTATAAATGTATCAAATTTCTGATACAACATCCTTGGTGACTGTTTTAACCCATATAGATACTTCTTTAACTTGCATACCAGTTCTTTCTTACCCTTCACCGCAAAGCATTCAGGTTGCTTCATGTAGATTTCCTCTTCCAAATCCCCGTGAAGAAATGCTGTCTTCACATCCATCTATTCTACCTCAAAATCAAAAGCAGTAGCAACAGATAAAAGTAATCTAATAGAAGTTACCTTGGCAACAGGAGAAAGCATCTCCACTAGATCCCAAGCCTCATTTTTGTGTAAAGATGCCATTTCATCAACCATGGCCTCTTTCCAGAGTTTTCCATCCTATGAATCTGCTGCTTCCTTCACAGTTCTGGGATCATCATCATTAATAGACAAAGAAAAATTTGAACAGAAAGCAGAAGTACTATACCTTTCTGGCTGCCTTCTTTCTCGAACTGATCTTCTCATAGCCAGAGTTTGTGGCTTTTCATCTTCTGATTCCTCCTCTGCTGCAGAGTCTGATTCTTCCTCCTTTAGCTCAAACTCTATCTTCTCAGGTTTCTTTGGTTGGACTTCATGTTTAATAACATCTTTTACCTCTCTGAACACCACATCTCGGCTGTACACAACCTTCCGTGTGACTGGGTTCGAAAGCTTATAACCTTTTAAACCATCCTTATACCCAATAAAGATGCAATTTTCAGATTTACTATCCAACTTGGTTCGTTTCTCCTTTGGAACATGTACATATGCATCACATCCAAATACCCTCAGATGTGAAAGAGAGGGTTTCTTACCAGTCCATACTTCTTGTGGAGTCTTATCCTCCAACACTAATGAAGGTGACATGTTGACCAAGTAACATGCAGTATCCACCGCCTCAGCCCAGAATTCCTGTCCTAACTCGACACCACTAAGCATGCTTCTTGCCATTTCCATCAACGTCTTGTTCATTCTTTCTGCGACTCCATTTTGCTGAGGTGTATATGGAGTAGTCTTCTGCCATGCTATACCACACTTCTTACAGAATTCTTCAAATTCCTTGCTGCAAAACTCTCCACCATTATCTGTCCTCAGCACCTTTATCTTCTTCTCTGTCTGATTTTCCACCAGAGCCTTAAATTCTTTAAACCTGCCAAAGACTTCAGATTTCTTCTTAAGGAAATATATCCATGTATTCCTCGAGAAGTCATCTATAAATGATACATAGTACATATACTTACCCAGTGATGGAACTTTCGTAGGTCCAAACACATCACTGTGCACAAGCTCTAATATCTGTTTCACCCTCTTAGCACCAGAGGGGAAACTCACTCGATTCTGCATTCCATATACACAATTTTCACAGAAATCAAAATCCAGAGAGCTATTACTCATACCTTCTACCATACCTTTACCATGAAGTATTCGAAGGCCCTTCTCTCCAATATGTCCAAGCCTTTAATGCCACAACATGATCTTCTCTCCAGAGACCACTAGATTTTCAGCTACACTTTCAGGAACCACATAACTGTTGCACCCATCAACAACAGTGCTACCTTACAGCTTGTACAGAGTTCCAGTCCGAACTCCCCGCATCAATACCAGTGCTCCCCGAACCATCTTTCAGGTATCCTTCTCGAACACTGTTTTTACACCTGCATCATCCAACTTGCTTACAGAAATAAGATTTCTGGCCAATGCAGGAATATGCAGAACACCTGGAAGTGTTCTAACCCTTCCACCTTGCAACTTCAACTTTACTTTTCCACGACCAATTATTCTAGCCTTCCTATCATCTCCTAAGAAGACATCACCACCATCGTATTTCTCATACTCGCAGAACCACTCTCTATGGGGAGTGAAGTGAAAGGATGCACCTGAGTTAATCAACCATGCCTCATGATCTACATGTGTACTTGAAGAAGCCAATTACACATCCCCACCTTCATCTGAGGTGGTTTTTACCTCTGCAGAAGGAGCATCATCAGATCCATTTCCTCTATCAGGAGCTTTAGATTTATAGTCCCTTTTGAAGTGCCCTTCCTTTCTGCATTTCCAGCACACCACCTTTACAGGTTTTCCTGGACATTTAGATTTCCCTCTAGATTTAGATCTCCCACTCGATGACTTATTTTTGTTTCTGTTTTGGGACCGTCCTCGTACAGACAAGGCATCACCATTCTGGCTCTCCATATTTTTCCGTCTCATCTCCTCCGTCAGCAAGGCTGAGACTATTTCATCAAACTGCAAAGCAGTTGCATTGCTACCTATTGCAATAACCAGACTATCCCACGAATCTGATAGAGAACACAACAAACTGATCACTTATCTTCATCTGAAATTTTAATATCAACAGACGCTAACTGACTTACCACAATATTAAATGCGTTCAGATGCTCTGTCACTGAGTCTCCATCTTTCATCCTCAGTTTATACAGCTTTTTCCGCAGGAATAGTTTATTCACCAGAGACTTAGATTGGTACAAAGTCCCTAACTTGTCCCACAAAGCCTTCGCCGTAGCTTCCCTTGATACATTCAACAATACTGAATCTGAGACACACAATCGTATTGTGATCTTTGCCTTCCGATCCAACTTCTTCCATTCTTCATCGGTCACTCCCGTTGGTTTAGTACCTGGGTGCACCGCGATCCACTGATCTTTGTCCACCAACAGATCCTCCATCTTGAGTTTCCACAACTCAAAACTCTGACCATTGAACTTCTCGATCTCTATCTTTCCGCTGCTCGCCATCTTCTTTCACCACTAGAATCGATCTCATAGATATCCCACTGAACAGGGTCTACCACAGGCCCGAGAGAAACCCCTCAGCAACAAAGGCATCCCCTTGAAGCCAAAATAGCTCTGATACCAAATGTAGGTTTTAAGCCCGTATAGAAATTACCTACATACGAATTCTAAATCACAGAAAAATAAACAATGCGAGAGCATAACACATAAAACACATATACATAGAGATTTTCCCCTGGATCCCAAAACCGGGACTACCAACTTAATTTTTCATTATATTCCTTTCAATGTTACAATACATATTTATACATGTCGAAGCATCCAATACCATGGACCGAAAACCATTGCGTCCAAAACCATGGACCAAAAACCATAGGTAGGTTCGCCCAACCTAATATAGGGTCCAAATTTTTTTTCCTGGGGCGCTGCCCCAGACCTTGTAGAGGGGGGCTACCCGCCCCCCTGAAACCCCCCAGATAGGGGGGGCTGCTACCCCCCTTGTGACCCCCCCGCTGCGCAATCGGCGCAACGAAGGGGGGGCTCCACCCCCCCTCTAACCCCCTGGTTCACTACGTGGGTTAGTCGTGGAAAGAATATAACACAACCCAACAACTACGACAGTGGAATTCATCGTGGCCCACCGATTTATAGAAATCGCAGAACAATTGTTGTGGTGTCTGTACAAACTTTTGCAGAAAATGAAAATTATCTGTGACATGTTTTCCAGCCACTAGAAAAATAACACACCATAGCGCGGGCCCCATACTTGGTCCCGTTGGAGCTTCTTTCCTTAGGGGCATCGGACCCCCCTTTGTAATATAGTTTGTGAAGACAGGGCAATGATCCTTATCATGCCCCTGGCGCCTACACTTGAGGCACCAAACTTCTTCACGCACCTTTGTCCTGGCCTCTTTTCCTTTTTTCAAGCTCTACAATTCCAACAGAGGTTCTGCAACTGCAGTGAATTTGTTGGACTCCCAAAGACACGTCCTGAAAAGGTGTTTCATGCAATCTCATCACAATTTCTAGAGATTCCGCCTGAGTTCCTATCTTTTGCTACGATAAAGCAATCCTTAGGTGGGGCAGGAGCGCCACTATAAGCCAATCGCGGTGCTGACTATCTATGAGATTCATATTAGCTTCACGGATCTCACACTTTAGTCTTTGATCTAGCTCCTAGGGCATTTCACTAGGCCTCATCATGATTTCCTTAAATCTAATTACCAATTGCATGGTAGACTTAGGCTTACCAAATTCTTTGTTTAAAGCGGTCTGAGTATCTGCTGATGACACCAACAGATTATCAGTGCATTACTTAACGTACCATGTCAGCGCGCGATCCTGTAGAGAAGTAACTAGTTGCACATTATTTATATTATCATCGGTAATCTGTTGTGTTGTCCACACAACCTTTACAAAAAACCAAAACTGATCCGGATCCTCACTTCCTAGGCCCTTGAAAACTGGAAACTTCATTTTATTTGACATGTTGAATGATGATGTTGGTGGTGGCGGTGTGGGTTGTAGGTTTTAACCCTGTACAGAAATTACCAGCATACGAATTCTTAAACGAAGAAAATAAACAATGCGAGAGCATAACCCATAAAACACATATGCACAAAGATTTTTCCCTGGATCCCAAAACCGGGACTACCAGCTTGATTTTTCATTATGTTCCTTTCAATGTTACAATACATATTTATACATGCCGAAGCATCCAATACCATGGATCGAAAACCATCGCGTTCAATACCATGGACCGAAAACCATCGCGTCCAAAAAACATGTGCGAAAATCATGCACAAAACCATAGGTGGGTCCGCCCAACCTAACATATGGTCCAAAACCAAAATTTTCCGGGGCGTTGCCCCGGACCCCATAAAGTGGGGTTACGGGTGCCCTTCAAACCCCCTATTAACTATGTGGAAAGAATATAACACAACCCAACAATCTCCCACTTGTTGTTTTCTTTCCACAGGGGGCCACAGGAGAGCTTAGTCATTTTTTCAGCCCTGAGATTCCCATTGCTTCTCTACACCAAGAGAACTTCTCAGAGCTCACAGATTTTGTCAATGCATCTGTAGTATTCTTCAAAGTGTCCACCTTTACCAGCAACACCTTTCTGTCTTCTATCATATCCCTCACAAAGTGATATTGAACATCAATGTGCTTTGCCTTTGAATGATAAGCAGGGTTCTTTGCCAAGAAAATTGCACTTTGGCTGTCACAGTCTATTCTTATAGCTCCCTATACTAACCCCATACTTGAACATAATCTCTGCAACCAAACTGCTTCCTTGCTTGCATGAGTGGATGCCATGTATTCTGCCTCTGTAGTTGATAGTGCCACTACAGATTGTTTCTTACTCATCCAACTGACTGGACCTCCAAATAGGTTAAACACCTACCCACTTGTAGATCTTCTCTGATCTAGATCTCCAGCCCAGTCTGCATCAACAAAGCCATGAATATCCAACACTCTGTCCAATCCTGGTGTAGGTTTTAACCCTGTACAGAAATTACCTGCATACGAATTCTTAAATAAAGAAAATAAACAATGCGAGAGCATAACCCATAAAACACATATGCACAGAGATTTTTCCCTGGATTCCAAAACTGGGACTACCAGCTTGATTTTTCATTATATTCCTTTCAATGTTACAATACATATTTATACATGTCGAAGCATCCAATACCATGGACTGAAAACCATCGCGTCCAATACCATGGACCGAAAACCATCGCGTCCAAAAAACATGTGCAAAAATCATGCACAAAACCATAGGTGGGTCCGCCCAACCTAACATATGGTCCAAAACCAAAATTTTCCGGGGCGCTGCCCCGGACCCCATAAAGTGGGGTTACGGGTGCCCTTCAAACCCCCTATTAACTACGTGGAAAGAATATAACACAACCCAATAATATCCCACTTATTGTTTTCTTTCCACAGGGGGCCACAGGAGAGCTTAGTCATTTTTTCAGCCCTGAGATTCCCATTGCTTCTCTACACCAAGAGAACTTCTCAGAGCTCACAGATTTTGTCAATGCATCTGCAGTATTTTTCAAAGTGTCCACCTTTACCAGCAACACCTTTCTGTCTTCTATCATATCCCTCACAAAGTGATACTGAACATCAATGTGCTTTGTCTTTGAATGATAAGCAGGGTTCTTTGCTAAGAAAATTGCACTTTGGCTGTCACAGTATATTCTTATAGCTCCCTGTACTAACCCCATACTTGAACACAATCTCTGCAACCAAACTGCTTCCTTGCTTGCATGAGTGGCTACCATGTATTCTGCCTCTGTAGTTGATAGTGCCACTACAGATTGTTTCTTACTCATCCAACTGACTGCACCTCCAAATAGGTTAAACACATACCCAGTTGTAGATCTTCTCTGATCCAGATCTCCAGCCCAGTCTGCATCAACAAAGCCATGAATATCCAACACTCTGCCCAATCCTGGTCTTCCTTGGTAGCACAAACCATAATCACTAGTGCCACGCAAATACCTGAAAACCCGCTTCACTGTTGTCCAGTGCTCCTTCCTAGGTTTCGACATAAACCTGCTCAATACTCCCACTGCATGTGCAATGTCTGGTCTAGTACAGACCATTGAATACATCAGGCTACCTACTGCACTTTCATATGGAACACGGGACATGTCCTCTTCCTCTTCTTGTGTCTTGGGACACTGTTCAGCAGATAACCTCACACCTACAGGAATAGGAACCTTCACCGATTTACTATCCTGCATATTAAACCTCTGCAGTATTGTCTCGACATACTTCCTCTGGTTTAACCAGAGCTTCCTCTTTGACCGATCTCTTTTAATTTTTATGCCCAAAATATAGTTTGCAGCACCAAGATCTTTCATGTCAAATTTGGAGGACAATTGGGTCTTCAAATCCTGGATAATTTCTTTGTCATTTCCAACCAGCAACATATCATCCACATACAAGACCAGATAAATAACACGGTCACCAATTAATTTAAAATACACACAATGATCTGCTTTGCTTCTGGTGAAGCCAAGTCCCCGTATAAATGTATCAAATTTCTGATACCACATCATTGGTGACTATTTTAACCCATACAAATACTTCTTTAACTTGCATACCAGTTCTTTCTTACCCTTCATCGCAAAGCCTTCAGGTTGCTTCATGTAGATTTCCTCTTCCAAATCCCTCTGAAGAAATGCTGTCTTCACATCCATCTATTCTACCTCAAAGTCAAAAGTAGCAGCAACAGATAAAAGTAATCTAATATAAGTTACCTTGGCAACAGGAGAAAAAATATCACCAAAATCAATTCCCGGCACCTGGGAATAACCTTTTGCTACCAACCGAGCTTTGTATTTCTCCACCTTTCCTTCCGCATTTGTCTTCTTCTTGAACACCCATTTGCTGCCAATGGGTTTCCTTCCAGCCGGCAACTCCACCAGATCCCAAGCCTCATCTTTGTGCAAAGATGCCATTTCATCAACCATGGCCTCTTTCCAGACTTTTCCATCCTCTGAATCCACTGCTTCCTTCACAGTTCTGGGATCATCATCAGTAACAGACAAAGCAAAAGCAGATAGACTATACCTTTCTGGTTGCCTTCTTTCTCGAACTGATCTTCTCACAACCGGAGTTTGTGGCTCTTCATCTTCTGATTCCTCCTCTGCCGTAGAGTCTGATTCTTCCTCCTTTGGCCCAAACTCTATCTTCTCAGGTTCCTTTGGTTGGACTTCATGTTGAATAACATCTTTTACCTCCCTAAACACCACATCTCGGCTATACACAACCTTCCGTGTGACTGGGTTCCAAAGCTTATAACCCTTTAAACCATCCTTATACCCAATAAAGATGCACTTTTCAGATTTACTATCCAACTTGGTTCATTTCTCCTTTGGAACATGTACATATGCATCACATCCAAATACCCTCAGATGTGAAAGAGAGGGTTTCTTACTAGTCCATACTTCTTGTGGAGTCTTATCCTCCAACGCTGATGAAGGTGACCTATTGACCAGGTTACATGCAGTATCCACCACCTCTGCCCAGAATTCCTGTCCTAACCCAGCAACACTGAGCATGCTTCTTGCCCTTTCCATCAACGTCTTGTTCATTCTTTCTGCGACTCCATTTTGCTGAGGTGTATATGGAGTAGTCTTCTGCCGTGCTATACCACACTTCTTACATAATTCTTCAAATTCCTTGCTGCAAAATTCTCCACCATTATCTGTTCTCAACACCTTTATCTTCTTCTTTGTCTGATTTTCCACCAGAGCCTCAAATTCTTTAAACCTGTCAAATACTTCAGATTTCTTCTTAAGAAAATATATCCATGTATTCCTTGAGAAGTAATCTATGAATGATACATAGTACACAGACTTACCAAGTGATGGAACCTTCACAGGTCCAAACACATCACTGTGCACAAGCTCTAATATCTGTTTCGTCCTCTTACCACCAGAGGGGAAACTCACCCGATTCTGCTTCCCATATACACAATTTTCACAGAAATCAAAATCCAAAGAGCTATTATTCATACTTTCTACCATACCTTTACCATTAAGTATTCGAAGGCCCTTCTCTCCAATATGTCCAAGCCTTTGATGCCACAACATGGTCTTCTCTCCAGAGACCACTAGATTCTCTACTCCATTTTCAGGAACCATAGAACTATTGCACCCATCAACAACAGTGCTACCTTGCAGCTTGTACAAAGTTCCAATCCGAACTCCCCGAATTAATATCAGTGCTCCTCGAACCATCTTGCAGGTATCTTTATCGAACACTGTCTTTACACCTGCATCATCCAACTTGCTTACAGAAATCAGATTTCTGGCCAATGCAGGAATATGTAGAACACCCGGAAGTGTTCTAACCATTCCACCCTGCAACGTCAACTTTACTTTTCCCCGACCAATGATTCTAGCCTTCCTATCATCTCCTAAGAAGACATCACCACCATCGTATTTCTCATACTCGCAGAACCACTCTCTATGGGGAGTGAAGTGAAAGGATGCACCTGAATCAATCAACCATGCCTCATGATCTACATGTGTACTTGAAGAAGCCAAGTACACATCCCCACCTTCATCTGAGGTGGTTTTTGCCTCTGCAGAAGGAGCATCATCAGATCCCTTTCCTTTATCAGGAGCTTTAGATTTACAATCCCTTCTGAAGTGCCCTTCCTTTTCGCATTTCCAGCACGCCACCTTTGTAGGTTTTCCTGGAGATTTAGATCTCCCACTCGATGAATTATTTTTGTTTCTATTCTGGGACCGTCCTCGTACAGACAAGGCATCACCATTCTGGTTGTCCATATTTTTCCGTCTCATCTCCTCCGTAAGCAAGGCTGAGACTATTTCATCAAACTGCAAAGTAGTTGCATTGCTACCTATTGCAATAACCAGACTATCCCATGAATCTGGTAGAGAACACAACAGACTGATGCACTTATCTTCCTCTGAAATTTTAATATCAACAGATAATAACTGACTTACCACAGTATTAAACGCAATAAGATGCTCTGTCACCGAGTCTCCATCTTTCATCCTCAGGTTATACAACTTTTTCCGTAGGAACAGTTTATTCACCAGAGACTTAGATTGGTACAAAGTCCCTAACTTGACCCACAAATCCTTTGCCGTAGCTTCCCCTGATACATTCAACAATACTGAATCCGAGACACACAATCGTATTGTGCTCTTTGCTTTCCGATCCAACTTCTTCCATTCTTCATTGGTCACTCCTGATGGTTTAGTACCCGGATCTACCGCGATCCATTGATCTTTATCCACCAACAGATCCTCCATCTTGAGTTTCCACAACTCAAAATTCTGACCATTGAACTTCTCAATCTCTATCTTTCCACTGCTCACCATCTTCTTTCACCACCAGAATTGATCTCGCAGATCTCACACTAAACAAGGTCTACCACAGGCCAGAGCGAAACCCCTCAGCAAAAAAAGCGTCCCCTTGAAGCCAAAACAACTCTGATTCCAAATGTAGGTTTTAACCCTGTACAGAAATTACCTGCATACGAATTCTTAAACAAAGAAAATAAACAATGCGAGAGCATAACCCATAAACCACATACGCACAAAGATTTTTCCCTGGATCCCAAAACCGGGACTACCAGCTTGATTTTTCATTATATTCCTTTCAATGTTACAATAAATATTTATACATGCCGAAGCATCCAATACCATGGATCGAAAACCATCGCGTCCAAAAAACATGTGCGAAAATCATGCACAAAACCATAGGTGGGTCCGCCCAACCTAACATATGGTCCGAAACAAAAATTTTCTGGGGCGTTGCCCAGGACCCCATAAAGTGGGGTTACAGGTTCCCTTCAACCCCCTATTAACTATGTGGAAAGAATATAACACAACCCAACACCTGGTCTTCCTTGGTAGCACAAACCATAATCACTAGTGCCACGCAAATACCTGAAAACCCGCTTCACTGTTGTCTAGATGTGAAAGAGAGGGTTTCTTACCAGTCCATACTTCTTGTGGAGTCTTATCCTCCAACGCTGATGAAGGTGGTCTGTTGATCAGGTAACATGTAGTATCCACCGCCTCTGTCTAGAATTCCTGTCCTAACCCAACACCACTGAGCATGCTTCTTGCCCTTTCCATCAACGTCTTGTTCGTTCTTTCTGCGACTCCATTTTGCTGAGGTGTATATGGAGTAGTCTTTTACCGTGCTATACCACACTTCTTACAAAATTCTTCAAATTCCTTGCTGCAAAATTCTCCACCATTATCTGTCCTCAGCACCTTTATCTTCTTCTCTGTCTAATTTTCCACCGGAGCCTTAAATTCTTTAAACTTGTCAAAGACTTCAGATTTCTTCTTAAGAAAATATATCCATGTATTCCTTGAGAAGTAATCTATGAATGATACATAGTACACAGACTTACCTAGTGATGGAACCTTCACAGGTCCAAACACATCACTGTGCACAAGCTCTAATATCTGTTTCGTCCTCTTACCACCAGAGGGGAAACTCACCCGATTTTGCTTCCCATATACACAATTTTCACAGAAATCAAAATCCAGAGAGCTATTATTCATACCTTCTACCATACCTTTACCATGAAGTATTCGAAGGCCCTTCTCTCCAATATGTCCAAGCCTTTGATGCCACAACATGGTCTTCTCTCCAGAGACCACTAGATTCTCTACTCCATTTTCAGGAACCATAGAACTATTGCACCCATCAACAATAGTGCTACCTTGCAGCTTGTACAGAGTTCCAATCCGAACTCCCCGCATTAATATCAGTGCTCCTCGAACCATATTGCAGGTATCTTTATCGAACACTGTCTTTACACCTGCATCATCGAACTTGCTTACAGAAATCATATTTTTGGCCAATGCAGGAATATGTAGAACACCCGGAAGTGTTCTAACCCTTCCACCTTGCAACTTCAACTTTACTTTTCCCCGACCAATGATTCTAGCCTTCCCATCATCTCCTAAGAAGACATCACCACCATCTTGTTTCTCATACTCACAGAACCACTCTCTATGGGGAGTGAAGTGAAAGGATGCACCTGATTCAATCAACCATGCCTCATGATCTACATGTGTACTTGAAGAAGCCAAGTACACATCCCCACCTTCATCTGAGGTGGTTTTCGCCTTTGCAGAAGGAGCATCATCAGATCCCTTTCCTTTATCAGGAGCTTTAGATTTACAACCCCTTCTAAAGTGCCCTTCCTTTCCGCATTTCCAGCACACCACCTTTGTAGGTTTTCCTGGAGATTTATATCTCCCTCTAGATTTAGATCTCCCACTCGATGACTTATTTTTGTTTCTGTTCTGGGACCGTCCTCGTACAAACAAGGCATCACCATTCTGGTTGTCCATATTTTTCCGTCTCATCTCCTCCGTCAGCAAGGCTGAGACTATTTCATCAAACTGCAAAGCAGTTGCATTGCTACCTATTGCAATAACCAGACTATCCCACGAATCTGGTAGAGAACATGACAGAGTGATGCACTTATCTTCATATGAAATTTGAAAATCAACAGATAATAACTAACTTACCACAGTATTATACGCATTCAGATGCTCTGTCACTGAGTCTCCATCTTTCATCCTCAGGTTATACAGCTTTTTCCGTAGGAACAATTTATTCACCAGAGACTTAGATTGGTACAAAGTCCCTAACTTGACCCACAAATCCTTTGCCGTAGCTTCCCCTGATACATTCAGCAATACTGAATCCGAGACACAAAATCGTATTGTGCTCTTTGCCTTCCGATCCAACTTCTTCCATTCTTCATCGGTCACTCCCGATGGTTTAGTACCCGGATCTACCGCGATCCACTGGTCTTTATCCACCAACAGATCCTCCATCTTGAGTTTCTACAACTCAAAATTCTGACCATTGAACTTCTCAATCTCTATCTTTCCACTGCTCGCCATCTTCTTTCACCACCAGAATTGATCTGGCAGATCTCCCACTGAACAGGTTCTACCACAGGCCCGAGCGAAACCCCTCAGAAACAAAGGCGTCCGCTTGAAGCCAAAACAGCTCCGATACCAAATGTAGGTTTTAACCCTGTACAGAAATTACCTACATACGAATTCTTAAACAAAGAAAATAAACAATGGGAGAGCATAACCCATAAAACACGTATGCACATAGATTTTTCCTTGGATCCCAAAACCAGGACTACCAGCTTGATTTTTCATTATGTTCCTTTCAATGTTACAATACATATTTATACATGCCGAAGCATCCAATACCATGGACCGAAAACCATCGCGTCCAAAAAACATGTGCGAAAATCAGGGAAAATTTTAAGAACCCCCCCTAAATTTATAAATATAATAAATGGGCGAATCTCCATGGTATATAGGAAAAATGGAAGGCCATTTTATCAATAATATAATATGTATATATAATTTTTTGGCGAATCTCTCACCAGGCATGGCGAATATTTTACTCAATTATAAAATCTTGTAAGATCTTGGCGAGTCTTTCACTAAATAATAAAACTTTGTAAAGTCCTAGTGAATCTTAGCATAGGCTACATGCTGGTTTAATTCCCCCATTTAAATAGGCTACATTCTAGGTGAATACCATGGGTCAATACCATGTGCCATTTTGGTGAATACCATGGGTCAATACCATGTGCCATTTTTATTTTTATTAATTCTAATATTAGGGTTAATAATGGTTTTTTGCATGGTATTAATAACAATCTAGTCCATGGTATTTGTCCCATAGTATTTTGGCCATAGGTTTCACCTAAATAGAACCCATTTTTTGAGTGTTCGTAAATATAAGGTGACTTATGGAGTAAATATAAAAAAATGTTTTATTTGTTTACCATACCTCTCGTTTATTTATATTTTTATTAATTTACCATACCTCTTTTACAAATATGGTATTTGGCCCATAGGATTCACTTAAATAAAACCTCTTTCTTGAGCCTTCATAAATAGAACGAGGGTTATGGACTAAATATAAAAAGAGGTTTTATTTATTTACGATACGTCTAGTTTATTTATATTTTTATTTATTTGCCATACCTTTTGAGTAAGTATAAAAAGACGTTTTATTTATTTACCATACCTCCACTTTACTTATATTTTTATTTGTTTACACCCTTACATGTATATAAGGTGACTTATGGAGTAAATATAAAAAATGTTTTATTTATTTACCATACCTCTCATTTATTTATATTTTTATTAATTTACGATACCTATTTTATAAATATGGTATTTGGCCCATAGGATTCACTTAAATAAAACCTATTCTTGAAAATGGGTGAATGGATTCACTTAAATAAAACCTATTCTTGAAAATGGGCGAATGGAAGGTTGTAAGTCCTAATTTCAAGGGCTAAATTTACCATTTTTACCCTCTCCCTTAAAATAAGGTGGGCTATTTGAGGTGATTTGTAAAAATGTACTATGATACAAAATATTCGCCCACTAAAAATTTAAAACCCCTTAATTTCGCCAAAGGGCGAACATTCGCCCCTAAAATTATCCTTGGCGAAAATCATGCACAAAACCATAGGTGGGTCCGCCCAACCTAACATATGGTCCAAAACCAAAATTTTCCGGGGTGCTGCCCCGGACCCCATAAAGTGGGGTTACGGGTGCCCTTCAATCCCCCTATTAACTACGTGGAAGGAATATAACACAACCCAACATGGGTGAAGGTGTATGTGGTGGAGGTGAAGGTGGAGGTGGCGTGGACGGTATCCACGGAAAACCCTATCTTATCAACTAGACAACACTCTATGGTGAAGCCTGTGCTGCTCCCTCGTCGTCCCTCACAGGAGGTCCAATCAACAAGCTATATTCAGGGCATGTTCTTCCCCTATCTCTAAATAGATTCACACTCTATGTAGCTCCAAACATCAAGGTAATGGCATAACCCGTTTCTCACACAACAAAATCTTAATCTACGTATTTAAATATCTTAGATACTTACCTCGCGGTCCCTTGAAGAAGCGTCGCTGTAATTGACTGAGGCGTCGACCACGAACTCTATAACAAATCCTCCTATAACCCGATCAAGCCATTGGTCACCAATGCATGCGATCTTATCTTTAGAGGCTTCAAATCATCACACTAGCTCCGGAGTCCACATGGTTGGACCGTCAAGCCTCCACCTTTCTTGGTTGTTTTCCAATTTAGTTATCCACTCGTATAGTTCAATTGAGAAGGTGCAGAAGAAAATTTTGTGTATTTTTGTGTACAAATATCCATCCAACCATTGTTCTTTTGTCAGGCGCAGATTCCTATTTTCTTGTGCCGTGAATTCATGGATCTTTCTATCCAACCACTTCTTAATTTCCTTCTTGGTCGGATTCCAGTGATGCGACATCACACATCTCTTTATGTAGATCCCAGTCCCAGAAACGGAACCATTTTTTTTCTTAGGGGGTCCTGAGCTAGGTTCAAAGTTATTTGCGCTAAAAGAATCCCTACACTACTAGCCCTTTTGGCATCAAATGCGTAGCACAGACTGAAGTCTCACCCGAAGGAGTATGGGGGGATGATGGAACCAAGTTTCCGCATCCAAAGATCAGTGTGATGTCTTTTTATGACCTAGATCTGCCTTCACGTAGATCTCTAAGCCCTTAAGGCTTAGCACTATAACTCCTCTCAATCAACCTTTAGATCTTTGCGAAGGTCTATGACTAGCTTTTGCAGACCCTGTAAATGCCAATTAACTACTTACGTGCACCAGAGATCACCGTTAAATCAGTATTTACTCAGATCTACCTAAGTGTTCCATAACTTTAACAAAAAGTGTTATGATCTTCGTGTAATCACTTAACATTAATTGCATTTAGATAATAAGGCAGATCAAGTAAATTCACACATCAATACATAATTATCTTATAAAGACATCATTTGATGACAACATATTTCACAATCATACATAACAAAAGTAAAGAGATAAAACATAGGAATTTCTATAACAGTGTTCTTTATTGATCTCCAGTATAGGTTTACAAACTCAATACTTCCCTATGTAATCAGCTGCAGACACTACTCTAGGCCCCTGTGCACTCAGTTGCAGAGCCTTTCCTCTTACTTTCCTACGCTAACCCTCTAGACTCCTTTTGTTGTACCCATAAACAAAAGACTTCTATATCTCTCTATCTCTGCCTTAGACTCTCTAAGGTACACCTATTTATACAATCCCATGGTCTGTTGACTCTGGGCATATCTTCAAAAACTAACTCAAGTTTACATGAATGATAGGTAAAAACCCTTTTTGACTCTTAACTAACTCCGCACTCAGCGCCCGAAATTTGCGGAGACTTTACATCTTTTTACATCAAAAATTGGGTTTTTGCCCCAAAACTGACCCAGGGGACCCCATCCCAACAGGAACGAATGGAACAAATCACACAAACATTCCACATCAGCAACATAACTCTCGGGAGCCATCCCAACCACTATGGTAACTAGCCCTGAGACAAACTAAATTTTTAATGCATCAAACCCATGGATGCTCCCTTGATATGGACACTCTGGACGCTCCCACAACAAGGGCACGGGTGAGTTTGGGGACTTTTTCCCCAATGTTGTGCTTGCGTCTCTGGTATTTTTGCCACTTTTTTAGGGACAGAGCTCCGTTCACTACCCAGAACTCAATAACACCTTTAGGAATGAAATTTCATAGTGGAACAAAGATACATTTGCAAAAACATCAACAAGGACTAGAGTGGATCCCTACTAGCCATGGCAGAAATTTTATCAAACATGTCACAAATATGTAATATACAAGTTTGAACAACAGATTCAAGCATAGGGGTCTCATAATTATACGAGAATAGCTAAGAATCATTTTTCCCTTATGTCAGTAGCTGCATTATCATCTATTATATCATAGATACATTGTTCATTCATTTACAAATCAAAACATGAGGAGAGCCATACATCATCCTGTCATAATACATGCTTATAACCAACATAATAATAACAAAGATATCAAGGAGTTAGAGGCTTGAAATGTCAACCTCAATATTGGGGGAAAACCACCCGGATAGGACCTTAGAGCAGATCCTTTTCCGTTTGAGATGGTGGCTCTGACTGGGATTATGGGACCAATTTCCCTTTAAATGAAATTATGAGAAATAGATTGAATAAAATTATAAAGCTCTGATATAACTAAAACTAAAAATAAGATTAATAAACTTAATATCTATCTCGGGAATGTTGTTTGTATATGTGATTAAAGAGATTTCATAATTAACATGACAATGTAGATTATCGTGTAACTATGAAGTTAAAACAGAGAAAGATAACTAATTTAATTAAATAGTTAATTAAATTAGCTTATAAATTCGTCACATATATGAGATCTCATTGTTCATATGTATAATTTATGATTCAAATCCACACATCTCAATAGTGATAATGAATGGTTGTTACAACACATATACACTGATTAAAAGCAAACTATCCATTCAACTCTTAAACAAAAGAATAACACAAGGATAGTAGTACTTGATATATTATTGCTTTGCTCATGAGAAAAATGGCAATGGTTCAGCTATATATTAAGAAAAACTAAAGTTATAATAGTGCAAGATTAAGCCTTCTTTAAAAAATTCAGAATTCCATGTCATTACAAATGGAGGGGCTTTATAATTTTATGCCAAAATACAAATATAGAAAACATAGTAGCAACTTTTGGTGGTTTAAAAAATGCATCCAAAATAAACAAGAAGTGTAAAATTTAGAATTTGTCGTAACAAACTATCTAGGCCTAGGAGGAAGACTATCCTTCGATTTGTTGTTGCAATTCATAAATATCCACCATGTTCTTCAACTCGGGTGGAGACTTTGGTTGAATTCACATCTGGATGATGGAGATTGCATCTCTTAGTGATGGTAGAATTTGAGAGGTGGACTTCCCATTCTCTAAAAATGGTTTCCTTGTGTGATTCTTCAATTCTATGAAGATTAGCTAATCTTCCATCTGTATTGTCTTTCCATGTCAGAAAACTAGGAATACTCTCCTCAATGTCATCAAAATAAGTCCTGAGATTTGATAGCTGATCAACTAGAGAAGTAGTTGTGTTGCATAGGTCATGAATAGTGGCCAACTTCTAGCAGAATACAATTTGTTGTTGAGAAAGAGGAGTGTTAAACTATTTTTTCCTTCTTAAACTCAGTCAACTTAGGCTTAAAAATTAGTTGTTCAATCCTACTTTGTAATTGTTGTATTTGAGAGTCTCGGACCTACAAATAAATCTCATATTGAACTTTGATGGCATCAAAATTGTTCTGGAGTTCAGTGACTTGTCCTTGCCAGTGCTTGACAGTCTTTTGTTTCTGACTTTCAATGCTCTGTTCTAAATGCACAATTTTGTCTTCTTTTTCCTTCAATAGTTGTTTTACTTCTATAACTTTGTCATTGTTGTTGAAGGATAGGATCACGTGAATTGGGTGAGACTTCCCAGCTCCTCTATAGGAGTGGCCATCGAGCCTTGCCACAACACCTTGAAATATGAATTCCGAGGGACCAAAGCCTGGGACTGATCAATTTTCCTTTTCTTCCTCTCCCTCTTGAAAACATCCTTGTGTTGAGGATTGTAAAATATATCAAGCGGAGAAATTTATTCAACTCTTAACAAAACCTCAGATGTTGGGGAAGCCAGTATAACTTCAATGTCTTCATCCCCTAAAGGCTTTTCATAGGCCTTTGTTGTTATCAGATTTTATTCAAGACTTTTGGAAGTGTCTTGGATTTTCTCTTGTAAAGGAGTTTTAACAACTTGAGGTTCATCGACTTTGAAATTTAGAGCCCGATTATATTGCTCCCATTTTTTTTAAAGTGTAGCATTATGCACAAGACCTTTGGCTTGGGAGGAAGAGGAGAAGACTATTTCTCTTGATTGAGAAACATCAACATACTGTGTAGAACCAACATACATAACATATTCATGAGTTTTTCTCTCTTGAGGAATATGTAGTGAATCCATTGGCAATATTTCCATCCTTACGGCTTTGTAGTGGTTGAATTGGATCATTTATTGTGGAGACAACTATTTCTTTGCCCGTCTCACAACCACCAAATAAGTAGGAATCTTTTCAAAGAGATAATCAAAATTGTTCGACTCATGAGAAAATTGCCAAATGCTCAATGTTTCAGTAACATTTTTGACAGTTTGATGTGGGTCATACTGTCTCTAAGGAATTTTGGGGAAACCAAGCTCTTGAATAACATTAATTTCAATGACTACATGTTTAAAATTATCCAAAGCACATATACCACACTGAATAGGAAAAACAAGCCACATATTTTTATTTGATTCGTTTAAAACTTTTCAAATACTGTTCCCTATAGTTTGGTATGCTATCTCTCGGGCAAGGAGGTTGTCAGGAACAAATAGAGGTAATACATGGGGGTGAGATAGACTAACAAAGACTCGAACATAGGTAAATAACTCTTTGTCTAACGAGTTTCCTACCTGGAGTAAGTCCGTTTCAACTTTAGGAGATACCCTTGGGGTTCTTTTATCAAAAGTGATTTGATAAATACCTAGCATGAATCCATGACACATTTTATAAAAATGAGGCAGATAATTTGAATCCCAAAAAAAATCGTGGTAGATATGGATAGGGGTGGAGTCTGCTAAAGTCCACTTCCAACCCATAGAGGTGAAATCCATGGTGAAACACAGGGCGTCCATTATATAAGTGCTCATGTAAAAAGGGGGAATTACATTCTCAAATACTTTATGATTGCTACAAAAATCTAGGATATGGGTAGCTATGTTGTCTAAGATTATATTTCCCCAGTCAAATATATAACCCTATAAAGCCCCATCAATAAGTGGTGTCCATTGATCAATAAATTTCTGTGTATTAGGGTAAGAAAATAGTCTACACATCATAGCAGCTACTCAGAAATAGGGACCAGCAAGGGACTCAACTGTGTACTTAGCCATATACTCTCGCTTATGCTTGTTTAGATCTCTCTTCCATACTCTAATTGGCTCTAATGCATGGTCTTGTTCTTTCAAAAATGCTTCCACAAATTGCTTGCTATATTTACATTGAGGCTCAAGCAAATGGTACATTGTGTTCCAATCCTTACATGTAAATGATCCTATGAATGTATGCTTCATCATCACAATCTTTATTTCAGAAATGCTCAAATTTTCAGTGACCCACTAAACCATGTCTATATAAGGAAATTTTTTTGGTGAGGCCACAATCCTATGCAAGAATGAATTAGCCACATCGTTGTAAGTAGTATTTAAGACCGAGGTAGAATCATTGACTGAAATTTTTCTTTGTGTGATCCTAGGTCCTTCATCCTCAAATAGTTTATCCATGGATTCCTAAGAGAAATCTCTGGAATCTAAAGAACAGACTGGCATAGCAGCGCTTTCAGTTGGAGGAACAACATATTGCTACTGAGCTGTTGAGCCTCAAACTTGCACTCATTTACCCATCCTCCCAATAGCCTTTTCCTACTCATTTCCTTCTTTTATCATCATTTCCTTCATCAACTTGTTCAATTCATTGCATTATAGGACTTTTTAACATGATTTGCTAATCGTGCTAATGATTGACTGTTGGTTTAGATTTTTGGTTTAAGTGCTGCAATTCCGCAGCTTATACAGGGTTTTCGCAGCCGATCTCTGATTCCGCAACTTATACAGGGTTTTTGCAGTCGATCTCTGATTCCGCAGCCGATCCCAGATTCCGCAACCATTTTCTTATTTTCTATGCTCCAGGTGTCCTCCAGGGGAAAGAGCCACATGGGCAAGTTTGTATGACTGTGTACATGGTGCGTGTGCTGTCAGCTCAGCCAAACTGGTCGTCTATACCCCCGGTCAATGCGGAGGTAACTCTGGTCAAACGATAAGGTTGCAAACGGTGGCACGGCTCTGCGTGTTCAGGTGGAAAACGGAACGCACAGCTGGCCTCTTCTTTAGCCACAAAGACTGCAGGGGACAAGAATCCAACAACGGATTTATCATCCATGATGACCGTTTCCTAAATCCGTGCACGGTGCTGCTGAACGTGTCTTTTGCATAGCTCTTAGTTAGCTTAGTTTACGCACAGAACAATTTTTGTTCCTGTTATAAATAAAGCGTTTTCACACACTGATTAGCTAGCTTTTAAAAGTTAGTCTTTTGCTGTTGTTAAACTCTGTTTCAAGACTCTTTTACATAGTGTTTACGCTCCCCACTGTATTTTATTATGTGTTGATTTAATACCAAGAAGACAATTCTGTTCTTACCTGCATAGCTGATCTTTTTAATTGGTTGAAGTGGATGGAGGGCCCCTGTCTGCTACAACCATTGTACAGTAGCTTTTAAATTTATTTTCCTGCATTCCTTTTTTCTAATTTACCATGTATATTAATGTACAGTTTGATTTCTGCAATTTTGATTTCTTTTGACATGTATATTAATGTACAATTTGAATTATGCTGCTTTACGTTTCTGTACTTTTCATGACTGATCAGTGTGTGTTTTTGCAGCTTTGTTAGGAGCCCGGGACAGTGTGCTTTTCCTTATTTTTATCACTAGTGGCATTTGAAGTTGTCTTATCTAAACTGTTGACTTTTGCTTTGATTTTCATTAGTTTCCTTGCTTAGTTAGTTTCCTTGCCTAGTTTACTTTATCAGGTTTTGTCAAGTTGCTAATCTCTTGATGGTTCTTTTTATCATAATTCACTAACTTTTATGGGACCAAAACATCATCCAATTGCAGCTTGGTTTATTTAGTTTTAGACTCATATTGCTAATTCATTCCTAACTCTTTTTCACATGATCAATTTAGCTAAAAGCAGAATGTTAAGGGAGAATTAAGTAGTGTGATTTGTCACTTAATTTTTGCATCACTTTAGAGGAGTTAGAGTAGTGTTCTTGCTTTCAATTGAGTTAAGTAGATGTCATTTTCATTCTTATCAGCAGTAGAGGTATTGGACTAGTGCCATTGGTCTTTTTGTTTGATGCTTTACTTTCATTTGAAGCTCTAATTTCATTCCAAGTTATTGTTCAAGTTTTCTCTTTAAATTTCAAGAAGCATTTAGAAATCCACATACACACACATTCACTCACTTGTTTATAACTTCATCACATCACATTAGGAAGATAAGTCAAACATGAACTAAAAACGACAAAAAGAACTAGGAAAGGCTGCTTAAGTATATATTGTACACTTCACTTCATCAGCTTACGAGCCCCGGGTTGACAATTTATGATAGCAATTTAGACAACACTAAATTGACCAAACATTTTGGCGCCGTTGCCGGGGAAGTGAAATTAGGTAGCCAATTTCTAAAAAAAAAAATTAAGAAAATTTCAAGAAAGGGAAATTGATAACCTCTCAAAGTATGCTCTCCTCTTGCACCTAGAGTGATCTGGAGGATCAAAAAAGAGAAATTATTGGTTTAATAGTTTCTTAAGTATGCTCTATTCTTGCACCTAGAGTGACTTGGAAGATCAGAAAGAGAATTATTAGCCTGACTTGAAGAAAAATAAAAAAAATGACATGCATAGAGCTAGAGATTCTAGGGGAAGGTTTTTAGCTAGAGCCAAGAGTTCGATTTTTACAAGTCCATCTACTTCAAGGAATAGACAAGAGACACCTCCCTCATCTCCAACTGACACTCCTAGCCCTAGGATTCCTGGAATTCAAGAGGCAAGAATTGACTCTCCCACACCTTCTATTGAATTTGAATCAGAAAGAGATCATTTCCTTCCTTCTACAGAAAGACCAATTGTAATTGAAGAAGTAGAATCATCTGAAGAAGAGGGAGAAATTCCTTCTCATTCACCCTTTGTAGAAGAACCAGAAGACTCTGAAGTCTCTAGGGAAACCACTATGACAGAGGAAGGAGGTGGTAGAGGTAGAGGTAGAGGAGGAGGAGGAGGAAACAATGGAGGAGGTAGAGGTCACATTGGAGGAAATAGAGATGGGGATAACTCATTTGGGTTTCCTATCGTCGATGAGGATTCCCGAACCACTATGAAGAACATATCACCATCTGTCCTCCCAAACTTCCATGGGTTAAGAACTGAGGACCCTGAAACATTTCTATTCGAGTTTGAAGTCGTGTGTCGAACTTATGACTATCTGGATGACTCTCAAAAACTCAAATTGTTCCCTTCAACATTGAAAGGACAAGCTTTGAAATGGTTCATGGGGTTACTCACTCAATCCATTAGGTCTTGGAATGATATGAAACAAACATTTTTGGATAGGTACCTGGACTATTGTATGCCTACCAATCACAAGGATGAGGTATTTAAAATGGTACAAAGAGAAGATGAGAACTTAGAGGATTTACTTGAAAGATTTCAATATAACCTGAAAAGAACAAAAATGAGTAACTTGGATGAGGAGACCTTGAAAGCCCTCCTATTAAAAGCCATTAGAGATGAATGGATAGATATTCTGAACATGATGGGGAAAGGAGATATATCTCAACTTTCACTCAATGATATAGCAGAGCTATGTATCCATCTCTCAAGGGGAAAATCAAAAACTCAAAAAGGGCCTAGAGATCCTTCTCTCCTTAGAGCAAATAAATCTGCAACTGGATCAGTAAGTAGGGCTGAGATCGGCAATATACTTGATGAATTCAAAACTGACATCTTAGGGAGTCTTAGTGAACAATTAGACACCCTTAAGATTCACAATAAACAGAAAGCAGAAGCCGAGGCTTTGGCCATCTTTTGCCCGAAATGTAGGAAGAAACATGCTTTAAGGGAATGTCCCTTGGATGCACAAGTTGTAGAAACATGTGTAATTTGCTCAGAAAACCATGAGACCAAGGATTGTCCTTCAATCCCTGGAAAAAAAACAGTCTTTCAAGAAGATCCAAATACACTTGAATCTCTCTGTTTTGTTGCAAGGAGACCTTGGCAGGGGCAACAAAATCAAGGGTTTAACAACTCTATGAATTTTCAACCCCAACCAAATTGGAATCCTTGGGAACAACCTTGGTCCCAACCTCAAAATCCTTTTCAATCATGGATTCAAAGCATGCAAAATCCTTATGGGAGATTTTCTCAATTCTATCAATATCCTCCATCTTTTCAAAACCAGCAAGCTCCACAACTTCCAAATCAAAGTCCACAACTATCATTTCCATTCCCTCAACAACAACAACCTTCTCCACAAAATCAAAATTCTCAACTCTTGCTTCCATCCCAACAGAAGTCAAATCAACTTCCTTCTCAGCCATTGCCAAACCCCAATAATAGGAACCCTCAAAATGCTTACATGATGGAAGGTCAACCATTCCCTACCTATATGATTGTTCCTCTCAATGAAGTACAACTCAGATCAGGTAGAATCCTAGATCAACCTTCTATAAATGTTCAACAACCAAGAATTTCTGAGGAAGAGTCTCTTAAAGCTAATAAGGGTTCTGAAGCATCTCTTCAAAACCCAAACACTCAAAAAGAAAAAGAAAAAGAATCAACCCCCACAACTCCCATAGTTGAACAACCTACATCTTTGGCCACACCTCCTTTTCCTGAAAGGTTACAAATCGACAAAGGAGTGGAAAAACAAATTTGGTTGCCTCACTATAATTTTCTAGATGAATTGAAGAATGTCTGTATCAAGATTCCCTTGTTACAAGACATTAAAGAGATTCCTATTCTAGCAAAAACAATAAAGGAGTTGAGCGTTAAAAGACCAGGAAGGAAACCAAGAGATACCAGAAGGATCCACCTGGTAGGAAAAATTGCAGATATCATGATGGGAAAGATTACTATGCAGAAATATGTAGATCTCGGTAGTCCAATTGTCAAAACACATATCAATGGGGTAGAAATACCAAATACTTTGATTGATTTAGGGGCTGCTATCAACATTATGAGTAGACAGACCATGAACCAGTTAAAACTTCCTAACCTTCTCTTTACACCTACTTTACTGCAACTTGCAGATCGATCAATTATTAAACCTGATGGTGTATTGGAAGACATTCCAGTCTCCCTAGACTCTTGGGAATATCCAGTTGATTTTATGATTTTAACTCCCAAGAACAATCTAGGAGGACATCCTCTTATTTTAGGAAGACCTTGGCTAGCCACAACTGATGCTTTTATAAGTTGTAGGTCTGGGGATATGTATATTTCTGATGGCAATTCAACAAAGAAGTTCAATCTGTATCCTCCAGCGAAAGCAATTACAGAAATAGGAGATAATGAGTGGGTTGATGATGAAGATACTATACAACCTGTCTTTACCATTTCTGAGATTAGTGAAGATAGTCAAATTCTGAATACATTAGAAAACTTTGAACCATCTTCAGAATATGACCACACATAATTTCAGTTGGATTCTGACATTGAGTGTCTATCATCTAGACAAATGTGTCTTTTCTCTATGGAAGAATTTGGTAGTTCTGCCATTGAGATCTTTCCAGGAAAAACATTGAATATGAATAAAAACTTGGAAAAATCACAACAGGAGGAACTAACCAAAATCTTGCAAAAACATTCTACTGCATTTGCATGGGAGTATACTGACATGAAAGGTATTGACCCTAAGACTTGCATTCATCACATCTACATTGAGGAAAATAGTAGACCAATCAGACAACCTCAAAGAAGGATGAATCCAAACCTTAGGGAGATAGTGAAAGAAGAGCTCCAAAAGTTACTCAATGTAAACTTCATTTACCCCATTTCAGATAGCCGATGGGTTTCTCCTTTGGTTATAGTACCTAAAAAGAATAGTAAATGGAGGGTTTGCATTGATTACAGAAAATTGAACAAAGCAACCTTGAAGGATCACTTTCCTTTGCCCTTTATTGATCAAGTATTAGATACCTTAGCAGGCAAAAAGTATTTCTCATTTTTGGATGGTTTTAGTGGTTACAATCAAATTCAGGTAGCACCTGAAGATCAGGACAAAACCACATTTACTTGTCCACGGGGAACTTTTGCTTATCGAGTACTTCCTTTTGGATTATGTAATGCACCCGCAACATTTCAAAGGGCAGTATTAGGAATCTTTTCCGATCTAATTCATGATTGTGTAGAGGTCTACATGGATGATTTCACAGTTTATGGTAACACATTTGAAGAAGCATTAGAAAATTTGGAAAAAGTCCTTATTAGATGTAAAGAAACAAATCTTTCATTAAGTCATGAAAAATGTTTTATGATGTTTACTGAAGGGATTGTTTTAGGACATCATATTTCAGGAGATGGAATTAAAGTTGATAGATCAAAAGTTGAAGTCATCTCCAAGTTACCTATTCCAAATTGTCAGAAAGATGTTAGAAGTTTTCTTGGGTTTACTGGATATTATAGAAGATTTATTGAAAACTTCACCAAGATAGCATCTCCGCTCCTCAAATTACTTACAAAAGACTGTGAATTCAAATGGGATCCTGAATGTCAATCTGCATTTGAAACTTTAAAGACTAGAATATCTGAAGCACCCATTCTGAGAGGGCCAAATTGGAAACTCCCTTTCCACATTTCTACTGATGCTTCAGATACAACTCTAGGAGCTGTCTTTGGAAAAAAGGATCTGGTCCCTTATGCCATTTACTACACCAGTAAAAATTTGACTCCCACTGAGTTAAATTATACTGTGACTGAAAAAGAGTTCTTAGCCGTTGTTCATGCAATCAACAAGTTTAGACATTATATAACCGGCTATGAAACTTTTGTCCATACTGATCATTCTGCAATTAGATATCTTATGAACAAACCTGTTACTAATGGCAGAGTTACAAGATGGCTTTTACTTTTACAAGAATTCAATATTACTGTGTTAGATAGACCAGGGAAACAAAACACAGTAGCTGATTTCTTGTCTAGAATCCAAAATACTAACGAAGATTCTCCTGCAGAGGATAAGTTTCCAGATGAATACTTGTTTGCAGTAACTACTAAAACTCCTTGGTATGCAGATATTGCTAACTATTTAGTTACAGGGAAGCTACCTCCACACTTATTTCCTAATGAGAAAAGGAAAAGCATCCAGGAGAGTTCACATTATTCATGGATTTCTAATGAATTGTTCAAAACAGGGCCAGATTGTGTGATCAGAATATGTGTTCGGAAAGATGAAATGCCTGACATCCTTAAGGCATGTCATGATGAACTGTGTGGCGGACACTTTGCTGACAAGAGGACGGCTTATAAAATCCTTTCTTTAGGATATTATTGGCCTTCTCTCTTTAAAGATTCAAAACAATATGTCAAAAGGTGTGACAGCTGCCAAAGAGTAGGGAGACCAACTCTTTCAAATGAAATGCCATTACAGCCACAGGCATGCATCGAACCCTTTGAAAAATGGGCTTTAGATTTCATTGGACCTATTAATCCACCATCTAAGCAAAAGAAGTATATATTGGTTTGTACTGATTATGTTACTAAATGGGTAGAAGCAAAGGCATTGCCTTCTGCCACTGAAAATTCAGTTGTTCAATTTCTTTTTGAGGATATTTTTACTCGTTTTGGTGTCCCAAGAGAAATTGTGACAGATCAGGGAAGTCAATTTACATCTAACTTGATGGAGAAGCTGATGGAAGAATACAAAATCAAGCACAGAACATCTACTCCATACCATCCGCAAGCAAATGGTCAAGTGGAATCTACAAACAAAGTTCTTGAAAGCATCATCACCAAAATTGTTCATCTCCACAGAAGAGATTGGGCAGAAAGGCTTCCTGAAGCCTTATGGGCCTATAGAACTACATGGAGGAACACAACAGGACATTCTCCCTATGAACTTGTTTATGGGAAAGAAGTCCTGCTCCCCATTGAGTTCCAAGTCAAGACCTTCAAGATGGCAGTTCAATTGGGGATGAGCCTATCAGAAGCCCAAAAGCACAGAATGGAGCAGTTGAATGAGCTAGATGAGATAAGACAAGATGCAATTTTAAGGACTGATCTAGTTCAGCACCAAAGAACTAAGTGGCATGATCGACACATCAAAGAGAGAAAGTTTCAAAAGGGAGATTGGGCACTATTGTTTGATTCCAAGTTTAAGGACTTCAAAGGAAAATTTCAAACTCATTGGCTTGGACCATATGAGATTGATGAAGTCTTTAACAATGGAGCAGTTCGAGTGAAGACCATTGATGAGCTTCAGACTCCTCTCATTGTGAATGGCCACCGATTGAAAGTCTACCACAAGCCACTCTCAAAGGAGGAATTTGTTAAAATGTTCCAAGAAGATTCTGCGATGAGGCTGGTGGAGAAGAATTCTTCTCCTCCATCAGCCTAGTCTTTGTTCCTTTCAGTTAAAAAAAAAGAAAAAAAGAAAAAAAAAGAGAAGAAAAAAAAAAGTCTCTTGTATAAGCTTGAAAACCAATCTTGGATTGGCGGTCTTATGCAGAAAATATAAAGTAAAAATCAGGGTCACCTGGCACTTTATATTTTCCAAATAAAAAAAAAAATCTCTCTCTTTCACTTTCCATCTCATCCGCCATTTTGTCCATCTCATCCGCCATTTCATCCATCTCATCATCTTCATTCCACTTCATTTTTCTTCCAGATCATTCATTCCATCTCATTTCCACCAATAAAATCCCTCTTAGGACTATTCCATTCAGTTAAGTTTGTTCTAATCATCTTTGTGCAGGCAGAAAAGTGTTGTTGCAGTTTCCGCAGCTCATACCAAGTTTCCGCAGCTCATACACTCTGTCTCTGCAATCAAAGCAATTCTGTTTCAAAAAGGAAATTTTACAGTCAGAGGTATCATCATCAAAGAGCAGCAAAGATACATAGCACCTACAAGGCCAGAAAGCAATCAAAAGTTAGCCACCATAATCAACAAAGGGATCAAACGTATGAAGGTATATTCAAAATTTTTAACCAACAGTTTAATGTCATTTATGCATGGTTTTCAAATCATGGTAGGAGTCACTTAATGCAATGATTGACAAGATTATCCCACTCCTCGTCCATTCCTCGTCCACGATCACGCCTAATCCACCTCATCACCCTCCTAACGGTCCCTTAATTACTATTGATTCACACTTAATACGAGCTGCTCTTCCATTAACTACTCGTACCTCAATGACGTATACTAGTGTACTACGGCTCTACATATGATCATTTCCGCAGCCAAGTGTACGTAGCCACTCGACGCTTATGGATTTGGCCGTTGCTTCATCTACTCATATCTCCATTTCCCGCATGCATAAACTCATTGCCGTATTGTTCTCTACTCTCTCATACCACCGTTTCCATTCTCGTTTTCATACACCACTCTCATTTTTACTGTAAATCTCTCTCTGTTCTTTTTCCTCACTTCTCTGTTCAAAACCCCGATCACAAGTTCTGCACCATACCGTTTATTACATTACGGTTACTCTGTTACAACCGTAATTCCCCTATTTTTTCCGTAAGCATTCTCCTCAAGCGTCCATATACCACTGTTAGAGCTTCAAGTAAAACTGAGAGCCGAAAATGGGGAAATTGTTAAGAGCAGAACCAGAGGGTTCGAAATTTTTAGAGGGTTACCCACAGATAAAGGAAGCACTGCAGAAAGCCAAATGGTTGAAGTTCATCCAGAAATTTAAAGGGTACAATAAAGAGGTGACAAAGGCATTTGCCCGGTCATTTAATGGAAATACCGTGGAGGTAGGAGACCTGCAGTTCACCATAACAGAGAGCACCTTGGCCACAACAACCGGTTTGCCTCAAAAAGGAGAACGCTGGTTCAAAAACAGAACAGTTGAAGATCAAGAGTGGAAAAATATGCTCAAGAATCCAGGTATGGATACCTCCATTTTCACTAAGGGAATCCCTGTACGTGTCATTAAGGAAGAATGGACTTCATTACTGTTGCTTGTTCAAAAATTTTTAACATGTGAAGGCTGCTTCGGTGTCATGTATGTATACCATGCAAGAATCATGATGCACTTTATGGATGACCATGCTATCAACCTACCTTATTTCTTGTTAGCTAGTCTAAAGAAGATGAGTACCACTGTTCATAAACACGTGGGAAACATTGAACCCCACTTGTCTCATCATGGACTCATTAAAATTTTAATTGAGGAGCAGTTGAAAATTAAAAATGATACGTGGGAGAAGTTTCTAGCTAGAAACCATTTTCAAGAGGTAGCTGAAGCCTCTAGCAGCTCTCCTAGGATACCAAAGAGAAGTAGGAGAAGAGGGAAAAAAATTACTGCCCAAGAGACTGCTGAAGAAACTGTTCAAGAAACTGCCCAAGAAATTGCTCAAGAAGAAAGGAAAAAGGGAGGCAGAACTAAAAGACAAAAGAGGGATAAAGGGAAAGCCATTGTGCAAGAGTCATACCCTTCACCTGAGCCCTCAATTGAAGAAGACTCCCAAACACTAGATGATAGACTTGCTCAACTCCATGCTACTGCCCTCTCAAAGAAGAAACAAAAGCAAAAACAAAGTACCTTGCAAAAGCAAAAGAGCACTAGTGTCGTGAGAAGGAGCAACAGACTAAAAAGGAAAATGAGGGTCACTGAAGACAAATAGCCACATTTTATTGACTTGGGAGGAAGTACACCTGAAAAGGTTGCTACCCAGCTTGATTTTGAATCAAGTTCCCCACGTGTTGAGGTCACTCCTCCACGTGAAGAAATCCCATTTCAGCAAGACCCTCAAACAGAGTTTGAATATGAACCAAGTCCAAGAAGATCACCTGACATTGACCCTGACCAGCAGGTGGTGTACAATTATTTGGAAACCTTAGAGCAATCAGCTGCCGGTCCTAGCACTATCTTGCCTCTTGATCAACAGGTTCAATCTCTAAAACAAGAAGTATTTGAGCTGGAAGTCTTGAACCGGCATATTAAACAGGAGAATGAAGCATTGAAAGAACAAAGCAAGGTGGACAAAATTGTCCACGACAACACAATGCTTCACTTGGGTCTTTGGCAGAAAAAGCATAGGAAATTGAAGAGGAAATGCAAGAAATTGAGAAGGGCCTTGATTAACTTGAAATTTAGATGTTTGGTTAGAAAACCAAGAACAAATTTGGCAGCAAGAAGAAAAAGGAGAAGGTTGGATGTCTTGGCAGAGGCATCTGAGCATATGGACTGAAAAATCATGACAAAGTTTTGGTTGCATGAGGACATGTAACACCTTCACAGTGGGGGTATGTTGAGCCTCAAACTTGCACTCATTTACCCATCCTCCCAATAGCCTTTTCCTACTCATTTCCTTCTTTTATCATCATTTCCTTCATCAACTTGTTCAATTCATTGCATTATAGGACTTTTTAACATGATTTTCTAATCGTGCTAATGATTGACTGTTGGTTTAGATTTTTGGTTTAAGTGCTGCAATTCCGCAGCTTATACAGGGTTTCCGCAGCCGATCTCTGATTCCGCAGCCGATCCCAGATTCTGCAGCCATTTTCTTATTTGCTATGCTCCAGGTGTCCTCCAGGGGAAAGAGCCACATGGGCAAGTTTGTATGACTGTGTACATGGTGCGTGTGCTGTCAGCTCAGCCAAACTGGTCGTCTATACCCCCGGTCAACGCGGAGGTAACTCTGGTCAAACGGCAAGGTTGCAAACGGTGGCACGGCTCTGCGTGTTCAGGTGGAACACGGAACGCACAGCTGGCCTCTTCTTTAGCCACGAAGACTGCAGGGGACAAGAATCCAACAGCGGATTTATCATCCACGATGACCGTTTCCTAAATCCGTGCACGGTGCTGCTGAACGTGTCTTTTGCATAGCTCTTAGTTAGCTTAGTTTACGCACAAAACAATTTGTGTTCCTGTTATAAATAAAGCGTTTGCACACGCTGATTAGCTAGCTTTTAAAAGTTAGTCTTTTGCTGTTGTTAAACTCTGTTTCAAGACTCTTTTACATAGCGTTTACGCTCCCCACTGTATTTTATTATGTGCTGATTTAATACCAAGAAGACAATTTTGTTCTTACCTGCGTAGCTGATCTTTTTAAGTGGTTGAAGTGGATGGAGGGCCCCTGTCTGCTACAACCATTGTACAGTAGCTTTTAAATTTATTTTCCTGCATTCCTTTTTTCTAATTTACCATGTATATTAATGTACAGTTTGATTTCTGCAATTTTGATTTCTTTCGACATGTATATTAATGTACAGTTTGAATTATGTTGCTTTACGTTTCTGTACTTTTCATGACTGATCAGTGTGTGTTTTTGCAGCTTTGTTAGGAGCCCGGGACAGTGTGCTTTTCCTTCTTTTTATCACTAGTGGTATTTGAAGTTGTCTTATCTAAACTACTGACTTTTGCTTTGATTTTCATTAGTTTCCTTGCTTAGTTAGTTTCCTTGCCTAGTTTACTTTGTCACGTTTTGTCAAGTTGCTAATCTCTTGATGGTTCTTTTTATCATAATTCACTAAATTTTATGGGACCAAAACATCATCCAATTGTAGCTTGGTTTATTTAGTTTTAGATTCATATTGCTAATTCATTCCTAACTCTTTTTCACATGATCAATTTAGCTAAAAGCAGAATGTTAAGGGAGAATTAAGTAGTGTGATTTGTCACTTAATTTTTGCATCACTTTAGAGGAGTTAGAGTAGTGTTCTTGCTTTCAATTGAGTTAAGTAGATGTCATTTTCATTCTTATCAGTAGTAGAGGTATTGGACTAGTGCCATTGGTCTTTTTGTTTGATGCTTTACTTTCATTTGAAGCTCTAATTTCATTCCAAGTTATTGTTCAAGTTTTCTCTTTAAATTTCAAGAAGCATTTAGAAATCACCACATACACACACATTCACTCACTTGTTTATAACTTCATCACATCACATTAGGAAGATAAGTCAAACATGAACTAAAAACTACAAAAAGAACTAGGAAAGGCTGCTTAAGTATATATTGTACATTTCACTTCATCAGCTTACGAGCCCTGGGTTGACAATTTATGATAGCAATTTGGACAACACTAAATTGACCAAACATGAGCATCGGGTTTCTTCTTTTCTTTTGCTGATTTAGACGTTTCTTCATTGTTGCGATGGTTGGGACTAGCATGTAATAGAAAACATAGGGATAAGTGATAACTTCTTCACACAAAATACTTAGTGCAAATAATGAATCTTACACAACAATCTCCTTATTTAAAGAAAATCTTGATAGAATCAAATTGTAATGAATGAAAATGTTTATAATTTCAAAAACATTAAATTCACCGCTCTCAAACATTAAGTGTGGAAATGTGAATTCACGTGGGTTTATCCAAATCAGCATATCAGAAGCTAAATATCGGAGGAATGAGTCAGAGGAATGCATTAAAAGTTACGATAATGGTAACTTCTGATAAAAGGAATTCCAATGAAGTAACAGCTATTAAGTAGAGGCAGGAAGTGATATCTGGAGATTTATATCGGAGATTTAAAGAATAAGCTCCCGATATGAAATTCCCAGTAAAATTTATAAATGGGAATATCAGAGGTCTCGTGGTATCGAAGGGGAGGAGTATTAGAGGTAATAGATATTGGAGGAGGAAGTTATCATAGCTGGGAGATATCAGAAGTATTGAGTATCGTAGTTGTCACACTTTAAAACTTACGATATTGCGAAAGGACGATATAATGATTAACAGTCGTGGGGCTAGCGGTAATTATAGTATTCTTTTTATAAAGGGGTGCATGACGTATATTAAATAATTTGACAAAATCCTTTTAATAAATAAAGTAATCATTGAGAAAGATTTATCGGAGAGGGACTTTATCATAACTTTCACAAAAGGAAAGTTATGATATAATAAGGGTCTGATGAAAGTATTTTGGTAATACTTTGACTTTGTAGAAAGAGGGCCTATGAGTTTATGCTTTATCTTAGCATTTTAAGAGTTGAGATTCCAATATATGGGTTCTGATGAGGGAAAATTTTAAGCCTAAGAAATTTTATAACAAATTTAAAAATGTCTTATCTTTATTGAAAATTAAAGAGTTTTATTAAAATGAAAGAAGGGTCCCCATTATTTATTAATAACTAAAATAAAAATAAATGGGGGGTTGTTGAATACTACAACAATTGGTGACATACTGGGTGAAATAATTATTTCTGTAAAAGTAAATGAAATTTTAGTAACTAAATAAAAAATCTTAGAAAGATCTTACTATTTGAAATTTAGATCGATTAGAATTTCTCTAAATTAAACAGAACTCATTACTTTGTAAAACTTCAAAACTTGTTATTGATAAGAATCTTCATTGCCTTTGCCAGTCATTTATTAGTTGTAAAGACAAAATAGAGAAGTATATAAGTTCAGCGTAGAGATAGAATTGTTTGTCACTGGTAGAGCCACTGCTGCCAATAGGCGTCCATAGCCTCGAAAGGGTTCCATTTAACCAAATAATACCAATATCCCAACCACTTATAGTAATATTTCAGAGGTATTAGTATCTCATTCTTTTGAACTTTTTCTTTTTAGTTGCTTGAAAGCCATTGTCCTGGTTTGGTAGCCAGATAATGACAATACCATTCACAGGTTATAATGATATTGAACAAGCTGGCTCGTGATGAGACCTCATGTCCTATAGCTATGTAGCTATAAGCCATTATCATGGCTTGGTGACCAATTGTGATAATGTCAACATCATTAGTTCTACATGGTCATGGTAAGTTGTCTCATAATGAGACCCCTTATCTTTCAAGTTTTAAGTATTTTTGACTTACACTCTAAAAATGTAAAATTACTTCTTAAGAGTTGTGGATGACATTTAAAGTCAAAAGATGCTAAAATTTCAAAATAGTCTTTATATAAAAATATGCACTTTCAAGATTTTTTTTTTCAAAACTAGCCCATTTATGTGGAGAGCATCCCTCTTTCACTGTAAATATTGAAGGATAAAAGTAGATGAGCTTAGTTTCTCAATGATTTGAAAGGGGTCAAGCCACAATTTTTGAAATCTTGTGTGCTTACCTTCTTCTTCGTGGGCCTTATCCCATTTCAAAACTAAGTCACCAATTCGAATTTTTTTGTTAATTACTGATCCCACATCAAATCAGGACTTGACCATTTGCTGATGTTGAGCGTGAGTTTGTTTGGATTTATCTCTTTCTTCCTCTAACTTAAGAATTTGAGACATTCTTAATTGTAAAGCAGAGAAAGGTTTTTCTTCTATAGATTGCACTAGGGCCAGTGAAGGAAAATCTAGGTTAGGAGGTAGGATAACTTGTTTTCCATACCCTAAATGATAAGAGGGAAGTGCCTAAAGAGGCCTTATGAGTAATTTTGTCAGCCCATAGAGAAAAAACTAGAGATTTATGCTAGTTCTTTTGATTTTGGTCTAGAATTCGCTTAATGATCCTTATGAGGTTTTTATTGGTGGATTCTGCTAAGCCATTTCCCTATGGATAATAGTTTGCAGAATATGTGAGTTTAAAACCTATATTGAGTGAAAATTCAGTAATGGAATTTTAGGAGAAATAATATGCATTGGCAAACATGAGGGCATAAGGAAGGTCGAACCCGATAATTATAAATTGATCGATAAAATCTATAATAGTTTTAGAATTGACCACCTTCAGGGGTATTTCTTCCACCCATTTGGTGAAATAATCCGTAGCAGTTAAGATGTGCTTATGTTGTTTAGAAGAGTGAGGAATGATCTCACCTATGATGTATAGTCCTCATTGCTCAAAAGGTTTCTTGGTATTAACTGGCTGTAAAGGTAGGGCTGGGTTCGTTTCCTTCCCTAAAGCTGTTTGACAAACTTTACACTTTCTTACATAAGCATGGGTGTCTTTAAATAGAGTTGGAAAATAATAACCAACATGAAGGATCTTATGAGAAGTAGTATCTGCGCTATAGTGTCCACCAGCTAGTCCATCGTGTAGTTCCTGCAACACTTTTTCTGATTTAGGTTTCTGTAAACATCTTTGTAAGAAAAAATCATAATTTCTTCTAAACAAGACATTATTGATGTAGGAATTTACAGGGTAAGTTCCTCAGAAAGAATACCAAAAGGACACCGCTCACAACCAGATCACAGATCAATACACCAGTATTTTTGACGTGGTTAAAACCCTCAAAGAGGGAAACAGTCCACGGCCTGTCCCAACGTGGGTACTACAGACAATTTATTAATCAAAGAATGAAAATTTACATAAGCTTCTCTCATGCACGGATTACCCGAACAAAGACCCTCCATGCGCTTTAAATAGAACTCATGGACCAATCGGGTGTCAAGCCACGGATCAAGTGTCGGTAATACCGAGGAGAGAATGAACCGTCGGATCACTACATATCGTGACTGTCGGATTGTAAGTTACAAAATGTACAACGGTAAAGAAACACACTTTACCTAACTCTATACCTAACTCTACACTAGACCAAGTTGAACTTAACTATATCCTATGTGTCGGAATATCCTAACATCCCCCCTTAAGAACAACTTGGGATAGGATTGAAGGATTTACAAATATGACACAATAGGAGAAGGAAGGAGGCACTAGAGCCTATCCCCCCTTAGTGACAACTTCCTGAACTCCAAGCATATATTGAAGTTTAGTGAACTTCGCCTCTGTGAGAGCCTTTGTGAAGATGTCTGCAACCTGATCATCTGTTGGACAATATTGCACTTCAAGAACATGGTCATGAATGAGCTTTCTGATGAAGTGCATGTGTAGTTCAATGTGTTTGCTGCGCTGAGCTGGACTGGATCTTTGCATAGCTGAATGGCACTTTGATTATCACACCAAAGTGTGGTTGGATGCTGCTGCTCAAAGCCAAACTCTGATAGGATATGACGAAGCCACAAGGCTTCCTTACTAGCTTCCACGGCACCACGATACTCTGCTTCTGCTGACGAAAGAGAAATGGCAGCCTGTTTCTTGCAAGCCCATGTAATAGGTCCTAAACCAAGAGTGAAGACATAACCGGTAGTAGACTTCCGATCATCAGGGTCACCAGCCCAATCAGAATCAGTGAAACCAACTAACAGAGGAGCTGCTTTGGCACTGTAATGAATCCCAAACTGTACTGTACCTCGAACATAACGAAGTATTCTTTTAGCTGCTTTCCAATGACTTTCACGGGGGTTTTGCATAAAACGAGCAACAAGGCCAACAACAAAGGAAAGATCAGGACGAGTATGGGTTAAATACAAGAGTTTTCCTACAAGTTGACGGTATAAGGTAGCATCAACTTCATGTGAAGTACAAGAGACTGAAAGTTTGACTCCAGACTGAAAGGGAGAAGGGGCTGGCTTACAGTCTTCCATGTGAAAATGACGAAGAATATCACAAGCATACTTGGACTGGGAAAGGAAAATACCCTCCTTGGATTGCAAGACTTGAAGACCGAGAAAATAGTGTAAGTGTCCTAAGTCTGTCATTTCAAATTTCTTTTTAAGGCTGGACTTCACATGGTTTATAAGGTTGGGATCACTACCAGTAAGAATAAGATCATCAACATAAAGAACAAGGATGATAAGAGAGTTGCCCACTTTCTTGGTGTAGACAGTATTGTCAGAATGACACCTAGAAAAGCCAGATTCTAAAAGAAAGCTATCCATTTTGGCATACCAAGCCCGAGGAGCTTGCTTGAGGCCATAAAGGGATTTCTTAAGTCGACAAACAAGGCTGGAGTCTGTTTGTATGAAGCCAATGGGTTGTTCCATATAGATTTCTTCCTGCAAGTCCCCATGCAAGAAGGCAGATTTAACATCCATCTGATGGACTTCCCATTTTAAAGAGGCAGCAAGGGAAAGAACAAGGCGGATAGAGTTCATTTTGGCAACAGGGGAGAAGGTTTCAGTGTAGTCAATGCCTTCAACCTTTGAAAAGCCCTTAGCAACGAGATGAGCTTTATGTTTATCAACTTTCCCATCTGGTCCATACTTGGTTCTGTAAACCCATTTACATCTAACAAGTTTGCGTCCCTTTGGTAGAGGAACAAGATCCCATGTATCATTTGTCATCAATGAATGATATTCTTCATTCATAGCTACTTCCCAATGTGGATGGCCTGAAGCTTCTGCAAAAGTGTAAGGATCATGATTTACTGGAGCCTGAGCCTGTAAAGAAGAGGCTCTTTCAAACTGAGAACGTGTACGTCGCTGATCTGTAGGATCACCGGCAAGATCACCTGCTGCATCCCGAGTAGCACGGACCCATCTTGGAAGTTGAGGATCCTGAGAAGGTGGGGGAGGATTATCATCCTCGCTTTCATCATCTGAAGAAGAAATGTTTTCAAAAGTAGAAGAGATAGGAAGAGGTGGCACATCCGCCGGACTAGGCTCGCAGGCCGATTTATTTTCATCAAATTTTACATCTCTTCTAATGATAACATTTTTGGACTTAAATGGAATAAGTCTATAACCTTTTACATCTTCAGAATATCCAACAAAAGTACATTTCTCACTCTTAGGTTCTAAAGCTTTATGCTTTTCATCTGGAATATGGGCCCATGCTTCACTTCCAAACACACGAAAGTGACTTACATCTGGTTTAATGGAACTCCAAGCTTCTTCTGGAGTGATATTCTCTAGAACCTTAGTAGGAGTGCGATTGATTATATAATTTGCACAATTAATTGCTTCGGCCCAAAAACTAAGACTGAGTCCTTTAGATTGTAGCATACAATTAGCCATTTCCTTTAAGGTGCGATTTTTCCTTTCAGCTACACCATTTTGTTGTGGAGTGTATGGAACAGTATGTTGCATTTGAATTCCATTTTCGGTGCAAAAGTTGATGAATGTGTTTTTAACATATTCTCCACCATTATCAGTTCTTAGCTTAAGAATTTGATGTCCAGATTGTTTTTCAACAAAGGCTTTGAAGGCCAAAAATGTGTTAAATACTTCGCTCTTGAGTTTTAAGAAGTATACCCAAGTGCGTCTGGAGAAATCATCAATGAAAGTTAAGAAGTACTTGTAGCCAGAGAATGAAGCAACAGGAAGAGGACCACATAAATCACTGTGCACAAGCTGTAAAGGGGCTGAGGCGTGCCAAGAGGCACGTTTGTCAAAACTGTCCCGATGATGTTTTCCGAGTACACATCCGGAACAAACACCATCTTTGCAAGATACCATAGGAAGACCTGTCACCATATTTTCTTTACATAGATGCTGAAGGGAGCGATAGTTTAAGTGACCGAATCGCTCATGCCAAAGTTTGCTCACTTCATCATTATGAGAAACAAATACTGAGGGAAGATTTGATGACCCAAAGTTGTGAAACTTATACAACCTTGTGGAATCATCAGCAAGACCAGTAGCTAGAATCTGTTTAGGATATTCTAGATCCTTGATTACAACATCATGAGGTGAAAATTCAACAATTTTACCTTCACCTGAATGAGTTATCTGATAGACAGATAGAAGGTTGCAGGATAAGGTTGGAACACATAATACATCATTAAACTGACCATTGTCTAGATGAACAGTTCCAGTCCCTACAACATTAAGAGATCTATCATCACCAACATATATATTTTTGGTGTTACAATCATTTAAAGAAGAAAACATGGTTTGGTTTTTGGCCATGTGATAAGAGGCTCCAGAATCAATGAGCCACTCATGAGAATGAGAAGAATAAGAAGATACATTTAATGCATAACCAGACTGAGATGATTGACAACGACATGCAGAAAGTGCCATTCCGGAAGTTGAAGTTGAAGTAGGCTCCACATGGATGTTATGTTTCTTCATTGCGGCTTCCAAGGCTTCCATCTTCTTAAAGCATTTAGATTCTAAGTGGCCATCTCGATTACAAAAGTTACAATGTCTATCAGTCTTCTTCCATTTGTTTTTATTGGTCTTATCATTTTGCTGAAATGATCTTTCATTTTGAGGCTGAGTTGGTTTAGGACCATTCTTTTGAGGATATGACTTCTTAGGATTCTTTGAATTTGGTTGCTGCTGGGCGGCTAACGCTTTCGTGGAAGAGTTTCCAAGATTAAGAAGACCAAGGTGTAAGAGTTTTTCTTGTTCTCTTATTAAGGAATCACAAAAGGAGTCAAAGGAAGGGGCCTTGTAGTCTTTTCCTTGACAAATGAAAGCTTCCCTTGTAGAATGGAAAGTGGAAACAAATACAGAGTAGGCTGGTCCCAACTTAGTAAGGATGGAATAAATAAGGTTACCATCTTCTTTCTTAACTTTAACACCTTCCAAGAGATATCTAATGGTCTTGAATTTGGACAAGAAATCTTCAATGCAAGAAAAATTATTAGGATCCAAAGTAAGCAACTCATTTTCAAGTTGATGGGCTCTAATTTCATTTTTAATCCCAAAAACTTTAGCGAGTTTTTCTAATGCTTCATGAGGAGTCTCAAGTTCTGCAATGTGGAATCTAAGATCAGGAGAAATAGACATCCCTATCAAACCACGTGCTTGATCTTGTCTATTTTCCCATTTTGCAGCCTTGTCTTCATCTTTTGGTTTCTTCTCTTGGTCTGTGGCTATTCTGAAGAGACCTTTACTTCTAAGTAAATCTTCCATGTAGGCTACCCATTGGAAGTAGTTAGTGCTGTCAAGAATGACTTGGCATGGACTTTCCATTTCTTAAAAAAAAACTGAAGCTGAAGATGCTGAAAGTAAGTGTTCCAATGGATAGATTTCGAAAAAATAGGCGGTTTTAAAAAAAACGGCTCTGAAAAAGGCTTCCGGATGAAGAAGTTATGGCTTTTTGAAAAAAAATTGTTGACGTTGCCGGCAAAGTGCGCGAATGTGCGGGAATGAAAAAAATCCACCCCCACAAAATGGAGACTTGAACCCAAGACCTCTACTCTCTTAAAATAGCTTTGAACCAATTGATCTATACAAAAAATTTGAGAGAGAGAGAGAGAGGGGGGGGGGGGCCTTGGTTTGCGTGCTTGCCTTGAGAAAGCTCTTTTTCCCTACAAAACACAAAACACAAAACCCAACACGAATATGCAAAGAAAAACGAACCTTGCGGCTCGAAGTTAGCTTTAGCCAAAAAACTAGAAATTTAAAAAAAAAAATATCAAAGTTAGCTTTAGCCGAAAAACTAAATATTTTTCTCAATGTTTCTGATTTTCCGAGATCACACTAAGGTGCAGGGAAAAGAGCATACGCATGAGAAAAATCCTTCCTTTCTGTTTCTGATTTGCCCAGATCGCACAGGGTCGCAGGGCAAAGAGCATACGCAGAAATGAAAGGTATAGATCCGGTTAAAAAAAAGGGCTAAATAAACCGAAACCGAAATAAGCAGAGAGAAAATAACAGTAAACTGCAAAAAACACTGTATACCTCCCGATCTGAAAAATGACGCAGCTAGGGCTACCGGAAACCTTTTCGCATGAAACGAAAGGGGTTCCTCACTGGAACAGATGCTCCGAACGCAACAGAGCAGTCCTCTCGGCCCGAAAGCAGTCAGAAACAACAGATCTAGGAAACGACAGCCTCATGCAGTTCTACCGGCTTCAGATTTGGATCACCAACGGACGCGGCCCTCAAATAGCTCTGATACCATGTAGGAATTTACAGGGTAAGTTCCTCAGAAAGAATACCAAAAGGAGACCGCTCACAACCAGATCACAGATCAATACACCAATATTTTTGACGTGGTTAAAACCCTCAAAGAGGGAAACAGTCCACGGCCTGTCCCAACGTGGGTACTACAGGCAATTTATTAATCAAAGAATGAAAATTTACATAAGCTTCTCTCATGCACGGATTACCCGAACAAAGACCCTCCATGCGCTTTAAATAGAACTCATGGACCAATCGGGTGTCAAGCCACGGATCAAGTGTCGGTAATACCGAGGAGAGAATGAACCGTCGGATCACTACATATCGTGACCGTCGGATTGTAAGTTACAAAATGTACAACGGTAAAGAAACACACTTTACCTAACTCTATACCTAACTCTACACTAGACCAAGTTGAACTTAACTATATCCTATGTGTCGGAATATCCTAACAATTGACAAGTTGATACTTATTAGCTTTAAGCCTCAAATCTATTTTTCTTTCGTAATTGAATTCTACTGGAGTATAACCATTTTTTAAATAAAAAAAATAGATCAACATAGTGAGATTCAGTGTCAACAAGAAATACCTCTGAAATTTGAATATAGTTACCTGAGCCTTCATTAGTTGAAGTGTCAAAAGCTCCAGTTATTAATTTGCAAAAACATTAGCCTTTGACTATTTTAGCTGGCTTTATCTCTAGGTCATATTCTTACAGGGCAATAACCTAATTAGCACTCTTTTCCCCTAATTCTTTATGAATGAGAAATTGTTTGGCTGCTGGGAAAGGAACAATTACTTTCGTATGTGATTTTAGGAGAAAAGGTCTAAAATGATTTATTGACTTAAAAACTGCAAAAGCTTATTTTTCTACTTTTCAAATAGTTTAACTCAACTCCTTGTAGATTGGAACTAAATAGGGAATGGGATCTTCAACTTGTTGTTCACTGGGTTGGGTCAACACTGCTGCATAGGACTCTTCATAAGCAAAAGTGTATAGAACAATTTCTTTAGAAAAATCGGGTGTTGATAATGAAGTAGCATCTATGATTGCTTGCTTATTGATTCAAAAGACTTTCTTTCGGTTTGTCCCCATTTGAGAACTAGCTTCTTTTTTATCATGGTCTGTAATGGAAAGACTATTTGTGGAAAATTTGGGATAAATCGTTTGACAAAATTTATCTAGCCAAGAAAAGATTGCATGGAATTTTTATTGCACGTTAAGGGGATTTCAGAAATTGCCTTAATTATTTCAGGGTCTATGCAAATTCCTTCCTTGGAAATAATAAAGCCTAGAAGATTACCTTCACTAAGATAAAAGAATGAATTCTTAGGGTTCAAGGGGATTCAAAAATTTCTACATATTTCAAATATTTGTTTTCAGAATTTTTGAATAAATTGTAATATCATCTAGATACACAACAACTGATTTATTGATCAAACCTTTGAAGGAAATATCCATGGCTCTCTGGAATGTAGCTCCAACATTAATCAATCCAAAACGCATTTTCTGATAAGCATAATTTCCCCATTTGGTTTTGAATGTTGTTTTCAGTCTATCTTCAGGATGCACAAGGATCTAATTATAAAATGAAAAACCATCTAAGAAAGACACCAGTTTAGAACCTGCGACATATTGCAAAATTTGTTCCGTCGGAGGCAAAAGAAATTTATCCCTTTCACATGATTTATTTAAATTCCTAAAATCTATGCAACTTCAGCTATCTCCATTCTTTTTCCTATTTGGCAGAAGATTAGAGACCCACTTGGAATGTCTGACCAGGAAAATTATTTTGTCTTTGAGCAGGTTATTTAACTCGGTCTTAATTTGGGCTTCCAGATTGGGGTGAATCTTCTTAAGTTTTTGTTGAATTGGTTTTACATATAGTAGCATAGGAATAGTATGTTGAGTTATGGATGTGTCATAGCTTTAAAGATCATCATAAGTCCAGGAAAATACATCCTTGTGTCTTTTCAACAGGCAGATGACACCTCATCTTTCATTTGGTGTAAGTCCAAGGCCTAAATTGATGTTTTGGTATTTATGATTAGGCCCTAGGTTAACCAATTGAAATCTTAAAGTAGAGGTTTGAAGTTTGCAATTGGTAACCTTTTTGAATCTATATTTCAAATCATATAAGTCTTCTAATTTCACTACAAACTTAAGCAAATAATTTTCTTCAGAAACCTATTTAGCTACTTATCATTCTTGTCTTCGCCAATGATTTGGTTAGAGTAAGGCCCTTCAGAAGTAAGAAAACTTAGGATGTCATTTTCATCATTGAATACATGTGAATTAGTTATATTATTTGGAATGGAGGGGCAAAAAATCAATTCAATCGAAAATCAATCAGGACTAAAATCTTCAGGTGGAATGAGCTTCGAACCAAAATTAGCTGGGAGATCAACATTAGCACCTTGTAATCTTGGAATCAGAGATATATTGAATGCAATGAAATGAGTTGTTAAATATTGGATCAAAGATTGATAATGTTTTAGGTGATTACAAACACAATGAATATTGTTTCTCAGTTTCTTAATGACAATCTATGAATAACCATAAACTTTAATATACTTGACATCAAGACTAATGGCTTTTTGAAAGCCTTATACCAATTCTTCATATTCAACAATGTTGTTGGTACAATCAAACTGCAACCTGCATGCAAGCATAGTGTTTCTCCATCTGGGATTACTAGGATGCATCCAACTCCTGCACCATCATTAGATTTTGATCCATCAAAGTAAAGAGTCCAAAATAATTCATCATATTTATGTACAACATTATCTACAATATTGATACATTTTTATGAATCTGTCTGCAAAAATGTTTCTATATGGGATAAGACAAAATCAATGGGAAATAGAGAGTTCTGAGCTGGGAAATCGCTAAAGAAAGACTCTATAGAATAATTTCCTAGGATATTGTGTATAAATTTCCACTGTAGATCAACAGATTATGCAATATACTAAAGCAAAATACAAGATCTACTTCTACAACAAACTTGCGGAAGCTTAATTGAATATGAGCAAGATCAAATAGAAAACATATAATATATGAAGAGAAATCAATCGCACATGAACGCAGAAGAATACTTTGGGGAAAGCCTCAGCTAAAGACCCTGATCTTTGTATTACCATACAAGTGGAAAATATGTTCAAATTACACAAAGAATCAACTAACAAGCTATCCTGCTCTCTCTGTAATCCAACTGCTGCTCATAGACAATCAAAGGATTCTCACAAACCTTATCCTCTGCCCTCCAAGCCTCCTATTTCCTTGCGCAGTTTTCCTTCGGGTCCAGTGCTGCCACCTATGTGAATTGGCCTCTTCACACACTCACTAACCTCTAATCTAACTGCGCAATCCTGAAGGAGATAAGATCCTTTTGCACAGATGAGTTTCCTATATAGGAAAAATCCTCCAACTGATAGTATACTGTCCCTTCTGTTGATCTCAACTGGGTCTCTGACTGAACTGACATGCATGAGTTATTTATGAGATAATATTCAGTTATCTAGAGAGCAGCAGTTACATGCATGCAAGCATTACTAATTGAACTCACAATTAATTCAAAAAACTATTTGAACTAATCTAACTGGACTTAACTCAGTTAACTGAGCTAACTAATTAAAATTCAAGTTACAACTCATCCTTATCTCTTTAACTGATGGATAAATTCCTCAATGAATGGAGAAACTGTTGCATGTCTTCACATAGCCTTCATGTTTGATTTTCTATGACTAATTAACTCAAGATGAATTAATTAATTATTTTACAAATAGCTGCTAAGGTCAAATTTGAATTTTACTTCTCAATTTTAGTTCAGGGACTAACTAAAATTGGAATCCCTCCCGAAATGCTATTTATAACACTTTCATTTTTCATTCCTTGTTGTTATGTCCAACACTAGTACCCGAACTGCTATTTATAGCAATGCTATTTTTAGCATTTCTTGTTGCAATTTTCAACATTCCCTCTCAATAAGAAAGGCATTCAACTCGAACACGATCCTGAACCTTAGGAATTTTCTACATGAAACACTTCTCCCAAGTGTTATTGCTCCAACAACTCTAGAAACAAAAAAATCTCCCAATTGACCTCCCTATTGGGCTAGAAACATCCTCTGATGCTAAAGCTCCCTCTGCTGCTGACAAGTGATCCCTATCTGACCTTTGAGCTACTGCAACACTCCATGCATCTCGCACCATTGCACACCTCTCTGTGCTATCCTACACTGGTGCAACACTCTTGTGCCTCTCGCATTGTTGCAACCTGCTATCTCTGCACTGTCTTGGGATTCCTGCACTCTAGCTCTCTCTATCACTCCATCCACATTTGTCACTACCGACTCAGCCTATCCTGATACTCCTCATCGGGACTCCTGTAGCAAGGTCTAATCAAAGAGGTTGGGTACCTCAATGATCCTGCCCCTATTCCAACCTTCTTGGGACTGTCACTCCACATCGCCCCACCTCCGACCTGGAGGTAATGGATGCATGTGATCCCTATACCCACTTGGCTCGAAATTTCCCCCTACTGGAGGTCTCTGCATGAGTGGATGCCTCCACTTGGTCTCCTCTTGGCTTCTCTAGTTGTGGCTTCTCCAGAACCTCCTGAAGCTACTTCACCAATTGTGGCTCCTCCACAATTGTCTGAGATTTCTTTTGGCATTGCATGTTGACAGGTAATGTACTCTCCCTCTCAACCACCAAGTCTCCAATAGTTTCCTTGCTCCTGAAGGCCTTGCATGCATCTTGAACCTCAAGAGCATATAGGTTCTTGACTCATGAATCGACCTGCTTCACCTGTCTTGTGGTGATGTGTCGAAGGAAAACCTTTCCCTTACTGAAGACCATATCATAGCCTTTGTCTTCCAGCATTGCGCTCGACACCAAATTTTTCCTCAGTCTTGGTACATACTTGACATCAGTCAAGGTAATGTGAGCTCCATGCTCCCTCTGAAAAACAACCGTACATTCACCTGAGACACTATACTTTTCATCATAGCCCATCGCTATGAGTATCTAGAGATCTTTCTCCTCCAAGATACTTAAAATATTCTTGTCACCTGACATGTGGAAAGCAGCTCCACTATCAAGAAACCAACCACATCCCACCAGGGATGAAACCATGCATGAAAAGATGGTGAAATCCAACTTGAATTGTGTGGCCAATGCCTCACCTTCAGATCCTTCCTTGGATCCCATCTTGGATTTCTTCAGTGGACAATTTGTAGCAAAATGGCCCACCTCATGAAAATGAAAGAATTGCACTTTCGATTTGTCAAACTTCTTCCCCACAGGAAGAACTCGATTTGGGATGAGAATCCTTCTCCTTCCCTTTCTTCACCTTACTCTCCAAGGCACAATTTTCTTCATCCTCCTTGGATGAAGAACCATCTCTGGTGCTTCTTCTTATCTCCTCCTACATCAGATCCGACCAAAGTTGTTCCCAATTTGGTAGTTTCTCTCTTCCATTAACTGAGTCTTGGTAGCTATGCAAGCTCTTAGGAAGACCGAGGAGTGCAAGACTCACCATGTCATCATCGACTGTCGTGATCCCTACACTTCCAAGCTCATCCCTGCAGGTGGTGAGCTTGTTCAGATATGTAGATATCGTGTCGCTCTTTTCACACTTGATTTTATGAAGATTTTCTTTCAGTGATAGCTTCCTCTGATCGTTGTTGTTATGATATAGGTATTTTAATTTTTTCCACATCTAAAATGGTGTCTCCTTCCCATGGAGACTCGAGACTATGTGGTCTCCAACTCCCTCCAAAAGGATTCTCCTTGCTCTAGCCACAAATTTCTTCCATTCTGCCAATTCAGTATCATCAGTTGGCTTGGGGACTTCTTGATCAATGAGGTCCTTTAGACTACTATCCTCTAATACTTCTTCCATGCGATCCTTCCAGGTTATATAATTCGAACTGCCATCAAGAGCATATTTGAATCTTAAACCGTTGAACGCCATTGGTGAAATTGAGATGTGATAAGAACTCGATTTCTATATTCAGGAACCTCAAACTTCGAACTTCTCCATTCTTGTATACTGTTCTTCTCCTTTGATCACCTTTGCTCCGATACCATGTAGAAATTCCCATTGTAGATCAACAGATTATGCAATATACTAAAGAAAAATACAAGATCTACTTTTACAACAAACTTGCAGAAGCTTAGTCGAATATGAGCAAGATCAAATAGAACACATATAACACATGAAGAGAAATCAATCACACATGAACACAGAAGAATACTCTGGGTAAAGCCTCAACTAAAAACTCAATCTATGTATTATCATACAAGTGGAAAATATGTTCAGATTACACAAAGAATCACCTAACAAGCTATCCTGCTCTCTCTGCAATCCAACTGCTACTCATAGGCAGTCAAAGGCTTCTCACAAACCTTCTCCTCTGCCCTCCAAGCCTCTTATTTCCTTGCGTAGTTTTCCTTGGGGTCCAATGTTGCCACCTGGGTGAATTTGCCTCTTCACACACTCACTAACCTCTGATCTAATTGCGCAATCCTAAAGGAGATAAGATCCTTCTGCATGGATGAGTTTCCTATATAGGAAAAATCCTCCAACTGATAGTATACTGTCCCTTCCTCTGATCTCAATTGGGTCTCTGACTGAATTGAAATCCATGAGTTATTTATGAGAGAATATTCAGTTATCTGGAGAGTAGCAGTTACATGCATGCAAGCTTTAACTAACTGAACTCATAATTAATTCAACAAACTATTTGAACTAATCTAACTGGACTTAACTTAGTTAACTAAGCTAACTAATTACAACTCAAATTACAACTCATCCCTGTCTCTTTAATTGATGGATACATTCCTCAATCAATGGAGAAACTGTTGCATGTCTTCACATAGACTTCATGTTTGATTTTCTACAACTAATTAAATCAAGATGAATTAATTAATTATTCTACAAATAGCTACTAAGATCAAATTCGAATTTTACTTCTCAATTTTTGTTTAGGGACTAACTAAAATTGGAATCCATCCCGAAATGCTATTTATAGAAATGTTATTTTTAGCACTTTCATTTTTCATTCCTTGTTGCTATGTCCAACACTGGTACCCGAACTACTATTTATAGCAATGCTATTTTTAGCATTTCTTGTTTCCATTTTCAACATATTGTTAGTGAACACTGTTGGTGTCCAAGTGTGAATAACTATTCAACGCTTTTCCAAATTTAAGTATGCAGATTTGTTACCCAACAAACACTACTGGTTCATTTTCCTCATCCAAATCGGTCAAAGAATACTTCATATTTTTTCCCTATAAACACGAATTTGATTAGGTTTTCCATTGTAGGGAATCCAAAGATGTGACCAATCAGTTGAAAAATAGCCATGTAGTTTCTGAGACCAATTCCTACTTAAAATAAGGCCATAAAATTCAGGGATATATGCCACCATTATATCAATTATTTGACAAACTTTAGGATGTGAAGACAGTATAATTAGGACAAAATTCATCTCTCCCAAGAGTTTCACTTTTGTTCGATCTAACTAAACAATTTGAACAATACATTTCTGAGGTGTGATATTTAGTTTGAGACAGACTGAATAAGGCATGATATTGGATGATACACCAGAATCTACTAAACAATTATGAACATTCTTGTTAAAAACTTTGAAATTCAAGAGAAAATGAGGAGTGTGATAATTTGATATGTCTCCAATCAAAATAACATCGGAAGAATCAACCTTATCTGTAGGGGCATTTGGGGGTTTTCCTTTCCCTTTTGAGGCTTTTGTAGTAACAACAGTAGAAGGTAATGGAGATGCAAGGGATGCATTTAATTCATTGAGTAATATTTTTTTGTTGTATTTGATCATTTTCATGTCTTCTACAATATTATATTCAATCCTATCTGACACTATCAAAGTTTTAGATGAAAATGGAGACTTGGACGTAGTTGGAGCATAATCAGGAGATTGCATAGAAGTATTTTTGACCGTACCTTTATCTTTAGTAGAAGGAGTTGGAGACTTTTGATTCTTACTTGTTGAAGTAGTATCAACAAGCCCCTTGCTTCTAGTACTTATGGGAAAAACTTCCTCATCTTTTTCATTATCTGAAGTGGTCAAGATGAAGTCCCATAAGCCATGAGCTTCATCTATTTCCTCTTCTTGTGTTTCATCAACAGATATAGATGTTTCTTCTTCTTCATCATCTTCATAAAATCCTGCATTTGATATATCAGCTGGAGGGTGTGACTGTGATGGTTGATTCCTTTTGAAGGGTCGAAAGGACTTCCTTGAAGATTCAACAACTTGTTTCTTGAGTTAAACAATCTCATTTGACATTATTTTCAAAAATTTATGCAATCCTTCCAAGTCATAAGAATATTTTGGAGCCTTTTCTTGGATTCATATTTAAAAGTCACTTTCTTGGTCTACTTTCTTTATTTAATGGAAAATTTCTTCTCAATATCCTCAACTCTCTTTTCCACAGATAAAGCTTCTTTCTTGTTGTCAAGAAGTACTTTTTTTTTAGCTTTGTCCACAAAAATAGATATATTTGAAGGAAGAGTACTAATGTACCATTCAATCTGCACATCAGTACTGGGTCTGGAAGTATATGGGATTTTTTTTTAACAATTTGTTAAATCTCGAGTTAAAATATTTAATTTTCTTATTTGGGTTGGCTTTGAGGTTTGACAAATCATTGATTAAAGTAGTTTTTGTTCAGTCATCCCCAAATTTCAAATTTTTTTTTCTTCAAACACATCCCAGTTTGTGATTGATCCAGTAGGTAGGGAGAAATACCAAGACCCTGCAGATCCTTCAAATGTATAAGGAAAAAGTCTGCAAACACAATCCTCTTTTGAAACCCCATTGAGATTAATTTCCAACATAAAATTACACAAATGTTCCTCTGCAGGCAAGCCAACATCTAGATTAAACTTTGGTAACCATCTTTCTGGATGTTTAGGGAGAGGATGCAAGGGTGTCATCTCAACTTCCCCTGGGTTGTTCCATGGTTTGTTTGCCATTATGGGAGTACTAGAAATAAAGGAAGTTGTAGATGATATAGAGGTTGTAGGATATTGGAAAATTGAAGAAGTTTCCCCTATAACACTACTGATTATAATAGCGCTAGTTGATTGTGAAATAGGAATGTGAATGGAAGGAATCAAAAGATTATAAGAGAAAGGTAAATGAGAATGAGAAGAAAAAGAGAGATCGACAAAAGGGGTATGAGGTGGAGAAGATGAGGTAATCTCACTAGCCAAAGCTTGAGTATCTGGAGTAATTTTCTTTCTCCGATGAGTTGGTAATGGAAACTCAAAAGGTTTGATTCCAAGTTTTTTACTTTGGGACCTAGTTAAAACTCCAGGAGACTCTAGAGATGAGGAAACACTTCCTTCCAATAAATCAATTTGAGCAGTTTTTTCTCAAGAAATTGGAAATTCCTTCCAATCTCTAGATTAAAGTCTACACTTCAGGTGATTCTATAGAAGTTTGACCGAATAACTTGGGGAGTAAGCTTGGAGATTTAGTGACTGTATGAACAACTTCAGATCTATGACTAGGGGATTTAGAATGGGATCTAGAAGTTGGTGGAGACTTTGAGGGAGACTAAATCTTAGAATGAATTTTTCTTTAGGGATTCAACCTTGTTGCCATTAATAGTATGATGGCCCTCCTTCTAGTGCCAAAAATGTTGAAGGCTTGAAATGCCAACATCAGCATTGGGGGAAAACCACCCGATCGAGACCTTAGAGCAGATCATTTTCCATTTGGGATGGTGGCCTTGACTTGGATTATGGGACTAGTTTCCCTTTAAAATAGATAAAGCTCTGATATAACTAAAACCGAAAATAATATTAATAAACTTAATATATATTCCAGGAATGTTGTTTTTATATGTGATTAAAGAGATTCCATAATTAACATGACAATGCAGATTATCGTGTAACTATGAAGTTAAAACAGAGAAAGATGACTAATTTAATTAAATAGTTAATTAAATTATCTTATAAATTTGTCACATATATTAGTTCCTGTTGTTCATATTGATTCAAATCCACACATCTCAATAGTGATAATGGATGGTTGTTATAATACATATGGAATGAACAAAAGAAAACTTTCCATTCAACTCTTAAATAAAAGAATAACATAAGGATATTAGTACCCAATATATTATTACTCTGTTCATGAGAAAAATGGTGATGGTTTAGCTATATATTAAGAAAATATGAAGTTACAATAATGCAAGATTAGGCCTTCTTTCAAAAATTTAGAACCTTGTGTCATTACAAATGGAGGGGATTTATAGTTTCATGCCAAAATACAAATATAGAAAACATAGTAACAACTTCTGGTGGTTTCAAAAATGTATCCAAAATAAACAAGAAGGGACAAATTTAGAATTTGTTGTAACAAACTATCTAGGCCTGGGAGGAAGACTGTCCTTCAATTCGTTGTTGCAATTCATAGATATCCACCATGTTCTTCAACTTAGGTGTAGACTTCAGTTGAATTCACATATTGGTGATGAATATTGCTTCTCTTAGTGCTGGCAGCATTTGTGAGGTGGTATTAGATAAGCATCGAAGCATCAACCAATGACTATGTGGTTTAACCAAATATTGTCAATGGCTTTCCAAGTTGATCCTTGTTAACTGGTCGATGAATTCAACTCGTTTCTTGGAGGTTTCTTGCCACATTTTAGTAAGTGGTTTGATGTATGGAAACGCTCCTTTGGTACAACCTGAGATGAGATTGGTCTGAAACAGGTTATTGGTAACTGCCTCAATGAGATTATTGGAAATATCCCTGGCGTGAAAGACTGTTGCTTCTGTTTGCTTGAGGTAGACTTCCCATTCTCTAAAAATGATTTCCTTGTGAAATTCTTCAACTCTAGAAAGATTATCTAATATTCCATCTGCGTTGTCTTGCCATGTCAGAAAACTGGAAATTTTCTCCTCAATGTCATCAAAATAAGTCCTGAGATCTGATAGTTGATCAACTAGAGAACTAATTGTGTTGCATAGGTCATGAATAGTGGCCAACTCCTGGCAGAGTACAATTTGTTGTTGAGAAAGAAAAGTGTTTAACTCTTTTTCTTTCTTCTTAAACTCAATCAACTTAGGCTTAACAATTAGTTGTTCAAACCTGCTTTGTAATTCTTGTATCTGAGAGTCTCGGCCCTGCAAATCAGTCTCATATTGAACTTTGAGCGAATTAAAACTATTATGGATTTCAGTGACATGTCCTTGCCATTTCTTGACAACCTTTTGTTTCTCGCTCTCAATGCTCTGTTATAAATGCACAATTCTGTCTTCTTTTTCCTTCAATAGTTGTTGTGCTTCTATAGCTTTGTCAATTTTTGATGAAGAATAGGCTCCTGTGAATTGGGTGAGCCTTCCTAGCTCCTCTATAGGATTGGCCATAGAACCTTTCCACAATACCTCGAAGGATGAATTTTTAGGGACCAAAGTATCGAACTGATCAATTTTCCTATTCTTCCTCTCCCTCTTGACAACATCCTTATACTGAGGACTATAAAATATATCAAGTGGAGGAATTTATTCAACTCTTAACACAACCTTAGATGTTGGGAAAAATGGTATAATTTCAATGTATTCATCCCCTAAAGTATTTTTACAGGCCATTCTTGTTATGGAAGTTTGTTCAAGACTTTTGGAAGCGTCTTTGACTTTCTCGTGTAAAATAGTTTTAACAACTTGAGGTTCATCGAATTTGAAATTTAGAGCCTGATTATACTACTCCCATATTTCTTCAAGCCTAGAATTAGGCATAAGACCTTGAACTTGGGAGGAATAGGAGGAAAATAATTCTCTTGACTGAGAAACAGTAGTAGATTGTGTAGAAACAATAATCATAACATCTTCAAGGAGTTTCCTCTCTTGAGGAATTTGTAATGAATCCATAGGAAAATTTTCCAGCCTTATAGCTCTGTACTGGTTGAACTGAACCATTTCTTGTGGAGACAATTATTGATTTCCCTCTCTCACAACCACCGAATAAGTAGGAGCCTTTTCAAATAGATCATCAAACTTGTCTGGCTCATGAGAAAATTTCCTAATGCTCGATGTCGCAATAACCTTTTTGACAGTTTGATGTCAGTCATATTGTCTGTTAAGAATGGTGGGGAAACCAAGCTCTTGAATAGCATTAATTTCAATGACTACATGTTTGAAAGTATGCAAATCATATATACCACACTGAACAGGAAAAATATGCTACATCTTTTTATTTCATTCCTTTAAAAAATTTGAAATACTGATCCCTACGGTCTGGTATGCTATCTCTTGGGCAAGGAGCGTGTCAGGAACAAATAGAGGTAATACATGGGGGCGAGCTAGACTACCAAAGACTCAAACATAGGTAAATAACTCTTCGTCGAACCAGTTTCCTACTTGGACTAAGTCCGTTTCAGCTTTAAGAGATACCCTTGGGGCTCTTTTATAAAAAATAATTTGGTAAATAGGTAGCATGACTCCATGACAGATTTTATAAAAATGAGGGAGATACTTTGAATCCAAAAGAATATTGTGGTATATATGAACAAAGGTAGGCTCTTATAAAGTCCACTTCCAACCCATAAAGGTGAAATCCATGGTGAAACACATGTTGTTCGTTATATAAGCGCTCATGTAAAAAGGGGCAACTACATTCTCAAAGACTTTACGCTTGCTCCTAAAAGCTAGGATATGGGTAGCTATGTTGTGTGAGAGTATATTTACATAGTCAAATATATAACCCTTTGAAGCCCCATCAATAAGTGGTCTCCATTGATCAATAAAATTTGTGTATTAGGGTAAGCAAAGAGTCTATACATCATAGCAGCTACTGGGCAATAGGGAGAAGCAAGGGAGTCAACTACATACTTACCCATATCGTCTCGCTTATTCTTGTTTGGATCTCTCCTCCATCCTCTAATTGGCTTTGATGCATGGTTGTGTTATTTCATAAATGCTTCCACAAATTGCTTGTTATATTTACACTGAGGCTAAGGCAAATGGTAGATTGCACTCAAATCATTGCTTGTAAATGATCTATGGCCACCTGCTTCATTGTCACAATATTTCTTTAGGAAATGCTCAAACTGTCAATGACCCACTGAACCATGTCTGTATAAGGAAGAATTTTCGGTTGGGACACAATCCTATGCAATAATGAATTAACCACATAACTGTAGGTAGTATTTGAGACCAGGGTAGAAACATTGGCTGTATTTGTTCTTTGTGTGACCTTGGAACTTTCATCCTCAAATAGTTTATACATGGTTTCCTAAGAGGAACTTCTAGAATATGAAGAATATATTGTGTCAAAAAATAATCCTGGTGTAACAGTGCTTTCAGTTGGAGGAGCCACAAATTGCTGTTGAGCAGCGAGTTTCTTCTTTTCTTTTGTTTCCTTAGAAATTTCTTGAATGTTACAATGGTCGGGACTAGCATCTAATAGAAAACACAAGGATGAGCAATAACTCCTTCACACGGAAGACTTAGCATAGATAATGAATATTACACAATAGTCTCCTTATTTAAAGCAAATATTGAATGAAAATGTTTATAACTTAGAAAACATTAAATTCACCACTCTCAAACATTAAGTGCGAAAAATGTGAATTAACGAGGGTTTATCCAAATCAGCATATCAGAAGCTAAATATCGGAGGAATGAGTCAGAGGAATGCATTCAAAGGTTACAATAAAGGTAACTTTCAATAAGGGGAATTCAGATGAAGTATATTAAGCATACACGAGAAGTGATATCAGGAGATTTATATCAGAGGTGGCATATCAAAGATTTAAAGAATAAGCTTCTGATATGAAATTCTTGATAAAAATTATAAAAGAGAATATCAAAGGTCTCATGGTATCGGAGGGGATGAGTATTGGAAGTAATATATATCAGAGGAGGAAGATATCAAAGCTAGGAGATATCACAAGTGTTGAGCATCGTAAGTGTCACACTTTAAAAGTTACGATATTGTGAAGGGAAAATATAACGATTGACAGTTGTGGGGCTGAAGACAATTATAATATTCATTTTATAAAGGGGTGCATGAATTTGATCTGATAATGAGATCATAAAAAATTATTAAGGTATTACAGACTCATGTGCATGACATGCCTATGTTACTTTGTGCAATGGATCATTAAGATTGCGAAATACATAGACAATGAAGTAGTTAAAGAAGCATAATAGACAACACACATAAACATAACAAGTTTAATATGGAGTTCACCCAAAACTCCTGGGCTATGTCTCCTGGTCCAGCCTTTAGTGGTGGCCTCTCTATTATGTCTTCAAAAGTAGAGTTTTACAAAAGTATGAGCTCAATTTGAGTCTCCACACACAACATATACAACAACAAGAGTTTTTCTTGAACCCCTCAAGCCTCTTTGAGTACACAGACTCTCTCTATCACTTTCTATCTCTATCTTTGCTCTGTCTCTGCATTGCCTGCTTCATTTTATGTCAATCTATGGCTTTAAAGCCAATCGACGCTGTCTGTTCATTTCACCTTCTAGGCTCTCTGTCTTCCTGACCTCTGTCTGCTTAGATTCCCCTTTGAGCGTTAGTAATCATTGCTAAACTCTTTCAGGGATGGTGGCCACTTGTTCTGTAACGGAATGTGTCATCGGGCCTTTGAAATCCTTGAAATAACCATTCTCTATTTACATAGAGAAATACATTCAAAACTGTGAAATTTCGCCAATTCGCCATTTATTGGACTTGAAACATTATGAATCCACCTTATAACTCCTATCGGATCTGCCTGTATATTGACATCGCATCTCCACCGTTGATCTAGGAGATCCAGATCCAACAGCTGTGGTTCATTTCGAGCGACCCTTTCGTACGGGGGTTAATCGCCCGATAAGGGTGGTTTTATCTCTCCTTAGCCTGGACACGTGGCAGCTAATGTATGGGCTCGGGCGGAGCCCGGCTCAAACCACTTACCACCTTTGGTCCTCCCAAAATCCTGCTTGTTTTGTGATTTCCCTTTTATATTAAAAAATACATTAAAACATGAAATCCCGCTCATATTGGACTTGAACTAGTATTCAACAGCATTAATAAACCCTTTCGGGTCTGTAATATCGCATCGAGCGCATTTCCTTTGTAATCCATTCATTTTCCAGAAATGCGAAACACAAAGGAAATTGCTGCTTTCGGAATTCAAAATATATAGAATATCGTCTATAATCTTATCAGGTCCGGCTATCGCTATCATCATTATTATCGGCCCTGCTATATCGAAATGTGCTGACGCGATATGGCGATTCAACTTGGGCCATCGATTTGTGCGCTTGATCAACAGTCCTCATTGACCCCGCTGATCGCAGTCGCATATGCCATGTGGTCTCCGCCGATAGCCTCCCTTTGCCACTGCCGATTGTGATTCACCAATCCGATCTGCACTGTTGATTAGCCAAATCTGACAGCTCCAATTCAAAGTTGCTTTGATCGCTGATAAGCCTGTTTGTCAATATTTTCTTCATGTTTTTGCCTCTTGATAGTGTAATCTGACTTTTTGAAAAGTTCTTCTCATGCAATAGTTTCGAGTGTTTGAAGACTTAGAGATTTTTCTAGGATTCGGATCCATTTGGATCACGCCTTCCCACTGAAAATGATTTTGGACCACCAAAAGTTGGTTTTTAAGCATCAATCAAATGAGGATACAACTTCCTCACTTACCTAATCTCTATCCATCTTGCACTGCTTGGTTTTGAACCCTTGAGTCCGATTCTAAGGTACTCAACATCCCCTCTATGCGTAGTTCTCACCTTCCTGTCCATAACTGTATCTTCCTACAACTCGATATTCAGGCAACAAATCATCAATAGAAGACAACTGACTTTGCTCTTCATGATCTTCAATAAATGAAGGTTCAAATAGTCTCAAGTTCTCTGCATTAACAACTGAATAGATGTGCATGTAAACTCTCAAATCAAGGAGAAAAGCATTCTCACCAATTTTCTCAAGTATCTTGAAAGGCCCATACCTTATTGGCTTCAGCTTCTTACCTTCACCTTGCATTTTGACTTTGCTGATGTACAGCCAGACTTGATCACCAACTTGGAAGCTATGCTCAATTCGATGCTTATCATGCCTTGCCTTGTACTTGGCTTGGCTCTTTTCCAGTTGTTCCTGCACTGCCTGGTGAATTTCTTGGATCTGTTCAATGAACTTAGTTGCTTTGTCCACATCACTGTGTCCATCAACTGTTATGTATTTACTAAAGACAAAATCCAAGGGAGACCTTGGTATGAAACCAAAACAAGTCTCAAAAGGAGATCTTTGTGTAGAAGAGTGCTTAACATGATTGTAAGCATGTTGCACATATCAAAAATGTTCATCCCAAAGCTTGGGATGCTTGTTGCAATAGCCCCTAAGCAATTGGATCACTGTCCTGTTGACCACCTCGGTTTGACCATCTTTTTGTGGATGAAAGCCTGTGCTCTTCTTCAGGCTGGTGTCCATCAACTCCCACAGACTTGACCACAAATTCCCAACAAATTGGGAATCTCGATCAGATACTATGGAAGTGGGTAACCCAAAATGCACCCGACATGCTGAAAGAACAAATTTGTTGTTTGTTCAACTATAATTTGCTTGTTACAAGGTATTAAAATACACATTTTGCTGAACCTGTCCACAATAACATATAAATAGTCATGACCTTTTATATATTTTGGCAATCCCCCAACAAAGTCCATGGAAACACTTTCCCAAGGGTGAGAAGGAATTGGTAGTAGAGTGTACAAGCCTAATTTTCTATTGTTGGGCTTGCTTTTAGCACACATGGTACACCCTTTAATATATCTAGAAACTGTTTCATGCATTCTTGGCCAATAGTAGAATCTTTGCAGCTGTGCAACTGTTTTACTTACACCAAAATGACCTGATATTAGAGAAGTGTGTGCTTCTCAGATTATATTAAATCTTTCAATTTGAGGAATGCATAATTTTCCCAAATGATATAAGGGTTGGTCCTTAATATGATAATCCAATTCTTCTACTTGTTTTCCATGACTTAAAGTTGCATAGACATATTTAAAATATACATCTTGAGCATATTGTTCAATGTAGCTTTCATGCAATACTGAATTATGCTCAAGTATAGTAGATGCATTTATGATTGGTCTGTTGAAAATAATACTGAGAGGGGGGGGGGGTGAATCAGTATTATCTAATTCTTTTAATAAATCTTCCTTATTTGTTCTTTAAATTATTTTTGCATGTCAGTACCATAAAATAATGAGCATGAACAAAGAAAAACAGATAGTCACACCAAAGAACACAAGATGTAAGGTGGAAACCCAATGTGGGTGAAAACCACCTGCTGCAATATGTCTCTATCTTCTTTCAAATTAGAAACTTCTTTTACAATGGTTTTGTACTGGTGCAGTCCTTTACCAGTACGCAGGCTGCAACCTGCAGAGAGCTACAACTCTCTCTCTCTCGTTTTCCAGTCTCTCTTGGAAGGGAGCTACAACCCCCTAACTCTTTTCATAAAGCATCAAATGATCATCAAGTACATAAAAGTTACAGTCCACTACAGTTATCAGATCAGCAATAACAGAACTAACCCAGAACACCTTATCAACAGAAAAATTCAATCAACAGAACATTTTAAGACAGGGACGCAGTTTTCCCTTCTGTGGCCTGCGTCGCTACGCAGTTCACCTTCTGCTTCCCTGCGTATACCCGCAGAGATCCTTCTGCCGCACTGCGTGCCCACACACTGTTCCTTCAACCGCGCTGTGTACTATTACTGCAGGGACGCACCCAGAGACATTATCGCGCCGCGTATTGTTACTATGCGGACGCACCTGAACCTTAGTCGCTCTGCGTACCGACGCAGCTCTCCTTCTTCTGCTCTGTGTACCGACGCAGGTCTCCTGTTTCTGCTCTGCGTACCGACGCAGATCTCCTGTTTCTGTACTGCGTACCCACGCAGTTCTTCTGTTAAACACCTGCGGCCTTCTGATTAGGGCCAAGTAGGCAGTCCACCAGAGTGGCACAGTTGCTCAGATCTGATCATGCTCTCGAGAGATCACCCTTCACAGATTCGCCTTCAACTTCCCTTTCATATAGATCAAGCTTTTAAGACCATAACCCAATATTTCAGATCTAAAGATATTCAATTGCAAAGATACTTAGCCAAGTGATCTCCTTTGCTTTATATAGGCAAGCTCCTCCTAAAATCATGGAACAATACCACGAGCCGACACCATAATAACCCAATACCGTCGGCTAAATACCAAGAGTAACACATAAGAAAACCCCACATGTGAATTTCTTTGCCTTGAAATGTGTGCACTGGGGGTACGCACCTCCTGAACGGCTGGCCTGCGTATCTGGACGCGGTCCCTGCATGGTGTACCTGCGGGTACGCACCTTCTGAACTGATTTCCTACGTACTTCTGAATTTTCAACAAATTGAGAGCCTTGCCAAGGGAGTTGCCATCAAGTACAACATCTGTAACATATAGCCATACTAGAAACATAATGCCAACAATCTCCCCCTTTGGACTTGATGGCAACCTCACAATCTTCAGCTTCATTCTCCCCCTTTGACATCAAGGGCAAAGGGGTATACTCCCCCTAAGAAAATCCTCCCCCTGAATAGGAACCAGATCTGTAACAAAGAACCATAATCCTCCATGAAAGAGATAGAGACATATTGCAGCTACTTCCAAGATCTCCTTCTGCACATCCTCCATAATGCCAACAATGCATTATATGCTCCCCCTGAACCTGTACCATCAATGAGAAGAGGTTCAGCAATAAGATGATGCATCACCAACCCCCAGATTTTGCCTAAGGTATTCAAAAGTGTCCCTGGGCAATGGTTTGGTGAGAATATCAGCAACTTGTTCCTTAGAAGGAACATACTCCAACTTGACCTTCTGTTCAAGCACTTGTTCCCGGAGAAAATGATACTTGATTGGTATGTGCTTGGTTTTTGAATGCATAACCGGATTCTTTGAGATGCTGATTGCACTTGTGTTATCACATAAGATGGGGATAGGTGGTGTACAAGTGATTTGAAAATCCTGCAAAGTCTGCATCATCCAAAGGAGTTGGGTGCAACAAGATGCAGCAGCAACATATTCTGCTTCAGCTGTAGACAAGGCAATCGAACTCTGTTTCTTGCTGAACCAAGATACCAGTCTGGAACCCATAAAGAACGCACCACCACTTGTGCTTTTCTTGTCATCCACGCTTCCGGCCCAATATGCATCTGTATAAGCATGAAGTGTAAGATCTGTATCTCTAGGATACCATAAGCCACAATTTTGAGTCCCTTGAAGATATTTGAAAATTCTCTTCACTGCCTGAAGATGAGTCTCCTTCGGATTTGCCTGAAATCTTCCAACTATTCCAACTGCATGCATGATGTCCGGTCGGGTACCTGTCAAATAAAGTAAACTTCCAATCATAGATCTGTAGGTTGGTTGATGTACTGCTGCAGATCCATCATTTGCACTGAGGCTACATCCTGTGACCATGGGTGTACATACTGGTTTTGCATCTTCCATACCATATTTTTTCAAAATCTGTTTGAGATACTTGGTTTGAGATAAAAAGATTCCTCCTTCTTTTTGTTGGATTTGCAAACCAAGGAAATATGTCAGTTCTCCTAGCAAGGACATTTCAAATTCTTTCTGCATGACCGAGGCAAAACTTTGACTCATAGCTTCTTCATTGCTCCCAAAAATAATGTCATCTACATACACAACAAGTATTAGCAATTTGTCATTTTCAACTTTTATATAAAGATTGCTATCTGCTGATCCTTTTAAAAAACCTTGTTGATGAAGATATTTGTCCAAACGATAGTACCAAGCCCTTGGAGCTTGTTTGAGACCATAGAGAGCCTTTTTCAATCTGCATACAAGATTTGGATCATTTCCAAGAATGAAACCATCTGGCTGTTCAATGTATACTTCTTCTTCCAAGTCTCCATTCAGAAAGGCTGATTTCACGTCCATTTGAAATACTTTGAAGTTTTGAAAACTTGAGAGAGCAAGGAACATTCGGATGGCCTCAAGTCTTGTAACAGGAGTAAAGGTTTCTTCAAAGTCTATTCCTTCTTGCTGCGCATACCCTTTACAAACAAGTCTGGCTTTGTTTCTAATTACTTCTCCATTTTCATTCAATTTATTTTTGAAGACCCATTTTGTTCCGATAACATTCTTATCTTTTGGTCTAGGAACCAGCTCCCAAGTGTTGTTCTTTTCGATCTGCTCAAGTTCTTCATCCATTGCTTTCACCCAACATTCATCTTCGCATGCCTCTTTCACATTTTGTGGTTCAGTAGAAGAGAGTAATGCCAAATAGCTTGAAGCTTCTACAACTGTTCTTCTTGTTCGTACACCTGCTTCTTTCTGCCCCATAATCTGAGATTCTGGATGATTCTTCTGAACATATCTGGATGGAGTCTTTTCTTCTATTCTTGTTTACTCCTCTGGTTCTTCTTGAGGTTCTTCTTGAGATTCTTCTTCTTCATCATTCTGTCGTTGGGGGTAGCCTTCATCTTCTTCGATGTCTTCATGATGTACTTGCCTAGGAATGTATCCCTTCTCGTCAACCACTACATCAATGCTGTCAACAATTCTGCCAAGTCTTTTATTGTAGCATTTGTATGCTTTGCTATGTGGAGAGTAACCAAGAAGAATGCCTTCATCTGCTCTAGGTTCAAGTTTGCCAAGCTGCTCATCAATATTCTTGATATAGCATTTGCTCCCAAAGATTTTGAAGTGCTTTACTGAAGGAGTCCTACCACTCCAGAGCTCATGAGGAGTTTGAGTGCTGTTCACCCGGACATTTGTTTTGTTGAGAATAACAACTGCAGCATGTGCAGCTTCACCCCAGAAAGTTGTGGGAGTTCATGACTCATCAAGCATAGCACGAGCCATTTGTTGGACTGTTCTGTTCATTCTTTCCACAACTCCATTTTGCTGAGGAGTTCTTGCTGTAGAGAATTCTCTTCTTATCCCATGTTCTTCACAGAAATCGAAAAATTCATTTGAAGTAAATTCCCCAACTCTGTCGGATCTGAGGCACTTAATTTTGTGACCTGATTCATTTTCAACCAAGGCTTTGAAGGATTTGAATTTTTCGAATGCTTCATCTTTGTGCTTCATAAGTCCTAACCAGACAAACCTGGAGAAATCGTCAATGAATAATATCAAGTATTCTTCTCCTCGAGGTGTTCTTTTCCTGAAAGGACTGCATGTATCTGTATGTACTAGCTCAAGAGGCATGCTAGCTGATCCTTCTTTCTCTGGAAAGTTAGTTCTGGTTTGTTTTCCAAACTGACATGATTTGCATATGGTGTTGTCAGGAATTTTGATATCTGGAAGATCGCGAACTGCCTGATATTTGCATGCTTTCCTTATTTGTGAAAAGCTTAGATGTCCCAACCTCCGATGCCATAACCAGTGCTCATCATCCTTGCTCAGATAGCATTGTTGTTGTCCTTCTTCAAATATGTACAGATTATTTGGAGTTCTTTTGCCTTTGATCACTGTTTTACCTGTATCAAGATCACGAACAAGACATCCATTTGATCTGAATATAACCTCGGTTCTTTGATCACACATCTGGCTAACACTTAGAAGATTATGCTTCAATCCATCAACATACAAAACATTTCCAGCCTTGACCTTTTCTTTTAACTGAGCAATGCCTTTTCCTTTTATAGTTGCAGGAGTATCATTTCCAAAAGAGACTTTCTTTCCCTTTTCTAGAGTAGAGTAAGACTCAAGTTTTTCTTTATCACCTGTCATATGCTTCGAACAACCACTATCAATGTACCATAGATTTTCCTGTCCTTCTGCATAAAATTCTATCCCACATCTTTCTGTTTGAGGTTCCTTTATTCTCCATGTTTTGGTGCTTGAGGCTTGTTCCTTTTTCTGCTGAAACCTGCTCCTGCATTCAGAGTCTTCATGACCAAAGTTATTGCAAATAGAACATTCAACTTCATTTTCAAGAACCGAAAAGTTGTTATAGGTCCTTTTTGTAATCCCCGTCATACTTCTTTGTTTTTTAGCTTCCCTAGTCATGATCGTTTTATATGAAACACATTGAGATGCTTTGTGACCAAAGTTATGGCAAGAAAAGCATTGTCCATTGAAGAAACTTCTGCTGTTATCGAATCTACCAGCCAATTGATTGTAATTTCTATTGTCATCTATTCTTGAACCAAATTGAGAAGATTTTACCTGTGGCTGGTTGTAGCTTTTGTTCACCCTTAAGATGGATTGCCCCTGATAGTTTCTGTTTGTAATTCGTCCCTGCTTTACCTGATGATCTTCATTGTGCTTTTTCTCATTTCTTCTTGCTGCATCAAGATAACTTTTTGAGGTGGATGCTTGAGAAGTTTCTCCATTATAGCCCAGACCTGTCTTGTTTAGTGGAGACCGCTACACATTGATAATCTCATCCAAAGTTTCAGATCCTTTGACAAACTTGAGATTAATAGCTTTTGTTTTCTCAATCTCTTTTCTAAGACCAACAATTTCACCTTCTAATTTTTCAAGATGTTTTTCCTTTTCATCAATTTGAAATTGTAGAGTATCAATGATCATGTTCTTTTCTTCTATACATCTCTTGAGTCTAGTAATTTCATCATAAAGGTTATCCACATTTATAGCATCCATATAATCATCATCTTCAAAAGCCATTAACAACTTATATTCATTACCTTGTTCATCTTCATCACTGTTTGATAGACCATCACTATCTTCATGAGTGTAGTAGCTTTTCTTATTTGCATTCTGTTTCTTGTTCCATCTAACAGGTTCCTTTCCTTTATCCTTATAAGGAAATTTTGCAGCATAATGACCTACTCTTCCACAAGCAAAGCATTTAAAAGGTAACTTACCTCTGAACCTTCCAGAACCCCTTTGAAGATTTCTGACAAAATTTGATTCTTCTTCCTCTTCTTCTGGGACGTGGCTCGCTTCATAATAATCTCCTTTGCCTGATGCCTTGAAAGCAGCTTCTCTTTTGTCTGATGGACCTCCCTTTCTCATTTCATAAGCAGTTAGAATTCCATGTAGCTGAGACATAGTAAGAATTCGTAGATTTTCCTTTTCTTCTATTGCAGATACTTTAGATTCAAACTTGGGGGACAATGATCTTAGAACCTTTTCAACTACAATAGCCTCTTTTATTTCTTCACCCAAATTTTTCATACAGTTAACAACCTCATCTACCCGAAGAAAATAGTTAGCCACACTTTCATCATTATACATTTTGAGAGTCTCATACTGAATTCTGAGAGTTTGAAGTTTAGCACGCTTTACCTGTTCATCTCCTTCATAGCTCGTGACAATTTTGTCCCATATCTTTTTTGCGGATTTATAGTGCATTACCTTCATGAATTCTGATTGAGATATACATCCTAATAGAGTACTGACTGCTTTCGCATTTGTTTCATACTTCTTTTTCTCGGCTGCATCTGTAGGAGTAGCTGAAGGAAAAGCATAGCCTGTCTCTACGATGTCCCAAACTTCTGTACCAAGAGATTGAAGATAGGCAGTAACTCTTACCTTCCAATAATTGAAGTTTGTCCCATCAAAAACCGGTGGCCTGATTGATGCTTCTCTCTCGTAGTTGCTCATGATGAACGATCTACCTTCAAGCGATCAAGCTTCTCTGAAGGACCTGCTGAAACCAATTGTTGAAAATAATACTGAGAGGGGGGCGGGGGGGTGAATCAGTATTATCTAATTATTTTAATAAATCTTCCTTATTTGTTCTTTAAATTATTTTTGCATGTCAGTACCATAAAATAATGAGCATGAACAAAGAAAAACAGATAGTCACACCAAAGAACACAAGACGTAAGGTGGAAACCCAATGTGGGTGAAAACCACCTGCTGCAATATGTCTCTATCTTCTTTCAAATTAGAAACTTCTTTTACAATGGTTTTGTACTGGTGCAGTCCTTTACCAGTACGTAGGCTGCAACCTGCAGAGAGCTACAACTCTCTCTCTCTCTCGTTTTCCAGTCTCTCTTGGAAGGGAGGTACAACCCCCTAACTCTTTTCATAAAGCATCAAATGATCATCAAGTACATAAAAGTTACAGTCCACTACAATTATCAGATCAGCAATAACAGAACTAACCCAGAACACCTTATCAACAGAAAAATTCAATCAACAGAACATTTTAAGACAGGGACGCAGTTTTCCCTTCTGTCTCCTGCGTCGCTATGCAGTTCACCTTCTGCTTCCCTGCGTATACCCGCAGAGATCCTTCTGCCGCACTGCGTGCCCACGCACTGTTCCTTCAACCGCACTGCGTACTATTACTGCAGGGACGCACCCAGAGACATTATCGCGCCGCGTATTGTTACTATGCGGACGCACCTGAACCTTAGTCGCTCTGCGTACCGACACAACTCTCCTTCTTCTGCTCTGCGTACCGACGCAGGTCTCCTGTTTCTGCTCTGCGTACCGACGCAGATCTCCTGTTTCTGCACTGCGTACCCACGCAGTTCTTCTGTTAAACACCTGCGGCCTTCTAATTAGGGCCAAGTAGGCAGTCCACCAGAGTTGCACAGTTGCTCAGATCTAATCATGCTCTCGAGAGATCACCCTTCACAGATTCGCCTTCAACTTCCCTTTCATATAGATCAATCTTTTAAGACCATAACCCAATATTTCAGATCTAAAGATATTCAATTGCAAAGATACTTAGCCAAGTGATCTCCTTTGCTTTATATAGGCAAGCTCCTCCTAAAATCATGGAACAATACCACGAGCCGACACCATAATAACCCAATACCGTCGGCTAAATACCAAGATTAACACATAAGAAAACCCCACATGTGAATTTCTTTGCCTTGAAATGTGTGCACTGGGGGTACGCACCTCCTGAACGGCTGGCCTGCATATCTGGACGCGGTCCCTGCATGGTGTACCTGCGGGTATGCACCTTCTGAACTGATTTCCTGCGTACTTCTGAATTTTCAACAAATTGAGTGCCTTGCCACGGGAGTTGCCATCAAGTACAACATCTGTAACATATAGCCATACTAGAAACATAATGCCAACATGGTCTAGACAACATATATGCAACTTTATTGTGTATGCCTTTCTTATATCTGATGACTAGATGAAACTGTTTTAGAAAACCCATCCACCTATAGTGTCTTGATTGCTGCAATTTAGTTTGTGAGTGCAAATATTGAAGTGGTTGATGATCAGTATGTATAATGTTTCTTTGCCAAATAGGTAATGTTTCCACTTTTTCACACTTTTCACTAATGCATACAATTATTTATCATATGTGGGATAATTAACTACTGCAAAATTAAATGTCTCAGAATGATAACATATGGGTTTACCATGTTGCATCAACACTACTCCCATGGCATAGTCACTGGCATCTGTTTCAATCTCAAATGGTCTTTGAAGATCTGGCAATGCTAGTACTGGTGCTGTACTAATCTTTTCTTTCAAGGTGTCGAAGGCTTTCTGCCATTTGCCTCCCCATTGAAACACCTTGTTCAATCCTGTTAAAGCATGTAAGGGAGCTGCAATCAAGGAAAAGTTAGCAATAGAATTTCTCCAATATTGTGCTACTCCTAGGAAGCTCCTAACTTTTGTAGCAGATTCGGGTTTAGGCCAATTCGCAATGAATTCAACCTTAACATAGAGATTTTCTTTTTTCAAAACATCTAGAGTTTTCTTTACATGCTTCAAATGTTCTTCACATGTTTTACTGAAAACAAGAATGTCATCTAGATATACAATTACAAAATCATCAATGAAAGGTCGGAGTACATCATCCATTACTCTGATGAAAGTGGCAGGAGCATTAGTTAAACCAAAAGGCATAACTAGCCATTCATACAGCCCTTGCTTTGTTTTGAAAGCAATCTTCCATGCATCTTGTTATGTAACTCTGACCTAATGGTAGCCACTATGCAAGTCCAACTTGGAAAAGTAAACAACTTCTTTCAACTCATCTAATAGATCATCTATGTGAGGAAGAGGATAATGATTCTTGATTGTTATTTTATTCAGTGCTCTGTAATCAATGCACATCCTCCACGAGCCATCTTTATTTCTCACCAACACGATTGGAGATCCGCATGGTGATGTGCTTGGCCTTATGAACCCTTTCTCAAGTAGCTCCTATACCTGCTTGTTGATCTCTACATTCTCTAAAGCAGATAACCTGTACATTCCGATGTTAGGCAATGGAGCATCTTGCTGCAAATGAATATCATGTACAATTTCCCTTTTGGGTGGAAGACCTTTAGGTTCTTGAAATAAGATATCATATTTTGAAACATCTTTTTCTAAATAAGCTTTCTATTTAGCATCATATCCTTCAAATATATTGGTTTTATCAGGGTTCTTTTCGTTTACAACCATTATTAAAAATTGCTTACATGAATTCTTAACAATGGCCCAAATCCCGGAGTCGCTAGGAAAGCACTGATAGTTTTGGTCTTTGGTCGCTGGCAGGCAAGTTTGTGAGAGCGACTTTGGGTTTCTAGTCACCCTCATGCCTATAGCATGGGAGGGACTAAGGCTTAAGTTGTCCAAATGTTTAGTGGGACCCCAAGGTAAGTTGGCTAAAGTATTGGATTGGTTCCTGAGGGTCCTGTAGCAGATGATTAATGTCTGTATGGTGTGTTTCCATCGGTTCCACTTCCTTAACGTGACTTAGGAGGTTGAATCATATCATAGTGGTGTCTCATCACATGTTTAACCTAGTTGGCCGGTTGCTTTGGTAGATGTGTGAGGAGGGTGTTATAGACTGGTAAGTGAATTTGGGTTTTTGGTCACCCTCATTCCTATAGCATGGGAACGACTAAGGCTTAAGTTGTCCAAAATTTTAGTGGGACCCCAGGGTAAGCTATCTAAAGTATTGGATTGGTTCCTGAGGGTCCTATAGCTGATGATTAATGTCTATATGGTGTGTTTTCGTCGGTTTCAATTCCTTAACATGACTTAGGAGGCCGAATCATATTATAGTGGTCTCTCATCGCATGTTTACCCTAACTGGCTGATTGCTTGGGTATATGTGTGAGGATGGTGTTATAGAGTGGTATCAGAGCATGGTTCACCCCTCATACTAGATGTGTGATGTTGTTCATGGTTTTAGTGATGTCGTCAGGTGAAACTTGATGTTTTGTTGAGGAATGCATCGTCGTGAGTGTATGACTAGTTACATGTTGATTTATGTCAGTTACATGTATCATTGTAGTGTGTTTGGTTACATTCTTGCTTGATTGATTACAATCTTTTGTGATTGGTTGCATGTACCATTCTTGTAGGTTTGATTTCAAGTATTGTTCATTCATGCTTGATCATACATGTTTATGCATATGTGCGGATGGTTATGCATCGCTTAAGCATGTTCATGTTTGCATGTGGTCAAGTGTATAGTGACGTAGTGGTGGTTGTCATGCATGAGGTCGTGGTGTGTTGTTGTTAAGGTCATGCATTGATGACTGGATCATAGCTAGAATGATGGTGGCATGGTCATATGATTATGTTTTATATTTAGATATGCTATCATGATTATGTTATACATGTATCATATTGATTTGTTGATCTTGCAGAAAAGGTATCCTCCCCAAGCTATACTAAGGTACGTTGATTTATTGTGAATTGGTTTAGCTAACATGATACACCTTGCAAGAATAAATATCTGATGGCTAGCAAGATGGTTGTCTACAAAGATTCTCCCTATGAATCCGAAGAGCAGTATGGTGTTAGGAACCCTTCCGATTTGGAAATTACACTGAGAAGATTAAAGGAAGTGTTGGCTTGAGGGGCGCCTGACCCAAGTTCAATGTTAATTAGGCAAACAAATCCCTACACTACTGGCTCTTTTGGCATCAGCCCGCAGAGTGCGGACCGAAGTCTCACCTGAAGTAGTATTGGGGGATGATGGAACCAAGTTTCCCCACCCTGAGATGGTTGTGATGTCGTTTGATTCCCTTTATCCCTGCCTTCACGCAGGTTGCTTTGCTATGGGGCTTGCAAGACGAGCCCTTTATTCCGTCCTTCAATACCTCTGTGAAAGGGTATGATTGACCTTCGCGCAGACCTAGCCTGTTGCTCAGGTACTTTCATGCTGCTATGGCAGCGTGCCGTGTGGATTCCCTAATTAATCTAAGTGACTTGCTTATCTTATCAAACAATTATAGTTAACACCGTGTAAACAAATATTCGTAAATGCATTTAATTATTCAATGTAATTGCATTCATTCGTGCATCACATAAGCATAATAAAGGAAATTCATACATAACATATCAAGATGCATCAACAAAACAAAGACACAGAAATTGTAGAATATCTCTCTTTATTAGTATCTTCCAAGTGTTTACAAACTCTATCCACCCTACGCACTGTTGTGCTCCACAACAACCCCCCATTTCATAACATTTTATTAACAAAATTATTATATGAAATGGGTCCCTTTAGAAGTCAATTGGTATCAATATTGCATTATTTGTAAAAGGTCCGCAAACCAAATGAAGGCATTATATAAAACCTTTTGAAAAATCCATATTGAATCAAATATATCAATCTTTTATCATTGTGATAAAGCGATCGCAAGATCGCATATCGCAATGACATAGAAGACGCAAATAAGTGACATATGGGATCCCGCTGATGCAATATCGCTATCGGCTATCGGCAAAACTCCATGCAGAATAAAGCACCCATGGCCATTAGTCCCGACGCGATGCGCAATCGGCAATCGGTGATACTTTATATACAGGATAAAGCACCTTAAGTCATTCACCCCGTTCCGATGCAATTTCGCAATCGACAATATCCCATGTATAATAATAAAGCGCCTAGATTCTACCCCCGATGCGATGCGATTTCGCTATCGGCAGTCAGGGGTATGCTATCCGTATGTTTATATAACACCTATTCTCCCGATGCGATGCGATATCGCTATCGGCGATCGGCGTTTCAAAATTGCCAACATAAATATTTAAAGTGTTCCCGATGCCCGATTGCGATATAGCACGGATTTCGAAAAAGCCGTTAAATGGAGGGATATTATGATACATTCGTATTTAAAGTTTGATCTCTTAAATAATCCATCACCTGCACTCAACTGCCAAAATATCCATAGCACGCTTAAGTGAGTCATTCAGCCGAATAATGGTATAATGAGCATTTAAGGGGTGGCAGGCCTTAAACGACCATTTAATGTATCTGTAAGATCTTCCCATGGATTGGATCCGCAGCCATTTTTAAGAGTTAATCTCTCAGCACGCTTTGATTGATATATCTTTCCCGTATTGGATTTTCATTAGCATATATCTGTGTTACGTTTATTTTCGCCGCTGTGCAGAATTATCCATAGAAGGAAGCTCAAACAAGATGGGGAAGAAATCTACGCAGACCGCAGGCGCTTTCACTACACCAGCTGCAGGACAAGCTCTCGTGGACAAGAAGAAGGGCTTAATATCTGATACTAAATGCATGGGTCTCACCAGAGTTACTTGGCAAGGCACTTACAACCTAATCGAAGCCGAAGAACCAGTAAAGACAGTAACAGAAGCTACTGCGGATCCTACTCGGAAGTTTGAATGTACTCTCAAGGATTTAACCGACTCTTTCCTTCACAAAATAGCGGCCAGGGAGCGAATTCTCCCATACACAGACGTAGTGCGGTGGGCAATTCAAGAAATCCCAATCTTGGATAGAAATTATAGCACAAGAGATGGAAGAATCTTCGGATCGTTCAGGCCAGATGATCTAAGGCAAATGTCTCATTTGCCCGAGCCAGAGAAGATATATAATAAAGCTTTCCTGGAAAAGTTTGCAAGGGAAAATGAAGTTGAATCCGAACCCATCCGGGATTGGAGACAAAATCCAGCCAAACACAAACACGAATCTTCCGGTAAGTACTCGGTTGATTCTCTGGCTTCTCCTTATTGCTATGCGGGAATAATGATGTGTAGATTATGGGGATTGCATGACTCTGCTAATTTTACCATAGAAATGGTTCCTCTAATGGAGGCAGCAGTAAACAATATAATCATGGATTGGGCCACCATCCTTTCTGACAAATTAGCACAAGCTGTGCGTGATTTTAGAAATCAGACTGTCATCACTGAAAGGAAAATTCCCCATTCTATTACAGTGCATATATCTTAGATACACTATGTTTCAATTCTGAATTTCCCGTGCTCGGCTGGAGGTGGATGCCACAAGATCCCACGACTATCCACTTATACCACCAGAAATTATGGAAGTCCTCCTACAAGCACCATCTGTACCAAATTTGCAATGGCTTTATGGTGCCTATTCATTATTCTATTTTTGATAAACCCATTCCCAAGATTTCCTATCAAGCTTCGTTTGATATAACAGCGGTAGCAAGTTGGTTTGGAGAGGAGAGATTTACCTACATAAGAGTTTTCGACAGCCAACCCAACCCACATGTTCTCCCTTTGTATATACCAGATAAACTGCTAGCAAGAGAAATCGCTTATCAAATTATGGCTGAGAGTTTTACACAGACTCTCAAGAAAGAAAAGAAGAGGGGCTGGCCCTCTTTTCCCTTGAGGTGTGGTGTCTATACTCTGCATGATCTCAAACATGTAGAAAAGGAAGCCACAAAGATTCAATCCTTAACTCTGGCGAGTATCCCAAACAGGCCATATGATCCAAAGAAAGTTGCCTACAATGCACTAGAACAGGCCAAATTGACAAAATTTGAGCACAAAGAAGATATGTTTGACGACCTATTCGTTGCAGCCGAAACAATAGGTCAAGCTAAAGAACTCGCTCGAATGAAATATAATGATGAAGGGCTGACTGAGTTTACTAAGCTTAGAGAACAGAGGTTGCAAACTCTGCCTCTATATTTACTAGCAACAACCCCGACGACATCATCAAGCAAGCCTGTTCGGCAACAGTCAAAGGAACCTCCGGTTGTAACAAAGGATCATAAAAAGGAACAGGAGGAAAGACAGAGGAAAGAGAAAGATGAACAACAAAAGAAAGAGCAAGAGGAAAGGCAAAAGAAAGAACAAGAGGAACAACAGAAAGGAGAGCAGGAAAAGGTGCGGAAGGGGTCCCAACCTGAAAAGGAAAAACAAACCACCACTGATGTCAATATAGATACTACTATTGACCCTAATTTGCTTCAAGAGTGGAAGCAATTTGACTCTATCATCAGTGGGTTGGAATGTTCCAAGGATACAAACACTTCCAAGACAAACGATATATAGGACATCACTTCACCTCAGGTTCTAAGTGGAACCAGCGGCCCACCCATTTCCAAGGATGTTGAGATAATACCGAAAGACCCCTCCGACCAAATCATTCTCCAGGTAGAGGATATTCCTCCCCTGGATGTTTTCTACAGCCCAAGGCATAAGGCAGTGGTAAAAAGACAAAGGAAAAGGAGGAAGATTGATCAACCTCCCCTTTTTCCAGAACAAACTATAACGGGCAGCGTGGTTTGGAAGGAGGGATTCGACCCCTCCGATGACCTAAAAAAACTGTCACAGTATGCGGGAGCCTATTCGGCAGCAACAATAGACAAGGCATCGGAGGTAAGTCTTCTACTAAAGACTAAGGACCAAGAAATTTTCGCATTACAGGCAGAGTTGGCTGAATCAAAGCAGAAGGCAGAACAGGCGGAGCAGCAGTTGTCGACACAACAACAAGTGAAAAGTCAATTAACTCAGTAATTGCAGGCAGAAAAGCAAAGGGTCGACCAAAACGCGATCCAGAAACAGAAGGAATTATCGGAGGCATTGGCACAACTAAGGGCAGCAAACGAGCAAATGATGAAAAAAAAAGATGAGCAAATCGCTCAATTGTCATCGCAACTCGAAAAGATAAAGGGCGCTCAACGGGTGGGTGAATTCAGAGCAGAAGCAGTGCAAATAAACACTGCATTAATATCCCAAATTAGGCTCCTGTGTCAACAAATCGCTCAGGCAGAGCCATTGTGTGAGCTAACGACATACATAAATCAGCAGGTAGAGAAGGCCAGGAATGAGTTAGACCAGGCCGAAGAGATCATAACCGCATATCTTGACTGGCAAGATTTTGATCAAGGAAGGGATGCAAATTTGCCCAAGATTTTAGAAACATATAAAGACATACTTTTCACAGAATGACACACTCAGGTGATGAAAGCAGAAAGGGCAGCTTCAAGATGTAAATCAACTTCCAGCAATCTGGTTGATCTACTTAACAACACTCTCTACTTAGCAAATATGATTTCCCAATGTACGCCAGGAAAGATGACAACAAAAAATACATTGGAACAATCATGTTATCCTGATTTAGAGGAGAAAGGGAGATTAATCGCTGGGATTAATAGTTTAACTATGGAAGTATATTGGCTCTTTCTGGTAAAGCCGCATACACAGAGAGCCACCCTTAAGTTCCTAACAGATGCAATCGGGTGTATAATTCCTGATATTCAGGATGCCACCTATGCCGCCCAGCTCAGTTCGCGCCTCAACAAACCTCCTGAAGTAGAGCCAATGCTTGCGATAAGTCAGCTCAGATTTAAAGGCAAGCAGCCTACCTGATGAATCATGCCGCCAATTGCCACATCGCTGGGGAAAATAGGATCAAAATTTATTGATACCGATTTAGTTGCATTTCAGTTTAATAGATATTTAGATTAATTTAGTATTTATAGACCCTTTCATTGTTTAGGAAAGGGTCATAAAGTTTTGTACCAGACTTAAAGACTGAAGTTTGCACTATTGTGCTTCAGTCAATATTCTTTATGAAACTGGACCAGTCTTTCTTAATTCAACAAAGAAGATTTTTATGCAATTGTGCACTATTGTCGTTGTTGTGAATGTTTCTGCGTTGAAGAAAGAATTACAAGTAGCGATTGATATCGGGAGTGTCAAAGCAGCTCATATGGTATTTCTATCTATGCCTGAATTCATTCCTGTTATGTGAATTGTTATTTGATTTTCCTTGCTATTGTTGATTATATGCATGCGCTGTAACAACAGATCTACATTCATACCACTATTGGATGTTTTATGATATGCTTTCCTTTTAATCATGTATATGTCGATAATATAAATTATGAGTGCGGTAATATTGCTATAATCACTGGGCTTAACTATTTAGGCACAATAATCTTGAATGAATTAATATCTATGTCTGATCGATGGAGTCATCTATATGCCTGTCCTTAGACACAGACCATTAAACGCTGCACTTTAAAAGCTCAATAGATTCCCGGGATAGGTCATAGTTCTTTTATTCTTGTCAATAGTTTTAGTTATTCGCCCATCGCTAGTTTATCATTCATTCATCCCGTTTGTCTACTTTTGGGAAACTGGTCCCATTATCCCCAGTCGGAGCCACTATTCCAAACGGAAAAGGAGCTGTACTAAGGTCTGGACCAGGTGGTTATCCCTGATGTTGCTGCAGCGATTTTCAAGGCTTCAACATTTTTGGTGCTAGAAGGAGGGCAACAACTGTGAATGGCACATAAGCCAAAACCCATAAGCCATTCTAAGAGTAATCCTCCCTCCGAATCCCCTCGATCTTCCTATTTTCATACTGGTTCGTCGGTATCCAAACAAGAAGAAGAGGAATCAACTACCACTGCTCAAACCCATCATACTCCAGAACAATTAAGTCTTGAATCACCTGAAGTCCAGTCTCTTATCCACAAACTTCAGAGCTTCTCGATTTCACCACAGAAATCGGAGGTATCACAAAGCAGTGCGACTTCGCAGTTCAATTTAACTCATCCTCTCACCAGACTTCAGAGTGAAAAGCTCGGTATTTAACCCACTGAGTTCCCTTTACCCAAAAGGAAAAAGGCGAAGAAAATACTGAAGGATCTGACAGTGAAGAGCTTTCATCCACATCCTCCATTGCATCTTCCCCTCTGCAAAGTCAACCATCCACTCCGCCATTACATATTGTCGTTCACCAAGGATTAGAAGCTTCAACATCCCAACCTGCCCACTCCTCAGTATTATTTCCTTCCCAAACATCTGGAATTCCAACAGTAGTATCAACCACTGTTGCTATTACAATGGCAGATCCATGGACCAGACCTGGTGCAGTCAACATGCCTGCGCCATTGCATCCATTACCAGATTATCCTGAAAAATGGCTACCCAAGTTTAATCCAGATGATGGAACCCAAACTGAGGAACACATCAATAATTTCATGTTAGCAATCAACTTGAAAGGAGTAACAGAACAAGATGTTGTTGTTAGACTCTTCCCTTACACCTTGCAAGGATCAGCAGGATCCTGGTATTTTTCTTTACCCTCTGGTTCCATTACCAGTTGGAACACTTGCCAAGAGCAGTTTCTTACCAAATATGGAGATGATAGGTCTTTGGCTACTTTAATAAACGATCTCTCCAATATGAGAATAGAACATAGGGAACCAATTAAGGAATTTAATGCACGCTTCAATAAACTCCTAAATAAAATCCCTACAGCCTCCAAACCAAGCGAACAAATTCGGAGCGAATGGTATATAACAGCTCTGCCTGCCAATATAGCCATCTTTGTAGATAGAGCAGGGAAACCTACCTTAGCTGAAAATATGAAAGAAGCGCTTGCTGTGGAAAAACGCATCAATGCCCTGGAAAAGAAAGCTGCCTTGGAAGACAGAAAAGCCAAAAAAGTCTCTTTCAAAGATGACTCAAAGAAGAAAACCCCAAAAGACCCATATGACATGGAAGGTTTGCAAAAGGTCTTAAAAACGTTATCAAATGAAATGGTCGAAATAAAGAAGCAGGTGGCCGAAACCTCAACCAAAAGACCCTTTAGAACTTTTAAGAGAAATGAGTCAAAACCCCCAAATGTCATATCTAACGCAGACTCAGAGCAAGAAGAAGAAGAGGAAGAGGAAACAATCACACCGACTGATGATGAAGAAGAAGTAGTAGAATGTCATGGAATGTGGGATTTTATACTCCCCAACTCTGATACTGATAATGAAGAAGAGGCGTTCCCTGTTACTACTAGGAGAAAAAGTACTTCTGAACCTGTTCAGGTATCATCAAAAAAGAGGAGTGCGGGTGCCACTACAACCAAAGAAAAAACACCTCCAAAGAAATCACCTGCAACAGTTCCCCAAAACCAGCCCTCAACTTCTAATACTCCTTCAACATCCAAAACATTAGTCGTATCCAATTCAATGGAGTATAATATTGTTGATGACATGAAGAAAACTAAAGCAAACATCACTATGTTTGAACTTAGTAAATTAAAGCATCAGCAGAAATTACTTCTTAAGGAACTCAATGTTGTTCCCTCTACACCGCTTCCCAGTGCAAAAGCCGCTAATGATTCAGGCCAACCTCCTCCAGGTATGGTTGAAGCTACTGATTCAGTTCTAATTGGAGATAGATCAAATTCTCATACTCCACCCTTCCTGCTAACATATGAGATTTATAACAGAAACCTGCACAACTGTTTAATCGACTCAGGGGCATCATCTAACATAATGCTAGCTTCAGTTTGCTCTAAACTGAACATTGAACCCTAGAAGTCTGCTATTCATATTGTACAGTTGGACAGGACCAAAGTGCAGGTTGTGGGAGAAATTAATTCCGTAACTATCAGGTTGTCTGCTGGTCCCAGAGTAGTACAAAGGATTGACATCCTAATAGCCGATATACCTGAATTCTATGGTTTAATTCTGAGTAGGGATTGGTCCGAAAAATTGCATGGGTATATTTCCACTGATTGGTCGCATATGTGGCTTCCCTACAAGGGCAAGCCAAATCAAATAAGGATCGATCGAGAGAAACATATGACCCACACAGTTACTGAATTTGAGCAAGAAAACCGACCTGTAGCGTTCAACAACAACATTTTGGGGAATTATTTGTCAGAGTCATTCTTTGGCAACTTTGTTGCCCAACCATCTCCTTTTTCAGTCAATCATTTTGCATCTCAGATTGAAAATTTTTCACAAACTGATAAGTCTAGATGTTTCAATGATGCTGAGAAAACTGTAAATACTTTTGTTAATACCTCTTTATTTTGGTCTTTATATTTTGATGGCTCTAAGTCCACCGAGGGCTCAGGAGCAGGTTGCATTTTGGTTAGTCCACAAGGAGAAAAGACAATGCTGTCTTGTAGGCTGGAATTTGAATGCACTAACAATACAGCCGAATATGAAGCCTTAGTCCAGGGATTGTATAAAGCGATCGGTCTTAAAGTGCAATACTTGAAAGTATTTGGCGATTCTAAAATTATTGTTAAACAGGTGAGGAATACAATTCATTGTCTTTCAAATCACCTCAAACAATATCAATTGCTAGTACAAGAACTTACTTCGCACTTTTCCGCGTTCAACATTTCTTCCATCCCCAGGTCTCAAAACTCGGCAGCCGATCTCCTGGCCAATGTAGCTTCCAAGCTTCTACCTTCTGAAGACTACAACCTAGATAGATTTTTCGTAGAATTGCTTTTTAGGCCTTCAATTCCCGACAATGTCACTAATTGGAGAGTATTCAACCATGATGAGGATATTTTACGATTTCTAACTTTTGAAAAGTCCTATGACGATCAAATTATTGAGGAAAATGACCATGATCTACAAATGAAATAAATACCTCAGGAAAATGCAATTCCTAAGCCTGTGGTAAAGCTGGAAGATCTTTATGATATCAAAGACAGGTTTAAACCTGTAATTAATGCAAAGCTCCAAAGTTATACCCTTAGGTTCGAATTGATAAATCTAGGTACTGACCATGCCCCTCAAAATATTAATTTAGGATTAGGACTTTCCTTAGAAGAGAAGGAGGCATTCATCAAACTGTTAAGAAAACATAAACAGGTTTTTGCTTGGAAATATGATGATTTGAAGACTTATGATACATCCATTATCCAACATACCATTCCTATGCTTCCCGATCAGAAACCGATTCAGCAGAAGTTAAGAAAAATACATCCAAATTTAGAGAGCCAGATAAAATCGGAACTCAACAAACTCTTGAAGGCCAAGATTATTTTTCCTGTCCGACACTCAAACTGGGTCTCTAATATGGTGCCAGTCAGAAAGAAAAATGGCGACATTCGAATTTGTATTGATTTCAGAAATTTGAACAAAGCGAGCTTGAAGGACAATTTCCCATTACCTACTATGGAGCAAATACTCTAATCAGTATCAGGCTCTGAATTGATGTCCTTTCTTGATGGTTTTTCAGGATATAACCAAGTTCTGGTTCATCCTGATGACCAGCTTAAAACCACATTCAGAACAAAATGGGGAACGTATGCATATCAGAAAATGCCTTTCGGACTTATAAATGCAGGAGCGACATTCCAAAGAGCTATGGATACAAATTTTAGAGGGTTAATTAATAGAACAGTAGTCGTCTATCTAGACGATATTACTGTATTCTCTAAGGAGAGGTATAATCATTTGCATGACCTAAATCAAATCTTTCAGCGTTGCAAAAGATATGGTATTTCTCTTAACCCTAAAAAGTCTTTCTTTGCTCTTGATCAAGGAAAACTCTTGGGTTTTATTGTATCCAAAGATGGCATTTATATCGATCTTGATCGGATCAAAGAAATCTCTGAAATCCCTTTCCCACACAATAAAAAGTCGATGCAGTCATTTTTAGGCCAGATCAATTTTGTTAAAAGATTTGTTCCAGAATTTTCTCAAATTATTTTGCCACTTCAGACAATGATTAAGAAGAATGCAGTCTTTAAGTGGGGATCAGCAGAAAAGGAAGCTTTTGATCTAATCAAGCAATCAATAATCAATGCCCCAGCCTTGAATACTCCAAAATTTTCTAATCATTTTACATTGTATACGATTGCATCCGACTTGTCTTATGCTGCAGTACTCACGCAACTAAATGATCACAATTTGGAAGCACCCATTTGTTTTTTTAGCTCAAATGTTCAGGGTGCTGAATTGAATTACTCCGATGTAGAAAAACAAGCCTTTGCTGTATTTAAAGCAGTTAAGCATTATAGACCCTTCCTTTTGAAAACTCACACAAAAATTATAGTTCCTTTCCCAGCAGTTAGGCAACTATTAATCCAAAAAGAACTAGGTGAAAAAAGGGAAAATTGGGTCACAACGCTTCAAGAGTATGACTTATAAATTAGGCGAGCAAAGATTGTTAGGGGCCAAGGTTTTTGCAGGATATTGGCAGGAGCATCCAACATTCCAGAATCAAGCGATACAAAGCAAACTGAAGAAATCAATCAGATAAGTGTTACTGATTCTGAATCACAATATGCAGATTTAATCTTTTATTTAAAGAATGGTTATGCACCTCCAAACTTATCTTACAAGAACAAAAGGGCCATTAGGTTGAAAGCAAAGAATTTTACAATTATCGATGATGTGCTTTTTAGGCAGAATTATGATTCTATCTTGTTAAGATGCCTTGAGAAACCTTAAGCCCAAAAGGTTTTGCAGGAGTTACATGATGGACTAGTGGGAGGACATTTTGGAGCTGATACAACAGCTCACAAAATTATTCATGCTGGTTACTATTGGCCTACTCTGTTTAAAGATGCCCACGAGTATGTAAGGAAATGTCTCAATTGTCAAACTGCTAGTGGAAGACAACATAAATTAGCTTTCCCTCTGCAACCAGTCAACATTGAACAACCATTTGAGCAATGGGGATTGGACATCATTGGGGAGATTACTCCACCATCTTCCAAACAGCATAAGTATATCCTTACTGCTACCGATTATTTTACTAAGTGGGTTGAGGCAATCCCTTTAAAGATAGCAAATTCTGAAGCAATCATTGAATTCATAGATCAATTCATCATTACCAGGTTTGGTGTCCCAAATGCTCTTGTTTTTTATAATTCATCTTACTTTTCAGGCAATGCTATGTTTGATTTCGCTATTAAAATAGGATTTAAATTAAAATATTCTGCTAATTACTATCCCCAGGGTAATGGTTTAGCAGAATCTACTAATAAAAATCTGATCAAAATCATTAAGCGAACTATCGAACAGAATCATAAAAATTGGCACAAATCTTTCGTGTTTGCATTATGGGCTGATAGGATAACACAGAAAGCTTCTATAGGATCTTCTCCGTTCAATCTTGTGTATGGAAAAGAAGCAGTACTACCCACAAATCTTGTTCTTCCTTCTTTAGCCCTAGTGCAGTTCATTGAGGAAAGTCCTTCCTCTTCTATTCAGCTTAGACATGACCAAATTCTAAAATTAGAAGAGGAAAGAGAAAAGGCCAGGATTATTCATGCCAAACATCAGCAAGTCATTAAGGCAACTTTTGATTCAGTCTCATCCGGTTCAAAACAATTCCAAGTCGGTGATTTTGTTCTGAAATGGGACAAAGGCCATGAGGATAAGGGTAAACATACCAAGTTCCAGAAGATGTGGCTTGGACCGTTTCAGATCTGTGAAAAGATAGGCCATTCGACCTTTATATTGCAAGACTTATCAGGGTTGAGAGATTCTCTCCCCGTTAATGGCCTTATCTTGAAGAAATTCTTTAATTGAGGAGGTAACCCCTTCTCCTTCTAGTTTGATAGATTTTTGTAGTTTGTAGGATTTGCACAAAATAATGTTGTGAGGTATCCACTATTGACCTTTGCTGTTTTTGAAAAGTTGTCCCACAGAAGTAACATGGATATTTGTTTTTTTAAATAATAGAACTCTTAACCAAAAGGGATAATTTCTAGGAAATTAGGTATCATTGTATTCTGAAACTACAGTTCAAGTTTTGTGAACTCCTTTCAAGATTTAAAAGTATTGTAAATCATTCTCTGTTTTCAAATTCGTCTCAAAAGGTTATCAATATCAAGATAGAAGCCAATCCAACTTCAGCATCTTCAACTCTAACCCTGTCATCCATTAACTCTTAAGGAGAAGATTGTTCATCCCATTCACTAAAGTTTATGATTACTCAGAGTGTAATTCTAAAATATCTGATATTAAAGATAAGAGGTCTTATTGCAAGCCTGCTTACCATGTTCATAGGGAAATAGTTTAACTGACATTACCAATACTGCATACCAAAACAGGGTAATGGCTTAAAATTACAAGACAAGGGGTCTCATCACGAGCCAGCTTGTTCAGTTAGACTACTACCAGTGAATGGCATTGTCAACAGCTAGCCACCAAACCAGGACAATGGCTTTTTATCTTATCAACAACAGAAAAGGAAATGAAATACAAAATATGAAAACATGTTTTGAATTCATTCTGTTAATCGCACTCTTAATTGAATGGAACAATGGAAAATAACATGGTTAAAAGGTATCCTTGTCGAAACTATAAACGTTTGCTGGCAGCAGAGGCTCTACCTATGACAGAGGAGTTCACTTTAAAAGCTGATTTGGAGAAGTTTTCTGTTTTATCATTATAAACCAATAGAGGCTCATTTAAAACTTAGAATGTATCTATTTGCTTTAAAAAGAGAGGAAATTAGCAAAAATAGATTCATTTCACTTGGAATGCATATATACCTAGTTATATTAGAATTTTCCCCCTTGATTAGTGTTAGTGTCAGTCTTTACAGCCTTCCTCCAGTGATCAAATGTGCTCTTACATAGTGATTTTGAAGTGTCAAGGTCAAATTTTGTCATTTCAGTGAGTCTTCAAGCAAAATTTGGTCACTAGCCATTAGGTCTAGGGTTTGCCCAAATGTCAGTCCATGTCATCATTCATCTGAGCCTATCATCATTCAGAGGTTTGTCATCGTCATGTCAGTGTCTAATGGGTCATTTTACACCATGTTCATGCTTCAGTTGTGCCTAGGAAAGCTCATTTCCCTCTCCTAGGGTTTTGAAAGCTAATTTCTCTTGGATGGTCAAATAACCGGAAAAACTTGTTTCCAGATGTTCATACACCTTCCCCTATCCTTAAAGTACCTTATCAAACACTTCCCATCCCTTAGATCCACCAAATTCCTCATTTTTGCACAAACCCTAGTTTCTAGCTACAACCTGGCAATTTTCTAGGTTGGGCCTGTGTTTTTCCCTTTTGAACCCCTTCCCCTCGCTCAATCTCTGAGATTCCACTTTCCCCTGCTTCCTAACATCCCTCCCCACTCCCAAAAATTTCCCCAAGAATTTAGAAGCCTTCTGTCCCCTTCATTCCGCTTCATTTCGACAAAATCCCTTGTTTCACACATCGGGACAAGTTGCACTCAAAAGCTGTTTCTGAGCAATCAAAGATGAATTTTTCAAAACGGAGAGAGGTTTTTGTCCACAACATGCCAAGGAAGAAAAACCTCCTTCACTTTTTACACAGGTGTCATGGTTTGAGAAAAATGTCAAAAATACCGGTGAGAACGAAGGTGTTCCAAGGATGGTTGGCCAAAGTACAAAAACGAAGGAAAACGCCCGATCCACTCCAAATTTTGGTCAAAGCCTCTTTGACTGAGCATGGTACTTGATTGGGGACTCTCAGCCCAAATTTCAAGAAATTTGGAGAAAATTTTGTCATTTGTGAATTTTTTGTGCAATTTACAGGTTTTTCCCAAGAACTGGTCTCACCCCGGGTGAGACCAGTTTGAAGGGCTGCTTGGAATTTTGCAAACTTGGCATTTTTGGAAAGGGAATGCAAAAATAAAAATTACCAATGCTTGGGAGAAGCCTGGTTTTGAGTTTTGAGCCTCCAAAAGCTCAAAATACATCAAAAAAACGACTTTCTGCCCACTTTTTGAGTTGCAGAAAGTGACCTTGGGAGAAATGGTTTTTGAGGGGTCAAATCAACACCAAATTCAGAAATTCCACTTGGGATGGAAAGTAGACAGGCCAAGCGTTCCAATGAGCCATCTTGCACCTGATTTGGACCAGTGGAACCCACTCAAAAACAGCTGTGAAGGGGCGCGACCAGAACTTCCAGGGGCGCGACCAGAACTTCCAGATTTGCCAGAATTCACATTTTTGGTCAAAAAACATTGTTTTGACTATGGTTGACTATTTTTACTTGTAGATGAAGGATAAATGTAATATTTTCATGGCACTTTGGTAGATTTTATCTTTCTTTACCCTTCTAGAAGCTTCCATGATGTAAAAAGTGAAAAATTAATGCATGGATGAGTTAGCTAAGTAATAGAGACAAGTTGTTGGGCTGCCTATTTTCTAGTTCTTAGTTTAGAATTAGTTCAAACTGCTCCTAGGAAGCTGAGCTCGACCCCTAGAGGTGGGGAAAGGAGTTAGATGGTCTAGATGGTCTATATTATGCTCTCTCCTTCTCATTTTCATGGTTGGACTCTTGTGTAAGGAAGCTTTATTGTATATTGTGCATCTATTTCTGCAATTGAAGGCAAGGAAAGCCAGGGTTTTACAGACATCTTTGAGGATTCTTGTGGATCTGATTGTTGATGGTGTGTTCTCTACATGTTCTTGTAAGTTTGTTTATGTGTTTCACATCTCTCTTATGCTTCTAAATTGGACAGATGAAGTGGTAAAGTTTGAACTCATGTTTTGACATGCTCAGCTTTTAGTTTGTTCAATTTTAATGTTTTCTACTGTCTAGAGAGGATTCGAATTGTGTGTTTTCCCTCTTTAGCTTCTCCTCTATCATCTCTGATCATCCATCTCAAATTAAGGCATCAGCACTCATTCCTACCTTGCCCCTTAGATCCCCCTGTGAAAACTGTGCTCAATCCCCGCACCTTGAATTGCACTTCCACCAATTGCCACCAAAAACCCCAAAAAATCATTAAATCAACCCCCTTATCAATTTACTAGCCTAAAATCTTTATTATTAATTGGTCAGCCTAATCATATTGAAAGATCTATCGAATCTGACCCGAGAGAGCCTTCTCATACCTCGTAGGGCTAGCTACGAGGTGAAATGGTTTGATGTAGCCTTGAGAGTTTGTCTATCTCAGCCTAGGTGAATTCCAAGCGCTAACATATTGGCGACCATACTGGGGAGAACATATTAATCGTTTGCTCATTGTCGTGTTATTTCATAAGTCTTAGACGGAGCCTGAAGTTACGCCATAAGCCTTCGGAAACGCTCTTGTTTTACATCAGCGCAAGTAGATAAACGCTGCTTCAGTCTATCTCCGTGGGATTTGTGAACATAGCGCTTCATTGACACTTTACCCCAGTACATGTATCAAGTTCAGATCTGATTGTTGATAGTGGACAACGATCAGACACTTGAAAGGCTGAAATCATTCACTGGCGACTCCTTTCACTGAAGACTCCAGCAATCAGTGCTTCATGGTGACTTCACTGCAGAGAGATCAGTAGCTTTGAGATTTCTCGAGATGGATCAGATTGCAAGAAGATATGCTCCCTTGAGCCGAGATCACATTCCAGGTTTTCCGAATAAAATTCCGAAGGTAGATTGGTCAAGGAATTTGCCTACATTTAATGATGATGGTAAGAAGGATGTTGCTTTACATCTAGTTAGATTTCATATGCATATTCGCAAATTCAAGATCAATTTTCCTGAAGATTGCTTGATGAAGATATTCTTGGCCACTCTGGAAGGTAAAGCCCAATCATGGTATGAAAGTTTGCCGCCTGCTTGTATTTACTATTGGCGACCATACTGGGGAGAACATATTAATCGTTTGCTCATTGTCATGTTATTTCATAAGTCTTAGATGAAGCCTAAAGTTACGCCATAAGCCTTCGAAAACGCTCTTGTTTTACATCAGCGCAAGTAGATAAACGCTGCTTCAGTCTATCTCCGTGGGATTTGTGAACATAGCGCTTCATTGACACTTTACCCCAGTACATGTATCAAGTTCAGATCTGATTGTTGATAGTGGACAATGATCAGACACTTGAAAGGCTGAAATCATTCACTGGCGACTCCTTTCACTGAAGACTCCAGCAATCAGTGCTTCATGGTGACTTCACTGCAGAGAGATCAGTAGCTTTGAGATTTCTCGAGATGGATCAGATTGCAAGAAGATATGCTCCCTTGAGCCGAGATCACATTCCAGGTTTTCCGAATAAAATTCGGAAGGTAGATTGGTCAAGGAATTTGCCTACATTTAATGATGATGGTAAGAAGGATGCTGCTTTACATCTAGTTAGATTTCATATGCATATTCGCAAATTCAAGATCAATTTTCCTGAAGATTGCTTGATGAAGATATTCTTGGCCACTCTGGAAGGTAAAGCCCAATCATGGTATGAAAGTTTGCCGCCTGCTTGTATTTACTGTTTGAAGGATTTTCATGTCTTGTTCATTGAAAGATATCAAGCATCTTATCCATCATTAAATTTGGTTCATGACTGTTGCAAGTATGCTTATAGTTTTATTGAAAGCCTTGAGAAGTTTTATGAAGATGATAATTTCATGGATGTTGAGATCATGGAGGCTCTGTATGAAAATCCATTTCAGCAGCACACCGAAATCTTAGAGGATACTTGTCAAGATCAGCAGGTTGAAGATGGTCATATGGCTGAAGATGGTGAAAGAGAAGAGCTCATTTCAGATCTGCCCACAGAAGAAGACAGCATGCAAAGCCTGCATGAGGAGGTAATTCAGTCAGTTCATGAAAAGCAAGATGACATCTTCATTCAAGTAAGTGAAACAGTTCCTTTGGATGAATTTGTGGTAGATGATAGAACTGTCATTTTTGCACCTCAAGAATCAGCTGAAGTTTCTTTCCTTATGATTGAAGGATGTAATAAGGAACTAGATAATTTGGTTGTGATATCATATGAAGATGACCTACAACACATTCACACCATAGAAGATCATAGCATGCAGGATTTCCATTCAGATTCTTCATATGTCTCATGTGTTGAAATGTTATTCCAAGAAGAGATCTGCTCATCCATTTGTTCATAATTTTTTGAAGCCCATGAGCATACTTTTACTGAAGCACATGATGAAGGTAGGTCAGAATTTGAAGCAAAGGAAACCTTGTTCTTTCAGCAGGAGGTGGCAATGGAAAATCTTCATGTTTTTCACGATCCTCTAGCAAGTTTGTTGCAGCCAGCAGTGATAGTGTTTATTGCAGCGTTCAGTGATGAAGGAGAATATGGTCAACTATGTTTTTGGATGCACAGTTACCAGTATCTATTGTTGATCATGAGATCTCATAGAAAGAATCAGTCAAGAAGCCATCTTCTTGATTGGTTGCATTGGCATTATGATATAGTTTGATGTATATTGTCTTGTAAGAAACACAGGTGGTTGTCATCATGATGTCAAATCTTGATGCACTGCTGCCTTTCCAAAAGTTTTGTAAAGTTTTGTTTTAAGTCGGTCATGAGTCATTTGTGTTTGGTCTGTTGAGTGCGTTTTTCAAGTTATTTCAGTTTGCCATCGAGTCAGTTTGAGTCAAGCTTCAGTTAAGTTTCAGTTTTCAGTCAAGTTTTTATTCAATAAATGTGTCAAAGTTTTGTGTCAAAGGTGTAAATAATGACTCCATCGCCCAATGGTTGCAAGCACTGGTCTGCTCTCCCAGAGGTCTGAGGTTCTTGGCACCTCCAAGGAGCTACCATCCCCATTGGAGCCAATGTTAGTGTCAGTCTTTATAGCCTTCCTCCAGTGATCAAATGTGCTCTTACATAGTGATTTTGAAGTGTCAAGGTCAAATTTTGTCCTTTCAGTGAGTCTTCAAGCAAAATTGGTCACTAGCCATTAGGTCTAGTGTTTGCCCAAATGTCAGTCCATGTCATCATTCAGCTGAGCCTATCATCATTCAGAGGTTTGTCATCGTCATGTCAGTGTCTAATGGGTCATTTTACACCATGTTCATGCTTCAGTTGTGCCTAGGAAAGCTCATTTCCCTCTCCTAGGGTTTCGAAAGCTAATTTCTCCTGGATGGTCAAATAACCGGCAAAACTTGTTTCCAGATGTTCATACACCTTCCCCTATCCTTAAAGTACCTTATCAAACACTTCCCATCCCTTAGATCCGCCAAATTCCTCATTTTTGCACAAACCCTAGTTTCTAGCTACAACCTAGCAATTTTCTAGGTTGGGCCTGTGTTTTGCCCTTTTGAACCCCTTCCCCTTGCTCAATCTCTGAGATTCCACTTTCCCCTGCTTCCTAACATCCCTCCCCACTCCCAAAAATTTCCCCAAGAATTTAGAAGCCTTCTGTCCCCTTCATTCCGCTTCATTTCGACAAAATCCCTTGTTTCACACATCGGGACAAGTTGCACTCAAAAGCTGTTTCTGAGCAATCAAAGATGAATTTTTCAAAACTGAGAGAGGTTTTTGTCCACAACATGCCAAGGAAGAAAAACCTCCTTCACTTTTTACACAGGTGTCATGGTTTGAGAAAAATGTCAAAAATACTGGCGAGAACGAAGGTGTTCAAAGGATGGTTGGCCAAAGTACAAAAACGAAGGAAAACGCCCGATCCACTCCAAATTTTGGTCAAAGTCTCTTTGACTGAGCATGGTACTTGTCATTTGTGAATTTTTTGTGCAATTTACAGGTTTTTCCCAAGAACTGGTCTCACCCCGGGTGAGACCAGTTTGAAGGGCTGCTCGGAATTTTGCAAACTTGGCATTTTTGGAAAGGGCATGCAAAAATAAAAATTACCAATGCTTGGGAGAAGCCTGGTTTTGAGTTTTGAGCCTCCAAAAGCTCAAAATACATCAAAAAAATGACTTTCTGCCCACTTTTTGAGTTGCAGAAAGTGACCTTGGGAGAAATGGTGTTTGAGGGGTCAAATCAACACCAAATTCAGAAATTCCACTTGGGATGGAAAGTAGACAGGCCAAGCTTTCCAATGAGCCATCTGGCACCTGATTTGGACCAGTGGAACCCACTCAAAAACAGCTGTGAAGGGGCGCGACCAGAACTTCCAGGGGCGCGACCAGAACTTCCAGATTTGCCAGAATTCACATTTTTGGTCAAAAAACATTGTTTTGACTATGGTTGACTATTTTTACTTGTAGATGAAGGATAAATGTAATATTTTCATGGCACTTTGGTAGATTTTATCTTTCTTTACCCTTCTAGAAGCTTCCATGATGTAAAAAGTGAAAAATTAATGCATGGATGAGTTAGCTAAGTAATAGAGGCAAGTTGTTGGGCTGCCTATTTTCTAGTTCTTAGTTTAGAATTAGTTCAAAATGCTCCTAGGAAGCTGAGCTCGACCCCTAGAGGTGGGGAAAGGAGTTAGATGGTCTAGATGGTCTATATTATGCTCTCTCCTTCTCATTTTCATGGTTGGACTCTTGTGTAAGGAAGCTTTATTGTATATTGTGCATCTATTTCTGCAATTGAAGGCAAGGAAAGCCAGGGTTTTACAGACATCTTTGAGGATTCTTGTGGATCTGATTGTTGATGGTGTGTTCTCTACATGTTCTTGTAAGTTTGTTTATGTGTTTCACATCTCTCTTATGCTTCTAAATTGGACAGATGAAGTGGTAAAGTTTGAACTCATGTTTTGACATGCTCAGCTTTTAGTTTGTTCAATTTTAATGTTTTCTACTGTCTAGAGAGGATTAGAATTGTGTGTTTGCCCTCTTTAGCTTCTCCTCTATCATCTCTGATCATCCATCTCAAATTAAGGCATCAGCACTCATTCCTACCTTGCCCCTTAGATCCCCCTGTGAAAACTGTGCTCAATCCCCGCACCTTGAATTGCACTTCCACCAATTGCCACCAAAACCCCCAAAAAATCATTAAATCAACCCCCTTATCAATTTACTAGCCTAAAATCTTTATTATTAATTGGTCAGCCTAATCATATTGAAAGATCTATCGAATCTGACCCGAGAGAGCCTTCTCATACCTCGTAGGGCTAGCTACGAGGTGAAATGGTTTGATGTAGCCTTGAGAGTTTGTCTATCTCAGCCTAGGTGAATTCCAAGCGCTAACAATTAGAATTCTATTTTTGAAAAAGTTTAAGTATTTCTATACTTTTCAGAGATAACTGTTTCTTCCAGCGAATCGCCAATTGTTGTGCTCCACAACAACCCCCCATTTCATAACATTTTATTAACAAAATTATTATATGAAATGGGTCCCTTTAGAAGTCAATTGGTATCAATATTGCATTATTTGTAAAAGGTCCGCAAACCAAATGAAGGCATTATATAAAACCTGTTGAAAAACCCATATTGAATCAAATATATCAATCTTTTATCATTGCGATAAAGCGATCGCAAGATCGCATATCACAATGACATAGAAGACGCAAATAAGTGACATATGGGATCCCGCCGATGCGATATCGCTATCGGCTATCGGCAAAACTCCATGCAGAATAAAGCACCCCATGCCATTAGTCCCGACGCGATGCGCAATCGGCAATCAGTAATACTTTATATAAAGGATAAAGCACCTTAAGTCATTCACCCCGTTCCGATGCAATTTCGTAATCGGCAATCGGCAATATCCCATGTATAATAATAAAGCGCCTAGATTCTACCCCCGATGCGATGCGATTTCGCTATCGGTGGTCGGGGGTATGCTATCCGTATGTTTATATAACACCTATTCTCCCGATGCGATGCGATATCGCTATCAGCGATCAGCGTTTCAAAATTTCCAACATATAGATTTAAAGTGTTCCCGATGCCCGATTGCGATATAGCGCGGATTTCGAAAAAGCCGTTAAATGGAGGGATATTATGATACATTCGTATTTAAATTTTGATCTCTTAAATAATCCATCACCTGCACTCAACTGCCAAAATATCCATAGCACGCTTAAGCGAGTCATTCAGCCGAATAATGGTATAATGAGCATTTAAGGGGTGGCAGGCCTTAAACGACCATTTAATGTATCTGTAAGATCTTCCCATGGATTGGATCTGCAACCATTTTTAAGAGTTAATCTCTCAGCACGCTTTGATTGATATATCTTTCCCGTATTGGATTTTCATTAGCATATATCTGTGTTACGTTTATTTTCGGCGCTGTGCAGAATTCATCCATAGAAGGAAGCTCAAACAAGATGGGGAAGAAATCTAAGAAGACCGCAGGCGCTTCCACTACACCAGCTGCAGGACAAGCTCTCATGGACAAGAAGAAGGGCTTAATATCTGATACTACATGCATGGTCTCACCAGAGTTACTTGGCAAGGCACTTACAACCTAATCGAAGCCGAAGAACCAGTAAAGACAGTAACAGAAGCTACTGCGGATCCTACTCGGAAGTCTGAATGTACTCTCAAGGATTTAGCCGATTCTTTCCTTCACAGAATAGTGGCCAGGGAGAAAATTCTCCCATACACAGACGTAGTGCGGTGGGCAATTCAAGAAATCCCAATCTTGGATAGAACTTTCAGCACAAGAGATGGAAGAATCTTTGGATCGTTCAAGCCAGATGATCTAAGGCAAATGTATCATTTGCCCGAGCCGGAGAATATATATAATAAAGCGTTCCTGGAAAAGTTTGCAAGCGAAAATGAAGTTGAATCCGAACCTATCCGGAATTGGAGACAAAATCCAGCCAAACACAAACACGAATCTTCCGGTAAGTACTCGGTTGATTCTCTGGCTTCTCCTTATTGCTATGCGGGAATAATGATGTGTAGATTATGGGGATTGCATGACTCTGCTAATTTTACCATAGAAATGGTTCCTCTAATGGAGGCAGCAGTAAACAGTATAATCATGGATTAGGCCACCATCCTTTCTGACAAATTAGCACAAGCTGTGCGTGATTTTAGAAATCAGACTGTCATCACTGAAAGGAAAATTCCCCCATTCTATTACAGTGCATATATCTTAGATACACTATGTTTCAATTCTGAATTTCCCGTGCTCGGCTGGAGGTGGACGCCATAAGATCCCACGACTATCCACATATACCACCAGAAATTATGGAAGTCCTCTTACAAGCACCATCTGTACCAAATTTGCAATGGCTTTATGGTGCCTATTCATTATTCTATTTTTGATAAACCCATTCCCAAGATTTCCTATCAAGCTTTGTTTGATATAACAACGGTAGCAAGTTGGTTTGGAGAGGAGAGATTTACCTACATAAGAGTTTTCAGCAGCCAAGCCAACCCACATGTTCTCCCTTTGTATATACCAGATAAACTGCTAGCAAGAGAAATCGCTTATCAAATTATGGTTGAGAGTGTTACACAGAATCTCAAGAAAGAAAAGAAGAGGGGCTGGCCCTCTTTTCCCTTGAGGTGTGGTGTCTATACTCTGCATGATCTCAAACATGCAGAAAAGGAAGCCACAAAGATTCAATACTTAACTCTGGCGACTATCCCAAACAGGCCATATGATCCGAAGAAAGTTGCCTACAATGCACCAGAACAGGCCAAATTGACAAAATTTGAGCACAAAGAAGATATGTTTGATGACCTATTCGTTGCAGCTGAAACAATAGGTCAAGCTAAAGAACTCGCTTGAATGAAATATAATGATGAAGGGCTGACTGAGTTTAATAAGCTTAGAGAACAGAGGTTGCAAACTCTGCCTCTAGATTTACTAGCAACAACCCCGGCGACATCATCAAGCAAGCCTGTTCGACAACAGTCAAAGGAACCTCCGGTTGTAACAAAGGATCATAAAAAGGAACAGGAGGAAAGACAGAGGAAAGAGAAAGAGGAACAAAAAAATAAAGAGCAAGAGGAAAGGCAAAAGAAAGAACAAGAGGAACAACAGAAAAGAGAGCAGGAAAAGGTGCGGAAGGGGTCCCAACCTGAAAAGGAAAAACAAACCACCACTGATGTCAATATAGATACTACTATTGACCCTAATTTGCTTCAAGAGTGGAAGCAATTTGACTCTATCATCAGTGGGTTGGAATGTTCCAAGGATACAGACACTTCCAAGACAAACGAAATACAGGACATCACTTCACCTAAAGACTAAGGCATCAGAGGTAAGTCTTCTACTAAAGACTAAGGACCAAGAAATTTTCGCATTACAGGCAGAGTTGGCCGAATCAAAGCAGAAGGCAGAACAGGCGGAGCAGCAGTTATCGACACAACAACAAGTGAAAAGTCAATTAACTCAGCAATTGCAGGCAGAAAAGCAAAGTGTCGACCAAAACACGATCCAGAAACAGAAGGAATTATCAGAGGCATTGGCACAATTAAGGGCAGCAAACGAGCAAATGATGAAAACAAAAGATGAGCAAATCGCTCAATTGTCATCGCAGCTCGAAAAGATAAAGGGCGCTCAACGGGTGGGTGAATTCAGAGCAGAAGCAGTGCAAATAAACACTGCATTAATATCCCAAATTAGGCTCCTGTGTCAACAAATCGCTCAGGCAGAGCCATTGTGTGAGCTAACGACATCCATAAATCAGCAGGTAGAGAAGGCAAGGAATGAGTTAGACCAGGCCGAAGAGATCATAACCGCATATCTTGACTGGCAAGATTTTGATCAAGGAAGGGAAGCAAATTTTCCCAAGATTTCAGAAACATATAAAGACATACTTTTCACAGAATGGCACACTCAGGTGATGAAATCAGAAAGGGCAGCTTCAAGATGTAAATCAACTTCCAGCAATCTGGTTGATCTAGTTAACAACACTCTCTACTTAGCAAATATGATTTCCCAATGTACGCCAGGAAAGATGACAACAAAAAATACATTGGAACAATCATGTTATCCTGATTTAGAGGAGAAAGGGAGATTAATCACTGGGATTAATAGTTTAACTATGGAAGCATATTGGCTCTTCCTGGTAAAGCCGCATACACAGAGAGCCGCCCTTAAGTGCCTAACATATGCAATCGGGTGTATAATTCCAGATATTCAGGATGCCACCTATGCCGCCCAGCTCAGTTCGCGCCTCAAAAAACCTCCTGAAGTAGAGCCAATGCTTGCGATAACTCATCTCAGATATAAAGGCAAGCAGCCTACCTGATGAATCATGCCGCCAATTGCCACATCGCTGGGGAAAATAGGATAAAAATTTATTAATACCGATTTAGTTGCATTTCAGTTTAATAGATATTTAGATTAATTTAGTATTTATAGACCCTTTCATTGTTTTGGAACGGGTCGTAAAGTTTTGTACCAGACTTAAAGACTAAAGTTTGCACTATTGTGCTTCAGTCAATATTCCTTTATGAAACTGGACCAGTCTTTCTTAATTCAGCAAAGAAGCTTTTTATGCAATTGTGCACTATTGTCGTTGTTGTGAATGTTTCTGCGTTGAAGAAAGAATTACAAGTAGCGATTGATATCGGGAGTGTCAAAGCAGCTCATATGGTATTTCTATCTATGCTTGAATTCATTCCTGTTATGTGAATTATTATTTGATTTTCCTTGCTATTGTTGATTATATGCATGCGCTGTAACAACAGATCTACATTCATACCACTATTGGATGTTTTATGATATGCTTTTCTTTTAATCATGTATATGTCGATAATATAAATGATGAGTGTGGTAATATTGCTGTAATCGCTGGGCTTAACTATTTAGGCAAAGTAATCTTGAATGAATTAATATCTATGTCTGATCGATGGAGTCATCTATATGCTTGTCCTTAGACACAGACCATTAAACGCTGCACTTTAAAAGCTCAATAGATTCCCAGGATAGGTCATAGTTCTTTTATTCTTGTCAATAGTTTTAGTTATTCGCCCATCGCTAGTTTATCATTCATTCATCCCGTTTGTCTACTTTTGGGAAACTGGTCCCATTATCCCCAGTCGGAGCCACTATTCCAAACGGAAAAGGAGCTATAATAAGGTCCGGACCGGGTGGTTATCCCCGATGTTGCTGCAGCGATTTTCGAGGCTTCAACACGCACATAACTGCAAGGGTCCATGCACTCAGCTGCAGACTTCTACCCTAGGCCTCTATGCACGTAGCTGCAGGGCCTCTACCTACGCTACAACCCAATACTTAGAATTCTTGCTTCAAAGCTACGACTTTCTTACATTGTGTGTCTCTAACTACTTAGATCTTATCTCTTTTTATACAATCCCACGGTCCACGGACCATGGGTAGATCTCTTACAACCGACTTTACTTTACCAAACTAAGGTTGGACAACCCTTTATGACACATGACACCTTCGTGCTCTGCGACCACAAAATGCGGAGTATTTACAATTTTATTGCAAAATTTGACTCAAACATGGGCTTTAAGCACAAAATTTCCCTTGGGGGATCCCGCTCCCAATAGGCCCCCAACATAAGCATCGTAACTCACCCTTGAGTCACTTGGTAGGCACGGAGATATTTGCGTGAAGCCCTTCCAGCTTGACTCATATGATTGCTACCTTGACCGTGCACTAAGCTACCACCTGCTTCACGTCTTCCACTGTTTGCTCGGTCACTGCTCCTATGCTGTCAGCTTGAAGATTTTGTTGTATTGCCTACAGAGTCACAAGCTTGCATTCAATATTTCCTGTGACTACATAAGCTTCCTCCAGCCAAGGATTTAGTCATGCCTTCAGCACTGCTTCCTTGTGAAGCGCTGCATCCACCTATTCCTTTAGCTGCTTGGCCTCTTGCAGCTTGGCTAGTCTTTGTGCTAATGCGACAGTTCCCGCTGTGCCCTTAACCTCATCGTAGCACTGTTGTAGCTTGCACGCTTCTGTCTCTAGCCTTTGTATATTGGGGTCCTCCTGCAAGATTGTCAGGATCTCAAATGACTTCTCAAACAACTACGTGCAGTCTGCTATTGCACTCTCCACTGCTGCTACTGCTTCTGTGACAGCGGTCGCCCGCTGTTCCTTTTCTTCTGGCGGTGTTGAAGTCTGGGCCCTTAATTGTAGCTTGGTAATTTGCAAGTTCAAATCAAACTCAACCCGCGCCATCTCATTTTGAGTGTCACACACCCTTGTGGCCAACTTGCAGATGTGTACCTCGACTGGCTCCTCATGTCGAATGGCCAATTCTGGGACCATTCGACACGCCTCCTCAATGACCTGCATAATCCTCTTGTTCTGATTGGTCACCTCTGTCTTAGTGGTGATGGAATCATTTATATTTAGGGCCATCTGCTCATTGTTGATCCATTTTTCACTGATCACCTGGAGGGCGCTGTGCTCTCGGGCCCTCAGTTTTGCAATTAATCCATCCTACAAGATGTGGAGTGCTTCACGTGGAACCGCTACCTAGTTTAGACCAACTCCTTTTAGGCCACTGACGGTGGGCCTGTCAGCCTCATTTTTGGTAGTCAGTGCTCCATCCGACATTCAAAAACACTATCACACTGGAAGCCTTCGTGTGCAGCATATCGGCAGCCTCTGAAGTGCCGATAGCCAAGTTGGTAGACACCGTACCAAACTGCGACGTGCGGGTCTGCAACTCCTGCAACCCTATCTAGATAGCCCCTAGGATGATTTGTTGTTTTTGTTCGAATTCCTGCAGGGCCTCCGCAGTGACATCCCTGACTATGTCACCAATATCATGTAAGTGACCTTCTGTTAATGTGATAGGGCCTAGCGTGGTCTTGGTTACCTTTGACTTCTTCCTAGACCCTCCCTTCTCCAGCTTGCTTGGTCACTTAATGTGGACGGACATCTCCTAAGGGTCCGTGTCGTGTTGTTCTATTTCTTCTTCTTCTGTCTCAGGTGAAGGCGACCTCGTGCCATTGTTAGAGACATGCTCTGTTCCACCTGTCTGCTTTCCTGCTCTGCCTGGGCCTTATCAGTGGCCTCCTTTTTCCTTTTCTCGACCAGCTGTGCCATCTTCAACTTGGCCTCCTCCTTCTTCTTCTGTGCAGCAGAATTTCTCCTGTCGACTGCCAAGGCCGCGATAGTGTGCCACTCTGTTGACCATTGATTAAGCATCGCATCAATGATGTCATCCGTGGCCAGATACGGTAATTTGTACCACTTCTGCACAGGTTCCTTTTACGCCCTAATGGATACTCGATGTAAGTCAAACTTGAATTTGGCATAGCCCTGCAGATTGGTGTACACCGTAGGCAACAATCATGGCTTGCGATTGATGGCCATCCTGATATTCATCTCCATCAAGATCCAGAAGATCTTGCTATTCATCTCCATAGCGAAGCGTACTTCGCTTCTTTAGGGAGGTCTGATGCGACCGAAGGGAGCTGGCTATCCTCTGGTAACTCCCATGCTACCATCACAATTGATAGCAAGAACCACACGTAGTGGAACATCTTGCTGAGCTCTTGTGCTTCGCGGAAGTTCGCCAGGAACTCTCCGCGAAGGTAGTCCAACCAGTTAAACTGGACTCCTTCAGCACACTTTTGTGCGAGCGTTACGACAGGCACTGACACCTCATCAGCGTGCCACTTCCTATTACCTTCCCTGTGAGGATCTGTGTGGCTACCTTCACAGCAGGGTCGCAGATGCTAGAGATAGCGTACCCGCGTGACTTCTTCACCAGCTTGAATTTTTTCTTCATTGACTCTGTAAGAGATTGATCGCCACCCTTTACGCCAAATATCATGGAAATATTCTCACCTGTATACGGCAGGTGCGTGATTCGGTGAATCAACCTATCTGTGATGAGTATCAGCTCCTCCAGCCACAGACACCGATCATGCACCAAGCACAACAATTGCTTGATGACCAAAACTGTCATCGGGGTGCAGTTATAGTGCGATAGCTAGAGTAGGTTGAGCAACCCTGCTTTTTCTACTCCCTTGAGCCACCTCTGTAGCTCCAAAGCGGTCATTCCCATATTCTCAAGCTTCAGTAGTGGCACTCATTCCAAGTGCGGATCGTCGAAAACAATTTCGTGCGGAAGTAGAGTGGTTTGCATGGGAGTCTTACTCTCATCAATGTCCTTTGGGATCTTAGACTTAGGCTTACGTGGAGGGACATACTTTGGCAACCGCGTAATAGGGTCCGCACCCTGGGCTTCAAACTCCTCCACTTTTTTTCCCACATCCTCATCGTCCATTGGGATGTCTTTGATATCTTCCTCCTCTGGTTCTAGGTTTATAACCTTGCCTTTCTCCTGTGCAGTGGGCTTTGGTGGGTTTCTCCTTGGCAATGCATGCACCAGTATGGTAGGTTGCTTGCCCTTCTTGTCCTTTACAGGTTTCGTGGTTGGGGCTGGCTTCAGTCTCAATGTTCTCAGTGATCTAGGGACCTCCGCCAATACTTCAGCCACTTCCGTAGCAACTACTTCTACCTCTATTTCCATTTCCTTCACCGGCTCCTCTACTACTTGTTCAGTATTTATAATTTCTTGGGGCGCTGACATAACTCTTTCTAACAGGGCTCATGACATCTTTGGCAAGTTTTCAAATGCAGGAGTCTCTTTGAAAGCCTCGAAGAATTCTCGATCCATAGATGTCTGAGAGCTCAACAACTCAATACTCAAAATGACAAGTGTTTCTTGCTGGAAAACCACTTGTAATTTATAGGGCATTTTAAATTCAAATCCGACGGTTACCCCCAAATTCGGTTCATTAATGCTAGATTGGCGGTAGATTTTCAAGGATCTAAACCATAAATTTTGTTTTAAATTCCGGCCGCCTGCTCCATTTGGCCTTACTTCTGCCGTCAAATCATGAACAGTGACTTTAACGGTCACATTCTAGCCAACTTGCGTGATTTCTCCCTGGGTAGCACAACTCCCTCCGCATTGCCGCAGAACCTGTGACACTTCCTTGCTTCACACCATCCTCCAATTGCACAACTCCCCAACCCGGGAAGTGTAGTTTATAGTCCCGCACCTCCTTTCTGCTACCTGGAGTTCTAAGACTCTGCTACCTTCATTTAGTCACATGGTTGGACTGCTGGTGTATGGCTTCAAGCAACTGCCATTCACCTTTCCTGGGAAGGGTTCTCCATTCAATTTGACCAGCTATACCGCTCGTCAGTCGGTAATCTCCTTAATGACATAAGGCCCTAACCAGTGCATCTTGAACTTCCCTGGAAATTTATCAAACTTACTATCATATAACAAAACTAGGTATTACCTTAAATGTGCGTAGCTTAATATGTCGATCATGCCATACCTTTTCGCACTGATTTTGGACCTGTTGGTGGAATCTAGCTAAAAATATTTCTTCCTCAATTTCATACAGTTGTGTAAGCCTTTCTTCCAGGGCTCCACAATCCATCATACTTGTTAGCACTGCTACGCGTAGACTATGCACAATATATTCCATAGGCATTACCGCTTCAACACCATAAACGAGCCTAAAACGGGTTTGTCCAGTCAACTTCTTGCATGTCGTTCAATAAGCCCATAGTAATGTAGGTATGTGTAGGTCCCAATCACTTTGCTAAGCATTGCAAACCTTGGTCAACATATTTTCGAGCACCTTCTTAAACGCCTCCACCATCCCATTAGCCTGCGGGTGATAATGTGTGCTTTTCTGGTGGTATACCTAAAATTCTTCCATCAGCATGCTGATCATCTCGTTCAGGAAGTTTGTACCATGATCACTCAATAAGATCTTTGGACAGCCAAATCACGTTAGTACGTGATCAAAAAGGAATTCTACAATGGTCGCGCCTGTGCAATCCTTCACAGGCTGTGCCTCTGCCCAATGAGTCAAATACTCTATCGCAGTGATAATGTATCTTGCTCCTATCTTTCCTTGGTGCTGAATGGGTCCCACAAAATCTATCGCCCACTTCTCAAAGGGTTGCAATGTCATTTGTGGATTCAAAGGCATCTCCTAGTCCTTTGACACACATAACATGCCTTGCAATACGCTTTTGTGTCCCGATGGAGGGTTGGCCACCACAACCCTGTGTGTAGAATCTTCTACGTGGTTTCTCTTCCTGCATAATGTCCTCCCACAACACCCCCATGAGCGTCCGCGAGGATGCTTCTTCTTTCGAACTCAAGTACATACCATCACAATATCTCATCAGTCCCCATCTTGTACAGATGCCTAGCAATGACAAAGAAATCTGCCGTGCGCACCACTAATTCCTTCTTCTGCTGGACAATGTATCCTTCCAGTGCAGTACCTGTCATTAGGAAATGTATTATATCCTCAAAATGACCATCTGCGACACACACTGCAAATAGCTGCGCGTCAGGCGATCCCTCCTCCAAGTTAGTGAGTTCCTCCCCTATTTCGATGCGTGACAGATGGTCTGGTCCTGCATTCAGTCGTCCAGGCTTTACAATAACTTCAAAATCATACTCCTGGAACAATAAGAGTGACTTGTAGATTCTCCTCCCCAACATAAGCTTATTGACCAGGTACTTCAACGTGGAGTGATCCGTATACATCCTAAAATGGCCTCCCAACAAGTATTGCCTACACTTCTAGAGCGCATACACCATAGCTAACCCTTCGCACTTAGTGGTGGAATAGTTCTTCTCTGCTTTGGATAATATTCAGCTTGCAAATGCGATAGGATGGTCTAAGCCTTCTTTGCCTGCCTGTGTCAGTACTACTCCTAGTGCCATACTTGACGCATTGACTTGTACATGAAACTCTTTCTTCCAATCCGGAAGACTAGAATCAGCGCGATGACCATATTTTCTTTTAATATATCCAAGCTCTTCCTATAGTCATCATTCCAGTAGAATGTGACATCCTTCTTCAACAATTTCTCCATATGCATGGTGATCTGGGCATAGCCTTTGATAAACTTCTTGTAATATCACGTATGTCCTAGGGTAGCGAGCAATTGATTTACACTCCTCGGCTTTTCCAAGTTCAGTATACCTGTTACACTAAAAAATGTCACCATGGCTATTTACAGTTAGTATGGCTCCATCAACAGTCATGCTATCCTCCTGGGCAAGTCTCATGCCTCTGCTCTCCATGTCAAACTTCAAGAAAGAGAGAAAGTCTTTGTAAATGTGTTTATCTCTGGGTACGCAGGTTCTCTCAACCTTACCTGCGGATACGCACCTAATGTTTACAAAAGCTGCGTACTTGTACACTCTGTATGTAAAGGGGCAGGTGCGTACCCTTGTAAAGGTCAAAATGCGCAAGTTTCATCTTTAAAAAGTTACTTGTGGTCATTTCTAGAACATTCTAGAAGGTTGTTCGATGTGTATTGAGCGCCTCCAGATGGTTCATGTACCCCTACCAAAGAGGAACTTATCCCATCAATAAGGGAGCTATCCCATCCAAAGAGGGGATTATCCCATTGATGGTGGACCTGAATAACTTCCTCTAGAGCACTATAAATATAGGCATTGGGCCAGAAGGAGGGGAGGTTGAAAGCTAAACATTTCTAAGGGTAGATGCTGCTGGAATTAGGGCTCCCATTTAGAAGCTTGTGAGGAGAGATTGCCATCTTTGCTTGTTCTATTTGGAAGTGGGTGAGCTTTGTCAAAGTAAAGGAGAACTCTTGATGGACCCTGGGAGGGACTTGCACAACACCAAGGCTCAGGTTGTAATTGTTCCTTTTGTTTCCTATTAATGCAAATGAGTCCATTCTTCTCAATAACTTGTTATTTATGAGTTGTTTCATGTACTCCTTGGTCTATGTGTTAAATATGTTTTATTTTATGAGATTATCAAGTGCTATTTAATCGTTTGATTGTTAGTGGATGCAGGTTTCAAAGTGAAGGAGGAGCTCATCCGGATCAGTGAGGCTGGACTGTTACAACAGCGTTGGACTACAGGTAGGATCTAAACACTTGATTTCTTGTATGGTAAATGCATGTTTAGAGAAGGATCACTCTTGTTTGTCTTGTTTGTCACTAGAGAGTCTTAGGCTCCTAGGGAGGTTGGTTGTGTCCGCACTATCGACTCTTTCCGCCTGACAATACCGCTATCTTTACAGGATCTACCATCAGCCCCTGTCTGCAAACCACATGCCCCAAAAGGAACAAAAAACAAACACTTCTTGAGATTGAACGCGATCTGGTATCTTCGACAAGTATCTAGCATCAGGTGCAAGCTTGCTACATGATGTTTAACCAGCCCAAACATGGTCCAGTCATCAAAATATACCTCCAGGAACTTATGAATAAATTCCTTGAATGTAGCCACAACTATGCGCAAGAAGATTGCAGGTGCATTCTTTAATCCAAACGACTTTACAATGTATTGAAAGCAACCCCACTCAGTCACGGAGGTTGTCTTGCTCCTATTCTACGATGTGATTTTGATCTAGTGGTACCCAGAGAATCCTTTAGTGAAGGAATATGCTTCCTGGCCACCTACATTATCCAACACTTCATCAGTGAAAGAAGTCGGGAAATGATCATGTGCACAAGCGTCATTCAGCTTCCTAAGATCCACGCATATCCTTATTTCATCCTTCTGCTTCTTTTCCTGTACCACCATTGGGCTTACCCCGTCAGATTCTTCAAAGGCTCAATGATTCCTGCGGCGAGCATCTTGTCTAGCTCTAAGCGGACCTTCTCCTTATATTTAAGATTGAGATGGTAAGGCCTTTGCTTAACCAGCTTCGCGTCGGGCTTCAATGTAATCTTCATTACTCCTAGGTCCCCGATTATCCCCTTTAGATCCATAAACTTGGTAGCGAATAAATCCTGGTATTCACGGAGCAATTCAGCGACCTTATCCACCATTGCGTCGTCCCAGTAGTCTCCAATATTTGAAAATTTGGGTTTTGCCTCTGTACCAATGTTTACTTGTTTCGTTTTCAATGGCACATTTATATCAGGGTTCTCAATCTGTGGTCCTTTAGCCTCACGGTGACCCTGTGTTACTAGAATGTCAATGTTCCATGGATCCTCATCTTCTTCTTCAGCGGTCACGTTATAGCATTCCAACGTGTGACTTAGCTGAGTAGCACACTCAGGCTAAGTCAGGTCCAAAGGATCTTGTGGTATCCGAAAGATAGTTGCTTTCACTTCTTGTAGCACCTCATCAATACAGTCAAACCCATATTCAGAACTAAATTTCATTATAAAGCCCTCGTGTAGAATATCCATTCACCTATACCATGGCGGAGCTCTGTTTCTACATACTAGTTCATTGGGACAACATCCAGAGTGTGAAAGAACAAGTGCACCCATTTAGGTTGGGGCTTTTTTCCATAAGCCTGGGTCCATTTGGCCAAATGCACACGCGGATCATCCTACCCATCATACTTGTCTGCCATTCGCATCTTAGGCTTCTCGAATCGTGTTCTCATCATCCTCCTACATTCGCGCCAATCATCAAAGCTTCCTTTATGCGTACCCCACCATCTTGCAGGCATAACACGTAGTGCCCAGTCTATTGGGTGTGGAGCCTGATTATCTTCTATATTCAAAGGTATCGCCACATTTGACCCCAGTTCGAAATGGGGGCGGCAACGTCGCCCGTAAAATATTCGCTACAGGGGGGGTCCAGGGAGGGTGGCTGCGACCTTTGGGAGCCCCGCCCCCGAAGCTAAAAATAGATGTAAAATTTCCTTGTAAAAGTATAGTAATCTCTAGTCAATCTGGGCCGTTCATTAGGCAGATGATCTGACAGTAGAACTTATGTTTAGTTTAGGGTTTTTTGCCCTTGAAGGCAACCCCTCTGTTTGTATGAGGGTATTGTATTTGAGGTTGTGTAATAGATGTGTATTCTGTGAGCAAGAAATAGAGAGGTGAGACTGTGAGAGAAAATAGAGGATATTACAACGGATTTGCTGTAGGTTGTGTCTCTTCATTTTGCTGGATAATAGAGAGGAAGGACTAGCTGTTCGAGGTGGACATAGCCCAAAATGGGTAAACCACGTATATCTGTGTCTCTCTTGTTTTGTGCGTTTTCTGTGTTTATATTTCTGCAATATTTTATGTGTTCCATTGCTCCGTAATATATAATTTTCTAACAACTGGTATTAGAGCCAAAGGTCTATTTGGCTGATAAAATCGCAGGAAAGAAGGGTTCCTCGTTCAAGTGGGAGCAATGGCGGAAGATGGTAAGTTTAGGGTCGAGAAATTTAATGGCCAAAACTTCTCACTGTGGAAGATGCAGATGGAAGATTATCTGTATCAGAAAGATCTATACTTACCATTGGGTGGAAAAGAAAAGATGCCGAGGGGTATGAAAGATGCAGAATGGAACCTTCTTGATAGAAAGGCACTCGGAACAATACGGTTGTGCCTTGCAACGTTGGTCACCTTCAACATTTCGAAGGAAACAACGACAGAGGGTTTGATTAAGACATTGGAGAAACTATATGAAAAACCCTCGGCCTCAAACAAGGTATTTCTTATGAAACGGTTATTTAATATGAAGATGTCAGAAGGTGGATCTGTTGCAGATCATTTAAATGATTTTAATACTGTTACAAGTCAGTTATGTTCTATAGGGGTAAACTTTGATGATGAAGTTAGAGCTCTGTTATTCTTGTGCTCATTGCCAGAAAGTTGGAATGGTTTACTAATGGCCATTAGTAACTCTGTGTCTGGATCTATTACTTTAAAGTTTGATGATGTTGTTGGTGCTATCCTTAGCGAGGAAATGTGACGGAAAAGCTCTGGTGAGACATCAAGAAATGCTTTGAGTGCAGAGTATAGGGAAAGAAAAATGGAAAGAGGAAAGAGCTCAGGATATCGCAGTAAATCAAGGAAAGGCAGATCCAAGTCCAGATCGGGGATAGTGTGCTGGAAATGTGGAAAGAAAGGACACCTAAAGAAAGACTGTAGATCTCGGAAGGGAAAATAAGGAGATTCATAGCAAGAAAACAATCATGAAGCAAATGTGATAGGTGAGGTGTTACAAGATGCTTTGATTCTTTCTCTTGAAAATACTACTGATTTGTGGGTGGTAGATTCAGGGGCCTCATTCCATGCCACACCTGATAAGAAATACTTTCATGACTATGTTCAAGGAGATTTTGGAAAAGTTCATTTGGGTGATGATAAACCCTGTAAAATTGTTGGAATGGGTAAGGTTCTTGTAAAACAGTAGAATGGAAACCAATGGCTACTAAAGGAGGTAAGGCATGTTCCAGATCTAAAGAAAAATTTGATTTCAACAGGGCAGTTAGGCAGTGAAGGTTGTGTGACAACTTTCACAGATAAAGGTTGGAAGGTCACCAAAGGAGCCCTGGTAATAGAAAAAGGCGAAAAGGTTGGTACATTGTATTTATGAAATGGTATTTCTAACTCTGTTATTGCTTTAACTTCCAAAGGAGCAGATGCAACATTATGGCATCATAGGCTCGGACACATGAGTGAAAAAGGGATGAAGATTCTTCACTCAAGGAATTTGTTGCCGGGTTTGAAGAATGTTGATTTGGACTTCTGTGAGAATTGCATTTATGGAAAACAGAAGAGAGTCAGATTTCTCAGAGTTCGGAAAGAAAGGAAGAATGAAAAATTAGAGCTTGTGCATACATATGTATGGGGACCTGCTCAGGTATCATTTCTTGATGGCTCTCGTTATTATGTTACTTTTATTGATGATGCAACTAGAAAAACTTGGATTTATTGTATTAAGAATAAATATGATGTATTTGATACTTTCAAGAAATGGAAAGCTTTGGTTGAGATTGAGACAGGAAAGAAATTGAAGTGTCCTAGATCAGATAATGGAGGTGAATATTGCAGCGAAGAGTTTGATAGGTATTTTTCAGAGTATGGAATTTACAGAGAGAAGAAATTTCCAAGAACACCACAAGAAAATGGTGTGTCAGAAAGGATGAACAGAACAATCATGGAGCGTGCAAGGTGCATGAGATTGCATGCAGGATTGCCTTTACCGTTTTGGGAAGATGCTGTAGATACTGCTGTTTATCTAATAAACAGAGGGCCTTCAAGTTCCTTGGATGGTGGTGTTCTGGAGGAAGCATGGACAGGTAAAAAGGTAAACTACTTTTTTTAAAGCCTTTTGGTTGTGATGTCTTTGTCCATATTGATAAAGAAAATAGAACAAAGCTTGAGGCAAAGTCAAAGAAATGTACCTTTATTGGATATGGTGTTAATGATTTTGGTTATCGCTTATATGATTATGAAAATCACAAAATAATTAGGAGCAGAGATGTAATATTCAATGAAAAGGTCTTGTATAAGAATCAATTGCAGGAAAAGAAACAGGAAAAAGAAAACAAGGAATACGTAGTTCTTGATGAAATCACTGAAAAGGTAAAGGTGCCTGAAAATAATAATAATCAACAACCACAACAGCAGCAACCACCACAACAGAAACAAGCACCCTAAACACTTGAAAGCAGTTGTTAGTGTCAGTCTTTGCAGCCTTCCTCCAGTGATCAAACATGCTCTTACAAAGTGATTTTTAGGTGCCATAGTCAAATTTTATGATTTCAGTGAGTCTTCAAGTAAATTTTGGTCACTAGGCATTAGGTCTAGGGTTTGATTTTACCCTTGTCAAAGTTGTCCAAATGACGTTCCATGTCACCATTCAACTGAGTGTACCATCATTCAAAGGGTTTTAATCATCATGTCAAGTTCCACTGGGTAATTTTACACCTTGTTCATGCTTCAGTTGCGCCTAGGCAAGGTTCATTTCCCTCTCCTAGGGTTTTGAAGCTAATTTCTCTTGGATGGTAAAATAATCGGAAAAAATTATATCCTGATGTTCATACACCTTCCCCTATCCATAATGCACCTTATTAAACACTATCCATCACTAAAATCGCCCAAATTCCTTATTTTCACACAAACCCTAGTTTCTTCCTAACTTGGAAATTTTCTAGGCTAGGCCTGTGTTTTGCCTTTTTTGAACCCTTCCCCTCACTCAATTTCTAAGATTCAACTTTCCCCTACTTTCTAACATCCCTCCCCACTTTCCAAAATTTTCTCAAGAAATTAGAAGCCCCCTATCCCCTTCATTTCGCTTCATTTCGACAAATCCTTGGTCCCACACATCGGGATAGGTTTCACTCAAATGATGTTTCTGAGCCAGAAAAGATGAATTTTGGAAACTCAAGAGAGTTTTTTGTCCAAAACATGCCAAGGAAGAGAAACCTCCTTCACGTTTTACACAGGTGTCATGGTTTTGGATAAATGTAAAAAATACAATCGCCTCGGGAGAATTGATGCACTTCTGAAGTGACCTTGGGAAAATCAAGTTTTATCCTAGCTTAGTTGCCAAATGACATGCTTGATGAGCCAAATGATAACTAGACACAAATATATTTCCAATGAACTATCATGAGCTCAATTTGAAGTTGAGGAAGGCATTCAAAGGTTGACTGCAACAGAGCCCTGCCTTTAGGCAGCCTCATTTAGCACATTTCGACCAGTCTTGGGAGATTTGATTTTTGACAAGGCAAATAAACTCCAAATTGAAAAATTCCTATTGGGCTGGAAAGTAGACTCAAATAAATTTCCAACGAGCTATCCTGCTCCCAACTTGGACACCGGGAAGGCCTCCAAACGTCACTTGGAAACGGGCATGACGCACACAGAGAGCGCAGCGCACTGGGAGAAATTTTCAGGTGTAAATTTACACTGGCGCAGTGCACATGGGAGGTGCGACGCATAGGGCTAAAAGGCTTGAAATTGTGCCAAATTGCCTCAAATTTCCTGTGAAACCCATCAAATTGCAAGGTAGGCTATATAACATCACTTGTTCATCAAAGTTCATAAAGGATATGGTGGTTTATGGCTAGGATTGAATGCAACAAAAACTCATGAAACAAACTACAAGAAAACACCAAAAAGTCATGATTGCTAGGGTTGTGTAAGTGTGGTGTTGATTGCCAAGGTTCTATTCTCCCTCTCTTACCTTTTTTCTTCTTATCCCCCCTACGCCATTCTTTCCTATCCTCACTACCCTAAAATATTACCAAACCCTATTCCCTCTCCCCTCCTCCTATTGCTCAAAAAACCCAAACCCTACCCTATCAAAATACCACAAAACCCCTTGTATATCCATGAATAAAATTTTCCTATAAACACCTATTCCCATAGTATTATCCCCATCCTAATGCTCCCTTTTTAATTGTCCCCTTGGTGGTAGATTGTCAAAGCAAACTCCAGCTTCACTGTAATCAAAGGACAACCTAAATTCAGTTTACAAACAGCAGTCATGGCATCCGAGGTTTCATCAGAATATGAGGAAGAGACCCACAGTGACATAGCTTCAGGAGAAAGGGCCCACAGGAGACATCACCGGAGTGGCAGACATCTTAGAGATGAGCCAAACTCCCTCACTGTGTTTTAGGAGTGCCCTCTTGCTATGTATTGTTTCCAGCACTTAGCATGTTTTGAATTTTGTCAGAGGGTGGCAAATGTTAGAGTTCATCATGAGCTAGCACGTGTTTTTGCACTTCACCTACACGGAGGACAGTCTATCTTGGCTGGGGTCACTTTCACATTGACACCCGAAACCATATCAGTGGCAACAGGCATACCAAACATTGGAGAGCAGTGGCGTAAGAAGAAGAAGGTGGAGAGGCATCATTATGAGCCTTACATTAAGGACAGATATTTGAGCCATCTCACGAGAGTTTTTCCATTTAGATTTTTGAGAGATGAGTATGCTCTGTTCATGAAATTGATCATGAAGTACTTCAGTTGTGAGGGGAAGTTTTCTTGCCTTTATGCTTGTCACATCAGGTTTCTCATGCACTTTACCATGGTGCGGATGATGAACCTCCCATTTTTCATCTACAGGAACATAGAGAGGATGAAAAATTTCATGCAGCACAAGACTCCTCGACAGCAGCTCAACAATGTTTATCACTTTTCCCTTATCTGGATTTTGCTGGACCATCAGTTGGGATTGCAGGGTATTTCTTGGGAGGACTTCATCTCCCGTGACTTCTTTAGCGCTCCACAAATAGTATCAGAGGCAGAGCATGAGATAGGTGTCCCATCTCATTAGTATGAGCGACATGAGACTGCTACTATGCCAGTATACATCACCTACCAGAGAGGCAGTAGAACTTTGTTTGCAGCAACAAAGCAAGTGTTATCTCCACCTGGTGTGGAAGGGGCCTCGCTTCCGACATCAACATCACAGGAGCAGGGCAGAGGTAAGGAACCAGTGCATGATGAGGGGCCTTCAGGTGAACAAGAGACAAAATTCGTTCTCCTTCAGGATGATGAGACAGATGCGGAACCTACAAATGCAGAGCTCAGAGAGATCATTCAGGAGCAGCAATCGGTTATTGAGAACTTATCCCTTGACTTGGACAGGGCTAAGTGGAACATGAAATATTTAGAGCAGATGAACAAACAACTTGAGGATCGGCTAGTTGAGATAGAGTTGCAACTGATCAAGGAAAATCGACAACACATCATGGCAGCACAAGGCAGACCTATGGAGCAAAGAGATGAGGACCGGGAGTATGTTTTAGAGAAAGTGAACGTCCACTTGGAGCAGTGGTTGGATAAGGCTAACAGGGAAAAAGACATGCTGAGGCACATGAATCACCACTACATGGCCCAAAACATGAGCTCCAAAGCAAGAATCAGGAGCCTAAAGGCGAAATTGAGCAAAGCAACAAAAGAGGAAAAAGAGGCAAAGGAGCAAGATCGGCTTCGAATATTGGTTGAGGCTTCCTTGGCACAACATAGCACTTCATAGGCAACATCCAGCCCAAATTTCAAAAAATTTGGGGAAATTTTGGTCACTTGGTAATTTTTTGGGTAAAAAACAGGGATTTCCTCCCTATGCATCGCGCCACTGGTGCGACGCTAAAATTCTAGGGCTCCAAATGAGGAATGGCTTGCAGATTTGGATTCATCATGGAAAATTACAACTACTGGTGTCCGGGCAAGAGATTTGGGCAAAATCTGGGTCTCCTAAAGGTAAAAAAAACCCAAAAATGGCCTCTCTGCCACTTTTTTGACACACAGAAAGCAGTCTTGGGAGAATGGAGATTTGGAGGAGCAAATGAGCACCAAATTTGAAAATTCTAGTTGGGTTAGAAAGTAAGAAGGACAAGATTTCCAGCAAGCCCACTTGGGCACATTTTGGACACCTACAAGTTCCCCAAAATAGGCCCCAAAGTAGCGCGACGCACAGAGAAAATGGCGCGACGCACAGGGGAAAAAATTGCCAATTTGCTTCCGTTTCACGAAATTCGGGGTCGCGACTTCGCCAAGCGGGCCCACTCATCTACACTTCGGTTTTTTGGCACCAAAGGTGGCATTTAAAGAGTTTTTTCTCCAGATTGGCTTCTATCCAAGTGGCGAAGGAAGGCAAACGGTCACCCAAGCCAAATGTCATGTTTGCAGCGCTGCACCTGTAGCTGATGGTTGGCTCTCCATCTCCATTTTGCAATGATTCGAGTAACTCCCCAACCCTTGGGTGTTCCATATCTTCCTCACACATTGTATATATTGTATGCAAGTTATTTGCAAAGGGTTGGTTGGCTTGTAACTTCTGGGAGACTATGGGAAAGAAACTCTGTTTCTTCAATGTGTATTTTTGACAGAGAATTAATGAAAGGCAACGACTCTGTTTCATGAGATTCTTGTGGTTGTGAGTGTAGAAAATGTGTCTCTTATGTTTTCATATGTATTTCGTTATGTTTCATAATTCAATTCATGTTCATTTCCAGTGAAATTTTCAGAGTGAGATTAGGTAGAATTCAATTTTATTGCTCTGCCTGTGGGAAAATTTCATGTTCAGTGTTCTTCTTCTGTTGAAAAGGATTCATGTTCCTATGCCCTTTTCACACTCCTTAGCAATCTCTCCGTTCCGCGTTATTCCAAACCAAATTGCTACACTTTCCGCTTGCCTTGCCTCACGAAGTAATCTGTCCCTTTGTATTAAATTCTTTGTTCTTTGCTGACCGTTGGTCCCATACCATCCTAGAAGCTCAGTCATTCATAGAAATTGTTTCTTGTATCCCTATTCAATTACTAGCCTAAGATCAATATTTCATTGTAAGTCATCTCAGACCGTTTTTTTTGCTTACCTATTCATTGAGCGTGACTCAGAGAGAGCCCTCTCCTGTTCTGGTAGGGATAGCTACTAGACAAAGCGTGGTTTGTGGTTACCCTAATTTTTGCCTTCCTTCAGCCTAAGGCAGATTTAGGTGCTAACATAGTGGCGACATCACTGGGGACGAAAATGGTTTGCTTGTAGATTGTCTTGCTCCAGTACATATCTCAAGTTCAGAATTGATTGTTGATGGTGAAAAATGATCAGACATAAGAACACGATTGAAATCATTCACCTAGCGACTCCTTTCACTGAAGAATCTAGCAACCGGTGCTTCATGGTGACTCCACTGCAGAGAGATCAGTAGCTTTGACATTTTCAAGATGGATCGGATTGCAAGAAGATACGCTCCCATGAGCCGCGATCACATCCCAGGCTTTCCAAATTAAATTCCCAAGGTAGATTGGTCAAAGAATTTTCCTGTGTTCAGAAATGTGGAAGGTAATGATGCTGCTCTTCATCTGGTGAAATTTCACATTCATGTGCATAGATTAAAGATCAATTTTCCTGAAGACTGTTTGATGAAAATGTTTATGGCTACCCTGGAAGATGAAACCCAATCTTGATATGAAAGTTTGCCGCCTGCTTGTATTTACTATTTAAAGGATTTTCATGCCCTGTTCATTGAAAGATATAAAGACTCTTATCCATCGTTAAATCTAGTTCATGACTGTTGCAAACATGCTTCTACTTTTATTGAAAGCCTTGAAAAATACTATGAGGATGATAATTTTACGGATGATGAGATCATGGAAGCCTTGTACAAGAATCCATTTCAGCAACATGAAGAGAAACTAGAGGAGTCCCATCAAGATGCTCAGGAAATGTTGCAGTAGAATCAAGATCTTTGTACGGTGGAAAATGAAGGAATTTTGCATCGTGACAGTCAACATGAATTACATGAAATAGATCAGTAGGCTGAAGATTTCCACATGGATGAAAATGATGAAAGAAGGAGTTTTATTTCAGATCTGGTTGAAATAAATGAGGATACGCAGGAAAATGATGTTCCAATCTTAGAAAATGATGATGATAAACTAGATCGAGAGACATATTGTGATGAGGAAAAACATGTTGTTCCAGGTCTCATAGAAGAGAATTGCATTGTTGAGGCTGCCTCAAATGAAGAAGAAAGAGTTACAGACCTAACTACCCTCATCTCATCAGAACACAACCTTCCTAACAAGGTAATCCAGTCAATTCATGAACAGTAAGAGGATATCTTTGTTCAAGTAGGTGAAAAAGTTTCTCTGGATGAATTTGTGATAGATGACCAAAATGTCATGCTTGAGTTTCACGAAACATCTGAAGTTTCTTTTCTTATGATTAATGAATGTAATGATAATCTGGCTATCATATCATATGAAGATAACCTGCAAGATGTTTAGACTACCGAAGATCAGACCATTCACGATGCCATTTCAGATTCTTCTTCCTATGTTTCATGTTTTGAAATGTTCTTTGAAACAGAGAGCTACTCATCTACTTGTTCCGAATTTTTTAAGGACCAGGAACATACTCTTATTTGTGAAAAGAGATCAGCATCACAAGAAATGGACACCTTGTTTCTTCAGCAGGAGGAAAATCTTCACGTTTTTCAAGATCCAATGGAAAATCTATTGCAGGCAGCAGTGAAGGTGATTATTACAATGTTCAGTGATGAAGGAGATCATGGTCAATTAGCTTTTTGGATGCCCAGTTAAAAGTATCTCCTATTGACCAGGAGATCTGATCAGGAGAATTAGTTAGCAAGGCATCTGCTCGATTGGTTACATTGGAAGACACATTACACATGATTGTACATATTGCATTAGTATGCAGGTGGCTGTCATCATGATTTGGAACCCTCAGATCTTGATGGACTGCTGCCATTGAATAAGTTTTGCCAGTTCTTGTTTTAGTTAAGTCAGTCATGAGTCATTTCAGTTTGCATTGAGTCAGTTTCAGTCAATTTCCTGTCAATAAATGAGTCGAAGTCTTGTTTTTTTTTTCGAAATAATGACTTCATTGCCCAATGGACGAAGGCACTGTCTGCTCACCCAAAGATCTGCAGTTCTTGGCACCTCCAAGGAGCTACCATTCCCCATTGGAGCCAATGTTAGTGTCACTCTTTGCAGCCTTCCTCCAATGATCAAACATGCTCTTACAAAGTGATTTTAAGGTGCCAAGGTCAAATTTTATCATTTCAGTGAGTCTTCAAGTAAAATTTGGTCATTAGGCATTAGGTCTAGGGTTTGATTTTACCCTTGTCAAAGTTGTCCAAATGACGTTCCATGTCACCATTCAACTGAGTGTACCATCATTCAAAGGGTTTTCATCATCATGTCAAGTTCCACTGGGTCATTTTACACCTTGTTCATGCTTCAGTTGCGCCTAGGCAAGGTTCATTTCCCTCTCCTAGGGTTTTGAAGCTAATTTCTCTTGGATGGTCAAATCATCAGAAAAACTTATATCCTGATGTTCATACACCTTTCCCTATCCATAATGTACCTTATTAAACACTTTCCATCACTAAAATCCCCCAAATTCCTCATTTTCGCACAAACCCTAGTTTCTTGCTACAACTTGGCAATTTTCTAGGCTAGGCCTGTGTTTTTCCTTTTTGGAACCCTTCCCCTCACTCAATTTCTGAGATTCCACTTTCCCCTACTTTCTAACATCCCTCCCTACTTCCCAAAATTTTCTCAAGAATTTAGAAGCCCCCTATCCCCTTCATTTCGCTTCATTCCGGCAAATCCCGGGTCCCACACATCGGGATAGGTTTCACTCATATGATGTTTCTGAGAAAGAAAAGATGAAGTTTGGAAAAATAAGAGTAGCTTTTGTCCAAAACCTTCCAAGGAAGAAAAACCTCCTTCACTTTTTACACGTGTCATGGTTTTGGATAAATGTCAAAAATACAATCGCCTCGGGAGAATTGATGCACCTCTGAAGTGACCTTGGGAAAATCAAGTTTTTTCCTAGCTCCGTTGGCCAAATGACTTGATTGATGAGCCAAATGATAACTAGACACAAATAGGTTTCCAATGAGCTATCATGAGTTCAATTTTGCATTGCAGAAGGCATTCAAAAGTTGACTGCAAAAGCACCCTGCCTTTAGGAAGCCTCATTTGGCACATTTTGATCAGCCTTGGGAGATTTGATTTTTGACAAGGAAAATGAACTCCAAATTGAAAAATTATAGTTGGGTTGGAAAGTAGACTCAAATCAATTTCCAACGAGCTATCCGGCGCCCAATTTGGACACTGGGAAGGCCTCCAAAAATCACCTGGAAAAGGGCGTGACGCACACAGAGAGTGCAGCACACTAGGAGAAATTTTCCAGTGTAAATTTACACTGGCGCGACGCACATGGGAGGTGTGGCGCACAGGGCTAAAAGGCCTGAAATTGTGCCAAATTGCCTCAAATTTCCTGTGAAACCCATCAAATGGCAAGGTAGGCTCTATAATATCACTTGTTCATCAAAGTTCATTAAGGATATGGTGGTTTATGGCTAGGATTGAATGCAACAAAAACTCATGAAACCAACCACAAGAAAACACCAAAAAGTCATGATTGCTAGGGTTGTGTAAGTGTGGTGTTGATTGCCAAGGTTCCATTCTCCCTCTCTTACCTTTTTTCTTCTTATCCCCCCTATGCCATTCTTTCCTATCCTCACTACCCTAAAATATTACCAAACCCTATTCCCTTTCCCCTCCTCCTATTGCTCAAAAAACCCAAACCCTACCTTGCCAACAACACAAACCCTACCCTATCAAAATACCCCAAAATCCCTTGTATATCCCTGAATAAAATTTTCCTATAAACCCCTATTCCCATAGTATTATCCCCATCCTAATGCTCCCTTTTTAATTGTCCCCTTGGTGGCAGATTGTCAAAGCAAACTCCAGCTTCACTGTAATCAAAGGGCAGCCTAAATTCAGTTTACAAACAACAGTCATGGCATCCGAGGTTTCATCAGAATATGAGGAAGAGACCCACAGTGAAACAGCTTCAGGAGAAAGGGCCCACAGGAGACATCACCGGAGTGGTAGACATCTTAGAGATGAGCCAAAATCCCTCACTGAGTTGCAGGCGTGCCCTTTTGCTATGTCTTGTTTCCAGCACTTAGCATGTTTTGAATTTTGTCAGAGGGTGGCAAATGTCAGAGTTCATCATGAGCTGGCACGTCTTTTTGCACTTCACCTACGCGGAGGACAGTCTATCTTGGCTGGGGTCACTTTCAAATTGACACCCGAAACCATATCAGTGGCAACAGGCATACCAAACATTGGAGAGAAGTGGCATAAGAAGAAGAAGGTGGAGAGGCATCATTATGAGCCTTACATTAAGGACAACTGTTTGAGCCATCTCACGAGAGTTTTTCCATTCAGATTTTTGAGAGATGAGTATGCTCCGCTCATGAAATTGATCATGAAGTACTTCAGTTGTGAGGGGAGGTTTTCTCTCCTTTATGCCTATCACATCAGGTTGCTCATGCACTTTACCAGGGTGCGGATGATGAACCTCCCATTTTTCATCTGCGGGAACATAGAGAGGATGAAAAATTTCATGCAGCACAAGACTCCTCGACAACAACTCAACAGTGTTTATCACTTTGCACTTATCCAGATTTTGGTGGACCATCAGTTGGGATTGCAGGGTATTTCTTGGGAGGACTTCATCTCCCGTGACTTCTTCAACACTCCATAGATAGTATCAGAGGCAAAGCATGAGATAGGTGGCCCATCTCATCAGTATGAGCGACATGAGATTGCTACTATGCCAGTATACATCACCTACCATAGAGGCATTAGACCTTTGTTTGCAGCAGCAAAGCGAGTGTTATCTCCACCCACAGGAGCAAGGCAGAGGTAAGGAGCCAGTGCATGATGAGGGGCCTTCAGGTGATCCATCAGGTGAACGAGAGACATAATTCGTTCTCCTTCAGGATGATGAGACAGATGTGGAACCTACAAATGCAGAGCTTGGAGAGATCATTCAGGAGCAGCAATCGGTGATTGAGAACTTATCCCTTGACTTGGACAAGGCTAAGTGGAACATGAAATATTTAGAGCAGAGGACCAAACAACTTGAGGATCGGCTAGTTGAGATAGAGTTGCAACTGATAAAGGAAAACTGGCAACACATCATGGCAGCACAAGGCAGACCTATGGAGCAAAGAGATGAGGACCGGGAGTATGTTTTAGAGAAAGTGAATGTCCACTTGGAGCAGCAGTTGGATAAGGCTAACAGGGAAAAAGACATGCTGAGGCGCATGAATCACCACTACATGGCCCGAAACATGAGCTCCAAAGCAAGAATCAGGAGCCTAAAGGCGAAATTGAGCAAAGCAACAAAAGAGGCAAAAGAGGCAAAGGAGCAAGATCAGCTTTGAATCTTGGCTGAGGCTTCCTTGGCACAGCATAGCACTTCATAGGGAACATCCATCCCAAATTTAAAAAAATTTGGGGAAATTTTGGTCACTTGGTAATTTTTTGGGTAAAAAACAGGGATTTCCTCCCTGTGTGCCGCGCCACTAGCGAGATGCTAAAATTATAGGGCTCCAAACAAGGAATGGCTTGCAGATTTGGATTCAGCATGGAAAATTACGACTACTGGTGTCTGGGCAAGAGATTTGGGCAAAATTTGGGTCTCCTAAAGGTCAAAAAACACCCAAAAATGGCCTCTTTGCCACTTTTTTGACACACAGAAAGCAGTCTTGGGAGAATGGCGATTTGGAGGAGCAAATGAGCACCAATTTTGAAAATTCCAGTTGAGTTAGAAACTAGACAGGTTAGGCTTTCTAGAAAGCCCACTTGGGCACATTTTGGACGCCTGAAAGTGCCCCAAAACAGGCCCCAAAGTAGCACGATGCACATAGAAAATGGCGCGACGCACAGAGGAAAAAATTGCCAATTTTCTTCCGTTTCGTGAAATTTTGGGTCGTGACTTCTCCAAGTGGGCCCACTCATCTACACTTCAGTTTTTTGGCACCAAAGGTGGCATTTAAAAAGTTTTTTCTCTAGATTGGCTTCTATCCAAGTGGCGAAGGAAGGCAAACGGTCACCCAAGCCAAATGTCATGTTTGTAGCGCCGCACCTGTAGTTGATGGTTGGCTCTCCATATCCATTTTGCAATGATTCGAGTAACTCCCCAATCCTTGGGTGTTCCATCTCTTCCTCACACATTCTATATATTGTATGCAAGTTATTTGAAAAGGGTTGGTTGGCTTGTAACTTCTGGGAGACTGTGGGAAAGAAACTTTGTTTCTTCACTGTGTATTTTTGACAGAGAATTAATGAAGGCAACGACTCTGTTTAATGAGATTCTTGTGGTTGTGAGTGTAGAAAATGTGTCTCTTATGTTTTCATATTATTTCGTTATGTTTTATAATTCAATTCATGTTCATTTACAGTGAAATTTTCTGAGTGAGATTAGGTAGATTGCTCTGCCTGTGGGAAAATTTCATGTTTAGTGTTCTTCTTCTGTTGAAAAGGATTCATGTTCCTATACCCTTTTCACACTCCTCAGCAATCTCTCCATTCCGCATTATTCCAAACCAAATTGCTACACTTTCCGCCTGCGTTGCCTCACGAAGTAATCTGTCCCTTTGTATTAAATTCTCATTTCTTTGCTGATCGTTGGTCCCATACCATCCCAGAAGCTTAGTCATTCATAGAAATTGTTTCTTGTATCCCTATTCACTTAATAGCCTAAGATCAATATTTCATTGTAAGTCATCTCAGACTGTTTTTTTTTCTTACCTAGTCCCTGAGCGCGACTCAGAGAGAGCCCTCTCCTGTTCTGGTAGGGCTAGCTACCAAACTGAGCGTGGTTTGTGGTTACCCTAATTTTTTCTTTCCTTCAGCCTAAGGTAGATTTAGGTGCTAACAGCAATGTCAGAAGATCTACCAGGATAAGTATAACCCCTGAACGATACTCTCCTTCATTATATTATTTATTGTTGACTGATTCTAGTGAACCCGAATGTTATGAAGAAGCAATGTAGGTTGAACGCAGGAAGAAGTGGGAGGTAGCTATGGAAGAAGAGATGGACTCCTTAATGCATACCCAGACTTGGGACTTAGTCAGGTTGCTTGCAGGTAAAACTACATTGCAGAATACATGGGTTTACAGGCTGAAGGAAGAAGATGGAGGAAAACAGAGGTACAAAGATAGACTTGTGGTAAAGGGGTTTGCACAGAAGAAAGGTATTGATTTTGATGAAATATTTTCTCCTGTTGTTAAAATTACTTCAATCAGAACTATTTTAAGTCTAGTGGCAGTTGAAGATTTGCATCTTGAGCAGTTAGATGTAAATACAACCTTTCTCCATGGGGATTTGGAGGAAGAGATATATATGCATCAGCCACAAGGATATGAAGTGAAAGGGAAGGAGAAACTAGTGTGCAGGTTGAAGAAGAGCTTGTATGGCTTAAAACAGGCTCCAAGGCAGTGGTATCTAAAATTTGACAAGTTTATGTCTGAGCAAGGTTATACTAGATGTCACTTTGATCATTGTGTTTATCTGAAAAAGCAAAATGATGGAAGCTATATTATATTGTTATTGTATGTAGATGACATGCTTGTTGTAGGATCTAACATGCAGGAAATAAATGTTCTCAAAAGAAAATTGGCAAATTCATTTTCAATGAAGGATTTGGGAGCTGCAAAACAAATCCTTGGTATGAGAATAACTAGAGACAGGAAAAATCACAAATTAACATTGTCTCAAAATGAGTACATACAAAAGGTGTTGAAAAGATTTAACATGCACAATGCAAAACCAGTTAGTACACCTTTTGCTAGCCATTTCAAACTTAATAAGGAAATGTGCCCAAAGACCCAAGAAGACATGGATTATATGTCTAAAGTTCCATATGCATCAGCAGTTGGAAGCTTAATGTATGCAATGGTCTGCACAAGGCCTGATATTGCACATGCAGTGGGAGTTCTAAGCAGGTACGTGAACAATCCAGGAAAGGAACATTGGATGGTAGTGAAATGGATTCTCAGATATTTGAAAGGTACCAAAAATCAAGCATTATGCTTTGGTGGTTCAAACATTTCCCTACAGGGATATGTTGATGCAGATATGGCAGGTGACAAAGATAATAGGAGGAGCACTACAGGATATGTATTTACTATTGGTGGAACAACTGTCAGTTGGGTTTCAAAAATCCAAAGTGTTGTTGCACTTTCAACAACAGAAGCAGAGTATGTTACTGCTACAGAGGCTAGTAAAGAAATGATTTGGTTACAAAGGTTTATGGGTGAATTGGGTAAGGAGCATGATATGGGCATGTTATACAGTGATAGCCAAAGTGCCATTCATCTTGCAAAGAACTCAACATTTCATTCCAGGACTAATCACATACAGCTCAAGTACCATTTCATACGATTAGTGTTGGAAGATGGAGAGTTGAAGCTGGAAAAGATACACACTAGCCAGAATCCTGCAGATATGCTAACAAAAGTTGTAACCAGGGAGAAACTGAGAATATGCTCAGTTTCAACTGGTCTTCAAGGATGACGATGAAGATGAGAAACAACCAGGTCCAAAGAGGAGTCATTGTCCAGAAAATGGAGCAGCAGTGGAGTTGCTACAATCAGTCTCCAAGTGGGAGATTATTGGGTGTGGAGCCTGATTATCTTCTATATTTAAAGGTATCGCCACATTGGACCCCAGTTCAAACCGTAAAATATTCACTGTAGGGGGGCTCCAGGGGGGGCGGCTGCGATCTTTGGGAGCCCCCCCCTTGGCAAGGGGTTTCAGGCACAGCGCCCCGAAGCTAAAAACAACTGTAAAATTGCCTTGTAAAAGTATAGTAGTTTCTAGTCAATCTGGGCCGTTCATTAGGCGGATGATCTGATGGTAGAACTTATGTTTAGTTTAGGGTTTTTTTCCCTAGAAGGCAACCCCTCTCTTTGTATGAGGGTATTGTATTTGAGGTTGTGTAATAGATGTGTATTCTGTGAGCGAGAAATAGAGAGGTGAGACTGTGAGAGAAAACAGAGGATATTACAACGGATTTTCTGTAGGCTGTGTCTCTTCATTTTGCTAGATAATAGAAAGGAAGGACTGGCTATTCGGGGTGGACGTAGCCCAAACTGGGTGAACCACGTATATCTGTGTCTCTCTTGTTTTGTGCATTTTTTGTGTTTATATTTTTGCAATATTTTATGTGTTCCATTGCTCCGTAATATATAATTTTATAACACAGTCCAACGCCTGGAAGTGCTGATTTTCTGGTACCTCCCTTTCAAATGCATCCAAAAAGATATCTACCTCATTTAGACCATCATAAGTAGGCATATTTCTTACCTTTGAGGACACACAACACAACAATCAGGTTATCATGTTGTAATTCAACGTAGTCACTTCATGTAATCAATTATGCTAGCGTTCTAACTCTTCATCGAAGTTCGAAGTGCAGGAACTCTCACGATCCCAGTTAATCTGTCCATCTGTGATGGGATTCACCCAATCTTGATCTCATGCCGTTATGTTATAGATACAGTCCAAATCATCATCACTCTCATAATCGCGGACTGGTTTAGTATAGCGCGATCCTTCAACAGGATCTAGGGGTACTATTACGCGTAGCGGTATCTTCTCAAAGGTCATCTTCTGCTTCGTTAGGTTGATTACCGAATTCATATAAGCAGCCCAGTCGATTCTTAGGAGCACAGGATAGGGATTTCTATCATCCACTATCTCTATTACTTCAAAATCAACAAGTGTGCTCGTACCTTCAATATCCATAGTCACACCCTGCAACCGCCCCATGGCGATGATCTTTTGCTGATTGGCCATCCTTAGCTGAATTGGAGAACATTGCAGCGCTGGTCTCCCCATTCGTTCCCAAGTTTTATTTGGTAGGATGTTCATGTCTAACCCCAGGTCCAAAATAACCTGATCCATTTCATACTCTCCTATTTGCGCGGTCAGTCTTATCTCCCGTCTCGTCCTTAGTTTATGCTTGCCAATCTTTCGTACTACGCGTGGCTCACCCGACGCGGTTCTAGTGCATCTATTTATGAGCTCTTGTAACCCTTTCTCAGCCTTGTTATCACGCATTAACTTCATATAGGTCTCCAAGAAAGTTGTGAGCATAGAAGGGTCGATCTCCAGCTTAGGCTTATCCTTGCTTCCCGAGGTGTAGGTCTCAATGAAACTCTTCTTAGCTTCCATGAAGGTTTCACATGCATGCTCCAAAACAAACTCAGCCTCCTTAATTGGAGCATTGTGGACCCATGTATTGTCTTCTGGTTGTTTCCCCTTGTTATCTCCTGTCGCGATTCCACTTCTGAGCACTATATTTACATTTGGATCCTCTTCGTGCGACTCAGACCTCATCATCTGTAGGTTTTGAGTTGGCGGAGGTGGTAGCACCCCTTTATCACATATCCTAGCTATTAGCGTAGTACAGTCTTCCGTTTCATGATCAAACAACGTGAAATACTTGCATGAAGGACGTGTTTGGTTAGGGCAATCGCGGGCATGGTGTCATGGTCCTCCGCAATTGTAGCAGATCAACTATCACTGACCTCTTTCAGGTCCTCCTCCGCCTCAACCTCATCCATGCCCCTAAAATCCTGTCTGTGCCATCCCTGCGCTCTGGTTACAGGGGCGTGTTTTCGCCTGAACCCTATAGGCAGGAGTTCTATCCATCATCAACTCATAACTCTTGTAATTATTCTTATCATGCCCTACCGAACTAAAAAAGTTGCAGGACAGCTGTTCCGGTGTCTGTACAAACTTCTTTAGCAAATGACAGTTATCCATGGCATGTTTTCCTGCTACCTGACATATAGTGCACCATAATGCAGGCCCCGCGGTAGGTCTTGCTTGAGATTCTGGCCTTAAAGGAATTGGTTCCCCTCCTACAATATAGTTTGCAAAGACTGGGCAATGGTCCTTGTCATGCCCCTGGCTCTTGCATTTCAATCACCATACCTCCTCCGTACCTCTGGTCGAACCGTCCTGTCTTGCTTTAGACTTTGCATTTCAAGACATAGGTTCTTCAGCTGCGCATGGATCTGCTGAACCCCCAGCTTTGGATCTTGCATCAGAGTTTCATGTAGTTCATGGAAATATCCAAGGCCTCTACCTGAGTGGTTATCTTTTGTTGCGACAACGCGACCCTTAAGTGTGGCAGTAGTGAAGCCACAAACCACTCGCGATGTTTTTCGTCTGTCAAATTCATGTTGGCTTTCCGGATTGTACACTTCAACCTATGATCTAGTTCCCAAGGCATGTTGCATGGTTTCATCGTGATTTCTTTGAATCCCACAATTGACTATGCCTCAGATTTAGGCCTACTGAACTCTCTATTTAGTGTTGTCTGGATGTCTGCCACTCCAGCATTTGGGCTGTCATTAGAGTACTTGATATACCAGGTTAGTGCACGATCTTGCAAAGCACTAACCAATGTTGCCTTCTTTATATGATCATTTGTAACACCTTGAGTTTCCCATGAAACTCTCACAACGAACCAGAATTGGTCCAGGTCCTCATTTCCCAAGCCTTTGAGCAAAGGCAGCGTCACTGAATTTGCCATCCTGAATTGCGGTGGGGGTGGAGGTGGTACAGGTGAAGTCACAAGTGATGGTGGTGAAGTAGGAGGCGGTGTGGGGGGAGGTGGTATTCGCGGGAATCCTTGTCTTATTAACTGAATATCACTTTGCGGAGAAACCTTCGCTATCCCTTCCTCGTCACCTCTTGGAGGTGAAATCAATGGACTATACTTCGGACCCTTTTTTCCTTCGTTCTTGTGAGTTTTTCCTCTTCGTTTGGTTTCGAACATCATGGTAGTTTCATAACTCATTTTTTGCACCATAGCATTTTAATCCATGTATTCAAAGATTTCACGTACTTACCTCGTGGTCCTTTGAAAAAGCGCCACTCCGCCTCGCTGTAGCTAACTAAGGTGTTGAGTGCAAACTCAATCAAAAACCCTCCTATGACACGATTGAGCCAATGATTGACAATGTGGGCGATCTTGTCCTCAGATGCTTCCAATATCTGTACTAGCTCTGGGGTCCAAACAATAGGACCGTCAAGTTTCCACCTTCCTTGGTTGTTTGCTACCTTCACGATCCACTCGTGTAGCTCAATTGGAAAGGAGCATAAAAAGATTTCATGGATCTATGTGTATAGGTATCTGTCCTGTTAGCACCTAAATCTGCCCTAGGCTAAAGGAAGGCAAAATTCAGGGTAACCACAAACCACACTCAGTCTGGTAGCTAGCCTTACCAGAACAGGAGAGGGCTCTCTCCGAGTCACACTCAGTGAATGGATAAACGAAACAGTGTGAGATGACTTACAGTGAAATATTTATCTTAGGCTAGTAAGTGAATATGGATACAAGAAACAATTTTTATGAATGACTGAGCTTTTGGGATGTTATGGGACCAACGGACAGCAATGAATAGAGAATTTAATACAAAGGCACAGATTAATCCGTGAGGAAAGACAAGCGGAAAGTGTAGCAATTTAGTTAGAAATAAAGCGGAATGGAGAGATTTCTTAGGAGAGTGAAAATGGCATAAGTACATGAATCCTTTCCAACGGAAGAAGAACACTGAACATGAAATTTTCCCACAGGCAGAGCAATAAAATAGAATTATACCTTATCTAACTTAGAAAATTTCACTCGAAATGAATATGAATTGAACTATGGACATCAAAAAATACATATGAAACATAAGAGACACATTTACTACACTCACAACCACATGAATCTCATGAAACAGAGCCGCTGCCTTTCATTAATTCTCTGTCAAAAATATATAGTGAAGAAACAGAGTTTCTTTCCCACAGTCTCCCAGAAGTTACAAGCCAACCAACCATTTGCAAATAGTTTGCATACAATATATAAAATGTGCCATGAAGAGATAGAACACCCAAGTGTTGGGGAGTTACTCAAATCATTACAAAATGGAAGTGGAAAGCCAACCATTAGCTACAGGTGCAGCGTTACAAACATGAAAAATGGCTTGGGTGACCGTTTGCCTTCCTTTGCCACCTGGGTAGAAGAAAATCTGGAGTGAAAATAATTTAAATTCCACCTTAGGCGCCAAAAAACTGAAATGTAGATGAGCGGGCCCACTTGGACAAGTCACGAATCGAAATTTCGCGAAACGGAGGTAAAATTGGGCCTTTTTTCTGTATGCGTCGCGCCATTTTATGTGTGCACCGCGCCACTTTGGAGCCTGTTTTGAGGCACTTTCAAGAGTCCAAAATGTGCCCAAGTGTGCTTCTTGGAAAGCTTGTCCTGTCTACTTTCTAACCCAAGTGGAATTTCTGAATTTGGTGCTCATTTGCCCCTCCAAATCTTCATTCTCCCAAGACTGCTTCCTGTGTGTCAAAATAGGGGCAGAGAGGTCTTTTTTGGGTGTTTTTGACCTCTTGGAGACTCAAATCTCGCCCAAATTTCTTGTCCCAGCACTAGTAGTCGTGAGTTTTCATGCTGAATCCAAAAATGCAAACCATTCTTCATTTGGAGCTCCCAATTTTTAGCGCCGCGCCACAGGGAGAAAAACCCTGTGTTTTGCCCAAACATTTGTCATGTGACCAAAATTTCACCAAATTTCATGCAATTTGGGCTGGAGGTTCTCTATGAAGTGATATGCTGTGCCAAAGAAGCTTTAGCCAAGATTCGAAGCCGATATTTTTCTTTTTCCTCTTTTGCCTCTTTTGTTGCTTTGCTCAATTTTGCCTTCAAGCTCTTTATCCGGGCCCTTGCACTCATGTTTCGTGGCCTGTAATGGAAAGCCATATGTCTCTGTAAGGCATGGTCCTTGTCAGCCTTGTCCAGCAGCCTCTCCAAGTGCATGTTAACTCTCTCTACATTGGCCTCCCGATCCTCATTGATCTCTTGCTCCAATGACGTGAGCTCAACTCTTCTTCTTTGTGCAGCTTGGCGATGCTCACGAATGTTTTGTAGCTGCATGATCACCCGCTGATCCTCCAGATGTTTGTTCCTCTGCTCCAGGTATTTCATGTTCCACTTAGCCCTCTCCAAGTCAAGGGATAATGCCTCAATCACTAATTTCTACTCTTGGATGATCTCTCTAAGCTCTGCATCTGTCGGTTCTGTATCTGTCTCGTCGTCATGAAGGAGAACGAATTCTGTCTCTGTTTCACCTGATGGCTCACCTGAAGGCCCCTAATCATGCATTGGCTCCTTACCTCTGTCCTATTCCTGTGTCGTCGATGTAGGAAGCGAGGTCCCTTCCACCCCGGGTGGAGATAACACTCGCTTTGCCGCTGCAAACAAATGTCTACTGCCTCTCTGATAGGTGATGAATACTGGAATAGTAGCGGTCTCATGGTGCTCATACTGATGAGAAGGACCACCTATCTCATGCTTTGCCTCTGATACTACCTGTGGAGTGTTGAAGAAGTCACGGGAGATGAAGTCCTCCCAAGCAATGCCCTGCAATCCAAACTGATGATCCACCAAAATCCGGATAAGAGAAAAGTGATAAACACTGTTAAGCTGCTGCTGAGGGGTCTTATGCTGCATGAAATTGTTCATCCTCTCTATGTTCCTACAAATGAAAAATGGGAGGTTCATCATCCGCACCCTAGTAAAGTGCATGAGCAACCTGATGTGATAGGCATATAGGAGAGAGAACGTCCCCTCACAACTAAAGTACTTCATGATCAATTTCATGAGCGGAGCATACTCATCTTTCAAATATCTGAATGGGAAGACCCTTGTGAGATGCCTCAAACAACTGGCCTTAATGTAAGGCTCATAGTATTTCCTATCCACCTTCTTCTTCTTATGCCACGTTTCTCCAACATTTGGTATGCATGTTGCCACTAAGATAGTTTCAGGTGTCACTGTGAAGGTGACCCTGACCAAGATAGACTAACCTCCATGTAGATGAAACACAAAAAGACGGGCCAACTCATGATGAACTCTAAGATTAGCCACCCTTTGACAAAATTCAAAACATGCTAGGTGCTGGAAACATGACATAGCAAGAAGGCATGCCTGCAATTCAATGAGGGTGTTTGGCTCATCCCTAACATGTTTGCCACTCTTGTGATGTCTCCTGGGAGACTGTTCTCCTGAAGCTGTATCACTGTGAGTTTCCACCTCATACTCTGATGAACCCTCAGATGCCATGACTGCTGTTTATGTACTGTAATTAGGCTGCCCTTTGATGATGGTGAAGCTGGGTGTTGTTTTTGTGATATCTGCCACCAAGGGGAACAATGAAACAAAGGGAGTATTAGGAGGGGAGTAATGTGATGGGAATAGGGGTTATGGGGAGAAATTTGTTTAGGGATATGTAGGGGGTTTGGATATTTAATAGGGTAGGGTTTTTGAAGTTTTGACAAGGTAGGGTTTGGGGTTTTTATTGACCAAATGGCGGAGGGATAAGGAATAGGAGTTTGGTAATATTTTAGGGTAGTGATAATAGGAAAAATGCATAGGGGATAAGGAAAAATGGTAAGGAAGGGAAAATGGAACCTTGGCATCAACACTACATTTATACAACCCTAGCAACAATGAATTTTTGGCATTTTCTTTTGGTTGGTTTTATGAAATTTGTTGCATTCAATCATGGGCATAAACCACCATATCACTACTAAAATTTGATGAACCAGTGATGTTATAGAGCCTACCTTGCAATTTGATGGGCTTCACAAAAGATTTGAGGAAGTTTGGCAAGGTTCTGAGCACTTCCTCTGTGTGCACCGCGCGCAAAACCCAGTGCGCCGCACCATGGGTGTGTGTCGCGCCCGTTGGAAAATTACACTGCAGGATGGCTCTGTGTGTGCCGCACCCCTGTCTATATGTCCTGCGCCCTATAAACCACCTCCAACTTTGCTCCAAACACCACGATGTACTATCAAACAGTTTGTAATGTCTCCCTATGCACTTGATTTGCACAATGACTTTGATTTTGGTGGGAACTTGTATATAAAGTCTTAGAAGTCATGGGTTAAATTTTGCTTTTTCAAAAACCCATTTTTCTAATGTTATGTTTTGACACTTTTTCATTGACTTAAAACAACCCTGATTTTCACTTTTCCTCTGAAATTTTAGCTCAAATGGTGAAATTTTCAGCACTCTTTGCAGGGATTGCATGACAGGGAATTTGGCCACGGAAACCATGACTGCGCTTGGAGAAATCAATTGTTGATCTATTTGAAAATTTTATCACCAATGACACTGTTTGACTTTTCTTCAAAAAAGAGTTTTGAAGAACAGTCGAAGTCTATCAATATGACGATGAAACTCTGTGAATCATTACTTTGTAAGGGTCTCTCTCTGGCCTGCATGGATTTACTGGAAATATTCAAAGACAAAACTGATAAATCCCTAGACCTAATGATCGAAAATGACCTTTGTCCAATAAAGGACCAGACCTTGACTGTCATGGACGTTGGTGATCGTTGACAAAATACCAAAGCCAACAGGAGCCAGACATGAGGGGACATGACTAGCATGACCTTTCTCCATCAGATTATGGCATGCCCCTAGCGGAATGCAGTTGAGTGAATGGAGCGGGACACCTAAAAATGAAATGCATAAAGAGTTTTGATCTCTAACAGAGGACTGACCAGATCGACTCTAACATTGGCTCCAATGGGTGATGGTAGCTCCTTGGAGGTGCCAAGAACAACAGATCTCTGGAAGAGCTGGACAGTGCCTTAGTCCATTGGGCTATGGAGTCATTTTTTCGACTAAAAACACAGGACTCTGACTCATTTTTGAAACTAAAATGACCAAAAAATTAACTGAAACTTGACATTGAAATGACTTGAAGACAAACTTGACAAACTCAAAACAAATTGAAATAAAAATGGCATTTACAATGACAGTGGAAGCAACATTAATAACTCAGAAATGGTATCGCTTGAGCAGCCGACCATTGATCGGCCCTCCTGGACAATCTTCCCCGTTCATTTCCTTCAGAGGAAAGGCATTCTGACCCCTATATGCTGCAACCTTGATAGGACCTTTCCAAATATTCTCTAAATTACCGTGCTTACCTTTCTCCTCATTCCTTGCATCGCACTTCGGTACCACATCATCCAACTAAAATTTATTTGCCTTTGCTTTTCTGTCATAAATTTTCTTGATCTTATCCTGCAATTCGGATGTGTTCTTGAAAACTTCTTCTCTTGTCTGCTGCAAGTGGACCATTTGATTCAACCTTCTCTGCATGGGATCTTCTTCACTGCTAGTCTCCTGAAGAAGTCTGACTACCGGGGTAGTGAGAGAGGTAGGGAATACTGTATCAACTCCGTAAACAAGCTCAAACGGTGACATATCAATGGATTTTTTCTAACTGACCCGATCTGCCCAAAGTGCATGGACCAACCTCTTATGCCAGCTCTTCTTATTTATTTCCAGCAGCTTCTTGATGATGTTGACCAATGATTTGTTCGAAGACTCCGCCAATCCATTTCCTTGCAGATGATAGGCAGTTGAGTGACCCAAAATGATGTGATATTTATGACAAAAGTCTACCATCCTTTTTGATTTGAAAGCTGCTACGTTATCGGTGATTAACTTATTCAGGCAACCAAAACGAGACAAGATGTTATTTTCAAGGAATGAAATGATTACCACATCTGTAGCTTGTCTGGTGGGAATTGCCTCGATCCATTTCGTGAAATAATCTGTCGCTGTGAGGATCCACCTGTGCTGACCGGAAGAAGCGGGATGAATTTCACCAATGAAATCCAACCCCCATTACTGGAAAGGAGCGCTCACCTCGATAGACTTAAGTGGAAAAGGCTATAACTTCTGCTTCCCTTCGAATATCTGACATTTATGACAGCGCTTGACCATCTTATATACATCAGCAAACAATGTCGGCCAATAGTACCCTGCTCTCAGAATTTTATTTGCTGTTGATTTCCAAAAAAGGTGACCATCACATTCTCCTCCGTGGCAATCCTCCATAACTTTCTGTGCTTCTTCTTCCACCAAACAATTTAACAAAATGCCACTGGGATCTTTCCAATACAATGTAGAATTTAGAATGCAAAACTTGGCAGCATTCAATTTGAGTGTTCTTGCTTTGTTTTTAGGCATGCCGGGTGGTGGTGACAAATTTTTAAGCACATATATGATATCTAAATACCATGGAGAGAGAGAAAACATTTCAGACACCTGAATTGAAGACCCTTCTGTTGAAAAGTGTGCAAGAAGAAATGCTTGTTGAGAATGCAACAAGATGATGGAGCTTAGTGAAAAGAATTGCCTTCACTAAGTGGGCCCGCAGGAAAATTATGGCGCAAGTTCTATTTTTGGATCCCAGTAGGGATGATCATAGCAGGAGTGACCACAGTAGGGATGATCACATCAGGAGTGACCACAGTAAGAGTGATCACAGCAGGAGAGATCAAAGTCTATTTTTAGACTGGCTGTCAAAAATAGAAAAGTCAAATATTATTGTCATAATAATATTTGGACTATAAACTTGATCTTATTCTCTTGGAGCACTTCAGTTTGAGCTACAGAGGTGGCACATGCAGCTGTCAGAAGGAAGTACACTTTCTTGGTGGGTCAGTTGAGTTGTTGCATGGATGACTTCAGTTAGAACTCAATCAGTTGAGTTTGGTGGAGTTGATTGTAGAGTTGATGGAGTTGTGTTCAGTTTGACTTGGTTAAACTAGTTGTAATTAGTCTAACTGCAGATAGAATAATGATGAGTTGTTAAACTAATTATTAACTCAGTTAACTCAGTTGCATGTCAGTGCATGTTCAGTTCAACAGGGACATGTGTTAGAGGATTAGATTGCTATCAGTTGTGACTATAGTTGTGCATGAGGATTTGCACAATCAAAGGGATTGAGTATGCCAATGAATTGGCCAATACCAAGTATTATAACCTCTGCTCACATCTTTCCCAGTGTGAGTGATTCTTTGGAGGTTAAATACGAGTTTGGTAAACCATTCTCATTCATTCTTGAGCAGGTATTGAGCTGTGGAGGCAGGGAAGCAACGGGGGAGATTTGGAGATCAGATCTGAGCTGTATTGTGTGTAGCTTGTGGAGATAGTACTGAGTACTTGTGAGGAGTATTGTACTATGTATTGTTACATGATTCAATCACTATAATATACAGAGAGTTGGGGTTTTTAGCGAGATGCTTTCCCCGGGAAAATACTGTGTTGATATGTGTGATTGATGCTTCTATGTACGCCTGTGAATGTTTCTACTTCTGTAAATTGATGATCAAAATAGAGGAGGTTATGTATTATGCATGTACTACTTATAAGTGTATAATCAAGATAATATCTATGAATATGTGTCATATTATTCAAAATTTCTACACCTTCCTCATTCTCATCGGACATAGCAGCGATCAAATTTATGTCCAAGGCGTGCAAGTTTGATTCAACCATTAACTTCGCCATTCCATGTCCTTTAACCAGCTTTTTAGGCTTTATTTCCACATCATATTCCAGCAAGGCTGCAATCCATTTGCCTCGTCTTCCTTCCGGATCGGTCTACACTAAATCATCTTTTACAGCAACGTTAGGAACATAGGCCACAATATGAGAATGTAGAATATATACCCGGAAATCTTTAAATGCCTTCACAAGTGCCAGGGCTTGCTTCTCAATGATGTTATACTTTAAGGCTGCATCTCTTATAGCTCTGTTGAAGAATGCAATGGGTCTTTCATGATTATATTTTTTCTGCAATAATACAGCTGCCATAGTGTGCTCCGAAGCAAATGAAAACAATATGAAATTCTAAGTGTAGTCCGAGCTGACTAGAATTGGGGCTGAAGAAAGAGCCAATTTGACCAAATTGAAAGATTTTACAACCTCCTCCATCCATTTCACTTGGCTGTCCTTCTTAAGCATGTTTGTCATCTCTCTTAGGTGTTCAGCGAGATTAGGCACAAAGCGATGTAGGAAATTCATCTTACCATTGAATGATTGTATCTCTTTTTTATTCCGGGGCAGATCTATTTGCTGAATTTCTTGCACACGTGTTGGTTCAATATGAATGCCATCTTTTGAGATAATGTGCCCGAGTAGTTTGCCTTCCTCCATGGTGAACAAGCTCTTCTTCGGATTCAGTGAAAAACCATATTTTCTGCACTTTTGAAAGACAATTCTTAGATGGCACACGTGCTCTTCATCAAATTTGGAAAGCACTGCCAAATCATCCAGGCACACCACCAAAAAGAAATCCTTCTCATTTGCAAAAGCCAAGTCCATTGCACGCTGAAAAGTGGCACCTGCATTCTTCAAACCAAAAGGCATTTTAGTGTAATGAAAGGTTCCCCATGGAGTGGTGAATGTTGTCTTGTCTCGGTCCTCTTCATGGACAGTAACTTGGTTATATCCGGAATAGCCATCAAGTAGTGACATACGAGATGCTCCCACTACTCGCTGAAGTATATGGTCCATTTTAGGCAGTGGATAGTTGTCCTTCAATGAAACTTTATTGAGATTTTTGAAATCAATGCATACGCAGATTTCACTTGTCTTCTTTCATATGGGCACCAAGTTAGAGATCCAATCTGAAAATCTGATGGGTACAATGATCCCTGATTTGTACAACTTGTTTACCTCCTTTTCAATAGATGGCAACAACTTTGGATTTATCCTTCTCAACTTCTGTCTGAATGGTTTTTGATTGGGCTTGATGGGTATAGTGTGCTGAATTATATTGGTATCATACATCTTTAAGTCATAATAGTCCCAAGCAAACACATCTGCAAATGAAGCCAACAAACTGATGTATTTGTCCTTGATCTTTGGCGGCAATTCTTTGGACAATTTCACCAACTTAGGATTAGCAGCTGTTCCGATGTTGACCTCTTCTACACCCTTCTCTATTGGCTGCAATGTTGGCTTGCGGGATACATCATCTTGATCAAAAAGTTCTTCTAAAGGTATCAAGCCTTTAGGAATAACGTTATTCTTCAGCTGCAACACGTCCATTTCACTGATCTGCACCTCATCTGTATCATTACCTTTACCATCGTCATTTTCTACATCAATTGAGGTCTCTTTGAACTTGCCTTTGTTTTGCAGAAAATCATTAATCTCCTCATCATCTTGAAACACTTGCCAATATCTCTAATTGTCTGGAACGGTTGGACAATGTTTGACATGGATTTCAAATTTATTGCTGGAGTTCATTGGGATCTTCAAACTACTTGCTACCTTGGCAAGAGTGTTTGCAATACTATCTCGTATATGAGGCATGCATGTCAAGGTGTATTCTGAAAATAATTTTAGGATGTCTAGAACTGCATTACGGTAAGCCCACATTCTAGGATGCTTTGCTTGATACTCGCCTCTGACCTACTTAATTACCAATTCGAAGTCGCCATATAATGAAATCCTCTTAGCATTAAGCTTTCTTAGAATCTTTAGGCCAACAATCAGAGCTTCACACTCAGCTTCATTGTTTGAACACTCAAAAGCCAACTTTTAAGAGCATACCCGCATGTTACTAGGCACTTTGTTTGGGGTACAGAAAGGACTGCGTACCCAAATTCCAATTCCAACGCCATCATTTCCTATTGCTCCATCGAAATCCATGGTCCACAAACCTTCTTCCTCCTCTTGCAAGTGCTGGAAATCTGTTTGTTGTGCCTTGTCTGCTTGCTGTCTATTACTTTCAGCTGATTGCCCAACATTGTTCTGCTGTTCTTGTCCTTCTTTCTTTAAAATTTCTCTAAAATTTTCTGTTATTTCCGGAATATCATCTGCTTCAACTAACTAACTAACTACATCATTAAAACTATCTGAATACAAAACAAAAGACTCTAAATTTGTATGTACATAGTTAATTGGATGATTTATTGGTTTCTTCTCGCTTGTGATCATGTATTTCATTTTTTGTTCCTGATACAATTTCCTCATTTGTCCAAACACCGGAATCGTTGCATAGGAGAAATCTAGCTATAGTGTACCTTTCAATTTCACTACCCAAGACCTGGAAAGAAGCATGCCAAACCTTGGAGGAATATCTGCTACAACCACGTCCATCAAAACATTCTTCATTGGGAGATGATCCAGACTCACAAGCAAGTCTTTGATGAGTCCTATATATCTTACTCTGCTGGAATCAAATGAATAGAGATCATGGTATTGTTGGGTGATGTCCAGACCAAGCTTATCCATGATAGCTTTGGGCATGAGATTGTGAGAAGCTCTGGAATCGAACATGGCATTATGTAACACAAAATCATGCACTCTTAAACTGATATAAAAGGGTGGCACATCACTATCAGGAGACTCACCATTTAATGCTGGCCCAAAAATCATTTCAGGTTGATCATCTTCGACATTCACCATGTCAGACATTGGTTCCAAATTCAACATCTTAGATATTTATCCTCTATAACTATTGTTCCTCATTATTTCAATCAAGGGGATGGATACCTTTAATTTAGAAATCTCATTCTCTAAATTAAAAGCGGGAATCTTTTCTACCTCTTTGACTGGGATTTCTTTCTTTTCCTTTTCTTTCAATGCAACTTGCTGACGTGATTGTTCTGCTGATGGTGTTTTGCTGCTCTTCGGACCAACCGCCTCCTTTCCTTTCCTTTGTGTAACTGATGAATCATTCTTTTATGCCTCAACATCCTTCCTTTTATGAGTTGGTTTGACCGGCACATCTCTGTTTCTAAGTGAATATTGCTACTGTTGGGCGGAAATGTAGCCTCTTTGGTACTCATCTGATTCTTCCTCCAAGACGGTGTCATTTGCTAGAATGAAATCTACATCTTTGCGTACAGTCAAACTTTCTGCATACTCCTCATCCTCAGTGAGATAAATAGGCAAGTCATCAGGAGTAAAGAGGTGGTTTTCTTCACCTATTATATTTCCGTCCTCATCTGATTCCGGTCCATGCACAAAATTTTGCTGCAAAGGTGGTTGCACTGGCTGTTGTGCTGTCTTCTCTTGGGCTCGCTGATCTCTCTATCTTATTCTATATTGTGGTTGTTGCTGAACATGAAAGTTAGGATTTCTAACTTGTGGCTCTGGTTTGTCAAGTTTCACCCTTTCAAGCATTTGCTCTACCTTCTTGAGTAATTGATCTATCGAAGAAGACTCTTCCTTAACTGTGACTTTCTTTTCTGCTTTCGCTCTAGCTCTCTTGGACAACAGATTTGCTTCAATGTTGACTGCGATTTTATGCATGTCTTCCATTGTGGCTGGTTATCTCTCTCTTAGTTGGTAGGCCATGTCAGCATCAAAACCATCTGAAACTTTCATCATAGCTAGTCCCACAGGCGGCTTTAGATGATCTGAAATTTCGTTATAAACTGAATTGAATCTAACACAATAGTCTTGGACCGAATCACCAGCGTTTCGTTTGATTTTCTCATATTCAGCTAGAATTTGGAGAGGATTCTTTTTCACTTCCCATCGGTTTAAAAATTGTCTTTGTAGGTCGGCCAAGGTAGCGATACTTGCTACCGGCAAACCTCTGAAGCATTTCCTCACATCACCTGCAAATGTCTGTACAAAGAGTCTCATTGCCACATTCTCCGCATCGATCCCATGAAGTTCATAGAAGTCTGCCATTTTGTCCACATGTTGCTGAGCAGTTATGCTGTTAGGAGTGCCATAAAAAAACAAGATTTTTCTTTGATGATCTGCAGGCATATTATCTAGAATTTGACGTAGAACCAGGGGTGCAAAAACGGGTAGCCATCACTCTTGGTGGATTTGGCCTTGGAGGTGTTGGAGGAGTTTGTACAGTTTGTAAGGGGCTAGCAATTGGAGTTTGAGGCTGTGTCGCAATATAATTATCAATTAACCAGTTAGCTCTTTCGGTTTCTAGATCTGCAAGAAATTGTGGATTGGGGACAGTATAGTCAACAACCCTTTCGGATTTAGACTCGAACAATGATATGTCAAACCGTTCGTCAAACTCAAGCTCTTCAAGATACTCAAAAATATCAGGACATGAATGGGATTTGACACGGGAGTTATAGTGCTCTCTTGACGAAGGAGTCTTGGAATCAAATTGGGGTTTTCGTAGATATGATGAGGATCCGGGTCCGGATTGGCTTTGGTATATTGTCTCGAAGCCAGCGTGTTATTGAGAAAAATCACCGGACAAAACCAACTTACTCAGCCTATCCAATCCTAAACTTATCATCCGGAAGCTTAGAATTATTAGAAGTAAGGGGATTTGATTTCGTCCCCAGTGGAGTCGCCACTATGTTAGCACCTAAATCTACCCCAGGCTGAAGGAAGGCAAAATTCAGGGTAACCACAAACCACGCTTAGTCTAGTAGCTAGCCCTACCAGAACAGGAGAGGGCTCTCTCTGAGTCACGCTCAGTGAATGGATAAACGAAATAGTCTGAGATGACTTACAGTGAAATATTTATCTTAGGCTAGTAAGTGAATATGGATACAAGAAACAATTTTTATGAATGACTGAGCTGCTGGGATGTTATGGGACCAATGGAAAACAATGAACAGAGAATTTAATACAAAGGCACAGATTACTCCGTGAGGCAAGACAGGCGAAAAGTGTAGCAATTTAGTTCGAAATAACGCGGAATGGAGAGATTTCATAGGAGAGTGAAAAGGGCATAAGTACATGAATACTTTTCAACAAAAGAAGAACACTGAACATGAAATTTTCCCACAGGCAGACAATAAAATTGAATTCTACCTTATCTAACTCAGAAAATTTCACTGGAAATGAATATGAATTGTACTATGAACATCAAAAAATACATATGAAACATAAGAGACACATTTACTCAACTCATAACCACATGAATCTCATGAAACAGAGCCGCTGCCTTTCATTAATTCTCTGTAAAAAATATACAATGAAGAAATAGAGTTTCTTTCCCACAGTCTCCCAGAAGTTACAAGCCAACCAACCCTTTGCAAATAGTATGCATAAAATATATAGAATGTGCCATGAAGAGATAGAACGCCTAGGGGTTGGGGAGTTACTCAAATCATTACAAAATGGAAGTGGAAAGCCAACCATTAGCTACAGGTGCAGCGTTACAGACATGACAAATTGCTTGGGTGACTGTTTGCCTTCCTTTGCCACTTGGATAGAAGCCAATCTGGAGTGAAAATAATTTAAATGCTGCCTTAGGTGCAAAAAAACTGAAATGTAGATGAGCGGGCCCACTTGGAGAAGTCGCGAATCGAAATTTCGCGAAACGGAGGTAAAATTGGGCTTTTTTCCTGTATGCGCCGCGCCATTTTCTGTGTGCGCCATGCCACTTTGGAGCCTATTTTGAGGCACTTTCAGGAGTCCAAAATGTGCCCAAGTGTGCTTGTTGGAAAGCCTATCCTGTCTACTTTCTAACCCAAGTGGAATTTTCTGAAATTGTGTTGGAAATAATACTGAGAGGGGGGGTGAATCAGTATTATCAAATTATTTTCAATATATCTTCCTTATTTATACTTTGAATAATTCTTCAAATATTGATCATTACTTTGTATGTCAGTATCATAAAATAATGAGCAGGAACAAGAAAAGAAAATAGTCACACAAAAGAACACCAGATATAAGGTGGAAACCCAATGTGGGTGAAAACCACCTGCTGCAATATGTCTCTATAATCTTTTAATAAGAAACTCCTTTTACAATGATTTTGTACTGGTGCAGTCCTTTACCAGTACACAGGCTACAACCTGCAGAGAGCTACAACTCTCTCTCTCGTTTTCTAGTCTCTCCTGGAAGGGAGCTACAACCCCCTACTTCTTTTCTTTCAAGGACCACTTTTCATTAATTTTCTGACTGGATCCAAGAACATCAAAAACCTATCAACTATACTAGCATCATCAATCTCTAATTTATCCAATACTGAATCAATGCTTTCACCAAAGCCAACCCGTATACAGATATGCAAATATTTCCTTATAATTTTGCAGTATACCCAGATCATAACATGTGTACAATAAAACATGCATCAATAATTCATTTCTATTCATTCTTTCAAATATTTAGTTAACCCAGATTATTAGATTTATAGATCAAGCGTGTGCCACATACCACAGATCAAAATCATATAGAGATACCACTATTCCAGCCTTAAGATTTTGACCCATCAATAGAACTTATCCTTCTCCTTATGCTCAGGTTCCTTCTTCATTCAGATCCAGATTTGCACCATAACCCAATCACAATATTCTAGATCTAGCACTTTATCAGATATTCAATAATTCAGATGATACTTTTCCAAATGATCTCCTTCCTCTTTTATAGCCTTAGTCCCTTCTCAATACCACGGTCCAAAGCCATAGGATCAAAAAACGGTTGGACTAATACCATGAACAAACCATGAAAGTGCGTGAGATCAACACTTTTGGATGCAATACCACGGACCAAAACCATAGGATCCAAAACTGTCGGACTAATACCATGAACCAACCATGAAAGTGCGTGAGATCAACACTTTTGGATGCAATACCAAGGACCAAAACCATAGGATCAAGAACTGTTGAACTAATACCATGAACCAACCATGAAAGTGTGTGAACTTTTCTCTTGCATGAAGGGAACTTTTCTCTGCATGAAAGTGCATAAAATTTTCTCTACATGAAATAAACTTTTCTTTGCATAAAAGTGCGTGAACATTTCTCTACATGAAATAAACTCTTCTCTGCATAAAAGTGCGTGAAATTTTCTCTACATGAAATAAACTTTTCTCTGCATAAAAGTGAGTGAACTTTTCTCTACATGGAATAAACGTTTCTCTGCATAAAAGTGCGTGAACTTTTCTCTACATGGAATAAAATTTTCTCTACATAAAAGTGCGTGAACTTTTCTCTACATGGAATAAAATTTTCTCTCATAAAAGTGCGTGAACTTTTCTCTACATGAAGGAAACTTTGTTGCACTATAATTTATCAAATAAATTTGGTGCACTATAATTTATCATTTGTGTGATTTTCCATCAAGGACAACACTTGTCTCATAATTCCAACAATCTCCCCCTTTGGACTTGTCATACTGAGAATTGTCATCTGCTATCTCTTCCATAGATTCATCTAGATATATATAAGTGAGTTGATCTTCTATGAGTTGTTTGCCATCAAGTACAACACATGCATCATAATGCCAAAAATCTCCCCCTTTGGACTTGATGGCAACTATACCAAATCACTCTCCCCCTTTGACATCAAGGGCAAAGGGCGAACCAAGATATTCTCTTTCCTAGAAAGGCATTCCGTTGTTCATACTCCCCTTGAGTACCTGTTGAAATCTCTGAATGAGCTCCCCCTTTGTATATGCCAAGGTGTACCAATCTGTTCATGCTACATGCTGAAAGCTCTGCTCTTTCTGAATTGTGCTGTTCATGCTCCCCCTGACTATAGGAAATATCTACAAAAGATGTTCTCCAAGCAAGAGATAGAGACGTATTGCAGCAATATTCAGACCAACATCCATGATCTCCTTCTGTACTTGCTCCATAATGCCAACAATGCATGATATGCTCCCCCTGAACCTGTGCCATTCGATCTTGGACCAATGTATGCATATACTTCAGATGAACCTTGCGTACAACCAAAAATCAGAAGATATTCGACAACAAGATGATACATCAACAACCCCTAGCTTTTTCCTGAGGTATTCAAAGGTCTCCCTAGGCAATGGTTTGGTGAGTATATCAGCAACCTGTTCCTTAGAAGGAACATACTCCAACTTGACCTTTTGTTCAAGCACTTGTTCTCGGAGAAAGTGATACTTGATTGGTATGTGCTTGGTTTTTGAGTGCATGACTGGGTTCTTTGAAATGCTGATTGCACTTGTATTATCACATAAGATGGGGATAGGTGGTGTACAAGTGATTTGAAAATCCTGCAGGGTCTGCATCATCCAAAGGAGTTGAGTGCTTCAAGATGCAGCAGCAACATATTCTGCTTCAGCTGTAGACAAGGCAATCGAACTCTGTTTCTTGCTGAACCAAGATACTAATCTGGAACCCATAAAGAATGCACCACCACTTGTGCTTTTCCTGTCATCCACGCTTCCGGCCCAATTTGCATCAGTATAAGCATGAAGTGTGAGATCTGTATCTCTAGGATACCATAAGCCATAATTTTGAGTCCCTTGAAGATATTTGAAGATTCTCTTTACTGCCTGAAGATGAGTTTCCTTTGGATTTGCCTGAAATCTTCCAACTATTCCCACTGCATGCATGATGTCTGGTCGGGTACCTGTCAAATAAAGTAGACTTCCAATCATAGATCTGTAGGTTGGTTGATGTACTGTTGCTGATTCATCATTTGCACTGAGGCTACATCCTGTGACCATGGGTGTACATATTGGTTTTGCATCTTCCATGCCATATTTCTTCAAAATCTGCTTGAGATACTTGGTTTGAGACAAGAAGATCCCTCCTTCCTTTTGTTGGATTTGCAGGCCAAGAAAATATGTCAATTCTCCAAGCAAGGACATTTCAAATTCTTTCTGCATCACCAAGGCAAAGCTTTGACTCATAGATTCTTCATTGCTACCAAAGATAATGTCATATACATACACAACAAGTATTAGCAATTTGTCATTTTCAATTTTTATATAAAGATTGCTATCTGCTGATCCTTTTGAAAAACCTTGTTGATGAAGATATTTGTCCAAACGATAGTACCAAGCCCTTGGAGCTTGTTTAAGACCATAGAGAGCCTTTTTTAGTCTGCATACAAGATTTGGATCATTTCCAAGAATGAACCCATCTGGCTGCTCAATGTATACTTCTTCTTCTAAGTCTCCATTCAGAAAGGCTGATTTCACGTCCATTTGAAATACTTTGAACTTTTGAAAGCTTGAGAGAGCAAGGAACATTCAGATGGCCTCAAGTCTTGCAACAGGAGCAAAAGTTTCCTCAAAATTTATTCCTTCTTGCTGCGCATACCCTTTACAAACAAGTCTTGCCTTGTTTCTAATTACTTCCCCATTTTCATTCAACTTATTTTTGAAGACCCATTTTGTCCCTATAACATTCTTATCCCTTTGTCTAGGAACCAACTCCCAAGTGTTGTTGTTTTCGATCTGCTCAAGTTATTCATCCATTGCTTTGACCCAACATTCATCTTTGCATGCCTCTTTTACATTTTGTGGTTCAGTGGAGGAGAGTAATGCCAAATAGCTTGAAGCTTCTGCAATTGTTCTTCTTGTTTGTACACCTGCTTCTTTCTGCCCCAAAATCTAAGATTCTGGATGATTCTTCTGAACGTACCGGGATGGAGTCTTCTCTTCTATCCTTATCTGTTCCTTTGGTGCTTCTTGAGGTTCTTCTTCTTCATCATTCTGTCTTTGAGGGTAGTCTTCATCTTCTTCGATATTTTCATGATTTACTTGCCTAGGAATGTATCCCTTTTCATCAACCACTACATCAATGCTGTCAACAATTCTTCCAAGTCTTTTATTGTAGCACTTATATGCTTTGCTGTGTGGAGAATAACCAAGAAGAATGCCTTCATCTGCTCTAGGTTCAAGTTTGCCAAGTTTCTCATCAGTATTCTTAATATAGCATTTGCTCCCAAAGATTTTGAAGTGCTTTACCGAAGGAGTCTCACCATACCAGAGCTCATGAGGAGTTTGAGTGTTGTTCACTCGGACATTTGTTTTATCGAGAATAACAACCGTAGCATATGCGGCTTCACCCCAGAAAGTTGCGGGAGTTCCAGAATCATCCAACATAGCACGAGCCATTTGTTGGATTGTTCTGTTCATCCTTTCCACCACTCCATTTTGCTGAGGAGTTCTAGCTGTAGAGAATTCTCTTCTTATCCCATGTTCTTCACAGAAATCGAAAAAATCATTTGAGGTAAACTCCCCACCTCTGTCAGACCTGAGGCACTTAATTTTGTAACCTGATTCATTTTCAACCAAGGCTTTGAAGGATTTGAATTTCTCGAATGCTTCATCTTTGTGCTTCATAATTCCTAACCAAACAAACCTGGAGAAATCGTCAATGAATAATATCAAGTATTCTTCTCCTCGAGGTGTCCTTTTCCTAAATGGACCACATACATCTGTATGGACTAGCTCAAGAGGCATGCTAGCTGATCCTTCCTTCTCTGGAAAGTTAGTTCTTGTTTGCTTTCCAAACTGACATGATTTGCATATGGTGTTGTCTGGAATTTTGATATCTGGAATACCACGAACTGCCTGATATTTGCATGCTTTCCTTATTTGTGAAAAGCGTAGATGCCCCAGCCTCTGGTGCCATAACCAGTGTTCATCATCCTTGCTCAAATAGCATTCTTGTTGTCCATCTTCAAATATGTATAGATTATTTGGAGTTCTTCTACCTTTGATCACTGTTTTACCTGTATCAAGATCACGAACACAACATCCGTTTGATCTAAATATCACCTCGGTTCCTTGATCACACATCTGGCTGACACTTAGAAGATTATGCTTCAATCCATCAACATACAAAACATTTCCAGCTTTGACCTTTTCTTTTAACTGAGCCGCACCTTTTCCTTTTATAGCTACAGGGGTATCATTTCCAAAAGAAACTTTCTTTCCTTTTTCTAAAACAGAATATGATTCAAGTTTTTTTTTTTATCACCTGTCATATGTTTCGAACATCCACTGTCAATGTACCATAGATTTTCTTATCCTTCTGCATAAAATGCTATCCCACATCTTTATGTTTGTGGTTCCTTTATTCTCCATGTTCTGGTGCTTGAGGCTTGTTCCTTTGTCTGCTGAAACCTACTCCTGCATTCAGAATCTTCATGACCAAAGTTATTGCAAATAGAACATTCAACTTCATTTTCAAGAGCCGAAAAGTTGTTATAGGTCCTTTTTGTAATCCCGATCATACTTCTTTGTTTTTGAGCTTCTCTAGTCATGCTTGTTTTATATGCAACACATTGAGCTGCTTTGTGACCGAAGTTATGGCAAGAGAAACATTGCCCATTGAAGAAACTTCTGCGATTATCAAATCTACCGGCCAAATGATTGTAATTTCTATTTTCATCCATTCTTGAAGCAAATTTAGAAGATTTTACTTGTGGCTGGTTGTAGCTTTTGTTCATCCTTAAGATAGATTGCCCTGGTTTACCTGATAGTCTTTGTTCGTTCTTGATGTAATTCGTCCCTGCTTTACCTGGTGATATCCATTGTGCTTTTGCTCATTCCTTCTTGCTGCATCAAGATAACTCTTTGAGGTGGATGCTTGAGATGTTTCTCCATTATACCCCAGACCTGTCTTGTTTAGCAGAGAACGCTGTACATTGATGATCTCATCCAGAGTTTCAGATCCTTTGACAAACTTAAGATTAATAGCCTTTGTTTTCTCAATTTCTTTTCTAAGGCCAACAATTTCACCTTCTAACTTTTCAAGATATTTTTCCTTTTCATCAATTTGAAATTGTAGAGTATCAATGATCATATTCTTTTCTTCTATACATGTCTTAAGTCTAGAAATCTCTTCATAAAAACTATCCACATCTATAGCATCCATGTAATCATCATCTTCAAATGCCATTAAAAGTTTATAGTCATTACCTCGTTCATCTTCATCACTATTAGATAGACCATCACTTTCTTCATGAGTGTAGTAGCTTTTCTTATTTGCATTCTGTTTCTTGTTCCATCTAATAGGTTCCTTTCCCTTGTCGATCTTATCCTTATGAGGACATTTGACAGCATAGTGACCTACTCTTCCACAAGAAAAGCATTTGAAGGGTAACTTACCTCTGAACCGTCTAGCACCCCGTTGAAGATTTCTGACAAAATTTGATTCTTCTTCTTCTTCTGGCACGTGACTTGATTCATAGTAGTCTCCTTTGCCTGAAGCCTTAAAAGAAGCTTCTCTCCTGTCCGATGGACCTCCTTTTCTCATTTCATAAGCAGTTAGAATTCCGTGTAGCGGAGACATAGTAAGAGTTCGTAGATTTTCCTTTTCCTCTATTGCAGACACTTTAGATTCAAACTTGGGGGACAATGATCTTAGGACTTTTTCAACCACAATAGCCTCTTTTATTTCTTCACCCAAGTTTTTCATACAATTAACAATCTCATCTACCCGAAGGAAATAGTTAGCCACACTTTCATCATTATACATTCTGAGATTCTCATGCCGAATCCTGAGGGTTTGAAGTTTTGCACGTTTTACCTGTTCATCTCCTTCGTTGCTCAAAACAATCTTGTCCCATATTTCTTTTGCGGATTTATATTGCATAACCTTCACGAATTCAGATTGAGATAGACATCCTAGAAGAGTATTAACCGCCTTTGCATTTGTTTCATATTTCTTCTTCTCAGCTGAATCTGTAGGAGTAGCTGATGGAAAAGTATACCCTGTTTCTATAATGTCCCATACTTCTGTACCCAAAGATTGAAGATAGGCAGTAACTCTTACCTTCCAATATACGAAGTTTGTCCCATCAAAAATCGGTGGCCTGATTGATGCTTCCCTCTCGTAGTTGCTCATGATGTTCGATCTTCCTTCAAGTGATCAAGCTTCTTCAGAAGGACCTGCTCGGATACCAATTGTTGGAAATAATACTGAGAGGGGGGGTGAATCAGTATTATCAAATTCTTTTCAATATATCTTCCTTATTTATACTTTGAATAATTCTTCAAATATTGATCATTACTTTGTATGTCAGTATCATAAAATAATGAGCAGGAACAAGAAAAGCAAATAGTCACACAAAAGAACACCAGATATAAGGTGGAAACCCAATGTGGGTGAAAACCACTTGCTGCAATATGTCTCTATCTTCTTTTAATAAGAAACGCCTTTTACAATGATTCTGTACTGGTGCAGTCCTTTACCAGTACGCAAGCTACAACTTGCAGAGAGCTACAACTCTCTTTCTCGTTTTCCAGTTTCTCCTGGAAGGGAGCTACAACCCCCTAATTCTTTTCTTTCAAGGACCACTTTTCATTAATTTTCAGACTGGATCCAAGAACATCAAAAACCTATCAACTATACTAGCATCATCAATCTCTGATTTATCCAATACTGAATCAATGCTTTCACCAAAGCCAACCTGTATACAGATATGCAAATATTTCCTTATAACTTTGCAGTATACCCAGATCATAACATGTGTACAATAAAACATGCATCAATAATTCAGATCTATTCATTCTTTCAAAGATTTAGTTAACCCAGATTATTAGATTTATAGATCAAGCGTGTGCCACATACCACAGATCAAAATCATATAGAGATACCACTATTCCAGCCTTAAGATTTTGACCCATCAATAGAACTTATCCTTCTCCTTATGCTCAAGTTCCTTCTTCATTCAGATCCAGATCTGCACCATAACCCAATCACAATATTCCAGATCTAGCACTTTATCAGATATTCAATAATTCAGATGATACTTTGCCAAATGATCTCCTTCCTCTTTTATAGCCTTAGTCCTTTCTCAATATCACGGTCCAAAACCATAGGATCAAAAAAATGTTGGACTAATACCATGAACCAACCATGAAAGTGCGTGAGATCAACACTTTTGGATGCAATACCACGGACCAAAACCATAGGATCAAAAACTGTCAGACTAATACCATGAACCAACCATGAAAGTGCGTGAGATCAACACTTTTGGATGCAATACCACGGACCAAAACCATAGGATCAAAAACTGTCGAACTAATACCATGAACCAACCATGAAAGTGTGTGAACTTTTCTCTTGCATGAAGGGAACTTTTCTCTGCATGAAAGTGCGTAAAATTTTCTCTACATGAAATAAACTTTTCGCTGCATAAAAGTGCGTGAACATTTCTCTACATGAAATAAACTCTTCTCTGCATAAAAGTGCGTGAACTTTTCTCTACATGAAGTAAACGTTTCTCTGCATAAAAGTGCGTGAAATTTTCTCTACATGGAATAAAATTTTCTCTGCATAAAAGTGCGTGAACTTTTCTCTACATGGAATAAACGTTTCTATGCATAAAAGTGCGTGAACTTTTCTCTACATGGAATAAAATTTTCTCCGCATAAAAGTGCGTGAACTTTTCTCTACATGAAGGAAACTTTGTTGCACTATAATTTATCAAATAAATTTGGTGCACTATAATTTATCATTTGTGTGATTTTCCATCAAGGACAACACTTGTCTCATAATGCCAACAATCTCCCCCTTTGGACTTGTCATACTGAGAATTGTCATCTGATATCTCTTCCATAGATTCATCTAGATATATATAAGTGAGTTGATCTTCTATGAGTTGTTTGCCATCAAGTACAACACATGCATCATAATACCAACAATTGGTGCTCATTTTCCCCTCCAAATATTCATTCTCCCAAGACTGCTTCCTGTGTGTCAAAATAGGGGCAGAGAGGTCATTTTTTGGGTGTTTTTGACCTCCTAGAGACTCAGATCTTGCCCAAATTTCTTATCCAAGCACCAATAGTCATGATTTTTCATGCCGAATCGAAAAATGCAAACCATTCTTCATTTGGAGCTCCCAATTTTTAGTGCCGTGCCACAGGGACAAAAACCCTGTGTTTTGCCCAAAAATTTGTCATGTGACCAAAATTTCCCCAAATTTCATGAAATGGGCTGGAGGTTCTCTATGAAGTGCTATGCTGTGCCAAAGAAGCTTCAACCAAGATTCGATACTGATCTTGCTCTTTTGCCTCTTTTGCCTCTTTTGTTGCTTTGCTCAATTTTGCCTTCAAGCTCTTTATCCGGGCCCTTGCACTCATGTTTCGTGCCCTGTAATGGAAAGCCATATGTCTCAGTAAGGCATGGTCCTTGTTAACCTTGTCCAGCAGCCTCTCCAAGTGCATGTTAACTCTCTCTAGATTGGCCTCCTGATCCTCATTGATCTCTTGCTCCAATGACGTGAGCTCAACTCTTCTTCTTTGTGCAGCTTGGCGATACTCACGAATGTTTTGTAGCTCCATGATCGCCCGCTGATCCTCCAGCTGTTTGTTCCTCTGCTCCAAGTATTTCATGTTCCACTTAGCCCTCTCCAAGTCAATGGATAAGGCCTCAATCACTGATTGCTGCTCCTCGATGATCTCTCTAAGATCTGCATTTGTCGGTTCTATATCTGTCTCATCATCATGAAGGAGAATGAATTCTGTCTCTCTTTCACCTGATGGCTCACCTGAAGGCCCCTAATCATGCATTGGCTCCTTACCTTTGTCTTGTTCTTGTGTCGTCAATGTAGGAAGCGAGGCCCCTTCCACCCTGGGTGGAGATAACACTCGCTTTGCCGCTGCAAACAAATGTCTACTGCCTCTCTGATAGGTGATGAATACTGGCATAGTAGCGGTCTCATGGCACTCATACTGATGAGAAGGACCACCTATCTCATGCTCTGCCTCTGATACTACCCGTGGAGTGCTGAAGAAGTCACGGGAGATGAAGTCCTCCCAAGCAATGCCCTGCAATCCCAACTGATGATCCACCAAAATCCAGATAAGAGCAAAGTGATAAACACTGTTAAGCTACTGCTGAGGGGTCTTATGCTACATGAAATTGTTCATCCTCTCTATGTTCCTGAAAATGAAAAATGGGAGGTTCATCATCCGCACCCTGGTAAACTGCATGAGCAACTTGATGTGATAGGCATATAGGCGAGAGAACCTCCCCTCACAACTGAAGTACTTCATGATCAATTTCATGAGCGGAGCATACTCATCTTTCAAATATCTGAATGGGAAGACTCTTGTGAGATGCCTCAAACAACTGTCCTTAATGTAAGGCTCATAGTATTTATTATCCACTTTCTTCTTCTTATGCCACTGTTATCCAACATTTGGTATGCCTGTTCCCACTGAGATAGTCTCGAGTGTCAATGTGAAGGTGACCGCGACCAAGATAGACTGACTTGCATGTAGATGAAGCACAAAAAGACAGGCCAACTCATGATGAACTCTAACATTAGCCACCCTTTGACAAAATTCAAAACATGCTAGGTGCTGGAAACATGACATAGCAAGAGGGCATGCCTGCAATTCAGTGAGGGTGTTTAGCTCATCCCTAACATGTTTTCCACTCTTGTGATGTCTCCTGGGAGCCAGTTCTCCTGAAGCTGTATCACTGTGAGTTTCCACCTCATACTTTGATGAACCCTCAGATGCCATGACTACTATTTATGTACTATACTTAGGTTTCCCTTTGATGATGGTGAAGCTGGGTGTTGTTTTTGTGATACCTGCCACCAAGGGGAACAATGAAACAAAGGGAGTATTAGGAGGGGATTAATGTGATGGGAATAGGGGTTATGGGGAGAAATTTGTTTAGGGATATGTAAGGGGTTTGGGTCTTTAATAGGGTAGGGTTTTTGAAGTTTTGACAAGGTAGGGTTTGGGTTTTGTATTGACCAAATAGTGGAGGGATAAGGAATAGGAGTTTGGTAATATTTTAGGATAGTGATAATAGGAAAAATTGCATAGGGGGATAAGGAAAAATGGTAAGGAACGGAAAATGGAACCTTGGCATCAACACTACACTTATACAACCCTAGCAACAATGACTTTTTAGCATTTTCTTGTGGTTGGTTTTATGAAATTTGTTGCATTCAATCATGGGCATAAACCACCATATCACTCATAAAATTTGATGAACCAGTGATGTTATAGAGCCTACCTTGCAATTTGATGGGCTTCACAAAAGATTTGAGGAAGTTTGGCAATGTTCTGAGTGCTTCCTCTGTGTGTGCCGCGCGCAAAACCCAGTGTGTCGCGCCCTTGGTGTGCGTCGCGCCCGTTGGAAAATTACAATGCGGGCCGACTCTGTGTGCACCGTGCCCCTGTCTATATGTGCCGCAGCCTGTAAATCGCCTCCAACTTTGATCCAAACACCACGATGCACACTCAAACAGTTTGTAATGTCTCCCTATGCACTTGATTTGCACAATGACTTTGATTTTGGTGGGAACTTGTATATAAAGTCTTAGAAGTCATGGGTTAAATTTTGCTTTTTCAAAAACCCATTTTTCTAATGTTATGTTTTGACACTTTTTCATTGACTTAAAACAACCCTGATTTTCACTTTTCCTCTGAAATTTTAGCTCAAATGATGAAATTTTCAGCACTCTTTGCAGGAATTGCATGACAGGGCATTTGGCCACGGAAACCATGACTGCGCCTGGAGAAATCAACTGTCGATCTCTTTGAAAATTTTATCACCAATGACACTGTTTGACTTTTCTTGAAAACAGAGTTTTGAAGAACAGTCGAAGTCTATCAATATGACGATGAAACCTTGTGAATCATTACTTTGTAAGGGTCTCTCTCTGGCCTGCATGGCTTTACTGGACATATTTAAAGACAAAACTGATATATCACTAGACCTAATGATAGAAAATGACCTTTGTCCAATAAAGGTCCAGACCTTGACTGTCATGGACTTTGGTGATCGTTGATAAAAGACCAAAGCTAGTAGGAGCCAGACATGAGGGGAAATGACTAGCATGACCTTTCTCCATCAGATTATGGCATGCCCCTAGTGAAATGTAGTTAAGTGAATGGAGCGGGACACCTAAAAATGAAATGCATAAAGAGTTTTGATCTTTGACGGAGGACTGACCAGACCGACTCTAACATTGGCTCCAATGGGGGATGGTAGCTCCTTGGAGGTGCCAAGAACAGCAGATCTCTGGAAGAGCTAGACAGTGCCTTCGTCCATTGGGCTATGGAGTCATTTTTTCGACTAACAACACAGGACTCTGACTCATTTTTGAAACTAAAATGACCAAAAAATTAACTGAAACTTGACATTGAAATGACTTGAAGACAAAATTGACAAACTCAAAGCAAACTGAAATAAAAATGGTATTTACAATGACAGTGGAAGAAGTGTTAATAACTCATAAATGGTATCGCTTGAGCAGCCGACCATTGATCGGCCCTCCTGGACAATCTTCTCTATTCATTTCCTTCAGAAGAAAGGCATTCTGACCCCTATATGCTACAATCTTGAAAGGACCTTTCCAAAGATTCTCGAACTTACCGTGCTTACCTTTCTCCTCATTCCTTGCATCCCACTTCAGCACCACATCGTCCAACTGAAATTTATCTGCCTTTTCTTTTCTGTCATAAATTTTCTTGATCTTCTCCTGCAATTTGGATGTGTTCTTGAAAACTTCTTCTCTTATCTGCTGCAAGTGGACCATTTGATTCAACCTTCTCTGCATGGGATCTTCTTCACTACCAGCCTGCTGAAGAGGTCTGACTACCGGGGCAGCGAGAGAGGTAGGGAATACTGTATCAACTCCGTAAACAAGCTCAAATGGTTACATATCAATGGATTTTTTCTGACTGACCCGATCTGCCCAAAGTGCATGGATCAACCTCTTATGCCAGCTCTTCTTATTTATTTCCAGCAGCTTCTTGATGACGTTGACCAATGATTTGTTCGAAGACTTCGCCAATCCATTGCCTTGTGGATGATAGGCAGTTGAGTGACCCAAAATGATGTGATATTTACTAGATGAGTTTAAGAAAGAAAAGGCACCAACATTTGATGGAGAGATGAATAAATCACAAGATGCAAAGGCATGGTTTCTTGGCTTGAGGAAATTATTCAGGTTGCATGACTATTCAGAGAACATGAAAGGTAGAGTGGCTACATTCAGTCTCAAAGGTAAAGTAGACATTTGGTGGGAATATGTGAAAATTGTTAGAAGTATTCATGAGGAAGATTTGACTTGGAGTGAGTTTGAGCGGTTATTCAAGAAGAAGTATTTGTCTTAAAGATACTTGGATGACAAGGTGAAGGAATTTTATGAGCTAAAGATGGGATCTATGACAGATGATGAGTACACTAGTAGGTTCTTGGAGTTACTGAGGTATGTGCCTTATCTCACAGAGGAAAAGGCCAAGATTTAAAGGTTCATTAGTGGGTTTCCGGTTGCATGTAAATATAGGAATGAGTTTGATGAGCCTAGCTCATTGGAGGAGGCCATTCAGAAGCTAAGGCATTTCTATGAACAATCAAATCGTAGAACCGATAGTAAGACATACTAGAGAGGTAATGCAAAGAACAAAGGAAAATAGGATAGAAAGGGAGCAAGGCCTCAGGATACAGGTAACAAGGAGAATGTCGCACCACCTAAGAGGTTTAATGCATCAGATAGAGGATAGGAACACTGATCTAAGGAATAGAATAAGGAGCCTATGTGATGTTGGACTTGTGGAGGAGATCATCGTAGGAGACATTGTCCACCATACCAGAGTGGTAGGCCTAAGATATACAACGCGTAAGAGGCACAAACTATTGGAGATGTTTGTTAGAGTATTCCATGTATCTATGCAACATTGGATAACAAACATGCAGAGCATCAAGAATCTATAATTGAAATGGATGGTAACCTTTGTGATCAAGTTATTTCTATTTTGATTGACCCTGGATCTAATTATAGCTATGTTAGTCCTGGCTTGGTGGATAAGTGTGGTTTGTGTAAGGAATTGCATGTAGAGTCTTGGTTAGTGAAGTTGGCTACAGGTACAAAGAAGTGGGTTCATCATTGGGTAAGATCTTGTGCATTTGAATTGAATGGTATGCCTACTGCTGTACATTTGAATGTGTTACCATTGGGTTCATAAAATATGTTGTTGGGCATGGACTGATTGTATATTCAAAGAACCAAGGTGGATTGTTATGATAAATACATTGAGTGTGTTGATGAAAATGGGGAACCAAGAATCTTACAGGGTAAGAAGAAAGCCACATTAGTTAGGATGGTGACAACTATGCAAGAAAAGTTTAGCCACAAGAAAGGGTGTATGTTATTTGTAGTATACATTTCTATTGATAAGGGTAAGGAGGTTGAGGATGCATATGTGTTGAGCAGGTACCCAATTTTGCAGTAGTTTTAGGATGTATTTCTTGAGGACATTATAGAGTTTCCACCTCACATGGAGGTAGACGTTTCTATTGAGTTAGTGTCAGGGGTAGCTCCAACATCAAAAGGACCTTACAGGATGAGCAAACATGAGTTGTTTGAGTTAAAGTTGCAACTGAAGGAAATGTTGGACAAGGGGTACATTAGGCCAAGTGTATCACCATGGGGTGCACCGGTATTGTTTGTGAAGAAGAAAGATGGAACATTGATAGATTATGCATTGACTATAGGCAGTTGAACAAAATGACCATCAAGAAATGGTATCCATTACCGAGGATCGATGACTTGTTTGATCAACTGAAGCGAGTAGTAGTGTTCTTGAAGATTGATATGTGATCCATATATCATCATGTATCCATCAAATAGGTAGACATTTACAAGACTACTTTTCAGACTGGGTATGGGCATTATGAGTTTGTTGTTGTTCCATTTAGCTTAACTAATGCTGCAACTAAATTTATGTGTTTGATGAATAGTGTGTTGCATCCATATTTGGATAATTTTGTTATTGTGTTAATTGATTATATACTGGTATATTCTAAAAATGAGGAAGAGCATGAAAAACATTTAGCAGCAGTATTGAGGTTTTTGAGAGAGAATCACTTGTATGCTATGCTTAGCAAGTGTAGTTTCTTTCAGACTAAGGTACACTACTTGGGGCTCATTGTCTCCAAGGAGGGAATTGCAGTAGATACAAAGATGATAAGAGCCATCATGGAGTGGGTAGCTCCTAAGAATGTAGATGAGGTCTTTCATGGGTTTGGAAGGATACTATAGGAGGTTCATCAGGAACTTCTCACAGATTTCTTATCCTATCACATCATTGCAGAGGAAAGGTAAGAAGTTCAAATGGACTGAGGAGTGTGAGGCCAGATTTGAGAAAATTAAGAAGTTGTTGACACATGCACCAGTGCTATAGATTGCAGATCTGTACAAGGAGTTTGCAGTGTGCAAAGATTCTTGCAGGAGAGGACATGGTGGAGTCCTTATGCAGGATGGACAGGTGGTATGTTATGAGTCCCAAAAACTAAACGAGCATGAGCAGAACTATCCCACACATGATTTGGAGTTAGAAATGATCATACATGCATTGAAGATGTGGAGACACTATCTTCTTGGCAGGATATTTGTACTTATGAGTGATCATATTGGATTGAGTTATTTGTTTGACCAGCTGAATCTAAATGCTAGGCAGGCTAGATGGTTTGCCATGACCAGTGAGTTTGATTTTGAGATCCGATATATCAAAGGTAAAGAGAACAAGTGGATGATGCTCATAGCAGGTGGATACAAGTAAATCACTTAGCAACTATGAGCTCCTATGGGACAGATTTAGAGGGTAAGATATTGCGGGCATGTCAGTAGGATGTCAGATATATGGATATTGTGCACAGGTTGCAGCAAAGCATAGGAACAAGTATAGGTGATAGTATAGGTGATGGTACAGGTGCAGGTGCACAAGGTATGGATTATTGTCTTACAATGTATGGATTGGTCAAATTCCAAGATAGGATATATGTACCGAATAGAAGTGAGCTCAAGAAGGTGAACTTCAGGGAGTTTCATACGAAAGATTATTTAGGTTACCTAGGTTATTAGAAGACATTGACAACAGTGAAGAGATTCTACTATTGGCTGAATTTTAAGAGGGATGTAGCATAGTTTGTGGCTAGATGTTTTGTTTTTAGCGATTGAAAGAAAAATATAAGCATATAGGTGGACTCCTACAACCAATTGTGATTCTAGAATGGAAATGTGAGGTCGTTTCAATGGACTTCATCATAGGGTTTTCGAAGACAATGAAACAACGTGATTCCATCATGGTCATTGTGGACAAGTTGACAAAGGTTGCACACTTCATTCGAGTGAAGTCTACATTCTCAGCTAGCGATGTGGCACAGGTATTCATCAAAAATATGGTTAGATTGCATGGTGTTAAAAAGAAGATTGTGTCAAATAGGGATTCTAAGTTCACTTCCAAGATTTGGAAGGAATTGTTTGCAAGTTTGGGTACATAGTTAGCCTTTAGAACAAAATATCATCCGCAGATAGATGGATAGATAGAGAGGGTCAACAGGATATTGGAGGAAAAGTTGAGGATGTACGTGATGCATTAGTAACTGAAGTGGGAAGACTATCTCCCCTTGGTAGAGTTTGCGTACAACAATGGGTATTAGGAATCATTGAGAATGAGTTATTTTGAGGCATTGCACAGACAAAGTTCTAACACTCCCATCAGTTGGAGTGATCCGGTTAATAGGGTATTGGTTGGAACATAAATGTTGGAAGACATGGAACAGGAAATGAAGGTGATCAAGAAGAATCTAAATGAAACACATGATAGGCAGAAGAATTATGCAGATAGGAACATGTTGTTCAAGGAGTTCCAGGTTGGGGGAACATGTGTACTTGCACATCAAATTAAAGAAGTGCTCCTTGCGAATTGGATCATGTGCCAAGCTGGCACCACAGTTTTGTGGACCCTTTAGTATCATTGAGAGGATTGGGCTAATAGCCTATCGACTTTCACTACCTCTGACAGTGAAAGTACACAATGTATTCCATGTATATTTGCTTAAGAAGTATGTTAAGGATGTTGATCATGTGATTGACTAGTATGTACTGCAAGTGGAACCAAATGGAGAATTCTAATCAAAGCCTCAATGTATATTGCAGAAAAAGGTGCTTATGCTCCTGAATCGAGCAATCGAGAAAGTTAAGGTGAAATGGGATCAATTTGGGCCCAATGAAGCTACATGGGAGATGGTGGATTATGTTGTAATATTATGACTCGTATTGTTTATGTGTAGGTATTGATCTTGGATCCAACTGAGGGGTTTTCCACTCCACTACTTTGCATTCTCCAGCAACACCACACCAAGATATGAGGTAACAATCCTTCTTCTCACTTTGATTAACATTTCACTAATAAAGATATGTGCATGTATCTTTGGGCTAAGCTGCAGCTAATCTAACTTTTTGCCAAGGATCCCAGGAATATCCTTGAGAGTATCTCTAGCAACAAACACCCATGCATTAATCCCTATAGAAACTACACATATGGAAGACTCTTAGCCCAAGTTCAACTCAATAAACACCTTCTATTGGGACTCAGACCAAGAAAATTTTTCTTTTGCCTCACCTTTAGTAATATGACTCAAAGGCCAAGTGATATGGGAGAATGCCAACACGAACCTTCGATAGAAATTTGCAAGGCCCAAAAAGCTACGAAGCTCTATTAGAGTGGTCGAGGATGGCCAATCCCGAATAACTTGGATCTTGGTTGGGTTCACATGCACTCCACACGCATCTATGATGTAACCCAATTATTGGACCTAGCTCATAGCAAATGTGCATTTCTCCAATCTGGAAGACCATTTGTGCTGATGAAGGGTTTGAAGGACCTACCGAATGTGTTGCAAGTGCTTTTCCCAACTCTTGCTAAAGATGAGGATGTCGTCCAGATAAACCACCATGAACGAGTTGGTGAAGGGTTGTAAGATGTCATCCATTAGCCTCATAAAATTAGTAGGGGAATTTTTCAACTCGAAGGGCATAACTAACCATTCAAAAAGGCCTTCCTTGGATTTAAGTGTAGTTTTCCATACATTTGTGGGCTTTATTGGAACATGGTGATAACCAAACTTCAGATCGATCTTGCTGAAATACTTGGCCCCCTTAAGTTGGTCTAGCATGTCATAAATATGTGGGATTGGATACCTGCTCCTGTTACTAATTTTTTTTAGTGCGAAATAATCAATTCAAAGCCTTTAGGTTCCATCCTTCTTTTGTACAAGTACAATCAGGCTCCCATAAGGTGAAGAACTTGGTAGGATGTGCCCTTTCTATGGAAACTCCTAGATTTTCTTGATCTCTTCATTTTCCAAAATAGAGTGATGATATAACGATCCATTGGGTAGGGGTGCTTCGGGAGACATATTGTTTGAATGCTTGACCTGACAATGCAGTGGTACCCTTGTGGGTGAGGAGAAGATGTACCTGTATTCTTCCATGACCATATCCAATTACTTCTGCTACTTGGAGGAACCCTTCCCGGGGGCCATGGATGTGGCTACGACATTCCCCTTACTTTGAGAGAGGATCAGAATGAAAACAAATTTCCCAGTCTAGGAGATGACCTTATTGCATTGCTTAGCAGAGATCAAATAAATGGTTGTAGGTGGGGCTACCTCTTGTAACTTGTATAACTTAGTACCCAAAGAAATAATAATAGAGTGAGGTCTAGACTGATATACAACATGCCACTTCCATAATTATGGTTTTCCTAATAATACATCACACAGTACCTCATCCGTGAAGGGCTTGATGTTGTAGGGATGGTGGCACTAATGGCTAACATAGAGATATCATCCTTGCTGAAGCCACCCAATGGTGTATGACTACAGGTCTGTTGTAGTCGGTAGCCTCAACCACTTCATGACCTCTACTGAAATGAGGTTCTTTTGGCTCCCATTATTGACAACGAACTACAACAGAGAACCCTTCACCCACATCTATGAGTGGAATATGCGCTCCCGCTCTTCTGGATCCTAAGGCTCAATCTTCTAGATCTTGGTGGTGGTCATAGTGGCACTAGGCTCTGTTTTAATGATCTGCTTCCCTTTGTCGTTCCCCTTTTCAGGCTCTAACTCAGAGTCAGAAAATGCATCAAAGTTAGAAGCATTCAACTCATCCACCAATGACTGACTCACCTGATATTCATTTTTGTTGTGAGTGGAGCTCTTATCGAACTCACACCACTTTCCTGTGTCCTTCTTTATCTTCATGGTGTTGTTCTTTGATTTTCACTTCGGTCAGTTATCTCGGGTCACTTTTCCTTGGATTTTCCCTTTGTTGTGTGGTTTGGGGGTGACTTTGCCTTGCTTTGGATCCACATATCCAAAGCCTCTCTTTTTCTCTTTAAGCTTCCGCTCAATCTTGATAGCGTATTGGTATGCCTTGTCAAGTGAGGAGATGTCTAGGAACTCCATCTCATCCTAGATGTACTTGTGTAGATAGTCACGATACTTGGGTACCAAATGTTTCTCAAAATCCTTGATACCAAACTTCGTGTGAAGGGTATGAAAAACATTAGTAAACTTAGGCAAATATTGGTCCCTTCCCTATCGCAGTGTGGTCAAGTTTATGTATTTATCCTCATAGCTCCTGATAGGGTAGTACTACTCCTTGATGGTGTCCCAAAATGAATCCCAAGTGGGTGTGGCCGAAAATAGTGAGGGTGTACTTTCATCCTTCTACTCGTAGTATGATTCGTGCTAGTCCTTGACTGGGGGGATGCTTTGAGAAGAGAAAAATTAATATTTTCCCGGCTGGAAAAATCATGAACAAAAAAATATCCTTCTAGAAAATTTAACTATTTATCTACAACGTCTACATCTATCTAACCCTCAAATATGGGAATGAAAAAGTTAAATTGTACCTTAAATGGTGTGGCACTTCCAGAGTAGCTGCTAGAAGTAGATGTGTTTCCCTTGGGTAGTCGTTGAAGGATCTAGGAAAAATTGTCCATCATCGAATTCCTATATTGCTCGACTGATTCTTCAAGAAAGATTTTGAAATTATCTCCTACACCCTTTTCTTTATTTTCTTCTACCATGGGTGGTCGTCAGGATTTACGAGGCTGGTCTTGCATAGGTTCGACCAGTTCAAGCCCTAACTCCTTATCTCCCAACCTCGTTGGGGACATGAAAAAAAAAAGAGAAAGAGAAAACCTCTATGATACCATTTATTTAGATTTAAACAGGAATGCAACAATTTACAGATATGACCATAAATACAAAGATGCATCATATATAACTCTTGATTTCATTAATATCAAATACTAAAATATGCTTGCAAACTTAATGGAAATAAGACTAGCTCGGGCGATGGTAGCTTATCTCTGAGAAGAGATGTGGTAGCTACATGCCTTTGAGCCATGTTGCAATGAGGCTTAAGGGCTTATTTATTATTGAAAAACATGATAAAACCCTAACCCCAGGAAATGTAACGCCAAGAGTTTGTGGGCCCTATTGGTGTTAGTTGGGCAGCCAACTTCTCAATGCCATAACTTGGTCATATTATCTCCATTTCATGTGTACCATACCTTGTTGGAAAGGTCTCTCTTAGTACTACATGTAGGTTTTAATCCTGTATAGAAATCACCTACATAGGAATTCTAAAACATAGAAAATAAAAAATGCGAGAGCATAACACATAAAACACATATACATAGAGATTTTCCCCTGGATCCCAAAACTGGGACTACCAGCTTGATTTTTTTTCATTACGTTCCTTTCAATGTTATAATACATATTTATACATGCCAAAGCATCTAATACATGGACCAAAAAACCATCGCATCCAAAACCATGTACTGAAAACCATCGCGTCCAAAAACATGTGTGAAAATCATGCACAAACCTGCACCCCTCAAACCCCCTATGACTCACCTCACTATGCAATCGGCGTAATGAAGGGGGGCTCTGCCCCCTTCCTATCCTCTTGGTTAACTACATGGGCTAGTCATGGAAAGAATATACTGCAACCCAACATTCTCCCACTTGTTGTTTTCTTTCCACAGGGGGCTAGAAGAGAGCTTAGTCATTTATCCAAACCTACAATGCCCATTGTTTCTCTACACCAAGAGAACTTCTCAGAGCTCATAGATTTTGTCAATGCATCTATAGTATTCTTCAAAGTGTCCGCCTTTATCAGCAACACCTTTTTGTCTTCTATCATATCCCTCACAAAGTGATACTAAACATCAATGTACTTTGTCTTTGAATCGTAAGCATGGATCTTTGCCAAGAAAATTGCACTTTGGCTGTCACAGTCTATCCTTATAGCTCCTTGTACTCACCCCATACTTGAACACAATCTCTGCAGCCAAACTACTTCCTTGCTTGCATGAGTGGCTGCCATGTATTCTACCTCTGTAGTTGATAGTGCCACTACATATTGTTTCTTCCTCATCCAACTAACTGCACCTCCAAATAGGTTAAACACATACCCACTTGTAGGTCTTCTCTGATCTAGATCTCCAACCCATTCTGCATCAACAAAGGCACAAATATCCAAAAATCTGTCCAAACCTGGTCTTCCTTGGTAGCACAAACCATAATCACTAGTGCCACGTAGGTACCTGAAAACCCACTTCACTAATGTCCAATGCTCCTTCCCTGGTTTTGACATAAACCTGCTCAATACTCCCACTGCATGTGAAATGTCTGGTCTAGTATAGACCATCGAATACATGATGCTACCGACTGCACTTGCATATGGAACATGGGACATATGCTCTTCCTCTTCTTGTGTCTTGGGACACTATTCAACAAATAAATTTACACCTACAGGAATAGGAACCTTCATGGTTTACTATCCTGCATATTAAACCTATGCAATATTGTCTCGACATACTTTCTCTGGCTTAACCAGAGCTTCCTCTTTGCCTGATCTCTTTTATTTTCCATGCCCAAAATATAGTTTGCAGCACCAAGATCTTTCATGTCGAATTTGGAGGACAATTTGGTCTTCAAATCCTGGATAATTGCCTTGTCATTTCCAACCAGCAACATATCATCCACATACAAGACCAAATAAACAACATGGTCACCAATTAATTTAAATAAACACAGTGATTTTCTTTACTTCTAGTGAAGCCAAGTCCCTGTATAAATGTATCAAATTTCTGATACCACATCCTTGGTGATTGTTTTAACCCATACAGAGACTTCTTTAACTTGCATACCAGTTCTTTCTTACCCTTCACTGCAAAGCCTTCAGGTTGCTTCATGTAGATCTCCTCTTCCAGATCCCCGTGAAGAAATTTTGTCTTCACATCCGTCTATTCTACCTCAAAATCAAAAGCAACAACAATAGATAAAAGTAACATAATAGAAGCTACCTTGGCAACAGGAGAAAAAATATCACCAAAATCAATTCCCAGCACCTAGGAATAACCTTTAGCTACCAAACGAGCTTTGTATTTCTCCACCTTTCCTTCTGCATTTGTCTTCTTTTTGAACACCCATTTGCTGCAAATAGATTTCCTTCGAGTCGGAAACTCCACCAGATCCCAAGCATCATTTTTGTGCAAAGATGCCATTTCATCAACCATGGCCTCTTTCTAGAGTTTTCCATCCTTTGAATCTACCATTTCCTTCATAGTTCTGGGATCATCATCAGTAATAGATAAAACAAAATTTGAATAGAAAGCAGATGGACTATACCTTTCTAGCTTTCTTCTTTCTCGAAATGGTCTTCTCACACCTGGAGTTTGTGGCTCTTCATCTTATGATTCTTCCTCTGCTGTAGAGTCTGATTCTTCCTCCTTTAGCTCAAACTCTATCTTCTTAGGTTCCTTTGGTTGGACTTCATGTTTAATAACATATTTTACCTCTCTGAACACCACATATTGGATATACACAACCTTCCTTGTTGCTGGGTTCCAAAGCTTATAACCCGTTAAACCATCCTTATAACCATAAAAAATGCACTTTTCAGATTTACTATCTAACTTGGTTCGTTTCTCCTTTGGAACATGTACATATGCATCACATCCAAATACCCTCATATGTGAAAGAGAGGGTTTCTTACCAATCCATACCTCTTGTGGAGTCTTATCCTCCAATGCTGATGAAGGTGATCTGTTGACTAGGTAACATGTTGTCACCTTTGCTCAGAATCCTTATTCTAACTCGACACCACTAAGCATGCTTCTTGCCCTTTCCATCAATGTCTTGTTTATTCTTTCTACAACTCCATTTTGTTGAGGTGTATATGGAGTAGTCTTCTATCGTGCTATACCACACTTCTTACAGAATTCTTCAAATTCCTTACTGCAAAACTCTCCACCGTTATCTATCCTCAGCACCTTTATCTTCTTCTTTGTTTGGTTTTCCACCAGAGCCTTAAATTCTTTAAACCTGTTAAAGACTTCAGATTTCTTCTTAAGGAAATATATCCATGTATTCCTTGAGAATCCATCTATAAATGATATTACACAGACTTACCCAGTGATGGAACCTTCATAGGTCCAAACACATCACTGTGCACAAGATCTAATATTTTTTTCACCCCACAAGAGGGGAAACTCACCCGATTCTGCTTTCCATAGACACAATTTTCACAGAAATCAAAATCCAGAGAGCTATTACTCATACCTTCTATCATACCTTTACATGAAGTATTCAAAGACCCTTCTCTCTAATACTCCAAGCCTTTGATGCCACAACATGGTCGTCTCTCCAGAGACCACTAGATTTTCTACTCCACTTTCAGGAACCACAGAACTGTTGCACCCATCAACAACATTGCTACCTTGCAACTTGTACAGAGTTCCAATCTACACTCCCTGCATCAATACCAGTGATACTCGAACCATTTTGTAGGTATCCTTCTCAAACACTATTTTTACACTTGCATCATCCAGCTTGCTTACAGAAATCAGATTTCTGGCCAATGCAGGAATATGCAGAACACCCGGAAATGTACTAACCATTCCACCTTGCAACTTCAACTTTACTTTTCCACAAATAATGATTCTAGCCTTCCTATCATCCCCTAATACGAAATCACCACCATTGTATTTCTCATACTCACAGAACCACTCTCTATGGTGAGTGAAGTGAAAGGATGCACTTGAGTCAATCAACCATGCCTCATGATCTATATGTGTACTTGAAGAAGCCAAGTACACATCCCCACCTTCATCTGAGGTAGTTTTTTCCTCTGCAGAAGGAGCATCATCAGATCCCTTTCCTTTATCAAAAGCTTTAGATTTACAGTACCTTTTGTAGTGCCATTCCTTTTAGCATTTCCAGCACACCACCTTTACAGGTTTTCCTAGAGATTTAGATCTCCCACTCACTGAATTATGTTTGTTTCTGTTCTCGGACCGTCCTTGTATAGACAAGGCATCACAATTTTGGCTCTCCATATTTTTCCGTCTCATCTCCTCTGTCAGAAAGGATGAGACTATTTCATCAAACTGCAAGGTAGTTGCATTGCTACCTATTGCAATAACTAAACTAGCCCACGAATTTAGTAGAGAACACAGCAAACTGATGCACTTATCTTCATCTAAAATTTTAATATCAATAGATGCTAATTGACTTACCACAATATTAAATGCATTCAGATGCTCTATCACCAAGTCTCCATCTTTAATCCTCATGTTATATAGCTTTTTCCATAAGAACAGTTTATTCACCAGAGACTTAGATTGGTACAAAGTCCCTAAATTGTCCCACAAAGCCTTCGTCGTAGCTTCCCCTCATACACTCAACAATACTGAATCTAAGACACATAATTGTATTGTGCTCTTTGCCTTCCTATCTTACTTCTTCCATTCTTCATTGGACACTACCATTGTTTTAGTACCTAGATCTACATCGATCCACTGATATTTATTCACCAATAGATCCTCCATATTGAGTTTCCACAACTCAAAACTCTGACCATTAAATTTCTCAATCTCTATCTTTCCACTACTCACCATAACCTCTCACCACTAGAATCAATCTCACAGATCTCCCACTGAACAGGGTCTACCATAGGCTCGAGCAAAACCCCTTAGTAACAAAAGCATCCCCTTGAAGCCAAAACGGCTATGATACCAAAAATGTAGGTTTTAACCCCATATAGAAATTACCTGCATATGATTTCTAAAACACAGAAAATAAACAATGCGAGAGCATAACACATAAAACACATATATACAGAGATTTTCCCCTGGATCCAAAAACCGGGACTACCAGCTTGATTTTTTCATTATGTTCCTTTCAATGTTATAATACATATTTATACATGCAAAAGCATCCAATACCATGGACCGAAAAACCATCGTGTCCAAAACCATGGACCGAAAACCATCGTGTCCGAAAACATGTGCGAAAATCATGCACAAAACCATAGGTGGGTCTACCCAACTTAACATAGTTTCCAAAACCAAAATTGTTTGAGGCGCTACCCTGGACCCCATAGAGTTGGGTCACTTGCACCCCTCAAACCCCCTGTGACTCCCCCCACTACACAATCGGCACAACAAAGGGGGGCTCCACCCTCGTCCTAACCCCCCAATTAACTACGTAGGCTAGTCATGGAAAGAATATAACACAATATAAAAATACAAGATTTTCTATAGACCCTTTCAATTTGGCTATGGGCCTGCAACAAACCTCAATAAAATGTTGTTGGGGGGTAAAAAATGCTTCATAAGTTCAGCACTTGAAATGCTGTTAAAAGTAGTAAATGTTGAAATAAATAAGGAAACAAATGAAACTAACTGGAAGTCTAGGTGGGATAAGGGGGTGGCCACCAATATCCACTTATATTATTTTTTGACTCGGCTACACTACCCCATATCTCCTTTACAACCTATGTGAACACCACAATGCTTGCATTTTACCATACTTTCTATTTTCCAACTTTAGTGTCTGACAAATCTTGGCAGATTTTCTCTCTTTCCATCGATGGTTTCTTGCTCAATGCATTTCAGTTAGACTTGTTCAAAATGTTTCAAAATTATGTTCCCCAAAATGAAGGACCTAAAATCAACTTTTCGGGACTTGCTAATTTTTATCGAAGGTTCGTATTGTGATTCTCTCATATCACTTTGATTTTGCGTCAAGTTACCGAGGGTGGAGTGAAAGAAAAGTTTTTTTGATCCGAGTCCCAACAGAAGGCATTCACTGAGCTAAAGCACCACCTTAGCTCTACACTAGTACTCACATTGCTATATCTTCAACAACCATTTGAAATTGAGACAAATTCTTCCAACTATGCTATTGGTGCAGTTTTCACTCAACAAGGGCATCTAGTGGTCTATCACAGTGAGACACTCTGTTATGAAACCAGCTCACAAAAAGATAGAAAAGATAGATGAATGCCTTATAAATAAGCCTCTTTGAGGGGAAAACCTCATTTACATTACACAAATGAACAATTCTTGGATGATACAAATGACAAGACCTCCTTTCTATATATAGGAGTCTAAGGGGTCAAAATATAATCAGAGCCGACATAACAATAATAATGTAAGGGCACAATAATAACAATAGCGAGCTTTTATGGGGCACAATAGTAACAATATGGGGACTACATGGGTACAACAATATAATAAGGGGGTTGTACTAATAACAATAAGGGGTTACACTAGTACTATAGGGGCCTAACATGCCCCTCTCCTTAAAAAAGTGTTGTCCTCAATGCTTGAGTAGTTCTTGATGCTTCTGTATAAAATTCTTGTCCTCCCATGTGGAATCTTCAGTGGGTAAGTTATTGCACTTGATGAGATACTCTAAAATTGATCGATTTCATAGTTGTCGATTTCTTGTTTCTGTGACTACTCCAGGTTCCAATATGATTTTTCCTTCCTCTTCAAGTTCTAGCAATATTGTTTGAATTGGGATCTTCTACAACTTTTGAATGAGTGGCCACACATCTTTGTCTTTCTTCCATTCATCCCTTACTTCATTTATCCAATCTAGTTGGATAATAGAAATAGCACAAAACAATGCTTCCACATCCTCATCCTTCCTTGAGGGTGCATCTGCAACAAAAAATTTCTTCCCTTTTCTGTAGATGATGTCAAAGACATAACCCAACATATTTGTGACCCATTTTTTTTGTTCTTCTAAAGATAATATTTGTTCTAAAAAGTATTTAAGGCTATCATGATCCATCTTTACCTTGAAGTGTCTTCCCATTGGGTAAAGTCTCCATTTCTTAAGTGCATGTAATATTGCCAATATTTCCTTCTCATAAATAGCTTGCTTAAGATGTAGTTGTAAAAATACCCAATCACCTACATTGAAACATTTTTCACTGCAATGTTGACTTACCTGTTGTTTCATTCGATTCTGCGCCAAAGTGGCATTATCCTTTAAAAGTTGGAGAACTTGGTGTTGATGGTCGATGCGATATTTCACTGCTTGAACCATTTTCTTCTTGATATGTCCTCCTATCTTGAGAGTTTGAGGAGTGGTAATTTCTTCTAATGCTTTACAAGATATGGTCATATTCATTTCTTGTTGCTCGATGTGATCTTTCACTACTTGAACATTTTTATTCATGATATGTCCTTCTATCTTGATAGTTTGAGGAGTTGTAATTCTAGCCAATGCATTACATGATATGTTTGGATTCATTTCTTCTTTCTCAATGTCAAGGATAATTTTAGGGGCGAATGTTCGCCCTTTGGCGAAATTAAGGGGTTTTAAATTTTTAGTGGGCGAATATTTGTATCATATTACATTTTTACAAATCACCTCAAATAGCCCACCTTATTTTAAGGGAGAGGGTAAAAAAGGTAAATTTAGCCCTTGAAATTAGGACTTACAACCTTCCATTGGCCCATTCTCAAGAATAGGTTTTATTTAAGTGAATCCATTCACCCATTTTCAAGAATAGGTTTTATTTAAGTGAATCCATTCGCCCATTTTCAAGAATACGTTTTATTTAAGTGAATCCTATGGGCCAAATACCATATTTATAAAAGAGGTATGGTAAATTAATAAAAATATAAATAAATGAGAAGTATGGTAAATAAATAAAACATTTTTTATATTTACTCCATAAGTCACCTTATATACATGTAAGGGTGTAAACAAATAAAAATATAAGTAAAGTGGAGGTATGGTAAATAAATAAAACGTCTTTTTATACTTACTCAAAAGGTATGGTAAATAAATAAAAATAAAATAAACTAGACGTATCGTAAATAAATAAAACCTCTTTTTATATTTAGTCCATAACCCTCCTTCTATTTATGAAGGCTCAAGAAAGAGGTTTTATTTAAGTGAATCCTATGGGCCAAGTACCATATTTGTAAAAGAGGTATGGTAAATTAATAAAAATATAAATAAACGAGAGGTATGATAAACAAATAAAACATTTTTTTATATTTGCTCCATAAGTCACCTTATATTTACGAACACTCAAAAAATGGGTTATATTTAGGTGAAACCTATGGCCAAAATACTATGGGACAAATACCATGGACTAGATTGTTATTAATACCATGCAAAAAACCATTATTAACCCTAATAATAGAATTAATAAAAATAAAAATGGCACATGGTATTGACCCATGGTATTCACCAAAATGGCACATGGTATTGACCCATGGTATTCACCTGGAATGTAGCCTATTTAAATGGGGGAATTAAACTAGCATGTAGCCTATACTAAGATTCACTAGGACTTTACAAAGTTTTATTATTTAGTGAAAGACTCGCCAAGATCTTACAAGATTTTATAATTGAGTAAAATATTCGCCATGCCTGGTGAGAGATTCGCCAAAAAATTATATATACATATTATATTATTGATAAAATCGCCTTTCATTTTTCCTATATACCATGGAGATTCGCCCATTTATTAAATTTATAAATTTAGGGGGGGTTCTTAAAATTTTCCCTGCTCAATGTGATCTTTCACTTCTTGAACCTTTTTCTTCTTGATATGTTGTTATAGAAATTTTTGGGCACTGCAACCCCAATCATACATGTTCCTAAACCAAGGGTGTCTGAGTCCCTAAAAGTGTTGTTTCACACCCTAAAGGAACAAGGTCAGCTAATTACATCATCTCCCAAAATTTCTCCATGGAAAACTACTTAGAACTGGTCAGAACTGGACCATACAGACTGCTCAGTGCTAAGGGTGCGATGCATCTCACCTACTCCGTGCAAAAAGTGTGATGCATATTGGAAAGCCCTTCTGTAGGGTGTGATGAGCGAGAGTAGACAAATGGCAGAGACAATTTGCAAGGTGGATGATCATGGAATCTTCCAAAAACTTCTCCTGTGACACTTGCCTCTCTGAATTTGCCCAGGGATGAGCAAGAGATCACGACTCTCCAAGTAGAACCAAGAACTATAAGAGAGAGGACACTAATCAAAATCCCAAAAGTTGACTCACCCCCCCTGCAAACATCTATATATGGATCCCTCATCGCAGAGATCCGAAGGCTGGAATCTTGTACTTTGTAAGGAAGTGTTGTTGGTTTCTTGGTGGAACATCATAGTGTTGGGTGATCTAAGCTTTTCATGAGGTGAAGAAGGGCTTTCATTCTGGGAGGATGATGCTGGGTCAGAACAATAGGTTGTAATCCTCTTTTCTATTCTTACTATTAATAAAGCTATTCTAGTTTTCATCCACATTCTTGTATGTTTGATGATATATGCATTTGTGTGGTCAATATACATCTGGTCCTATATTATTTATGATTGTAGCTCTTTGTACTTCGATAGCGTTACGCTGCTTTGACTCTACAGGTGCTCTCTGAGGTGAGGAAGGAAGCGACAAAGATCTGTCAGAAGGGAGAGGAACCAAGCAAGGAACCAAGTGCAAGACTGTGGTTGGTATCCTTTGTTCCCCTCTTATCTACTTCTCATAAACGAAAGTGAAAGTAGTTTTAGTTTGTTTGTTTCTAAGATAGCTACCTGTCTTAGTGGGACTAGAAGCTCCGAGTGGACACTAGATTTCCCGATAAAAAAATGGAGACTCTATTGGGGAACGAATAGATTGTTTTCTTGTCTATATTTGTTTGCTTTATAACCTACAGACAGAGCCTAAAGTTAAGCCAACTAGTCTTCGAACTGCATTTGCTATGCAAGTGCAAAGTAGATCAGTGCTGCTTCAGTCTATCTCTGGGTTTTGTTTATAAACTAAACGATCGATTTGAAAACATCCTAATTTCCCTGGTGGTGCCTCTAGTAACTTCATTAGATCAGCCCCTGTGATTTCTATTCACTAACTATCATTTGCTCAGCGTAAATCTGTGAACTGAGCTGCAAATTGTGACCAAAGACCAAGTAAAGTCTCATCCCTGTACCATCGCACCCTCTCTTCAAGGAAATCTGGATGCATTACACCTCCCATGTGCAGTAGGTGAGATGCATCCTTGTTTCCCTATGTTACAGGTGTGATGATCAGAAAAGGCTAATTTTTCCTTCAGATTTTGTTTTTTTTTTCACTCTCTTCATCTCTATTCAGGAGTTTTGCTATCTATGATCAGTATACCACTAGGGAAACTCCCTTCCTTTCCATTATTCTACCTCCATTGTACAAAGAATTGTGAATGTTTTTATGTATTGTGCGCCATTTACAGTTCTCTTTTACAAAGAAGTAGCGTAATCGAACTGTCGTCTCTTGATTTGGAAGTGTCGCAAGTGTCATTTTCAATCAAAGAAAAGAATCCTATTGTTCTTGATGGTAGATTATATTGTTTTTTTTTTGTAAGCTTAGGTGGGACCTTCTCATTTTCGAGTTTTTACATGTCCGTTATTCACCCCATTTCCAGGGAGGGTAGCACAAGAATCGAACCCAAGATCTCCGGTTCGGTGAGACTTCATTTCCACGGCCATTGCCACTTGAGCTACCCCATGCGGACGATGGTAGATTATATTGTTACTCTTGTACTTGATTTGAATTAGTGGTTTTTCAGGTGTCAAAAGAAGTTTTGAATTCAAAATCGTAAAGTGTCGTCATTATCTTCCTTTCGTTTTTTGAAGAGAAATTTGTCAGTACTGTCGCTTTGAAAAGATAATTTAGATTTGTACTCAGCATTCTTTTGTCATCCACGCATTAAGAAATAAAGAAAAAATACATGCATGTGCATTTGCATTTAGACTGCTTGTTGGTTTGATTTAGGACAATGCATCTAGTGTGTGCTCTCTGCTCTATGTTGAAAGAATCTCATTTCTCTTTCCTTAGTAGCTAGGATTTTCATTGCAAAAAGAAGATTAAATGATTGTTTATCATCTTAGATTGCATTTTAGGAATTGTATATCTACATCACGCGGTGAACCTGAAAGGAAAATTTCTTAAGAAAGATCAACTGTAAAATAAATTCAATGAACATAAAAATGATTTGGAACCTAACGCACAACATTTAGAAGTCTAGGCTAGAGATGTATTCCGGCCTCGTAAAGCCTGGTAACTATCTCTTTCATTGTTGGTTGGGTGATTCCTCCTCTTTGAGATGACAAGTGCCAATACGGACTTGTGCTCCCACGTACCGTCGAGTATATATTGGGAGACCACAATAGGCTATATCCTTTATCCCTAGGAAGCTATGTCTACCGCCCTATCGATCACAATGCACTGAACACAACATCGGGAAGATTGACTGCCGTACAGTAAAAGGTATTCTGCAGTTTTGTGATTGGTTTGGTAATCCCTCTGTCTAGATTTCCAAATTAGTCTCTTTCATTCCTTTTCAGACTCCTTAAAGGAAAAGGTCCATCTGAGCACTTGTCACTTCAGGCTCATTAAAAATCGAAGGCGACTAGAGTCATCTTTTGCTTTTTCTCGACTCTTAAAAATTGAAAAAGAAAGTTGTGTCAAAGCGTCTAAAATTCATTTAATTTGGAATCATTTTCCCTTTTATTTTTAGTTGATCGAGTAATCTGCAATCATGGAATAAAGTCAATCGAAACCCTGTCGGTCATGGAGACTTACAAGTCAACCACCTTTGACTCTAGAAACGAAACTATTCCGGACAAAGCGAACTCATTTAACCAGATCGAAGTCCCCTAGTTTGGTTGGAACAAGTGTTCCGACATCCTAAGAGACTCCGGTTACTCCAAACATTTCTGGCATCCCTGCCTCTACAGAAGAAGTTCCGCAGCCACAAAAGGACATTAGAACTGATCCTGGTGTGACGGTAAACACTTTTATTCCTAAACTGGCTCCATCTACATCTGATTCGAAAGGTGTTATTCCCCAAACATCTGTCGTTATAGAACCTATACCTTCTTCAACACCGGAAATATTTTACGGACTTGACGGTCTACCTCTTCCACCTGGATTGATTGTTATAGAAGAGATTGTGGAGGATCCTCCATCTAGTGCTGCATCACAATTTGGAGCTGGGATCACCTTATATCCTTCTTCATCAGAAGTTAGTCTCCCATCATCGAAAGTTCTTGTAGAATCACTAGGAAATCTTTTGGATAGACTAGATATGTCTGAACAACCATTGACATCTAGGACTGTGTCATCAAACACAACAGCAGTGGAGCCTCCTGCTGCTACTCCAACAATGCTTTCCAGCGTACCATCTATCCCAACTAGCTCTCAATCACTGGATGGAGTCCATACAAGGGCTGTTTCGACAATATGGTCTTTTCCCGTTTGTTCATCTGGAATAATATCTGGAATCTCTTATGTCGAGTCTCAGCAAATTGATCCTTCGCAATGTCAATTTGGGCAGTCCGGTCCCCAAAGGCAAATCATTCCTTTGAGCACTGGATTACCACCATATGGGGGGCAGTATACCCTTTCATTGTCTCCTCCAAGAGAACAACCATACGAGAGTTCACAACATAATTCAGGTTATGCTGGAATTGCATCTAACGGTTGGGTGCCAATATTTCCTCAACAACCAAGAGTTGTATACTCAATGCAACAAAGTCTACCTGTGTCAAATATCTCCACTACGCCAGCTATTGTAACGGTGTCGCAAGTACAGGTGTTTCCTGTTGTATGCCAATCTCAAGTTTCTCAGGTCGTAATACAACAACCTCTTGTCTCTGCGACACAACCGCAATCACCGACTAGTGGTTCCTTAACTGGAATGACCCAGGCTCAAACAGGTACCATTACCCCTCATCTTGGTCAAACAATTGGTATTGGACAACAACACATGGCTTCACAACTGTGGCTGGTACAATATCAACAACCGCAATTCCAACAATCTTACTGAGGATCTGAGCAACAAATCTTTGCGAGTAATGGGCAGCCGTATATTCAAAATGGTCAACATCAAAATGGTTATGCCCATCAACCTTACCAAAGTTATCAGCATCAAATGCATTATGCCGGTATGCAAAGACCAACTTCTCAGGAAATCCCATATTATCCTGGGTATGCTTCGCTGAACCTGAATCAACAGTTGCCCTTCATGGCAACTTTAGAGTTACCGGATCTAAATCGGCTAACAAACGATCCAATTGCTTATGCCCCATGGTGGCCGACGATTCTGCATAAAATTTTGTCAGATATTCCTAAATTTAATGGAAATCCGGGTGAAGACCCGTCAAATCATGTGATGACCTTTCATCTGTGGTGTTCATCCAACACTCTCAACGATGATTTGATCAGGCTTCACCTTTTTCAGCGAATGTTAACTGGTTCGGAAAAAAAATGGCATATCGAATTGCTTAGAGCTTCATTCGATAACTTCAATGCCCTAGCCACAACATTTTTAACCCATTTTTAGCTACCCATAAGGTACGAAACGGGAACAGAGCTTCTTACCAATTTCAAACAAACGACGGCCACTCACATATCCGATCATATTCATGAATGGCGACGTTGTCGTAGAATGGTAAAAACATATGTTCCTAATCAGCTGCTAGCTGAATGGTTTATTAAATCATTGTTACCTTCTATTACAGAAGATGTGGCAAAGGGAGGAGTCGTCACTAAAGAGAAAGTCATTGCTCGTGCAAAATATCTAGATTTGATCTATATTCAGTCTGGCATGCTCTACGATAAAATCCTTGATGCTCCCAGATCGGAATTCTCCGTTCCTCCCCCTCCTAAATAAAAAAAGACTCTCATGCTGGAGATGGCATGATAGGTATGACTAGCATGGAAACCATAAAGGCTACATCAAAGAAGGCTCGTACGGTTTCAAGTCAAAATGCAAATGAGCAATTTCTCGCCTCGGAGGTAAATGTCGTGTCAACTAACAAAGGCAAAGAACCAAAGCAACCAGCAGGGAAGAAGAAAAAGAAAGGGAAGAAGAAGAAACAAGAGGAGTCATCTCTTGAAAAATCTTCTGCAAACCCTTCTAGAGATAGGAAACTAAGTCATCCATGCTTTATATGTGATGAGGATCATTGGACGAAATATTGTCCACATAAATTTGAGCTTAGAAAATTCTTGAAGAGTTCAAAAACCTCAGTGGTATTGACTGATCCATTTCCAAATCCAAGAACAAATCTAGTTGCTAGTGACAATGCTTCCCTGTCCCAAGTGCTAATGCTTTTTGTTTCGAAGCAACAAAATGATGCTTTGATATCGACAACGAATAAAGATTACGGGAATCCATAGCTATTTAACAACAAGGCCAATGATCAACCTAGTAGTTCGACAACAACTTCGACCGAAGTTGTGCCACCCATCATTCCTGAGCTAACAATAAAGCCGCCAAAGGGAGTAGTACACAAATCGACATTTAATCCTCATGCCATAACAACACAAAATTATAATATAGTGGAGGATCTGGCCCAATCGTCGTCCACTATGTCTACACTTGAGGTACTGCAAAATTTCCCCTCCCAGAATCAAGCTTTATTATCAGACATAGGTGGGATTTACCCAATGGATTCCAATATTGTGGCCTTTGATCATAAAGGATATGACCCTCAGTTACCAACTCAACTAGCTTTCCTTATTCAAGTGAAAGCCCTCAACAAAACTGTTCATCAAACAATTATTGATGAGGGGGTATCTACATGTATTATGTCGATGAGTTGCTGGAAAAATTTAAGATCTCCACCCTTGTCGCAATCATCAACGACATTAAAAGCATTTGATGGATGAACATATACCCCATACGGGATTTTAAGTAACTTACAAGTCGAACTGGGGGGTAAAACAATAGAAATTGATGTTGAAGTTATCGACGGAAACGTTGATTACAACATCCTACTGGTAAGGCCCTGGATATATGTTATGGCTGCCATTGTGTCGACCTACTTTAGGAAGATTGCATTTCCGTTCCAAGGAGGAATTACAATCGTCGACCAACAAAAATTTCTCCCCAACAGTTCACAAGTTACAGGAAGCATTCCGATGATCGAAAGAAGCCCTCATTCACTTCAAAATATCGGAGTAGGCCTACTAAAAGACCCTACATTGATGGGGACTTTTTCCCTACCACCTCCAAACAATCTGGCGGAAGTGGCAACGGTGGGAACCTACAATATGGTATCTTCTATTCAAAAGATGTTCGAAAACGATATTAGCATTGATCATCTACAGGTGTTGCCTCCAAGCCCCATTGAAATATTGTAACAATCAATGTTTTCGGCATGAGAGGTAGACCCAAATCAATGCTCATCAAGCGTTTGGATAGATAGGTCTAAGGAATATGGCGCCCCTTCAGATCCTTGGTTGCAAGTACATTCTACAGATGAAGGAATTGTTCAGTCAATGATGATTGACGGGGCACCATGGGAATATTACCACCATCGTTCCCATCTTCTGGATTATAAGGAAGATAGTTCCAGTGACCTTCATCATCCATCAGTGTTTGATTTTCTATCAAATAATGTAGATACGGTGGATTCCGAGTGAAACCTGTCAAATATTGAAGAGACTATCGCCATAAATATCTCGACCAAAATAGATGTTGTAGAGAATATTCATGTCGGCAAATCTTGTTCTTCTTCAGAACTGGAAATATATTACGCTCTTTTTCGTGAGTTCAGAGATGTCTTTGCTTGGTCATATGATGAAATTCCAGGCATTGACTTGAGCATAGTTGAACACAAAATTAAGATGTATCTAGATGTCAAACTGGTACGACAACGACTCTGGCAGGTGCACCCCAAGAAAGCCGCTGCCATCAAGGCGGAAGTTGAAAAACTTCTCCATGCTGGTTTTATTTACCCGATTCCTTTAACCGATCGAGTATCAAATATTGTTCTTGTAATGAAAAAGAAAGGAATGATTAGAGTGTGCATCGATTAGAGGGATGTAAACCAAGCTTGTCCAAAGGAAAACTACCCTACACCGTTCATTGACCAGATAATTGATGAATGCGCCAGATGTGATATCTTTTCATTTATGGATGGATTTTCCAGGTATAATCAAATAAATATCCACCCAGAGGATCAGTCAAAGACTGCATTTATTTGTCCATGGGGCACATTCACATATTGCAAGCTACCCTTTGGTTTAAAGAACGTAGGGGAAACATTTCAAAGGGCAATGAATTATGCCTTCTATGACATAAAGAACATCGTTCAGCCATATCTTGACGATCTTCCGACTCATTCGCGGAAGCGGACTGATCATCCGTAGCATTTGAGAGTAATATTTCTACGTTGCCGACACTACAAGATACGACTAAATCCACACAAATGTGTGTTTTGTGTTAGTTCTGGTTGTTTGCTTGGCTTTGTGGTCTCAAAGGACAGGATTCATCTTGACCCATGTAAGGTTCAGGCAATCATTGATTTGCCTCCACCTAAAAATTTTCTTCAGATTCAGAAACTCCAAGGGAAAGCAAACTTTCTGAGGAGGTTCATTCCAAATTACACTGAACTCGCTAAAGGTTATACTCGTCTGTTGAAAAAAGAAGTACCCTTCATCTAGGATCAGGTCGTGCAATCTTCCTTTGATGCTTGAAAGGAATCCCTAATAAAAGCATCATTAATGTATGCTCCTGATTATCAAAAAGACTTTAACCTATATTTGGCTGCAACAGATATGACCATAGCAATGGTTTTAGTTCAAGAAGACGATGGAATTGCACATCCTATCTATTATTTAGGCTGAAACTTAAATGATATGAAAAGCAAGTACTCCTACATTGAAAATCTAGCTCTCGCAGTTGTTCAAGCGATACAGAGATTTCAACATTATGTCCTCTTTCGAAAAACTACCATTTTGTCATATTCAAAATGGATAGCAATTTTACAAGAGTTTGATCTGGAATTCATAAAATCCAAATCAAAGAAAGCCCTAGTTTTCGTAGAGTTACTATGTGACCTCCCATTGTCGTCCAACGATGCAACATCAGAAGAAGCAATCATGGATGAATCTTTGTTTCTGATATCTTCAAGAAATCTGTGGTATGGAGATATAATAATCTATCTCCAAACCCAAAAATATAGGTCTAATACCTCCTACTCAGAACAGTGATGTATTCGATACCAAGCAAAAGACTACGTGATCGTCGATGATACACTTTACCGTCGTGGTATCGATACAGTTCTGTAGAGGTGCCTCACCCATGAGGAGGCCGAGAAAATCGTAAATGATTGTCATTCAGGCATGTGTGGGGGCATCAATTTGGTTACGCTATGGCTCAAAAGATTTTACAAGCAGGATACTTCTGGCCAACAATGTTCAAATATTGCATAACCGTAGTCAAGTTGCCATGCCTGTCAAATATTTGATCGCAAAACCAAAATACCACCCGCACCTCTGCAACCAGTAGTTGGTATTATGCCATTTTCCAAATGGGGCATATATTTCATGACATGTAACCCCACCTCAGCCGGGGGCATGGGTATATCATAGTCACAGTAGACTATTCTACCAAATAGGTCGAGGCGATGCCTACATTAAACAACAGTGGCAAAATGGTTGCTCTTTTCTTTTCCAATCATGTAGTCTCCAGATCTGGCGTTCCATAGGCCATAGTCACAAATAATGGATCGCATTTTCGCAATCACGTGATGGTTGAGTTGGCTGCCAAATTAGGATTGTCCCACGACAACTCTACTCCGTATTATCCGCAAGCTAATGGACAAGTTGAGGTAATCAAGAAGGTCCTGAAGCACATGTTGCAAAGGATGATTAGAGTCCATAAACGAAGTTGGCACCTGATATTGTACTCGGCCTTGTGGGCATACTGGACGTTGGTGAGGAATGCAACCGGGTTTACACCCTTTCAACTGGTGTATGGCTTGGAAGCAATCTTACCCGTTCAGTGCGAAATCTCATCCCTCAAGCTCGCAGTCGACCTTCTCCCCGGAACTTTAGAAGAGGAGGCTCGTTTCTTGGAACTAATCCAATTGGATGAAACCCATCGTGATGCTGCCTTGGCTAACGAAGCCCATAAGAAATGAGTCAAGGCGTAGTTCGACAAGAATGTCAAACCTCGTGTCTTCTTAGAAGTTGACCTGGTCTTACTTTACAACTAAGAGTCCGATAAGTTGGGAGCAGGTAAGTTCAAGTCTTTATGGATGGGCCCCTATATTGTCAAGTGTGTATTAGCAAAAGTAGCCTATGAGTTAGTGGATTATAAAGGGGTTCCATTGGGGCAACCCCGCAACGGGTTGTACCTCAAGTGTTACTATGCTTGACTCAGTATAGTAACCCCTATGCTTTTGTTACATTTTTGTTTTCGCTAAGGGTAATTGTTTTGGTTAGGTAATCCACTTTTTGTATTTGTTGCAAATGTCGAACCTATTGGAATCATTTGTTGGATATGCTGACACAACGAGTCATAGTTCATGGAACCTATCTTCTGCGGCCTGGCCCATCTTTGATTCGAGAGGCGAGTTAGTGAGTTTCAAAGGGGTATGTATTGGTCGGTAAACGAACAACATTGCTGAATACAGCGCATTGATAGAACTCCTCTTTGATGCTATCACGCATGGCATACTCCGACTTGTCGTCAAGCTAGACTCACAACTCATCATTCTACAACTCAGTGGTATCTACTCCATACGGAATCCAGCTATCTATCAGATGTTCCTAAGGGTCAAGATTTTGGAAAGACAATTCGATTCTATTCACTATCAACATATTTCCAGAAACTTAAGCACATTAACGGACTCATTGGAAAATTATGTGTTAGATAGACATTTGCAACATTTATAAAAAGAAGCATTTCATCAATATTTGCATCAGGATCATGTAACTTAACCAAAATAAAGCTCCGATTTAAAAAAAAAAAAAAACGAGTTTCATTGTCGCTAGGCTCGTTAAAACATAGCGACGGGTTTTCCTGAAGGGAAAATTATAGAACAAGCATATGTTATCCTCCTCAAGCTTGATAAAAATAAAGAGGTATTAGTCAACAATGACTGGGGAAAAATTGGGAAGAAAACTTGAAGAAACTTTATTGGTAGCAAGTCGCTCTTGAACATGACACTTTCACTCCATGTCTGAGTCAGGTTGGGTTATTCCATTCAGCGGTCATATTACCATTGTTCCATCACACCATCCATCTTTGGGGTTAATGCTACCAATCCATTTCAGTGTCGCCGATATGTTAGAGAGAAGTCGCTCAGAGAATTCACCTGTGTCTCATCTGCTGCAATACATTTACACTCCATTCTTTCATGACCGCCACCCTGAATCTTGTATCATCAGATCATTTTCACCTCCACAAAATCATTTGCTCCATTCCGTGTCGTAGATGTGGGATTCATTAAGGCCCTCCTACGACAGGTCACTTCTTATCGACATCAGCTCATTATCCAAGAAGTCGACCTAGGAACAACCCTTTCAATACTTTGAAGCTTGCATGCCTCAATGGCAAGTTTCTCACTTCCGGAGACAAGTATACATTAATGGCCTTCGACCGAAATATTTTACGTGGTGTTTGATGCCAAGTCTTTTTTTCACACCACGTGAATTGTATTGTCGTACCTTGAGGGTCATCATCATTATCGGTGATTCCTCTCATGCTTGTTAACAACTTACATCATTGGCTGGTAATCAAGTGATGTCTTTCCATGTTCAACTCCAGAACATCTTTCACATGGATCGACTTGTACTTCGGGCAAAGATTGAATGAGTTTGAAGACCCCGGATCTAGTTTCATCCATTCGGGCTGCGATATATTCAGGAAAATAAAGACATCAAATGTACATCATTGCCGAATGGATGATCATCTGAATCAAAGGATGATGGCTCTATTAGAACCATCAGTCTGACATAGAGATGGTTGTCTGTCCTATGTACATGGAAATGAATTTATAAAGCTGAGCATAGGAATGCCCGCCTCAGCTAGATCATGAAAATATTATGAAGACAATGTATTGTATTGTATCTTATTACAGGTCGCCTTCCGGTTCGAAAAACCTCGGATCCTCATGATAAAGCATTTCACCCGACATCAAAAGATTAACGACCTCATGCTTTAGGGGGAAACTGTTATAGACATTTTTGGGCACTGCAACCCCAATCATACATGTCCATAAGCCAAGGGCTTCTAAGTCCCTAAAAGTGTTGTTTCACACCCTAAAGGAACAAGGTCAACTGATTACATCATCTCCTAGAAGTTCTTCATGGAAAACTACTCAGAATTGGTCAAAACTGGACCATACAGACTGCTCAGTGCTAAGGGTACGATGCATCTCACCTGCTCAGTGAAAACGTGCGATGCATACTGGAAAGCCCTTTTGTAGGGTGCGATGAGCGAGAGTAGACAAATGGCAGAGACAATTTGCAAGGTGCATGATCATGGAATCTTCTAGAAACTTCTCCTGTGACACTTGCCTCTCTGAACTTGCCCAGGGATGAGTAAGAGATCATCAATCTCCAAGTCGAACCAAGAACTATCAGAGAGAGGAAACTAATCAAAATCCCAAAACCTGACTCACCCCCCCTGCAAACATCTATATATGGATCCCTCATCACAGAGATCCAGAGGCTGGAATCTTGTATTTTGTAAGGAAGTGTTGTTGGTTTCTTGGTGGAACATCATATTGTTGGGTGATCTAAGATTTTCATGAGGTGAAGAAGGGCTTTCATGCTGGGAGGATGACGCTGGGTCAGAACAATAGGTTGTAATCCTCTTTGCTATTCTTTTGATTAATAAAGCTATTCGAGTTTTCCTCCACATTCTTGTATGTTTGATGATATATGAATTTGTGTGGTCAATATACATATGGTCCTATATTGTTTATGGTTGTATATCTCTGTACTTCGATAGTGTTATGTTGCTTTGACTCTACACGTGCTCTCTAAGGCGAGGAAGGAAGCGACAAAGATTTGTCAGAAGGGAGAGGAACTAAGAAAGGAACCAAGTGTAAGACTGAGGTTGGTATCCTTTGTTCCCCTCTTATCTACTTCTCATAAAAGAAAGTGAAAGTATTTTTAGTTTGTTTGTTTCTAAGATAGTTACCCGTCTTAGTGGGACTAGCAGCTCTAAGTGGACACTAGATTTCCCGATAAAATATGTCCTTTTATCTTGAGAGTTTTAGGAGTGGTAATTCTTTCCAATGCTTTAAACGATATGGTCAGACTCATTTCTTCTTTCTCTCAGGTTGGGTCTTGGCGTATATCCTCTTCTTTTGATGTTTCTTGATCCTTTTCTTCCTCCTCTTCATACTCTATGTAAAATAGTTTCTTCTCAGCACACTTATGACCTTTAGTGCATTTGCTATCGCAATTGTAACAAAGCCCTTTTTCTCTTTTTTCTTCCAAATGTTGTGGTGTAACCTTTGTAGGTTGTGGAAGGCTAGGAGAAGAAACACTTCCATAATTATAGTCGTGAGTGGCGAGATTCCTTGTTTCCATAATTTCGCTTCCAATTTTTCTTGCCCACCTAAATGCCTTCTCCAATGAATCAAGTTCCCAAAGATGAACCTCATGTTGAATGTTATCCTTTAAAGTACCTATGAAGACATCAATTCTTTGCTTCTATGTAATATCATTTACCCTTATATTCAATTTTTTAAAGTCCTCAATGATCTCTACCATTGAACACTTTTGTTTGAGATTTATCAATTGGCTAAAGAAGGTGTTTCTCTTTGTATCCTCATAATTTGTTATCATTTCCTCCATGAAAATTGACCATGTAACAAGTTGTTTACGAGAATAAAGCCCTTTATATCATAAAAATTGATCTGGTTCTAAATATGAAGATGCAATACATACCTTTTGTAATAGTGGTACACCATGTGGATCAAAATATTGCTCCATTTGAAGTATCCAATTTATTGGATCCTTGCCATCAAACTTCCTCATATCGCCTTTTCTTGATTTTAGGAGTTTGATCTTGAAATGACTATAACTCTATAATTTTGCCTCTTCTAGTTCTGAAATTGTGATCTGTAGGAGCCCTTTGGGTCTTCTTTCCAATGCCACCAGTCTGATCAAAATTGGATTCTCCAAGAAAGAGTTATGCACAATCTTCCAAAATGACCTGATTATATACCTTTTCAGAAGAGCGACATTGTATGAAGTGCCACGTGTCACTGTTTTGACCTTAGGATCTGAAAACTATACACAAGAAACTACAGTTCGTACTCTTTATATAACTTCTTATGAAATTTCAATCAGATTCTCAAAACAAAAGTTATGACGATTTTCCCCAGGTCACCTGTTTGAAATGTAATTTGGAAGGCTGCAAAAAGGCCAACTTCCTTAGATCATATCTCCGCAAATATAGCGTGAAAAGCTCTGAAAATTAGACCTGAGGTTTAGAATGATTTCAACCCAAATGGGTTTTGTCTTTAGCATCTGAAACTTCACAGAAAAGAGAGTTATAGCGAAAATTCCATGATGATCTGTATGGAGCAGCGAAACCCTAGAATCCAAAGCTCTAATACCAAATGTTATGAAACCAGCTCACAAAAAGCTAGAAAATATAGATGAACACCTTAGAAATAAGGCTCTTCGAGGGGGAAACCTTCTTTACATTATACAAATGAACAATTCTTGAATGATGCAAATGACAATACCTCCTTTCTATATATAGGAGTCTAAGGGGTCATAATATAATCAGAGACGACATAACAATAATAATGTAAGGGCACAATAATAACAATAGTGGGCTTGTATGGGGCACAATAGTAATAATATGGGGATTACATGGGTACAACAATATAATAAGGGGGTTGTACTAATAACAATAAGGGGTTACACTAGTAGTATAGGGGCCTAACACACTCTCGAATACAATTTAGAAATACCCCATCTATGATAAAGAGATGTATTCCATTATGTAGGCTTGTCGGTAGTGGAAACATTACATTTTGGGGAAGGAGATGATCATCCACATGAATGACTGGCCTCTTTAGCTCATACAAACACAAGGGAAGTTGAAAAAAAATTTCCATAAAAAATGGTCCACATATTTGCAACAATTTCATTCAAACATTAAGTACAAGAAGGGAAGCACTATAAATGTTGCAGATTGCATCATTTGGTCACCAGTTGTGGCACTAACCACTTTTCTCGACTCTTGTGGGCACAAGACTTTTAGCTGATTGCATCTTCACAAAAATGATCCTAAATTCAGCACCATATACCAGATGTTAATGGATAGAAACCTAGTTATGGACTTCCACCTCTAGGATGCACTATTATGCCACTTGGGGCACCTTTATTTTCCTTCAAGTGAGCGTGCCAAGATGATTTGGGAGGTGCACTACAGTAATTTCATAGGACACTTTGGTGTAGAGAAGAAATTGGAAGTACTACAGAAGTATTTTTATTGGCCAAATCTCCAAGAAGATGTTGAAAAACATATCAAATCTCACACTTCCTGTGTTGTCGCGAAGCTAACCAATAAGAAGTAAGGCTTGTATACTCCTATGCCTATTCCTGGCCATCCCTTGAAATCCATCTCCATGGACCATATGTATGGCCTTCCTTCTACCAAACATGGCAACGATTGGGTAAATTTTCACAACATCAGAGATTAACGACTTCAACTACTCTAAAATCATAGAGTGAAGATCTTCTAGCTTTGGACACAGTCCATTAAATATGCAAATAAGACCAGCCTCAAGAAAAAAATTCCCTCACTGATTGAATCAACCACCAACGGGGCCTTGATCAATGGAGCTTCTAGAAGCATAATCTCACAGGGGTGTGACCTAAAAACAAAGTTTGAATATCTAGGATAAGAAGAAGTAATCGATGGGATCAGTAAAGTGCTAAAAAATGAAAGTGTTCAAAATTGCTTTAAACCAGATCCAAAGCATAGATCTCACTATCCTAAATCCAATGTAACTTGAATCACTCAAAGAAGATATCATATGCTCCAAATTTCATGTTATGATCGTTTTCCTAAGCAGATAAAATGTTTATAGGTTGAAGGACAAAACTACTATCTCGGTAGTCCATACAATGAATAAGTAGGTTGACTTTATAGCTTGGGCCAATGGTAGGCTGCCAAGTAGCTACACCTGAATGGTTCATGGTTGTCTAATTTTTATTGTATTTTGGTTTTTCTGATGGACCAATTATTAGGTACCACGTGGCCCAATCACAGGTTTCCATGTGGCACCCAGAACAGTGCAAAATTTGTTAAGGGCCAAGCTAGCCTCCACCGAGTTTGAACCAGTGACCTTAGGACAGACAATGTATCACTTTACCAATGTGTTGTTGGTGGTTCTTATTAACCCTAGTGGTGAATCTATGTTTAAAATTTAAAAGGAATCCATTTGGGGAATGGTGTTGGGGCTAAGCTCCTAGCCCCTAGTCAGTGCACACCATAGAACCCATGGTGAAGCAACCAAGGGCTCGGGTCTTAGCCCTGACTCAAGGTCACAACACCTAGCATATAATGACAACAAATATGGAGTTAAGTGCTATAGTTGGTAACAGGAAGGGGGCTAGTGATAGGCCCTATTCTGTGGTCAAATATCCTGCCACAGGACCAAGCCTATCGGGAGCTAGAGTATGTCGAGGGGGGGCCTTCGATTTCGCCTGACCCTAAGGCACATGGAAAAGCATGAGACTGTGGGCATGGAAGTAGATAAGTTGCCAAGTGATCTACTGTGGAAAAATGGGAGAAAACCCCAAGTTACATGTGTTGGAAAAACCGTGACCTGATAAGTTGGGGGCAAAGACAACAGGGTCAGGCAATTAGCCCCAGCCCTTAGGGGCATGGCCCCATGTGGCCCAGTTTTTCCCATAGTGGTCATTGTGCATTTAAATGGTCTGATAAATTGCACTTGAAACAATGGAATCTTTCCATCCCAGGGTGAAAATGGCACTTGACAGCCTCCTGAACTGAAGAATTTGTAGAACACTTAAACAAAGGAGCTAGTTTGTAGAGAAGTTAGCAACCAAACTTATCTAGATCATAAATTTCTCAATTTTTGGCCAAATTGAGCTCAACAAAAGCCCAACTTGGGGTTTTTGGGTGTTCTAGAGCCATTGGATACATTATTTTTACATTATGATAATTGTACGTCCATGAAATCACATATTTGGGCACTTAATGAAAGAGGCCCAACATTTGAAGTTGGACCAAGAGATGTAGCCCCGGAGGGGTGAACTCCTTTATCAATTTGTTGTCTTGTGTTATTGTGTATGGTATATTTGTCTATTTTTTTATGGTATAAATTAAGTTTAAAAACCATAAATTTATATACTTTTGAAAATTGATCCATTTCCTAAAGACATAAAAACTTACTTTCAAATTTTCCATAAACCTTGAAGTTTGTAATACACATAAGTTTGGTATCAGAGCTCAAGGTTATTTTGAAGGTTTGATTTTGTTTGCAAGTGTTTTCTAATGCTTATAAGGTTGAATCTAAAAAGAGGAGAAGGAGTGCATGTAGAGCCAAATCCTCAAGTGGTCTCAAGGAAGCCACACATACCTCAAGCTTCACCAGTCATGGCACATGAAAAAGGTCATGGGGGAATGTCTGAGGATGAGAGAACTTTCATAATATATTTCTTTGAAATGTCTGAAATGGTGAAATTTCTATCTGAATAGAGAAACACAAGGTTTCAAGGAGACAACCCAAATCCTCCAAAAGGTAATGGTGGAAATGGTGACAAACCACCACCTCCACCTCCACATTTTTCTTCACCTCCATATTCACCCTCATCTTCTTATACTTCAACCCCTTCACATACTCCTCCAGGAAATCCAATGGGACATGGTAAAATTATTTTTTGAAATATTAATACAAAAAATTTGAATTTCCTATGTTCAATGGGGAAGTAGATGTTGAGGAATTGGATAATTGGGATCATCAACTTGAAGTCTATTGTAGGATTCAACAAATTGATGATGATTCCACTAAAATTCATCTTGCTTCTCTAAGGTTGGAAATTGAAACACTCATTTGGTGGGAGGCCAAAACTCAAGAGGATCTCAAGAAAAGTGGTAAGATTATTTCCTCTTGGAATGATTTTGTAGCTGCATTAAGAAGACAATTTTATCCATTAGAATACATGCATAAAGCAGTAATGCACTAGAAAAATTCTAGAGAAGAAAAAGGTATGAGTGTTAAAACTTATACCCAAGGGTTTCGAAGAAGAACTCTAATTTTGGGTGTAGATTTATCTTCTCAATACACTCTTCTTAAATACATAGGTGGTTTACATAGTTACTTGAGGCATACAATTCTTATGTTTAACCCTACAAAGCTAGATAAAGTGTGTGTACAAGCTATGCATTTAGAAGCAAGAGGGAACAAAGTTTTTGAAGAGATTAGTAAGAAGCCATTTATGTCTAGAGACAAAGGAAAGGGGAAGTTCAAAGGAAAGGATAAAAATAATGCTTCAATGAAGAAAGTGGGAGAAAAAAGCACATGTAAACATTGTTCAAAATAAGACCATGATGAAGACCATTGTTGGAAATGTCATCCTAAATTGAGACCCCAAATATTTAACAAGGAGAAAGAAAATTTTGTTGCAACAACTCAAGAAGGTCTAGGATCTAATTCTAGATATGAGGCCAATATCACATCCATGGGATTGAAAGGTAAATATTCTATTACAAGTACTGGTTCTTCTATCAAGACCATTGAAACTTGAAATGGAAAAGAAATAATTGAGATTTTCCATATCAGATTCATAACAAAACATAACAAAGGAGATACTCTATTTGATAATGGATCACAAGACAGCCTAATTTTAGAGGTAATTTTCAATAAACTAAACTTGGAGACCATTCCTCATACTAAACCTTATCCTTTGGGTTGGGTATATGACAATGCTAAATTGCAAGTGACAAGAAAATGCATACTGAAATTCACAATCACTGCAAACTTTATTGATGAGGTGGAGCTTGATGCTGTTCCACTAGACATATGTGGCATTGTATTGTGAATTCCATATTTATATGATAGTGTTGAAGGCTTGAAATTCTCTACCTACAACACTATACACGAAACCACCCAATCCAGATCTTAAAGTAACTCCTTTTCCGTGGAAATGGTGGTTCCGACTGGTTAAAATAGGTCCAATTACCTTTTCCCTATTGCTAATAGTTTAATATGCATCTTTAGTTACCAATAGGTAGAGATATCAGATCGATTCTTCTTGCTGATCAGGCAAGAGAATGACCCTTAAGTCATTTTAACGGCACAACCACACACCTCTAAAGTTTTTCCCCTTAAAAAGAGGAATTCTAGAATGCCAAAAGTTTGATAACACATGCAAGATATAATATAAGATGCAATTAATCTAATCTATCTCTATTGAAGGAGAGGGAAATCCTTCTCTCAATCAAGAGCCAATTAACTTAACAAGGAAAAGAAGCTTTAAAGAATTGGAATTAAGATGGACGAATTAGATTTAGGAGATAGCTCACAAGATTTGATTCCTCATTAATGTAAATACTAACAATTAAACACTTAGAAAATAGCTACATAAGAGCTTATTGAAAATATATCCAATTCATTGTTTATCATATGCATAAGAACTACAAAGATTCATGATGAATTACTGAATTGGTTCAAATAAGACATCATGTATGCAAGCAACCATTATTATCCTAAATCATAAGATAAATTGCCTATCTAAGATTATAACTATTTGTTCCTATGTATATTTCAGTTTTCAAACTACATTTAAGATCAAATCTGTAGAATAGTCTAATCAGACTTTTAAATGAATTAATATTTAAAACTCAACAATAGTGCATGAAGCCAACAATTAATTCATACATATGTAAATGTAAATTGAAAAATTGAGAAATAATTTGCATCCATGAATTCAACAAATAGAGTGCTATATGAAAATCAGTGAAACGAATCTTTATTAATAAAAGAAAATCAAATTACAAATCCTCACTGTACAACAATAGTACACAATCTGTGGTCCTACAATCGATCTCTACTTGCATAAATGACCTCCTCCTTACAACAATACTACATAATAAAAAAGAGTTTCTCCACAAACAGATGAAAACACTATAATATAGAGCTTTCTTCCCTCAAGATTTCTCTCACCTATAGCTCTAAACCCTCATTACAAGAGTGCTTTTAAGAATTTCGTAATTGCAGTGCAGGGAAGCCCCTAATCCATTCTACAATCTACTATTTATAATTTTTACAAAAAAAAATATCAATAAAAAAGTTGTTGAGCAATATATTTGCTCCATCAATTTTCATTGGGTCCAAGTCTCATTCTTCTCTTGCTGGAGCATTCTCATTGATTGAGATTTCCTTCTTCTCATCTCTTCAATTGTTTCCCTACAAAAAACAAATCAAAATTAAATTAAAATGCAAAATCAAATCAAAATACTAAATCTGAAATAAAATATCTTCAATCAAATTTAATTAAATAATCAAATGAAAAGAAAATCTAGCTTTCTAAATTAAATTTTAATCATAAATTAAATTTGTTAATTAATGCTAATTAATTATAGTTGAAAACTTATAATTACTAAATAATTAATTAAAACATAATTTAATTAATTCAAAATTTAACTAATTATTAATTAATTACAAAATTTAATTATGATATATCAAAATCATAATTTAATTATATTAAAATTAAAAAAAAAATATTATAATTATTATAATAATAGTATACTATTTTAAATTTTATTTAAAAAACATAATATATAAAATTTCAAACTAACATATTAACCAACACCTTTTAGGTGATGTATGTGGGAGACTTATGGAAGAAGGAGGAAGAGTTAGTGAGGAGAGGTGGAGTAATAAGGAGGGTGAGTGGAGAGTGAGGTCAAGGGATAAGTAGGTCAAGTGGAGGGTAAGTGAGGTTATAGAGTTGGAGGTATAGTGAGGCATAAGAAGGTCAACTGAAAACTACGTGATAAATAAAAATAGCGCCTTGCATTAAATCAATATCGACAATGTCAAATTTTTTTAATGAGCAAACAATGAAACTTGGGATATGCGATATATCACATCGCAATTTTATTTCACAATTTTTTATTTCGGGATTTTGGAAGGGAGGAGATGATGTAGAGTGGGGCCCATGTGGAATTAAAAATTCTACAAAATGAACTACAACTACTTTGCAATTTTTAGATTTTGGGTTTGGCAATTTATTTTAAAATAAGAAATTGGAATAAATTATCAAGATCACGAAAACGTGTTTTTTAATTGTTCTATAATTTGGTTGGGTCATTTTGTAGAATTTTTAGTGAAAAAATAAAAAATTTTAAAAAAATTAACTAAGAGTTAATATTTACAATGAATGACTATTTTAATTGCAAATGTTAAAATATTATATACTTTGTACATAAATTTAACCGAGACGACAAAATAATCAAACTTCAAAGGAGTTCCATTTGCAAAATGGATAACCAAATGAGCCGAAACAAGTATCGATGGAAAGATAATGAAAAGTCGAATTCAATGAAATAATCAAAATATAAATCTGACAAAAATGAAAAAATGGCAAAATTGTAAGACAATTAACTTAAATAAAAATCATAAAAGGGTTTTGCAAAAATTCATAGAAAGAGTCCCCATTATTTGAAATGACTAAGTGAAAAATGGGAGGTGTTGGGTTTTCCCTACAACAATGGCAACATAATGGGAAGAACTAGTTATCTTTGGTTAAAGATAATGAACTTTAATTTACCTAAAAGTTAAAAATAGCTCATGAAATCGTCTAACAAAAAAACATTTCCATAGGTCCCACATAAATAGATTATGCAATATAAGTTTCTAAAGAAAAGTACTCAAAGAAGATTTGAGTAAAATTCATGAATCCAAATTTGGGAAACAATATTTTAAAATTACCTTGTATGAGAAATAGAAGAAGGCACAAACATGATTTTTTTGATAAAGAATACATCCATTGTTATGAATGGTCTCTAAAATTTCTTCGCTACCAGCAAGCATGAACAGTACCCCCAATGAAGTTGTCTTTTATGCCATACAAAAATATTCCTGCTACTAGGGAGCATCCATAGCCCTGACGGGTTTACATGTATTTCCTGTGCTTCCTCTTTTAATCACTCTTTTGATAAGTGCATTTGAAAGCTTTTAGTTTATGATGTGTTTGTGTGAAAGAGGTGGGATGGTAATAGAGATTTATGTTTAATAGACATATTACTTTCATAATGTTGTCTCCAAATTCTTTCCTTGTGACTATTAATCAAAGGCTTTATAAAGTGGAGGGATGGGAGGGATTCACTGTATTAAACCCAAAGCAGTTCTTTCCTTGAAAAATTAAACTCAATCACTTAGTAAGGATGTGTGTTCCTCTATGAAAAATATCTAAAGAAATATGATTTTACAGTTCCATAAAGATATGCCTTTAATGATAAATGAAACTCACTGAAATAGATAGAGTTAAAAGATTTCCCATTTATGCCAACTGTTGTTGGGTGGGAAAATGGCCTTTCACATAAATCATGGCAGAGTCACAAAAATCAAACCATAATTAAAAGTAAAAGGAAAAAAACTCTAAACTAAATTAATAAAATAAATCAACAAACAAAAATAAAAATGAAGAAGGTGAAAGAAAAATCCAAATTTAAAAGATAAACTCCAACAAGGCTGCTTATAAAAATTTCTCAACAAAAGAAGTAAACAAAGATAATCATGTGAACGCTCCTTCTTATGTTCAAATTTACATAAATTTTATCTTGCAGAGTTTATAAGAGATGAGAATATCAAAATCGAAAAGGTGAATAGCAGTGATGATAGATAATATGTTAATTGATAAGTCTTTGTCTGCTGCAAATTTTTTTGTTTCAAAGAAAAACCTGCATAATAGTGTTTTAACCATTTTCTCACAAAAGTAATACTCGAGAAACAGACTAAAGGTTCATAAACTGCCTAGTTTAGTTGAATCAATGAGGATCATTAATTCTTCTTCCAAGAACCTCAAAGAAAACTGAACAAAAGAGAATGAATTCCAAACCTGATCTAGTAGAGGCATGAAAAACGAATCGCGAAGACTTGCAAAACAAAGTTTTGTATCAGCAAAAACTTTAAAACAAAGCTAAAAGTAAAAGTAAAGAAATGAAAATGAATGAAAGTGAGCATATGAAACTTAACATTGGAGAATTGCATTTACTCTAACGTGAGAGATATGATTTTCTCCAACAAAAGATAAATTGTTCTTTTAATTGAAATTAAAAGCATGAAGAAGTTGATTGAAATCTTATTGACCCAAAATCATCACTTATTATTACACTAAATCAAGTATTAAAAGGAAAACAATGTTTCATGTTCAAGGAATCGGAAGTAAATCAAATGCATCAAAAATGAGAATAAAGATATGTTTCTTAATGAATTGCAGTGATGATTGTTCTCTTTGCTTTTCAATTTTCAATTTATGTTAGCCCCAAAAGATTTAAATTGACTCAAAATTCCAAATAATGTAGCAATGATGTATATAAAGAGGATTCAAATCTTTATATGAAAAGTATGGAGCAAAATATCAAAAATTCAAAGAAAAGAGATTTAAAAAAAAAAATACCATGTTCTATTACCTTTACTTGTTCCAAATTTCTTATCAATTTCTATATTCCCATAGTGGCTATTCAAAAGTGCCTTAAAGTGTTTTATATAGGTCAGTGCCTCATCAAATGTTTCATATCACAAGTTTCTTTTCCATGCATAACTTTCAAGTTGCGAGATTAACCTTTGCTGATATGCGATTAAGTGTTATATAATAGTTAAAATACAATGGAAAAGAGGCATATATCAAAGCCTATAGCATCAAAGGATCTTAAGGCAAGGCTTCTTTTGAGCTTTGCTATGCGATATAAGTGTTGTGATAACGAAGTTACGATATGAGCATATGTGATGGAAAACTGCGATGGAGTGCTTGTGATATTAGAGAATAATTATATTGAGAGATGAGAGCTATTAATAAAAAGGAAACATCGATATGACTATTGCAATAGCGGGAATGCGATAGATGACGTGGCTCATTGGTGGGACTGGATTTGGGTTTTATATGTGCGGAAGCTTTTTTTTTTCTTTGCTAAATGTAATGGATATGATAGTGGAAGAAAGGGATTGTGAAGCTCATAGAAGTAAATATTAGAATCTGTTTTAAATTCTTCTAATATAATACAAACCCAAGAGTCTGATAATTCAACGAATTTGAAATTTAGGAAAATCTTGAAACATGAAAGGCAGAGGATCGAGTTTCCAAAATTCACTAATTAAGAGGCCCCGAGTCCTTTTGGAAGAAAGGAACATGACTAAAGGGAAAACAATATAAACAAGCTCGATGCAATGGTTCAACTCAACCAACAAACATGAGATTTGGAATAGGCATAGAAAAAACACTTATAAGATCATTGCCTACAAACGTTTTATCCAAAAATTTCCTTGGCTTGTAGCAAATTAGAGCAATAATGAGTGTAAGCATTTCATTCTAGTTGCACCGATAGGAGGCATAATATGATTATTTACTGATATTTCTAAGTAAAAATATTAATTCCCATAGGTCTACACATGAGTGTTATCGGAGAAAAATATCGGTGAAATATTGTGGTTTTACCTTTGAAACATGTGATTTTCTCACCTTCTGATAGACTTTTGAATGCAATGGTTAAAGAATACAAGTGGGAAGAGATATCACAAGTATTTTATCAGGGATTTAATATTGGGTGTGCGAAAGGGTGGAATTCGATTGGAAGTCACTATTTAAGAGTTCCAATGTGGATAGAGGGTAGTTCATCGGATATCGGAGGATTAGGAATATTGGAGATCATTGATCAAAATATAGGAATGAGTATGGGATGTAACATTGTTGATATGTTGATGTGTGATGAATAACATACCCAATAGTTTTATTATGTGGATTTAATTTCATATCCGATTCGAGACATCAGAACCTCTAAACATATACCCCAACAATAATTTCGATTTATGAATGAACGTGATATCTTTTAGATCTGGATTTAAATGTGTATTGGGTCTGGGGTTGTATGGACATCACAATATTGGCAAAGTCATGTATTGGAGATCGATGATTCAGGATATTGGAGATATTTTTAATTGAAAACCTCCGATATGCAAACTGTGATATGCAATGTGGCATTTTCGTGGGGCTGACAACTCTTAAAGTATTCAATTCAAAAGAAAGCACTCAACTCAACTTTTCTTTTAAATAAAAAACCCTTTAATAATTTAATTGACTATCAAAAATATATGATTGAAAAGTAATTTTATCAGAACTTTCTTATGAAGAGAGTTACGAAATATAATGATTCGATAGGAATATTCTGATAATGTATCAAGGCTTATCAAGATTTCAATGAATAGAAGCAAAATTAGAGAATCCTCAATTTTAAACAAAACCATAAATACTACTCTGAACATGTTGCAAATTTAGAAAGGGTTGACTCCTTGCTTATTTCAAATCTCCAAAATCAATCGAACGAAAATCTATAAAGAGAAGCAAAACAGAAATAAGAAATAAACTATGAAAAATAAAATCAAACAATAGATAAAGATGAACTTGCAAAATGCATACCTGGAATAATATTGACTGTAAGTTTACCTTATGAACCTTCAAGTTCTCCCATGTATTTATCAAAATTTTCATATGTTTGAGACCATCTTTTTGTTCGGTTTAAAATGATAAGTAGCGAACTTTCAAATTGCATCCACTTTAAATTTACATCGGGGGACAAGAGTGGTGACTTATGAGCTTTTCAAAAGTACTTGTGGATCAAATATTGTCAAGCCATGGAAATTCTTTGGAAATTATTTATATCTGATTTAAAACATTTTTGTTAATGTGATAGGTTTTGCAAAAACAAGACAATCAAATGGTTCATGAGCTTTTGATATGTTATAAGTCACTTTGCCAATAAATGAAAAGGGAATGCTGGAAATTTGGATTCATTACTTTCTTATTAAAATTTTCATAACAAACCAAATGCAAACATAAAAGGAATCTAGATCTAAATTAATCTATTTCTAATTTTAACTAAATGGAAGGAAACATGACTAGGTATAGTCATACTTCCAATGTAACCATTCTATCATTCTAATTCTTGTATGTATGTACAATTCAAACATTAGTAACAAAAATACAAATATAAGTAAACTAAGAGAACTAATTTTAAATGCAGAATGTATAGTTATTGCTAATATATTTATAGGAAATAATATATTTACAATGAACTTCTCTTGAAATTTCCTTTCCAACTGAATTTCAATTGGATCATAGAAATATGGATGCATTTTCATTAATGATTAGAAGAGGTTCAAAAGAGGGGATGATAGGCCAGATTGTGGATACGAAATTTTAAATTCAATGGCCTATAAAAATTTGTCAGTGCTATATATATATATATATATATATATATATATATATATATATATGTATGTATAATTATTAACAATATTCTGTGAATGAAAACTTTCCAAATGTATTTCAAATGTGTAAGTGAAACATGGATCGAATTTTGATATATTTAATGGAATATTATTAATATAATTAGGTTGTCGGTAATATTGTGAAAATGCACTCTTTTGTTGGAACTGCTTTTGAGAAGAAAGAAGCAATTGTTAAGAAATAAACATCAATTGGAATTGGAAGAGAACAAGCTCTTGATGTTCACGATTATAATTTTAAGCTTCAATTTCCCCTTCAGGCAATGCATCAATTGAGTGTTCAATACTAAGATGCTTAATATGCTAGCACAAAGTATCTAAAATTTTAAAATTGAAAACATAAAACAAATATGAAGTTAAACAAAATAAATGAAGGAATAATAACAAAATCGAATCATAGTTTACACTAGTGTTACAATTATTGTCACAACACGATTGTGACTGACTTAAATAAATTTTCTCCTCACAATAATTCTCTAAATAATGGAATTTGAATGGTTTGCAACACCAACTTGTGAGTCAGAGAGAAGAAAATGACTATGAATAGGAATGAGAGCTTGATCATTATAAGAATCATAAGTTGGGATTGATTCTTGAATGATGAAACCATGAAGATAATTTTTGTTTGAGAATGAGAATTGGTCAGAAAATTTTCTGAATTATAATGTTCTTCATTCCCATATGTGATTTGAATTTTCTGAGCATTCACTTGATAAGAAGACAAATCAATATCCTCAATTTAAAAGTAATTATCATAAATGACTTCACAACATTCTCTAGATTTTCCTTGAATTTCATTTGATGTGTCAAAAGAAGAAGGAAATTGGAGCACATGTTCATTAATGGTAGAAGAATGATCGATACTTGATTCTCTATCTTGATAAAAACTAATTGAAAATTCATTTATATTAGCATCTCTGTTTTTTGAAATAGCGTTAATGTCAAGAGGGGACAAATTGCTATCAAAAAAAATATTAGGACAAAGGGAAAACTATGAATTCGAAGAAATGTATCTGAAATATTCTTTGTTTGCAGATTCTTGTGCATTTTCTTCATTGCAGATTTTAGATTTAAGATAATTTAATTAACTAACTGTGTTTTCTTGAAGAATGTTGTATGGCTTCCTTGCATCTGACATTTTCTCATCATGAAAGAACTCAGAAATTTTTACATCATATCGTGCATTAATGGAAACTTTAATTGTTGCTTGTACTTGCTTATTTATAATCTGATTTTCTGAATTATAATGATTTTTTTATTTCAAGGCAGTGGTTTTCCCAAGATTATTGCTAATATCTTCTTGCGATTGATTAGCGATTTTTTCCAATCTTTTCAATATTGGTTCATTAACATGATTATTATTAATACTGTAATAGGTGTGTACTAAATTTAAGAATTTATCATACATGGCTGAGGCCACTTCATAATGATTGGTATGCACCTCTATGTTGGAATTCTCAATTATGTTAATAGAATTTGAAGAGTATTAATCAAATCTTGTAATAATTCTACATGGATTTTGAATGCGAGGAAGAGAGTGACTATATTCAAACCAATCTAATAATTTCTCTTTCGAAAGTTTTTATTCAATTTTAAATCTCAAACAATTTAAATGAAATTTGATGGTAAAATCGATCAAAGACTTGTTTTCAAACCTTCATATAACTTCAATTTCATCACATATTTGCTCATAGTCATAGCCATAAAATTTACCAAGGAACATTGTAATAAATTGATCCCAGCTATGAATTTAGTCAACTGGAAGAGTTTGACACTAGCTTTTGGATTTTCCTGAGAATGTAAGAGTAAATATCCTACATAAAATATCTTAATAAATTCTTTAAAAATCAAAATTTGAATTTTTTTGAATGAATTGTAAAGCATGATTAAATGAAAAAGTATTCCTCTTACCATTAAACTTTACCTTAGACGAGTGTCTTACTATTTGTGGTGGAGTGTTGGAAGATGCATGTCCGTGGATACAACTCCAAATTGGAAGTTTAAGAGGAGCCCTTGTAATAAAAATAAAGCTTTAAAATACAAAAACTCCAAAGGACAACAAGTCTTCAGGCCCTCCTTCTAGTGCCAAAAATGTTGAAGGCTCAAAATTCTCTACCTATAACACTGTCAGGGAGACCACTCGGTTTGGACCTTAAAGAAACTCCTTTTCCGTTGAAATGGTGGTTCCGACTGGTTAAAATAGGCCTAATTACCTTTTCCATATTGCTATCAATTTAAGATGTGTCTTTAGTTACTAATAGGTAGGGACATCAGATTGATTCTTCTTGTTGATTAGGCATGAGAAAGACCCTTAAGTTGTTTTAAGAGCACAACCAAACCACTCTAAATTTTTGTCTCTTGAAAAGAGGATTTCTAAAATTCCAAAAGCATTATAACACATGCAAGATATAATCTAAGATGAAATTAATCTAATATATCTTGATTGAAGGAGAGAGAAATTCTTCTCTCAATCGAGAGTTAATTAACTTAATAGGGAAAACAAGCTTTAAAAATTTGGAATTAAGATGGATGAATTGGATTGAGGAGATAGCTCACAAGATTTGATTCCTCATTCACATAAATACTAACAATTAAACACTTAGTAAATAGTTACATAAGATCTCATTGAAAATATATCAAATTCCTTATTATTAATATGCATAAGAACTACAAAGTTTCATGATGAGTTACTGAATTGGTTCAAATAAGACATCATGTATGCAAGCAAACAATTATTATCCTAAATCGTAAGACAGTTTGTCGATCTAAGATTATAACTATTTGTTCCTATGTATATTTCAGTGTTCAAATTACATTTCAGATCAAGTCTATAGAATAGTTGATCAAACTTTTAAATGAATTAATAATTAAAATTCAGCAACAGTGCATGAAGCCAACAATTAATTCATACATCTATAAATGTAAATTAAAAATTGAGAAATAATTTGCATCCATGAATTCAACGAACAATAGTGCTATATGAAAATAAGGGAAACAAATATTTTTTAATAAAAAAATCAAATTACAAATTCTGATAGTACGGTAGTAGTGCATAATCCTATGGGCCTACAATCGATCTTCGCTTGAGGAAATGACCTCCTTACATAGGTAGTACATAATAAAAAATAGTTTCTCCACAAACACATGAAAACACTGGAATATAAAGTCTTCTTCCCCCATGATTCCTCTCATCTACGGCTCTAAATAATCATTACAATAGTTCTTTTAATAATTTCAAACTTGTAGAGTAGAGAAGCCCCTAATACATTCTACAATCTACTATTTATAATTTTTTCGAAAACAATTCTCAATAACAAAAATTGTTGAACAATAGATTTGCGTCATCAATTTTCATTAGGCCAAAATCTCATTCTTCTATTGCTAGAGCATTCTCATTGATTGAGATTTCATTCTTCTCATCTCTTCAACTATTTTCCTGCAAAAAAACAAATCAAATTTAAATTAAAATACAAAATCATCTCAAAATACCAAATGTGGAATAAAATATCTTCAATCAAACTTAATTAAATAATTAAATGAAAAGGAAATATGAACTTTCTATTGATGTCTATGAGGATCTAATTGGTCAGGGAGAACATAGATGAATGAATGTGCACTCAATATAAGTTGTGGGAAAACGAGAATGCAGAAAATAAAACTCAGAAAATTTGATTTTTTTATTTTTATTTTTATTTTTTTTTGTAAGTAGGAGCCTGTTCTTCTGTTGCATTTTAGACTCATTAAATGATCAAATTTGGTCTTTCAACCACTTCAAAATAATCTCCCTGATTTTATCTATCCATCCAGCTATCGTGGGCCTCATTTGGCCAACCAAATCTCAATTGATGAGCTTCTAAAGTTGGGGAATTAAAATTGCAAGAATTCTGGAAATTCTATTGTGTGGGCTAAAAATCAAAATTTAATCCTAAATTAAATTTGATAACTAATTCTAATTAATTATAATTAAAAACTTAAATTAACTACTAAACGATTAATTAAAACATAATTTAATTAATTCAAAATTTAACTAATTATTAATTAATTACATTTAAAATATAATTATAATATATTATAATATATTAAGCAAAGTCTTTCGGTAGAAATCACATCAAAGAAATTTTTGGCCAACCCATTTCAAACCAACAAGTGTGGATCATCATCGGGACTAGATGAAGAGGTAGACTATGGCAAAAACTTAAATAAAGAGCAATGTATAGACATAATTTCAAGTAATGGCTATATTTGAACAATTATATTAAAATATAATTATAATATATTAAAATTAAAATTTAATTATATTAAAATTATAATTATATTAAAATTAAAATTATATTATAGTTTTTTTTTTCTAAGCAACATTACCTACTTTGTATTAATATTTACAGCGGAAATTTACATACGATATTACTTGCTGCTCATGTGGCGTCATGGCAGCTGTAGCATAGTCCCAAAAACCATTACATTTCTGAGAAACCCACCTGAAGGTACCTAGACAACTTCCTAAAACCACCATCAAAAAGACACAAGGCATCTCTGTAAAGCCCACGCAGGGGCAGAGTTTGTCACATAGAAACAGGGCTTGTGGTGATAGCCCACGCCAAACAAAACTCCATTCCGTAACGGAAGAGTAACCAAGAAACAGCAGATGATACATATGACCGAGAACCAACATTTAACAGAAAACAACAAACTAAAAAGACTAAAGACAACAGGAGAGATAACAGAACCGACCACGATCCCACACGCGTCCAGACTTCATGCATGAGAGCCACCTGGGCTTAGCCCTCTTTCTCGTCATCCCCTGGCTCGTCCTCTGGCTTAGCTTCCCGAATCCAAGCCCAACCATGTCCTTCTGGTAGGCCGTCCATGAAAGCCGGCAATTCAGGTTCGCTCTCCCGCAATTCCGCATCCCTTGAGCTTGAGGCCTCCCCCAAAGGCCTTTTACCTTTGTCCACAAGCCGACATTCTTCCTCCAGAGCCTGAGGCAGATTTCCCTCTCGCACCAGGTGAATTCCCTCTTCATTATCCAAGGGATTCTCCATTGCAGGTGGCCGAGGCAGGCCGTCTTCATTTTCGTCCGGGATCCTGGTAAACAGCACAGAAATATGAGCATTGATGCCCAAATTTTCTCTGGGATTGCGCAGTGAGAAGATGACAGAGCCGAATGCAGGTAGAGTTTGCTCGCCATTGCTGGACCCTCCAGCTTCCACAAATTGACTCGCCTACACCTGAGGTGCTCCCCCACGTCGGTAACAGTAAACACAGTAGCAATGGTGGTGTAGGTCAGCCGCAGGCCCGCGAGCGGATCTGGCTCTTCCTGAGCCTCTGCCCCGACGGCATGGCATTCGCTCACGGACCATTCTTCCAAATTCCGCTTCCTCAGACAAAGCTTGCTCCCAATTCGGCTTACGATGACAGACAAATGACTGTAGGCATGAACCAGGGAGGACCAGCAGTCGACCAGCCTCCCCCAATTCCACAATGACTCCAGAAATCTCAGAACGCAGAGCAAGAACACCATCGCTGTGGGTTTCATCTGCTTCCAAATCGACATTCTTAACAACCCCTTCATTCCTTCGAAATGTCCCCGCATTGAATGCGGCCATCCTCCTCCGCTGTGGTTCCTGCGCCTTCATTAAGGCTCGAGTGCTGCATTGCTGGTCGATGGGAGGTGGCGGCGATGAGCCTTAATGCCCTCCGTCCGTCGCGTGTCCTGTCGACCGTGGCAAGTGGCCTTACCAGGTCATGCGAGGTGGCACCCGCATCCGGGAAAAATTATATTATAGTTATTATAATATAATAATAATAATAATAATAATAATAATAATAATAATAATAATATATTTTAATTTTATTTAAAAAACATAATATATAAAATTTCAAACAAACTTATTAACCAACACCTTTTATGTGATGTAAGTGGGAGATTTATGGAAGAGGGAGGAAGAGTTAGAGAGGAGAGGTGGAGTGATAAGGAGGGAGTGGAGAGTGAGGTGGAGGGATAAGCAGGTGACGTGGAAAGTGAGTGAAGTCACAGAGTCGGGAGGCATAAGGAAGTCAACTGAAAATTGTGTTAAATAAAAATAGCCTCTTGCATAAAATCAATATCGACGATTGTAAATTTTTTAATGATCGGCAATGAAACTTGTGACATGCAATATATGATCATATTGCAATATCGCATCACAATTTTATTTTGCCATTTTTTATTTCAGGATTTTGGAAGGGAGGAGGTGATGTGTAGTGGGGCCCATGTGGAATTAAAAATTCTACAAAATGAACTACAACCACTTTGCAATATTGAAATTTCGAGTTTAGCAATTTAAAAAAAAATAAGAAATTGGAATAAATTACCGAGATCCTCAAAACCATTTTCTAATTGTTTTACAATTTGGTTGGGTCATTTTGTAGGACCGTTAGTGAAAAAAATGAAAAAATTAATAAAAATTAATAGAGTTAATATCTATAATGAATTACTATTTTAATTGCAAAAGTTAAAATATTGTACATTTTGTACGTAAATTTAATCCAGACAACAAAATGATCAAACTTCAAAGGAGTGTCATTTGCAAATTAGATAACCAAATGAGGCGAAACAAGTATGGATGTAAATCTAATGAAAATTAGAATTCAATGAAACAAACAAAATATAAAATCGACGAAAATGAAAAAATGGAAAAATTGTAAGATAGTTAACTTAAATAAAAACCATAAAAAGGTTTTGCCAAAAATTAATAGAAAGGGTCCCATTATTTGAAATAACTAAGTTAAAAATGGGAGGTGTTGGGTTTTCCCTACAAAATATAGGAAATCCATATTTCATCGCCATGAGAACAAGTATCATTTTTTTAAATATGGAATTGAGTATATTATTAGAGCACATCGTAAGAAGTTGAATTTGTCTCTTGTGAATGCTAGACAAATGAAGAGGCTTGTAAATGCTAGTCAAAATTTTCATTGTTAATGATCAAACACAAACATGTTGAAGAATCTAAAGCTTTCTAAGGATGTGATGTAAAACTCAAACACGATTTAGTTGAGGTTTTTAACACATGTGATAACATATTTTAGGAGTTTGACGTATTGCCTCCTAAAAGAGGAAAACAACATGAAGTTCAATTGCAGCAAGATGCATCACTTTTAAACATTGGTATGAACAAGATACTAGTGTTAGAGAATGCAGGGATCAAGAATCAGATGCAAACGTTACTTGTCAAAGGGGTCATTGGATCTAGTACATCTCCTTGTGGGTCTCCTAATGTTTTGGCTTTGAAGAAGGATGGTACTTAGCGATAGTAATCAAGGTGTGTGGATTTTGGAGCTTTGAACAAAATCACCGTAAAGAATCATTATCTTCTTCCTCACATTGATGTTTTGTTAAATCAATTGAAGGATGTTGTTTATTTCACTAAGTTGAACTTGCAAAGTGGTTACTATCAAATAAGACTTGCTGAAGGTGATAGATGGAAAACCGCTTTAAAGACAAAGCTAGCTTCATTGCATGTTTTGACAAGGGTGAAACATGTCTCTCTATGGGGAGGCAAACAACAGAAAGCCTTCAATGTATTGAAAGGTAAAATCAGTAAAACATCAATTTTTGCATCAGATCTTAATCAACCATTATAGATTTAGTTGGTGAATTATAAGGTACAAGAACATTTGGTGAATATTGAAGCCAAGTATAAGGCTAGACATGATAAGCATCGTGTTAACCACAATTTTCAGGTTGGAGATGAAGTAAAGCTTTGCATAAGAAAATAATAGATTCAATATGAAGAGAAATTGAGACTATATGAGTTTCCTTTGATTGAAGATCAAGGAGAGAATGTTTAGATTCCTTCAATAGAAAAATCTTCTCCTGAATATATTGAAGAATTGCAGCACGATACTATGGTTGACAAAAAAAAAAAGGATTTTCAAGAAGAGGGAATGTGGAGTACCTTTGTGTAGGACTCAAAGGAACAAATCCAAGCAAAGCCAAATGGATTGAGATTGGATGGGTGAGGGAACTATACCCTCATCTATATATTGATTGAAAATAATCTTTTGGTGGTCCAAAATCTTCTAGTGGGGAGGAATGATCCAGGAGATCAGTAAAGTGCTAAAAAATCAAAGTGTTAAAAATTGTTTGAAACTGGTGCCAAAATGTAGAGCTTGACATCCTGAATTCAATGCAACTTGAACTACTCAAAACCAATATCATATGCTCTAGATATTACGCTCGGATCATTTTCCTAAACATCTAAATTTTTTGGAAGTTGAAGTATAGGATTGCTGACTTGGCAGTCTGTCAGATGACTCAACAGGTTGACTATGTACCTCAGACCAATGGCAGGCTACCAAGTGGCTACACCTGATTGGTTCAGGGTTATCAAATTTTTATTGGACGTTGGTTTTTTCTACGGACCAATGATTATGTGCCTCGTGGCTGAATCACGAGCTGTCGCGTGGCACAACATAATAATGAAAAAATTGTTAAGGACCAAAGCTAGCCTCCACCATGTTCGAACTAATGACCTAAGAATAGATAGGACAACGCTTTACCAATGCATTTCTAAAGGTTTTAATTAACCCTAGTGGTGAATCTATATTTAAACTTTTAGCAGAGTCCATTTGGGGGATGGGGTCGGGGCTAAGGTCCTGGCCCTTGGTTACTACACACCATAGAACCCATGGTGAAGCAACCGAGGGTTTAGGGCTTAGCCTTGACCCAAGGTCACAACACCTGTCATATAACCAACATCGGAGATGGAGTTCAATGCTATTTTTGGTAACAATAAGGGAGATAGGGATAGGCCCTAATTACTGATCACATAGCCTGCCACAAGACCAAGCTCGTTGGGAGTTGGAGTATGCTGAGGGGGGCCCTTGGATTTTGCCTAACCCCAAGGTACATGGAAAATCATGAGACCATGGGCATGGAAGGAATAAGGTTCCAAGTGAGCTAGTGTGGAAAAATGGGGGCCAAACTCGGGTTACATGCGTCGATAGAACTGTGGCTTGATAAGTTGGGGGGCTATGCCGATGAGGGTGAGTGGTTAGCCCCAACCCTTGGGCGAATGACCCCATGTGGCCCAGTTTTTCTACCATAGGGGTCATTATGAATTTAAATGGTCTAACAAATTGTGCCCAAAACAGCGGGAACGTTTCCAATGCTGAGTGAAAATGGCCTCCTGAACTGCAGAATTCATGGAACAATTAGACAAAGGAGCTAGTTTGTAGAGAATTTAGAAGCAAAACTTCTCTATAGTGTAAATTTCTCATTTTTTCGGCAAACTAAGCCCTGTTAGAGCAATCAGTGCGCGGAAAACTAAAAGACAACAACATCAAAATAAACCATACACAGAAGACACAGAGTTTAACGTGGTTCACTCAACCATTCTGGGCTACGTCCACCAAACATAGGCATCTTCAGTCTTTATTATCAAAACAGGAGATTACAAGAGAATCAATTTCCTCTCAAATGCTCACCTTCACACCAATCCTTATGGACACCTGTTTTATAGCTAAGAGAATCTAACTGCCTCATAAATCCTCTTACAACAAATATAGGCTGCATTAACTCTCTCCCAACAAAATAGAGCTAATATAGCAACTCAATCTTATTGTTGTCACCTACTGAGATTTTTGCCTATTTTATTAAAACCGAAAATCTCAACAATCTCGACCCTGACAACAATTAGCCTGATGCCCTGTTTCTTTATTACTTATTTTTTCTGCAAGCCAAGAGAAGCCAAACACCAACGCAGCTTCTGCAACAAAACTAGTTTCGTGAACATGTCTGCACAGTTTTCCTTTGTATGCACCTTTTCAAGAGAGACTCCCCTTCCAGTGATAACCTGTCTTACAAAATGGTACTTTATTGGTATATGCTTTGATTTACTATGATAGGATGGATTCTTAGCCAAATGTATTGCACTTTGACTATCACAAAGTAACTTGATGTTGTCTTGTAACCTACCAAACTCACCAAGCAAACCTTTTAGCCAAACCGCTTCTTTGCAAGCATGTGAAGCAGCAATGTATTCTGCTTCAGTAGTGGATAAAGAAACAATGTTTTGTAGCTTTGACATCCAGCTAATAGCTCCACCTGCAAGAGTAAAGACATACCTTGAAGTTGACCTTCTCTTATCCAAATCACCTGCAAAATCAGAATCAACCTACCCGCAAACAGATTCACTACTCTTATTGTAAGTGATACAATAACTACTTGTGCCTCTCAAATACCGAAGCACCCATTTCACTACTGACCAGTGTTCTTTACCTGGATTTTCCATATACTTGCTGACAACCCCAATTGCATGTGAAATATCTGGTTGAGTACAAACCATCGCATACATCAAATATCCTACTACATTGGCATATGGAATTTGAGACATATATTCCTTTTCTTCATCTGTATTAGGACATAAACTGGAAGAAAGCTTAAAATGGGAAGCTAAAGGGACTGACACAGGCTTCACATTGTTCATACCAAACCTCACAAGTATTTTCTCAATATACTTCTGTTGTGATAGCCACAGCTTACCATTGATCCTGTCTCTGAAAATTTCCATGCCCAAAATCTGTCTTGTTGCTCCTAGATCTTTCATATCAAATGTCCTTGCCATCTGAGTCTTTAACCTGTTCATTTCTTCAATGCTTTTTCTTGCTAAAAGCATATCATCAACATACAACACTAAGATAATGAACATGCCATTACTTAAATGCTTAAAATAAACACAATGATCATATTCACTTCTTATATATTTTTTACTCAACATGAAAGAATCAAATTTCTTGTACCATTGTCGAGGCGACTGATTCAGACCATACAATGACTTCTTGAGCCTGCAGACAAATTTCTTATTGCGATGCTGAACAAACCCTTTCGGTTTTTCCATATAAATTTCCTCGTCTAAATCTCTGTGTAAAAATGCAGTCTTAACATCTAGTTGTTGTAATTCTAAATCAAGCAAAGTAACTAACGCTAACACAATTCTAATTGAAACTATTTTAACAACTGGTGAAAATATCTCATGAAAGTCTATGCCTGCTTTCTGAGAAAACCCTTTTGCAACCAGCCTCGCTTTGTATCTGTCCTTTGTATCATTCACACCCTGTTTCACCTTGAAAACTCATTTACATCCCACAGTTTTCCTGCCTTTTGGAAGTTCAACCAGATCCCATGTGCCATTCTTACCTAAGGCCATCATTTCTTCCTTCATGGCTGCTTTCCATTTGTAACTCTTTGAACCTTCTACTGCTTCCTGATAACACAAAGGTTCATCATCATTAGCGGTCAAAGCAACTGAAGTAACATAATGATCATACCTTCTAGGAGGGCATTTGATTCTTGTAGACCTCCTTAAGGATGTTTCTGATGCTTCTGCAATTGCCTGACTACCATCTGTAGGAACTTCTTCATGATCACCATCTGAGACCTATTCATGACCTACATTTGAACCCTATTCATAATCTAATTCTGAAACCTATTCATGACTAGAATCTGAACTATGGTCATCATGACTATCATTAGAAGTGTTGTCAAACTGAATGTGCTGAAAATTAGATACATCATCCTGTTTCAATTTATTATCTACATCTAACTGTACAAGAGAGGATTCATCAAACTTTACATCTCTGTTGATGATGATTTTGCGGGTAGTAGGATCCCACAATCTAAATCCCTTTATTCCATCACCATACCCAAAAAAGATATACCTTTTTGATTTGGATCTAATTTAGTTCGCTGATGTTTAGGCACTAGAGCATATTCATCACAACCAAACACTCTGAGTTTAGAATAATCACAAGGGTGACCTTTCCATACCTCTTGAGGAATCTTGCAACCTATCACTGTCGATGGCGACCGATTTATCACATAACAAGTTGTAGCCACTGCTTCTGTCCACAAATCCTTTTGCAAACCAGCGTTACTCAGCATACTCCTTGCTCTCTCCAAAAGAGTCTTGTTCATGCGTTCAGCAACTCCATTTTGCTGAGGAGTATAAACAGTAGTCTTATGTCTCTCGATCCCTCCATCCTTGGAATAGTTTTCAAACTCCTTGGAGGTAAACTCACCACCATTGTCAGTTCTTAAACATTTTATAGTTCTACGAGTGCTGTTTTCTACCAATGCTCTAAACTGCTTGAAAACTGTAAAAACATCAGACTTCCTTTTCAACATGTAGACCCACACTTTCCTAGAAAAGTCATCAATAAATGATACAAAATACGATGAGCCACCATACGAGGTTGTAGGTGCTGGAACCCAAACATCTGAATGGATATAATCAAGTATTCCTTTACTAGTATGTTTGCCTGTTTTAAACTTTTGTTTAATTTATTTTCCAAACAGACAATGTTTACAGAAATCTAACTTTCCAGACCTTAGATTAGGAAGCAACTTGTGATCAGCCAAAATATTTAACCCTCTTTCGCTCATATGGCCCAACCTTTGATGCCATATGCGAATGGAACTACTGTCATGTTCAGACACCGTAGACACATGAACTGACCCTATTCTTCCTTCTAACTGAAACAGATTTCCTACTTTCTTAGCTTTCATTGCTAGTAAAATACCTTTGTAAATTTTCATTACTCCACCTTGAATGACATTTTTATATCCATTTGTGTCAAGTGCTCCTAGTGAAATTAGATTTTTCCTTAAATCGGGTACATGTCTTACATCAGTTAACATTTTAGTTGTCCCATCAAACATTTGCAGCTGTATACTCCCTATTCCCACAATATTAGATGTGACATCATTACCCATGTACACGACTCCATCATTAACTGATCTATATGTCTTAAACCATTCTCTATGAATACACATGTGGTTTGATGCACCAAAATCTGGAAACCAATGTTGATCATGATTTGACAAATGAACTAATAAGACTTCGTTGCTCATACCTGAACCAGATGCAGAACATGTATCGGTCGTGTTCACTTCCTTCTTTTCTGTCGATGAAGCTTCTTTAGAAGTTTGTTGTCGCTTCCAGCAATCCTTCTTCAAATGCCCTGATTTGCCACAGAACCAGCACTTTACTTTACTCTTCTTTCCTTTTGACTTTGAACGCGAATCGATGTGCTTACCAGAGCATCTTTCTCTAGAACGATCTCTAGCCATCATTGCCTTTGATGTAGAGGTGTCAGCATTCGACCACTTCCTGGTCTCCTTGGACAACAAAGCTCTCATGAAATCATCAAATTCAATGGTTTCGGATGAACTAAGACTTATAGAAGTAACAAAATGATCCCACGACTCGGGAAACGAGCACAATAAAGTTATGGCTTTATCCTCGGATTCAAATTTTACTTCTATGCTTTCTAATTGCACCATTAGAGTATTAAAAACATTCAAATGATCAGTAATGGAAGTACCTTCCTTCATTCACAAACTGTATAGCTGCCACTTCAGGAGAATCCGATTTGTCAAGGATTTTGTCATATACATCTTCTCCAACTTCGTCCACAAACCAGCAACAGTCTTCTCTGACACAATGTTAAATAAAACATCATCAGCCAAACACAGTCGAATACCGCTTAAGGCTCTTCCATCCAATTCATTCCATTCATCATCTGTCACGGGGTAAGGCAATTTGGATCTTCCCGACAGCGCCTTTGCCATGCCTTGCTGTACCAGGAGATCATGCATCTTTACCTTCCAGATCTCGAAATTGTTTTTGACGTTAAATTTCTCGATTTCAAACCGGGCACTCTGAGTTTTCGCCATCTCGTTTAAAACAAACAATCTCCAAATCCAACTTTTAAATAAAAAGTTAATATATAAAAAATTACCTATGCCTTAAATTGCCTTTACTTTATATTTAAAAAATTGCTTTGTTGTTTGCATTTCAAATTACAATTAAAAAACAGTGTAACCGGATTGGCGCGCAGCAAAACATAAAATGAACTTGGCGTTTTCTGACCAATTGACGATCCGCACCAACTGAAAAACCGTGTAAGGCAAGAAAATTGGCGGGATTTTACCTTTAGTTTCCGCGCCTGTTAGTTCCTTAGCACTCTGGTGCACTTATGCATAGCGGTCCAGTGCCAACGCCAATGCTTGGTGCACCTGTTCTGGACTCACACGCGCCAATATCCAAAACCTTTAAAAAAAAATTACGAACTAATCCACCTGCACACGTGAATAGCAATCACAAATGCTGAAAAAACTCCACCTGCACTCGCGCTGAATGTTTGATCCACTCAACATTCAACATTCAAAATGCAGGTCCGCTCAACATTCAAAAACGTAGGTACGCAGGTCCGCTCAACATTCAAAATGCAGGTTCAACATTCAAATCGACTTGCGCTGTTATATGTAGGTTCAACGCACACTGTCAATCTTTATGCGCTGGCATAACATGCATCCTCCGGATACGCACCCTTCCATGCCATCACATGAAGTTTCACGAGTTATTAAACCAGTTTTGAGAACAGATGGCGTGCATAAAGATATGTCCCGGTTCTCTTATTGTTTTGTGAAGACAGCCATGCATACGCAGCCCATAGACAACCACGCATCCGCAGTTCATTGACAGCCACGCATACGCAGCCACACGCATAGTATTTAGGAAGCACTGTGCATAGACAGCCACATTACACACTATCACTTATGGTTTCAATCCTCCCACACAGCAGGTCCACGCTCAAACAGATTACGCCACTCCTCCGCTGCACCAGGCCTCCAACATGCTCTAATACCACTTGTTAGAGCAATCAGTGCGCAACAAACTAAAAGACAACAACAGAAAAATAAACCATACACAAAAGACACAGAGTTTAACGTGGTTCACCCAACCATTTTGGGCTACGTCCACCAAACATAGGCATCGACAGTCTTTATTATCAAAACAGGAGATTACAAGAGAATCAATTTCCTCTCAAACGGTCACCTTCACACCAATCCGTATCGACACCTGTTTTAGCTAAGAGAATCTAACTGCCTCATAAATCCTCTTACAATAAATATAGGCTGCATTAACTCTCTCCCAACAAAATAGAGCTAATATAGCAACTCAATCTTATTGTTGTCACCTACTGAGATTTTTACTTATTTTATTAAAACCGAAAATCTCAACAAGCCCAACAAGAGCCCAACTTGGGTTTTGGGTGTTTTGGAGCCATTAGAGATATTATTTTTACGTTTTGAGCATTGTAAATCCATGAAATCACATATTTGAGCACTTAATGAAAGAGGCCCAACATTGGAAGCTGGACCACGAGATGTAGCCCAAGAGGGGTGAACTCCTTTATCATTTTCTTGTCTTATGTTTCTTTGTATGGTATATTTATCTCTGTTTTTATGTTGTAAACTGAGTTTAAAGACCATAAATTTATGTACTTTTGAAAATTGATCCATTTCCTAAAAGACATTAAAATTTACTTGCAAATTTTCCATAAACCTTCAAGTTTGTAATAGGAAACAAGAAAACACCAAAGGGAAACTTCCAGGAAAAAACTTTACAACATCACAAAAAGTGAGAGGTGCCTCCAATCTAGAGCAATCCAAACTTGCAAAGGAAACACAACCAAACATTGTAACTGAGCCCTACAACAGAGAAGCATCGAAAGATATGGGATTTGCAAAAATTATTGCCGCCAAGTGGTCCTAAGGTGAGTAACCAAGAGAAGAAACACATTTCAGAATAGGAGAGAAAGTTGTCATGCCTGCAGTCTTAATAGACCATGAAGCCGATATGATGCCCTTTTGCCGCCATTAAAGGATAGGAGGAACCCACAACATCCAAGAAGGAATTATCCAACGTTTCAAATAAGGAGTTCAATATCCTGGTAGAGACATTATCAGTAGAAGAGGGTCCCATCATTGAAGAATGAATGTCAGAAGAGCAGTGAATGACTAGGGCCAAACCCTAATTGCCTCCGTAGAGCTACATGCAGTAGCAATCATCTTTATTTTTTTTGGAATTTTTTTTTGTAATAAGAAAATATATATATATATCTATATCTATATATATATCTATATATATATATATATATATATACATATATTACTTTCTTTAATATATAAAATTCATATTTGAATAAATTAATTAAAATGGACATTCAAATAATTTATTTAAATCGTATATTGAACATTTCAGAAAATATATAAAATATACATCTTCCTCATACTCAAAAGTAAAAATATAAGGTGGGAAAATATTAGTAATGGCACAAAGATTAGGGTTTGGCTCTGGAGCACGCCCTGCTGTCGTTGCTCCTACTGAGCTCTCTCGGCAGCCTCCCACTGCTGAGACCATCCAGTGTGTGGAGATAGCTCTGCGCAGTGAGCCTCCTCATCAAAATTTTGAGTCCATCCAGTATGGATGTTGGAGGGGGGCCCCCTTACCCCACTCCTGATATTGCCGCCTTTAAGAGATTGGTAGCTTCCTGCAGCAAGAGGAAAGAAAACTTGAACCAGCAGAAATTTGTTAGGAAATCTGAATCCATCCCTTTGGTAGAGCTGCCTGCGGAACACCCATGTTGGACTGCGCTGAACCTAGCTAAACGAGGGCTCATTGGAAAATTCACAGGTCTCTGGCCCTCTCCCAAAGCCATTGACGGATGGGCCCAGCGAAATTGGAGGCCCCTTGTCTGTGAAGGAATACGAAGCCACATGGTAGGCAAAGGTTATTATGCTTTTGTCTTCAAATAAGCAGAGGATCAAGATCTCGTTTTTCGAAATGGTCCATATTTCATGGGCCCCCAAGGGCTCTATCTGAATAAATGGACACCGGACTTTGATCCTTCCCATCACGCTCCTTCACCCATCCATGTCTGGGTAAGATTACCTCATCTTCATCTTTATTGTTGGAACCTGAAATATATGAAAGAAATTGGGAACAAATTAGGAAAATACATTGATAGGGCTAAATGGAGAGAACAATATTCATGTGCCAGAATAAGTGTTGAAGTTGATCTATAGATAGGATTGCCTGAGGCGATCAAGTTGACCATAGCTGGATGGTCTCACATTCAAGAACTAAATTATGAAAATCTCCCCTTCAGGTGCAGACATTGTCATAGCTATGGTCATTTTGCACGAAACTGCAAGAATAAAATCAAGGAAGAATCTGAAAAATGTTGGGTTGTGTTATATTCTTTCCACGTAGTTAATAGGGGGTTTGAAGGGCACCCGTAACCCCACTTTATGGGGTCCGGGGTAGCGCCCTGGAAAATTTTGGTTTTGGACCATATGTTAGGTTGGGCGGACCCACCTATGGTTTTGTGCATGATTTTCGCACATGTTTTTTGGACGCAATGGTTTTCGGTCCATGGTATTGGACGCGATGGTTTTCGGTCCATGGTATTGGATGCTTCGGCATATATAAATATGTATTGTAACATTGAAAGGAAAATAATGAAAAATCAAGCTGGTAGTCCCGGTTTTGGGATCCAGGGAAAAATCTCTGTGCATATGTGTTTTATGGGTTATGCTCTTGCATTGTTTATTTTCTTTGTTTAAGAATTCGTATGCAGGTAATTTCTGTACAGGGTTAAACCATACATATGGTATCAGAGTTGTTTTGGCTTCAAGGGGACGCCTTTGTTGCTGAGGGGTTTCGGTCGGGCCTGTGGTAGACCCTGTTCAGTGGGAGATCTGCGAGATCGATTCTGGTGGTGAAAGAAGATGGCGAGCAGTGGAAATATAGAGATTGAGAAGTTCAATGGTCAGAATTTTGAGTTGCAGAAACTCAAGATGGAGGATCTGTTGGTGGATAAAGATCAGTGGATCGCGGTAGATCCGGGTACTAAACCATCGGGAGTGAACGATGAAGAATGGAAGAAGTTGGATCAGAAGGCAAAGAGCACAATACGATTGTGTGTCTCGGATTCAGTATTGCTGAATGTATCAGGGGAAGCTACGACAAAGGCTTTGTGGGTCAAGTTAGGGACTTTGTACCAATCTAAGTCTCTGGTGAATAAACTGTTCCTGTGGAAAAAGTTGTATAACCTGAGGATAAAAGATGGAGACTCGGTGACAGAGCATCTGAATGCATTTAGTACTGTGGTAAGTCAGTTATTATCTGTTGATATTAAAATTTCAGATGAAGATAAGTGCATCAGTCTGTTGTGTTCTCTACCAGATTCGTGGGATAGTCTGGTTATTGCAATAGGTAGCAATGCAACTGCTTTGCAGTTTGATGAAATAGTCTCAGCCTTGCTGACGGAGGAGATGAGACGGAAAAATATGGACAACCAGAATGGTGATGCCTTGTCTGTACGAGGACGGTCCCAGAACAGAAACAAAAATAAGTCATCGAGTGGGAGATCTAAATCTAGAGGGAGATCGAAATCTCCAGGAAAACCTACAAAGGTGGTGTGCTGGAAATGTGGAAAGGAAGGGCACTTCAGAAGGGATTGTAAATCTAAAGCTCCTGATAAAGGAAAGGGATTTGATGATGCTCCTTCTACAGAGGCAAAAACCACCTCAGATGAAGGTGGGGATGTGTACTTGGCTTCTTCAAGTACACATGTAGATCATGAGGCATGGTTGATTGACTCAGGTGCATCCTTTCACTTCACTCCCCATAGAGAGTGGTTCTGCGAGTATGAGAAATACGATAGTGGTGATGTCTTCTTAGGAGATGATAGGAAGGCTAGAATCATTGGTCGGGGAAAAGTAAAATTGAAGTTGCAAGGTGGAAGGGTTAGAACACTTCCGGGTGTTCTACATATTCCTGCATTGGCCAGACATCTGATTTCTGTAAGCAAGTTGGATGATGCAGGTGTAAAGACGGTGTTCGAGAAAGATACCTGCAAGATGGTTTGATGAGCAATGATATTAATGCGGGGAGTTCGGATTGGAACTCTGTACAAGCTGCAAGGTAGCACTATTGTTGATGGGTGCAATAGTTCTATTGTTCCTGAAAATGGAGTAGAGAATATAGTGGTCTCTGGAGAGAAGACCATGTTGTGGCATCAAAGGCTTGGACATATTGGAGAGAAGGGCCTTCGAATACATCATGGTAAAGGTATGTAGAAGGTATGAATAATAGCTCTCTGGATTTTGATTTCTGTGAAAATTGTGTATATGGGAAGCAGAATCGGGTGAGTTTCCCCTCTGGTGGTAAGAGGATGAAACAGATATTAGAGCTTGTGCACAGTGATGTGTTTGGACCTGTAAAGGTTCCATCACTGGGTAAGTCTGTGTACTATGTATCTTTCATAGATGACTTCTCAAGGAATACATGGATATGTTTTCTTAAGAAGAAATATGAAGTCTTTGACATGTTTAAAGAATTTAAGGCTCTGGTGGAAAATCAGACAGAGAAGAAGATAAAGGTGTTGAGGATAGATAATGGTGGAGAATTTTGCAGCAAGGAATTTGAAGAATTTTGTAAGAAGTGTGGTATAGCACGGCAGAAGACTACTCCATATACACCTCAGAAAAATGGAGTCGCAGAAAGAATGAACAAGACGTTGATGGAAAGGGCAAGAAGCATGCTCAGTGGTGCCGAGTTAGGACAGGAATTCTGGGCAGAGGCGGTGGATACTGCATGTTACCTGATCAACAGATCACCTTCATCAGCGTTGGAGGATAAGACTCCACAAGAAGTATGGACTGGTAAGAAACCCTCTCTTTCACATCTAAGGGTATTTGGATGTGATGCATATGTACATGTTCCAAAGGAGAAACGAACCAAGTTGGATAGTAAATCTGAAAAGTGCATCTTTATTGGGTATAAGAATGGTTTAAAGGGTTATAAGATTTGGAACCCAGTCACACTGAAGGTTGTGTACAACTGAGATCTGTTGTTCAGAGAGGTAAAAGATGTTATTCAACATGAAGTCCAACCAAAGGAGCCTGAGATGATAGAGTTTGAGCCAAAGGAGGAAGAATCAGACTCTGCAGCAGAGGAGGAATCAGAAGATGAAGAGCCACAAACTCCGGTTATGAGAAGATCAGTTCGAGAAAGAAGGCAGCCAGAAAGGTATAGTCCATCTGCTTTTAGTTCAAATTTTGCTTTGTATGTTACTGATAATGATCCCAGAACTGTGAAGGAAGCAGTGGATTTAGAGGATGGAAAACTCTGGAAAGAGGCCATGGTCGATGAAATGGCATCTTTGCACAAAAATGAGGCTTGGGATCTGGTGGAGTTGCTGGCTGGAAGGAAACCCATTGGCAGCAAATGGGTGTTCAAGAAGAAGACAAATGCAGAAGGAAAGGTGGAGAAATACAAAGCTCGGTTGGTAGCAAAAGGTTATTCCTAGGTGCCAGGAATTGATTTTGGTGATATTTTTTCTCCTGTTGCCAAGGTAACTTCTATTAGATTACTTCTATCTGTTGTTGCTGCTTTTGATTTAGACGTAGAACAGATGGATGTGAAGACAACATTACTTCACGAGGATTTGGAAGAGGAAATCTACATGAAGCAACCTGAAGGCTTTGCGGTGAAGGGTAAGAAAGAACTGGTATGCAAGTTAAAGAAGTCTCTGTATGGGTTAAAACAGTCACCAAGGATGTGGTATCAGAAATTTGATACATTTATACGGGGACTTGGCTTCACCAGAAGCAAAGAAGATCATTGTGTGTATTTTAAATTAATTGGTGACCGTATTATTTATCTGGTCTTGTATGTGGATGATATGTTGCTGGTTGGAAATGACAAAGAAATTATCCAGGATTTGAAGACCCAATTGTCCTCTAAATTCGACATGAAGGATCTTGGTGCTGCAAACTATATTTTGGGCATGGAAATTAAAAGAGATCGGTCAAAGAGGAAGCTCTGGTTAAACCAGAGGAAGTATGTCGAGACAATACTCCAGAGGTTTAATATGCAGGATAGTAAACCGGTGAAGGTTCCTATTCCTGTAGGTGTGAGGTTATCTGCTGAACAGTGTCCCAAGACACAAGAAGAGGAAGAGGACATGTCCCGTGTTCCATATGCAAGTGCAGTGGGTAGCCTGATGTATGCAATGGTCTGTACTAGACCAAACATTGCACATGCAGTGGGAGTATTGAGCAGGTTTATGTCAAAACCTGGGAAGGAGCACTGGAGAACAGTGAAGCGGGTTTTCAGGTATTTTCGTGGCACTAGTGATTATGGTTTGTGCTACCAAGGAAGACCAGGATTGGACAGAGTGTTGGATATTCATGGCTTTGTTGATGCAGACTGGGCTGGAGATCCGGATTAGAGAAGATCCACAAGTGGGTATGTGTTTAACCTATTTGGAGGTGCAGTCAGTTGGATGAGTAAGAAACAATCTGTAGTTGAACTATCAACTACAGAGGCAGAATACATGGCAGCCACTCATGCAAGCAAGGAAGCAGTTTAGTTGCAGAGATTGTGTTCAAGTATGGGGTTAGTATAGGGAGCTATAAGAATAGACTGTGACAGCCAAAGTGCAATTTTCTTGGCAAAGAACCCTGGCTATCATTCAAAGACAAAGCACATTGACGTTCAATATCACTTTGTGAGGGATATGATAGAAGACAGAAAGGTGTTGCTGGTAAAGGTGGACACTTTGAAGAATACTGCAGATGCATTGACAAAATCTGTGAGCTTTGAGAAGTTCTCTTGGTGTAGATAAGCAATGGGAATCTCAGGACTGAAAAAATGACTAAGCTCTCCTGTGGCCCCCTGTGGAAAGAAAACAACAAGTGGGAGATTGTTGGGTTGTGTTATATTCTTTCCAAGTAGTTAATAGGGGGTTTGAAGGGCACCCGTAACCCCACTTTATGGGGTCCGGGGCAGCGCCCCGGAAAATTTTGGTTTTGGACCATATGTTAGGTTGGGCGGACCCACCTATGGTTTTGTGCATGATTTTCGCACATGTTTTTTGGACACGATGGTTTTCGGTCCATGGTATTGGATGCGATGGTTTTCGGTCCATGGTATTGGATGCTTCGACATGTATAAATATGTATTGTAACATTGAAAGGAAAATAATGAAAAATCAAGCTGGTAGTCCTGGTTTTGGGATCTAGGGAAAAATCTCTGTGCATATGTGTTTTATGGGTTATGCTCTCACATTGTTTATTTTCTTTGTTTAAGAATTCGTATGCAGGTAATTTCTGTACAGGGTTAAAACCTACAAAAAAGAAAAGGGAAAACAGTGGATGCAAGCCATAAAAACCACCACTAATAAACAGACCAACAGAGTGAAAAGGAAATGAGGGAATCTAGAGACCGAAGGACCCTCTGCTAGGAAGAGTATATCCAAAGATCAAGCCACAACAAAGGTCACCATCTTGACAAATCCTTTTACTGCTTTAAACCCTCTAGAAGACCAACCAGAACTTGAAGAGGGAGAGATGCAACAGAATATGGATCAGACAGCAGATGCAGAAATAAACTCAGGATCTCAGGAACAAACTGTAGAAGACATTCCCGAAACCCCCTATATAGATACAATCCAACAGGAAAAGCAAGGCCCTCTAGTAGGCACCACTTCCCCACCCTCTTATGCAAAAATTACCAAAAAGAAAAATCTAATAGATAGTCCTGGTTCTTCTGAAGATGAACCCCTCGAGAAATCTAACAAAAAGGAAGGAAGGAAGTCTCACAAGGAGATCAAATAAGAAGAGGCGGAGCGTGTAAAGATGTAAGGTAGTAAGTCCACAATCGAAATATCACTGGACAGGAACACAAGGACCAGACCCCCAAAGGGTGGGTCTACACCACCCCCCTCTAGTAGATAATGCATATTGTCTCTTAGAATTGCAGGAGCCTAGGAAACCCACTGAAAGCTGAAGCAGTAAAAGACTTATTAAGAATGGAAATCTCAAACATTCTCCTACTCCAAAAGACAAATATAGAGGAAGATGCTCTTTTATATATAAGTCAAACCAAATGGAAAAAGAACTGAGGAAAAACAGTCAGTGCCAGAGGTACTTCAGGGGGCCTTGCAACCCTTTGGTCAGAGGATAAGTTCTAGCTTGTAAGTTCCTTTGCAACCCAACACTGGATATATACAGATCTTCTTCACCTTCCAAGTAATATTTCTCTAGCTCTCTTTAATCTTTATGTTCCTGTTAATTTTTTGGAAAAGGATTGTTGGAATTCTCTCTTAGACTTCCTAGAAATATATGCCCCCAAAAACATCATTCTGGCGGGGGATCTCAACATCACTCTAGACCAAAATGAGAAAAAAAGGCCGAATATGGGGTAAAGATCCCTTCCATGCCTCGATGGAGTCTATGATTCTCGAATGGGACCTTCTAGACCAAAAACCTAAGAAAGGTCATTATACCTGGACCAACAATAGAGTTGGTAATGCCAACGTTACTGCCTGTTTAGACCGTTTTCTAGTTCAAAGTTCTTTGTTGGAGCGGAAGCATTTGATCTCTTCAAAAATCCTGCCCAAAATAACATTTGATCATAACCCCATCTCATTGTTGATAGAGAAAGAGGAGGACTTGGGCCCTATTCCCTTTAGATTCAACCCTCTTTGGGTATTGAGAGATAGCTTCATGGACATAGTGGCTGACATTTGGGCACAACCAGTTGAAGGATCCCCTAGCTTCATGTGGGAATAGAAACTCAAACACAATAAGTTTGCATCAAAAGCTTGGGCAAAAAAAAAAAAAAAAACCCTTTCCACTCCTACGAGCCATAGACAAAAGATAATCTAGGCTCTAGCTGAGATTCAATCAGGCATGGAAGGATCTTAAATCACCAAAGCACAACTACTCATAGAATAGAACGCCCAGTTCAATTCCTTTCTCTCCTTTCAACAAGAAGAGGAACACTGGTGACTTAAGTCTCGCAGCCTCTGGCTCCAAGCTGGAGACAAAAACACAACTTTTTTTCATAGACAATGTAGAGCTCGTCTCTCTCAGAATCACATTTCTGAAATATCGAATAGGGAGGGGGAAGTTATCAAAGGATAGTCTCTCATAAAACAGGCAGCCACAACCCATTATCAAAATCTGTTCCAGCAGGATGGTTCTTCCTGATGATGACTTGGCTACTGACTTTCTGTTAAACATCCCCCCTCTTGTCACTGTTGATGTAAATGCTAGGTTAATGAAGCCTTTTTCTAAAAAAGAGATAGTTGAAGTCATTTGGTCAATGCAGCCAGATAAAGCACCTAGGCCGGACGACTTCACCATACATTTCTCCAAAGCTTGCTAGAATGTAATAAAAATTGATCTTCTCAGAATGGTAAAAGCCTTCCAAAATAAAGTCAAAGTGGGAGAGTGCACCAACTCCACCTTCCTTGCCCTTATCCCAAAAGAAGTTAACCCTGAGACTTTCGACAAATTCCAGCCAATCTCTCTTTGCAATGCCTCCTATAAGATCATTGCCAAACTCTTAGCCATTAGACTCAAGCCTCTGTTAGGGAACCTGATCTCCTCTCTGTAAGGCAGTTTCGTCAAAGGAAGGCACCTCATAGACAATGTGATCCAAGTGCAAGAGGCCCTTCACTCTAGCCACACTCGGAAGGAAAAATGTATGGTCATCAAGTTGGATATATCAAATGCTTTTGGCCGAGTTAAACTCTCATTTCTCTATAAAATCCTCCTCTCCTTTGGTTTTAGTGTTGATTTTGTCAACTTGATAAAATCCTGCACTCACAAACCTTAGATAGCCCCCCTGGTCAATGGCAAACCTTCTGACTTCTTCTAAGCTTCTAGAGGGCTACCAAGGATGCCCATTATCACCCTTTCTTTATATCTTGTTGGCAGAATCCCTAAGCAGAAAGCTGATAGCAGAAATGGAAGTAGGCACTATACCATGTATCAAGGCAGCAAGAGGGGTGGACCTCATAAATCATGCCCTCTTTGCGGATGACTCTCTCCTTTTGGGAGGGGCCTCGATTAAGATAGCAAAGGATTTCAAAGAAATCCTTCAACACTTCTGTTCAATCACAGGAGCCTTGATTAATAAAATAAAAAGTGTGATTTATGGCTGGAATGTAGATCACCCTACTATCCTTTGAATTGCCTGCATATTGGGATTCCTTGGGCATGACAAGTGGGAAAAAATCAAATATCTAGGCCTTCCCTTAACCTTGGGAACAAGCCCTCCCTCTCTATGCACTGAAGTAATTAGCAAGATAAAAGAAAAATAACATATTGGGGAGGCCAATGGCTAACAAAGGCACGAAAGTTGGCTTTAATAAAGGCAGTCCTCTCCGCCATTCCCATCTTCTAGTCTTCCCTTCTACTAGCTCCTAAGTCTATCACTAAACAAATCTCCAAACTCCTTCAGGACTTCCTATGGAATGGGGGCAAGGGAAATTAGAGTAAGTTACATTTGGTAAGATGGGATATCCTGAATAGACCACTCCAACAAGGTGGGTGACAGATATGGGATCCAGGCTTAGCAAATCTAGCTCTTGGTGGAAAAATCATATGGAAATTGTATGCAGATAAAAATCATCTTGTCAGTAAGATCCTCTAGAAGAAATACCTAAAGGGAGGTTCCTTAAGAAACCTCACAACTGCTTCTACTCCAATAGGAACAACAATATGGAATTTAGTCAGAAGAAGCATCGACCATATACAATAGCATTTATACAGAATACTGGGTAATGGGCAGAGAACATTACTTTGGGAGGACATCATTCAAGGGAATGCCCCATTGGCCACCCTAAATTCCTGTAATGATTTAAAAATTTGGCTAGTGAACAAAGGACTTCTCCAACTTGCAGATATATGTTCTTGGGATAGTAAAGGGAATTGGGTAGGATGGACTTTTCTAGGGGTTCCTGACCCTCTCGAAACAAAAAAAACTTGCTCTATACCGTACTTTCTAGCCTCCTCCCAGTCCATCGTACATACAAAGATAAATGGGGGTGGGGAAGAACCCGAATTTATATAATAGCTCAAGGATTCTCCTCATTACAAGCCACACATGCATCTTTTCTGACTCCGAAGCTCTGGAAATCCGTTTGGTCTCCCTTTTTCCCTCCAAAGGTGAATTTCTTCACTTGGTTACTCATGCATAAAAAGGCACTAATAGGAGAAAATCCGAATAAAAGAGGTTTCAACGAGCCCTTTAGATGTTGCCTATGCACTTCTGCTATCGAAACCTCTGACCATGTATTGGTTGATTGTGCTTTCACACAAGAAGTTTGGAAGACAGTCCTACACGAAATTAGCATTCCCACCCCTTCCCAGATTTCAGTCGTTACTCTCTACACCTCCTAGGCAAATCAAAACCCTTAGAAAGAATCTTTAAATGCAGGCTGGAAAAACATTTGGCAAGCTATTCCAAAATTCCTTTGGTGGAAAGTGTGGTTGGCTTGAAATGAGTGCATTTTTAACAACAGGATCCTGAAATCAGTGGAAGTGGCTGCCAAAGTAAAAGCTCTATTGTTGGAAATAATAGATAAATTAGCTTTTCCCTTTATATTATCTACAGAATCCTCTGCGTGGCTAGGACCCTGCGTGCCACGAGAAAGGAAAGATTCAATCAAAAAACTGATGAAAGATCCTACTTGGTGCCTGCGCCTCACTACAGGTGACTTTCTTAAGTGGTGGTAGGGGACCCCAAAGGCCACTATCTTCTTTGATGGAGCATCTAAGGGGAATCTAAGCATTGCAGGCACAGGGGGATTGATTCTTTCCCCAAACAGATCGGAAAAAGCTAGTTTGAGTTGGGGCCTAGGCATAAGTTCGAACAATCAAGCAGAGAGTTACAGCCTCCTAAAAGCCTGCCAGATTGTGAAGGAGTTAGATTACAAAACAATCCAAATATTTAGAGACTCAGAGCTTCTGATAAAGCTCTTAAACTCCAAAGATTATTTTAGTAACCCAGCTTTAAACAAAACCTTGTAGAGAATTAGAAACACTTTGAAATACTTTGACACAGTAGACTCATATCATATTCTGCGGGACTTAAACAAACAAGTGGACTTGCTGGCAAATAAAGCCTGCCTACTTCCTCAAGGTAATCTTAGCCTTAATGGAGGACCCTTCTCGATTCATCCTTTGCCTTAGACAATCTACAAAAGGTAGATCTGCTTTTTAGAGGAAGAGTGGTATTTGGCACCTTGAAAGTCACATTCAGGATTGCCAAGCAGCAAGCCGATGGAACACCAAGCACAAGGACTATCAAGCAGAAGATACATCATCAGAACGTACAATAGCAAATGGTGGAAGGAATAGCCATAGAAGGAACAACAACCAAAATGATTAGCAGCATAAGGAACAACACCAAAAGGAACAACGAGAAGAAGGAACAATAGAAGAAGGAACAAATTTCGAAGGAACAGCAAGCCGAAGGAACAACACCGACAGCATAAGGAATAGCAAGCCAAAGGAACAATAGTGACAGCATAAGGAACATCAAGCAAATTAAGGAACAACATCAGAAAGAACAATAATCAGAAGGAACACCATTAGAAGGAACAACAACAGAACGAACAACATCCAAAGAAACAACAAGCTAAAGGAACAACGATAGAAGGAACAACATCTGAAGGAACAGCAGGCCAAAGGAACAATAGGCCAAAGGAATAGTAGGGCAAAGGAACAACAGATCAAAGGAACAACATCCGAAGGAGTAACAGGCTGAAGGAACAACAGGCCGAAGGAACAACAATAGAAGGAATAGTAGGAACAACACTCTGAAGGAATAACAGGCCAAAGGAATAACAGTTCAAAGGAACAACATCCGAAGGAACAGTAAGCCGTAGGAACAACAACCGAAGAAATAGCACGCTAAAGGAACACCGAGCAGAATGAATAATAGTAGAAGGAACAACAAATTTAAGGAACAAAAAAAAGAAAAGCATAAGGAAAAGGTCATAGAATTTGCTCTCCCTGAGATAAAATGTAAGACAGAAAACAATAATAGCCAAAGAACTCACAAAACTTTTGAATATAGGCATAAGAGAAGGGACTACCATCAGCTCATTCTCATTGCTTAGTTTTTAAAAGTTACTGTCGATTGTAATAGGAGCTTGCTCCACTTTTGGCAATAAATACATTAACCATCCTTGTTAAAAAAAATTAAAAATATAAGGTTGACATAAAATAATGTTACATTACATGGACATCGAAATAATTTATTTATAGTTAAAAATGAGAATGAATATTTTTATCTCATCTCTTATAATAAAGTTGTAATATGAAAAATGAAGCATAATGACAATGAGATTATTGATGTTTTATAATGATTTTAATTAAACTTTACCAAATATTTATATTCATTTTTTCTATTATAGGCCACATTGCTTTTTTATTAGAGAATATTTTATCTTTAAATTAAATTGGACATGTGTCAACTCCATGTTGAGTACAAAGGAAATCACACATTGTTCTCATATTGATTTATAGAATGCCTCTCTCGGCCCAAAAAAATATTAAGGAATGAAATTATTCTTAAAAAATATTTAAAATAATTTTACAATTTTTTATTTTATTTTTCTAACAACAAAATTTAAAATCATTATAATAATATATATCTTATAAGTTTAATATATCAATAATCATTTCTCTCATTTGAAAATAAACCTACAATAATACTTATAATGGTATAATTAAAGGACAAAGGGATCAATATATCTACAATTCCTGGAAATTATATGAATAAAATCTCCAAACAATTCCAATGCCCAAATGAGTATCAATTTTTAAAGGCGTTGTCTAACTATTATAAGTTTTGGAGTTTTTAGCCAAAATCTGGTTAAAATTGTTTTGGTCAAATGTTCATCTTTGTTGTCTAAATTGAGTTTTTGACTATATATATGGGTTCAATGCCCTGAAAAACCTCATACACTCAAATTGTTGATAATTTACAACTCAAACTTGTGATTTAAACAAATCACAAATCCCCATGGAGTTCTAGGAAAAATAAATATGCCAGAAAACTCTTCAAAACATATAACAAATAAACCACTCTTTGTTTAAATGATTGATGATAAGATAAAGATACAGAAAAGAGAGAAAACCTTATGAATGCAACTACTCTATGTAATTTGTTATAGCAATGTACATCTCAAAACCAATTTAATTATAAGTCATTAATGTAATTAATTAAAAACATTCAAGTGATGTTGTGATAGTTTTTTTTTAAGAAAAAACTTACTTCTGAGATGAAGTGACAGGTTATTAATAAGTAACTAACAACCCAACCCTTAAATAATTTAGTATTATCTCAATTAACTTAGTAACGAGTTATTAATGCGAGTTCACTCCATAAATCCACCCAAAAAAAAAGAGTGTGAGATACATTTATACGCCTGAATTGGAATGTACCTACACTTCTTGAAAGATGGAAGAAAAATCTTCAAAATATCTGCATATAGAAGATAGGGAAATACTTTTTCCTAATACAACTATCCTAACTACTTGTAGAAATATATAACTTAAGCTAATTTAATAATGACTCAAAACTAACAACTCTAAAGATAGAATTCTTAAATTGCATTTCCAATGCATAAATGAATTTCTCTTATTCAATTAGAAGTTATAGCTTGACCTAATTGATGGAGCTTTTTCCTTAGGTTTTAACTCATTTTTAGAAGGCCCACATTATTAAATTAACAAAATAAAAAATAAAAAGGAGTCTATCAAAGTGGAAAAAAAAAGGAGTGGTGGAACTTATGTTTCTAAAAAAAATGAATTTCCAATAAAGATTGTCTTTGTTCACTTACATACACATTTCATCTGTTAATATGAATAATTAGAAACGCTAAAGTAATTTATTAATAAATTATTAGTGTTGCTGCATTGGGAGGTGCTCTCCAACCCACTATGGTAACGATCTTGTAATGTCAACTTAAAAATTTGCACTTGGGTAACAAAACCACTATTTATACTAAGTTAAATAAGATGAATAAAGTGCTTCAACATTCTATTCAACATGTGTTTTTGATTTCTACTTGATTATATTCTAGAATGTTTCAAAGTGGCTACAATTAACACAATTATTATATGAGATACAACCTTCCAAAATTTTAAGATACACTAAAGTGGAAAATACCACTTAAAATTTTATATAGTATTTTTTCTCATTTAAAGTAGTATAGATGACGGAAAAGTTTGAGAGAAGTTGTCCCTTTATATCATGTCTGAAACCAACACATAAAAAATGGGGAAGTATAATCCCCTCACATTACTTCCTAAACAACCATCATAGTTAGTATCAAGATATTTTATCTAATATCTTTCAAAAACCAATAAAAGAAATGGTTATAGTTGTGATCACTTTCAAAATAGTTTTAGGAAGGAAATTTCAACACAATTCTCACATAGTTATTCTCAAACAATAACAAGTTCACTTTAGTATATCACCATTGATCGTATTTGAACATGATAGTAGATTTATTAACTACATTTGGCAAATGGTATGGAGATTTCATGATATCAATCTAAATGCAAATGGATAGATTAAGAAATTTTTAACTAACTTTGGAAAATGTTATCTATATTGTGGATATCAAGTTGTGTTCCATTCTTAGATAAATAGATATATTAAGATTTTTTCAATTATCTTTGACAAATGTTATGGGGATATTAAGCTAAATAGGACCATTATGCTCTAGATTTGGAAAAATGTACAAAATAAAGCAGCAAATTATTTTAGTTGTTGCAAATTTGAAAGACATACATTTGAAGCGTTAGTATTCCCACATCCCATATATGAAATATAGTTATAATTGCATAATCCATGGTATGACAAACACTTAACCTTTTGAAGTGAGCCTTATATTTTGGCAAATCATCCATTATGTATTATAGGTCCTATACTTGTGATTGTGATAAATCATTAATGAAATTATTATTTTATTATTCTCAATTATAACATTTTATCATTTAATGTTTTTATTATTATTTTTAGTATTTTTCTAATTATTAATTTATGACAGGTTTATGGGATCTTATATACATGGTGATTATGTGTGTTGTTAAAGCACTCCTATATTTGAAGTCATTGGTTCAATTCCTTTCCTTATTTGGGTGGGTGTTATTCTTGGGCATGACCATGATGTAGCCCCATTAATATTGAACTTACAATCCTTATTTGGGTAAATGTTATTCTTGAACATGACCATGATGTAGTCTCACCAATATTGAATTATAAAAATACAATTATTAATTTTTTATGTAACTCTCTACATTTGATTAGGCTCCACATTTAAAGCTCCACATTTTATATATAAAGTGGTTACACTCCCTACCCAAAATCAATCAACCTAAGTGATATGCTTCAACTCTTAATTGAGATAGTATTACATTGAGAAAGTACTTAATGTATAATTAAAAGAAAACCACAATTATAATTTAAAATTATATAAATTATTTATATTATTAATGGTTAAAAAAATATTTATTAAATTCTTAACTAAAAAGTATTATTCTAAAATATTTAAGATATTTTAAGTGAATGTAAAAATACCTAAAATAAGTTTTAAAATAGCAAAAAAACATTTTCCAAAATCATATTCCTTAAAAATTATTTTTGATAAGTAAATTAAAAAAAAAAACAAATTACAAAACATTTTATTCTCAAATAATTTAAATAATTTTTACTATCATTATAAATCTAATTTAATCTTGGATCTAGCAAGCGCCAAGAGGATTTCTTCAAATTGAAACATTTTTTAGAAAAGACACTCCACATTTTATATATGAAGTGGTTATGCTCCCCACCCAAAATCAATTGATGTAAATGATATGCTTAGGCTCTTAATTGAGATATTATGACATTGAGAAAGTAATTAATTTATAATTAAAAAAAAATGACAACTATAATTTAAAATAATATAAACTAGCATTTGCACCAGATGTTGCAAAGGAAACGCCGTAAGGCATAAAGTGTGCAAATCCATTATCCATGTAGTTTATGCATTATTCAACAAGGTGGATCTCTCTAAATTTTTTGCAAACATTTATGTTGTTGCATTGCTAATTTATTTAGAATCTACTACTACCTCCTCTTCTTGGAATATTAAATTTCTTATCACAATCCCTCTAATTATTGGCATCACAATTTTTTCCACTTTAGTGGCTTTACCTTCAACCTAAAGAAACATGAATTTGAGTGACTCAATTAAAAAGAAATTGCTATATCTCTATATGAGCTCATTCCTTTTTGTTTATAAACCATATCAAATAAATTGTCTCTCTAGTCGATGCCGAATCCTGGGTCTTTAGAGGATTTCCCAAAATCTACAAACAGAACTGGTTTCTTCAATATTTTGCTTCCATCTTCAAGATGGTTCTTTATCTAACCTAACCGAACAGTTAATAAATAAGGGCAAACTACTCTTTGTATTCAGACTGATGCCCCTCCAAACGAACTTGCTTTGTGTACAGAGGTATGCAATGAATAATTAGGGATATGTTAATAAACCCCAATTTATTTCCCAAAGCAATAAGAAAACAAGGGCAAACTGACTTCAGCAATTCTTAATGCTACCATTCCATCTTCACTTAGATTGTGGTGGAAATAGGAAGCTTTCCCGAAGGATTACAAGAAGAAAATGAGACAGCATTAAGAAATTCAGTTGAATTTGGAGGAGATGAATGTGGTGGCAAGGCAAATCTGTTAAATTTCAATGATCAAATATGTTGAATAAATCTGCCACCATTGGAAGAGGAACATTTAATCCCATGAAGCCACTGATGCATTGGGCTGAAGGTCCCTCACCAATTTGAAGAATATATGGCTCTCTAATGATATTGCTCAAAGGAAACCAAGAAAACAATGTTCTGACACCACAAGGCATTTATTATTAGCTCCATATTTGCTAAAATTTGCATTTTCTGTCTTACAAACGTTCTGAAGCTAAGTTGTCTTCTGGCATAGATGCAGACGAACAATTTGCAAATGATGAGAATTAGGGATTTAAAAATATAGATTTGCATGCATGCTAGTTCCTAAAGAATATCCCAATAACTCTAGCACATATAAAGAGCAAATTCTTTGTAGGAAAAGAAAAGGCAAATCTGTTAAACTTAAATGATCAAATATGTTGCATAAATCTGCCACCAATGACGTTGAAACAGTACATTTATATTAGTCTCACGAAGAAGCATGAACCTGCCAAGTTCCAACACTAAAATATTTTTTAAAACATATATATGGAAATGTGTTCATCTCTTTATTGGATGCGTTGTGCATTTGATATTCATAAGTTCTTTTCCTGGGCGCACTTATGGCACACACTTGTCTTTGATTCTTGGTGACATGCTTGGTTTTTTCAACACATGGATATTTGCTTGTTGGCACTCTCAGTCTGCTGCTGAGATTTGAAAAGTGGGATGACAAAAACCAAAAGTGGAATTGCGTGGGGGTGGTTCCCTGGTGGTGAGCTTCACCAATTCACAATCTACTCCTAGTTGACTTGAAACCCAAATAAACCATACTCCAAATTGACTTGAACAAAGTTTCATATTTCTGGCACATTTGTGATCCTCTTAGGTTAACCATTTTCTTGGCTATTTTCGAACATAGTTTTTATTTGTGTCTCTTCCAGTTTTCTCGCGAAAAATTGCACAAACCACTACCATTTAATGGCCCCTCAAACAGCAGATTCAATGAACCTTTTACCAAGCGAAATCCTACCAATTTCCACGGCTAATTTGTGCTAAAATTTACTGTGTTTTGGTTGCTGCTTCCCCAGGGAAATCGTGCCTCTGTCCACGGCATTTCGTGGCCCTTAAATACAACGATTTGATGGGTGCCTTGCCAACTAAAAATGTGCTCCCTTTTGTTGCGACTTGGTTGGTAAATTCTCAGCAAAATCATGGATCTAATCCTAGTGACTTCATCCTCTTTTTATATTGCATTTTGGTCACCTAAACACCCAGCAAAAACGAACCTCTTGGCTCTGTCAACCGTGTCTGCAATTGTAAATTTCTAACATTATCTTTCTGACTTTGCATATTACATTTTTTTCAACCTTCACTAATTTCATCTTACTGGACCCTGGTTGTCCACACATCTGTCTTTGCTTACAACTTAGCCATATTTTCATTATTGGTTTGATCAAATATCACTGGTGATATGTTTCTCCCACTGTCATTGTTCATTGTAAGCAAATTTTTTGCATCCGCATTCAAATATTTGAAGGCAATTTCCTAGTTTATTGTAAAATCCATTTACATAAAAGAGACACTTGCAGTCACTATAGGAAAAGCGTATCATCATTTGATATATTGATTGATCTAGATTCTATAAGAAGGAAGCTGGGTAGAATGTACCATATACGTGAGCTCCAGCTTGAATTTCAGAACCCCAATATCTCAATACAACATTAACATATATACAATTACTAAGGTTTGTGGATCTGCAAATCTCTTGATCCTTTCTATAACTTGTTGTCAAGCTTCTCAAAATTAAGCAAATTGAGACAAACAAATAACAAATGTGTCATCCTTTAATCCTTGCAATGTAACTAAGATGGCAGTCGGAATCATGATTGGCCTCTGGAAAATGCCCTTTCAACCAGTGAATTCAATACCAAAACTAAGGATTGTAAGAAGATCCATCCTTGAGTTCTCTCCACTGGTGAATGACTAATTAATTAAAGTATAGAATATCTACTTCTATTTGGCAATAAAACATATTCCTAGGAGATCTTTGATATGACCAATGAGGAAGTTTAATCTAGTTTCCATTGACAATATCACAATCATAAAACGAATTGCAAAGAGAATATTGCTTGCCCATCCATTCACTGTTCAATCTCATTTCTATGAACATATATGCCTCACATTCATTACAGAACCCTCGCATTGTTATGACTACAATTCAATGACTTTTGTTGGTGCAATTAAAAACATTGTGTGATAGATGCAACAAAAGGTGATAATGCCCATCATAGTACTAACATTAAGGTATGCCATTGATAATCGTTGAGTAATACAACCCTATAATATCTTGAATACAGCTCAACTATGATGCAAAGAATATAGTGAAAAAATCTTTGGGCCATATACCAATTGTTATGAGAATAAGAACAACCAATAAAGCTGGTGGATTTTTGGAAAAGCTCAAAAATTTCAACTGTATTATTTTTCAAAGAAAATGTTACGACATCCCTAATCCAATAAATCATTCATGGGAGTTTAAACACCCTAAGTAGCTAGAAGCTTCCATCTTTGACCTGCTTCTCCAATCCATGAATGCCTTGATAAGCATTTCTTCTAGGGCTTCATCTTCCTCAACTTATTTGGGGAAACTCTATGTTCCACTCCTTATTACTCACATATATTAAGTGGTCCTTTTAATAGTCCTTATGAATATTGTAATATTACTTAATACTTTCATAGTATAGATGTACAGTATGCCAATAATTTTTAACTTCTCTTCCCACATGCTCTGCTATATGCACCACCCCATCAAAACACTGCATCTTATTACAACTTTTAGGAAAAATAAGGAGATAAACAAACCTAATACCAAGTGGAAGCAGATCTCAATGCACATACCCAACTACAATTTAAATTGAAGAAACCAACAGCTAACACTTCACCGGAATTAGCTCAGTCATCAACCTGCAAAGGCCAATTTTCATCACTCTTTTGCTGCTACACTGGAGAGAAAGAACAAGTGTAAATATTTGTTTTCAAAATTTGGCTGAGGACACCTGGAGGAAAACCTTCACTGATGGCTGAATCGTAATCTGTTTGTGCTTTTCAGATAGTGTTCTCTCTTCTGTCAAAAGGCCATTTTGTTTTACTTGTTGGACTGTCTCAGAAACCCTTGTAGAATTTTAATTTCATTCATTTGAGAAATGATTCAAAATTACATTCTGCATATACAAACCCTGTGTGTATTCATTTGAGTAAAAAAAAGACTGTTGTTTGAGTTCATAAAAGGATCTCTTTTGATTGGAGTATCCAACCATTTACAAGAAACTTGAAAACAAAAAACATAAGTACTGTTAATTACATACGAGGTGAGGTGAGTAAGCTGCTTCACCCAGCAAGAAAATTACTTTCTATATGGCTGATAAGAGAAAAAAAACAGAAAGAGAACAATGATATGAAAATTGTGGGAATTTATGCTCTTGCTACCCCAAAAGGAATGTCCCTGTAAGGCCTGTGAAAGAATTCATAGGCCTGTCCATTATTTTGCTCCATTATACCCACAGTCCTTGGTCCATATCAAGGCCCTCTTTTGGGAGGCGATTGGTTTCCTCTAGAATAGGCATGAATAATATGTTCCTGCATACTTGTGTTTTGTTGAGACAATTGATTGTGAACATAGAGTCCCTGAAAACATGAATCTGAGTGCATCCCTTTTCAAGAGTGAAAAGCATCAAGTTTTTACAGGACAGAAGCTCTTCCTGATTGTTGGTCCCTTGGCCAAAGCCCATTTTAACTTGAAAATCGTGAGCATCAGAAAGAAAGAGGATGGAACCTCCTCCACTCTGCTATCCATCTTTCAAGAGCATCTTGAAATTTAATAATCAATTTTTTGTAACTTGAAAGGGCATAACTTTTTGTCAGTAGTTGCAATTTGTATTCCTCCAAATGCTTCTATACAAATGTAAGTTTGATCTAGGAGCAACCATATTAAGGTATTATATCAATCAACTAAGGAAGTTAGCAGCTCACAGAGGTGGGGGGGAATCTGTTTTATCAATCAAACTTGGCCAAGGATCATCTTGCAATGCGGTCACGGTTGTTTGTTGTATTTCTTAGATGGTGCTATGCAACTTGGCTTTTAGTTTTACTTATATCTCCCAGTTTTGCATTATGAGGTTGTTAGTTTCCAGTGCATTTTCCATCCCATCCCTTTTGTTTAATATTTTGGTTTCACATTTTTGTCCTTTCATGAAAAGCCTTTGTTTTTCTCAATGTAAATACTAAATAGATGCAATGTGTGTTAAATGCCTAGGATGTTGGTAGCCCAATCTTGCTGAATGGATGTTGTGAAAAACTCTAATATACATAAGCAAAATTATACAATGGATTTGTGTTGATTTATATGTGCAGTGGCAATGTCTATCCGCTTGTGATTGCTGCACATCCATCAGAACCTAATCAGTTTGCCATTGGGTTGACTGGCCGTTGTCTCAACACCAGCTTGTAGAAGTTCTTCCATGTTCACATTGTCAACATTGTTATGCCATCCATGTTTGAATAAAAAATCACTTGATTCAGATGTAATTGTTAATTATGATTTAGTTGTAACTTGTTTCTTAATACTAGATGCCCAGCTTGAAACTTAACAGATGCTTTGGTGAACATAATGCTCACTTCTTTCTCGAACTTGGGCGAAATCCAACACATCATCATATTCAAAGATTGGGTTAATTCTAGAGAGAGCACAGAGTCATCTACAAAGTGGATTTTAAAACATCTTGTAGGCACCTGATAATGATCATTCCTTCGATTTGCACTTGACTCTAGCTAACCTAGAGCATTAGCTGCGATGAAATGTTTTATTGGACAAAGAAAACCCTTTCTGATGAACCATTGTAGAATAACTTGATTGGTTAGCTTCTCAACGTTGTACCTCATTGCTTTTTTGACCTTAGGATACCAATCCATGTCATCATATCTGAAGTAATATACCATTTTAATCTGTGTATGACTTTATCAAAATCAATCTTGAGGAGTAGATCTTCTTGATGAATTTCTCCAGCCCACTAGATAGTTTTCAAGATTATTTTTTTTGTGGTTAATGCTTCTGCAGGAGTCTTGTAAGCCACGTAAAGTAGAATGATTAGCCTGGGATCATTAATTGAGTTCCTGTTAGCCGAGTTGTGGTTTATATTGATGATGTTTGCATTAGTTTGTTCTGCAAGTGGTTCTAGATGAAGAGCTTCCAAGCACACATTTAAAAGGTTTCCCAATGGTGTCTCAGAAACCCTTATAGAATTTTAAGGGGAGACCATCATTCCTTGGATGATGTGCACATTCCCAACACAAATTCCACTCAACACAGCCAATAGAACAGGGAAGTAAGTTACACATTTTCTAAGTAATTTTTCATGCACTCCAATGGCTTGTGGCTACAACTCTCAACCTTAAAAAAATATTGACTGTGACAGAAGAACTGAAAAACTGACTAAAGACCTCCATGCATACCAGGTATTGATGATATAGCCATGAATGAGTAGACACTAAATTGAGAGCTTCCATGAATGAGTAGACACTAAATTGAGAGCTTCTATAATTTGTCTCTTAATTTCTTGATTAGAAGAGGCATGGTTTTCTGTCAACCACTTGGCCATCTTTCATCCACTGTTCATAAATAATATAGTGTATATTACAGCCGATGTAATTGAACACCGAAAACCTAAAATATGACAACTGAGATTCAACTTCAAAAATAAATTAATGACCGTCACCAACTTAGAGAAAACATCAGATAGGCAGAGAATTTAATAAATACAGAAATCCTATAGTCACTGCACGTTTTTCCAAATGAAATGTACAAAACACCCAGCTGGGGACTAATGCTATACTAAATACAAAATTTTTGAATAAAGAACAGGTGCTTGAGCCCTTCCAAATAGGATCTACTATGTTCTTGTAAGCTTCAAGCCATTTTGACTCCAGAATAAGTTATTCGTTCCATTTTTGCTCCGATTCATAAAAAATTACCCTACTCTCTATTGGAGAGACTTGTGCCAATTGAAACACATTCATCCTCACTGTTTGGGCACTGAAGATGAACAGTGCTGAAGTAATCCTGAATTACGAATGAAATACTACTGTTGGTTCCATATGGTCTTGGCAGTTTCCATTAAGATTTCTCTGTGAAGTTTTTTTAAAGCAATTTCTGTCTTGTTTTCCTATATGTACCATTTTATTTCCTAAAGGAATAGTGATGGTACTGTTTTTTCTTTTTGAAAAAAAAAACAACAGATATACGAGGTTGTGGGCAGGTAGCATAAGAACTATTACAAAATACAAGGGAGCTTTCCCATCATCACCTCACGAATCAAGAAGAAGGTTGAGAACCCTCTAGAAGACCAAAGAGGTAAGTACAATTTCAGTCTAGCAGAAGAACCCATAACTCTTGGAAAGAATTCAGAATGGAACCAACCCAGGTTACAGCATCTCTTCCGTCTCTCAACTGATTGTCCTCTATCACACTAGCATATCTTGCAAAAAAACAATTACCTTTAAATGGTCTTTTTTATATTCCTTAGCCTCTATTACCTTAGCATTTCTTGCAAAAAAACAATTATATTAAGTGGTCCTTTTAATAGTCCTTATGAATATTGTAATATTACTTAATACTTTCATAGTATAGATGTACAGTATGCCAATAATTTTTAACTTCTCTTCCCACATGCTCTGTTATATGCACTATTCCATCAAAACACTGCATCTTATTACAAATTTTAGGAAAAATAAGGAGATAACAAACCTAATACCAAGTGGAAGAAAATCTCAACGCACAAGACCAACTAAAATTTAAATTGAAGAAACCAACAGCTAACACTTCACCGGAATTAGCTCAGTCATCGCCCTGCAAAGGCCAATTTTCATCACTCTTTTGCTGCTACACTGGAGAGAAAGAACAAGTGTAAAAATTTGTTTTCAAAATTTGACTGAGGACAGCTGGAGGCAAACCTTCACTGATGGCTGAATCGTAATCTGTTTGTGCTTTTCAGATAGTGTTATCTCCTGTCAAAAGGCCATTTTGATTTACTTGTTGGACTGTCTCAGAAACCCTTGTAGAATTTTAATTTCATTCATTTGAGAAATTTAACTTTGTTTTACTTGTTGGACCAAGTGTAGTGCCTGTCATGGATCATGTGCTTTTGCTTCCACTTTATGTCTACAATATGAAGAGATTAGAAAAGGGCATTCGAGGAATTTTTTGCCTGCCATCAATGAGAGGAAAGAACCTCATCTTTAACACCTTCCCAGTTGATTGTATTCAAACCAGCTCCTAAAAGCCAACTAATAGCAGGTGGGGAGTTATCAGCTATCCATAACCACAAATGGCTCCTTTCAAGGTGTGTTAGGAGAATATCAATGGAGCTGAAATCCAAAACACTAGCTGAAATAGTAGTAATTATATAAGCATACCTGTTTTCTGGATCACAAAAGGTGATAATGCCCATCATAGTACTAACACTAAGGTATGCCATTGATAATCGTTGAGTAATACAACCCTATAATATCTTGAATACAGCTCGACTATGATGCAAAGAATATAGTGAAAAAATCTTCCGGCCATATACCAATTGTTATGAGAATAAGAACAGCCAATAAAGCTGGTGGATTTCTGGAAAAGCTCAAAATTTTTGACTGTATTATTTTTCCAAGAAAATGTTACGACATCCCCAATCCAATAAATCATTCATGGGAGTTTAAACACCCTAAGTAGCTAGAAGCTTCCATCTTTGACAGGCTTCTCCAATCCATGAATGCCTTGATAAGCATTTCTTCTAGGGCTTCATCTTCCTCAACTTCTTTGGGGAAACTCTATGTTCCGCTCCTTATTACTCACATAATGAATATATGTTGCATCACCAATTCCCTACATCCAAAAGCTTCTTTCAATGGTGCATGCAGAATTGCTACCAAAGGACAGGTTAGATATGTGTTCAACAAAATAGCAACAAAGACTTCATTGGCATGTATGCAGAGGATCTTTAATACAGAATAATGTTGCTTTGGGATCGGGTTGGAGTTAATGGAGCCGCACCTTTGGGACATGTTAATCGGATTGGGTTTGGAGTTAATGGAACTGCATTCCTAGGGCATGTTGCTCTGGCATTAAGTTGGATTGGGCCTAGAGTTAATGGAACTGCACCTTGGGACATGTTGCTCTGTCGCAGGGGCATCAGGTCGGATAGGGGCCGGGACATGTTGTTCTATTGCAAGGGCATCAGGTTAGATTGGCGTTGGGAGTTGCTCTGTTGTAGTGGCATCAGGTCAGATTGGGGTCGGAGTTGAGGAAACTGCACTGCTGGGACATGTCGCTCCAAGGACTCCTAAGTTGTTTCCTCACTTTTAGAAGCAAGTTGTTAGGATGCCTAGATTCCAGTTTCTTGTTCAGTGTTGGTTAGATTACCTCCTCATCTTAGGAATTCGACCCCTGAGGATGGGAGGAGGTTGAAACAATGTCTATATATTCTTCTTCTTTCTCATTGTAAAGGGTTGGACTCAGCTGGATGCTCAGACCTTGATTGTACATCATTTTGTAGCTGTTTAGCAGGAGATTAATAAGAATTGCAACTATTTTTATGGGATCCATGTGGTATGGAGTTTAATACAGTTTTTCCTCTTGTGATCATATGTTAGTATGTTTTGTTTATTCCATTAATCATTCCATTGCTTCTAAGTGAATGCTTTCAAGTTGATAGGCAGAATTCATTACATCAGTGCTCTATTTTGGGAAAATATTCACCATTTCATGTTTTTTACAGTTTGGGAAGGATCCATGATAATCACATGCTCTTCCTAGCCTCTCACCAGTCTTAAACACCTCACCCATCAAGCCCTAGAGTGCTAAAACTTATGCCTACCTTGCCCCAACACCCTGCAATTTTGACCTAATTCCCTAGACCTAAACTGTCCAACTCCTCCTCATCCAACAAAATCCCTTCAAAATCCAAATCAAAACTTCGTGCTACTATACCTAGCCTAAAATCCTTTTCCCAATCCAGTCATCTTGGCTGAGATCCTTATGGAGAGAGCCCTCTCCCGGCCTAGTAGGGCTAGCCACTTGGCTAAGCATGGTTTGTGGTTACCCTAGCATTGTCTTCCTTCAGCCTGAGGTTCAATCCAGGGGATAACAGGTTTCCTAGACAATTCTGTGTTTTTGAATTGTGTGACTGTTATTTTTTCTGTTCCTATTCCACTGCATCTAGTAGAGAATTTTTGTGTTTATGTGAGAAGTAATTTTATTTCAGATTGTTCATATTAGCAGATCAGAATTTCGTGGATTTTCTACACCAATTGACAAGAATCGTCAGTCAAGCAGATGCTTAATACAACATGGTTTGTACACAGTACTCAGAAAAAAAATTACTTCTGCACTGCATTTATTTTGATTCATAAAAGGAGCCAGTCCTATGTTTCCAACAAGGCTTTTGCATATCGACTAAGAGAAGCTATTTAAACAGATTTACAAGAGATGTTACATACCACAGTGCAATAGAAATTTGAAAATAAACATTCAATATTAGCGATCCCTTGCACTTTGTCCTAATAGATAACATACAGCAAAAGCCTTGGGTCTTTGTATTATCTTAATCCTGTGAATAGCATTGCACTACATATCACCCATCAACTATAGGAATTTTCTGGTACTCAACTCTGTCTCTGAATTTCCGAGGAACAACACACCTGCCTCCAAACCTTTGTTGCCGAAAAACAAGCAAAGTAAGGAGGAGTGCTCCGCAAGGAATCACAATATCCTAGGCAATCGAGTAGAAATCCAAGTCCGGATTGGCATAGAAGTAAGAACTGCTATACAGTGGTATATACCGAATAACCCGGTATGCATCATATGCATGTGGAATGGAACGTACCAATGTGATTCCAATATAAAAGTATGGTACCAATATTATATCTTTTATGTCAAAGAAAAAGTTTCCCAGAACTTCTGGTAGCAAAAAACCATCGAGGATGAGGCCTGCATAAGCTCTAAAATCTTGCCAGAGAGCATGCTTAGTATTCTTCTGAAAGAAATGTCTGCTGTTAGAATGTGATGCCCCAGACAAATGAACAATACAAGCTATTAGACCTCCAAACACATATAGAGGCAGACAAATATAGAGAACCTTTCTTTCCCAGAACCATGCAGTCTTCTCACCTGCCACAGCAAGCCTGGCAGTCCAAACTAATTGAAGAAGTCGAAGTTGCAAAAGAAATACTACCATTGTCATTATTCGAACTACAACTTCATTCACTTCTAGCCACCCTCCCCCCAATTGCAAGACATTATTACCTTTCTGGTTCATGAAAAATGCTTCAAAGTCGAGCAACAAAGGAATCATATGCCCTAAGGTGAGCATAGTGAGCATCAACAGAGAGACAAATGGCAGTACATTTTGATGTCTCCTAACATGCACGAGTTGGATATAGATGACAGCAGTCGTTAGTGAAAGAGAGACAAGTCCCACTAATATGATCTTTAGAATGTTGCTCCGGATTTAAGGAAGCATACTTGACCTTTATATGAATTTGACAATCCATATCACCTTCAATGTCCCTCCCCGATGAGCCAACATGGCGACATCCAATCATGCACAACAATCCTGTTAGAGGATTATATATGCCCTCTGCTGATATAGAAGAGAAATATACAAACGATTCAGTGGCTTGAGAGGTTTCGTCCCACTTCTGTCGAAAGGGCATCCTAAATTTTAAATTGTAGCTGACATTCAACGGGCCACCCCCATGATTAAATCCATGTGTCGCAACAACTCTGTCTAAGGGGCGAAGCTGCAAATCTCTCTCGTATCTATTTCCAACGGTAAATGGATACGCATAACCCTGCATTCTCCACTTCCCAGAATTCTCAACGGAAACATCAAAACCCAGATCCCCAAAGGAGGACCCATCTGGGTACCTTCTTACCTGATTCTTTACCAAAGACATCTCCCCTTCCGCGAATGTCTTATTACAAACCTTCCTCACCTGGTCAAGTTTTGTATACTTGTACTGCAAATTGGGCAAATTCATGATAGTTCCCATTACTCGATCGATTCCAGCAGGACCTTTGAATGTAAAATTCTTAAAATACATAGAATCAATATTACCCTTCTGGCTCTGAACATGACCCACAACCATATACCTATCCACAACGGTTAAAGTCGTCAGAAACTGCATTGAAATGCTGATACCACAATCTTCCTCAGAAAGATTCTTCAATACTCTTCCGCCATTTTCAATAAGGCAGGCTACCATACACAATTGACCCTTTTCAGCATCAAATACACCCTCCCCAGTCAACATGATCTCTGGCATCCCGGATGCGGGTGCCACCTCGCATGACCTGGTAAGGCCACTTGCCACGGTCGACAGGACACGCGACGGACGGAGGGCATTAAGGCTCCTCGCCGCCACCTCCCATCGACTAGCAATGCAGCACTCGAGCCTTAATGAAGGCGCAGGAACCACAGTGGAGGAGGATGGCCGCATTCAATGCGGGGACATTTCGAAGGAATGAAGGGGTTGTTAAGAATGTCGATTTGGAAGCAGATGAAACCCACAGCGATGGTGTTCTTGCTCTGCGTTCTGAGATTTCTGGAGTCATTGTGGAATTGGGGGAGGCTGATCGACTGCTGGTCCTCCCTGGTTCATGCCTACAGTCATTTGTCTGTCACTGTAAGCCGAATTGGGAGCAAGCTTCGTCTGAGGAAGCGGAATTTGGAAGAATGGTGCGTGAGCGAATGCCATGCCGTCGGGGCAGAGGCTCAGGAAGAGCCAGATCCGCTCGCGGGCCTGCGGCTGACCTACACCACCATTGCTGCTGTGTTTACTGTTACCGACGTGGGGGAGCACCTCAGGTGCAGGCGAGTCAATTTGTGGAAGCTGGAGGGTCCAGCAATGGCGAGCAAACTCTACCTGCATTCGGCTCTGTCATCTTCTCACTGCGCAATCCCAGAGAAAATTTGGGCATCAATGCTCATATTTCTGTGCTGTTTACCAGGATCCCGGACGAAAATGAAGACGGCCTGCCTCGGCCACCTGCAATGGAGAATCCCTTGGATAATGAAGAGGGAATTCACCTGGTGCGAGAGGGAAATCTGCCTCAGGCTCTGGAGGAAGAATGTCGGCTTGTGGACAAAGGTAAAAGGCCTTTGGGGGAGGCCTCAAGCTCAAGGGATGCGGAATTGCGGGAGAGCGAACCTGAATTGCCGGCTTTCATGGACGGCCTACCAGAAGGACATGGTTGGGCTTGGATTCGGGAAGCTAAGCCAGAGGACGAGCCAGGGGATGACGAGAAAGAGGGCTAAGCCCAGGTGGCTCTCATGCATGAAGTCTGGACGCGTGTGGGATCGTGGTCGGTTCTGTTATCTCTCCTGTTGTCTTTAGTCTTTTTAGTTTGTTTTTTTCTGTTAAATGTTGGTTCTCGGTCATATGTATCATCTGCTGTTTCTTGGTTACTCTTCCGTTACGGAATGGAGTTTTGTTTGGCGTGGGCTATCACCACAAGCCCTGTTTCTATGTGACAAACTCTGCCCCTGCGTGGGCTTTACAGAGATGCCTTGTGCCTTTTTGATGGTGGTTTTAGGAAGATGTCTAGGTACCTTCAGGTGGGGTTCTCAGAAATGTAATGGGTTTTGGGACTATGCTACAGCTGCCATGACGCCACATGAGCAGCAAGTTATATCGTATGTAAATTTCCGCTGTAAATATTAATACAAAGTAGGTAATGTTGCTTAGAAAAAAAAAAAAAAAACATGATCTCTGGCAAGGTAAACCTCAAGCCTGAATTCCATAGATTGGAGAATCGAAAAAACCCATGCACTTGCCCTTGTGGAGTACATTTCAAATTCTCAATCAACATACTGTTCGGAAGCGATCCTCGATCACTCACATTGAATGGACTACAATCCCTTCCACTGCACTCATGGTTCCACACCAAATCTAGAGGCCTTCTCAACCAGCGCAAATTACAGAGAGTGCCACTTTTCAAGATATCTTTATTGGCATCCAAAACATCAGGCTTCCTGACTGAACAAACCCTTTTGGCATCCTCAACCCTAGTGTACTCATAAAACCCATCATACATTGCATAAATTGATATGGGCTCGAAGGAATTCTCTTTATCTAAGCTCTCTACAGTCCCATTGATCAAACCACTCACAAGGGTGCTCGTTTTGGAATAAGAAAACTTAACAGAAGCCAAGAAAGTCCTAGAAGAACCGTTCAAAAAATACCTCTCACCCAATCCAAGCATACATATCCTTTGCGATGAATTTGAGTAGAAACCCTCTGCAAAGATCACTAACACTCGACCTCTCGACATCCACCGCGGCGGGCGAGCGAACTTGAAATGGGACGGTGGCCTCTGAAAGTGACGATTGATAGCAGCTGCTTCATACCTCTTGCTTTGAACCATTAAACGCCCCTTGAATTGGAAGACGTCTTCTCGCTCGGTTTGCCACAGATCAGAGACGGAAAACGAGACGGAATTCGACCGTGTGAGGTCACTCTGGTTAAAGATCGGATCTCCTCCCTCGTATGAAGTGTGGTAAAAGGTCAATCCGTGGGCTTCTTCGTTGAATAAGCCCCCCTCTTTGTTGACGACTTTTGGCGCAGGAACGAATTCCTGGCAGTGTTTCGAGTACAATTCATGGTCCAGTGACGCGTTTAGTGGGTTCGCTCCGATGGCAGCCAGTAGAATCAAGATCACCCGCAGATCATTTATTGACAAAACAGGAATAGCTCAATTCAGCCCTGAACTCCTCTTTGAGAACCCAGTATACATCCCTCTCCTCAACTCTAGGCTTCAGCATTGAGCATCCACAGCCACATTAGAGCCAGCAGGTCTGGCTACAGCCCAGGCTGTTGTTCCTTTGTTATTTCCATCCGCACTGATCTCAGAATTGCGTCCGCCATGATGAACACCACGAACCTGGACTGCTCAGCCAGAGCCGACTCGGCTTATACCCTCTGCAAACAGGATTGTATCTTTGCCAACTGCACACCTAGAAGTAGACAGCGACTACTCTCCCACGCCGCTGCATTTCCCACTCCCATGTTCCATCATCCGCGCTCGAACGCTGATCAAGTGAATATCGTGAACCGTTCCAACTACCTTCCATTGATCGAACGATTAACAATCATCTAATCGTCTAACACAACGGATCAACGACTCAAAACATTACACGGTGGCATACAGGGAAGTTAATCCCAAAGGGAAACGCCTTACGGCGTAATTATTTATATTATTAATTATTAAAAAATATTTATTAAATTCTTAAATGAAAAGTATTATTTTAAAATATTTAGGGTATTTTAAGTGAATGCAAAAATACTTCAAATAAGTTAAAAAATAGGGAAAACATTTACTAAAATCATTTTTCTTAAAAATGATTTTTGATAAATAAATTTAAAAACAAAATTATAAAACATTTTATTTTCTAATAATTTAAATAATTTTTACTATCATTGTAATTATAATTATAATTTAACTATAGATCTAGCAAGAGCCAAGAGGATTTCTTCAAATTCAAACATTTTTTAAAAAGACACTCCGCATTTAAAGCTCCACATTTTATATATAAAGTGGTTACACTCCCCACCAAAAATCAATTAATGTAAATGATATGCTTTGGCTATTAATTGAGATATTATGACATTGAGAAAGTACTTAATTTATAATTAAAAAAATCACAACTATAATTTAAAATTATATAAATTATTTATATTATTAATTATTACAAAATATTTATTAAATTGTTACTGAAAAGTATTATTTTAAAATATTTAGAATATTAAATTAATAAATAGATATTTGGAAAATATACAAGTTAATATATATTTTATAAGTTTAATATATCAATAATCATTTATATCAATCATTAAAAATAGACTTACAATAATACTTATAACGTTAATATAATCAAAGGACAAAGGGATACATGTGTTAACAATTCCTAGAAAATACAAGAAGAAAATCTCCAAACAATTCCAATGCTCAAAGAGTGCAAAAATGTGTATCAATTTTTAACTTTGGCCTAAATTTAGTGAAAATTGTTTTTGTCAAATCTTTATCTTTATGGATTCAATGCCCTGAAAAACTCTTCTGGCATTAGAATTGTTCATAATGTAGAACTCAAATTTGTGATTCCAACAAATCACAAATCCCTACAGAAATATGGGTAAATTAAATAAGAAAATATCCCAAAAAAACCATCCAAAATATATAACAAATAGACTAAGACATTTTTAAATAATTGCTGATAAAATAATGATAAAAAAGGAGGGAAAAACATTTTGAATGCAACTACTCTACTAATTGGTTAGAGAAAAGTACATCTCAAAACAAATTTCCAAAACATATAACAAATAAACTAAAACATTTTTAAATGGTTGATGATAAACTAATGATAAAAAAGGAGGGAAAAACCTTTTGAATGCAACTACTCTAGGTAATTAGTTAGAGCAAGTACATCTGGAAACCAATTTAAATATGAGTCATTAATGTGATTAATTAAAAGCATTCCAGCCTTGGTAGTTTACTTTTTTAAGAAAAAACTAATTTTTTTTAGGTGTAGTGACAAATTATTAATAACTCACAACCTATCATTTAACTAATTTAGAGATAAGTAATCTCTCAACTAGCTTAGTAATGAGTTATTAATGTGAGTTCACTCTATGAATCCATACATGGTCAAAAAAGATAAAAATAAATAAATAAATATAGAGCGTGAGAGGCATTTATATATCTAAATTGGAATATATCTACAATTCTTGAAAAATGAAAGAAAAACTTTCAAAAGATCCTCACATAAAATATAGGGAAATACATTTTTAAATACAATTATCCTTATCCATAAGCTATAGAAATTTATAATTGTAGTCATCTACGGAGGCCAAGGAATTGCCCATGGCCAAAAGTGGTCGGAATCCGGGAAAAACAATTTCAAATTTTTTATACAGGCAATGTTTGAATCGATTTTTTGATGGTGGAAATGGATTCAACACCATCAAAAACTTCTAGGACACCTAAAATTTTGAAGTTTAACAACTACTGCTTGAATTTAAAAAAATCCTTGCCGAATTTTTTTCTAAATATAACCGGAATTTCCATAACTTTCTGGGCAATTCCTCCAGCTAGTTAGACTACAACTTTATAATTTAAACTAATTTAATAATGAGTAATTAATATGACTAACTAACAAACCTTAAATATGTAATTGTTAAAGTACATTTTGAATGCATAAATGAATTTTTCTTATTGTTAAAAAAAAGAAAAAAAGAAAAAAAAGATAGTGCATCAAGATGGAAAATAAAAGAAAAAAAAATGAGTGGTGGAAATTTTCCTTAAAAATGAATTTCCAATAAAGCTTGACATTTTCCACTTATGGATTCATTTCACCATTAATAGGAATAGCTAACAACTCTAAACTAATTTAATATTAAATTATTAATGTAGGTGAACAGATAGGCCCTCTCAACAGTGATGTTGTAATGTGAATATAAACATTTTGACTTAGTAAAAAACACCTTACTATTTAAACTAGGTTAAATTAGATAAATAAAGTACTTCAACATTTTATTGGACGTGAGTTTTCATTTCTACTTGAATATGTTCTAGAATTTTATAAGTGGCTACAATTAACACAATTATGATATGAGATACAACTTTCCAAAATTTTAAGATAAATTGAAGTGGAATATATTTTGGTTTGAATTGTTTGGGTGGAAATAACTTCAGCACCATCAAAAAATAGTGGGCACCCAAAATCCTGATATTTGACCGTTGTAACTCAAATTTCCCAAAATTTCTACTAGATTTGAACAAAAATAATACTGAAATTTCCAGTATTTTCTAAATTAATTTTTAACTATGATTTATAACCTCCTTAAACTATTCTGTTAAAAATAAATCATTAAATTAATAAAAATTTATCAGTTAAAACTGATTTTCCCTGGAAGACTCCAAAAAAATCCCTCGAAACTGCAAAACCCAACGGGTTTCAAGTTAAGTAGCCACGCGGCATGATTACACATACCTCTCAATAATTATCACACTCCATTCTCCCAGTGACACAGTCTACACAGTAGGATGGTCGGGATGAGAGTTAATCTATTATGGCACTCCCTTATGCTATATATTAGGAGGGAGGGATGTAGTTTAAGTAGAGGAAATTTTGAAGGAAAGACTGTTGAGGACATGGAGAATCAGGAAATTGTTCGAGCCGCACACACACTTCTCCTCCTTTCAAGAGACTGTTGTCTGCAGTGGGGCGTAAAGGGTAGGCGATCCACATGGGTTCGCAGGTCTGATGGGAGAGGTTATGAGCTTATACCTATTGCGGCTTCAGCCCCAGAGCGCCCCGTACCACCCACTGCGGTTCCTGGCAACTCAAAGGTTAGTGGTTCTTCAGCCCCAGAGCGCCGCGTACCACCCACTGCGCTTCCTGGCAACTCAAAGGTTAGTGGTTCTGCATCTACGGTTGTCGGACTGCATCTACGGTTGTGGGTTTTTTTATTTTCAAGATTCTGACGGTGGTAGTCGTTTTCAATGAAATGCATGCAGAGTATGAGGTCCAAAGGACGTCGCAAGAAAGGAGTACCAACTAGAAGCTTTTCCACAACATTCAACTACATGGTAACATATCTATATATATATAATGTGTATGTCATTTTGTATATAAACATTGTGTCAGTGTGTTGAGTCTGGTTTTCTTTATTTGAAATGGATGCAGAGATAAATTAATGGGTTTTTAATGTAAATTTGGTATGTATTTTTATGTATTATTGTGTTTTTGTTTGGGTCAGGAGGTGGAGCAGCGTGAAGACTTGAAAGATTGCAATAAATAATTGAAAACGAATTCTCAGAAGTTAGGAACACTAATGCATTATTTTTCTTCCGAGTACTCGTCGCAATATTTTTCTTCCTAGTACTCGCCGCATTATTTTTTTGTCTGAGTATTCGTTTGGGTATAAGAAGGATGGGGCAATTCCTGTAAATGATACTGCAGGTTCAGGCTTTTTGGATCTCAACACTACAGACAAAGCTTTGTTTGGCAGGGGTCCAAAGCCTGAACAGGGTCAGAAAAAAAAGAAAAAAGAAGGCGGTTGTTGTAGACACATTGCATAGAGGTCAAAAGGGATAAATATCCCCAGCAGAGATAGAACACTATCAATGAAAAAGTTTTGTCATTAAGAGCAATGCAACCAACTAAATTGTCCATGCATCTAAAATTAGGTTCCTTTTAAGTGTCTAATCCCAGCTGGTTTTTGACTTTGACCCATAATCAAAATAAGTTTTCTATTAGTAAATTGCTACTCATTGGGTGCAATTGCATGTTACTTATTATATATTCACTTTATAAATTTATTACAAAATGTCTTTTACAAGTTTATTGCAAAATGTTTTGTATGGATGTTTATTAAAAACAACTAAAATATTGTTTTTTCATAATATTGTCTTTTTAACAAATTGTATATTATTTTTTTCAACTGCATTATAATTAGATTTTATATTTTTTAATTTTAATTTTAATATAATGAGAAATTTATTATAATTTAGTTAGTCAAATCGGTGAGGATAGTCATTCTTCACATAATCTTCATTCATGAAAAATCAATCTAGCTATAATGACTCATTTTTAGTGTGGCACGTTTCACTATTATCCACTCATAATGATTATTTAAGAAAAATCACAATCTCTAAAATGGCTCATTCTTAATCTGCGTAAAGTGAAGCTTATTTCACTCCCCAAATGCGGCTGGGTCCTAGGGTGTTACTTACTCTTCCACAAAAAGTAATTTTAATTTATACACTACACTATCTAGAATGTCTCATTCTTAATCTGCCCCAAAGGTTACTTACTCTTCCCCAAAAAATAATTTTAAATTGGAAGCTACACTATCTAGAATGTCTCATTCTTAATCCACCTAAAGTGAGGCTTATTTCGCTCCCCAAAATGACGATGGGTCTTAGGCGGTTGCTAACTCTTCCCAGAAAAAGAATTTTAAATTATACACTACTAATTTAAGATATTGACTCTTAACTAAGTTGTTAATGACTCTTCTACAAAAAATAATTTTAAATTATACAATACTTATTTAGGAGGTTATTCACTCATTTAGGATGTTATTGACTCTTAAGGAAACAAAAAAATTTTATCTTTTAAAACATTTCAAAATAATTTATTTTTTTTAATATTTATTTTCAAAATAATTTTCTTAAAAAATAATTTTAATAAATATTATTTAAATTTAAATACAAATGTAAGTGGTCGTGGAAATGAAGTCTCACCAAACGAAAAGTCTTGGATTCAAATCTTGTGCTGCCCTCCCTGTAAGGGGGTGTATAATAAACATATAAACACAAAAATCCGAAAATCTTACCAAAATTTAAAAAAGAAAATAAAATAAAATATATTAAACAAAATATTTTCAAATTGTGTTAAATAATTTATTAATAACATAATATTTTAATAATATATTTTAATTAAGTAATTAAATATGAATTAAAATATTAACAATCAAGTTTTCCAACAGTCTCATTTAATGTGATAAGCTTTGTCTATATATTTTTATAAATTTAAAATATAAATAATTTATAGTATTAAAAGAGTATAAATTATTGATTCTAGTTTAATTAAAATAATTTTTTTTTAATATAAATAGTATTATGATGGAATATTTGAAATAAATTTATTAATATTTTTAGTAATGATAATGATATAAATATAAAATTTAAAAAGTAATATATAATTTAAAATTATTTGTATTATTTAATTTCTTAATTTTATGTTAATATTTTAATGGCTCAAGATTCGATAATATTTGGGACTGAAATTTGGCCCCACCAAAATTGATTTTTTTAAAAATAATAATTATGCTAGTAATCACAGTCTCACGCTTATTTAACAATGAAGTTATAATAAAATTCTCATTTTATTAAAAGAAATGTATAATTATCATTTTATTAAAAGTAATATAATACATTTTAAAAAATATTAACCATGAATGGAATACAAGTTTCACTCACATGCAACTACCCCATAGGTAGCAATTTGCTAATTAAAAATAATTTATTTGGATTATTAGTCAAATTCAAAAAACAATTGGGTGTTGTGCATGGCACTACTCTCCCCTCTCCTAATGGAGGATCCTCTGCACTTTGTCTCCAATAATGCTCAAAGAGGAGAAGTGTTGATGTGCTTATGTCTTCACTAATGAAAATTCAAGAATGTGAACATAAGGTTCAATTTTATTTTTTACCAACTAAAGTTTAATTTAAATCGAAGAGATTGAATAAATTGAAATTTAATAATAAATATTTATCAACTTATTTTTAATCAACAAAGCAATTTACTTAAAATATTCATAGTTTAGACTGTTTTTTTTTGCTTTGAAAATAATAGAAATTCTCGAAATATTTTGATAAATTTGGGTAGAGACTTTTGTAAATCCAGGTTAGTTATCAAACTTCAAGATTTTGGGTGCGTTGAGGTTTTTGATGATGTTGAATCCATTTCCACCATCAAAAACTTTATTTAAACACTACTTCTCCAAGATTTGTTGAAATTTTTTTTGCCTAAATTCTGGCCACTTTTGACTATCCAAACAATTCCTCCTATAAGTAAACTTGAGCATAAAAATATTTTATCAATTAATAAAGAATAAATATAATCATATTTTAAATTATACCTTCCATATTTCATAAGCAGTAGCAAATTCAAGACTCATTTACAAGCTTCAAATTCAGGACTCCATTTACAAACTGCACGGGGACACTCCAAGATCCTTTTTAGAACCTACTCTTTGAGGAGAAAGAAGAAATAGATTCTAAAATATAATATGATTTGACTGTGTTTTCTTTCCATGTGTGATACTCTATTGAATATTTTCATATATATTATTTGAGGAGAAGAAGAAATAGATTATAAAATATAATATGATTTGATTGTGTCTTCTTTCCATGTGTGATATTGTATTGAAATTTTCATATATATTATTATGTTTGTAGTTTTTTCATATGTACATCAACAATAATGAAGGTATGCACTTTAAGATGGTTTGTTTTTTAAATCATAATTTAAATTGTAAAATATATAAAAGGATTTGTTAAGTATATGAAAGTAATGTGACATGTGTTTATAAGACAACACAAATTCTCTAATTTGTTTCACATTGAAGATTATTACTACATTGTGTATCGTGAGTTGATTATGTTGACTTATTATATATCTCTAATATAATGACTATAATTGTCCATTTATGCTTATACAATTGGGTGAACAACTTTACAATGAAGCTCCTCCAATTATGTACTTATTTAATCTTTCTCTAATTTTAAGAGCAAATATTTTTGTTTTAAAGTTGTCAACAATAATGATCTTACTACTTAAGAAAATTCTACTTAAATATAACCCTAGGCATACCATTTGTTAGTCTTAATGAAATGTCTTTTTAACCCCACTTGATAAACTTGTATGGTCCCTTACCTAGTAATTCACTCTTTGCATTATAAACCTACATATGTGCACCAACTTAATAAAAAAAAAAAAAACTTCAAAGAGTTGATGCAATGTTTAGCATATATGACTTCTATGCCAATGTTTAGCATAAATTTTTGTAAAGCTTTAGGAGATCCATATTAAATAATGGATTCCACTTGAATGTATTCTTTCTATTTGTTTTTATGAGAGTTTATGGAACATATCTAACAACCTCAATAATCATATACTTCTTCTTAAAGTGATTCATATGAAGATAAACCAAAACATTATGTGATGCAAAACTAATATTTGTGTAGTGTTGATAATTTCTAGGGTTTTGATTTCATTGAGTTTTAATAGGTCTTTTAAACTTAGCTATGAATTTTCTACATGTATTTAACAAAGCATGTGGATTGCCCCCATATGGAGACATATATTATTATTATCATCACATTAAGTATAGGACCTATAATGAATAATAGATGATTTTGACCAAAATATAAGGCACACTTTAAAAGGTGAAGTGCTTGTCATACCAAGGATAATGCAATTATAACTATATTTGATATATGGGATGTGGGAATCCTTGTTGAATGGTGTTTTCATTGATGTCAATGTAGGCTATTGAACACTCTTAATATTTATATAATTTTTCATCAATTGGAAGATCCATTGGTCAAAGCCTTTGCGAAACCCTAGAAGCCCCACATTGGTTGAGGATTTTGAAGTTGCATAGCAATAAATTTTCCTTGGAGACCATTTTTTTTGGATTCTCCTTGTCAAACCAATTTCAGTAGTATATGGATCATCACAAGAAGCCTCACAGTTTGGGAGTTATGCTTGTTTGAAGATTAAGGACTCAATTTGTGGGTAAAACCCCCAAAAAAATGAATCATGTGGAAAACTATTATTTGTTGGCTCAATCACAAAGTTAAGAGGTCTCTTTAATAAAAATAAATTAAATTATTTGTTGCTAAGTTGAGGGCATCAAACTTTAATGTTTTCTCTTAACCTACACATAACATCAGAATAATAGAAAATACTAGAGAAATAATGCCTTAATGAAGACAAAATGGAAATATTTTATTATGTGCAGTAGAAAATAATGTTCACTTGCCTCTTTGAGGGGAATACCTCCAGAAGAGCACAGCTTAATTACAACAATACTCTATGAGACTTCCCTTGCTATCTTGGGCTATATATAATTTCATGAGATCCAAAACCCTAACTACTCATGGTCCCATGCATAATGTAGGTTAACAACTTTATTTATAGTCTATGGTTCGTTTACTCATCATCCTTTAATAAACTAACTAATTATGGTCCCCTTTTTTATAATGTGGGTTTTTGGAGAGGTAAATCCCCTCTGCGGACAGAGGCGATCCCACTAGCCCAAAATGGGTCTAGCAACAATCAATCAACGCTACCATGCAAGTTCCTAGTTGCAAATTGAAAGTGGATTATGAGAACCAACCTGGAGTCCAACGCTAGTGTCGTAGAAGAGTTGGTACTCCCGTTCCCTTGCTCCGACAGGTCACGATCCTCACGATCTCCGTGAATGGATACCTGCACATGCAAAGAACGAAGCGAATACAAGCATAAAATCCACTAAATACAACTATATATCAGTCAGAAAAGATATAGATCAAACATTATCATAACGAACAATAAGATCGGAACCATAATGATAGTCGTTTATTAATGAATAATCAACAGAGAAAAGTACAACCAAAGTTCTGACGTTGAATCTCTCCTCTGGCTGGGCGAGCAGCTACATATGTCTTGCAATAGACCTTTCTCTTCTCTTTGATTATGAATACATAGCTCAGACTTCTGGCAGCATAACCTCCCTATGCTCCAAGACTCTTACTATCACTCAAGACAAGCATTATCACTACTAGCACTATCACCACTACTCAAAAACTAGCTTGTCAAATGCATGAGGACAGACTTTTATAGATGGAGAAGGGGAAGAAGATACAATGAATCAAGACACCCATTATGGATTGGCATTATCTCCAAAACGCCGCTGTGGATAGATGTAAGGGATAGATGATGAATCTTGACATCTAGAAGATTAGCTTTATCCTTAAAAGAGTTCATGACTTGAAGGGAAAAAACATCCGGGCGCGCGTTTGTTAAAAATCTTTTCCAAACTCAGTTGGTGCGGGTGTTACTCTAAGACAGAGCGCCAATGGGCGCGCCTTCTTTTGAGGATCTCGTTCATTGGCGTGGGTAGTACATTGTGGACCCGCGCTAATGGAAAAAGGGCACTTTTCAGGGATATTTTGCAGGAGGTGTCTTCAGGGCACATGAAGTCCATACTTGAGAACCAACCTAGAGTCCAACGCTAGTGTCGTAGAAGAGTTGATACTCTCGTTCCCTTGCTCTGGCAGGTCACGATCCTCACGATCTCCGCGAATGGATACCTGCAAATGCAAAGAACGAAGCGAATACAAGCATAAAATCCACTAAATACAACTATATATAAGTCAGAAAAGATATAGATCAAACATTATCATAACGAACAATAAGATCGGAACCATAATGATAGTCATTTATTAATGAATAATCAACAGAGAAAAGTACAACCAAAGTTCTGACATTGAATCTCTCCTCTGGCTGGGCGAGCAGCTACATATGTCTTGCAATAGACCTTTCTCTTCTCTTTGATTATGAATACACAGCTCAAACTTCTGGCAGCATAACCTCCCTATGCTCCAAGACTCTTACTATCACTCAAGACAAGCGTTATCACTACTATCACTATCACCACTACTCAAAAACTAGCTTGTCAAATGCATGAGGACACACTTTTATAGATGGAGAAGGGGAAGAAGATACAATGAATCAAGACACCCATTATGGATTGGCATTATCTCCAAAAAGCCGCTGTGGATAGATGTAAGGGATAGATGATGAATCTTGACATCTAGAAGATTAGCGTTATCCTCAAAAGACTTCATGACTCGAAGGGAAAAAACATCCGGGCGCGCGTTTGTTAAAAATCTTTTCCAAACTCAGTTGGCGCGGGTGTTACTCTAAGACAGAGCGCCAATGGGCGCACCTTCTTTTGAGGATCTCATTCATTGGCGCGGATAGTACATTGTGGACCCGCGCTAATGGAAAAAGGGCACTTTTCAGGGATATTTTGCAGGAGGTGTCTTCACGGCACATGAAGTCCATACTTAGGGGAACATAATGCAAGTGTTTTTAAGTTATGTCACTACTCACAAGTCCCGGAATGAGTCCTCCAAAGTACGGGAAAGGGGTAACAGGGACGGTGACCAATGGTGACAAATTACTGTGTAACAGATGCCCCCTAAAGCATGAGGCCCGAGAGAGAGAGAGGGGTGAAATGCTTTACAAGAACACATGTAGCTGCCGCCGAGAATCTGCATCGAGAGATACAACTGATAGCTCAAGTACATGATATATGTGGTATGGTCGCAACCATCCATAAGAGAGTACATAATAATCTAGATCCATAGTATGGGCGCAGCCATCCGGTTAGGATCAATGAATAGACTCAGGTATGGTCGCAGCCATCAAGTGAATGAGTCATGTAACAAGAATCACGCCTGGATTACAACAGACAAAATCCAGAGTCTTGTGCTCCATCTCGACCCGAAAAAAAGTACAAGTTCAAGCATGCGAATATATGAGCTGAAGTCGAACATGCAGGAACATCGTCTGATTACCAGTCAATAATGAAAACTGTTAACAGACGCGAGAAGTACCACCAATAATGAAAATGGCCCTCAAGGTACTGTAGGTACAATCTACGGTATGCGAATTAGTGAGCTGACGTCGAACACCCGTAGAATCATTCAATTGGAGGCCAATGATGAAAACCTCACGTTGAGCACAAAGAACCTGCCATTGAGGCATGCAGGCTCCAAGGCACCGGAAGGGAGTCTCTAGATTAGCTTCCTGGATAATGAGCTAAGGTCGACAGGAAGTGACCTTGATCGAAGGTGGGCCATAATGTTTCCCACATCATCGACACGAGACAAAGAGATAATGTTGTGAATCAGGATTATGTGAGCTATCAGAGGGAGGTTGTTTTTCTGCAGAGGTCAACTTCTCTTGAACATATCGGCGGCACGACAGTGGAATTGGAAGTATTTGACATCAATGGATCAGAGGTCATGGTGACGAGGCAATGAGCAGATGAGAGGTCAAACATGATTACCCAAATCCACGGAGGCAAGTGAAAAATGAGATGAGATATCCCCACCCAGACACGAAAGCAAACAAGTGCCATGTTCAAGAGCGACATACTGCTGACACGACAATAATTATGGTTCCATTTTTCCCCCGCCATTTCTGGCGAGTACCCCAATTATTTTTAACAAGCTTGATGGGGATAGCATATGCTTGTGGTGCGTCATTTCGACAGAATCTGATGTCATCAGGTTTTAACGAGTCTGACAAAGGAAGAACTCGGCGTCTTTTCATGTTTAGAGAGTTTGAAAAGACAACAGAAAAGGAAACTCCAGGGGTGTCCTTTTTCGTAAAGTTGTGTCTCGCGAGCCCGAAAAAGTATAAAACAATGCTCGAAAGAACCGCCTGACCATTACGATCGAGGAGTACTTTTCATAAATAGTGATTTCGACCTGAAAAAGTAAAAAAGTGATGAAAACCACGTCCTTTCGTAACCATTAACGAGTCTAAAACGAAAAAAACCCGATAATCTTTTTATGTTTTAACGGTCGACAAAAAGAACTTAAACGACCGCCCCTTATTAACGTTTAACGAGTCAATAGGAGTAACTCGGCGATCTTTTTATCTTTAAACGGTCAGAAAAGAGCTGAAAGCAGACCTCAAAGTAACCTTTTCACATGTTTTACCGAGCTTGAAAAAGTAGAAAAAAGGAGCTCGTTTCGTCGCTTGAGTTGCACCAACACCTGTCATCATACCAAAAACAACGTAAAACCCATTTTGATATAAATAAATTCAAAAATACCCAAAAAATAATATTTTTAATGCATTTTAGGTCAAAAAATGCTATAAAATAGCGAAATGGTAAAAAACAAATTCACTTTTTACTTTTCACCTTGCAAGTTTACCATTGGAGGGTTTTGGGTGCAAACTTCAACCGTCGATTGTGATCAATCCAGGAAAGCAATCAAGCCACCGTCTGGAGTAGGTAAGAGGTCTTTGTGTTTTTGATGTTTTTTATGTATTTAAAATTTTTTTTCTTTTTGTAATACATGCATGTCTCTGACAACAGCTATATATATGTATGCAGGTGTTGGTGCAAAGCGGCCAGTTGGTCTGTCTCACATAGCATGGAGGGTACAACCTGCAGCCGACCCTCAGGTAGAGGGTGGTGTGGGTGAAGAGCTAGTACAGAACCGTGAGGGACTCACTCGAGGGATTCCAGACTATGCCAGATTGGCGGATGTGCCCTTCGCGTACCAGAGGCACACAGTGGGAGTACCGACTCGCGTCCACCGTCTGCTGAGACGTTTGGTGCTAGCGGTGACATGCTATCATGAGCATCACCGTGATTAGACGCCTAGGTTTCATTTTTGCATATTTTTGAGAGACATGTTGTCTCCGGCCATATGAGATTCGAACATGTATTAATTTTTTGGACTATGTAACGCGCACAGCGCAAACATTATGACACACACGTATATATATACATATGCCTATGGTTTATTATTGTGCTTTCATGTGCTTGCTTGTATAATGTTTTGATTACAAATTACGCAAATGTCTATCTAATACATGATTAGCCAATGCATCAGATAATGTGTTTAATTGTCGTGGAATATGCTGATATGTGATAAAATCAAAGTTCCTTTCTAACAATCTCACACGTAAATACAACCTTAGAATGCGATGGTCTCTGACGGAATATTGCCCGTTGAGCTGGTGGACGACAAGTTGAGAGTCCAGGTTCACTACCAATGCACGAATGCCGAGATTAATTGCTTCAGCAAGTAGCTCAATTACAGCACAATATTCGGCGACATTGTTAGTGGTACGACCCAAACACACACCTTGAAAATCTATCAGCTCGCCATGAGGATCATAGATCACCCACGCCGCAGAGGACAAGTTGTGAGTACTGCGGCAGGCACCATCAGCGAAACCAACATAAGGTGCATCAGACATCTGCACAAGAAGCGAAAGACACAATAAGTGGCAGTTAAGCCTTTAAAACTGACACACATACACACAACACACTTGCTAGAGTACATGTCTGTACAAAATAAAGTGTACAAGCATCATGCATAGTACTTTTTCAAGTACAACCCGTTTCGGGGCTTCCCGAGAGGGTTCCCTTCATAATCAATTAGCTCGTAGGCCCCTTTTTGCAAAACTTTCTTAACAATGTAAGGGCCTAGCCACATAGGCTCGAGCTTTCCTGCTCCTAGCTTATCGTTTGCCTGATCGTATAGCAGACTAAATCTCCCTCAACAAAAGAACGTGGATGTACAGTCTGATCGAAGTGAGCCTTGACTCGCTTCTTTTGTGTTTCGATGGCCAAAGAGGCCAGGCAATGGGTCTCATCTAGCCGTTCTAGGTAAAGAAGGAGTTTTTCTAATGGAGTAGTGTTGGGAAGTAGTTCGACAGCCAATTTTAATGAAGGGATTTCGCACTCGATTGGAAGGGTAGCCTCTATTCCATAAACTAGCTGAAATGGAGTGAAACCAGTGGCGTCCTTCACAGAGGTTTGGTAGGCCCACAAGGCAGGGAACAACATCAAATGCCAGTTAGACTTATGCATGCCAACGGTACGCTAAAGAATTGTAACCAAAATCTTATTGATAGCTTCAACTTGGCCATTGGACTGAGGGTAGTATGGAGTCGAACTATCGTGTTGTAAGCCTAGCTGGGTTGTTAGTTCCGTCATCATATGATTACGGAAATGCTTCCTGTGATCAGTGACGATGGCTTGAGGGACGCCGAATCGCGAGATAACATGGTTGAATAAAACTTGCACCGCTGTGTGATCGTCTTCAGTTAATGTAGGCATCGCCTCGGCCCATTTAGTAAAGTAATCGACGACAACGATAATAAACCCATGCCCCCCGGCCGAGCGAGGGTTACAGGTCGTATAATCAATGCCCCATTTTGCAAAAGGGCTGACGGTGACAACAGGGTGCAATGGAGCGGGAGGTGCTCGCATATTCTGCTGGTATATCTGGCACTCATGACAAGAACGGACGACAAGAATGCAATCCTTGAAGATGGAGGGCCAAAAGTAGCCAACACGGAGGATTTTTTGGGCAGTAGCATATCCGGACATGTGACCACCACAGGCACCAGAGTGGCAGTCATTCAAAACACGCTCAGCTTCCTCGAGATTTAGACAACGACAGAGAACTGAGTCGGCGCTGAGGCGATAAAGTGTGTCCCCAATGATATGGTATGGTTGAGACTGATGACAAATCCTTCGTCGAGCGTCTTTGGACATGCCAGGGTGAAAGGAGGATGTTTGTAGATATATAATGATATCCCCGTACCAGGGGTCGAGGGTGCTAATGAGAAATAAAGTCTCATCCGGAATTTGATCCTCTGTATGAGAGGGCGGGGAAGAAGATGGAAAAGAGCAAATTAACTTAGCAAATACAAGGGATTTCTTGGACTTGGCATTGGTAGGGAATGTTTCTTTTAAAGGATCCGAAGAAGTCTCATCTACAAGCCCTGAGGATGGAGTGAACAAGTGGAGAACTTTACTCGAAGGAGCAAGTTCAGAAGAGGGACCCGATGCAGCAATGATTTCGACATAGTTGAGTTCGGCCGGACTCAACGGCATCTGGTCGCCCCAAGAATCTACTTGGTCGGTGGGAGGGAGGATCTATGAATCAGAACAAGTAGTAATCATATTAACAGAAGCGACGTTAGGAGGTGGGAGCGTAAAAACACCCATAAGGGCAGGATCTTTGAAAAGTCCGGCTCCTAGACTCTCAGATGATTTCGAGGTATGCTCCACAAAAGGGATGTTGCCTTCAGAAGAGGAAGCGAAGAATGATAGCTAGTCTATGGTAACGATCTTCCCTTGATGAGGGAAACGGATGATACGAAACAAAGATGAAGCTACAGCTTGCATCGTGTATATCCAGCTACGTCCGAGAAGGAGGTTGTAGGTAAGAGTAGCATCAACAAATTCAACTTCCATTTCGACCGTCTTCCCTTCCAAAGAGATGGGCAAACGTTGGAGTATACCATAAGGACAAGATGATCTTCCATCAAAATCTTCCAAGGTTGTGGGAGACTGGCTCAGCGTCGGAGATCCAATAGCTTTCCAACAGGAAACAGACATGATGCAAGTAGAAGCACCTTCATCAATGACTATACGATGAATCGTTTTGGAATCAATAATAACCTGTATAAGGAATGCGATTTGGGGAGGCAGTCTCTGGGTATGGCGTTCCAAGTCAAAAGTAATTAAATCCGAGTCGGCCGGGTCTATGCCACCGATAGCGGATAGCAAGGACTTCCTCTGAGAAGGGCAGCTCTGGAGAACTTCTAAAGCGGACATAGCCAATGGAGTCTGAGCTAAGTCCTCAACAATATTGTAGTGATGTGCAGTACGGGCGTTTGGGTTGTAAGAATATTTCCGGAGTACTCCTTTTGGAGGTGGTCGAATAGGCGTCTCAGTACTAGGTCTCTCGATGTGGAGCGGGCCTGAACTGAACGGAGGAGCACTAGAGGGGACCTCAGGCTCTTTCCCGGTAGATGACAGATAATCTTTTGTTCGAGTACTGATATTGATAGGTATCGTTCCAGCCATAAACACTTGAGAACCGAAGGAAGAGGGAGGTTGAGAGGGGTCAGCCACCATTTGAGTTTGTTGTGAGGGAAAGGGTTCTTTGAGCACTGCAGGAGTCCTGGGAGTGCCTTTCAACAAACGACTAACTTCGGACCGCCTAGGGCAGTCTTTGGTATAGTGATCTTCATCACAGATAAGACAAGGATACTTGGGTTTGCGCTTGGCACCTTCCTCGGGCGGAGGTTTAGGGGAGTCCTATTTAGGTTGATCTGGCTTATTCTTCGCTTTCCCTTTCTTCTTTCCTTTCGAGGTTTTGTCCACCGTGGTGGACTAGACAATATTGACCTCGGAAGTAATATTCGAAGTGGGTGTTACCTAAGAAGTGTGTTCATTCGAAGCAGTTGATTTTTGCTTCCCAGGGTTCGCGGAATTTTTCTTCGAGGACGAATTAACAGAACCAATAATACCGTCAACAGTTGGTGTTGGCGGGGCTTTGGATGTTCCTGGTCTCGGGGCGTCAGGCATATAATCATACAATGTACCTGACTGAGAATAAACCAAGTCAAGGTACTGAGCGCATGCGATAGCTTGCTCTTCAGTGACACACGCCCCCATGGCAATGTCCCGAGCTATTGGAGGAACGAACGAAGTCGTAAACCAATCGGTAAGAAGTTGGTCGGGAATCCAAAATTTGATCATACGTCTACGCCGTCTCCATTCATGGATATGATCAGAGATATGCGTAGCCGTTGTCTGTCTTAAGGATGTGAGGAGGTGTGTACCCGTTTCATATCGAATGGGCAACTGAAAATGAGTGAGGAATGCCATAGCCAATGAGTTGAAATCCTGAAAGGATCCGCGAGTGAGCTCAATATACCACTTAGCTGCAGAGCCAGTGAGAGTCCTTTGAAAAAGGCGAAGTCGAATTGAATCATCAAGCCATGAATTAGATGAACACCACAAGTGATAAGTCATGACATGGGCTTGTGGATCTTCATTAGCTTTACCATCAAATTTTGGACAATCACCAGGAATTTTTGTTGGAACCAGAGGCCAATATGGATTATGTAGAATAGGATCATTGGTTAGTTTGGACACATCCGGTAATTCTAAAGTCGCTAAGAAAGGTAACTGAGGATTGAAGGACATCGGGGGTTGCTGGTAGGATGGAGCACCAGGGTTCCAACCAACTGGCGGTTGCCCCCATGGGCTTGGTCCGGATGGATTTGGCCCCATAGGGTTTTGTCCGTAGGGATTTGGGTTCTGCCCCCCAGCGTTCCATGGATTACCAAACTGTCCTGCAGGAGCGCCATATGGTTGCGGATAATTCTGATAAGGATTCACTTGCAGTTGTTGATAATTTTGATATGGGGCAAACGAAGGTTGCCCTTGTGGTTGCTGGTAACCATATGGGGGCTGGACTCCAAACTAAGTTTGAGAAACAGGCTGAGTTTGATAGACTGGTTGGGATTGAATTCCAACTTGCATTTGAAGACCAGATGGGGCCTGGGGTCCAGCCAGAGGCAAAAAACCGGGTTGAGCAGCGCTAGAAGGATGTCCTGTAGGTTGGGCTATCTGGCAAGAAGGATGACCTTGTTGATATTGAGGTTGGCCTACCTGCCCAGAAGGTTGAACTTGCTGGGAGTGGAGTTGTTGTTGCACAACTGAAGGTTGTCCTAACAGACTAGATGGCTGAGTGGGCTAGGCAGTTGATTGGCCTACCTGGGTTTGAGGCTGACCGACTTGCCCAGAAGGTTGACTATACTGGATGGTGGGCTGACCATGTGGTTGAGTAGCTTGTCCAAATATTGGACCATACTGGACATTGGGTTGGTTTGGGCTAACATATGATTGACCAATTTGTCCAGTAGGATAACCTTGCTGGATACCAGGTTGGGCTTGTTGAGCAGAAGATTGACCTGAGTTACCAGAAGGTTGAGCATAAGAGGTGAAAAACGGACCACCAGAGGCGAAATGGTTTCCCTGGAAGGATTTTCCTTGTAAGTCTTGATGAGGTGGTATTTGGGATTGCGCAGACGATGCTTGGCCACCATGATAAGAGGTGGGGCCCCAATCAATTTACAGCGGAACTGAAATCTCAACCATCAGTTGAGACGACAAAGGCCTACCAAGATGTGGTAAATACTGATCGTATGGCCCCTCTGTTGGGATGTTTGACGTAGGATCAAAGACTCCAAATAAAGAAGCCAAAGGACAACTGAAAATAGGAGTCGAAGAAGCTACACATACCGTTGGAGCGGTTGTGATTGAGGTAACAGACGTACTGCGACTTTGTGGAGTAAAAGGCTCCGTGGTGGGAAAAGCAAGTTGTGACCAAATAGAACTCGTGAAAGGAGTTCCAGAGGACATAACATCCTTTAATGCTTTATAGCCTGGAGGTAGTCTCCCAGTAGTAGGAGTGCTACTAACAAGTGTAGGTTCCGTTGCGGTGGGAATTTCACCGCTCGTCGCAACGGATTCTTCAGTCGATGTAGGGGATACGTCCTCCATGTCGGAGGAAAAAGGTGGGACTGAAACATGAGGAGAAGTGTATTCCCAAAAAGGGATACCATCCTCAGAAGGTTCCCAAACAGGGTTCCAATGAAACTCGTAAGTCTCGTCGCCTGGAGCACGAGAATTAATCGGTTGTATACTTGGAACAACAGGAAGAATTTCACTCATAACCGGTATCTCGGCAAAGGAAGAAGACAAAATTGGTAATTCTGCCAGGATGAAACTTCACAAAATCCTAGGGAATCTAACGATACAAAACCCTACTCAAACTAACGCAAACAAGATCTAACCGGGTAAATGTGTATCGTGGCCGAATAAATTTTAAGACAAAGGAACTGAACTTTACCTTTTCATGTTTTAAGAATCGAGAAAAGGACAAAAAGATGACTCTAGTCTCCTTCGAATATTTAGTGACCCCGAAGTGACAAATGCTCAGGTGAACCTTTTCTTTTAAGGAGTCCGAAAAGGATCAAAAGTGACTACTCTGGAGAACTAGGCAAAAGGTTTACCAAACAATCCATAAAACTGCTTATACACCTTGGCAATCAGATGAAAATCAAGGACTTCCCGTACGACAATCAATCTTCTCGAATGCTGTGTTCAGTGCATTACGGCTTGTGAGGCGGCAGACACAACTTCCTGTGGATAAAGGATAATAACCTAGTGGGGTCTCCACACATACTCGACGGTACGTGGGAGCACAAATCCGTGCTAGACCACTACCGAGTCACAAAAGGAGGAATCACCCAACCGTAATGTGAAACAATAGTGGCTAGGTTTAACAACGCCGGAACACGTCTCTAGCCTAGACCTCTAGAATGTATGTGTTAAATTCCAATGCGTTGTTAGATTCATTCAGTTCATTTTACAGTTGATCTTCAATTAGGTTTCAGTTTTTAGGTCCTACTGTATGTGATCTCTCAGGATTTCCTAAATGCAAACTATATGCCAAAATATATCATTCCGTTCAATGAATGCTAACTACAGAAGAGTTGAGATGTTTCAAACAAACAAAATGATCATCAAACAATCAACAAATATCCTAATGCAGCTAATAGCAATAAATGAAACTTTTCCTTTCCTTTTTTTTTAAAAGTGACTAATTTCCAATAACAATGAAGAATGCTAACTAATATAACGCAAAAAGATCGTTTGTTTTTTTATTTTAAAATGGCATAATGCACTTAAACAAATCTCGAGAGATGTTAACAAGCGTAAACAGGCAAATTTCACTCAATGCAAATAGAACCAAGTCTGAAACACCAGGACAAACTGTCAAAACAAGGAGAATCACAAAGACCTCAAATGAAGCCAAGCACAATCCAAACAAGCTAGAGGTGAATCGCTCGAAGCACAGAATAATAAGTTTTGACAACCACTAGACAAGTGCAGAAAACAACCAAAAAGTCGACTGGACAATCAAAGAACCAAAAACTCCCACGGAAGGCTCGATATACAAAGACACTAGATGCTCTAGGGCTGGGATATGAGATCGATGGAAATAGGCAAACACCCAAAGGATAAAGGTAAAAAACCAGTCAAACAGAGTTCTGAAACACTCCAGTAGCTGAAAAGGATGTAAAAAGACAGAAATCTGAGTTTAAAAAGCTTCCAACAAACAAACTGGCAAAGTTCTCAGGACTGGCACGACTGTCAGCCTGTAACTCGCGCTATTAAGGAATTAGCACGAGTTGCTTTTGTGCAACCTGCGCCAACTGGCGCAATTGTCAGGTAGAAAAACGCGCTAATAAAGTTTGCTAGTCTAAAAAATAAATCAAGCAGTCCAGGGTCTGGTCGACAGTATTCAGACATATCAAACAACAAGAAATAACTTAAAAACTAACCCAGAAAGCTTATTTACGCAAGCAAACAAGAGAAAATCAAAATGCAAGACAAACTCCAAGCTGTTCGGTTCGTAAACCAAACCGGAGATTGACTGAAGTGGCGTTGATCTACTTCGCTAATGCAAAGAAATAGCGTTTCGAAGGCTGCCTGGCTGTACTTCAGGCTCCGTCCAAGGTTTATGAATCAAACAACAAATAGCTTCCCCAGCGGAGTCGCTAAATTGTTGGAGACGTAAATCCCCTCTGCGTACAGAGGCGATCCCACTAGCCCAAAATGGGTCTAGCAACAATCAATCAACGCTACCATGCAAGTTCCTAGTTGCAAATTGAAAGTGGATTATGAGAACCAACCTGGAGTCCAACGCTAGTGTCGTAGAAGAGTTGATACTCCCATTCCCTTGCTCCGGCAGGTCACGATCCTCACGATCTCCGCGAATGGATACCTGCACATGCAAATAACGAAGCGAATACAAGCATAAAATCCACTAAATACAACTATATATAAGTCAGAAAAGATATAGATCAAACATTATCATAACGAACAATAAGATCGGAACCATAATGATAGTCGTTTATTAATGAATAATCAACAGAGAAAAGTACAACCAAAGTTCTGACGTTGAATCTCTCCTCTGGCTGGGCGAGCAGCTACATATGTCTTGCAATAGACCTTTCTCTTCTCTTTGATTATGAATACACAGCTCAGACTTCTGGCAGCATAACCTCCCTATGCTCCAAGACTCTTACTATCACTCAAGACAAGCGTTATCACTACTAGCACTATCACCACTACTCAAAAACTAGCTTGTCAAATGCATGAGGACACACTTTTATAGATGGAGAAGGGGAATAAGATAGAATGAATCAAGACACCCATTATGGATTGGCATTATCTCCAAAAAGTCGTTGTGGATAGATGTAAGGGATAGATGATGAATCTCGACATCTAGAAGATTAGCTTTATCCTCAAAAGACTTCATGACTTGAAGGGGAAAAACATCCGGGTGCGTGTTTGTTAAAAATATTTTCCAAACTCAGTTGGCGCGGGTGTTACTCTAAGACAGAGCGACAATGGGCACGCCTTCTTTTGAGGATCTCGTTAATTGGCGCGGGTAGTACATTGTGGACCTGCGCTAATGGAAAAAGGGCACTTTTCAGGGATATTTTGCAGGAGGTGTCTTCATGGCACATGAAGTCCATACTTAGGGGAACATAATGCAAGTGTTTTTAAGTTATGTCACTGCTCACAGGTCCCGGAATGAGTCCTCCAAAGTACGGGAAAGGGGTAACAGGGACGGTGACCAATGGTGACAAATTACTGTGTAACATGGGTCAACAGTTACAAGCATCTTTAATGGAGTTAACCACTTACGGGATTTATTTACTAAAATAACTAATCATGACTCTTGTAGGGCCTCTTGGGTCTACTAAATTAATAAAGGGGTTAGGGTTAGAACCTAACATGCCCTCCCTCTTTAGAAGCAACCTTGTCCTCAAGGTTGGAGTTGTGGAAATTGTTGGAGAATGATTGTTGATTCCCATGTCCCATCTTTGAGTAAGGTGTTTTTCCACTGAATGAGGACTTCCTTAATAGTTTGGCCATGAAGATGCCTTTCCCATGAATCTAATACCAACTCTGGTCATAGCTAAAGAGAAACTTTCTCAACCAATTCAAGCATTATGGTCTAAATTTTGCAGCTCTATCCCAATACTTTCTCGAGGAAAGAGACGTGGAAGATTGGGTGGATTTTTAAGTGGTTGGCAAGGCCAATTAGTAGGCAACGAAGCCAATAGGCTTAATCATCAAATAAGTTTGATTAAATTTTGGAGCTAATTTCTGGAAGCCCTTTTTTGAGAGACATTAACTTATAAGGTCGAAGTCGAAGAAACACATGGTCACTCACTTGAAAAGGCCTTTTAGAGTGGTGTTGGTCAACCTATTGCTTCTTCTAGTTTTGAGCTTGATGGAGATAATCCTTCAGAAGAGTGAGAGTGGTGACATGGTTATGAAGTAGGTGATAAAATTCCTACACTTTGGAAGATCCTAACATATAAGAAGTTTGTGAAGGTGGGAGTTGGCTATAGACCACCTCATACGGTTTGGTTGCTTCCTGATAATTAGTACTATACCATAATTCTTCTAAAGGTAACCATTACATCCATTGATATTGTTTATCTGAAGCGAAGCACCTCAGGCATGTCTCCAAACACTTTTTTACTGCTTCAGTTTGACCATCTGTTTGGGGGTGATATGTTGTACTCATTTTTAGTTGTGTGTCTTGTATCTTGAATAGCTCCTACAAAAAATTGTTAGTGAAGGTGGGATCTCGATCCAACACAATAGAAGTAGGCAAGCCATACAGTTTGAAAATTTGATCCATGAAGACTTGACCCACCAAGGTTGGAGTGAATGAGTGTGGCAAGGAACAAAAACGGGCGTATTTAGAGAGTTGATTAACTACCACTATGGTAACTGATTTCTTTCCTAATTTAGGGAGACCTATAATGAAGTTCATGGACACATCCATCCATATAGAAGTAGGTAGTGACAAGCATTTTAAGGTTCCTATTGTCTTCGTTGTTTCACCATTGTTGTGATAGTATATGTCACATTTAACTACAAATGTAAGAATGCCCTATTTCATCCTAGCCCAAAAGAAGGAGCAGAGTGCACGAGCATAAGTTTTCTGAAAGCCAAAATGGCATGAAATGGGTGAGGAGTGTAGCTCCGCTAAGATGTGAGGTTTGAGTGTGGAGTTAGGAAGGAGAACCACATGATCCTTATATCAAAGAATATCTTCTTGCCAAGTATGACCCACTTGGGGATCTTTGAAACCTTTTGATTATTTGGGAAGATATGGATGATGAAACCATTCATTTTTTCCCTCCTCAATCCAAGATGGTATGGGAAAACATAGGATAATAGGGTGTTGTCCTCCTCAAATTGTCTACACAAGGCATCGAACACAACATCATCTTGACCCTTCTTATAGATTATCTCATAGTCATAGCCCAACATTTTGGTAAGCCATTTATTTTTCTGTGTAGAGGATAAGTGCTACTCCAAGAAATAATTAAAACTATGATGGCTAGTCATGATCTGGAAATTTCACCCAAGAAAGTATGTTCAACAAGTGTCTACTACATGTAGGATGGCCATCATCTCCTTCTCATAAGTCAATTGACCCAAATTCCTGCCACTTAATTGTTAGCATGTGAAGACTAGTGGTTGAACTTCTCATGTTAATATTGCTCCAAAGCTAATTCCCGAGGCATCACATTCAACCACAAATGGTTTGGTGAAATCTGGCAAGGCTTACACAAGAGTGGAGAACATGGCATGTTTGAGAGCTAGGAAGGCCTATTAAGTTTCTTATATCTAGAGAAATGCATTTTCCTTGAGAATATCCATTAAGGGTTTGGTGACGCATCCATAATTTTTGACAATTTTGCGATAGTAGCTTGTGAGGCCCAAAAATCCCCACAAACTCTTCAAGGTCCTAGGTTGTGGTCAATCATACATTTCCTAAATCTTTTTGGGATCCACACAAACACATTTGCAACCCAGACTATGCCCCAATCACTCCAACAGTTCCATTCCAAAAGAACACTTGGAAAATTTAACAAATAATTTATTATCCTTCAAAATGCGCGATATCTTGTCAACATGTTGAAGATGTGTTTCCCACGTTTGACTGTGAGCATATCATCAAAAAATACCAAGACAAACTTTCTGAGATATGGCTTGAGAAGGTGATTCATGAGACTTTGAAAGGTGGATGGTGCATTACAAGGATCGAAGGGCATAACCAAAAATTCATAGTAAACTTCATGAGTTTTGAAAGCTATTTTGGGAATTTCTAGTTCCTTCATTCTAATTTGGTGATAGCTTGAATGGAGATCCAACTTGGTAAAGAATTGGTCACTATGGAGTTCATCAATGAGATCATCGACTACTGGAATGGGATAGTTATCCTTGATGGTGAGCTTTTTGAAGGCCCTAAAGTTGGGACACATGCACCACTCTCCATCTTTATTCAAGACCATGACCACTAGAGACAAATTCAGGCTAGTGTTGTTACGAATAACACTTGCTTTTAGTAGCTCCTGAATAGTCTTTTCAATCATATTCTTTTGTGTGAATCGATACTTGTAGGAGTGAAAATTTGGCAGCTAACTTCCTAGAATCAAATGGGATGCTATGATCATGCTCACCCCAAGAGTGGGGTAGCTTCATGGGTTTTTCAAGTACTTGTTGGTGGTGACGTAACACTTGTTGCAAATCTGGAGGAATGGCAGAATGGATAGATTCAATGGCACGATAACTATTTTTTAAGAGCTTCTCCATTCTATGCAAGATGATGATAGTAGGTGCAGATTCTTGGAGGTCCCTAAGCATATGAGTGTGTCCATTTTGCTTGAAGTTCATATATAGCTCCTGTAAGTCCATGGTGATTTGGCTTACTATTTGAATCCATTTAGCTCCAAGGACGATGTCACAAAATCCCATTTTAATGGAAAACATATGGGCTTCAAGGTGATAGTCCCCTGTCTAGAGCTTTATGTTCTCACAATGACCTTTGCATTTCATGGTCCTCTCATCAGCTACAAGGATCTAAAAATTGGATATTGCCCCCACAAAATAATGGCTGGCCTTAGCAACCCATTTATGGACAAAATTATGTGTGTTTCCTCTATCAATGAAAACCACCACTAGTGGATGTTTAACAAAGGCTCTTATTTTTAGCATTTGTGGAGAATATATGCCTGCTAATTCATGGAGTGAGATAACAATTCATCTAGTGTTGTTGTAGTATCTTGAGTTTTCGTTTCATCTTACCCAGGAACTTCAGCCGGCAAGGCCTCATTGACTGGGCTACTTTTAGTTGCATTAATCTAAAATAAATTTTATTTCTTGCATTTATGGCTTGGAGAATATTTGTCATCAAAATAGTAACACAGACCTTGTCTTCTCCTTTCATCTATTTTTATTGGTGACACATTTTTCACCTTAAGGGTTTGGGAGGAGCCCCTAGTATGGGTTGGACACACCTGTTATGGAAATGGCAAATGACTCGATTGGGCATTAGTAGTAACTTTTGCATATAAAGCTTTGTGGAAAACTTCTAACCGAGTAGTGGGTCAATGAATTATTACCTGAACCTAGATGGTTCCCTTGAGGATATTGAACCTAGATAGTTACCTTGAGGACATTGATGAAAAAAGACATCCCCTGGGGCCTTAGTCTTGAGGGCCAGTTGTTCAAATTCCATAATAACATCTTGTACTGTACAAGTTTATTTTAGCTGAGTGAGGTGACAGAGAAAGTGAGAGTCCATGTCAAAATAGGCGCAAATGGCTTTAGAGAACATATTCCAATTTGGATTTCTTGCATAGCATTTCTGATGTCATTGCCACCACTTCTAGCATTCTTGGTCTAAGTAAAGAGCTCCCACATGTAGTTTGGCTTCGTCATCCCATATATTATTGAGTTGAAAATATTGCTTCATTTGTGCCACCCACATTGCCAACTTAGAACTATGAAATTTGTGCATGTCAAGCTTGGGTGCCTTGCTACTAGAATATTGGTGACCACCTTGGAAATGATGACACCCTTAATATCGATGGTGGTTGTCTTCTCCTTCTAGGTGGGAATCTACACTATTCCTCTCCCGCATGGGGTATTTAGCCTTGACGTTCCAAGCTTCTAGGGCCTTTGCAATTGAGTTTTCAACTATGGTTGTGAGTGTAGTATCAAGTCTTTCCTCCAGCGATGTCATTCTTTTCTCAAGGTTTACCATATTTTGGACCCACGTACCTAACATAAAATTGTCTCGGTCATAAAATTTGGCTTACTTAAGAGTAGTAGGCCTGGAATGGGTGCAAGACAAGGACTCTGTTGATGTAGCCACTTAAAAGAACTTCTAAAAAAATTAGGACCGCGTGACAAATGGAGGCTTGCTAGTGGATGGTATCACTGCAATAAACTCCCCATCCTAAATCTTTTGGGCTAGGTCTCTTACAAGTGGAATTTTGGGACCAAAAAACCCTTTTATTTTATTTTACTTTGATATGAGTATTACTCCAATTTGATAAAAACAACGTAAACTTTGAAACCGAAACTGATATTGCTACCTGTTTTGTAGAGATAGCAAAAAGTGACCCGATTTTGAAAAGGGGTGATGCAGAACACACATGTTTTTTTAGAGCATAGTTTTTGGCACTATAATTTTTTTTTATATACATTGCGTTTTAGAATGGTATTGATTTTGATGTTGATTTAAAAAAGTGGTAATTCTACGCCATGCCCTTTTTTCTAAAGCTTTCTTTTTTCCTTTTTGTTTTACAATATATGAAACATAAATAATTATTTTGTAAAATTAATAATTTTGGAAGTGGTCTTCTTTCTCATCTTTTCTTGTTTTTATTTTTTTTTTTATGTTTTTTTTTTAGTTAGGTTTTTATTGTTTTGCATATTTAATGAAGAAGGCTAATATTATTACTTACTTAATTTTATATGTATATATTTTGTTTTTTTTTTTTCCAAATTCTTTTATGGTTTATGAGATAATTTTTTTTTTGTCTTTTTTATATATATTTTTATATTTGTTTTCTTAAGTAATCAACATTTTAATCTTAATTTTAGTAGCTTTTAATTTTTGTTTGTTAATTTTCTATTTTTTTTAAATCTAATTTGTTTTTAATTTTTAATTTTAATCTTTTAGTTTTTGTTATTTTTTTTTTTAATTTTCCATTTTTACCTATTTGATTTTTAGTTTATTTTAAATGTTTCTTTTTCTTTTCCATATTTTTTTTTCCTTTGGCTAATTTTTTTATGGTTTAGAAGATAATTTATTTTTTTTCCATTTTTTTTTAAATATTTTTTTTACTATTTATTTGTTTATAATTTTTATTTTTATTTTTAGTTTTTTAATTCTTATCATTAATTTTGTCTTTTTTTACATTTTTATGATTGATTTATTTTTTTATTTTTTTTGTTTTTGATTTTTTTTATTTTATGATTTGTTTTCAGTATATATTTTAATTTATGTTTTGTTTTTTTTTTTTAACCTTTTCTTGTTTTGTGTTTTTCATTGTTTTAATTTTTTTATTTTATTTTATGTTTTCATTATTTTTTTTTAATTTTAATGTTTTCGGGGTCATGATAAAATATTTTACCTCATTATTTCGAAATGTTGAAATTTTACTTTTGGAAAAAAAGTTTTTTCCGTTAACACTTTTCATTTTGAGGGTGTTTTTTGGACAATTTTTGCACCAAAAATTGGTTTTCACCGTCATTTTTAAAACATGTTGAAAATTTACCCAAGAAAAAAAAGTGTTATTCGAACATCAACACTTTACAGTTTTAGCATTGTTTATTATGTTTTTTCAGGGTTTTTGGCCATAGTTCCCGCTTTGAGTTTATAGTTACTGTTTCAAAGTTTACATTGTTTAAATACTATGACGACCGAAATACCAAAATCTAGATACCACAAAATGTGTAGGAATTTGGCAGTCCCAACTGATCAATACTGTGGCGAGAGAAACCCCAACTTCTAGATACTACAAAATGTGTAGGAATTTAGTTGTTCCAACTTATCAATATTGTGGTGGTAGAAACCCCAATTTCTAGATACTACAAAATGTGTAGGAATGTGATGGCCAACAATAGGAAGTGTGGGAACTATGGAAGTTATGAGTGTGAGGTGCTATAAATCACAATATAAGAGAGGGGTCCAACAATAGTACTCGGCCCAATCTCTTAGAGCACCAACTAAGGAGGATCGATTGTTCCCTTAGTTGTACTACTAGACTGCACTTGGTACATGTGAATAATCTCCTTGAGTGTTCTTCTCGATATATTGTAGCAGCAAGATGAATGAAATTATATCTAAGGTTGGTTTAACGGTAACCTAGATGGACCTATGAACATTGTATTATGCTTCTAAACAATAAATTATATTTGTAGCTTGTCTCAATTCATGTGATATTTTTGTGTTTCAGGTAATATTGTTTCGTATTTCTAGCATTCTCGTTTTCATTGCAGGTCAAGTGGATAACAAGTGATATCATGGCACTTTACAGGGCTAGTTGTGGCTCCAATTTTGGTAGATTTGTTTTTAGGATAGAGACGTGTTATAGCATCTTTAAACCACAGGATCTGTCATTGAGCACATAAAACTGCAAATTTAGGGAGGCATGCACATAGGAACTACAAGAGGTGGTCACACTTGTTGGACTCCCTTGTAATCCTTGTGGGTGCCCCTTTGAGTAATAGTGCATTAGACAAAACTAAACACAGATTTTACTTCCTTGTACCCTTGGGTATATCAGAAACCCAAACCCTAGGGTAACCTGAAACCTAACCTTAGACAAGTCGTCGGTCATGTTGCTTCTACAATACAACGCAAACAACACTCGAGGAGATTACTCACACATACATAAGGGTAGTTGGGTAGTGCAGATAAGGGTATAATTGATCCTCCTTAGTTGGTTCTCTAAAAGATTGGGTTGAGTAGTACTGTTTTACCCCTTCCTATATCATGATCTATAGCCCCTGACACTCATTGATGACCACAGTTCCATTAGCCCTACCTTTTCATCCATATAAGATCCAACAGTTTGGGTTCAACCATTGCTATAAAGAACATATTTAGCAGTTGGGGTTTCATAGCACAAATCAGACTCTTTGTGCAGTGAGGGTTTTAGCTGATATAGTCTAGATCAAATTGTCGCAGACTTTGGGGGTTCTACTACTATAGTCCAACCTCGATTTTCATAGGATGTTTGGAAGTATGAGGCATTTTGGATTTTGGTCACCACAGTATTGCTCAGATGGGAGTTAAACTCTTTTTGAGCAACAAAAAAAGTGTCTTAGGCCCTCCCGGGATGATTGCAAGAGACCTAACCCATAATATTCAGGACAATGACTTGATCACAGTGGTATCATTCGCCTGGAAGCCCCCCAATTTTCATGCAGTCCCAAATTTTTCCCGAAGTGACTTCAAGTGACCCACATCATTAGACTCATGAGCTTGCCCTCTTTCCAACCATAGTACTCTTAAGTAAGCTCAAAATTTGATCAGGGCTAGTGTATGTGTAGTACCAAGTCTTTAGTTATGGTAGTGGGTAAAATTGCAACCCTTGAGAAAAATTTCATTGAATTCCAAGAAACCTTCAATGACAAAATCACAACAGTATTGCAAGCCTTGAGCAAGTCTAGCGAACCCATACGGGAAGAACATAGTGTTGATGCACACATAGAAGTAGAATCCATACATCAAATTCATTTCCATGGAGGTCACCAATATTCGAGCCATCGGGAACCCAAGCTAGACATGTAAAAATTTGATGGCTCTAACCGACAACAATATGAGTGGAAAAATGGATAAATATTTCCACCTTAACAATATTTGGGATGATGCCACTAAACTACATGTTGGAGCTCTTTACTTGGACCAAGAGTGATGATAGTAGTGGAAGTGACATCATAAATGCTATCCAGGGAGGCAAACTTGGAGCATGTTCTCAGAAGCTAATTCTAACTACTTTGATATGAGATCTCACTTTCCTGGGTCATATCACTAAGTTAAGACCAATGGGTACATTACTAGACTACATTGCAACCTTTGAGCAATTTTCCATCGAGACTGAGGGACTGGGATATGCCTTTTACATAGAATGTTTCATCAATTGCCTAAAGGAAATCATCCAAGCCCATGTTCGAATGCATCACCTAGATACTTGGTTGGAAGCATGCAGCAAGGCCTCAAATGCAGAAGTTGCTTTAAATTCCCAATCCAATCATCCAAATGTTGTCACATGGGCACGTCCCACCCCAACTACGTATCAAAAATAAATGATGGCCATATTACATGTAGTAGACATGTGGTGACAATACTTATTGGGGCATCGTTTCCAAATCTGCACTGACCATAACAACCTAAAATATTTCCTGGAGTAGTGAATCTCATCGCCACAACAAAATAAATGGCTTAAAAAATGTTGGGATATGATTATGAGATAATTTACAAGAAAGGGCATGATAATGTAGTGGTTGATGCCTTATCATGTCAACTTGAGGAGGAGAGTTCCCTTTTATCCATCTCTCTACCCATACTAGATTGGGTTTAAGAAGCCCATCATGCCATGGTTCTCCTACTCGTCGTTGTCCCATCTCATTAACATATTACAAGCAGATCCTAATTCCTTGGAGGATTACTCTTGGGAGGATGAGGTTATTCGCTATAATGATTGGGTAGTGTTGTCCCCAACCTCTTCCCTTAAAACCCACAATCTTGGAAGAGCTACACTCCTCTAGCATTGAGAGGCATTCAAGATTTCAGAAGACTTAGGCATGAGCACACTGCTCTTTCTTTTGGACTGGCATGAAGCATGAAATTATTACTTTTGTAGTTGAATGTGAAGTATGCTATCAAAACAAAGGGGAAACCCTTGTCACTGCCTGCTTTCATTTAGACAAACATTTCTATGGATCTCATTACAGATCTCCCAATGTTAGGAAACAAATCAATCATCATGGTGGTTGTTGACAAACTTTCCAAATATGCTCATTTTTATTCTTTACTACACCCATTTACTCCAACATTGGTGGCTCAATGTTTCATGGACTAAATATTCAAACTGCGTGGCAGGCCGACTTCCATTGTATCTTATCAAGACCCCACTTTCACTAGCAATTTTTGGCAGGAAATTTTCAAGCTACAGGGCACGCAACTCCAATTGAGTATAACTTATCATCCCCAAACAGATGGTCAAACGAAAGAATTCAATAAATGTTTGGAGACCTATCTATGGTGCTTCACTTCAGAAAAGAAGCATCAATGTGTATAGTGGTTTCCTTTAGTTGAATGATGGAATAATGCCAACTATCGTGAGTCTACCAAGATGATGCCATATTAGAAAGTGTATGGCTAACTCCCACCTTCACTAGTTTCTTATATCCCCAGATCTTCCAAAGTGCAAACAACTGATCAAATTTTGTAGAATCATATCGCCATGATCGCTCATCTCAAAGATAATCTACATCAAGCTCAGAATCAAATGAAAAAATAGGCTAGCCAACACCATTCAGAGAGGTCCTTTCAAGTAGGTGACTAGGCGTTAATGCGACTCCAACCTTATGAGCATACCTATCTCAAAGAAAAGAGCTGCCAGAAACTTGACCAAAAATTCTATGGGCCTTATCAGGTACTTCAACATATAGGAGAAGTTGCTTACAAGCTAACCCTACTGACTACTTCAAAAATACAACTAGTCTTCCATGTATCCTACCTCAAGAAAGTAGTGGGGAACAATTACAAGGTTCAAACAAGGCTACCAACATTGGATGAGGAAGGTTCAATTTGGCTCTAACCTGAATAGGTCCTCGATACTCGTGAAAGACATCTACATGGTAAAACAATCAAGGAAGTCCTCATCAAGTGGAAAGACACCTCTCCATAAGATGCGACATGGGAACCAACCACTATTTTTCAGCAATTTTTGTACCTTCAACCTGGATGACAAGGTTGATTTTGATGGGGGAGGGCATTCTAGGTTCCAACACTAATCCCTTTATTTATGTAATAATCCAAAGGGGTCCCATCAGAGTCCAAGTTAGTTAGTTGAGTCAATAAAGTCCTATTGGGCTGCAAATCCCCCCGTAGCATGTTTTTGGGGCTTAAAGCCCGAGTTTTGGTAAATGTCATGTGAATACTTCGTTAAGTATATGCACGGAGCGTGAAATTCTAAGACGAGTCATAGGGTTGTCCGCCCTAAAATAATGTAATTTAATATAAAGTTGTGTCGGCCTACCCATGGTCCGCAGACCATGGGATTGTATAAATAGAGCGAGGCTCTAAGTGTAAAGCAAATTTTCTGGGGAATAAAGGAAGTAGATATATGCGAAGGCATGGTTAGAGAATAGAAGTGGATCTGAAGCGTATTGGATTGTAGTAGTAGGAAGAGGCCCTGCAGTTGAGTGCGCAGAGGCCTAGTAGAGTCCGTAGCTGAGTGCGCGAACCCCTGTAGCTACGTGCATAGGGCGGAGTTGGGTTTTTACTTGGAATGAACTTGAAAATATCATTAATAAAGGTAAGTTGGATTCGGAATATCGTGCATCTGGTCGTGGATCTATATTTTTGATATTATGCATCAAGTGTTATCTGTTTATTTATATGCGTGCACTTGATAAATACTTGTCTGAATGTTTATGTATGAAAATATTATAAGTAATTAATGAAAAAAACCTAATTGGGAAAGATTTGGATGAGCAACACGAGTCACACTATGGTTGGAGTTTCACGAAGGTAGTAACACAAGACATGATGCGCTCATAGGTGCGCGTAGCCCAGTAAATGCTAAGGTTGGATCGCATCCCTATCACTGCATATAAGAAATCCCCAGGGTGTGGAAACCTAGTTCCAACACCCTCCCATACTACTTCGGGTGAGACATCAGTCCGCGCTCTATGGACTGTTGTCGAAAGGGCCAGTAGTACCAGGATTTGCTTGGCTAAATCACTTCTGAACCTGGGTTAGACCCCACTAAGCCAACAAATGGTTTTTTTGCTGGGATCGGAATTTGCCTAAGGGATGTTTGATGTTGTGCCACTGGAACCCAACAAAGAAAGAAATTGAAGAGTGGTTGGACAAGAAGATTCACGAGTTCGAGACACAGGAAAATAGAACTCCGAAGTATCTGAGAAAAAGTGGTTGGATCGCTACGTGTAATACAGAAATCCACAAGATTTTCTTTGCATCCTTTCCTTCTGAACTGTATGAGTGGATTGCGAGGTTAGATGACAGCCAGGGAAGGTGTAAGATCGACAAACCAATAGTATGGACTCCAAAATTAATGCGCAAACTAGAGGCATCATAAGATAAGAACATGTGAGCTGTGGACCATTGACTCAACCGAATAATAGGGGGATTTATCATTGAGTTTGTGCTAGACACGACCGTGAGCTACAATGAAGCAGAACGATGCTTTCTCAAAGGACTATGAGGTAAGTATATTAAGTCTTTAAATACTTGGATTAAGATTCTATTGTGTGAAAATAGGGTCATGAGAATACATTAATGTTTGGGACAACACGGAGTGGAAAGATCTACAAAAGAAGTGAAGAATTAGGAAACAGTCCCTTAATTTCACCTTTTTGAGAGAGCAAGTAAGAGCTCGCTAAGGTGTCTCCGAGAAGCAAAGTAAGTTTGATAAGACAACGTATTCCACAGTTGCCACCTCCACCCATGCCACCACCCACTTCACCTCCCTCACCTCCATCTCCACCCACTCCACCTCCACCACCTCCACAATTCAGTATGGCAAACGCGATCAAACTACCAGTATTAAGAGGGGTAGGGAAAGAAGATCTGGACCAATTCTGGTTCATGGTAAGAGCAGTATGGGAAGAGCAAGGTGTCATGGATGATAATATTAAGAAGGCTACATTGGTGAGCGCGTTGCAGGATTGCGCACTGACATGGTATATCAAGCACTCTAATGACCACCCAAACGCAGGAATAGTGGAAATCCAGATCGGACTAAACAGTGAATTCAGTGGGCCAAAGTCAAAAACACAATCAATCATCGGGTTTAAAGAGATCGTGATGCTTCTAGGTGAGACCCCCTTGGATCTAGACCAAAGACTTAAGAGTACGATCTACAAGGCCAATATGATGCTAACGGATGCACAATATCTTAACACTTTATAGATTATGGAATAACATAAATCATAAATATATACAAAGGAAATGGCGTGCACGCAGAGCGTGCAAACACACACACACACACATACCATAAGAATAGTTATAAAGATATAATACACAAACTGAGACTCACAAGGTCTTGGATTGATCATGGTGAATGGGTGTATTTTTTAGACACTCATGAAAATGTCACTAGGTCAAATTCCCTATGAATGTGAGATTGAAGAAAATCTACAAAACACATGTCTAGAAAGACACAATTTTCCAATCCTCTAACAAATGGAAGCCTAATTCTAATATATATGAAAGGAAGACCCTGTAGTGATTAATTGTCATCACCGCCATCCTTTGCTAACTATGTCATTGAAAGAATGCAACGTGTGATGGTTAATGAGAGGTATGTGTGAACATGTTGCATGGAGCTTTGAGAATTCCTTTGAGGTTAGCCTCCCTAAAATCCAATTGGTTTCATAATGTAAGTTGTCTATGTTGGTCATATAGGGAACTATTGTGAAACTTTGATGGCATATCAATCAAATTTATTAAATCTCTATTGGCTAACTTAGATATTGACTAGAAATTACACCGAGGGGTGCAAAGGAATGTCAATAGGAGAAGTGGGGGGGAATATGGAAGGAAATAGTCAAAGTGAAATATATCGACAATAAAATACACTCAAAATGTGAGTTTTCATATATTTTCTAAATAATATAGTAGAAGGTTAAATTTAAGAAGAAAGTTACACTAACATAAATGTCCGAGAACAATGGCAATCCTTGTAAGCAAAAGGTACATAGCACATGATTTCATTTTCTTTGGGCATGCAATAAATTATGAACATGGAAATTATGAGGTATCTATTAGCTGAAGATATTAGTGAACTTGTGAGAAACAACTTTTATCAATAAGCTATTGTGAATATGAGAAAAAAATGGATTACATATAGAATGGTTGTATCAATGGATGTTCAATCAATGGTTTCTTCCCTCTCAAGTTGCTCCTATGACCAATGTGATCTATTATGGTTTTATCTCCTTCAACATATCAAAATTATGTGTGGCCAATGCTATCCAAATTTCTCAATGCTCAAAGATTGATGTGGATGTAAGAATGATGTCTAGGTGTCATAATCTAGAAAAAATAGACGTCTTATGAGTGTAAAATATGTTATCATGAGATTTTCACAATCATTTCGTAAGGCAAAGAAGTGAACCAAGCTCCACCATGTAGAAAATTCCTAATCAAAATTAAGTAAATAAACTTCTCCCTTCAATAAAATTCTTTAGATTCAATCTTCTAACAAGTAAATTATTCATTTACATTATTGTAAAATGTACCTAACCAAAATTAAAAATAATGCTAAGTATAAATGGGTATGCTAAACAAATAAGAAAGTACTTTGAAATTACCAAACCATTTTCATAAACACTCTATAACTTATGCTATATATCATAAACTAACTCATCTCAAATATTCAAACAAACTAGCTCATCTCAAATATTCAAACAAAGTATACTGCACAATTTTCATAAACCTACATATTTTCTTTAAAGAATATGTAATTAAAGATCTTAACAACCACATTTATAACACATGGACAACGTAAACGTAATAAATTTAGGTTTCATTCATTATAAAATATACCCAACTATTATTATCCCCAAAGGAATAAAATAAGTTGGAAAAAAACGAAGATAAACAATAACTTTGGATGATAATCCCTGCAATATTTGTCATTTCAAATTCAGCCTTGAAATAGATAATATTTTTTTTCATAGAAAAAATCCTTATGTATTATATGAGAGATATAAGAACTGATGATAAATTCTATTTCTGATTATGCAGATCAGAGCTATGATCCCATAAATATGTGGAAAATAAAAGCCTATAATCTGTAGAACTGTATAATGTCGCTGATAACTAAACTGATAATATCTGATATCAAAAACTCAAAAAATATGAGATTGTCTTATGTGTAATGCATTAAAGGTCTGGAAGGGCAAAATCAGATATCTGATAATGGGAGTCATCAGATACAATTTCGAGATGCCAATATTCAGAAGTAGAAGAAAGACCCTGTTTTGAAAGACCGTCTGCTGTAATGTTTTCGCCCCTATTGATGTGCTGAATAGAGAAATTCTCCAGGCAGGTCCAGTAGAAGTGTATCCTATCTCTCCATCCAGACAGATGTTGAGCCAGAATGAAGTTTTTTTGATTTACTGAATCAACCCATAGCTTTGAATCACCATAAAAAGTCACCTGTTGAATGTCTAGGAATATGCAAAATTTTAGAAGACCTGAGAGAGCCATGGCTTCAGCCAGATTATTGGATCCCTGACCCCCATGCCAGTAAGCAGAGAAGTGAGAGTTAGCAGAAATCTTTATGTGGAAACAACATCCACATTGGCCCTTTTGAGCTGCCCGTCGAAAAAAGCTGATGGCTGATGAAGATGAGCTATAGAAAACCTGGCTGAGGATGTGTTTGAATTCTTCACTCTCTTCTGTGGGAGCGAGTCTACATAAGTAGATATTATATCAAAAACTTTAGCTGGGGAGTAATTGGAATCGTTAAAGATGCAAGAGTTACACCATTTCCAAATAAACCACATGGATATGATGCATATTCTACGCCATAAAATTTGTTTCTTGCTGCAATCAACGAACCACTCCTGAATCGAAACCTGCATATCAAGTTTGAAACCATAGGCTCTTTCTAGATCTTGCCAAATTTGAAGTGAATGCTTTCATTTAAGAAAAATGTGAAGGTTCGATTCCGCCTCTTCCTTGCATAAAGAACAAACATTAGGACCAAACCATCCTCTCTTCATTAAATTTTCCCAAGTCAAATTCCGATTATGGAAAGTGAGCCAAGCGAACAGAACCATCTTCATAGGACAACCATCCTTCCAGAATCTGAATGGAAAATTCGGGGACCAGGAAAAGTGTTGCCCAATCAGCAGTTGATATATTCCTTTGACTGATATATTTTCCGAATCACCAGAGATGTCCCAGGATAAAAAGTCTGAATCTCTTGTGCAGGTGAGACCCCCTTTATGTAGTCTACGGATAATGCTGTGCCACTGCTAGTCATAATTTTTTGGAATGTTCAGAACCGAAGAATCTTTCCAACGCGACCACAGGACCCTCCCAGGCAGCGATCAATTTATCCCAGAAAAAAATACCGCCTCTATGGAAATGATTAAGAAGAGAGATAGGGATATCAATTATCTCTGATCCGCACCTAAAGAGATCTTTGCCAATAATGATTTTGTTGCCCTTTTAAAAACGCCATCTCAGCTGCGCCAGAACGATAGCCTCAACTTTTCGAAAGCTACGCCAAATGGGAGATCCATATGATACGCCTATTTTGCCTTTACGATACCATACATGAAAATCCTTATTGGCAAGATATTTAGATTTAATCAGCTGGCACCATAGACCATCCCCTTGAATAGCTCTCCATAATGATTTGCATAGGAGGGCTCTGCCGAATATTCTCAGATTTAATAAACCCCAACCACCCAATGAATTAGGAATAGAGATGCCAGAGAGCTTTATAAGGTGATATTTATGATTTTCTGCGCGGCCCCCCCATATAAAATTTGCAGACAGACTGTTCAAGCTGTTGATAATGCTCGCTGGTAGGTGAAAAAGGTGAGCCCAATAAACAAGCAGTTGATTTAGTATAGATTGAACTAAAACGATTCTCCCAGCCAACGAAAGACAACAAAATTCCCAACCCGAGATTCTCCTATAGAATCTGTCCACCATCCAGGTCCAATCGGCTCTGGAATAGCGAGTCGCTTTGATTCGGAAGCCCAGATATTTAATGCCATTGTTGATATGGGAAGCTTTAACACCAAAAAGTTCAGATAGCCAAGCTACATCATCCAGCTTTAGATCAGAATGGATTATAGTTGATTTGTCCAGATTTACCTGAAGTCCCGTGGCCCTTTGAAATTTATTCAACATCAAATAAAGATGCATCCAAGTAGACTTGCAAAACATTGCAAATAATAATATGTCGTCCACGAATAAATTATGGGACAGAGATATGTCCCTGCAAATTTTGAGAGGACGCCATGCTTTCTCTTCAACGGCCTTATGGATGTGTAAACTGAGGGAGTCGATGGCCAGAATAAATATTAATGGGTACAGAGCACATCCTTGGCGAAGCCCCCTCTCAGCACTGAAGAAGGGAGTCAGGACACCATTTATGATTATAGCGTAATCCAAAGGATCGATACACGCCATGATCCACTTAATCATGTTGTTGTTCAGCCCAATTTTAGCCAATAAACATCTGATATAGGCCCAATCAATACAATCATATGCTTTCGTCAGGTCAACTTTAAGTAAGACCGCTTCACTTTTCTTGGCGTGTATAGAAAATAATGCCTCCTGTGTCACAGCTGCTGCATCATGGATGCTCCGACCCTTGAGAAAACCAAACTGTTCCTTTGATATTGTATCTGATAATTTACCTTTCAGCCTTTGAGCGATGATATTTGACATTATTTTGAATGTGGTGTTGCATAAAGAAATAGTCCGATAGTCCGAAAAGGTCAGGGCTTCTTGATTTTTTGGGATGAGGGTTAAATATGTAGAGCTCAACTGTCTGTTGATCATCCCCTCCATTCTGATTTCCTCTAACATCCTTAAAAGATCGACCTTGATATGATCAAAGAAGTGTATGAAAAATTCGATAGACCAGTCGTCTGGTCCGGGGCTCTTGTCCCTGCTGAATGATTTCATAGACGCCAATAATTCCTCCTCAGATATGGGCTGGAAAAGCTGGTCATTTTCTTCATCATTAAACATCACCGTGTATGCTTCAATCCCCCACAATATATCCTGAAAGCTTCTTTGATCCATTCTCTGATATTGCTTTCTGAAGTGTGATGCTGCATGCTCTGCAATATCTTGTTGTGAAAAGAGCGAAATCCCATTCTCATCTTTAATTTTCCATATAAAATTTTTTAGTCTTTTGGCGTTAGCATACCTCTGGAAAAACTTAGAATTTTTGTTGCCTTCTTTCATCCAAACAGCTCTGCTTTTCAGGCGCCAAAAACTTTCTTCTTTTTTTAGATATTGCAGCTTCTTTTTATGAAGATTCTTGACAAGTTGTCTCATATCAAAAGATAGAGAATTATAATCTGAAGTGTCCGTCAATTTCTGTAATTGTTCTTGGATGTCCAGAAGTTCTCTTCTGTCTGCTATTCTCTTCAGCTTCTGCCATTTTTTAACTGCCTTCCGGATATAAATCATCTTATTCAAAAAGCTTTCCTGATGAGAGACTGCTCCACTGAATTCATAATCACGCCATGCTTTGACAACTATGTCACTAAATTCAGGTTCATCAAGGCACTGTCTGTTAAATTTAAACGGAATTCTTTTATTGAAACTCATGGACGTCCAGCCCATGAGAATTGGTCGATGATCCGATATGAGGGAATTATCTACCATCGAAAAAGGCATTCCAAGGATATCAATTAGAGAGGCGTGAATGAGAAATCTGTCGAGCCGTTTTGCAATGAATGCCTCCTCACATCTTCCATTGTCCCAGGTAGGACTGATAGTGGAAGGGAGAATGTCAATGAAATCCCTCTTGAGAAATTCATTTCGAATCATAGGAGCAATGGGATCCGATTTCTTATCCTTCCCCTAGACTTCATCGGAGGAGAATGTTAAATTCATATCACCTGCAACCAATAGCAAGTCTATATCAAAAACTTCGGAAGCAAAAAGGCGGATCCAGAAGTTTGATCTGTTCCGGAAAGGAGCGTATATATTCAGGAAGTTGATACGGTAGTTTAGTCCTCTGACATGAGCAGGGATAAGAATACCAGCAAGGCATTTGTATGCTTTTGCATTAATCCACCGAGGGTCCCAAATAACAGCCAGACCTCCTGAAAGACCAACAACATCTGTAGCAGACATATACCAAGTAGGGAGCATTTTGCGAAAATAAGAGATAGTAACATGAACCGGATGCATAGTCTCCTGAATTAAAATAATTTTAGGACATTTGGACCAAAAAAGATTTTTTAAGGCCAAGAACTTCATATCAGCTCCCAGGCCTCGAATGTTTACAGAAAGGATAAAATTCATTTAGAGGGAAGATCGACCTTTCCAGCTCTAAGAGGCCCATTTACAGGTATATCAGTGATGGGGACGTCGACCAGGGATAAATTCCTGAAGCAGGGGAGATAGAGGCAGGCGGTTTATGAACAGTAAGAGGAGCTAGTTCCAGCGATTTCTTTGAAAGCAAAAGGTCTAAGTCGCTACCTATAGAATTGGTGGGCGATTTAGACAGAGAGAGAAGGTTCAATGGGATAGAGCCTTTTTCCTCCGGAGTGGAAGCAATCATGATAGGAGATTGATTAGAGTTATTAAACTTGACAGATGAAAGATTGATGTTAGACGGTAAAGGAACTCTATCATCACCGGAAGGGTCCGCTGGATGAACTGGAGGGAGAGGTAAATCATACTCTAAGGCAGTCTCTAACTCCGGCATCGAAGGGGATACTCGCAAATGAGGATCAGGATCTTCGGTTCGATGGGAAGAAGGCTCCAGACCTTCGATCGGGGAAGCTGGACTGCAGGGATGCGGAGAGACTTCGGGAGACAGGTGATCTTTTGGGATAGTTGAAGGCCCCGATGATGAAAAGGGAAATTCGACAAACTTAGTTAGGCAATGATGTTTTCTACCCTTAGCACGCTTATTCGGGCAGTTCAAAAAAAGGTGTCCAGTATGGTGGCAAGCAGCACACCGAAACGGCACACCCCAATAATCCAGCCTCTGTCTCATCGATAAATCCCTCCAGCAGATGTCTATATGCTCCGGGAAGCCACCTCTAAAGGATCTTTCGATCAAAATCCAAGCGACACACTTGTCTTTTTCAGCCCGACACCAAGGATCTACATAAAAGCTTCTACCAACAGCATTACCAATCTCTGATAGAATCTCAGGAGTCCAGAAATCAAGTGGAAGACCCGGGAGTTTCAACCAAATGAGGTTGTTAGACGGGGTATTACTAAGAGGATTGAATCCCAGGTACCATCTGTGTAACGAGAGAAAGCTGCGGCCGCATACCCACTGGAGATTTAGGATGGCATCCCGATCTTATGCGCTTAAAAAATGGAAGCAAAACCACTCTTTCAGCAACTTTGCAATAATCGGGGTATATCCGATTATGGGTTTCTAGCGAGCTTCAAGCCAGGCACGCATCTGATTATCATCCAGAACCAGGAAATACCACTTCCCGATCAAAGCCTTACCCTGACGACTATCAATACGGTCCGATAAATGAGTGTTGTCAATCCGAGTGGCACTGGGAGGGAGAGATGTCTTCGTCGGTTTGTAGCTTTTTCTAGTACGACCCCCAGATAGAGGATTGGATTTCTGACGTGTATCACCAAGAGTAGACTGAGAGGGAATGGAAGGATGAACCAGCAAGTCATCCAAGGTGGATGGCCAGTCAGAGGATGGTCTGGCATTATGGAGACAAGATTCAGGTTGTATGGCCGCAAGGACCAACGCCTCAGTGGCAGATGAGTCCTGGTAGTGTGCAACGATCGTTTTGGGGTTCCTGCTTATGCGTTCAGGCCACCTGTTGATCTAACCCGAATCCTCTATGGTAAGCAATTGACAACTGGTCTTCTGATTCTCGCATATTACATGCACATTTTGGCAGTCCATCTTTTGCTCCACTTGCTAGCTCCTACAAAAGACATTCGACACCTGGAGCCATCTTATTCCATCAAGCATGCAACTTTCATCAATATATCACCCCCGCTCCCATATGTTTTAGTTTCTTTCTGAACCTTTCAGTCTTCCGCTATCTGCTGCATCTCATCCATTGACACTCTTCACTCCCTTACTCTATCTTCCTGCTCGTCCTGTTCGTCAATGCATGCATGACGGGTTCTAGAGGCTCAATCATCACTTTTGCGCTCCCCATTTACGATCTGTCGGCATTACCAGGTACGCCTTTAAGCTTTCTCCTATCTCTCTCTGCGTTTTTCTCTTAAGATAATATGCTATAGAATGTATTAGTATCGTTTCTCTGGCAACACAGGGTGAGTTTTCTGGCTTTTTTCAGCAAGGAATTATCAATTATTCAGTTTTATTCATTGTGGAAGCTCGTTTTTATCCTTAGAGGAATTCTTAGGGCTCTGCATATGAATTCATGTGGTAATTCATGTTGGTCTAGGATTAATTGTCTAAGTTTTCAGTGTAGTTGTTTATTGTATAAACCTTGCTCAGACTTCAGGTGTAAATTGGGTCCTTGCTGGTGTAAATGTCTAATATGTTTTTGCTGCTGCTTCTACTGCCAGTCTGATTTTTCCTAATCTCGTTCCTAAATCCATGGATTTCCCTTCTGGTTAAACGGTTTTCGGATTCCGCTGATCCTTTTTTCTGGTTTTCTCTTCTGGTGTAGTGGTTTTTTCACCCGCCTGGAATTCAAATTTTACATCCTTGGGGTCAGATGTATTAATTCCATCCGCTTTCCCTGTCATATAGGACTGATTTCCTGATATATAGATCTAACCCGCAGCCGTTTTTGAATTGGATATCTGTCCTTCTTTACCTACCAAGATACTGCTATAATTTCTTGAGGGTGACATGAAGATTAGGCTAGGTTAGATTTGGCTAGATTAAGATAGGATATGCTAGATTAGGCTAGATTGGGGTAGGTTAGATCAAGCTAGGTTAGGATAGGCTAGGCTAGGTTAGGCTGGACTAGATTAGGCAAAATATGCTAGATTAGGCTAGATTGGGGTAGGTTAGATCAAGCTAGGTTAGGATAGGCTAGGCTAGGTTAGGCTGGACTAGATTAGGCAAAATTATGCAAGATTAGCTAAGATTAGCCAAGATTAGGCTAGATTAGGCTAGGCTAAGCTAGATTAGGCCATGCTAGGCTAGACTAGGTTAGCCTAGATCAGGGTAAATTAAGTTAGGCTAGATTAGGCTAGGTTTTTTATTCCTCATTTCCTCAGTTGAGAATTCGCTCTCCTCTGTCTTTCCTTTTATATCTTTATTTTTTTGAAAGCGACTTCCCCGGCCATATCCTTTTTTAGGCTTCCCTTGGACATTCGCTCTCCACGAAATAGATAATATACGTGCTTTACTTTTCAAACTAATATTAATATTTTGCAATTACCAAATAAAATAGCAATAATCTCACCTCTCATTTGGTCCTCGAAAAATCCATGCGGTATGTGCCCAGTATAGAGAACAAAAGGTTTATTTTTTCTCACTGACTGTCGGATCTTTCTAGGGATAGATTGAACTTGGTTTGTAGTGTTTGCCTCCGGTGGCTCTTGCCAGCACAGAAGACCACAAACTATCAACCCCATAGTCAAAGCTTGGTGGCACTGGACACATTTTATTCTAAGCTGTAAAGCTTGGTGGCACTGGACACATTTTATTCTAAGCTGTAAAATTCAATGTAGTTGAATGTTTTATATCGCCTAGTCTTCAGAACACAAACGCATACAACCATCTAACTGGAAGAAAATATTGATTCAATCCATATAAATAGGACCATTCCCCTTGGAAATTTTATGCAGAGAACTATGTACAAGTTCAAATATTTCAAAAACTACTTCCGGAATGGGTCATGGTTTCACAATGCTTTGAATTTTATTGCATATCAAGTTATTAGCTATTCTGTATTCATAATCGGTTGTAGTCATGTATAAAATGTACAGGGCATAAAAATTATGGTTAAACTTGGAACAGGGCTTCAAATTAGCTTGATTATCACATGATAATAATATCTGACATTGTTGAATTGTTTGAAGACAGATTTAATAAGCTATTTTCCTATTTGCTAGGGTAAATATCAAGCTTGATGAAAATTATGGAAGAACTGGGTAGAAAAAACATACTAAACACAGGCACTGGTCAATCAACATGAATAAGATGAAAATATTTTAGAACATACCTGTCAATAGGTTTGATGAAAATATTTTAGAACATACCTGTCAATAGCTTGTAAAAACAGTATAACAGTTTTTGCTCTGCCTCTCATCCAACAACTGCAATCATAACCATCCCTGGACGGTTATGCCATAGGACCCATTCTTTTGAAAAAGGCGTCAATAAAAAATCAAAGTCAGCAAAAAGCAAACAAGATTCACTTAAAAAGAAAACTAACCCTTCTGCAAGCTTGCACAATGTCAGATTTCCCAGATTGGGTACTTCGCAATTCTTGCTGAATTAATGGGAGAGTCAGAAGTGTTATAAATTTCCAAGTCTCTGGTTTGTTATTCTTGTTACCATCCATTTTGAAAAGAATTTCAGCAATTCCAGCATAACTGTCACAATAAGTATTTCTAGTCAAGATGATGTTCAAATCTCAATTTATTCTTTTAAAACCGTTCAAATTTCTGGAAGGAATGAAGTTTGAAAGCACCTCACTAAAGTCACACGATTTTCTATAATGAATATATAAGTTAGTGAAAAGAGGAAAACAGATACGTTACATTGACAGGCATCAAAAACTAAGCAAAAATCCAGTTACAATTCAAGGGCACGTCTGGATAAGTTATGAGACCTGGTTTCCCCTGTTCTCCGCATACAAAGACTAACATGGGCCCATAACTGGTCTGGACAACTTCCTCCTAAAACCAAGACATGTCCTCAATCAAGAAGAGGATTAAAAGGTTGATCCACTAGAATTGTACAAACAAGAAATGTTCATAAAGACATAATATTACAGGATACAGTCCTCGAGAGTTTTGGAAATAGTAGTTGCGATTGAATCAGATATTTATCGGTAAACATATCTAGTACTAACTCCAATTTTGATAATATTACCCTAGCCTTCAAAGAAAATGCACAGGCACTGATGGGATTTGCCAGGAAAATATATTTCCTCAGATCTGAAATGCAGTGAGGCAGCTATTAGTAAACATCTTACAGCTCTTAAATTGTAGCAATTGGCAACAGGTCCTAATAGGATAATTCATGTATCAGCGAAATTTTAATCCGTACTTCCTATTTTCTTTCCATCAATACTGCAGTGAAATTTGACGAGTCTGTGAAAGAAGCTATTGTGGTGAAATTCAGTTTTAACTAAAGGGCAATTTAATTGAAGTGTCTAATTCTTTGAAAGAAGTGCGCGCATAAGCCATTTTAGCCCAAATCTGAAGCAAATTTCTGTTGAGGAAAGCTGTTCAGCTTAAAAATATATTGGAAAATCTCAAATTTTGAAATTCAATACCAAAATGAGTTGAAAAGCCTTAGCATATCTGAGTTGCAGGGCTATCCCAACATTAAAATAGCATATCCCTGTTTGAGAGAATTGAAATAAATCATTTCAGATTATTTCACCCTTTCAATTTCATTTGGACGCTAGCTTGGTTGGAGATGAACCACAATATGATACATTCAACAAAATTGACTACACATTTTACCTTATTTTTCAAGAATGGCATAAGTATGCCATTTTTTAGCAACAAATATTTGAATTTCAAGAAATAAATTTGTAGAAGTCTGCTTTATGCCTCTGGCACTTTCATTATTTAATAAAAGCAGTCACCAATATATTAATACTGCGAGAAAATTGCCTATAGAGGCCTGACTTTTTGAACTTAAAGAAAGCTTCCACTTCAAGAACTTCCCCTCTCCATAGGTAAAAATTATTTAATTATTTTAAAATTAGATGTACATAATTTGACTTGATTAAACATTTATCCTGATTAAACGAGCTGCAGTAAAATCCCATAAATGTTGTTCTAATTGGTTAAATCAGTTATTCGTGGCATTGCTCCCCCTTTTTGAATGGCGGGTCACTTGTGCTTTGCCCCTCACTGAAGAAAAGGTCTTCAATAACATTGGAAGATGATAAGAATGTTTGCAACTTCATTTTCATGAGGTAAATCCAAAATTTTCAGAAATATCAATCCCACTTCAAAAAGTTTTTCTGCTTCAAAATTATCTCTATTTCTACAATTACTCCTGCCAAATTGAGGAATTGGAGCTTTTTAAGACGTGACGAAATGCAATAGGATTGGGATTTCCCACGAATCCAGTTGCAATTGAAGTTGCAGGCATCCTTATCCTTTTCAATCATTATCACGGACTCTTTCTTGGCTGGGGCACAAAGCACAATTGATCCACATTCAGAGAAGGGAGAGCACTGCCTTAGGTTAGTGGTTAAATAGTGTGGGTAAGGATGGGTTTTTGGCCTGGTAATTAACTGATGGATTCTTGGATCTGGATACTGAGGTTTAATGAAATTTGTATGATAAAAATAATTCACAGAGAAAAAACAAAAATCTTTTATTAAAAAAATACAAATATCCTTCATTAAAAAAATAGTTACATATGCATTTTTCTGCTGTCCCACATTATTTATGATAAAAATAATTCACCAGAGAAAAACAAAAATCCTTTATTAAAAAAAATACAAATATTTTTCATTAAAAAAAATAGTCACATATGCATTTTTCTGCTATCCACATTATTCAGAAGATATTCACTGAAAATATATCTATTAACATAAAAACAAGAGATGAAAGGGACTAGCCCACACTATACCACAATCATATTTTTTTGAAAAATACATCTAACTATATAATGAGAGAGAGACAAAATGCATTTAAAGATAAAGATAGAGATAAAATGCATTAACTACATAATTAAACAATAGAGACCAAATGTATTTAAGTTGGTTTAATTTCTCCCTTTAAATAAGCTACAATCAAAATGAATACTATGGGTCAATACATGGTTCTCAATACCATGGATTGGTCCATGGGTCATTTTTTTATTATTATTATAATATTTTTATAGGGTTATATTTATTTATTTTTTATTTTATTTTAACTCAGTTAAAATGTTTACATTGCATTACATGAATCTTTTTATTTAATTTTAGGGTAATTTAATTTCTCCTTTTCAATAGGCTACATTCCACATGAATATCATGGGTCAATACCATGGATTCTCAATACCATAAGTCAATATTATGGGCCATTTTTATTTTTTTTTTTTTATTTTTTTTTATAGGGATATTTTTGTTTTTTATATTTTATTTACTTTACATTACATTAATCTTTTTATTTATTTTTATGTTTTTACATTTCATTTTATTTTATTTTTTTATGTAATTCTACATGTTCAAAACGTTAACCATTACATTACAACATCACTACCATATATATATATATATATACACTTAAATATTGTATTTATTGTATAAATTATTTATACTAAAATATTTTTTAAGTTACTATTATATTTTTAAATATGTATTTTTTATATTGAAAAATAAAAATCATAAATTTATTGGATATAAATTCTCTTTTCATATATTTACATTTTTTTATTAATATATATATTTTTAAATGTTATATATCACACATTATAAATCTCCCACAGGTTGCTCAATATTCGAATGACAAATCTCTTTCGTACTTTAAATTACAAAATAAAATAAGAAATATCTTTTTCTATATATATTACTTTATGTGCATATTAATTTATTTTATTTTTAACTTTTTAATTCATTTTTTTTTTTCAAATGTTATATATCAACTCCATAAATTGAATGAATTAAATATATTTCTTTTGATAAAATTTAGTGAAAATATCTATATTTTTTAAGCTCAATTATTTTATATATCTTTATGTAAAATTGATATAACATTATATTATTTTAATATGGACATTTAAATATTTGTTTTTATAGTTCACACTAAAATATAAAACACACACACACAGATATATAGGGGTGGTACAAGGGATCTATATGGTTTTTGGATGTATTTTGATAGTGATGGTGTTTTGGTTCTTAGTCTTTTTCTATTTCTAGATGGTTAAATCTTTTTGGGAATGTATGATTTTTTTAGGAAACTACTTATTGGCCAACAAATCTAGTAAGATTAAGGCATATAGGATTTTGGAAATCCATGGGTAAAGATGTAAAATCCATAAATAGAAAAAAATTGACACGCACGCACATTCTTTAAATACTACTTGATAAGTGAATAAAGAATGAATTATACATATTAATTTTTTTGTTATTAATAATTTTTAATTTGTTATATGTATTATTTTATTATTTTCATAATGTTAGGAGACATCTTCGCCATAATTTTACTACTTTTTTAATTTAATCAACATCATCATTACTATTATTATTATTAATTTTTGATGTAACGCTTCATGTTTAATGTTTCACTACAACATCCCCCCGTAGTATTTGATGTATACTTAAGAAACAAAAAATATCTTTCATGAACCAAAAAGATATGAATGATAGGAACCATAAGTAGGAATAATAAGTGGGTCAATATATTATAGGCATATAATTTTGACATTTTATATGTCAAGGATAACAAGAGTGTAGTTGTTGGTGCACTTTTCAAGAGGCCTCACATATGGAGGGAGTTTTTTTTGTAAGTAAGAGTTTGTATTATAAAGAAAAATATAGTACAAGACTTCTGCAGCTGCAGAAAGCGGGCCGCAAAACAGCAGGCCCAGCCCCAGAAGACTAAAAGAAAAGACGGCCCACCACGCAGGGCGGCAGAGAGCTACTTAGACTGAAAGGGCAGCCGGAAAGGATAAAATCCACCTCGGCTCCCAGGAGAGGCAGAGACTAGAGCAGAGCTTAACTAACAGAGACCCAAAAAAGAGGGAAAACCGGCCAAAACCAAAGATTCTACAGAACTGGGGTGGAATCATTTGGTCGTCCTTTTTTCCCTTTCTTTTTGCTTACTTTGACCCAGCCGCTTGGACTTTGCTGGTTTGGAATGATCTGAAGACTGCGTTGGGCTGAGGGAGAAAGCTCCTTGTCTGAATCCGAAGGAGAAGCCTCAAGAGAACGTTTCTGAGGAAATGGAGGGACTGAGGCTTCCTCATGACAAACTGAAGTTGAAACCTGTGCTGACGTTTCGGCCATGATTTCCTCATCTGACTCCTCATTCTCTTCATCAGAGCTGGAAAAGACATCCATTGGGGGAGGATCATGAGGTTTCCAGCTTTTGGATTTTGGCTTGGAGTTGGCCTTCTTTTTTTGGGGGGGCAAAGAAGGACACGAATTCTGAAGGTGCCCTGTGAGATGACAATGTCGGCAGCGAAACGCTGTATTCTCGAAATCCAGGGATTGGGGCCAATGGAAGTCTCCTATTTTTAGAATGATTTGATCGGGCAGTCCTTTGCTTATGTCTATTTCTGCGCAGATTCTGGCGTAGGTATAAATTCCTTGATGCCCTCTTGAGTAGTCTGCGTCGAGGAAACGTCCTAATGAATTACCGATACCTTCAAAAACAGAATAGTGCCATAGATGCGCTGGAAGGTTGGGAAGTCTAACCCAGATTGGCAGTTTCGTAATGACTGCTGTGGAAGGATCGAAATCTGGGAACCATGGCGTGAGGAATAAACCTGCAGAATTCCAAAACCAAGGGCCTTCTGTTAGGACTCTTTGGTAGTCCTTGCTCTCACCAAATAGGGTGATGAAAAATCCTTTTGAACAAAGAATGATCTTGCAATTCTTGGTCCAATTTGAGTGAATACATTGATACAGATCTGCTGTGCGAGGCCAGAGACCATTGAATCTGCAAATGATGCCTGTTTCTGCATACACCTGGTGATGCAAATCTAGCGCAGCATTATTTATTTCAATGGATGGGACCTCCTCCAGCTTGTCTACTAAGAAAGGCTTGGGAACTGGACGACATCCTTATAAGAAAAAGCTGCAGCAGAGGAAGACTGTCCAGCAGCTCCCCCTCTTAGTCGAAGGGATAAAGTGATGGAATCATTTCTCTGAATGTTATAACAGGAAAGGGGACTTGAGTCCTCCAATTGTTTGCCTTCGAGAAGTAGATGCTGAAGGGCTATGGGAATCCCCTCTTTTTCTTCCACTTTCTGCTTAAGGTCCTGCACTAGATCTGAAGGTTTCACCCACTGAAGCAAAGTTTTGCCGGAGAGGAGCACAATCATAATTTGATAAGGTACTGAGTCTTCTATTTTCTACTTTCTCTTGTGAACCTGATTCCGGACAAAACTGGTACAATCATAGCCATCTGAGGGCGCAGACTGTACTGATTTTGTTAATTCCTGTTCAGGGGAGCAAGCAAAAATCCTCTCTATATTCTTCTTACTCAGGGATAAGGCATCCCAGGGTCTCATGGCTTTTACATCTTCAAGACCAAGCTCAGGCCCATTTTCTACTGATCCTTGAGAATCATGCTTGGTTCCTGAGATCTTTCCAGCACCTTCATTTTGAGTTAAGGTGGATAACAGGGCTCTCTTACGGACCAGATCTCGGTTGGGCATTTTGTCAAATACTTGCCCAGCAAACTTCTTGGATCTGATATGGGAGGTTTTATTTCGCTGATTCTGGAGTTTCGCACTTCTGGAATTCCCCACTGTCCAGCTTCTCTCCCTTTGGACCCTGTTGACCGTGGCTAAGGGGGCGCACTGTCCTGTGAAACCGCTTGCTCCTCCTAATATGATGGCCCAAAAGAAAGGTAGCTCGTTGGCTTCGAAACCCCGCATCGACGTAGCGGTCTGTCGTTCGGTTAAAAAGGTCTGGCTTCCGACCGAGACATATATCACTGAGTGCGGCCTCTGAGAAATCCGCCACTGAACCAACTCGTCCGCGCAGAAGTCCTCCATTTGCCCTTTGTTCGTCTTCCCTGCAGAGTTGGGCGGAGGCATCGGGCCAAAGGGCCAAATGGGCTTCTCCGTCAGGCTTCTCATGTGCTTTAGGGGCGCGGGCTCCAGATCTTCGATAGTATTGATACGCATTCCCCAGCCATGACGCGAAGATTGAGGGCTTCGGACGACGAACAGGTTTTGCCTCAGAGCTGCCATTTTTCTCCGCGTCGGAATCACTTGTTATCTCACATATGGAGGGAGTTAATTGTTGTAGAATATGCCAAAATTTCATGGGCAACAAAGTTTATGGAAGGAACAATTCATGATGGAAGGTTTATAGTGGTAAATGAGTTAATCATGTATAAGGGAAGAATTTATTTGGTTCCTTCTTCACAACTTAATGTAAAGATATTGAGGACAGTTCATGATGTACCTACAGCTAGTCACTCGAGTTTCTTTAAAACCTATAGGTAGATTTAGGACAAATTGTCATGGAAAGGACTTAAGAATGAAGTCCTTAAGTATATTATGGAGTTTCCTACTTGCCAAAAAATCAAGAATGAGAATATTTACTCAATTGGTTTACTTCAACCCCTAACAAAATTCCTTCTCCTCGAAAGTGTGTGGAACTCTCCTTGGACAAAACCATTGCATTTACCATGTCAAGGGATTTTTGGCAATATAATTTTTTTCCTCATTCCGACCTTTGGAATGAAAGTTATGCCCATTTGAAGTTTGGTCCCTTTAACCCTTTGCCATATTAGCTAGGATTTTCCTTGTGGTATCTACATGGCATTGCTACCTCATAGAAGATCTAACATGGTGTTTGCCATAGTGTTAGTGTTCCATCACACAATAACCCATAAGGTGTTCTACTCCAATGTCCAAGTTGCAACAAAATTTTCTCCCTATTAGGTAACAGAGACAATCTTTGTCCTGCGTCATCATCTCTTTCATGAATTTTGTCTAATTTGAGCACTACGATAGAAAGGAAATATAAAATGCCTCTATAGTATGAGTTCTTCGATGACATGGATCCCAACCATATGTCCTACCATATCAACACCACATAGCACCCCTATGTCAAGTGCCACCCCAAACCACTGTCACATGTCAATTAGTGCCATATTAGCATAGGCCTTGACATCACCCACTTCTAAAACATCTTGATGATGTCAAGCTAACATCAACATGACATCAATATGTCATGTGCTGCCCCCTCATAATGCCATGTGTCACCCAAAATATTTCCACTTAGCCATCTAAAAGGGAAACTTGTGCCTACCACGTGTCATGTAGTTGGCATGCCATGTTATCATACTTACCACTTCCCCAATCCATGACCTCTAGATTATCTTATTTGGTTTTCCACGTCACCTCATACAACCTTTGTGGAGTCTACCACATTATCATAAGGCCTAGGACCCACCAGACTTCGACCTCCATGCAATTCTGTTTAACAATGGGAAGGTCATCTTGTCCCACCCTCAATCGATAACATTATCATGCCCACATGGAATGAATCCATCATCTTTGCCCTACGACACAATGGAAAGTCTTGGTGGTAGGTGACAACCATTTTCCCATCCCACACCTTTTTTCAACCACACCCACTTTTCCCAAAGCTTCTTGGCAAACCTCGTGCAGTGCAACATGAATAATCCACAACAGATAACATAAATTTCCCCATCGCACCCTCCCATTAACTCCACACCTCTTATCAATCCACAACTTTACTCACTAACATCAAGATTCTTGTCCCACAGAGGCACTTCTTGTTCCCCAAGACATAAATGTATTTGTCTTGATGAAATTTTATCGGCCTCCATAGGCTTTGAGTTTGTTGCAATTATAGTATAGCTCATTCATCCTAAGCACAAGCCTATTGTTCAATGAAAACTAGGATTAGAAATCTTATGGACTTCAATGAATTGTGAAGCCACTCTCGGTGATGATGAATGCTCAACACCATTATTACAATAGGGATGAATTCCTCATTCCCATGCCAACATTCCAAGAATTAAGCATGGTCATAGTATGGGAATAAAAAATTCATCATGATTACCCATAGGTATAGAGCTCAGTTAAACTATAACTCAGACTTAAGTATGAATTTAGATACGTAACATTCCATTAATCATATAATGGACCCAACATGCACCGTTAAATCCACTGATATAACATGCCACACATAACAACAACAATAGAATTTCACCAATCCATATTTAATAGATATCCATGATATTCATGACATAACAAACAAAATAAATCACACATAGTGATAGCTAATTGAACTCAACAAATAGCCATCCATGTCATGAAATCAACCTTGCACTCAGGGAAAGTATCAAGAGTCATAAAGATATGCAAATCCCTCTCAAACCATGAAAACAATCACACATGCATCTCACTAAAGGCATGTAGGAATAACACCATTCCTCCACAAGAATATATTCATTATTGTAACCTATAACAACAACATTCAACATTTATGTTGTAATAGAAGTACGAGTAGGCCAAATACACTACAATGTTTCTTGTTGTTGACCACCCCTCAGCTAGATTCAAAGCTTAAGGAGGTAATTCTTGTATTCTCACCATTAACTAGTCAACATATGGTAAGAAGGAGAGTCCACTTACCAGGTGGTTTATCAACTTCTCCCAACACTAACACCATAGTGGCTGCAGGGAAAATTTTAAGAACCACCCTAAATTTATATGTATAATAAATGGGTGAATCCCCATGATACATAGGAAAAATGGGAGGCGATTTTATCACTAATATAATATGTATATATATATTTTTTGGCGAATATCTCACCAGATTATATTATCTTGTAAAGTCATGGCGAATCTTGCATTGAATTATAAAATCTTGTAAGATCTTGGAAGTCTTGGCGAATGTTTTGTTAAAGTATGAAACCATATATGATAATAATAAAACATATTCATTAAACTGTAATATACTAACATACATGTTTGGAAAAAAGAAACATAATTTTCACTTCCTACAAACAATGTTGCAAGTTTTAGTGGCCATGTTTTTCATGGTAGGAGAGATTAATTTTTTCTCTACCACTTTTGTCAAGCTACCACTTTTTCCAAGCTATCAAATTTCTTTCTTATTCCATAGAATCCAACCGCGCCGTTGTAAGAAGGCTTCCAATCAATATATAAATATATAAATGTAGATTTATTATTATTTTAATTGGAAATCTTCACTTAAATAATAAATTTAATTACGTCTCTCCCAATCTAAATTTCTTATTAGCATAATTCACTACCTTCATACCATTTTTAACAACGTTGTAACATGTGGATTAATTTCCTTTTTGGTGCACAATCTCTATCTTTTAGGACAATATGGTGCAGTGACCCAACCCCTACAGATCATTACAACAAACTAAGAATAACAGAGTAGATGAAAGGTTGTACAAACCATCATATTTTTCAAACAACTAATCCAAGATCAATACCTTAACTTTTTCATGAAGATATCATATTGAGAATGCTTGAAAAATGGTGGGAAATATGGGCAGCGACTATCTCTCTTCTGCGAGGGTGATGCAGAAAGAGTTAAGATTTCATTGTTTTGATTTTTTTCGTTAAATATAAAAAACCAATATTAATGGAGATATCGGTATTTTTTACTAAATTTTGTGAAGTGACTAGATGTAGATTTAACAATTCACCTTAAGATTTTTTTTACAATATAATTTCCTAAGTCTATTTAATATCTTCATTATCATAAAAACCAACCTATATCCATCTTAACTCCACATCTACCACTCTTAGAGGGATGAAATCTATTTTTCCCTCCCAGCACTTGGTAGATCCAGAATTAAGATGGATCTAAGATGATAGAATTTCCCCTCTAAATCATCTATGCTCACATGAATACTATGGTATTACCATGGGTCAATACCATGGGATATCATAAACTTGGAGCTTAAAAACTACTATTAGTAATTTATAAAAATTAATAAAATTAATAATTGATTTTTATTTTATTTTTTTATTTTAACCAAGTTAAAATGTTTAATTGACATTAAATTACAAAATCTACTTTTACTCTTGATCTACCAAGCCCCGAGAGGGATCAAATATTTTTTCACTCTATGTTAGTTTGCATATCACGATATTTGATCCAGAGTAAAGATGGATCTATGCTAGTTTAATTCCCCCCTTTAAATAGGTTGTATTCCATGTGAATACCATGTAAATATAATGCTTTTTTGCATGGTATTAATAATAATTTAGCCCATGGTATTTGGCCCATATGCTTCACCTAAATATAACACATTTTTTGAGTGTTCTTAAATATAAGGTGGCTTATGGAGTAAATATAAAAAATGTTTTATTTATTTACCATACCTCTCATTTATTTATAATTTATTAGTTTACCATACCTCTTTTATAAATATGGTATTTGGCCCATAGGATTCAATTAAATAAAACCTCTTTTTTAGCCTTCTTAAATAGAAAGAGGGTTATGGACTAAATATAGAAAGAGGTTTTATTTATTTACCATACCTCCACTTTATTTATATTTTTATTTATTTACACGCTTGTGTGTTCATAAATATAAGGTGACATATGGAGTAAATATAAAAAAATATTTTATTTATTTACCATACCTCTCGTTTATTTATATGTTTATTAATTTACCATACCTCTTTTATAAATATGGTAATTGGCCCATAGGATTCACTTAAATGAAACCTCTTTTTTGAGCCTTCTTAAATAGAAAGAGGGTTATGGACTAAATATAAAAAGATGTTTTATTTGTTTACCATACCTCTAGTTTATTTGTATTTTTATTTATTTACCATACCTTTGGAGTAAGTACGAAAAGAGCTTTTATTTATTTACCATGCCTCCACTATATTTAGATTTTTATTTATAACTATCCATAAATACATTTTCTTGAAAATGAGGGCGAATGGAAGATTGTACCTCCTAATTTCAAGGGCTAATTTTTTTTTTTTTACTCTCTCCCTTAAAATAAGGTGGACTAACCTCCATACCTAATTTTTTTATAAAATAAATTTGAAGCGATTTTTAACAATGTATTATGATACAAAATATTCGCCCAATAAAAATATAAAACCCCTTAATTTAGCCCAAGGGCGAAAATTCGCCCCTAAAATTTTCCATGAGTGGCTCTCTATCCAGTAGAAAATCAACCACAGGGGTTAATCCAAGGCCTGAAGAGTTATAGTTCATTTTTAGGAGAATGAATATGCTATGCAGGTAGTTTATCAATTGGCTTCTCTAAGATAGTATCGGGGAGTAAATATTCCACTACCAAGATATTTATTGGCTTACTAAGAAAGTACGTAAGTGGTTTACTATCCCCAAGGCTAACACATAATTGTTTATCAATCATTTTAGCTAGTTCCTAGGTGTTTGATATTGTCAAGTAGTTTATCAGCCACAACTAGCATCCCAATGGTTTATCATCCCCAAGGCTAGCCACTATCCAAGTGATTTATCATCCTACTAAGGAAGTACTTAAGTGGTTTATTAGCCCCAAGGCTAACACTTAGTAGTTTTTTAGTCTTTTTAGATACTACTTAGGTGTCTCAACTCCACTAAACTCTCCCTAGCCAACTGATTCATAGGAACACACATTGACCTTAGCAAATGCAAGGATTTCCATCCTAAACACTAAAGATGGGCTAGAGAAAAGTTATCTCTCCTATCAGATCCATGTTTGTTTCCAATTTTGAACTTTGTTTTCTCTTTCCTTGCACATTGGTTGTTCTTCTTTTTTGAGTGACCTCTCTCTTGCTCAACACACTACGTAGTCTATCTACTCATTTGTGTCTCTTGTCCCCCTCCACCTGGTCTCTTCTTAGGCTTCTTCTTCTCATACTTTTTCATGCATGTTGACCATGCCCATGTTTTCCATAATAACCTAGACTACATGGCTGATCCTTCACATAGGAAACCCATTCTTGAATTCAATACTTGGACTAGCAATGCCATAAATCCACTAGAGAGATAGGTAGTGAAATAAATATAGTGGATTCAGTTTATAAGCAACTCCTTCCTAGACCATTGAATTTGTGTCCACTTCCCTCTTGCAATTAATGTATTACATTTCCACATTTTTACATGAAATACAATCATAGTAATATTTATAAGAGGGACATATTAAGGATTGTCACAAACCCCACTCCCCTAGAGTAACACTGTCCACAATTTTCTATACCCAAACACAAAATTCAATAGTGCTCTATACCCAAACTGAAAATTCAACAACGGGCTTTATATATAGAGGCTCATTTACATTCATTTACATAATTAATATAAATGGGTAACATATCTTCATTCAGTTAGTAATTTTCGAAGTGGTCTCATTTAGTTCATAATGCTTCCAATGAACCTTATCTTGCTTGATTTCTTGATTCGAGAGCACGATCCTCCTCCAATGTCTAATCATGTCATCCACTATGCTCATTTATCCTTTAGGAAAAAAAATCAGCTCATTTCTTCTCAAAACACACCCAATGCATCTCTGATCCCAATGAGGATACACATGATTATGTTAAAACCAATTCAATTTTCAAATTTTTGCACCTCCTTCTTTACTTCATCAGTCCCTTGGGAAATATGTTTCCTTTGTCGTGTAGTCACTCACCTTCCATGTTCAAGCATCCCCTTCTCCACTTCCTTAGTCCCTCGAGTGATCCATCCATTCGCAAGGCTTCCTCACACATGAATAATTTTCTCGTCAATGGCATCCCTCTGCCTTGATTTAATAACACAACATGTTTAATGGAATACCTCGTGGTGATCAAGGTATATCATAGGGTTCCAATGTCACCACAATGACCTAGTTATTTAAGAATTAAACTCCATCATGTTGTTGCATACTCTAATATCATTAAGTTGATCCTATTTTTCTTGCAATCAACCTCATGTATTTGTGCCATACAGGTTAGTAGTTCTTCTACATCACAAGTAGATGAGTCTCATTAGTTCCATCATAAGGGATTTAAATCAATTTAAACATGGCTTCATCAAAACATTTATTTATGAATTTAACCATAAAAAAACTAAATCAATTTCAAATCACAACCTAAATAGAGAATTTCCTCAAACTGTATTTAATACATATATTTAGTTAGTCTTTTCTATCTTGGCTTTACAAGCATTGAGTGGTTTACCAACCCCAATGCAAGCACTCAGTGGTGTATATGCCCCATATATCCATGTGGTCTTTATTTTCATCTTTATGGAATACGCTCCATGCCATATTTAGCCAACTCCATCTATAAATACATCTCATTGAGTGTTTCTTAACCGTAATTCAAGAACTCAGTGATGCTTATATTGCTCCACGTAGTTGTCTTTAATCCAACTCACTGAGTGTTTCTTAGCCCCAAGGAAAGCACTCATTGGTACTTATACTACTCCATGTATTATTTTTCTATAGGTACATCATCAATTCCATCTCACTAAGTGGTTTATTAGCCCCAAGGCAAGTGCTCAATGGTGGTCATACTATTCCATAAAATCTTTTTGTACAAGTCCCAATAACCCCCCCACCTCCCCCATCCCCCACTCACCTTTGGTGAGTGTTGGAACTATTTTTTAAGTCTTCTTTTGTTGGAAGGAATATTATTTACCACCTTAACTCCCATATCATCACACCTCCAACAAAGCATGTGTTATTTTTCGACAAGTATATAACTGGACAGCTAGCACTTTGGTGGTGGTAATGGCCAAACTATATGCACTGAGTGATTTCTCAGCCCCAAGGAAAACACTCAGCGAACTCTAATCACTAGGTGGGTTTGTCAGCCCAAGATAACACTTAGTGACATATGTGCCTCATGATTTGACAAAGGAATATTGTTAGTTTTTAGTATATTCATTGATACAACATTCAACATTTCCTTATCATAAACATAATATAAACATGGAACATAAATGTCATAAGCACATGAGCATAATAATAGTTAATAAAAAAGAGCACACACTTTCTTAATGGATCCCTTACATGGTGGGGATATTATTAGATAACCTCATCATGTTATTCCGACATGCCATTCACATAATCATCAAATTTTTAAGAACATTAATCAATCATCCTTCCACTAGACTGATTCTTCACAATGACTTCTCAAATGAAATGGAATCATATACATTCATTCCAACAAGAAAATAAGCCAGAACCAAGAAATACATATCTCTAAACTCATTATCATTTTAATTCTTCATTTCAATCAATCAACATTGCAAAATCATTGCAATATTTCATACTCGAGGCTCCTTACCTTCAGAATACAACTTCCTACTATCCATGCGTTATTTGAAATAATAGATATCAACTTCAGCTGAAGGAATTCTTATCCAATTCCTTTCCTTTACCCTTTTACCTAGACTTACTTCCTTCCTTATTTACTTGGTTTTCACTAGCAATGCTTTCAACTGAAATATTTTTAAATGCACAACTGGTTGGAATCATTTTTGTTGTTGCAATCTTCAGTAGTTCATAAACTCAACAATTCACAAATTTTAATGAAAACCTCATAAAGGCATCTTCATTTTCATTCAATTCCAACATTTCTTAATCCATACAATGCATACACGATCAATTTCCAACCTTTATCACTTTTATTCATGATCACAACAAATATCAAGATCATACAAATAACATATTAATAACGATAGTTATCAATAGTGGGTCATTCATGTCCACTTGCCTAATGGCGTTCCATACATCATGGAATCCATTAAGTAGCCTCACTCTGTTAGGTAAAACATGCCAAATACCAATACCACTTTCATACCATTCACAAAATGATCATATTTTATAAATTAATTACTCAACTTATTACTATGATGGTTCTCAACTAATGGCCTTTGAAATCGATTAGAATACTCATACCTTTATTGGACTTTCCCATCTTTCTCATGTTCATAAGAGATAGAATATACATATATGTATATCAACCATGCTCAATTTTCAATTATGGGAACTTTATTCTTATTTTATTTTCATAGTTATCATGCCACTATTCATTTAGTTTATGTGGCCCTAGCGAGTCCATGTAGTCATTTCATCATCTTCTTCTTCCTTTCACTACCATTTATCTTATGTACAAGGTTTAATCCAGGTCTTACACTTCTGGTTAGGTTTTATTCAACTGTTCTATAGAGATATCTTTCTTTCCTTTCCCACACCCAACAATTGCTAAGAAGAAACCAAAAAAGGAGAGAAAATAGAATGAAAATAGAGAAAAACCATGATAGAAAACACTTGACAGAATACAAGGAAACATGGTGCTCAAAATAAACCAAAGAAAGAAACAAGAAAATTGCAAACAACAATAACAATAAATAGATGTAAATAATTCCCTCTAAACATCATCCATTAACCCACAACCAACTCAATCCCTTGAGTTTTTTTGTTTAGTGTATTCTCAACCAACACACACACAAACATACACACAAAATTTTAGACTAATTATTTTCCAAGGTTTATAGCAGCCTAAAAATTCCCACATCCCTTGAAATAATCTAAGAAGGGACCCTTCAGCATCTCAGAGAGCTTGAGGGGACGCTCCCTCCTCTCTTTATTTCTTACAATTTTCTAACTCATGTGCCCAGAATTCGCATGAACTATTCTTCCTCCTTTGTTGTCTGTTGAGGCAATACTTCTTTATATGTGCCTCTCCATAGTGCCAACAAGAAGCTAGCTTTATTTTCTCTCCAACCTTATAATGCTCCTTTTTTTCCTTGTCATCATGACACCCCTCTATATCTTGAGAGGTTGAAGCTTGCTACAACTCTTGCATGTATAGCAGGTGTCGTAGAAGCACTGTGTTCAACCTTACATATTCTTTTTTCTTTCTCATGAGCCTTCTAGTCTCTTCCTTGCAACTCTTCAACACAAATTTCAAGCTTTGGAAGGTTTTTGCTATATTAGGGGAACCTTAACTTTCTTTCTCATATTGGATTTGGTCCATGCTATGTTACACCATAATTGTTTTCATCCTTTTATTTCTTGCTACAATTGGGTCTTCTTATGTGTTGTCACACACACCCAGTTATTAATTGTATTAGCATAAACAACTTGGTTTGTTACCTTGCCATGCAAACACCGCACATATTGATATAAAGCGTGTTGATCTGATGTTGTTCACACATCTAGAATTCATGTGAGCCACATATTTTGGGAATCCAAAGTGCATAATAGTGTTCTTATATTCTTATCATCACTAAGTTTGAAAACAACCTTTTTACTGGGACTAGTAGCCAAAACAATTGCAGGCTTAAAAGTAAGTTAGCGAACAAAGTAATATATAAAAATTTGCCATTCCTATCCTTTCACAAGTATGATATGAACATTGATATGCATAGAACATACAATCCACAATCATCACATAAACATTAGTAATAGTACTTCAACCAACACCTACTTGCACATAACAAACAGTCATTAGAAAACACCACACTATTTAACAAGTTTCCATATTTTTATCTCCAAAATCTTAATGTGGAACCTTTGATATTTCATTTCATTTGTCCTCGGCCCATCTAATCCAAGTGTTGAACTTGGATGCTTTGATACCACTCTGTAATGCTCCCTCCCACCACCTTGGGCTAACCTCGACTAAATGGGTTACATTACTTTGGCTAAAACCCAACCTGCATGGCCTCATTATGAAGATGGGGTTAAAAACTTGATCTGAATAGAAAAATGGCATCAGCCCATGTGTTACAGATCCATTTGGGTACATAAAATCCCAACATTCAGATCAGTGATTTAGGACTCATCAAACCCTAAAATCTATTGTTTCATGCCCTAAACAAGTCAACCCTTTGAATGCCTCCTTCCCAGACTGTTTCATGACTTGAAGACATCCAAAAATTTCCTCTAGAGGGATCAATGCAAGTAAGCCCTTATGAAGGTGCGCTGCAGAGCAGTTAAGTCCACTACCAGGGTGCTCTACAGAGCACTTAGGCTTCCTTTCACCTACGCTGAGCGAGAATGAGTGAAATTCACATAGGGTTTGGGGAATATTCTTATCTTGTGGAGTCGTCTATAAGTTTCCCTGTCTTATCAACTCCTATGAGCTCGAAAATGGATGAGGAATGAGTTAAGGATCATCGTATCCTCTCATTGCTTCCTCCATGGAACTAATTCTAAGTATGAAAGGTCATTCAATGTCACCATTAATGACAAAACCTCCTTCATCTTCCTATAAATTGACCACTCATCTAAGTGATCAGGGGTTGGATTATGTTGAATTGTAAGGAGATAATGTTGCTATGAGACTTGACTTTGGAGCAAATGATGTGATGCCACAAGCTTGTCTTTCTTTTGATGTGATGTGAATGGGATCCAAGCTGGAAGAATGAATTTGAATCAGACACTGATGGTTGTAATTCCTTCTTCTATCTAATAAAGTGTTTGAACCTTTTTTCATATGATGTGCTCTTTCGTAATGCTTATATGTATGAATTGCTTCTGATTCCTTTCATTTATATTCAAAGGATCATATGATTTGATCGGTTTTCATCTTTTGTTGTCTTGACAGGGTACTTTTCAAGTGGATTAAGTATGGGAAGGAGCGACGGAATCAATACTAGGGAGACGAGGGGAAAATGGAACTACAAGTAGGCCTTCTATCCTCTCTTCTTATCTATTGCTTATAGGGAATGTCTAAAACACTTTAAATTGTTGTTCTAGGCACAACTACTTGTCTAGTGAATTAGTGTTTATCTGTAGATGCCAAATTCTCCAAAACACCATGGTATTCATTCACCCATGTTATTCATCCACCTATGGAATTTACCCATGGTATTGTAAGTGGCATCCACCCATGGTCTTGTAAGTGACATCCACCCATGGTATTCATTCACCCATGGTATTTTCCCATGGTATTGTGATATGCACCCATGGTATTCATTCACCCATGGAATTGACCCGTGGTATTGTGACATCCACCCGTGGTATTCATTCACCCATGGAATTGACCCGTGGTATTGTAACTGAAAAATACTATAAGTAACAAGTCGCATTTTGTAAATGGACAGTTTGTCTGTCACAATGTACCTTTTACAATTATTCTCGCTTTTAATAATAATAAAAAATCTGTGATTTTTTTTATTGGGCATTCTCCTCTTTTTCTTCTGGAATTTCAATTTTTCAGATCTTGGGGACCTGCCTGCAAGATCCAGATCAATGGTATCAGAGCAGGTTATGATTCCATGGGAATGAGGGTTTAATGCATTTTTCAGTTTCAAATTATTGCAGAAATATTCAACAAACTTTAGGCACGTGGTGCAACCTCCACAGAGAAATTTCTTGGGCTGAGCAGGAAGATTTTTTCTTTTTTCATTTTTTGCAGGTTTTTTTTTGGGCAGTGAGTTTGCAGATCAGATCTGAACCATTGGGTATAAAATTTACAAAAAAAATTACATATCTGGATTCCTTCCAAAAAATAACCCAAATTCAAAAAACAAATCAGCCGAATCGGAGTCCAGATGTGGGAGACATAGCTGATTTAAAATTAGCTATGTTGCATAAATGTTTCTGACAACAATTCGTGGACAATGGATCTACTATATTTTTTTGAAATTTTTGTGCATAATTTAAGAAAAGAGATTGTAGATTTGATCTCCTCTCGAGAAAATTCTCAATTAAAAAAAAAATGGGTCGAATCAGAGTCTGGATGTGGGAGATATCGCTGATTTAAAATTAGCTATTTTTTAGAACGTTTGTGATGACGGAAACATTGTGGCATGAATTTGAGATTCCAGAGTGTCCATATAAGGATTTGAAATACATAGGAAGATGAAGAATGGTCATTCTATTTCCAAAAATGGGTTATAATAAAGATATTGGGTTACATTGACCAAGTTATGTCCATTTTAATTCTTGAGCAACATTCAGAGTGGGTTCCCTTTAGAGACATGCCCTCCCACCCCACTTTAGTAGGCACCTGCTTCACATTCATCAGTTTCAGCATAGCAACATTAAGCTTGGGTTCATGGTTATGGGTCATACACAAACCCACACTTCATCAAAGTCCATTTGCTAGGCCACACAGTGTCAATATCACAGTTGGTCACAAGCATTACAGGGTATCTCTATCCTCGGATCTTTGTTCATCATGGTTATGGGTCATCCACAAACCCACACTTCATCGAAGTCCATTTGCTAAGCCGCACACTATCATTATAATAGTTGGTCACAAGAATTATAGAGTATCTCTATCCTCAGATCTTCGTTCATCATGGTTATGGGTTAACCACATAAAACGCTTCTCTTCAGTGGCTCTTCATATTCAACAAAGGCTTCGCAGGAGGGAACTACAGGCAATGGGGACCATTGCTTCATAGGGAGTGAGGAATGATCCAAATAGAAAATGGCATCAACCCATGCTATTTATCCACCCATTGAATTTACCCATGGTATTGTAAGTGGCATCCACCCATGGTATTTATCCACGCATGGTATTGTAAGTGACATCCACCCATGGTATTTTCCCATGGTATTTTGATATCTGTTATCACCCCAAGAAACTCTCCTAGGTTGTATATCAGAGATGCTCGGGAACATTACAAACTCAACAACAATGTTGGAAAAATGGTGGATGAATGAAGGAAATGCTGCATATTCAAGCTAGATAACCACTTCTACTATGCTCAACCCCAGACATGGGTGAACACCCCCAGACTACAAGGATTTTAACCACCAATTACTTAGTTTATTTCGTACATGTTTAACCTCAACGCCTTTATTCACATGTATCAAACTATTTTATTAAGGTGAAACCAAAATCAAGAGCTTGGGTAGAGGCTTACATCACTCAACCTTGTTTCGTCTCCCAAGCCGCATATATTATTTTTTGTGACAACTCATCAAAATGATCTTATTATGACACTAGTCTTGCATTGTTCTTCTAGGTGAACACAATCGTCATATCCATTTGTTGAGAAATCACTCTAACATAGCTACTAAGTGTGGGGATGTATGACTTAGGACATGATTTTATATTATATATATATATGTGTGTGTGTCTGTGTGTGTTGTATCATGTTTCTCGTATTCCCGAAGCTCTGATCCTCTCTCTCTCTTTTCAAAGAAAACAATAGTTATATAAAGTATTTTAGCCATCATCTCTACCTCTAATCTCACACTTTAGGGGGCATCTCTTACACAGGAAAATGATCTCCTCATCAACTCATAGGAGAAGGGTAAGATGATTGAAAGATTTACCAAGTTCACAGGCCTATTTTCCAAGCTAACGCTCTCCAGGAACTAGCAAGATGCTTTATAAATCTTCCTAGCCATGCATCAGGTGCATTAGTTCCTAGGGTAACTCTGTTTGTTGCCTCGGTAGGTGTGTTAGTCCACTTAAATGAGTTTCTGGAGGTCAAAGGAGCAAGTTGACTAAATAATATTCATATATTCACTCCTATGTCAACTCATAAACCATGGAAACATCCATATTTGACCTATTTGGAGGAATTTCTATTCCTAATGGAGTCTACAAATAGGGAAAGAGAGATAAAGCATGGAAACATCTCTTCTTTTGCCCAAAAGAACTCATGAAATATTTGGCAAGACTTATCCTCTCGTGCTATATATTTGAGGCCAAGGCCATTTTGAAAGGGGTCAAACGTATTTAAAGGATTGCATATTGACTATCGAAACGTGTATTAGACATTGGCTCTTTAAGAGGTTAAGAAGAGAGAGTGAGAGAGAGGAGTTGGAGGAGTAGGCCTGATGCAACCGATGGTTGTAATCACTCTTTTTTGTCATTAATATAGACCTGCAGTTGTGTTGTCCACTCCATGGCATTCGTATTGCGATTGATTTACAAGCTTTTGCAATGTTAATGATTATGAGTAGCTTAGCTATTTGTAGTTAGATATCCCTATGCGCTAATGTATTGATTGTTGAAGTTATATGTTGTGATATTGTTATCACTCAGGTTGTCCCCAGGTTGGAGTAAGGGATACGGCCGAGGTAACCACAAACCAACTTTGGATTGCAGGTTCTAGCCCACCTGCAATGAGAGAGGGCTCTCTCTTTGGGATTTAGCTTTGTTGAAAATGATCTTAGGCTAGCTATTGAGTTCAGGGGTTTTTTGTTCTAGTTTTGGTGGGAAAATTGATGCTTCAGGTAGAGAGGCAGCGCATAGTCTGAAAAGTTTCAAACCATTGGGCGTGGAGTCGAGGAGGAGGACTGCTGGTATGTTTTCTTGGTCACCATAGGGAAAATGGAGCAAGATAGATGCGCATGAAACAATGTTTCAGGTTTAAATGATGGAAAGAATGTTAAGTAAATGAGAGGCAGTTAAGAATCTCTCAATCACCTTAACAGATGGAGGTAACAGAGCTCTACCTAGGGGCAGTGAAGAATCCCTAGATAATTGGCAAAACACAGGTGAATCGGGGTAAATATGAGGCAGAAGGAATTCATATTCATGACCAATTCATTCAGAGGAAAACATAAAGAAACAACAGAAATTGAGCATAGAGTGTATTTAAACAAATTCTAAGCTATTCTTTCTTTTTGCTATTTAGATAGTGGTGAACAATAAAACAAAGGTAAGATTCACTTATTGTTTCAGGCTAAAACACAAGAATTCCATCTTCATATCTTCAAAACATTCATTTACAACAGGCAGTTTGCTCTCCAAGCTTTCAGCAATCTTTGGTTATAGAAAAACTCAAGTATACAATGCGAGTCTCTAGTGAAAATTCTCAATTGACCAACACTTGAAACAATGTAGAGAGCGGTATATATAGGGAAAAACTCTCTACAACTGCTTTTATTACAACTTGACCTAATCAGGTCCTAAAGAATAATTAATTTGACCTAATCCTATCAGAAATAAATGCGTGAAAATATCTCGGGCTGCGCTGAGGGCTGCCGTATCAAAACTGAGTAAATGATGTTGTCCTCGGTGGCTTGGTGCAGTGTTTTCTGAAATAAATGTGTATGGGTTTCTGCTTCTTTGTTGTCTGCCTGCATTTAAATCTTTAATTGTGATTTGAGGGCAAGGATGGGCTTACGCCTCTTGATTTGACTTTCTGGGGGCTCATCAATGTTCAGGTGCTTCGAGCCCCTAAAAAATCTTGGCTGATACTCTTTGGCTCTTCATCTCCATCTGATACTCTTTGACAAATGAATTGGGTCGCTTTTCTCCTTTGCTGTGGGTCTAATCACAAATTAATGGCCGCTGTTTGGCCTCTGTTTCCTTTAGAATTGTCTTCTGCTCCTTTCGGCAAGCTTTGCGAAGAAAAATGGGTCATTCGGCGCCTTTCGGGCTTGCTGGGGGCTGCGTAATGAAAATATTCCCTAAAGATTCCCCATTCAGGCCTAATTTATGCACGATTTGCACTCAAAAATTGCCTCAAAAACTGATTCTGGGGCTCCGAAGTGCGATTTTCGCCCTTCGCGCTAAAATTGCTGATGACATCAGCATGACGGACTTCGTATGGCAGAGGACGTCAGCATGATGATGTGGCGGGATGACGTTAGCATGATGACGTCATCACATACGGAGGTGACGTGGTAGTACGGCAAGGGACACGGTGGCAGGAGACGTGGTAGGGTGACTCGACGGTACAGTGGTAGGAGGCCACAAAGGCGGATGATGCGGCAGGTGACGTGGGGCTTACGTCACAGGGGGAGGGCGGTAAGTGGTTTCTGGGCGCACCGCCTTTGGACAGAGGTGGTTTCGGGGAAGGGGGCTCCGCCACAGCCCAGGAGGTGACGCGTGGCGGGAGTACGGCGACAATACCGCCCATCTCCCGGACGCTAACCTTCGGGCGTGTTGGGGGACAGGAAGGCCCGCCCACCGTAGATCTGTGGGTCGGGCGATCTAATGGTTGGCGGCGAAGGTGAGGTGGCGGAAGGATAAGGGGCGGGGATTCCACAGAATATTCGAATTTAAATAAAGCGCGGCGGGGGTTTAGACTTAGGTTTTGTGGGTTTGGGGGGTTAATAACGGGCGGGTTAATATATTTACATTTGGGACTTTAGCATAAGGGTTAAAACATGGGTTTTTGAGGGTTTATGGGCGGGGTTTTAACGATTTATGCACAAAAACTTAGGATAAGGGTGGAAATGTGGGTTTTTGAGGGTTCTAGTGCTAGGGGAGAGGTTGTTAGCATGACCAGGCGTCATCTAACTCCTGCTATGACACGGATGGGTTAAAAACAACCCCAGATGGACCTTTTTTTCCCTGACTTTAGAAGAAATATGGTTATATTGCCAAGGAGGGGATATTTACATCGGGGAGTTTTATATACATAGTTTTAGTAAGGGAAAGGGGAAAATGATAGGGAGTTATATACTAGAGTTAGTAGTTAATGTGGAGATGATAAGCAGGTGCTAAGGTAAGGGACCTTAGGCTGTTTTTTCGGGAAAGTGACTCATAAATGAGAAACAAAGAATCCTTGAGTGAAGCAGATCTTCACCAAGACAAATGACATGGAGAATGATGAAACTAAGAGGAATCAAGCAGATCTTGACCTCTTTGGGGAAATTAGTAAGTGACTTGGGGAATTAGAAGAAGGGGGATTTAGTGATGTCCATCTTGAGATCCTCCAGATAAAAACTGCCTGATAACTATGATCTGAAAAGATAAAACACTTTGTAACACAAAATTGATCATAAATCATCATTCTGCAACCTCACAGCTACCTACCTGGCCTACTCACCTAACATTTTTTCTTCTTTTGATTTGGGTGCACTTAGACTTGCAGACCCAGCTTTACAATTTTTCTTTTGAACGTTTCCTATCTAAATCTACTCTTATTTCTGCCAGGGCCCAGATTAAGCAGTTGGGTCCCTTTGATTCTCTACCTATCTACAAATCTGCCAAGATTAAACTGTTTGGACAGATACGTTCTCTATATTCTAAAACAGGAAACTGAAACCTAGGGAGACCAAGATTAGACTGTTTGGACCTCCCTTTAAAAACTCTTCAAAACTGGAACAACTCATCAAAATTGGAAAACAACAGCGCTATTTGGACTAAGCACACTTCATGGTATCCTGTGGAAATATGGAACACTGCAGCCTGCAAAGTATGACATATTTGGCATGTAAAAATGTCAATCATGAAAAATGAAACCCTGTTGCAACAGGAGGCTAACAGATATTATGCCTAGTATTGTTTATGTGTAGGTATTGATCTTGGATCTAGCTAAGGGGCTTTCCACTCCGCTACTTTGCATTCTCTAGCAACACCACACCAAGATCTGAGGTAACAAACCTTCTTCTTACTTTGATTATCATTTCACTAATAAAGATATGTGCATGTATCTCTGGGCTAAGCAGCAACTAATCTGACTTTCTGCCAAGGATCCCAGGAACATCCTTGAGGGTATCTCCACCACCAAACACCCATGCATTAATCCCTATAGCAACTACACATACAGAAGACTTTTAGCCCAATTTCAACTCAGCGAACACCTTCTATTGGGACTCAGACCAAGAAAAATTTTGTTTTGCCTCACCTTTAGTAATATGACTCAAAGGCCAAGTGATATGGGAGAATGAAAACACAAGCCTCCGATATAAATTTGCAAGGCCCAAAAAGTTGCAAAGCTCCATTAGAGTGGTCGGGGATGACCAATCCCGAATGACTTGGATCTCAGTTGGGTCCACATGCACTCTACACTCATCTATGATGTAACCCAATTATTGGACCTAGCTCATAGCAAATGTGCATTTCTCCAAGTTGGAAGACCATTTGTGCTGATGAAGGGTTTGAAGGACCTACCGAATGTGTTGCAAGTGTTTTTCCAACCTCTTTCTAAAGATGAGGATGTCGTCTAGATAAACCACCATGAGCGAGTTGGTGAAGGGTTGTAAGATGTCATCCATTAGCTTCATAAAAGTAGTAGGGTATTTTTTCAACCCGAAGGGCATAACTAACCATTCAAAAAGGCCTTCCTTGGATTTAAATGTGATTTTACATACATTTGTGGGATTTATTGGAACATGGTGATAACCAGACTTCAGATCCATCTTGCTGAAATACTTGGCCCCCTTGAGATGGTCTAGCATGTCATAAATCTGTGGGATTGGATACCTGTTCCTGTTACTGATTTTTTTTAGTGCCCAATAATCAATGCATAGCCTCTAGGTGCCATCCTTCTTTTGTACGATTACAATCAGGCTCCCATAAGGCGAGGAACTTGGTAGGATGTGCCCTTTCTATGGAAACTCCTAGATTTTCCACTTGATCTCTTCATTTTCTGGAATGGAGCGATGATATATCGACCCATTGGGTAGAGGTTCTTTGGGAGACATATTGATTAAATGCTTGACCTGACAATGCATGGGTACCCCTGTGGGTGAGGAGAAGATGTACCTGTATTCTTCCATGACCATATCCAACTACTTCTGCTACTTGGAGGAACTCTTCCCGGGGGCCATGGATGTGGCTATGATCTCCCCCTTACTCCGAGAGAGGATCAAAATGAAAACAAATTTCCCAATCTAGGAGATGACCTTATTGCATTGCTTAGCAAAGATTAAAGAAATGGTTGTAGGTGGGGCTACCTCTTGTATCATGTATAACTTAGTACCTAAAGAAATAATAATAGAGTGAGGTCTAGACTGATATACAACATGCCACTTCCATAATTATGGTTTTCCTAATAATACATCACATAGCACCTCATCCGTGAAGGGCTTGATGTTGTAGGGATGGTGGCACTAATGGCTGACACAGAGATATCGTCCTTGCTAAAGCCACCCAATGGTGTACGAATACAGATCTGTTGTAGTCGGTAGCCTCAGCCACTTCACAACCTCTAATGAAATGAGGTTCTTTTGGCCCCCATTGTTGACAATGAACTGCAGCAGACAACCCTTCACCCACATATATGAGTGGAATATGCGCTCCCCCTCTTCTGGATCTTAAGGCTCAATCTTCTGGATCTTGGTGGTGGTCACAGTGGCACTAGGCTCCGTGTCAATGATTTGCTTCCCTTTATTGTTCCCCTTGTCAAGCTCTGACTCAGAGTTGGAAAATTCATCAAAGTTAGAAGCATTCAACTCATCCACCAGTCACTGACTCGCTTGATATTCACTTGTGTTGTGAGAACACTCATATGTAACTCACACCACTTTCCTGTGTCCTTCTTTATCTTCATGTTGTTATTCTTTGCTTTTCGCTTCGACCGGTTATCCTAGGTCACTTCGCCTTGGATTTTCCCTTTGCTCTGTGGTTTGGGGGTGCCTTTCCCTTGCTTTAGATCCACAGATCCAAAGTCTCTCTTTTTCTCTTTAAGCTTCTGCTCAATCTTGACAGCGTATTGGTATGCCTTGTCGAGCGATGAGATGTCTAGGAACTCCATCTCATCCTAGATGTACTTGTGTAGACAGTCGCAATACTTGGGTACCAAATATTTCTCAAAATCCTTAATACCAAACTTTGTATGAAGGGTATGAAAAACATTGGTAAACTCGGCCAAATATTGGTCCCTTCCCTATTGCATTGTGGTCCAGTTTATGTATTTATCCTCATAGCTCCTGATAGGGTAGTACTGCTCCTTGATGGTGTCCCAAAATGAATCCCAAGTGGTTGTGGCAAAAAATAGTGAGGGCGTACTTTCATCATTTTGCTCACAGTATGATTCCCACTAGTCCTTGATGTGGGGGGATGCTTTAAGAAGAGAAAAAGTAATATTTTCCCAGTTGGAAAAATCATGAATAGAAAAAAATCCTTCTAGCAAATCTAATTATTTATCTACAACATCTGCATCTATCTAACCCTCAAATATGGGAATGACAAAGTTAACTTGTACCTTAAATGGTGTGGCAATTCCAGAGTAGTTGCTAGAAGTAGATGTGTTTCCATTGGGTAGTTGTTGAACGATCTGGGAAAAATTGTCCATCATCGCATTCCTTTGTTTCCCGACTGCTTCTTCAAGAAATATTTTGAAATTATCTCCTACCCCCTCGTCTTTCTTTTCTTCTGCCATGGGTGGTATTTGAGATTTACGAGGCTAGTCTTGCACAGGTTCGACCAATTCAAGCCCTAAATCTTTATATCCCAACCTCATTGGGGACATGAAAAAAAAATAGAGAAAGAAAAAAACTCTCTGATACCACTAATTCAGATTTAAACAGGAATGCAACAATTTACAGATATAACCATAAATACAAATATGCATCATAGATAACTCTTGATTTCATTAATATCAAATACTAAAATATGCTTGCAAACTTAATGGAAATAAGACTAACTCGAGCGATGGTAGCTTATCTCTAAGAAGAGATGTGGTAGCTACACGCCTCTGAACCATATTGCAATGAGGCTCAAGGGCCTATTTATTATTGAAAACATGAGAAAACCCTAACCCCGGAAATGTAACACCAAGAGTTTGTGGGCCCTATTGGGGTTATTTGGGCAACCAACTTCTCGATGCCATAACTTTGTCATATTATCTCCATTTTTTGTGTACCATACCTTTTTAGAAAGGTCTCTCTTAGTACTACATGTAGGTTTTAACCCCGTATAGAAATTACTTACATAGGAGTTATAAAACATAGAAAATAAACAATGTGAGAGAATAACACATAAAACACATACGCATAGATATTTTCCCCTGGATCCCAAAACCAAGACTACCAGCTTGATTTTTTTCATTATGTTCCTTTCAATGTTATGATACATATTTTTACATACCAAAGCATCCAATACCATGGATCAAAAAACAATTGCGTCCAAAACCATGGACCAGAAACCATCGCGTCCAAAAACATGTGTGAAAATCATGCACAAACCTACACCCCTAAAACGCCCTATGACTCCCCTCGCTATGCAATCGGCACAATGAAGGGGGGCAGAGGCTCTGCTCCCCTCCTATCCCCCCAGTTAGCTACGTGGGATAGTCATGGAAAGAATATAACGCAACCCAACATTCTCCCACTTGTTGTTTTCTTTCCACAGGGGGCTCGAAGAGAGCTTAGTCATTTATCCAGCCCTACAATGGCCATTGTTTCTATACACCAAGAGAACTTCTCAGAGCTCATAGATTTTCTCAATGCATCTGTAGTATTCTTCGAAGTGTCCACCTTTACCAGCAACACCTTTTTTTCTTCTATCATATCCCTCACAAATTGATACTGAACATCAATGTACTTTGTCTTTGAATCATCAGCACGGTTCTTTTCCAAGAAAATTGCACCTTAGCTGTCACAGTCTATCCTTATAGCTCCTTGTACTAACCCCATACTTTAACACAATCTCTGCAACCAAACTACTTCCTTGCTTGCATGAGTGGCTACCATGTATTCTGCCTTTGTAGTTGATAGTGCCACTACAGATTGTTTCTTACTCATCCAACTAACTACACCTCCAAATAGGTTAAACACATACCCACTTGTAGACCTTCTCTGATCTAGATCTCCAGCCCAATCCGCATCAACAAAGCCACAGATATCCAGAACTCTATCCAATCATGTTCTTCCTTGGTAGCACAGACCATAATCACTAGTGCCATGCAATTACCTGAAAACTCGCTTCACTGATGTCCAATGCTCCTTCCCTGGTTTTGACATAAATCTGCTCAATACTCCCACTGCATGTGTAATGTCTAGTCTAGTACAGACCATCACATACATGATGCTACCGAATGCACTTGCATATGGAACATGGGACATATCCTCTTCCTCTTCTTGTTTCTTGGGACACTATTCAATAGATAAATTTACACCTACAGGAATAGGAACCTTCACCGGTTTACTATCCTACGTATTAAACCTCTGCAATATTGTCTCGACATACTTCCTTTGGTTTAACTAGAGCTTCCTCTTTGCCTGATATCTTTTAATTTCCATGCCCAAAATGTGGTTTGAAGCACCAAGATCTTTCATGTCGAATTTGGAGGACAATTGGGTCTTCAAATCATGGATAATTTCTTTGTCATTTCCAACCAGCAATATATCATCCACATATAAGACCAAATAAATAACATGGTCACCAATTAATTTAAAATACACACAGTGATCTGTTTTGCTTCTAGTGAAGCCAAGTCCCTGTATAAATGTATCAAATTTCTGATACCACATTGTTGGTGACTGTTTTAACCCATACAGAGACTTCTTTAACTTGCATACTAGTTCTTTCTTACCCTTCACCGCAAAGCCTTCAGGTCGCTTTATTTAGATGTCGTCTTCACATCCATCTATTCTACCTCAAAATAAAAAGCATCAACAACAGATAAAAGTAACATAATAGAAGCTACCTTGGCAACATGAGAAAAAATTGTTGGAAATAATACTGAGAGGGGGGGTGAATCAGTATTATCTAGCAATTTACCAAATCTTCCTTATTTGATCTTTTGAAATATTCTTGCATATCAGTACCATAAAACAATGAGCATGAATAAAGAAAATAGACAGTCACACCGAAGAACACAAGATGTAAGGTGGAAACCCAATGCGGGAGAAAAACCACCTGCTGCAATAATGTCTCTATCTTCTTTCAAGAAATTCTTTTTACAATGATTTTGTACTGGTGCAGTCCTTTACCAGCACGCAGGCTGCAACCTGCAAAGAGCTACAACTCTTTCTTGTTTTCCAGACTTCTCCTGGAAGGGAGCTACAACCCCCTACTTCTTTTCATGAAGAATCAAATGATCAACAAGTATACAACAGATACAGTCTACTACAGATATCAGATCAGTTATTACAGAAACAACCCAGAACACCTTATGAACAGAAATATACAGTTAACAGATCATCTTAAGACAGGGACGCATATTTTCTTTCTGTGGCCTGCGACTGGACGCAGTATACCTTATGCCGTTCTGCGTGCAGACGCTCTGTTCCTTTTGCTTGTCTGCGACCGACGCACACATCAACACAATCGCGCCGCGTCTTTCGCTTCAGAGACGCACCCAATACCACAGTCGCGCCGCGTCCTTCGCTTCAGAGACGCACCTGATCCTTTACTGTACTGCGTCCCGGCGCACTTTCCCTTCACTGAATCTGCGTCCCTTTAGATATAGAAGATAAGAGGACTTCACAACCAACCCAAACACTCAGATCCACAGATCTGATCATGCGCCATATAGATCGTAGTCCATTAGAAGATTTACCCTTAAAGATATGGACTAGATCACACCAAGAGATGATCAACCAAGATGATGCTTAATCCAAATGAACTCCTTTGCTTTATATAGGCAAGCTTCTCCCCAAAGCGTGGAACAATACCACGAGCCGACACCATAGAAACACACAACCGTCGGCTAGATACCACACAAGAAACCCCCACGAGCTTTTCTCTACCTTGAAATGTGTGCACTGGGCGGACGCACCTTCTGAACGGCTGACCAGCGTCCCTGGACGCGGGTTCTGTAAGGTATACCTGCGGGGACGCACTTGCTGAACAAATTTCCTGCGTCCTTCTTGATTTACCACCTGAAAGAGTTTGCCATCAAGGACAACACCTGAATCATAATGCCAACAAACTCCCCCTTTGGACTTGATGGCAACCACATAATCTTCAGCTTCATCATTCTCCCCCTTTGACATCAAGAGCAAAGGGTATGCTCCCCCTATGTTCATGCTTCTCCAGATTTGTAACCAGAAATTCATCATGAAGGAGACAGAGACATATTGCAGCTATTTCCAAGATTTCCTTCTCCATAATGCCAACAATGCATTATGTGCTCCCCCTGAGCCTATACCATCAATAGGAAGATGGTCAACAGTGAGATGATGCATCAACAACCCCCAGCTTTTGCCTGAGGTATTCAAAAGTGTCCCTGGGCAATGGTTTGGTGAAAATATCAGCAACTTGTTCCTTAGAAGGAACATACTCCAACTTGACCTTCTGTTCAAGTACTTGTTCCCGGAGAAAATGGTACTTGATTGGTATGTGCTTGGTTTTTGAATGCATAACCGGATTCTTTGAGATGCTGATTGCACTTGTGTTGTCACATAAGATAGGAATAGGAGGTGTACAAGTGATTTGATAATCCTGCAAAATCTGCATCATCCAAAGAAGTTGGGTGCAACAAGATGCAGCCGCAACATATTCCGCTTCAGCTGTAGACAAGGCAATTGAACTCTGTTTCTTGCTGAACCAAGATACCAGTCTGGGACCCATAAAGAATGCACCACCACTTGTGCTTTTCCTGTCATCCACGCTTCCGGCCCAATCTGCATCTGTATAAGCATGAAGAGTGAGATCTGTATCTCTAGGATACCATAGGCCATAATTTTGAGTCCCTTGAAGATATTTGAAGATTCTCTTTACTGCTTGAAGATGAGTCTCCTTTGGATTTGCCTGAAAGCTTCCAACTATTCCAACTGCATGCATGATGTCTGGTCGGGTACCTGTCAAATATAGAAGACTTCCAATCATAGATCTGTAGGTTGGTTGATGAACTGCTGCAGATTCGTCATTTGCACTGAGACTACATCCTGTAACCATGGGTGTACATACTGGTTTTGCATCTTCCATGCCATATTTCTTCAAAATCTGCTTGAGATACTTGGTTTGAGATAAAAGGATTCCTCCTTTCTTTTGTTGGATTTGCAAACCAAGGAAGTATGTCAGTTCTCCTAGCAAGGACATCTCAAATTCTTTCTGCATGACTGAGGCAAAGCTTTGACTCATAGCTTCTTCATTACTGCCAAAAATAATGTCATCTACATACACAACAAGTATTAGTAATTTGTCATTTTCAACTTTTATATAAAGATTGCTATCTGCTGAACCTTTTGAAAAACCTTGTTGATGAAGATATTTGTCCAACCGATAGTACCAAGCCCTTGGAGCTTGTTTGAGACCATAGAGAGCCTTTTTTAATCGGCATACAAGATTTGGATCGTTTCCAAGAATGAAACCATCTGGCTGTTCAATGTACACTTCTTCATCCAAATCTCCATTCAGAAAAGCTGATTTCACATCCATTTGAAATACTTTGAAGTTCTGACAACTTGAGAGAGCAAGAAACATTCGGATGGCCTCAAGTCTTGCAACAGGAGCAAAAGTTTCTTCAAAGTCTATTCCTTCTTGCTGTGCATACCCTTTACAAACAAGTCTGGCTTTGTTTCTAATTACTTCTCCATTTTCATTCAATTTATTTTTGAAAACCCATTTTGTTCCGATAACATTCTTATCCTTTGGTCTAGGAACCAGCTCCCAAGTGTTGTTCTTTTCGATTTGCTCAAGTTCTTCATCCATTGCTTTCACCCAACATTCATCTTTGCATGCTTCTTTCACATTTTGTGGTTCAGTAGAGGAGAGTAATGCCAAATAACTTGAAGCTTCTGCAACTGTTCTTCTAGTTTGTATACCTGCTTCTTTTTGTCCCATGATCTGAGATTCTGGATGGTTCTTTTGAACATATCTGGATGGAGTCTTTTCTTCTATTCTTGTTCTTTCTTCTGCTTCTTCGTGAGGTCCGTCTTGAAATTGTTCTTGCGGTTCTTCTTCTTCATCATTCTGTCTTTGAGGGTAGCTTTCATCTTCTTCAATGTCTTCACGATGTATTTGCCTAGGAATGTATCCTTTCTCATCAACCACTACATCAATGCTTTCAACAATTCTGCCAAGTCTTTTATTGTAGCATTTGTATGCTTTGCTATGTGGAGAGTAGCCAAGAAGAATTCCTTCATCTGCTCTAGGATCAAGTTTGCCAAGCTGCTCCTCAGTATTTTTGATATAGCATTTGCTCCCAAAGATTTTGAAGTGCTTTACCGAAGGAGTTTTACCACTCCAGAGCTCATGAGGAGTTTGAGTGCTGTTCACTCGGACATTTGTCTTGTTGAGAATAATAACTGCCGCATGTGCAGCTTCACCCCAGAAGATTGCAGGAGTTCCTGATTCATCAAGCATAGCACGAGCCATTTGCTGGATTGTTCTGTTCATTCTTTCCACTACTCCATTTTGCTGAGGAGTTCTAGCTGTAGAAAATTCTCTCCTTATTCCATGTTCATCACAGAAATCGAAAAATTCATTTGAAGTAAATTCTCCACCTCTGTCGGATCTGAGGCACTTAATCTTGTGACCTGATTCATTTTCAGCCAAGGCTTTGAAGGATTTGAATTTTTCGAAAGCTTCATCTTTGTGCTTCATAAGTCCTAACCAAACAAACCTGGAGAAATCGTCAATAAATAATATCAAGTATTCCTCTCCTCTAGGTGTTCTTTTTCTGAATGGTCCACATACATCTGTATGAACTAGCTCAAGAGGCATGCTGGCTGATCCTTCTTTTTCTGGAAAGTTAGTTCTAGTCTGTTTTCCAAACTGACATGATCTGCACATGGTGTTGTCAGGAATTTTGATATCTGGAAGATCGCGAACTGCCTGATATTTGCAAGCTTTCCTTATTTGTGAGAAGCTTAGATGTCCCAACCTTCGATGCCATAACCAGTGCTCTTCATCCTTGCTTAGATAGCATTGTTGTTGTTCTTCATCAAAAATGTATAGATTATTTGAAGTTCTTTTTCCTTTGAGAACTGTTTTACCTGTATCAAGATCACGAACAAGACATCCATTTGATCTGAATATAACCTCGGTTCTTTGATCACACATCTGGCTTACACTTAGAAGATTATGCTTTAGTCCATCAACAAACAAAACATTTCCAGCCTTAACATCTTCTTTTAAAGGAGCAATACCTTTTCCTTTTATAGTTGCAGGAGTATCATTTCCAAAAGAGACTTTCTTTCCCTTTTCTAAATTAGAATAAGATTCAAGTTTTTCTTTATCACCTGTCATGTGCTTTGAACATCCACTGTCAATGTACCATAGATTTTCTTGTCCTTCTGCATAGAATGCTATCCCACATCTTTCTGTTTGAGGTTCCTTTATTTTCCATGTTTTGGTGCCTGAGGTTTGTTCCCTTTTTTGTTCTTGTACCTTTTTTTTCGGAAACCTGCTTCTGCATTCAACATCTTCATGTCCAAAATTATTGCAAATAGAGCATTCAACTTCATTTTCAAGAGCTGAAAAATTGTTATAGGTCCTTTTTGTAATCCCTGTCATGCTTCTTTGTTTTTGAGCTTCCCTAGTCATGATTGTTTTATACGCAACACATTGGGCTGCTTTGTGACCAAAGTTATGGCAAGAAAAGCATTGTCCATTGAAAAAGTTTCTGCGATTATTGAATCTACCAGCCGACTGATTGTAATTTCTATTTTCATCTATTCTTGAACCAAATTGAGAAGATTTTACCTGTGGCTGGCTTTTGTTCACCCTTAAGCTGGATTGCCCCTGATAGTTTGAAGTTTGTCCCTGCTTTACCTGATGATCTTCCTTGTGTTCTTGCTCATTTCTTCTTGCAGCATCAAGATAACTTTTTGAAGTGGAAGCTTGAGAAGTTTCTCCATTGTAGCCCAGACCTGTCTTATTTAGTGGAGACCGCTGCACACTGATAATCTCATTCAACGTTTCAGATCCTTTGACAAACTTGAGATTAATAGTTTTTGTTTTCTCAATTTCTTTTCTAAGACCAACAATTTCACCTTCTAATTTTTCAAGATGTTTTTCCTTTTCATCAATCTGAAATTGTAGAGTATCAATAATCATGTTCTTTTCTTCTATACATCTCTTGAGTCTAGTAATTTCATCATAAAGGTTATCCACATCTATAGCATCCTCATAATTATCATCTTCAAATGCCATTAACAATCTATATTTGTTACCTTGTTCATCTTCATCACTGTTTGATAAGCCATCGCTATCTTCATGGGTGTAGTAGCTTTTCTTATTTGTACCCTGTTTCTTGTTCCATCTAACTGGTTCCTTTCCTTTATCCTTATAAGAGCATTTTGCAGCATAATGACCTACTCTTCCACAAGCAAAACATTTGAAAGGTAGCTTACCTCTGAACCTTCCAGAACCCCTTTGAAGATTTCTGACAAAGTTTGATTCTTCTTCTTCTTCTTCTGGAACATGACTTGCTTCATAGTGATCTTCTTTGCCTGATGCTTTAAAAGCAGCTTCCCTTCTGTCTGATGGCCCTCCCTTTCTCATTTCATAAGCAGTTAGAATTCCATGCAGCTGAGACATAGTGAGAACACGGAGATTTTCCTTTTCTTCTACTGCAGATACTTTAGATTCAAACTTGGGAGATAAAGATCTTAGAATCTTTTGAACTACTATAGTCTCTTTTATTTCTTCACCCAAATTTTTCATACAATTAACAATCTCATCTACCCGAAGAAAATAATTAGCCACACTTTCATCATTATACATCTTGAGAGTCTCATATTGAATCCTGAGAGTTTGAAGTTTAGCTTCTTTTACCTGTTCATCTCCTTCATAGCTGGTGATCATTTTGTCCCATATCTCTTTTGCTGATTTGAAGTGCATGACCTTCATGAACTCTGTTTGAGATATACTTCCTAATAGAGTACTGACTGCTTTTGCATTTGTTTCATACTGCTTTTTCTCAGCTGGATCTGTAGGAGTAACTGAAGGAAAGGCATAGCCTGATTCTACAATGTTCCAAACTTCTGTACCAAGAGATTGAAGATATGCAGTAACTCTTACCTTCCAATAATTGAAGTTTGTTCCATCGAAGACAGGTGGCCTAATTGATGCTTCTCTCTCGTAGTTGCTCATGATGATCGATCTACCTTCAAGCGATCAAGCTGTTCTGAAGGACCTGCTCTGATACCAATTGTTGGAAATAATACTGAGAGGGGGGGTGAATCAGTATTATCTAGCAATTTACCAAATCTTCCTTATTTGATCTTTTGAAATATTCTTGCATATCAGTACCATAAAACAATGAGCATGAATAAAGAAAATAGACAGTCACACCGAAGAACACAAGATGTAAGGTGGAAACCCAATGCGGGAGAAAAACCACCTGCTGCAATAATGTCTCTATCTTCTTTCAAGAAATTCTTTTTACAATGATTTTGTACTGGTGCAGTCCTTTACCAGCACGCAGGCTGCAACCTGCAAAGAGCTACAACTCTTTCTTGTTTTCCAGACTTCTCCTGGAAGGGAGCTACAACCCCCTACTTCTTTTCATGAAGAATCAAATGATCAACAAGTATACAACAGATATAGTCTACTACAGATATCAGATCAGTTATTACAGAAACAACCCAGAACACCTTATGAACAGAAATATACAGTTAACAGATCATCTTAAGACAGGGACGCATATTTTCTTTCTGTGGCCTGCGACTGGACGCAGTATACCTTATGCCGTTTTGCGTGCAGACGCTCTGTTCCTTTTGCTTGTCTGCGACCGACGCACACATCAACACAATCGCGCCGCGTCTTTCGCTTCAGAGACGCACCCAATACCACAGTCGCGCCGCGTCCTTCGCTTCAGAGACGCACCTGATCCTTTACTGTACTGCGTCCCGGCGCACTTTCCCTTCACTGAATCTGCGTCCCTTTAGATATAGAAGATAAGAGGACTTCACAACCAACCCAAACACTCAGATCCACAGATCTGATCATGCGCCATATAGATCGTAGTCCATTAGAAGATTTACCCTTAAAGATATGGACTAGATCACACCAAGAGATGATCAACCAAGATGATGCTTAATCCAAATGAACTCCTTTGCTTTATATAGGCAAGCTTCTCCCCAAAGCGTGGAACAATACCACGAGCCGACACCATAGAAACACACAACCGTCGGCTAGATACCACACAAGAAACCCCCACGAGCTTTTCTCTACCTTGAAATGTGTGCACTGGGCGGACGCACCTTCTGAACGGCTGACCAGCGTCCCTGGACGCGGGTTCTGTAAGGTATACCTGCGGGGATGCACTTGCTGAACAAATTTCCTGCGTCCTTCTTGATTTACCACCTGAAAGAGTTTGCCATCAAGGACAACACCTGAATCATAATGCCAACAAAAAAATATCATCAAAATCGATTCCTAGCGCCTAGGAATAACCTTTTGCTACTAAAAGAGCTTTGTATTTCTCCACCTTTCCTTCTGCATTTGTCTTATTTTTTAACACACATTTGCTACCAATGGGTTTCTTTCCAGCCGGAAACTCCACCAGATCCCAAGCCTCATTTTTGTGAAAAGATGCCATTTCATCAACCATGGCCTCTTTCCAGAGTTTTCCATCCTCTGAATCTACTACTTCCTTCATAGTTCTAGGATCATCATAAGTAATAGATAAAGCAACATTTTAACAAAAAGTAGATGGACTATACATTTCTGGCTGTCTTCTTTCTTGAACTGGTCTTATCACACCCGGATTTTGTGGCTCTTCATCTTATGGTTCTTCCTCTGCTGTAGAGTCTGATTCTTCCTCCTTTAGCTCAAACTCTATCTTCTTATGTTCCTTTGGTTGGACTTCATGTTTAATAACATCTTTTACCTCTATGAACACCACATCTCGGCTGTACACAACCTTCCTTATTACTGGGTTCCAAAGCTTATAACCCTTTAAACCATCCTTATACCTAATAAAGATGCACTTTTCAGATTTACTATCTAACTTGGTTCGTTTCTCCTTTGGAACATGTACATATGCCTCACATCTGAGGGTTTCTTACTAGTCCATACCTCTTGCGAAGTCTTATCCTCCAACACTGATGAAGGTGATCTGTTGACCAGGTAACATGTTGTCTCCACTGCCTTTGCCCAGAATTCTTGTCCTAACCCGACACCACTGAGCATGCTTCTTGTCCTTTCCATCAGTGTCTTGTTCATTCTTTCTGCAGCTCCATTTTACTAAGGTGTATATAGAGTAGTATTTTGTCATGCTATACCACACTTCTTACAGAATTCTTCAAATTCCTTACTGCAAAACTCTCCACCGTTATCTATCCTCAGCACCTTTATCTTCTTCTTTGTCTCGCTTTCCACCAGAGCCTTAAATTCTTTAAACCTGTCAAAGACTTCAAATTTATTCTTAAGGAAATATATCCATGTATTCCCTGAGAATTCATCTATAAATAATAGTACATAGACTTATCCAGTGATGGAACCTTCACAGGTCCAAACATATCACTATGTACATGCTATAATATTTGTTTTGCCCCACCAGAGGGGAAACTCACCCGATTCTACTTCCCATATACACAATTTTCACAAAAATAAAAATCCAGAGAGCTATTACTCATACCTTCTACCATACCTTTACCATGAAGTATTCGAAGGCCCTTCTCTCCAATATGTCCAAGCCTTTGATGCCACAACATGGTCTTCTCTTTAGAGACCACTAGATTTTCTGCTCCACTTTCAGGAACCACAGAACTATTGCACCCATCAACAACATTGCTACCTTGCAGCTTGTACAGAGTTCCAATCCGAACTCCCCGCATCAATGCCAGTGATCCCTAAACCATCTTGTAGGTATCCTTCTCAAACACTGTTTTTACACCTGCATCATCTAGCTTGCTTACATAAATCATATTTCTAGCCAATGCAGGAATATGCAGAACACCCGGAAATGTTCTAACCCTTTCACCTTGCAACTTCAACTTTACTTTTCCACAACCAATGATTCTAGCCTTCCTATCATCCCCTAAGAAGACATCACCACCATCGTATTTCTCATACTCGCAGAACCACTCTCTATGGGGAGTGAAGTGAAAGGATGCACTTGAGTCAATCAACCATGCCTCATGATCTACAAGTGTACTTAAAGAATCCAAGTACACATCCCCACCTTCATATGAGGTGGTTTTCGCCTCTATAGAAGGAGTATCATCAGATCCTTTTCCTTTATCAAGAGCTTTAGATTTACAGTCCCTTTTGTAGTGCCCTTCCTTTCCACATTTCCAGCACACCGCCTTTACAGGTTTTCCTGGAGATTTAGATCTCCCTCTAGATTTAGATCTCCCACTCAATGACTTATTTTTGTTTATGTTCTCAAACCGTCCTCGTACTCAGGGCATCACCATTCTGGCTCTCCATATTTATCCGTCTCATCTCCTCCATCAGCAAGGATGAGACTATTTCATCAAACTGCAAGGCAGTTGCAATACTACCTATTGCAATAACTAGACTAGTCCACGAATTTGGTAGAGAACACAACAAACTAATGCACTTATCTTCATCTAAAATTTTAATATCAACAGATGCTAACTGACTTACCACAGTATTAAATGCATTCAGATGCTCTGTCACTGAGTCTCTATCTTTCATCCTCAGGTTATATAGCTTTTTCTGCAAGAACATTTTATTCAATAGAGACTTATATTGGTACAAAGTCCCTAAGTTTTCCCACAAAGCCTTCGCTGTAGCTTCCCCTAATACATTTAACAATACTGAATCTAAGACACAAAATCGTATTGTGCTCTTTGCCTTCCTATCTAAATTCTTCCATTCTTCGTCGGACACTACCGTTGGTTTAGTACCCAGATCTACCGCGATCCACTGATCTTTATTCACCAATAGATCCTCCATCTTGAGTTTCCACAACTCAAAACTCTGACAATTAAATTTATCAATCTCTATCTTTCCACTACTCACCATATTCTTTCACCACCATAATCGATCTTGCAGATCTCCCACTGAACAGGGTCTACCACAGGCCCGAGTGAAACCCCTCAGTAACAAAGGCGCCCCCTTGAAGCCAAAACAACTCTGATACCAAATGTAGGTTTTAACCCCATATAGAAATTACCTGCATACAAGTTCTAAAACACAGAAAATAAACAATGCGAGAGCATAACACATAAAACACATATACACAGAGATTTTCCCTTGGATCCCAAAACCAAGACTACCATCTTAATTCTTTTCATTATGATCATTTCAATGTTATAATACATATTTATACATGCCGAAGCATCCAATACCATGGACCAAAAAACCGTCACATCCAAAACCATGGACTGAAAACCATTGCGTCCAAAAATCGGTGAAAATCATGCACAAAACCATAGGTGGGTCCACCCAACCTAACATAGTTTCCAAAACCAAAATTTTCTGAGGCGTTGCCCCGAACCCCATAGAGTTGGGTTACTTGCACCCCTCAAACCCCCTATGACTCCCCCCGCTACACAATCGGCGTAACAAAGGGGGGCTCCACCCTCCTCCTAACCCCCCGGTTAACTATGTGGGCTAGTCATGGAAAGAATATAACACAACCCAACAATACAAGATTTTCTATAGACCCTTTCAATTGGGTTTGGTCCTGCAACAGACCTCAATAAAATGTTATTAGGGGGTCAAAACTACTTCAGAAGTTCAGCACTTGAAAAACTGTTAAAAATAATAAATGTTGAAATAAATAAGGAAACAAATGAAACTAACTGGAAGTCTAGGTGGGATAAGGGGGTGGCCACTAATATCCACTTATATTATTTTGTGACTCGGCTACAACTACCCCATATCTCCTCTACAACCTATGTGAACACCACAATGTTTGCATTTTACCATACTTTCCACTTTCCAACTTCAGTGTCTGACAAATCTTGGCAAATTTTCTCTCTTTCCATCGACAGTTTCTTGCTCAATGCATTTTAGTTAGACTTGTTCAAAATGTGTCAAATTATGTCCCCCGAAACGAAGGACCTAAAATCAACTTTTCGGGACTTGCTAATTTTTATCGAAGGTTCATGTTGTGATTCTCTCATATCACTTTTATTTTGAGTCAAGTTACCAAGGGTGGAGTGAAAGAAAAGTTTTTTTGGTTTGAGTCCCAACAGAAGGCATTCACTAAGTTGAAGCACCACTTTAGCTCTACACTAGTGTTGGCTGCTTGAATTGTTTATTGATTAAACAGTCGAGTACCACATTAATTTGTCAACCCGGGAAAGTCCTTTTATTTCAAAGGTGACCTCGTACTATATGTACTTAATTCTAAAAGCATTAAAAGCTGTAGTATACACGATTCTATTTTCTGTCAAACTTCGTACTCTATGTTATAACAGTTAAAGTATATTGCAGAGATAAAATGAAAGCAGTTAACTAAGAATACAAATCTACAAAGAGAAATAATGGTTGTTTTGCTAGTAGAGGATCAGGACCCTATCCTCAGGGTAAGGATGTTCAGCACCTGCCCCTGTAACCAAGTTGCTAATACAAATTGCAATTCCAAACTACTGGTGAAGTATCTTTTTACAATATCAAGCAATTAACAAAACATAGTATCAGCAAAAAGGAAATTATCAGAGGCAATGCTACAGAATCCAAACAGAGTACCAACAAAAGGAAATTACCAAACACACTCACACACTGACAGGAAATAAATGGGTGAATCTTGTGAAGAAGGTGGGCCCTGTCCTTCTCACAAGATTCCCCAGAACACAAATGCTAGATTAGGTGCTCAGAACAACCTTCTATTCATCTGCCAAAATGTCCAGTTACAATAAAGATTAAGACTTGCTGTTTATCTATTCAAAATTTCCCTTACAACTTGTTTCCTTTTTCTCTCCCCCTTTCTACTGTAGATGTCTCTTCTTTATAGAGGAGACATCTATTACAATAGACCGTCATAGTACATTCAGTTAAACCTTTTTGTCAAAAATAAGAAATCCATCCTTGTTACAGGATGCCGTTACAACAGTGTGATGGTGTATTCCTTCTTGGTCTCTTACTGTTACACAGCTGGTAAACAAACTTTAACCATCTTCTTGGAATCCTCGTACTATCCTTTGCCGCTTCATTGTTGCTGATTTAGTAAACTCATGCTGTTCCTGGTGTTTTAGCAACTGTAACCGTGTTTTACCCTTTTTGGACAATTGCTGATTGTGTTGTGTCAGCATGGAACTCTGTCGAACTTCTGATAGTTGCTGTTTGTCTTTTCCGGTATAACGTTTTCCCTGCTTTAGATAGTTGCTGTTGCTGGTGTTGCAGCAACTGCGTAGTTGCTGTTTCTGGTGTTGCAGCAACTACGTAGTTGCTGTTTCTGATGTTGCAGCAACTACGAATTATAATTTCTGCAGACTTTAGACAGTTCAACGGTTACTTAGCAACTTGGTTAACTTCTCCAAAGATAATTATAAAGATAACATGAATATGTAATGAATAATTAAACATATAGTAATGCGGAGAGTTACTTCATACCTTGAAATGACTGGGTCATTATATAATCAAAGCTTTCAACTTATGGATTGAAAAAGGGTAATATTATAGCAAAAATACAAGGTCAAAAATGGTCAATTTGGAGTCCTAACATCCCCCCAACTGAAAGGGTTGCATGTCCTCATGCAATGCTTACTCTGAATCTGAGGCGGAGTACTGGGATGAACAGTGTAAATTACTGAGACAGTATCTATAGAAAGTGTTATCAAACTTGTCTCTGAACCCACAGACAGTCTCTAGTTGCCTCCATGCTGCCGCCTATTCATTTTTGGATAATCCAAACTGACCCTTGTATTGCTGACCAGATAACCATAAGAGGGGAAATTTAAATCTGTAGCCAATCCATTTTTCAGCACATTGTTCCATACATCTAAGATAGTAAGGTACCCTTGAAATTGCTGCCTGTAGATTAGGTGGATTGTAGGGATGATACTCCTGCCTCTCCTTGGGACAATTTTCCCAGAATAGGTTGTTGGCTTTAATAGCCAAAGGTGCCTTCGTTCTCACATAGTGTTGGAAATCTCGCAAGACCACTGCTTGTAGTTTCCTAATGTGATCAGTCATTCCAGGTTCACTTAACATTCTTTGGTGATGTGCAATGAAAGTAGCTGCATTTTGAGGTTCAACCCTAATCCAAAGGAGGCAGTTCTGTTCATTATGTTGTGCTCAGATGAAGGCGTTTTTCCAAGTGAGTTGGTTGGCTAGAAAGGAAATGAAAGCTCTGAGTTGTATGTCTCCAACAAGAGGGACTATATTCATTTTTCTGTCTTCAGACATGGCTTCGTTGTGGAGATAAAGCTCACACAACAAATTCTGATCATTTTTGGGTGCCTCTGCAAAGGTTTCAATAAATTGTTCTGATGTAATTACCTGATGAGGTCTACCATCTCTAACTGCCTTTATCTGCAAGAATGTTAGTCGTTCCCTCAAACATGCTGCATAGTTGAAAGAGGGTTTTCTTGTAGCAAGTATTCTTTGAACCAACTAAAAAATCTGGGACAGTCTAGCTTTCAGTTCCTTAATTTATTTGTACTGAGCTCTAGACTGCTCAAGTGCTTCCTAATTCTTATATGCATAACTGAACCCGATTCCCTTTTGCTGTTGGAACACTTTCCCTTGTGACAACTCATATTCTCTCCACCATTCTCCTTTTAATTCTTGAAAACTAGCGGTCTCTATGCATGCATCACTGACAGTGGGAGGTTCAGTTTGTGTCAAGGCATCAACAAGAATTTTCCGCTCTGTGATAATTGGAGTAGGCCGAGGTGATTTTATGTCTTCTTCTACTGATTCCTATGAAACAGCTAATGCTTCTTTTTCTTGTTCAGCTTGGGTAAGTCGGGGTGACTTTATGTCTTCTTCTTCATTCCCTGCTGATTCCTGTGAAACAGCCAATGCTTCTTTTTCTTTTTCCATAATAGTTTGGGTAGGGCGGGGTGATTTTATGTCTTCTTCTTCATTCCCTACTGATTCCTGAGTTACAACAAGTCCTTCTAGTTCTTTCTTTACACTTTTTGAAGATCCTGCTGGTTCTTGTGTTACAACAGGTTGCTCTGTTTCCACCTGTATAGTTTTTGGAGAACCTGCTGGTTCTTGTGTTGCAGCAAGTTCTTCTGTTTGCTCCTACACAGTTTTTGGAGAGCCTACTGGTTCTTGTGTTGCAGCAGGTTGCTCTGTTTACTCCTGCACAGTTTTTGGAGAGCCTACTAGTTCTTGTGTTGCAACAAGTTCTTCTGTTTGCTCCTGCACAGTTCTTGGAGAGCCTACTGGTTCTTGTGTTGTAGCAGGTTCTTCTGTTTGCTCCTGCATAGTTTTTGGAGAGCCTACTGGTTCTTATGTTGCAGCAGGTTGCTCTGTTTGTTCTTGCACCATTTTTGTGAGAGCCTGCTGGTTCTTGTGTTGCAGCAGGTTGCTCTGTTTCAGCAGAGGGTTGTGGTGGTTCTGTTTTTGCTTCTGCAATTTGTGTAACAACAAGTTCTTTCATTTCAACTACAACAATTCTGGGATGACTCCAGTCATTGATTCTGCAACTACCTTGTATCCTTCTTGAGTGTATATCTCACCACAATTGGCGCACATATATTCATTCTCTTTACTATTCTCCGTTGCAGATGCTACCCGTGCTAAAATGTGCAGGTTACGCTCATTTTGATAAGCTTCTTTGACCCTTATTATTTCCTCATGATAATCATGAATTTGGGATTTCAGAAATTCAATTTCTTCCTGCAGGGTAGATATGGTAGGCTGAGCTTGTGGAGCAGCAGGTTCCAGTGGAGGCAGAGGTTGTGTTTCAGCATTGATTTGAACATTTATACCCCCAACAGGAGGTTCTTGTGTGTCACCTGGTGGGGTAGTGGCTGTTTCTTGTTGTGCAGCCACTTGGCCAATATTACCTTGGGTGTCGGCAGCTGGTTCTTGTGTGACAGTTGCCTCAAAAGATAATGTCACGACACTGTGAACACTTTGCATCTCAGCACCGGAGGGTGAGGGAGGGGAGTTTCCAGGGCTGGTGGAAGTACGAGTTTTTAACATGATGGGTAGGGGGCTGGGGGATTTAGCTGTTACAGACGACCGAGTCCTTGGCTTGGTTAGAAAAGCAGGGAATTCATATATTTTTCTTTTTCGGCTAGCTTTCTTTAAAATAGGGGCAGTGGCTGAAATAACAGCTGCTTTAGCCGAAGCCCTAGTTCTTCTTCTTTTCGGTGGGGTTTCATTTTTATGCTGTATCATTCATTTGAGAAGGGTAATACGGATGTTATCATCAGAGTCATCAGTAGAAATACCAAGTATAGGAACGGATGGGTCGGTTTTATTGGGGGATGGGGTTGTTTCCGTGGGTATTTCTACTACTGATTGTACATTTTCAGCAACTTGTGGGGGCGTTTGCTGGAGGATTTCTTCGGGCATTTGCTCTGGAATATCGTCTGTTTGCTGAGGGATTTCTTCGGGTATTTGCTCTGGAATGTCCTCTGTTTGCTGAGGGATTTCTTCATCCTGCTGAGGTATGTCCTCAGCTTGGGGAAGAATTTCCTCTTCCTGATGAGGAATTTCCTGCTCTGGCTGAGGGATTTCTGCCTCTTGGTGGAGATTAATGAGGGGAGGGGGGTTATTTAAGGCAAGGCCTTTATTTATGAATAATTGAGCTAGACGGTGGTGTTTCAAGGAATGGAGCGGATGCTTTGCATTGACAGTGTAACGTGACATATTTTTAAGACATCCCAATAGATAATATGACATATTTATCAACTGACCATGCCTCAAGTGATTCAACAAGACGAAATCATGCTGGTAAATTACCTGGTACCGGCCTTCGCACATCAGGTATTGCTTTACAAATTCAGCAACTTTCGACCATGGTTGAGGCAGTGATTGAAGTGCTACGCCTCTGCCCTTAGGTTCCACCTGCTCGCCTGGTTGAAGAAAATCCTGTTGCGCATTGAGGATCAGGTGCTTCCTACTGAACCACCGCGTGCCATTAGCTGGTAGCCCGATAACTTGGGCTATGACTTCCTCTGTGACTGGAATTTGAACTCCCTGAACGACGGAAAACCCCTCTATTAAATTGCATGCAAACTCAAGGACTTGTTGTGCGTCAAAATCTGGAAGTCTCCTAAAATAATCTAACCATCCCTCTTGCAAGAATATTTGATAGGCCTCGGGATAGAGCTCAAGAAGTGCTGTTGTGCCAGGTTCGTATGTGATGAGATTTCCTCCCATAGCTGCTGTTTCAGTGAAAATTCTCATTACAGAGCCGAGCTTCCGAGTTCAGTCCAGAGTAAATCGTTGCAAATGGTGACATGCCATGATGAGATGACTTTTACATATTACCGGGAGAGTTAAGGGTGACGGCAGTTGGCGTGCTATACAATTATGACAGCGCTTTGGTAATCCCCCCCCAAAAAGCTACGAGTAAGTGATATGATTGGAAGTACAATTATTCCGTAATCCTATCAACGTCTCCATGTTAACTATTATTTAATGTCCATACATAATCATGCGTACCTTTATGTTTTACCTTTTTGGTTGCTGCGTTGAAAAGTCTTGTCTTGTCTTTTGCTGGATTCATAATGATTAAAGCGGGTCTAAAAGTATGAGAATACCGGCGATTTTTAGTAATGACGGGAAGTAATAGTGGAGAATTGTAATCATCATAGTGTATGGCTGGTTCTTTTGGTAGGAAATGGTATGTTTTATGCAAATAATAATTCATTTCTTTGGGAGCTGAAGTGGAGAAACTAGTGCTTTTATAAATGAGAGAAATACTGAAAAAAAAAGCATTACAGCATCGGGAAATGGTGTTACAGCAACGAGAGTTGGTGTTGCAGCAACAGGAAATGGTGCTGCAGCAACGGGAAATGGTGCTGCAGCAACAGGAATGGGAAATGGTGCTGCAGCAATGGGAAATGGTGCTGCAGCAACGGGAAATGGTGTTGCAGCAACGGGATTCCCAGGTTCGCAAAGTGATTCCTTTGAAGTTTTTGTTCTCAGCCATTTTCCAAAGCTAAGATCTGCAAAATAATGGATTGTAATATGGTAACCCTTGGCAGGGATTATTAGTTGAAAAGAATATCTAATCTAAAAAAAAATGCATAAATAAACAGAAATTTAAGTGCCTTGAGGGACAGCAAATTCCCCTAGGGAATCATAGTGTCTATTTGCCATGCAAGTAGCTTTAAAATCTTCTTTAGAAACAGGCCACTGATATAAACGGAGTCGATACCCATTCACTAGTAGTGGTGTTCTTCTATCATCAATCGTTAAAAGTCTGACTGTCCCATTTGGAAAAACAACATCCACTTCATAAGGCCCTAACCACCTTGTTCTTAACTTACCTTGGAAATTCTAGAAACGGGAGTCATAGAGTAGAGCCCAGTTACATTTCTGGAACTAATTTTTCTTGATGGTTTTGTCATGCCACCTACTTCTTTGTTGATGTATCATGGTTGTTTGATGGATGGCATTCAGTCTCTTCTCGTCCAATTTCTGAAGCTGCTGCAACCTAGCTGTCTATGCATCAGTCAAGTCAAGGTTAACAACTAAAGCAGTTCTTAAAGTTTTGATTTCAAACTCTATAGGGAAAACATCATTTTTTCCAAAAACCAATTCATAAGGTGAAAAGCCCGTAGTATTCCTCCAAGTAGTTCTATAGGCCCATAGTGCCTCAGGCAACCTTTGGAACCAATCCCTTCTATTCTCTTTTATTGTTTTTGTCAAGATGGCTTCTATGACTTTATTGGTGCTTTCTACCTGCCCATTTGCCTGGGGGTGATAAGGTGTAGTCATTTTATGCTTAATATGATATTTCTGAAGTGTATCCTTGAAGCCATGAGAGTTGAAAGGAGGTCCTCCATCCGTGACTAATTCTCTAGGAAATCCAAACGTAACAAAGATCTCTTCAAATAAAAATGTTAGTATTGCTTCTTCATTAGCTTTAAGGAGTGCCTTAGCTTCTACCCATTTAGTCATATAATCTGTGCATACTAATATGTACACTCTTTGATTGGATGGGGGATTAATGGGCCCTATAAAATCTAATGCCCATTTCTCAAAAGGTTCAAGAATTACCTGCGGATTGAGTGGTATTTCATCCCTGTGATTAGGCTGGCCCATTCTTTGACAACTATCACAGGCCTTCACATATTTCTTTGCATCTTTGAAGAGTGAGGGCCAATAATAACCCATTCTGAGTACCTTGTGTGTTGTTCTTTTGTCTGCAAAATGCCCTCCACAAGGGCCATCATGACAAGCCTTTAATACATCATAAATTTCATCTTCACCAATGCATCTCCGGATTTCCTGATCGATTCCTGTGTGGAAAAGACACCCGCTTATCCAACTGTACCTAGCACTTTGCTGGATGATCTTTATTTTTTCCCTGTGTGATAGGTATGACAATAATTTTCCTGCAACTAAATAGTTGGCAATGTCTGCATACCAAGGTGAGTGAGCAGATACTGCAAATAAATATTCATCAGGAAAAGAATCATCTACTGGAATGTTTTCATCAGTTTCTAATCGAGAAAGGAAATCAGCAACTACATTTTCTTTACATGGCCTATCTACAATTGTGATGTCAAATTCTTGTAATAATAATAACCATCTGGTAACTCGAGCATTTGTAACTGATTTATTCATTAGATATTTAATGGCTGAGTGGTCAGTATGCACAAAAGTAGTGTAGCTAGTAATATAATTTCGAAACTTATTGATAGCATAAATGACTGCTAGGAATTCCTTCTCAGTAACTGTATAATTCAGCTCAGCTGGTGTCATATTCTTACTGATAAAATAAATGGCATAGGGGAGACTGTTTTCTTCTTGGCCCCAGGACAGCTCCAATTGCAGTATCTGAGGCATCAGAGGATATATGAAAGGGTAGTGCCCAATCAGGTCCTCTCAAAATGGGAGTTGTAGACAACTAATGTTTAAGTTCATTAAGTGTTTTTTCACAATCATCAGCCCACTTAAATTCAACATTTTTTGTTAATAACACAAATAGAGGAGAAGCTATTTTGGAAAAATTCTTAATAAATCTTCTATAGTATCCAGCATGTCCTAAAAAGCTTCTTACATCAGTTTGTGTTTTGGGGATAGGGAGGGTCTGAATTACCTGTATTTTGGCTGGATCGACTTGAATTCCTAGGAATGAGATGAAGTGACCCAATACAATACCTTGATTCATCATCATATGACATTTTTCAGTGCTTAAGGCAAGGTGTGCTTCTACACATCGCTTAAGTACTTTTTCAAGATTCTGCAGTGCATCCTCAAAAGTCACTCCATAAGGAGTAAAGTCATCCATAAATATTTCTAAGGAATCATTTAGCATATCAAAAAAAATCCCTATCACTGCTCTTTGAAATGTTGCTGGAGCATTACATAGCCCAAATGGAAGGACCCTGTAAGCAAAGGTCCCCCATGGGCAAGTAAACGTGGTCTTGTCCTGGTCTTGGGGTGCAATCTTAATCTGATTATATCCACTAAATCCATCCAAAAATGAAAAGAATTTCTTACCTGCCAAATTATCTAATACCTGATCAATGAATGGTAAAGGGAAATGATCTTTCTGGGTGGCTTTATTCAAAGCTATGTAATCCACACATACTCTCCATTTGCCATTTTTCTTGGGTACAATTACAAGTGGGGAAACCCACTCACTATCAGATATAGGGTATATAAATCCTGCATTCAACAGTTTTTGAAGTTCCTCCTTCACAATTTCCCTTAGATTGGGATTCATCCGTTGCTGGGGTTGACAGACTGGGCGAGATCCTTCTTTAATATAAATGCGGTGAGTGCATAGCTCAGGAGAGATCCCCTTCATGTCTGTATAATCCCATGCAGATGCTTCTTTATTTTCCCGGATTAACTTTATTAATTTCTGTTTTTCATTATTAGTTAAGTTAGGATTTATATTTAATGTTTTTCCAGGCTCAATTTCTATTGTTGTACTTTTGGAGGGGCTGCCTACTATCGTCTGAGATAAATTTTTAGCTTTCGGGTTCTGCTGAGATTCAGATTCCAAGATTGCAGTGAAGTGATTATACATTTCTGGGCTGACTGAAGAAGGTTCAGAAATGAAGCTGCTGATTAATTCATTTTCGGTAGAGTCTTTGAAAGTTAAAGCTTGTCTGATAGTCAAGATAGGTTGGGTTTCTTCATTCTCATAATCTACCCATACAGAATTGTCATTATTAATCATGGGTGTAGCATGAGGATAAAGGGTAAGCTGTTTGGTTTCCTGCCCATTAGAGATGGTCATTGATCCTGATCTACAGCTGATGAAAGCATCTGTTGTAGCTAGCCAAGGTCTTCCTAGAATCAGTGGATGACCCCCCAACTTTGTTTTAGTTTGTAACACCACAAAATCAGCTGGGTAATTCCAAGATTCTACAGAAATTATTAGATCTTCAATGACTCCTTCAGGTTTAATTTTAGAGCGATCAGCCAACTCTAGAATGGTTGGAGTTTCCCTAATAAAGTTTTTTAACTGCAGCAGTTGTGTTGTTTCAAGTGTCATAATGTTTATTGCAGCACCTAAATCTACTAGAACTTTAGAGACAAAGGTTTTTCCAACCTGAACTGTTACTGTAGGGTGACCAGGGTCACCATATTTCACAGGAGGATCTTTTTCTGTCATTAAAGCAGTCAGCTCTCCCATCACATGAACTGTGAGGGGGTCCTTAGTTTTTCTTCCAGGTTTTTTTATGCAAATATCTCTAACAGTCCTAGCATAAATGGGAACATCTCTTAGCACTTGCAACAATGGAATTTTAACATATAAATTCTGTAGTTCGCCTAAAAGGTTAAAAGCAGGTTGCTCAAGTGTTTTGGTGAGAGCCAGACGTTCAGGGAATGGCGGATCTGCTGTTTGATCATTGTTGTTAGATGCTGATTCAACTGTTTCAGCATTATTGTTAGCTGGTTTTTCTTTTCCAACTTCCTCTTTATCAGAGTCAGTAATGTCATCAATGATAGGTTCACCAACTCTCCCTGAGCGAAGATGGATATCGTTACATTGAATGGGGGAGGCAGGCTGATTTTGAATATCAATTGCTTGTAGAGCTTTATTGTTATTTGGGTTGGGGTTGGGTTGCACAGGCAGCTGTGGTCTAATTTCTTGGTTATTCGGAGGAGTATTGGATGGTAAGGAAAGAGACTGTTGATGCTGAGGAAATGGCATCTGTTGGGCTGCCCAGTTCAGATTCCATTGATTAAAATATGATTGCTGGGGAGCCCGAGGATTCCATATGGTAGGATTAGGAAAAGGAAGACTTGGTTACTGTATGGGTAGAAAATTCATCGTATTAAAGGGTGGGTACTGCATTTGGTTCATGGGTGGGTAATTTGTTTGAAAAGGAGAATGATTATTCCAACGACTAAATGCTGTGTTAGAATTCATACCTTGTCTTTGTGGCCATTGCCTTCTCTGTGTCACCAGGTACACTTCTTCAGCCTCTTCTTCAGTTGACTGCAATGCTGCTTTTATTCCAGGCAGAGAGGGGCATTGCTGGGTCTCATGGTGCTTTTCACAGATCATGCAGATTGGTATCTTATCTAGTGGGCATTCCCTGAGTGGGTGTTTTTCTCTGCATTTAGAACAAAAAATAGTTAGGGCAGCTTCTGCTTCTGCCTGTTTCTTTTTTACCTACAGAGCATCAATTTGTGAAGCAAAAGAGCTTAACATCTCAGTTTCAAATTCTTCCAACAAATTACCTATTTCGGCCCTTGTTGCTCCTCCACTTGCTGACTTCTGGACTCTTGAATATACGTAGTCCCTACTTTTTGATCTACTTACTGCTCCTCTTGAACATCTCATGCAGAGGTTGATAATTTCATCAAATGGTTCCTTGGAAATGTCTCATTTTCCCAGCATATTCAACATGTCCAAACAGTCATCTCGTACCCCTTTCAGCAATATTGTTTTTAGAATATCTTTACTCATGGTAGGGTGGTCAGACTGCTGCAGATTATACTGCAGTCTTTTGACAAAGTCCTCCAAATTCTCGTCCTCCTTTTGAACCATTTTAAACAACTCTTCCTTCCTTTCTCTTGTTCAGCAGTAATCCTGATATTTGGCCAGAAAGCTTTCTTTCATCTAATCCCAGGTAGTGATTTCCTAAGCTCCTAAGCTCATAAACCACCTTAACGCATTCCCTTTCAGTGTTGCTGGAAACAGTTTTAGTTTTTGATTAGGGCTCACATAATCATAACTCCTACATAGTATATCGAATTCAAAGAGGAATTGATCCGGGTCTTCAGAGGATAGGGTGGTCAGACTACTGCAGATTATACTGCAGTCTTTTGACAAAGTCCTCCAAATTCTCGTCCTCCTTCTGAACCATTTTAAACAACTCTTCCTTCCTTTCTCTTGTTCAGCAGTAATCCTGATATTTGGCCAGAAAGCTTTCTTTCATCTAATCCCAGGTAGTGATTTCCTAAGCTCCTAAGCTCATAAACCACCTTAACGCATTCCCTTTCAGTGTTGCTGGAAACAGTTTTAGTTTTTGATTAGGGCTCACATAATCATAACTCCTACATAGTATATCGAATTCAAAGAGGAATTGATCCGGGTCTTCAGAGGATAACCCATGAAAGTTGGGTAATGCTGAAAGTGGAATGTTCTTCATAGGGGTTGCTCCTCTCGGGAGCTCCCCAATAGGGAACTATAGGGTAGAGAGTGAGTTTTCCCCCCTTCCTTCTGCTTTGTTATCCTCCATTAGTCTTTTTCCTGAATCGCTTGCTTTATCTTCTGTATCTTCAGGTTCTTCTACCGGTTCCTCAGTGTATTCTAGTACTTCCAGCTTCCTTTCAGGTCCTAGTACTTCCTCTGTCTGTCGATCTGTTTGTGAGGAATACTGGATCTGAGGTCTCCGGGAACTCGTCCTCTGTGATGTCTCGGCCTTTGAGATAATTTCGTCAATAAAGATTCTTCTTCCTCCTCTGCCTTTGCCGCTTGTGAAATTAGGTTTCCTGCGTCCTCTCATGCACCTGTTATTCTTAAAAAGAAATCATTAATGATTTTAAAATCTCTAGTCGCCTTCCCCGGAAACGGCGCCAAAATGTTGGCTGCTTGAATTGTTTATTGATTAAACAGTCGAGTACCACATTAATTTGTCAACCCAGGAAAGTCCTTTTATTTCAAAGGTGACCTCGTACTGTATGTACTTAATTCTAAAAGCATTAAAAGCTGTAGTATACACGATTCTATTTTCTGTCAAACTCCTTACTCTATGTTATAACAGTTAAAGTATATTGCAGAGATAAAATGAAAGCAGTTAACTAAGAATACAAATCTACAAAGAGAAATAATGGCTGTTCTGTTAGCAGAGGATCAAGACCCTATCCTCAGGGTAAGGATGTTCAGCACCTGCCCCTGTAACCAAGTTGCTAATACACACTGCAATTCCAAACTACTGGTGAATTATCCTTTTACAAAATCAAGCAATTAACAAAACAGAGTATCAGCAAAAAGGAAATTATCAGAGGAAATGCTACAGAATCCAAACAGAGTACCAGCAAAAGGAAATTACCAAACACACTCACACACTGGCAGGAAATAAATGGGTAAATCTTGTGAAGAAGGTGGGCCCTGTCCTTCTCACAAGATTCCCCAGAACACAAACGCTGGATTAGGTGCTCAGAACAACCTTCTATTCATCTGCCAAAATGTCCAGTTACAATAAAGATTCAGACTTGCTGTTTATCTTTTCAAAATTTCCCTTACAACTTGTTTCCTTTTTCTCCTCGCCTTTCTACTATAGATATCTCTTCTTTATAGAGGAGACACCTATTACAATAGACCGTCATAGTACATTCAGTTAAACCTTTTTGTCAAAAATAAGAAATCCATCCTTGTTACAGGATGCCGTTACAACAGTGTGATAGTGTATTCCTTCTTGGTCTCTTACTGTTACACAGCTGGTAAACAAACTTCAACCGTCTTCTTGGAATCCTCGTACTATCCTTTGCCGCTTCATTGTTGCTGATTTAGTAAACTCATGCTGTTCCTGGTGTTTTAGCAACTGTAACTGTGTTTTACCCTTTCTGGACAGTTGTTGATCGTGTTGTGTCAGCATGGAACTCTGCCGAACTTATGATAGTTGCTGTTTGTCTTTTCCGGTATAACGTTTTCCCTGCTTTAGATAGTTGTTGTTGCTGGTGTTGCAGCAACTGCGTAGTTGTTGTTTCTGGTGTTGCAGCAACTACGTAGTTGCTGTTTCTAGTGTTGCAGCAACTGCGAATTATAATTCCTGCAGACTTTAGACAGTTCAACGGTTACTTAGCAACTTGGTTAACTTCTCCAAAGATAATTATAAAGATAACATGAATATGTAATGAATAATTAAACATATAGTAATGCGGAGAGTTACTTCATACCTTGAAATGATTGGGTCATTATATAATCAAAGCTTTCAACTTATGGACTGAAAAAGGGTAGTATTATAGCAAAAATACAAGGTCATAAATGGTCAATTTGGAGTCCTAACAACTAGTACTTACATTACTAGATCTTCAACAACCATTTGAAATTGAGATAAATGCTTCCAACTATGATATTGGTGTAGTTTTCACTCAACAAGGGCATCTAGTGGCCTATCAAAGTGAGACACTCTGTTATAAAACCAGCTCACAAAAAGATAGAAAAGATAGATGAACACCTTGGAAATAAGCCTCCTTGGGGGGAAACCTCCTTTACATTACACAAATGAACAATTCTTGGATGATACAAATGACAAGACCTCCTTTATATATATAGGAGTCTAAGGGGTCATAATATAATCAGAGTCGACATAACAATAATAATGTAAGGGCACAATAATAACAATAGTGGGCTTCTATGGGGCACAATAGTAACAATATGGGGACCACATGGGTACAACAATATAATAAGGGGGTTGTACTAATAACAATAAGGGGTTACACTAGTAGTATAGGGGCCTAACATGCCCTTCTCCTTCAAAAAGTGTTGTCCTCAACGCTCGAGTAGTTCTTGATGCTTCTGTATAAAATTCTTGTCCTCCCATGTGGAATCTTCAGCGGGTAAGTTCTTCCACTTGATGAGATACTCTGAAATTGATCGATTGTGTAGTTATCAGGTTCTTGTTTCTGTGACTACTCCAGGTTCCAATATGATTTTTCCTTCCTCTTTAAGTTCTGGCAATATTGTTTGAATTGGGATCTTCTGCAACTTTTGAATGAGTGGCCACACATCTTCATCCTTATTCCATTCATCGCTTGCTTCATTTATCCAATTTGGTTGGATAATAGAAATAGCCCAAAACAATTCTTCCACATCCTCATCCTTTCTTGAGAGCGCATCTGAAACAAAAAATTTCTTCCCTTTTCTATAGATGATGTCAAAGACATAACCCAACATATTTGTGACCCATTTTTTTTGTTCTTCTAAAGATAATATTTGTTCTAAAAAGTATTTAAGACTATCATGATCCATCTTTACCTTGAAGTGTCTTCCAATTGGGTAAGGTCTCCATTTCTTAAGTGCATGTAATATTGCCAATATTTCCTTCTCATAAATAGATTGCTTGATATGTAGCTGTAACAATATCCAATCACCTACATCAAAACTTTTTTCACTGCGATGTTGACCTACCTGTTGTTTCATTCGATTCTGCACCAAAGTGGCATTATCCTTTAAAAGTTGGAAACTTGGTGTTGATGGTCGATGTGATATTTCACTGCTTGAACCTTTTTCTTCCTGATATGTCCTTCTATATTGAGAGTTTGAGGAGTAGTAATTTCTTCCAATGCTTTACAAGATATGGTCAGATTAATTTCTTGTTGCTTGATGTGATATTTTACTATTTGAACATTTTTATTCTTGATATGTCCTTCCATCTTGATAGTTTGAGGAGTGGTAATTCTAGCCAGTGCATTACATTATATGTTTGGATTGATTTCTTCTTTCTCAATGTAATCTTTCACTTCTTGAACTTTTTTCTTCTTGATATGTCCTTCTATCTTGAGAGTTTTAGGAGTGGTAATTATTACCAATGCTTTCTTCTTTCTCTCGGGTTGGGTCCTGGAATATATCCTCTTCTTTTGATTTTTCTTGATCCTTTTCTTCCTTCTCTTCATACTCTATGTAAAATAGTTTCTTCTCAGCACACTTATGACCTTTAGTGCATTTTCTATCGCAATTGTAAGAAAGCCCTTTTTCTCTTTTTTCTTCCAAATGTTGTGGTGTAACCCTTGTAGGTTGTAGAAGGTTAGGAGAAGAAACACTTCCATAATTATAGTCGTGAGTGGTCAAATTCTTTGTTTCCATAATTTCGCTTCCAATTTTTCTTTCCCACCTAAATTCATTCTCCAATGAATCAGGTTCCCAAAGACGAACCTCATGTTGAATGTTATCCTTTAAAGGACCTATGAAGACATCAATCCTTTGCTTCTCTGGAATACCATTTACCCTTATATTCAATTTTTGGAAGTCCTCAATGTGATATACCATTGAACACTTTTGTTTGAGATTTATCAATTGGCTAAAGAAGGTGTTTCTCTTTGTATCCTCATATGTGATATCATTTCGTCTGTGAAAATTGACCATGTAACAATTTGTTTATGAGAAAAAAGCCCTTTATACCATAAAAATTGATCCGGTTCTAAATATGAAGATGTAATACATACCTTTTTTAACAGTGATACACCATGTAGATCAAAATATCACTCCATCTAAAGTATCCAATTTACCTGATCCTTTCCATCAAACTTCCTCATATCGCCTTTTCTTGATTTTAGGAGTTCGATCTTGAAACGACTATAACTCTATAATTTTGGTTCTTCCAGTTCTAAAATTGTGACCTACAGCAGCCCTCTTTATCTTCTTTCCAATGCCACCACTCTGATCAAAACTTGATTCTCCAAGAAAGAGTTATGCACAATCTTCCAAGATGACCTGATTATATACCTTTTCAGAAGAGTGAACTTGTATGAATTGCGGCGTGTCATTGCTTTGAACTTAGGATTTGAAAAATATACATAGGAAACAACAGTCCATCCTCTTTCTATAACTTCTTATGAAATTTCAATCTGACGCTCAAAACAAAAGTTATGACGATTTTCCCCAAGACACTTGTTTGGAATGTAATTCTGGAGGCTTCAAAAAGGCCAACTTCCTTAGATCATATCTCCGCAAATATAGCGCAAAAAGCTTTGAAATTCGTTCCCGATGTTCAGAATGATTTCAACCCAAATGGGTATTATTTTTAGCATTTGAAACATTGCAGAAAAAAGTTATAGTGCAAATGCCATGATGACATGTTTGGAGCAGCAAAACCCTAGAATCCAAAGCTCTGATACCAAATGTTATGAAACCAACTCACAAAAATATAGAAAAGATAGATGAACACCTTGGAAATAAGCCTCTTCGAGGGGGAAACATCCTTTACATTACAAAAATGAACAATTCTTGAATGATACAAATGACAAGACCTCCTTTCTATATATAGGAGTCTAAGGGGTCATAGTATAATTAGATCCAACATAACAATAATAATGTAAGGGCACAAGAATAACAATAGTGGGCTTCTATGGGGCACAATAGCAACAATATGGGGACTACATGGGTACAACAATATAATAAGGGGGTTGTACTAATAATAATAAGGGGTTACACTAGTAGTATAGGGGCCTAACACACTCTCCAATACAATTTAGAAATACCCCATCTATGATAAAGAGATGTGTTCCATTATGTAGGCTTGTCGGTAGTGGAAACATTACATTTTGGGGAAGGAGATGATCATCCACATGAATGATTGGCCTCTTTAGCTCATATAGACACAAGGGAAGTTTAAAAACAATTTCCATAAAAAATGGTCCACATATTTGCAACAATTTCATTCGAACATTAAGTACAAGAAGGGAAGCACTATAAATGTTGCAGATTGCATCATTTGGTGACCGGTTGTGGCCCTAACCACTTTTCTCGACTCTTGTGGGCACGAGACTTTTGGATGGTTACGTCTTCAAATAAATGATCTTGAATTCACCACCACATACCAGATGTTAATGGATAGAAACCTAGTTATGGACTTCCACCTCTAGGATACACTATTATTCCACTTGGGACACCTTTATTTTCCTTCAAGTGAGCGTGCCAAGATGATTTGGGAGGCACACTATAGTCATGTCATAGGACACTTCGGTGTAGAGAAGAAATTGGCAGTACTACAGAAGTACTTTTACTGGCCAAATCTCCAACAAGATGTTGAAAAACATATCAAATCTTGCACTTCTTGTGCTGTCACAAAGCCAACCATTAAGAAGTAAGGCTTGTATACTCCTATGCCTATTCCTGTCCATCCCTTGGAATCCATCTCCATGGACTATATGTATGGCCTTCCTTCTACCAAGCATGGCAACGATTGGGTAAATGTTCACAACATCAGAGATTAACGACTTCAACTACTCTGAAATCATAGAGTGAAGATATTCTAACTTTGGCCACAGTCCATTAAATCTGCAAATAAGACCAGCCTCAAGAAAAACATTGCCTCATTGATTGACTCAACCACCAACGGGACCTTGATCATTGGAGCTTCTAGAACCATAATCTCAGAGGGGTGAGACCTGAAAACAAAGTTTGAATATCCAGGAGAAGAAGAAGTAATCCATGGGATCAGTAAAGTGCTAAAAAATGAAAGTGTTCAAAATTGTTTGAAACCAGATCCAAAGCATAGATCTCACTATCCTGAATCCAATGTAACTTGAATCACTCAAACCCGATATCATATGCTCCAAATTTCATTTTATGATTGTTTTCCTAAGCAGCTAAAATGTTTACAGGTTGAAGTACAAGATTGCTAACTGGGTAGTCCGTATAATGAATAAGCAGGTTGAATTTATACCTTGGGCCAATGGTAGGCTGCCAAGTAGTTACACCTGAATGGTTCATGGTTGTCTAATTTTTATTGTATTTTGGTTTTTTTGATGGACCAATTATTGGGTACCACCTGGCCCAATCATGGGTTTCCACGTGTGTTATTGGGAAATCTAGTGTCCATTCAGAGCTGCTAGTCCCACTAAGACGGGTAGCTATCTTAGAAACAAACAAACTAAAGTTACTTGCGATTTCCTTTATGAGAAGTAGATGAGAGAGACACAAAGAGTACCAACCTCAATCTTTCGCTTGGCTCCTTGTTTGTTTCCTCTCCCCTCTGACAGGTCTTTGCCACTCCTTCCTTGCTTGTCCTGATTCAAAGAGCATCTATAAAGTCAAAGCAGCATAATACCATCAAAGCACAGAGATCTACAATCATAAACAATATAGGACAAGATATATATTGACCGCACAAATGCATATATTGACTCAAACATACAAGAATGTGGATGAAAACTCAAATAGCTTTATTGATAGAAAGATTAGAAGAGAGGATTACAACCCATTGATCTGACCCAGTGTCATCCTCCTAGCATGAAAGCCCTCCTTCACCTCATGAAAAGCTTAGATCACCCAACACTATGATGTTCCACAAAGAAACCAACAACACTTCCTTACAAAATACAAGATTCCAGCCTCTGGATCTCTGGGATGAGGGATCCATATATAGATGTTTGTAGGTGGGTGAGTCAGCTTCTGGGACTGTGATTAGTGTCATTTCTATGATAGTTCTCAATTCCACTTGGATATTTCATGATCTCTTACTCATCCTTGGGTGAATTCAGAGAGGCAAGCATCACAAGAGAAGTTTCTGGAAGATTCCATGATCATCCACCTTGCAAACTGTCTCTGCCATTTGTCTACTCTCACTCATTACACCCTACAGAAGGGCTTTCCAATATGCATCACACCTTTTTCATGTGGCAGGTGAGATTCATCGCAGCTTTAGCACTAAGCAGACTGTATGGTCCAGATTTGACCAGTTTTGAGCAGTTTGTCATGGAGAACTTCTGGGAGATGATGTAATCAGCTGACCTTGTTCCTTTAGGGTATGAAGCAATACTTTTAGGGACTTAGAATTCCTTGGTTTATGGAAATATGTGATTGGGGTTGCAGTGCCCAAATATGTCTATAACAATTTCCCCCTAAAGCATGAGGTCATAAATCTTTTTGATGTCGGGTGAAATGATTTATCATGAGGATCCGACTTTTTTTGAACTAGAAGGCGACCTATAATAAGATACAATACAATACAGTATCTTCATAATATTTTCTTGATCTAGCTTAAGCAGGCATTCCCATGCTTAGCTTTATAAATTCATTTTCATGTACATAGGACAGACAACCGTTTGTGTGGCAGACTAATGATTCTGGTAGAGCCATCATCCTTTGGCTTGAATGATTATCTGTGCAGCAATGATGTACATTTGATGTCTTTATTTCCCTGAATATATCACAACTCGGATGGATGAAACTAGATCAAGGGTCTTCAAAACTCGTTCAATCTTCACCCGAAGTACAAGTCGATCCATGTGAAAAGATGTTCTGGAGTTGAACATGGAAAGACATCGCCTGATTACCAACCAATGATGTACGTTGTTAACAGGCACGAGAGGAATCACCGATAATGATGATGACCCTCAAGGTATGACAGTACAATTCACGTGGTGTGAAAATGGGACTTGGTGTTGAACACCACACAAAATCTTTCGGTCGAAGGCCATTGATGTAAACCTGTCGCCGGAAGTGAGAAAATTTCCATTGAGGCATGCAAGCTTCAAAGTACTGAAAGGGTTGTTCCTAGGTTGACTTCTTGGATAATGAGCTGATGTCGACAAGAAGTGACCCGTCGTAGGAGGGTATTAATGAATCCCATATCTACGACACGAAACAAAGAAAATTATTTTGTGGAGGTGAAAATGATATGATGATACAGGGTTTAGGGTGGCGGTCATGAAAGAATGAAGGGTGAAGGTATTGCAACGGATGAGATACAAGCTGGGTTGGTGAATTCTCTGAGCGACTTCTCTTGAACATATCGGAAACACTGAAATGGATGGTACGATGGACCAATGGTAATATGACTAGTGAACAGAATAACCCAACTCGACTCAATCATGGTGATGGAGTGAAAGTGTCATGTTCAAGAGCGACTTGCTACCAATAAAGTTTCTTCAAGTTTTCTTCCCAATTTTTCCCCAGTCATTGCTGACCAATACCTCTTTATTTTTGTCAAGCTTGAGGAGGATAACATATGCTTGTTCTATAATTTTCCCTTCGAGAAAACCCGTCGCTATGTTTTAAGGAGCCTAGCAACAGTGAACCTCGTTCTTGTCTGCATGGACAAGTTTGTCGCTATTGGTTTTAACGAGTTTAACAACAAAGATAACTCGGTCCTTTTTCAATTTTAGAGAGTCTGAAAAGGGAAGAAAAGAAAACACCAGGATTCCTTTTTCGTCATGTAATCCCTTAAGTATAAAAAAGTGTAAAATAATATGAAAGGGATGACTTTTCAGTAGTTTTAACGAGCCGAACAAGACAAGCGCTTGATCGTTTTGTGTAATGATCCCTTAGGTCCAAAAAGATTAAAATCTAGAGGAGGGATAGCACTTTCGATCAGTTTAACGAGCTGGAGAGGCCAATTTCTCAACAATATTTTTATATTTTACGAGTTAGATGAAAAAAGCTTAAAGTAGACTCGTTTTTTGAGGAACGAGTGATATTTTCGGGTAGCAGCTGGTTCTAGGTAAGGTTTGGAACTTTCCAATCACAACTGTGTAAAGAAGATGGCTAATAGAATCACTCGTCATAACTGTTCCTCAAAAGGGGTAAACAATCAAATGGAGGCACATGATCAGCTAAAACAGAGTGGAGTTGATGGTAAGAACACGACCAAGACTCAAAAGCTTATGATAATGCATTCGCAATGGTTATTTACTGGAGGTGGGTTCATTTTTTAATGAGCTTAAACTCTAGTGAAACATATGCTCATTGCTAGGTTTAATTTTTAACGAGCTTGAACTTTTCGTAAACTACTCATGCCAGTCATATAATAAGGATGTCTCATCGATAGGTTAAATTTTTAGGGAGCTTGCACCATTCGAAACTTTGCTTCGGATCCTTTCTTTATGTAAGCTAGGAACAACCAATCCTATGAGTTTAAAGGGTTAAGAACCTACAAACTAAGAAAATAAATGGTCACTTTTCACTTTCATGTGAAAAGGTTTGCATGCCCCCAGGTATAGCGAAGTAGATTTTCCAGGTTACCCTTCAATTTGCAGACAAAACATTTCTTCTATCGGGAAAGGCCTACCTTCTAACGGAGGTATCTTATTCCAGTCTAATCCCATTTTCCTAAATGGATGGGTGTGTCAGATTAGTCATATATCCTCTGCAGAAACCTACCCTATACCTGAAGTTTTCTTGTCGAAGAAGAATGGGGTGCATGCCCCTGGGTTTCAGTCACAATCACTAAATCACTCATGCTCATCAGGTGGAAGGACTGGAGATTGATGAGACATTCCTTGCGCAAAATGACCAGTTAGGGGTGGTATTTGACTATTATCTATGTGTGAACCAGGGAATGAAAGTTGGTCTACGAGCTGGACCACTCTGCCTTCATGCGGAAAACACATTACTCAAAAGAGTGAGGAGATGATGGCTCCCATGCTATAAATGTAGTCACGCCCAAGGAGTAGATTGTAATCTAAAGGTCCTTGGACTACCATTATGTTCAGATATATGGTTTTCCTTCTCAAAGTTATAGGCAAACTTGGAAGGATCCCTAACGGTCGACCGGTTCCTTTGTTGAAGCCTGTCAGATTTTGCATCTCAGGCAGAAGCGATGGCGAACCAAGTGCTTTCCAAGCAGTTGAGGAAAGGATACTAACAGAAGCCCCTTCATCTATGATGGTACCAACCATGACCATTCTATAAGCTTGTACAGTAATTTGGAATGGTACATTAGATGGTAGACAGGGTCTGCCTAGTAGATTCCAGTCGAAGGAAACGACTAGGTTGCTTGGAGGTGGGACCGAATAAACGGCTAGATATGACTCTGACGAACTTCCTTCTTGTGGTAAAGGAATGGGTAGATTTCCCAAATGTTCATCGGAATCTATGTTTATGAAGAGAATTTGAACGGTGTTGTTCTCATTCTCTTTGGTGATTGTATCATCTGAAGGTGGATCTTCTGAAGAAAAGACTGGGCCAACTATCATCTTGACCTGTTGACTTTGGTTCGGTGTGGACTCAAAGGGTTCACCTTCAATGATAGATGCTTCAACCGACCACAAAGATGTGTTAGTCAAATTTTCAACTAGCAATGGACTCGGAAAGAGTTTCTTGTATCCAGGAGGAAGCCGTAGTGGTGAAGCAGGACGGTTATCCAAGACTCTTTTAGCTTCATCTAGGAAGGGAGAATGGTGGATGGCATGGTCACCTTCACACACCCTCAAGGAATTTTAGATCTTCCTCTCTATCCAGTGACTTCGTTTTCACTAGTTGACATTATACTTTCAACATGATTGTCAGAGGTTGAGGACACCGGATTGTGCAAGCGGGGAGACCAGTCCCTTAAGATCCGTGTGATGCAAGGACAATCTTGATGATAGTGGTCCCCTTTGCAAATGACACATGGAGATTTAGGCCTAGATGGTGCAATGTGTGGATTTTCACTAGACGATGTAAGGTTTCCCCTTTTGGCCGTTGGCTCCTTCTTCTTCTTCTCCTTCCCTTTCTTCTTCTTCTAAGTTACTTGGTTTTTAGTTTCACCAACTTTACCAAGCAAAGAGGAAGGAGTAGAGGGAGAAAAAAACAAAGTAGAAGGTTTGGGGGTAGCTTTAGTATCATCTGGTTGTTGACCTGATTGCTTAGGAATCACGGTGCTTTGAATGACAGAGGTCGAGAAGAGCCATACTGGTAGGCCAATCGTCAGTCCTGGAAGGGACAATGTGGCCATATGAGGTGCACCAACATCTCCCCAAGAGGAGAAATGACTAGGATTTCCTCCAAGGGAAAATCCTTGGTTGGTGGAATCCATTTTCTCAACCTAAGATCAAGGAGGGAACAGTGACATTATTCCGGTTTATCAAGGCGTGTTGACCCTATCTCACTATCAAGTTGAGCAGGGATGGTAAGATCAGTATTAGAGACGTCACTGACCGATCCTTGAGGACTATTTTATTTATCTTTGCTAGATTAGCTGGCAGCGTGGCTCTTCACTTGGCCAAAAGGTCCTATATGCAGTATGCCTTGGAATGCCTTGAACCAAAGGTCTTCAACTGGTGTGATGCAGTACTTCCGGTGATAAAAGAACAACTTACCAAGGTGAAAAACGGAGGATCCAAGAATTTTGGCTATGGTTCTATTCTGACCGCTTTTGCCTTGGAGAAGATCCCATTGATGCAGCCAAAGTAAATTTCACTCAGTCTGCCACCACCGACTGAGCCACAGATGCAGATATGGGTTGAAATTATGGCCATACATGCTGGTCAATCAAAGGTTTCATTCTCTGATGCCTTTTTCGAGTGGTTCAACTGTCAACAGATGGTTTATGCCGAGTATCCATATGCTAGGATGGATTTTCGGGGTGACCCAAATTTAGCCCTGCCGGCTGGCGAGTAGTGGGGTGTCATAGGTAAAAATATTTGACCATGTCTCTGTTTATTGCTTTTATAATGTTTTTGTGTTTTTTAAATGTTTATCAATACTAATCAAAACTCATGTGTTTGTGCAGATAGTGGACCAGTGCGACCAACAGTGCACCCGAGGGTAGCAGCTGCCGTTCCAGCAGGAGAAGCTATAGGGAGGGTTATCCTTCACAACCTGGATGTGGCCGAGACTCTTATAGTGTTGCAGGATCACATAGAGGGTCTCACCCTTGGTATCCTAGATGTGAGGACCTACAAGCTGCCTCTGAGATTATAGCAACATACAACTGGCATGCCAAGTTGATGGACTAGGCTTTTACGTATGATTGCACAGGCGGTGACTTGTTATCACCAGCACCATTAGACTAGGGTGCCCCCTAGAATTTTTAGTTTTTGGGTTGTATGACCGATTTTGTCTTGGACACAGAACACTATGCATAAACCATAAATAGTTTTATATATTTTTGATTTTCGGAGATTTATTTTGGTTAGGTTATATGATCCTGATGCAAATATTGATGAAATGCTTTTCTTTTATAAATGTTGCAAATGTCTATCTAACACATACTTTGCTAATGAATTTGTTAATGTGTTTAAGTTTATGGAAATGTGTTGATATTGAATAGAATCGAACTGTCTTTCCAAAATCTTGACCCTTAGGAACATATGATAGATAGCTGGATTCCACACGGAATAGATGTCGGTAAGCTGTAGAATGACGAGTTGTGAGTCTAGCCTGACGACAAGTCGGCATATTCCATGCACGATGACATCAAGAGGAGCTCTATCAACACATTGTATTCAACGATGTTGTTCGTTGATTGACCAATACACACCCCTCTGAAACTCACTAACTCGTCGCTTGGGTCAAAGATGGCCTAGGCCGCAGAAGATAGGTTCCGTGAACTACGACTCGCTCCGTCAATATCCAACATACGATTCCAATAGGTTAAACATATGCAACAAATATAAAAGTGGATTACCTAACCAAAACAATTGCTCTTAGAGAAAAAAAAAATGTAACAAAATCATATGAAGAGGTTACTACACTGAGTCAAGCATAGTAATTCTTAAGGTACAACCCGTTTTTGGGTTGTGACAGTGGAGTTCCATCATAATCTACTAGCTCATAGGCTCCTTTTGCTAATACGTTCTTAACAATATAGGGGCCCATCCACAAAGACTGGAACTTACCTGCTCCCAATTTATCGAATTCCTGGTCATAAAGTAAGACCAGTACACCTTTTAAGAAGACACGGGGTTTGACATTCTTGTCAAACTACGCCTTGACTCGTTTCTTATGTGCTTCATTAGCTACGGCGACATCACGAAGGGTTTCATCCAGTTGGATTAATTCCAAGAGACGAGCCTCCTCTTTTGAAGTTCCAGGGAGAAGGTCGACTGCGAGCTTGAGGGACGAGATTTTGCACTGAACTGGCAAGATCGCTTACAAGCCATACACCAACTGAAAGGGTGTAAACCTAGTCGCATTTCTTACTGATGTTCAGTATGCCCACAAGGCTAAGTACAGGATTAGGTGCCAACTCCGTTTATGGACTCCAATCATCCTTTGCAACATGCGTTTCAGGACTTTGTTGATTGCCTCAACTTGCCTGTTAGGTTGCAGATAATATGGAGTGGAGCTATCGTGGGACAATCCAAATTTGGCAACCAACTCGACCATCATGTGATTGCAGAAATGCGATCCATGATCCGTGACTATAGCTTGTGGAACACAAAATTTGGAGACTACATGATTGAAAAAGAAAAGAGTAGCCATCTCGCCACTGTTGTTTAATGTAGGCATCGCCTCGACCATTCAAAGCTGATAGTCCCACTAAGACGGGTAGCTATCTTAGAAACAAACAAGCTAAAATTAATTGTGATTTCCTTTATGAGAAGTAGATGAGAGAGAAGAAGAGTGTACCAACCTCAGTCTTTTGCTTGGCTCCCTGCTTGTTTCCTCTCCCCTCTAACAGGTCTTTGCCACTCCTTCCTTGCTTGTCCCGCTTCAAAAAGAACCTATAAAGTCAAAGTAGCATAATACCATCAAAGCACAGAGATCTATAATCATAAACAATATATGACCAGATATATATTAACCACACAAATGCATATCAACTCAAACATACAAGAATGTGGAGGAAAACTCAAATAGCTTTATTGATAAAAAGATTAGAAGAGAGTATTACAACCCATTGATTTGATCCAGCATCATCCTCCCATCATGAAAGCCCTTCTTCACCTCATGAAAAGCTTAGATCACCCAAAACTATGATGCTCCACAAAGAAACCAACAAAACTTACTTACAAAATACAAGATTCCAGTGATCCATGATTTTTGACTATAGCTTGTGGAACACTGAATCTGGAGACTACATGATTGAAAAAGAAAAGAGCAGTGGTCTCGCCGCTGTTGTTTAATGTAGGCATTGCCTTGGCCCATTTCGTAAAATAGTCAACTGCAACTATGATATACCTATGCCCCCTGGCCGAGGTGGGGTTACATGTCATGAAATCTATGCCCCATTTGGTGAATGGCCCAATAACAACCACTGGTTGCAGAGGTGTGGGCGGTATTCTGGTTTTGCGGTCGAAGATTTGACAAGCATGGTAACTTCTGACTGCAGTTATGCAATCCTTAAAAATTGTTGGCCAGAAGTATCCTGCTTGTAAAATCTTTTGTGTCGTAGCATAACCAGATTTATGCCCCCTACATGCGCCTGAATGACAATCATTCAATACGTTTTCGGCCTCCTCATGAGTGAGGCACCTTGACAGAACTGTATCGATACCATGACGGTAAAGTGTATCAACGAAAATCATGTAGTCTTTTGGTTGGTATTGAGTACATCGTTGTTCTAAGCGAGAGGTGTTAGACCTATATGTTTGGGTTTGGAGATAGATGATTATATCTCCATACCACAGATTTCTTGAAGATATCAGAAACAAAGATTCATCCACGATTGTTTCTTTGGATGTTGAATTGTTGGACAATGATGGGAAGTCACATAGTAACTTTGCGAAAACCAAGGATTTCTTTGATTTCAATTTTATGAATTCCAGATCAAAATCTTGCAAAATTGCTATCCATTTCGAATATTTGCCCCCAAGCAACTGTTGCGACAAGATGTAAGTCATGGGGTTGCAATTTGACAAAATGGTAGTTTTTCGGAAGAGGACATAATGTCGAAATCTATGTATCGCTTAAACAGATGCAAGAGCTAGCTTTTCAACATAGGAGTATTTTCTTTCCGTATCATTTAAGTTTTGACTTAAATAATAGACAGGATGTTCGATTCCAGTGTCTTCTTGAACTAAAACCATTGTGATGGTCGTATCTACTACAACCAGATACAGGTTAAAGTATTTTTGATAATCAGGAGCATACATTAATGATGCTTTTATTAGGGATTCCTTCAGAGCATCAAAGGAAGCTTGTGCAACCTGATCCCAGTTGAAGGGTACTTCTTTTTTCAACATACGTGTATAACTTTTAGCAAGTTTGGCGTAATTTGGAATGAACCTCCTTAGAAAGTTTACTTTCGCTTGGAGTTTCTGAATCTGAAGAAAATTTGAATGTGGAGTCAGATCGATGATTGCCTCAACCTTACATGGGTCGAGGCAAATCCCGTCCTTTGAGACTACAAAGCCAATTAAGTGACCAAAACTGACACAAAACACACACTTGTGTGGATTGAGTCGTATCTTGTAGTGTTGGCAACATAGAAATATTGCTCTCAAATGCCGCGGATGATCAGACCACTTTCACGAATGAGCCGGAAGATCATCGAGGTATGGTTGAATGATGTTCTTGATGTCATGGAAGGCATAATTCATTGCCCTCTGAAAGGTTGCCCCTACGTTCTTTAAACCAGAAGGTAGCTTGCGGTACGCGAATGTGCCCCATGAACAAATAAATGCAGTCTTTGATTGGTCCTGTGGGTGGATATTTATTTGATTGTACCTAGAAAATCCATCCATAAACGAAAAGATTTCGCATCTGGCGCATTCATCAATTATCTGGTCGATAAAGCATGTAGGGTAGTTGTCCTTTGGACAACCTTGATTTACATCCCTATAATCAACGCACACTCTAATTGTTCCTTGCTTTTTCATCACAGGAACAATGTTCGATACCCAATCGGTTAGAGGAACTAGGTAAATGAAACCAGCATGAAGAAGTTTTTCAAATTCTGCCTTGATGGTAGCAGCTTTCTTTGGGTGCACCTGCCGAAGCTGTTGTCGTACTGGTTTGACATCTGGATACATCTTAATTTCGTGTTCAATTATGCTCGAGTCAATTCCTGGAATTTCTTCATATGACCATGCAAAGACATCTCTGAGCTCGCGAAAGGGAGCGTAATATACTTCCAGTTCTGAAGAAGAACAAGATTTGTCAACATGAATATTCTCTACAACATCTGGTTTGGTCGAGATATTTATGGTGATAGTTTCTTCAATATTGGACAAGTTTTGCTCGGAATCCACGATATTTATAGTATTTCATAGGAAATCAAAAATTGAAGGATGATTAAGGTCACTGGAACAATCTTCTTTGTAATCAGGAAGATGGAAACGATGGTGGTAATCTTCCCATGGTGCCCCCTTTATCATCATTGACTGAACAATTCCTTCGTCTGTAGAATGTACATGCGACCCGTGATCTAAAGAGGTACCATATTCCTTAGAACTATCTATCCAAACACTCGATGAGCATTGATTTGGATTTGCCTCCCATGCCGAAAACATCGATTGCTACAATATTTCTATTGGGCTTGGAGGCAATACCTGGTGGTGATCCATGCTAACATCGTGTTCAAAAATCTTCTGAATAGAAGATACCATATTGCAGGTTCCTACCGTGGCCACTTTCGCCATATTGTTTGGAGGCGGTAGGGCAAAAGTACCCATCAATGTAGGGTCTTTTAGTATGCCTACTTTGATATTTTGGAGCAACTGAGAGCTTCCGTCGATCATTAGAATGCTTTCTGTAACTTGTGAACTGTTGGGGAGAAATGTTTGTTGGTCGACGATTGTAATCCCTCTTTGAAAAGGAAATGCAATCTTTCTGAAGTATGTCGACACAACAACAGCCATAACATAAATCCAGGGCCTTCCCAATAGGATGTTGTAATTGAGGTTTCCATCGATAACTTCAACATCAATTTATACCGTTTTTCCCCCTAGTTCAACTTGCAAGTTACTTAAAATCCCGTATGGGGTGTATGTTCGTCCATCAAATTATTTTAATGCCGTTGACGATCATGACAAGGGTGGTGAGCCTGAAGTTTTCCAGAAACTCATTGACATAATACATGTAGATGCCCCCTCATCAATAACTGTTCGATGAACAGTTTTGTTGAGGGATTTCACTTCAATGAGGAAAGTGAGCTGAGCTGGTAACTGAGGGTCATATCCTTTATGATTAAAGGCCACAAGATTGGAATCCGCTGGGCCAATCCCACCTATTGTTGATAATAGATCTTGCTTCTGGGAGGGGCAATTTTGTAGTACCTCAAGTGTCAACATAGCAGACGGCGGTTGGGCTAGGTTCTCCACTATATTATAGTTTTGTGCTACTCTGGCACGAGGATTAAATGTCGATTTGTGTACTACTCCCTTTGGCAGCTTTATCGTTAGCTCAAGAATGATGGGTGGCACAAATTTGGTCGAAGTTGTTGTCGAACTACTAGGTTGATCAGTAGCCTTGTTGTTCGACAGCTGTGGATTCCTGTAATCTTTATTCCTTGTTGATATAAAAGCATCATTTTTCTGTTTTGAAATGGACAATGTAAGCACTTGGGATGGGGAAGCATTGTCACTAGCAACCAGATTGGTTCCTGGGTTTGGAAATGGATTAGTCAATACCGCTAAGGTTTTTGAAATCTTAAAGAGTTTCTTAACTTTAGCTTTATGTGGACAATCTCTCGTCCAATGATCCTCATCACATATCTGACACCTCGAAGGGGGTTTCCTTTGCCCAGAGGGGTTTGCAGAAGATTTTTCAGGAGACAACTCATCCTGCTTCTTCTTTTTCCCTTTCTTTTTCTTCTTGCCTCCTGGTTGCTTCGGTTCTTTGCCTTTGTTGGTTGACATAGCATTAACCTCTGAGGTGAGAGGTTCCTCATTTGCATTTTCACTAGAAACGTACGGGTTTTCTTTGATGTAGCCTTTATGGTTTTCTTGCTAGTCGTGCCTATCACGCCATCGCGAGCATGAGAGTCTTTGTTTGATTTAGGAGGAGGAGGAACATAAAACTTTGGTCTAGGAGCATCAGGGATTTTGTCGTAGAGTGTGCCAGACTGAGTATAGATCAAGTCTAGATATTGTGCACGAGCAATGACTTGCTCTTCAGTGACGAACCCTCCCTTTGCCACATCTTTTGTAATAGAAGGTAACAATGACTTTATAAACCATTTAGCTTGCAGCTGATCAGGAAGATATGTTTTTACCATTCTACGACGACGTCGCCACTCATGAATATGATCAGATATGTGAGTGGTTGTTATCTGCTTGAAATTGGTAAGAAGCTCCATTCCTATTTTGTACCTAATTGGTAACTAAAAATGGGTTAAAACGGTGGTGGCAAGGGTGCTGAAGTTATCAAATGAAGCTCTAGGTAATTCGATGTACCATTTTGCTGCCAGACCAGTTAACATTCTCTGAAAGAGGCAAACCCTAATCAAATCATCATTGAGAGTGTTGGACAAACACCACAGATGAAAGGTCATCACATGATTTGACGGGTCTTCACCTGGATTCCCATTGAATTTAGGAATATCTGATGGAAGTTTATGAGGAATCATCGACCACCAAAGGGCATAAGCAATTGGATCGTTTGTTAGCCGATTTAGATCCGGTAACTCTAAAGTCACCACAAAGGGAAACTGTTGATTCAGGTTTGGCAAAGCATACCCATGATAAGATGGAATCTCCTAAGCAGTGGGTCTTTGCATACCAACATAATGTATTTGATGCTGGTAACTTTGGTAAGGTTGATGGGCATAACCATTATGATATGATTGATGTTGACCGTTTTGAATATATGGCTGGCCATTACCCGCAAAGCTTTGTTGCTCAGGTCTTCGGTAAGCTTGTTGGAATTGCAGTTGTTGATATTGTACCAGCCATGGTTGTGAAGCCACTTACTGTTGTCCAATACTAGATGTCTGACCAAGATGAGGGGTAATAGTACCCGTTTGAGCCTGGGTTTCTCCGGTTAAGGAGCCACTAATTGGTGATTGTGGTTGTGTCATGGAGACAAGAGGCTGTTGTATTACGACCTGAGAAACTTGAGGTTGGCATATAACAGGCAATTCTTGTACTTGCGACACCGTCACAATAGCCGGTGTAGTGGGGATATTAGACATAGGTAGACTTGGTTGCATTGAGTATACAACTCTTGGTTGTTGATGCAGTATTGGCACCCAACCACGGGATGTAATTCCTACATGACCCGAATTCTATTGTGAACTCTCATATGGTTGTTCTCCCAGAGGGAACAATGAAAGGGAATATTTCCCCCCATACAGCGGCAATCCAGTGTTCAAAGGTAACATTAGCCTCTGGAGACTGGACTGCCCAAATTGATACTGTTGTGAAGGATCAATTTGCTGAGACTCAACATAAGACATTCCAGATATTATTCCGGATGAAAAAACAAGAACAGACCATACTGTCGAAACAGTCCCTATGTGGACTCCATCTAGCCGTTGAGAGCTAGTTGGGACAGATGGTACACCAGCGAACATTGTTGGAGTAGCAGTAGGAGGTTCTGCTGCTGCTGTGTCAGATGACACAGTCCTGGATTTCAACGGTTGTTCACAGATATTGAATCTATCCAAAATATTTCCTAGCGATTCTAGAGGAACTTGCGATGAAGGGAGACTAAATTCTGATGAAGAAGGATATAGGGTGATCCCAGATCCAAAATGTAATGGAGTAATAGATGGAAGATCCTCCACAATCTCCTCTATAGCAATCAATCCAGGTGGGAGAGGTAGACCGTCAGGTCCATAAAATATTTTTGGTGCCAAAGAAGGTATAGAATCTGCAGTGACAGATGTTGGAGGGATAACACCTTCTGAATTAACTGTAGATGGAGCCGGTTCAGGAATAGAAGTGTTTACCGTTACACTAGGATCAGTTCTAATGTCCTCTTGTGACTGCGGAACTTCTTCTGTAGAGGCAAGGATACCAGAAATGGTTGGAGTAACTGGAGTCTCTCAGGATGTTGGAACACTAGTTCCAAGCAAACCAGGGGACTTTGATCCAGTTAAACGAGTTCCCTTGGTCCAAAATAGTTTTTTTTCAAGAGTCAAAGATGGTTGACTCATTAGTCTCTGCAAACGATGGGGTTTTGATTGACTTTCTTCCACAATTGCGGATTACTTGATCAACTCAAAATAAAGGGAAAATGTGATTCCAAATTAAATGAATTTTAGACGCTTTGACACAACTTTATTTTTCAATTTTTAAGAGTCGAGAAAAAGCTAAAGATGACTCTAGTTGCCTTCGATTTTTAATGAGCCTAAAGTGACAAGTGCTCAGATGGACCTTTTCCTTTAAGGAGTCTGAAAAGGAACGAAAGAGAATACTCTAGAAATCTAGACAAAGGGATTACTAAACCAATCGTAAAACTGTAGAATACTTTTTACGGTATGGCAGTCAATCTTCCCAAATGCTGTGTTCAGTGCATTGTGATCGATAGGGTGGTAGAAATGGCTTCCTAAGGATAAAGGATATAGCCTATTGTGGTCTCCCAATATATACTCGACGGTACGTGGGAGCACAAGTCCGTACTAGCACTTGTCATCTCAAAGAGGAGGAATCACCCAACCTATGATGAAAGCAATAGTTACCAGACTTTACAACGCCAGAATACGTCTCTAGCCTAGACTTCTAAATGTTGTGCGTTAGGTTCCAAAGCGTTTTTATGTTCATTGAATTTATATTATAGTTGATCTTTCTTAAGAAGTTTTCCTTTAAGGTTCACCACGTGATGTAGATATACAATTCCTAAAAATGCAATCTAAGATGATAAATAGTCGTTTACTCTTCTTTTGGCAATGAAAATCCTAGCTACTAAAGAAAGAGAAGTGAGATTCTTTCAACATAGAGCAGAGAGCACATACTAGATGCACTATCTTAAATCAAAATCAACAAGTAGTCTAAATGCAAATGCACATGCATGTATTTTTTTTCCTCTTTATTAATGTGTGAATGACAAAAAAAATGCTAAGTACAAATCTGAACTATATTTTCTTTCAAAGTGACAATACTAACAATTTTCTTTTCAAAATACGAAAGGAAGACAAGGAAGACACTTTGCGATTTTGAATTGGAAACTTCTTTCGACACTTGAAATACTATTAATTCAAATCAAATACAAGAGTAACAGTGTAATCGACCATCAAGAAGAGTGGGATTCTTTTCTTTGACTGAAAATGACACTTGCGACACTTCCAAATCAAAAGACGACAGTTCGATTAAGCTACTTTTTCGTAAATGAGAACTGTAAATGGCGAAAAATACATAAAAATTTCACAATTCTTTGTACAATGGAGGCTGAATAATGCAAAGGAATGGAGTTTCAACAGTGGTATACTGATCACAGACAGAAAAACTCTTGAATAAAGCTGAAGAGAGTGAAGAAAAACCAAAATATCGAGGCAGAAATAGTCTTATCTGATCATCGCACCTGTAACACACAGAAACAAGGATGCATCTCACCTACTACACATGGGAGGTGCGATGCATCCAGATTGCCTAAAGGAGACAGTGTGATGGTCCAAGGACGAGACTTTAACTTGGTTTTTGGTCACAGTTTGCAGCTTAGTTCAGGGATTTAGGATGAGCTAATGATTAAATACAAATCATAGGGGCTGATCTAGTGAGGTTACTTGAGCCACCACCAAGGCAATTAGGATGTTTGCAAATAAATTGTTGAGTTTATAAACAAATCCCATAGATGGACTGATGCAACATTGATCTACTTTTAAGTTGCATAGCAAAATTAGTTTGAAGGCTAGCTGGCTTGACTTCAGGCTCCGTCTGTTAGTTTATAAAGCAAACAAATATAAACAAGCAACAAGCTATTCGCTCCCTAGTGGAGTCGCCATTTTGTTATCAGGAAATCTAGTGTCTATTCAGAGCTGCTAGTCCCACTAAGACGAGTTTCTATCTTAGAAACAAATTAACTAAAGTTACTTGCAATTTCCTTTATGAGAAGTAGATGAGAGAGAAGCAGAGAGTACCAACCTCAATATTTCGCTTGGGTCCTTGCTTGTTTCCTCTCACCTCTGACAGGTCTTTGCCACTCCTTTCTTGCTTGTCTCGCTTCAAAGTGCACCTGTAAAGTCAAAGAAGCATAATACCATCAAAGCACAGAGATATAAAATCATAAACAATATAGGACCTGATATATATTGACCACACAAATGCATATATTGACTCAAACATACAAGAATGTGGAGGAAAACTCAAATAGCTTTATTGATAGAAAGATTAGAAGAGAGGATTACAACCCATTGATCTAACTCAGCATCATCCTCCCAGCATGAAAGCCCTTCTTCACCTCATGAAAAGCTTAGATCACCCAACACTATGATGATCCACAAAGAAACCAAAAACACTTCCTTACAAAATACAAGATTCTAGCCTCTGGATCTCTGGGATGAGGGATCCATATATAGATGTTTGTAGGTGGGTGAGTCAACTTCTGGGATTGTGATTAGTGTCATTTCTTTGATAGTTATCAATTCCACTTGGATATTTCATGATCTCTTACTCATCCCTAGGCGAATTCAGAGAGGCAAGTGTCACAGAAGAAGTTTCTGGAAGATTCCATGATCATCCACCTTGCAAACTGTCTCTGCCATTGTTCTACTCTCGCTCATTGCACCCTACAGAAGGGGTTTCCAATATGCATCGCACTTTTTGCATGTGGAAGGTGAGATGCATCACACCTTTAGCACTGAGCAGTCTGTATGGTCTAGTTTTGACCAATTATGAGCAGTTTTTCATGGAGAATTTCTGGGAGATGATGTAATCAGCTGATCTTGTTCCTTTAGGGTATGGAGCAACACTTTTAGGGACTTATAAGCCCTTGGTTTATGGACATATGTGATTGGGGTTGCAGTTCCAAAATATGTCTATAACAACGTGACATCCCAAAATAGTGTAAAATTTGTTAAGGGCCAAGCTAACCTCCACCGGGTTTGAACCGGTGGCTTTAGGATAGACAATGTAGCACTTTACCAATGTGTTGTTGGTGGTTCTTATTAACCCTATTGGCGAATCTATATTTAAAATTTTAGAGGAATCCATTTGGGTAATGGTGTTGGGGCTAAGCCCCTAGTCCTCGATCAGTGCACACTATAGAACCCATGGTGAAGCAACCAAGGGCTCGGGTCTTAACCCTGACTCAAGGTCACAACACCTGGCATATAACGACAACAAAGATGGAGTTAAGTGCTATAGTTGGTAACAAGAAGGGGGCTAGTGATAGGCCCTAATATGTGGTCACATATCCCGCCACAGGACCAAGCCTGTCGGGAGCTGGAGTATGTCGAGGGTGGGGCTTGGATTTTGCTCGACCCCAAGGCACATGGAAAAGCATGAGACTGTGGGCATGGAAGTAGATAAGTTGCTAAGCAATCTGGTGTGGAAAAATGGGAGAGAACCCCAAGTTACATGTGTTGGCCAAACCGTGACCTGATAAGTTGGGGCCGAAGGCAACAGGGTCAGGAAGTTAGCCCCAGCCCTTGGGGGAATGACCCAATGTGGCACCATAGTGGTCATTTTGCATTTAAATGGTATGACAAATTACACTCAAAACGATGGAATTTTTCCATCCCAAGGTGAAAATGGCACTTGACAGCCTCCTGAACTGAAGAATTTGTAGAACACTTGAACAAAGGAGCTAGTTTGTAGACAAGTTAGCAACCAAACTTATTTAGATCATAAGTTTCTCAATTTTTGGCCAAATTGAGCTCAACTAAAGCCCAACTTGGGGTTTTTGGGTGTCCTAGAGCCATTGGATACATTATTCTTATGTTATGAGAATTGTAAATCATGAAATCACATATTTGGGCACTTAATGAAAGAGGCCCAACATTTGAAGTTGGACCAAGAGATGTAGCCCTGGAGAGGTGAACTCCTTTATCAATTTGTTGTCTTGTGTTATTGTGTATGGTATATTTTTCTATGTTTTTATGATATAAATTAAGTTTAAAAACCATAAATTTATATACTTTTGCAAATTGATCCATTTCCTAAAAGACATAAAAACTTACATTCAAATTTTCCATAAACCTTGAATTTTGTAATACACATAAGTTTGGTATCAGAGCTCAAGGTTATTTTGAAGGTTTGATTTTGTTTGCAAGCGTTTTCTAATGCTTAGAAGGTTGAATCTGAAAAGAGGAGAAGGAGTGCTTGTAGAGCCAAATCCTCAAGTGGGCTCAAGGAAGCCACACATACCTCAAGCTTCACCAGTCGTGGCACATGAAAAAGGTCATGAGGGAATGTCTGAGGATGAAATAAATTTCATAAAATATTTCTTTGAAATGTCTAAAATGGTGAAAGTTCTATCTGAATAGAGAAACACAAGGTTTCAAGGAGAGAGCCCAAATCCTCTAAAAGGTCATGGTGGAATTGGTGACAAACCACCACCTCCACCTCCACCTTTTTCTTCACCTCCATATTCGCCCTCATCTTCTTCTACTTCAACCCCTTCACATACTCCTCCAAGAAATCCAATGGGACATGGTAAAAATATTTTTTGAAAGATTAATACAAAATTTGAATTTCCTATGTTCAATTGGGAAGTAGATGTTGAGGAATTGGATAATTGGGATTATCAACTTGAAGTCTATTGTAGGATTCAACAAATTGATGATGATTCCACTAAAATTCATCTTGCTTCTTTAAGGTTGGAAATTGAAACAATCATTTGGTGGGAGGCCAAAACTCAAGAGGATCTCAGGAAAAGTGGTAAGATTATTTCCACTTGGAATGATTTTGTAGTTGCATTAAGAAGACAATTTTATCCATTAGAATACATGCAGAAAGAAATAATGGACTAGAAAAATTCTAGAGAAGAAAAGGGTATAAGGGTTAAAAGTTATACCCAAGGGTTTAGAAGAAGAGCTCTAATTTTGGGTGTAGATTTATCTTCTCAATACACTCTGCTTAAATACATAGGTGGTTTACATAGTTACTTGAGGCATACAATTCTTATGTTTAACCCTACAAAGCTAGATAAAGTGTGTGTACAAGCTATGCATTTAGAAGCAAGAGGGAAGAATGTTTCTGAAGAGATTAGTGAGAAGCCATTTATGTCTAGAGACAAAGGAAAGGATAAAAATAATGCTTCACTGAAGAAAGTAGGAGAAAAAAGCACATGTAAACGTTGTTCAAAATAAGGCCATGATGAAGACCATTGTTGGAAACTTCATCCTGAATTGAGACCCCAAATATTTAACAAGGAGAGAGAAAATATTGTTGCAATAGCTCAACAAAGTCTAGGATCTGATTTTGGAGATGAGGCCAATATCACAACCATGGGATTAAAAGGTAAATATTCTATTACAAGTACTAGTTCTTCTAGCAAGACCATTGACTCGAAATGGAAAAGAAAGAATTGAGCTGTTCCATATCAAATTCATAACAAAACATAACAAAGTAGATACTCTATTTGATAATGGATCTCAAGCCAACCTAATTTTAGAGGTGATTTTCAATAAACTAAACTTGGAGACCATTCCTCATACTAAACCTTATCCTTTGGGTTGGGTATATGACAATGCTAAATTTCAAGTGACAAGAAAATGCATACTGAAATTTTCCATCACTGCAAACTTTATTGATGAGGTAGAGCCTGATGTTGTTCCACTAGACATATGTGGCATTGTATTGAGAAGTCCATAATTATATGATAGTTTTGAAGGCTCGAAATTCTTTACCTACAACACTATACATGAAACCACCCAGTCCAGACCTGAAAGTAAATCCTTTTCTGTTGAAATGGCGGTTCCGACTAGTTAAAATAGGTCTAATTACCTTTTCCCTATTGCTAACAGTTTAAGATGCGTCTTTAGTTACCAATAGGTAGAGATATCAGATCGATTCTTCTTGCTGATCAGGTAAGAGAATGACCCTTAAGTCGTTTTAATAGCACAACCAAACAACTCTAAAGTTTTTCCCCCTTAAAAAGAGGACTTCTAGAATGCCAAAAGTTTGATAACACATGAAAGATATAATATAAGATGTAATTAATCTAATCTATCTTGATTGAAAGAGAGGGAAATCCTTCTCTCAATCAAGAGCCAATTAACTTAATAAGGAAAAAAAGATTTAAACAATTGGAATTAAGATGGAGGAATTAGATCGAAGAGATAGCTCACAAGATTTGATTCCTCATTAACATAAATACTAAAAATTAAACACTTAGTAAATAGCTACATAAGAGCTTATTGAAAATATATCTAATTCATTATTTATCATATGCATAAGAACTGCAAAGATTCATGATGAATTACTGAATTGGTTCAAATAAGACATCATGTATGCAAGCAAACCAATTTTTTTTTTTTTCTGAATAAAGACTAATTCTATTAAGATTAGAAAAGTATAATACAATCAATCTTGCATGCAAGCGAAGCAAAGAAGCAAGGGAGCTGAAGGTGAAAGGTTATCCACTTCACTCCATAGAGACAAACAAGGAAAGGGCCATAGAAAACACGGGAATACAAAAAGCTAGAACTAAGCAGATAGATCTACCCTGAGAGAGCAGTTACTGCCATACGACATTTTTTTCCTTTTGTCTTGCTTACTTTGACCCATACAGAGGAGTTTGGCTGAGCCGTAACAAGTTGTAGACTATTTTGCCCCGGCGGCAAAATATCCTTATCAGAGTTTGAGGACGAAGATAAATGAGAACGTTTCTGAGAGATCTGAGAGGTGGAAGGGTTTGACGAATCGACCAAGGGAGCATCCAGCGAAATCTCAACATTCTGCCCATCTGCTACAATTTCCTCCTCATCCGAACTAGAGGAATCTGTATCATCCATAGGAGGTGGAGGCACACATGGATTCCATCTTTTGGATTTGGGTTTGCGATTAAGATTCTTATTTTTGTCGAGGAACTGGGTACATGAACTCTGGAGGTGCCCCGTGTAATGACAATGGTGACAAAAAAAGGTTGTATTCTCGTAATCCAAGGTTTGAGTCCAGTGGAAATCTCCAAACTTGAGATTAATCTGGTCCGACAGTCCTTTGCTAATATCTGTTTCTACACAAATTCTATCGTAGGTGTAGAGTCCATTTTCCTTCCGTGAAGAATCTACAACCAAGAAACATCCTAAGGTGTCTGCAATGGCTAAGAAGACAGAGATATGCCATAGATGCACCAGAAGATTCAGCAGCCTAACCCAAATGGGAATATTGGTGATGACAGCTGTAGAAGGGTCAAAGTCTGGAAACCAGGGGGTGAGAAAAAGCTCAGCCAAGCCCCAGAACCAAGGGCCTCCCGTTAAGGTCTTCTGGTAATCTTCATTTAAGTTAAAAGCCACAATGAAGAATCCTTTTGAACATAAGTAGATCTTGCTTTTTTTAGTCCAATTGGTATGGATCCATTGGCATAGATCTGTTGTGCAAGGCCAGAGCCCATTAAATCTGCATATTAGTGTGGATTCTGCAAAAAGCTGATAGCGATCGTTAATCCCAGGATGAGAGAGATTGATGGAAGGAGTTTCCTCTGATTTGTCTACCAAAAATGGCTTTGGAGCCCTAGATGGTTGGGCTGCACTGCTTTCACAGAGGGCTGCGGTTGGGTAGCGTCTTTGCAGATTACATTTTTATAGGAGAAAGAAGGGGCAGAGGAGGTCTGACTAAAGGAACCTCCTCTTAAACGAAACGTAGCCACAAGAGAAGCATCCTTATGAATGCTGTAAGAGGAGAGAGGAAGGGGATTCATAAGTTGCTTACCCTTATATAGCAGTCTGAGATAAGAGGAGGGGATCCCCAGCCGGCGTTCAAGTTTTTGCAAAAGGTCCTGCACGAGATATGTTGTGCGTACCCATTGCATTGTCGTTTTCCTCAAGAGATTGACTTGGATCTGAAATGCATGTGTTTCTTCAGGCGGATCTGGCTGGTTCAAGAGAGGAAGTTGCTTCAGATTTGTGCCCATCTGAGGTTGCCGCCTGACGGTTACATGCCCACATATCTGGGTTATTTTAAGGCTTCTTGTTCTTCTGGGCTTCTGATCTACATGGTCGATGATTTGTGTGGCGATTTGGAAATTGAGGGGGCCCATATCCACAACAAGGAGCATACTCCTCGGCCTTTGCATCTACGACACAATCCATTTCAGAAGGACAAAGAGCTCGATGGACCAGATATTCATGTTGATGATTCGGTCTTCCAGTACCCAGTGGTCATAAACCGCCTTTAGCACCGTACCGTCCTTTTGGCCCTCCGCGATCTCCCGTCTGCCTGTCAAAACCCTGACGGGCTTCTCCAGATCTTCAATGGCCCTCCGCAATATCCCATCATAGCTGAGGCAGATATGCTTGCCGCAGCAGAGCCGGATGACCTCCTTCAACCCAGATTCAAACGCCATCGAGTGATCGTTGTTCCAGGCAGAGATTGCCTGCACCACCACTTTGATCTCCGGGCACTTGAGCTCAATAATGGCCATCTTCGGCCCTCCTGCAGACCCTGCCTCGATGCGACAAATCTTCACCATGGTCGCGAGTTCCAGTTTTTGGAAGAGATAAATTTTCTGTAAGCAAACCATTATTATCCTAAATCATAAGATAAATTTCCTATCTAAGATTATAACTATTTGTTCCTATGTATATTTTAGTTTTCAAATTACAATTAAGATCAAGTTTGTAGAATAGTCTAATCAAACTTTTAAATGAATTAAGAATTAAAACTCAACAATAATGCATGAAACCAACAATTAATTCACACATATGTAAATGTAAATTGAAAAATTGAGAAAGAATTTGCATCTATGAATTCAACAAATAGTAGTGCTATATGAAAATCAGTGAAACAAATCTTTATTAATAAAAGAAAATCAAATTACAGATCCTCACAGTACGACAATAGTACACAATCTATGGTCCTACAATTGATCTCTGCTTACATAAATGAGCTCCTCCTTGCAGCAGTAGTACATAATAAAATTGAGTTTCTCCACAAACAGATGAAAACACTACAATATAGAGCCTTCTTCCCTCAGGATTCCTCTCACCTATAGCTCTAAACCCTCATTACAAGAGTGCTTTTAAGAATTTCATAATTGCAAAGCAGAGAAGCCCCTAATCCATTCTACAATCTACTATTTATAATTTTTACAAAAAAAATTATCAATAAGAAAGTTGTTGAAGAATATATTTGCTCCAGCAATTTTTGTTGGGCCAAAGTCTCATTCTTCTCTTGCTGGAGCATTCTCATTGATTGAGATTTCCTTCTTCTCATCTCCTCAATTGTTTCCCTACAAAAAACAAATCAAATTAAAATACAAAATCAAATCAAAATACTAAGTCTGAAATAAAATATCTTCAATCAAATTTACTTAAATAATCAAATGAAAAGCAAATCTAGCTTTCTAAATTAAATTTTAATAATAAGTTAAATTTTTTAATTAATGCTAATTAATTATAATTAAAAACTTAAATTAATTACTAAATAATTAATTAAAACATAATTTAATTAATTTAAAATTTAACTAATTATTAATTAATTACCAAATTTAATCATAATTTAATTATATTAAAATTATAATAAAATAGTATAATTATTATAGTAATAATATACTATTTTAAATTTTATTTAAAAAACATAATATATAAAATTTCAAACTAACATATTAACCAACACCTTTAACGTGATGTAAGTGGGAGACTTCTGGAAGAGGGAGGAAGAGTTAGTGAGGAGGGGTGGAGTAATAAGGAGGGTGAATGGAGAGTGAGGTGGAGGGTGAGTGAGGATATAGAGTCGGGAGGTATAGGGAGGCATAAGTAGGTTGACCGAAAACTACGTGATAAATAAAAATAACCCCTTGCATTAAATCAATATCAACAATGTTAAATTTTTTAATGAGAAAACAATGAAACTTGGGATATGCAATATATTACATTGCAATTTTATTTCAGAATTTTTTATTTCAGGATTTTGGAAGGGAGGAGATGATGTAGAGTGGGGCTCATGTGGAATTAAAAATTTTACAAAGTGAACTACAACTATTTTGTAATTTTTATATTTCGGGTTTGGCAATTTATTTTAAAATAAGAAATTGGAATAAATTATCGAGATCCTGAAAACGTGTTTTTTAACTATTCTATAATTTGGCTAGGTCATTTTGTAGAATTGTTAGTGAAAAATAAAAAAATTAATAAAAATTAACTAAGAATTAATATCTACAATGAATAACTATTTTAATTGCAAAAGTTAAAATATTATACACTTTGTACGTAATTTAACCGATACGACAAAGTGATTAAACTTCAAAGGAGTACCATTTGCAAAATGGATAACCAAATGAGGCGAAACAAGTATCGATGGAAAGATAATGAAAAGTCAAATGCAATGAAATAATCAAAATATAAATTTGATGAAAATGCAAAAATGGCAAAATTGTAAGACAATTAACTTAAATAAAAATCATAAAAGGGTATTGCAAAAATTAATAGAAAGAGTCCCTATTATTTGAAATAACTAAGTGAAAAATGGGAGGTGTTGGGTTTTTCCTACAATAATGGCAACATAATGGGAAAAACTAGTTATATTTGGTTAAATATAATGAACTTTAATTTACCTAAAAGTTAAAAATAATGGAGCTCATGAAATCATCTAACAATAAAATATTTCCATAGGTCCCATATAAATAGATTAAGCAATATAAGATTGTAAAGATAAGTACTCAAAGAATATTTGAGTAAAAGTCATGAATTCAAATTTGGGAAAGCAATATTTTAAAATTACCTTGTATGAGAAATAGAAGAAGGTACAAACATGATTTTTTTGATAAAGAATACATCCATTGTTATGAATGGTCTCTAACATTTCTTTGCTACCAGCGAGGATGAACAGTACCTTGACGAAGTTTTCTTTTATGCCATACAAAACTAGTCCTACGGCTAGCGAGCATCCATAGCCCCGACGAGTTTACATGTATTTCCCGTGCTTCCTCTTTTAATCACTCTTTTGATAAGTGCATTTGAAAGCTTTTAGTTTATGATGTGTTTGTATGAAAGAGGTGGGATGGTGATAGAGATTTATGTTTAATAGACATAATACTTTCATAATGTTGTATCCAAATTATTTCCTTGTGACTATCAATCAAAGGATTTATAAAGTGGAGGGATAGGAGCGATTCATTGTATTAAACCAAAATCAGTTCTTTCCTTGAAAAATTAAACTCAATCACTTAGTAAGGATGTGTGTTCCTCTATGAAAAATATATAAAGAAAGATGGTTTTACAGTTCCATAAAGATATGCCTTTAATGATAAATGAAACTCACTGAAATAGATAGAGTTAAAAGATTTCCTGTTTATGCCAACTGTTGTTGGGTGAGAAAAAGGCCTTTCACATAAATCATGGAAAAGTCACAAAAATCAAACCATAATTAAGAGTAAAAGGAAAAGAACTCTAAACTAAATTAAGAAAATAAATCAACAAACAAAAATAAAAATGAAGAAGGTGAAAGGTGAAAGAAAAATCCAAATTTAAAAGATAAAATCCAACAAGACTGCTTATACAAATTTCTCAACAAAAGAAGTAAAAAAAGATAATCATGTGAACGCTCCTTCTTATGTTCATATTTAGATAAATGTTATCTTGCAAACTTTATAAGAGATGATAATATCAAAATGGAGAAGGTGAATAGCAATGATGATAGATAATATCTCAATTGATAAGTCTTTGTCTGCTGCAAATTTTCTTGTTTCAAAGAGAAAACTGCATAAAAGTGTTTTAACAATTTTCTAACAAAAGTAATACTCGAGAAATAGACTAAAGGTTCATAAACTGCCTAGTTTAGCTGATTCAATGAGGATCATTAATTCTTCTTCCAAGAACCTCAAAGAAAACTGAACAAAAGAGAATGAATTCCAAATCTGATATAGTAGAGACATGAAAAAGAATCGTGAAGACATGCAAAACAAAGTTTTATATCAGAAAAAACTTAAAAACAAAGCTAAAAGTAAAAGTAAAGAAATGAAAATGAATAAAAGTGAGCATATGAAACTTAACATTGGAGAATTGAATTTACTTTGACCTGAGAGATATGATTTTCTTCAATAGAAGGTAAATTCTTCCTTTAATTGAAATTAAAAGCATGAAGAAGTTGATTGAAATCTTATTGACCCAAAATCATCACTTATTATTACACTAAAGCAAGTATTAAAAAGAAAACAATGTTTCATGTTCAAGGAATAAGAAGTAAATCAAATGCATCAAAAATGAGAATAAAGATATGTTTTTTAATGAATTGCAGTGATGATTGTTCTCTTTGCTTTTCTTTCGAATTTATGTCAGCCCCAAAAGATTTAAATTGACTCAAAATTCCAAATAATGTAGCAATTATGTATATAGAGATGATTCAAATCTTTATATGAAAAGTATGGAGCGAAATATCAAAAATTCAAATAAAAGAGATTTTAAAAACAAATTTACCATGTTCTATTATCTTTACTTGTTCCAAATTTCTTATCAGTTTCTATATTCCCATAGTGGATATTCAATAGTGCCTTAAATTCTTTTATATAGGTCAGTGCCTCATTAGATGTTTCATATCACAAGTTTCTTTTCCATGCATAACTTTCAAGCTGCGAGATTAACCTTTGTCGATATGCAATTAAGTGTTATATAATAGCTAAAATACAATGGAAAAGAGGCATATATCGAAGCCTATAGCATCAAAGGATCTTAAGGCAAGGCTTCTTGTTAGTTTTGCTATGCAATATAAGTGTTGCGATAACAAAGTTATGATATGAGCATATGTGATGGAAAACTGCGATGGAGTGCTTGCGATATTAGAGAATAATTATATTGAGAGATCGGAGCTATTAATAAAAAGGAAACATCGATATGATTATTGCAATAGCGGGAATGCGATAGATGACATGGCTCATTGGTGGGACCAGATTTGGGTTTTATATGTGCGAAAGCTTTTTTTTCTTTGCTAAATGTAATGGATATGATAGTGGAAGAAAGGGATTATGAAGCTCATAGAAGTAAATATTAGGATTTGTTTTAAATTCATCCAATATAATACAAACCCAATAGTCTGATAAGTCAATGAATTTGAAATTTGAGGAAAATCTTGAAACATGAAAAGCAGAGGATCGAGATTCCTAATTAAGAGGCTTTGGGTCTTTCCAGAAGAAAGGAATATCACTAAAGGGAAAACAATATAAACGAGCTCGATGCAATGGTTCAACTCAACCAACAAACATGTGATTTGGAATAGGAATAGAAAAACCACTTATAAGATCATTGGCTACAAACGTTTTATGCAAAAATTTCCTCGGTTTATAGCAAATTAGATCAATAATGAGTGTAAGCATTTCATTCTAGTTGCACCAATAGGAGGCAGAATAATTATTTACTCATATTTCTAAGTAAAAAGATTAATTCCCGTAGGTCTACACATGAGTGTTATCGGAGAAAAATATCGGTGAAATATTGTGGTTTTACCTTTAAAACATGTGATTTTCTCACCTTTTGACAGAATTTTGAATGCAGTGGTTAAAGAATACAAGCATGAAGACATATCACAAGTATTTTATTAGGGATTTAATATTGGGTGTGCGAAAGGATAGCATTCGATTGGAAGTCACTATTTAAGAGTTCCAATGTGGATAGAGGGAAGTTGATTAGATATTGGAGGATTAGGAATATTGGAGATCATTGATCAGAGTATAGGAATGAGTATGGGATGTAACATTGTTGATATGTCAATGTGTGGTGAAGAACATACCCGATGGTTTTATTATGTGGATTTAATTTCATATCGGATTCGAGACATCAAAACCTTTAAACATATACCCCAACAAAAATTTCGATTTATGAATGGACGTGATATCTTCTAGAGATAGATTTAAATGTGTACTGGGTCTAGGGTTGTATGGACATCGCAATATTGGCGAAGTCATCTACTGGAGATCGATGATTTGGGATATTGGAGATATGCTTAATTGAAAACCTCCATTATGTAAACTGTGATATGCAACGTGGCATTTTTGTGGGGCTGACAACTCTTAAAGTATTCAATTCAAAAGAAAGCACTCAACTCAACTTTTATTTCAAATAAAAAACCCTTTAATAATTTAATTAACTATCAAAAATATCTTATCGAAAAGTAATTTTATTAGAACTTTCTTATGAAGAGAGTTACGAAATATAACGATTCAATAGGAATATTCCGATAATGTATTAAGGCTTATCAAGATTTCAATGAATAGAAGCAAAATTAGAGAATCCTCAAACTTAAATGAAACCATAAATACTACTCTAAACATGTTCCAAATTTAGAAAGGGTTGACTCCTTGCTTATTTCAAATCTCCAAAATCAATCGAATGAAAATCTACAAAGAGAAACAAAACAAAAATAAGAAATAAACTATGAAAAAGAAAATCAAACAATAGATAAAGATGAACTTATAAAATGCATACCTGGAAGAATATTGATTGTAAGTTTACCTTATGAACCTTCATGTTCTCCCATGTATTTCTAAAATTTTTCATATGTTCAATTTATTCGATTTAAAATGCTAAGTAGTGAACTTTCAAATTGCATCCACTTTAAATTTACATCGGGGGACAAGAGTGGTGACTTATGAGCTTTTCAAAAGTACTTGTGAATCAAATATTTTTAAGCCATGGAAATTCTTTGGAATTTCTTTATACATGATTTAAAACATTTTTGTTAATGTGACAGAGTTTGCAAAAGCAAGACAATCAAATGGTTCATGAACTTCCGATATGTTCTAAGTCACTTTGCCAATAAATGAAAAGGGAATGCTAGAAACTTGGATTCATTACTTTTTTATTAAAATCTGCATAACAAATTAAATGCAAACATAAAAGGAATATAGATCCAAATTAATCTATTTCTAATTTTAACTGAATGGAAGGAAACATGACTAGGTATAGTCATACTTCCAATGTAACCATTCTATCATTCTAATTCTTGTATGTATGTACAGGTCAAACATTAGTAATAAAAATACAAATATAATTAAACTAAGAGAACTAATTCTAAATGCAGAATGTATAGTTATTGCTAATATATTTACAGGAAGGAATTTATTTACAATGACCTTCTCTTGAAATTCCCTTTCCAACTAAATTTCAATTGGATCATAGAAATCTGGATGGATTTTCATTAATGATTGGAAGAGGTTCAAAAGAAGGGATGATAGGCCAGATTGTGAATATGAAATTTTAGATTCAATGGCCTAGAAAATTTGTCAGTGCTATATATATATCTATATATATATATATATATATATATATATATATGTTAAATTATTAACAATATTCCGTGAATGAAAACTTTCCAAATGTCTTTCAAAAGTGTTAGTGAAACATGGATCAAATTTTGATATATTTAATGGAATATTATTAACCTAATTAGGTTGTCGGTAATATTGTGAAAAGGCACTCTCTTGTTGGAACTGCTTTTGAGAAGAAATAAATAATTGATAAGAAATAAACATCAATTTGAATTGGAAGAGAACAAGCTCTTGATGTTCACAATTATAATTTGAAGCTTCATTTTCCCCTTTAGGTAATGCATCAATTGAGTGTTCAATACTGAGATGCTTAATATGCTAGCACAAAGTATCTAAAATTTTAAAATTGAAAACAAAAAAGAAATATGAAGTTAAACAAAATAAATGAAGGAATAATAACAAAATTGAATCATAGTTTACACTAGTGTTACAATTATTTTCACAACACGATTGTGACTGACTTAAATAAATTTTCTCTTCACAATAATTCTCTAGAATAATGGAATTTGAATGATTTCCAACACCAACTTGTGAGTCAGAGAGAAGAAAATGACTATGAATAGGAATGAGAGCTTGATCATCATAAGAATCATAAATTGGGATTGATTCTTGAATGATGAAATCATGAAGATAATTTTTTGTTTGAGAATGACAATTGGTCGAATTTTTTTTTGAATTAAAATGTTCTCCATTCCCATATGTGATTTGAATTTTCGGAGGATTCACTTGATAAGAAGACAAATCAATATCCTCAATGTAAAAGTAATTATCGACTTCACAACATTCTCTAGAGTTTCCTTGAATTTCATCTGATGTGTCAAAACAAGAAGGAAATTGGAGCACATGTTCATTAATGGCAGAAGAATGATTGATACTTGATTCTCTATCTTGATAAAAACTAATTGAAAATTCATTTATATCAACCTCTCTGTTTTTTGAAATAGCATTAATGTCAAGAGGGGATAAATTACTATCAACAAAAATATCAGGACAAAAGGAAAACTATGAATTTGAAGAAATGTATCTGAAATATTCTCTGTTTGTAGATTCTTGTGCATTTTCTTTGTTGCAAATTTCAGATTTGAGATAATTTAATTGACTAACTGTCTTTTCTTGAAGAATGTTGTGTGGCTTCCTTGCATCTGACATTTTCTCATCATGAAAGAACTCAGAAATTTTTACATCATATTGTGCATTAATGGAAACTTTAATTGTTGCTTGTACTTTCTTATTTATAATCTAATTTTTTGAATTATAATGATTTTCTGATTTCAAGGCAGTGGTTTTCCCAAGATTATTGCTAATATATTCTTGCGATTGATTAGAGAATTTTTCCAATATTTTCAATACTGGTTCATTAACATGATTATTATTAATACCATAAGAGGTGTGTACTAAATTTAAGAATTTATCATACATGGCTGAGGCCACTTCATCATGATTGGTATGCACACCTATGTTGAATTTCTCAATTATGTTAATAGAATTTGAAGAGTATTAATCAAATCTTGTAATAATTCTACATGGATTTTGAATGGGAGGAAGAGAGTGACTATATTCAAACCAATCTGATAATTTCTCTTTTGAAAGTTTTTATTCAATTTTAAATCTCAATCATTTTAAACAAAATTTGATGGTAAAATTGATCAAAGACTTGTTTTCAAACCTTCATATAACTTCAATTTCATCACATATTTGTTCAGAGTCATTGCCATAAAATTTAAAAAGGAACGTTGGAATAAATTGATCCTAGCTATGAATTAAGGCAACTATAAGAGTTTGACACCAGCTTTTGGCTTTTCCTGAGAATGTAAGAGTAAATATACTACATAAAATACATTCATCAATTCTTTAAAAATCAAAATTTGAATTTTTTTTAATGAATTGTAAAGCATGATTAAATGAAAAAGTATTACTCTTATGATTAAACTTTACCTTAGACTAGTGTCTTACTATTTGTGGTGGAGTGTTGGAAGGTGCACATCCGTGGATACAAATCCAAATTGGAAGTTTAAGAGGAGCCATTGTAATAAAAATAAAGCTTTAAAATAAAAAAAAATCCAAAGGACAACAAGTTGTCAGACCCTCCTTCTAGTGCCAAAAATGTTGAAGGTTCGAAATTCTCTACCTATAACGCTGTCAGGGAGACCACTCGGTTTGGACCTTAAAGAAACTCCTTTTCCATTGAAATGGTGGTTCTGACTGGTTAAAATAGGCCTAATTACCTTTTCCATATTACTATCAATTTAAGATGTGCCTTTAGTTACCAATAGGTAGGGACATCAAATTGATTCTTCTTGTTGGCTAGGCATGAGAAAGACCCTTAAGTTGTTTTAAGAGCACAACCAAATCACTCTAGATTTTTGCCTCTTAAAAAGAGGATTTCTAAAATTCCAAAAGCATTATAACACATGCAAGATATAGTCTAAGATGAAATTAATCTAATGTATCTTGATTGAAGGAGAGAGAAATTCTTCTCTCAATCGAGATTTAATTAACTTAACAAGGAAAACAAGCTTTAAAAATGTGGAATTAAGATGGAGGAATTAGATCGAGGAGATAGCTCACAAGATTTGATTTCTCATTAACATAAATACTAACAATTAAACACTTATTAAATAGTTACATAAGATCTCATTGAAAATATATCAAATTCCTTATTTATCATATGCATGAGAACTACAAAGTTCATGATGAATTACTGAATTGGTTCAAATAAGACATCATGTATGCAAGCAAACAATTATTATCCTAAATCGTAAGATAGTTTGCCGATCTAAGATTATAACTATTTTTTCCTATGTATATTTCAGTTTTCAAATTACATTTCAGATCAAGTCTGTAGAATAGTTTAATCAGACTTTTAAATGAATTAATAATTAAAACTCAGCAACAGTGCATGAAGCCAACAATTAATTCATACATCTGTAAATGTAAATTAAAAATTGAGAAACAATTTGCATCCATGAATTCAACAAACAATAGTGCTATAAGAAAATAAGTGAAACAAATCTTTATTAATAAAAAAAATCAAATTACAATTTCTCAGAGTACGGTAGTAGTGCATAATCCTATGGGCCTAAAATTGATCTTTTCTTGAAGAAATGACCTTCTTATATAAGTAGTACATAATAAAAAATAGTTTCTCCACAAACACATGAAAACAATGCAATATAAAGTCTTCTTACCCCAGGGTTCCTCTCATCTACATCTCTAAATACTCATTACAATAGTGCTTTTAATAATTTCAAACTTGTAGAACAAAGAAGCCCCTAATACATTCTACAATCTACTATTTATAATTTTTTCAAAAGGAATTCTCAATAACAAAAATTGTTGAACAATAGATCTGCTTCATCAATTTTCATTAGGCCAAAATCTCATTCTTCTCTTGCTGGAGCATTCTCATTGATTGAGATTTCGTTCTTCTCATCTCTTCAACTGTTTTCCTGCAAAAAAAAAATCAAAATTAAATTAAAATACAAAATCATTTCAAAATACCAAATGTTGAATAAAATATCTTCAATCAAACTTAATTAAATAATTAAATGAAAAGTCCCCGGATGCGTGTGTTAGCGACAAGAGTTAACGTGATAAGACAGTGGATGGGTGGGGCGGATCGCCACTTGCCCGACCTGTACATGATACGTGGAAGGGCAATTCTTCAAAGCGCGTGGCACACCTGCATGACCATCACTTAGGGTATGTTATATCGCTGGTTCGGCTGGAATGTCAGGCTCATAGTGAGGGAATTAAGTTTCACATGCATAAGCGTGCAGCGGAGGGCTCAAGCCATAAAGGAAGCAGTAATGGGAGGCGACTCCCAAGAAAAAGACTGTAACCTTAAAACCGGAGGCAGGACGAGGGGGATGGTAAATTTGTTAGCACTGCCACTCCGCCGGCATTCCTCTGCGCATGATAAGAATCTCAGAGAGAAGGCAAGGAATTAGACCCGGGTGCTGATTATCTTGGTCCTCTCTGTGAGGCTGGTCACTCCCCTCCCCGAATATCACTCAGGTATTGCTAGTCCGCCCTCCCACTCTTTTCTCTTGGCATCTGATTTCTGTGTTTGGTTTTGGTTTAAGTAAAAGCACAGGGACTTGGCAAACCCAAAGAACACGTTCATTCTTGTGTGGTTATATCTTCTAGATCCATCGCATTTTCTTGGCAGAGGAGGCTCAATTGGGATGCATCACCGCATCCAAGCTATCGCCCCACAGAAAAATCTCTGGACTTGGGCCATTATCATCCGCAAGATGCCTTGATTGAGACCTAGAGCAGGCAGTCACAGAGGGCAGGCAAGAAGAGCCCCAACGGATTCATCCTCCAGCGACTTGAACCACCCTCCAAGAAGAGGGCTTTCTTCTCGCAACAGAAGAGGAAGGTCTTGAGCCTCTGACTCTCGACCTGGTCCGATTCCTACCACAGGCTTCGCCATTTTCACCTTTGACAGTGCTCTCAATAGGCCTAGGATCACATCCTATTTTACTGTGGTGTTTCAGGAGGAAGGTTCAGCGGTTGATTTACGGACACAAGCAGAAAATTCGAGGGCTATATAGGACCCCTCTTTATCTTTTCAGCTGGCTACAGAGACCACGCCTCAACAGGAAACTAATGAGCAAAGAAGCAATGCACGAGAGCCGATGATGGTAGATCTGGGTACTGATGCCTAGAATGTGACTGAGTTAGAGGAACCACCTGATATGGGCTGGTGTCGAATTATTGAAGAGCCCGTTGATGAATAGGAAGGCCATCCATGCTTCTCTTTTTTTAGAATGCCCCTGTCCACGGGGCAAGGATGTAAGGCGGAATGGTCATGGTTTTCTGTTACTGTCTCGTGTTTCAATGTTCATTCTCGTCTAGTCTTTTCTTTTTGAGTTTTTGACTTGTCTTAGGCTTCAGAGATTATTCCCCTATGTGGGAAACAATATCAGACACTTTTCAAATATGTATGTGCTGGATAGAACTGCCTCCCACAGGAGCAGGGTGCTTGACTACGGTCATGTTGTAAATTTACCACCTCTTTGTTAATATAATAGATTTAGCATTACGCAGAAAAAAATAAAAAATAAAAAATAAATAAAAAATTAAATGAAAAGGAAATATGAACTTTCTATTGATGTCTATGAGGATCTAATTGGTCAAGCAGAACATAGATGAATGAATGTGCACTCAATATAAGTTGTGGGCAAATGAGAATGCAGAAAATAAAACTCAGGAAATTGATTTTTTTTTAATTAGGAGCCTGATCTTCTGTTTCATTTTAGACTCATTAAATGATCAAACTTGGTCTTTCAACCACTTCAAAATAATCTCCCTGATTTTATCTATCCAGTGAGCTTTCCTGGGCCTCATTTGGCCAACTAAATCTCAATTGATGAGCTTCTAAAGTTGGTGAATTAAAATTGTGAGAATTCTGGAAATTCTATTGTCTAGGCTAAAAGTCAAATTTTAATCCTAAATTAAATTTGATAATTAATGCTAATAAATTATAATTAAAATCTTAAATTAACTACTAAACAATTAATTAAAACATAATTTAATTAATTCAAAATTTAACTAATTATTAATTAATTACAATATAATTAAAATATATTAAAATATAATTAAAATATATTTATAATATATTATAATATATTAAGCAAAGCCTTTCGGTAGAAATCACATCAGAGAAATTTTTGACCAACACGTTTCGAACCAACAAGTGTGGTTCATCATCAGGATTAGATGAAGAGGTAGATTATGACAAAAGCTTAAATAGAGAGCAATGTATAAACATAATTTCAAATAATGGCTATATTTGAACAATTATTTAAAATATAATTATAATATATTAAAATTAAAATTTAATTATATTAAAATTGTAATTATATTATAGTTATTATAATATAATTATTATAACGATAATATAATATTTTAATTTTATTTGAAAAACATAATATATAAAATTTCAAACTAACAGATTAACCAACACCTTTTATGTGATGTAAGTGGGAGACTTATGGAAAAGGGAGGAAGCGTTAGTGAGGAGAGGTGGAGTGATAAGGAGGGCGAGTGGAGAGTGAGGTGGAGGGACAAGTAGGTGAGGTGGAAAGTGAGTGAGGTCACGGAGTCGGGAGGCATAAGGAGGTCAACCGAAAATTGTGTTAAATAAAAATAGCCTCTCACATAAAATCAATATCGACGATTGTAATTTTTTTAATGATCAGACAATGAAACTTGTGATATGCGATATATGATCACATTGCAATATCGCATCACAATTTTATTTTGCCATTTTTTATTTCGGGATTTTGGAAGGGAGGAGGTGATGTGGATTGGGGCCCATGTGGAATTAAAAATGCTACAAAATTAACTACAACCACTTTGCAATTTTGAGATTTCGAGTTTGGCAATTTTTAAAAAAATAAGAAATTGGAATAAATTACCGAGATCATCAAAACACATTTTTTAATTGTTTTACAATTTGGCTAAGTCATTTTGTAGGACTGTTAGTGAAAAAATGAAAAAATTAATAAAAATTAACAAAGAATTAATATCTATAATGAATGACTATTTTAATTGCAAAATTTAAAATATTATACATTTTGTACGTAAATTTAACCCAGACAACAAAATGGTCAAACTTCAAAGGAGTGTCATTTGCAAATTAGATAACCAAATGAGGCGAAACAAGTATTGATGTAAATCTAATGAAAATTCGAATTCAATGAAACAATCAAAATATAAAATCAACGAAAATGAAAAAATGGAAAAATTGTAAGATAGTTAACTTAAATAAAAACCATAAAAAGGTTTTGCCAAAAATTAATAGAAAGGGTCCCCATTATTTGAAATAACTAAGTGAAAAATGAGAGATGTTGGGTTTTCCCTACAAAAGATAGGAAATCCATATTTCATTGCCATGAGAACAATTATCGTTTGTTTAAATATGGGATTGAGTGTATTATTAGAGCACATCGCAAGAAGTTGAATTTGTCTCTTGTGAATGCTAGACAAATGAAGAGGCTTGTAAATGCTAGTCAAAATTTTCATTATTAATGATCAAACACAAACCATTGAAGAATCTAAAGCTTTCTAAGGATGTGATGTAAAACTCAAACACGATTTAGTTGAGGTTTTTAACACATGTGATAACATGTTTTAGGACTCCGACGTGTTGCCTCCTAAAAGAGGAAAACAACATGAAGTTCAATTGCAGCAAGATACATCACTTTTGAACATTGGTATGAACAAGATACCATTGTTAGAGAATGTAGGGATCAAGAATCAGATGCAAATGTTACTTGTCAAAGGGGTCATTGGATCTAGTACATCTCCTTGTGGGTCTCCTAATGTTTTGGCTTTGAATAAGGATGGTACTTAGCGATAGTAATCAAGATGTGTGGATTTTGGAGCTTTGAACAAAATCATCATAAAGAATCATTATCCTCTTCCTCACATTAATGTTTTGTTAAATCAATTGAAGGATGTTGTTTATTTCACTAAGTTGAACTTGTGAAGTGGTTACTATCAAAACAGGCTTGCTGAAGGTGATACATGGAAAACCACTTTAAAAACAAAGCTAGCTTCATTGCATGTTTTGAAAAGGGTGAAACTTGTCTCTCTATGGGGAGGCAAGCAATAGAAAGCCTTCAATGTATTGAAAGGTAAAATCAGTACAACATCATTTTTTGCGTCAGATCTTAATCAACCATTATAGATTCAGTTGGTGAATTAGAAGGTACAAGAACATTTGGTGAAGATTGAAGCCAACTACAAGGCTAGACATGATAAGCATTGTGTTAACCACAATTTTTAGGTTGGAGATGAAGTAAAGCTTTGCATAAGAAAATAATAGATTCAAGATGAAGAGAAATTGAGATTATATGAGTTTCCTTTGATTCAAGATCAAGGAGAGAATGTTCAGATTCCTTCAATAGAAAAATCTTCTCCTGAATATATTGAAGAATTGTAGCAAGATACTGTCGTTGACAGAAAGAAAAAAAAATAGGATTTTCAAGAAGAGGGAACGTGTAGTACCTTCATGTAGGACTCAAAGGAACAAATGCAAGCAAAGCCAAATGGATTGAGATTGGATGGGTGAGGGAACTATACCCTCATCTACATATTGACTGAAAATAATGTTTTGGTGGTTCAAAATCTTCTAGTGGGGAGGAGTGATCCAAGAGATCAGTAAAGTTCTAATAAATGAAAATGTTAAAAATTGCTTGAAACTAGTGCCAAAATGTAGAGCTTGACGTCCTGAATTCAATGCAGCTTGAACCACTGAAAACCGATATCATATGCTCCAGATATCGTGCTTGGATCATTTTCCTAAACATCTAAATTTTTTGTAAGCAGAAGTATAGGATTGCTGACTTGGCAGTCTGTATGATGACTCAACAGGTTGACTGTGTACCTTAGACCAATGGCAGGCTACCAAGTGGCTACACCTGATTGGTTCATGGTTATCAAATTTTTATTGGACGTTGGTTTTTTCTATGGACCAATGATTATGTGCCTCATCGCCAAATCATGAGCTGTCACGTGGCATAGCAGAATAATGAAAACATTGTTAAGGATTGAGCTAGCCCCCACCAGGTTTGAACTAATGACCTAAGAATAGATAGGACAATGATTTACCAATGCATTGCTAGAGGTTTTAATTAACCCTAGTGGTGAATCTATATTTAAACTTTCAGCAGAATCCATTTAGGGGATGGGGTCGGGGCTAAGGTCGTGGCCCTTAGTTATTGCACACCATAGAACCCATGGCGAAGCAACCGAGAGCTCAGAGCTTAGCCCCGACCCAAGGTCACAACACCTATCATATAACCGACATCGGAGATGGAGTTCAATTCTATTTTTGGTAACATCAAGGAAGATAGGGATAGGCCCTAAGTTGTGGTCACATAGCCTGCTACAAGACCAAGCTCGTCGGGAGTCAGAGTATGCCGGGGGGGGGGGGGGGGGGCGTTGGATTTGGCCTAAACCCAAGGTACATGGAAAATCATGAGACCATGGGAATGGAAGGAGATAAGGTCCCAAGTGAGCCAATGTGGAAAAATGGGGGCCAACCTTGGGTTACATGCATCGGTGGTACCATGGCTTGATAAGTTGGGGGGCTACGCCAACGGGGGTGAGCGGTTAGCCCCAACCCTTAGGCGCATGACCCCATGTGGCCCAGTTTTTCTGCCATAGTGGTCATTATGCATTTAATGGTCCAACAAATTGCACCCAAAACGACACGAACCTTTCCAATGCCGAGTGAAAATGGCCTCCTGAACTATAGAATTCATGGAACAATTTGACAAAGGAGCTAGTTTGTAGAGATTTTAGAAGAAAAACTTCTCGATAGCGTAAATTTCTCATTTTTTAGCCAAAATAAGCCCAACAAGAGCCCAACTTGGGTTTTGGGTGTTTTGGAGCCATTGGAGATATTATTTTTACATTTTGAGCATTGTAAATCCATGAAATCACAGATTCGAGCACTTTATGAAAGAGGCCCAACATTGGAAGCTGGACCAAGAGATGTAGCCCAAGAGGGTTGAACTCCTTTATCATTTTTTTGTCTTATGTTTCTTTGTATGGTATATTTATCTCTGTTTTTATGTTGTAAACTGACTTTAAAGACCATAAATTTATGTACTTTTGCAAATTGATCCATTTTCTAAAAGACATTAAAATTTAATTGCAAATTTTCCATAAACCTTTAAGTTTGTAATAGAAAACAAGAAAACACCAGAGGGAAATTCCAGGAACAAAATTTACAACATCACAAAAAGTGAAAGCTTCTTCCAATCTAGAGCAATCCAAACTTGCAAAGGAAACACAACCAAACATTGTAACTAAGCCCTACAACAGAGAAGCATCGAAAGATATGGGATTTGCAACAATTATCGCCGCCAAGTGGTCCTAAGGTGAGTCACCAAGAGAAGAAACACATTTCAGAATAGGAGAGAAAGTTGTCAGGCCTGCAGTCTTAATAGACCACGAAGCCAAAACGATGCCCTTTTGCCACCATTAAAGAGAGGAGGAACCCACAACATCCAATATAGAGTTATCCAACGTTTCGAAGAAGGAGTTCAATATCCTGGTAGACACATTATCAGTAGAAGAGGGTCCCATCATTGAAGAATGAATGCTAGAAGAGTAGTGAATGACTAGGGCCGAACCCTAATTGCCTCCATAGAGCTACATGCAGTAGCTATCATCTTTATTTTTTTAGGACATTTTTCTTTTGTAATAAGGATATATATATATATATATATATATATATATATATATATATATATATAGATATATTACTTTCTTTAATATATAAAATTCATATTTGAATAAATTAATTAAAATGGACATTCAAATAATTTATTTAAATCGTATATTGAATATTTCAAAAAATATATAAAATATACATCTTCCTCATACTCAAAAGTAAAAATATAAGGTTGACAAATATTAGTAATCGCATAGAGATTAGGGTTTAGCTCTGGAGCACGCCTTGTCATCGTTTCCCCTGCTGAGCTCTCTCGACAGCCTCCCACTACTGAGACCATCTAGTGTGTGGAGATAGCTCTGCGTGGTGAGCCTCCTCATCAGAATTTTGAGTCCATCTAGTATGGATGTTGGAGGGGGGCCCCCTTCCCCCCTCATGATATTGCCACCTTCAAGATATTGATAGCTTCCTACAGCAAGAGGAAAGAAAACTCGAACTAGCAGAAATTTGTTAAGAGATTTGAATCCATCCCTTTAGTAGAGCTGCCTGTGGAACACCCGTGCCAGACTGCACTGAACTTGGCTAAATGAGGGCTCATTGGACAATTCAAAAGTCTCTGGCCCTCTCTCAAAGCCATTGATGGATGGGTCCAGTGAAATTGGAGGCCCCTTGTCTGTGAAGGAATATGAAGCCACATGGTATGCAGAGGATATTATGCTTTTGTCTTCAAATAAGCAGAGGATCGATTTCTCATTTTTCGAAACGATCCATATTTCATGGGCCCCCAAGGGCTCTATCTGAATAAATGGACACCGGACTTTGATCCTTCCCATCACACTCCTTCAGCCATCCCTATCTGGGTAAGTTTACCTCATCTTCATCTTCATTATTGGAACCCAAAATCTATGGAAGCAATTGGGAACAAATTAGGAAAATACATTGATAGGGCTGAATTGAGAGAACAATATTCGTGTGCCATAATAAGTGTTGAAGTCGATTTGGAGATAGGATTGCCTAAGGAGATCAAGTTGACCATAGCTGGATGGTCTCACATTCAGGAACTAGATTATGAAAATATCCCCTTCAAGTGCAGACATTGTCATGGCTATGGTCATTTCGCACGAAACTGCAAGAATAAAATCAAGGAAGAATTTGAAAAAGAAAATGGCGAACACTGGATGCAAGCCAGAAAAACCACCACTAATAAACATACCAACAGAGTGAAAAGGAAATGAGGGAATCTAGAGACCGGAGGACTCCTTGCTAGGAAGAGTATATCCGAAGATCAAGCCACAAAAAAGGTCACCATCTCAACAAATCCTTTTGCTCCTTTAAACCCTCCAGAAGACCAACCAGAACTTGAAGAGGGAGAGGTGCAACAGATTATGGATTAGACATTAGATGCAGAAATAAATTAGGATCTCAGGAACAAATTGTAGAAGACATTCCCAAAACCCCCTATATAGATACAATCCAACAAGGAAATCAAGGCCCTCCAGTAGGTGCCACTTCCCCACCCTCTTATGTAGAAATGGCCAAAAAGAAAAAGCTGATCGATAGTCTTGGTTCTTCTGAAGATGAACCCCTCAAGCAATCCAACAAAAAGGCAGGAATGAAGTCTCGCAAGGAGATTAGAGAAGAAGAGGTGGAGCATCTAAAGATGCAGGTGTTGGCATTATGATACATATGTTGTACTTGATGGCAACCCACTCATCTCAGATAATAAATTATAGTGTAGAGAAAAGTTCATGCACTTATATGCAGAGAAAATTTTATTTCATGTAGAGAAAATTTCACGCAATTTTATGCGAAGAAAAGTTTATTTCATGTAGAGAAAAGTTCACGCACTTTTATGCAGAGAAATTTTTATTTCATGTAGAGAAAAGTTCACGCACTTTTATGCATAGAAAGGTTTATTTCATGTAGAGAAAAAGTTCACGCACTTTCATGCAAGGAAAAGCACGTATATGTTGGAGAACTTACCTTTGGTCCATGGTAGTTAGTCCTTGGTATTTGAACCTATAGTTTTGGACCATGGTACACACTTTCATGCAAGGAAAAATGCATATATGTTGGAGAACTTACCTTTGGTCCATGGTAGTTAGTCCTTGGTATTTGAACCTATGAGGAAAAGCGTGTATATGTTGGAGAACTTACCTTTGGTCCATGGTAGTTAGTCCTTGGTATTTGAACCTATGGTTTTGGACCATGGTACGCACTTTCATGCAAGGAAAAGCGTGTATATGTTGGAGATCTTACCTTTGGTCCATGGTAGTTAGTCCTTGGTATTTGAACCTATGGTTTTGGACCATGGTACCTCGTCAAAAATGTTGATCTCACGCACTTTCATGGTTGGTTCATGGTATTAGTCCGACAGTTTTTGGTCCTATGGTTTTGGCCTGTGGTATTGCATCCAAAAGTGTTGATCTCACGCACTTTCATGGTTGGTTCATGGTATTAGTCCAACAGTTTTTTGATCCTATGGTTTTGGACCGTGGTATTGAGAAAGGACTAAGGCTATAAAAGAGGAAGGAGATCATTTGGCAAGGCATCTTCTGAATTATTGAATATCTGATAAAGTGCTAGATCTGGAATATTGTGATTGGGTTATGGTGCAGATCTGGATCTGAATGAAGAAGGAACCTGAGCGTAAGGAGAAGGATAAGTTCTATTGATGGGTCAAAATCTTAAGGCTAGAATAGTGGTATCTCTATATGATTTTGATCTGTGATATGTGGCATACGCTTGATCTATAAATCTAATAATCTGGGTCTCAATTATTGATGCATGTTTTATTTTACACATGTTATGATCTGGGTATGTCTGATGTAACAACTGCAAAGTTATAAGGAAATATTTGCAGATCTATATGCGGGTTGGCTTTGGTGAAATCAGAGATTGATGATGCAAGTGTAGTTGATGGGTTTTTGATGTTCTTGGATCCAGTCTGAAAATTAATGAAAAGTGGTTCTTGAAAGAAAAGAAGTAGGGGGTTGTAGCTCCCTTCCAGGAGAGACTGGAAAATGAAAGAGAGAGTTGTAGCTCTCTGCAGGTTGTAGCTTGCGTACTGGTAAAGGACTGCACCAGTACAAAATCATTGTAAAAGGAGTTTCTTATTAAAAGAAGATAGAGACATATTGTAGCAGGTGGTTTTCACCCACATTGGGTTTCCACCTTATATCTGGTGTTCTTTTGTGTGACTATTTGCTTTTCTTGTTCCTGCTCATTATTTTATGATTTTGACATACAAAGTAATGATCAATATTTGAAGAATTATTCAAAGTATAAATAAGGAAGATATATTGAAAATAATTTGATAATACTGATTCACCCCCCCTCTCAGTATTATTTCTAACAATTGGTATCAGAGTAGGTCCTTCTGAAGAAGCTTGATCGCTTGAAGGAAGATCTAACATCATGAGCAACTACGAGAGGGAAGCATCAATCAGGCCACCGATTTTTTATGCGATAAACTTCGTATATTGGAATGTAAGAGTTACTGCCTATCTTCAATCTTTGGGTACAGAAGTATGGGACATTATAGAAATAGGGTATACTTTTCCATCAGCTACTCCTACAGAATCAGCTGAGAAGAAGAAATATGAAACAAATGCAAAGGCGGTTAATACTCTTCTAGGATGTCTATCTCAATCTGAATTCGTGAAGGTTATGCAATATAAATCCACAAAAGAAATATGGGACAATATTGTTTTGAGCTACGAAGGAGATGAATAGGTAAAACGTGCAAAACTTCAAACCCTCAGGATTCAGTATGAGAATCTCAGAATGTATAATGATGAAAGTGTGGCTAACTATTTTCTTCGTGTGGATGAGATTGTTAATTGTATGAAAAATTTGGGTGAAGAAATAAAAGAGGCTGTTGTGGTTGAAAAAGTTCTAAGATCTTTGTCACCTAGGTTTGAATCTAAAGTTTCTGCTATAGAAGAAAAGGAGAATCTGCAACATCTTAAAATGTCACAACTACATGGAATTCTAACTGCTTATGAAATGAGAAAAGGAGGTCCATCTGACAGGAAAGAAGCTGCCTTCAAGGCTTCAGGTAAAGGAGAGTACTATGAATTAGGACATGGGTCAGAAGAAGAAGAAGAATCAAATTTTGTCAGAAATCTTCAACGGGGTGCTAGACGGTTCAGAGGTAAGTTACCCTTCAAATGCTTTTCTTGTGGAAGAGTAGGTCACTATGCTGCCAAATGTCCTCATAAGGATAAGATTGACAAGGGAAAGGAACCTATTAGATGGAACAAGAAACAGAATGCAAATAAGAAAAGCTACTACACTCATGAAGACAGTGATGGTCTATCAAATAGTGATGAAGATGAACGAGGTAATGACTATAAACTTTTAATGGCCTTTGAAGATGATGATTACATGGATGCTATAGATGTGGATAGTTTTCATGAAGAGATTTCTAGACTTAAGACAGGTATAGAAGAAAAGAATATGATCATTGATACTCTACAATTTCAAATTGATGAAAAATAAAAATATATTGAAAAGTTAGAAGGTGAAATTGTTGGCCTTAGAAAAGAAATTGAGAAAACAAAGGCTATTAATCTTAAGTTTGTCAAAGGATCTGAAACTCTGGATGAGATCATCAATGTACAACGTTCTCCGCTAAACAAGACAGGTCTGGGGTATAATCTCAAGCATCCACCTCAAAGAGTTATCTTGATGCAGCAAGAAGGAATGAGCAAAAGCACAATGGAGATCACCAGGTAAAGCAGGGACACATTACATCAAGAACGAACAAAGACTATCAGGTAAACCAGGGGCAATCTGTCTTAAGGATGAACAAAAGCTACAACTAGCCACAGGTAAAATATTCTCAATTTGCTTAAGAATGGATGACAATAGAAATTACAATCATTTGGCCGGTAGATTTGATAATCACAGAAGTTTCTTCAATGGGCAATGTTTCTCTTGCCATAACTTTGGTCACAAAGCAGCTCAATGTGTTGCATATAAAACAATCATGACTAGAGAAGCTCAGAAACAAAGAAGTATGATCGGGATTACAAAAAGGACCTATAACAACTTTTCGGCTCTTGAAAATGAAGTTGAATGTTATATTTGAAATAACTTTGGTCATGAAGATTTTGAATGCAGGAGCAGGTTTCAACAGACAAAGGAACAAGCCTCAAGCACCAGAACATGGAGAATAAAGGAACCACAAACAGAAAGATGTGGGATAGCCTTTTATGCAGAGGGACAAGAAAATCTATGGTACATCGACAGTGGATGTTCGAAGCATATGACAGGTGATAAAGAAAAACTTGAATTATATTCTGCTTTAGAAAAGGGAAAGAAAGTTTCTTTTGGAAATGATACTCCAGCAGCTATAAAAGGAAAAGGCACAGCTTAGTTAAAAGAAAAGGTCAAAGCTGGAAATGTTTTGTATTTTGATGGCTTGAAGCATAACCTTCTGAGTGTCAGTCAGATGTGCGATCAAGGAACCGAGGTAATATTTCGATCAAATGGATGTAGCGTTCGTGATCTTGATACAGGGAAAAGAATTATCAAAGGTAGAAGAACTCCAAATAATCTATACATATTTGAAGAAGGACAACAACAATGCTATTTGAGCAAGGATGATGAGCATTGGTTATGGCACCGGAGGTTGGGGCATCTAAGCTTTTCACAAATAAGGAAAGCATGCAAATATCAGGCAGTTCGTGGTCTTCGAAATATCAAAATTCCAGACAACACCATATGCAAATCATGTCAGTTTGGAAAGCAAACCAGAACTAACTTTCCAGAGAAGGAAGGATTAGCTAGCATGCCTCTTGAGCTAGTCCATACAGATGTATGTGGTCCATTTAGGAAAAGGACACCTCGAGGAGAAGAATACTTGATATTATTCATTGACGATTTCTCCAGGTTTGTTTGGTTAGGACTTATGAAGCACAAAGACGAAGCATTCGAGAAATTCAAATCCTTCAAAGCCTTGGTTGAAAATGAATCAGGTTACAAAATTAAGTGCCTCAGGTCTGACAGAGGTGGGGAGTTTACCTCAAATGAATTTTTCGATTTCTGTGAAGAACATGGGATAAGAAGAGAATTCTCTACAGCTAGAACTCCTCAGCAAAATGGAGTGGTGGAAAGGATGAACAGAACAGTCCAAGAAATGGCTCGTGCTATGCTGGATGAGTCTAGAACTCCCGCAACTTTCTGGGGTGAAGCCGCATATGTTGTAGTTGTTATTCTCAATAAAAAAATGTCCGAGTGAACAGCACTCAAACTCCTCATGAGCTCTGGTATGGTGAGACTCCTTCGGTAAAGCACTTCAAAATCTTTGGGAGCAAATGCTATATTAAGAATACTGATGAGCAACTTGGAAAACTTGAACCTAGAGCAGATGAAGGCATTCTTCTTGGTTATTCTCCACACATCAAAGCATATAAGTGATACAATAAAAGACTTGGAAGAATTGTTGACAGCATTGATGTAGTGGTTGATGAAAAGGGATACATTCCTAGGCAAGGAAATCATGAAAATATCGAAGAAGATGAAGACTACCCTCAAAGACAGAATGATGAAGAAGAAGAACCTCAAGGAGCACCAGAGGAACAGATAAGAATAGAAGAGAAGACTCCATCCCGGTACGTTCAGAAGAATCATCCAGAATCTCATATTTTGGGGCAGAAATAAGCAGGTGTACAAACAAGAAGAACAATTGCAGAAGCTTCAAGCTATTTGGCATTACTCTCCTCCACTGAACCACAAAATGTAAAAGAGGCATGCAAAGATGAATGTTGGGTCAAAGCAATGGATGAAGAACTTGAGCAAATTGAAAAGAACAACACTTGGGAGTTGGTTTTTAGACCAAAGGATAAGAATGTTATAGGGACAAAATGGGTCTTCAAAAATAAGTTGAATGAAAATGGGGAAGTAATTAGAAACAAGGCAAGACTTGTCTGTAAAGGGTATGCGCAGCAAGAAGGAATAGATTTTGAGGAAACTTTTGCTCCTGTTGCAAGACTTGAGGCCATCCAAATGTTCCTTGCTCTCTCAAGCTTTCAAAAGTTCAAAGTATTTCAAATAGACGTGAAATCAGCCTTTCTGAATGGAGACTTAGAAGAAGAAGTATACATTGAGCAGCCAGATGGTTTCATTCTTGGAAATGATCCAAATCTTGTATGCAGATTGAAAAAGGCTCTCTATGGTCTTAAACAAGCTCCAAGGGCTTGGTACTATCGTTTGGACAAATATCTTCATCAACAAGGTTTTTCAAAAGGATCAGCAGATAGCAATCTTTATATAAAAATTGAAAATGACAAATTGTTAATACTTGTTGTGTATGTAGATGACATTATCTTTGGCAGCAATGAAGAATCTATGAGTCAAAGCTTTGCCTTGGTGATGCAGAAAGAATTCGAAATGTCCTTGCTTGGAGAATTGACATATTTTCTTGGTTTGCAAATCCAACAAAATGAAGGAGGGATCTTCTTGTCTCAAACCAAGTATCTCAAGCAGATTTTGAAGAAATATGGTATGGAAGAAGCAAAACCAGTATGTACACCCATGGTCACAGGATGTAACCTCAGTGCAAATGATGAATCAGCAGCAGTGCATCAACCAACTTACAGATCTATGATTGGAAGTCTACTTTATTTGACAGGTACCCGACCAGACATCATGCATGCAGTGGGAATAGTTGGAAGATTTTAGGCAAATCCAAAGGAAACTCATCTTCAGGCAGTAAAGAGAATCTTCAAATATCTTCAAGGGACTCAAAACTATGGCTTATGGTATCCTAGAGATACAGATCTCACACTTCATGCTTATACAGATGCAGATTGGGGCAGAAGCGTGGATGATAGGAAAAGCACAAGTGGTGGTGCATTCTTTATGGGTTCCGGATTAGTATCTTGGTTCAGCAAGAAATAGAGTTCGATTGCCTTGTCTACAGCGGAAGCAGAATATGTTGCTGCTGCATCTTGTTGCACTCAACTCCTTTGGATGATGCAGACCTTGCAGGATTTTCAAATCACTTGTACACCACCCATCTCCATTTTATGTGATAATACAAGTGCAATCGGCATTTCAAAGAACCCAGTCATGCATTCAAAAACCAAGCACATACCAATCAAGTATCACTTTCTCCGGGAACAAGTGCTTGAACCAAAGGTCAAGTTGGAGTATGTTCCTTCTAAGGAACAGGTTGCTGATATACTCACCAAACCATTGCCTAGGGAGACCTTTGAATACCTCAGGCAAAAGCTGGGGGTTGTTGATGCATCATCTTGTTGTTGAATCTCTTCCCATTGTTGGTTGTTGTTGGGTCCCTATAACACTAGTGATTACCCCATTACTATTGTAGTTATACCCCCTATTTATATTGTTGTGCCCCTATTACCCCCATATTGTTATTTTTGTGCCCCTAGAATCTCTCTATTGTTATTTTTGTGGCTTTATATTATTATTGTTAGGTTGGCTGGATTATATTGTGACTCCTTAGACTCCTATATATAGAAAGGAGGTTTTGTCATTTGTATCATCGAAGAATTGTTCATTTATGTAATGTAAAGGAGGTTACCCCCTCGAAGAGGCTGAATTCTAAGGCGTGGATGTTGTTGGGAAAAGTATCCAATTTGGAATGCCCCTATCCCACTCTAAGGTGTGATAGTGCCGTAGCAACAAACAAGGAAAACTATCTGAGTATTCTTCTTTATGAGATGTAAATAGAGAAAGAAGGATGTAACTAACCGGTGTCTTTCGCTAGTTTGTCGATCCAATCACTCTCTCTTTTGTTCGCTTCCCGCTGCCTGTTCTTTCACTTGTCCAGCTTCACCCAGTTCCTGCAAGATCACAAGAGAGGAAAACTACACAAAAGACATGGATTTACATTCATAACTAGTTTAGGATCAGATATAAACTAAATATGAAAATATAACAAAACATCATTGAAATACAAGCATATAGGAGAAACTAAAATAGCTTTATTGATATGATAATAAAGTTCAAGAGGAGATACAACCAAGTGAGTCCCGATCTAGCATCTACCTCCCAGCAAAGGAATCCCTTCCTCTCCTCCAACAAAGCATAAATCACCCAATGTACTAATCTCAATCTCAAACCAACAACAATTCTCTGCAAAGGACAAAATTCCAGCCTCCTGAACCTCTGGGTGAGAGATCCATATATAGATGTAAGCAGAGAGGATGAGTCATCTTATGTTTTAACTTGTGGCTTCTCTGTGTCAGTTCTTTCTTCCACTTGGAGGTTGAGAACCTCTTACTCATCACTTAGTCGAATTCATTGAGGCAAGTGTCATTGAGGAAGATTCTGGAAGCTTCCAAGGTCTTTCCACCTCGTTGAATGAGCTTGCCATTTGTCATTTCCCGCTCAGCGCACCCTGGTAGTGCTTCCACCTGCATTGCAGTGCACCTAGCCAGTGTAGCCTTTGCATTTCAACGCAGTCAGCTAGTCGAGCCTCTGAATTGATCCTGAATTGACTGTTTCTGAGTTGTTTTTGGTGGAGAACTTCTGGGAGAAGCTGTCTTTTGTTGACCTTGTTCCTTTAGGGTTAGGAACAACTCTTTTAGGGACTTTGGATCCCTTGGATTATGGAAATTTCATGCTCAATGCTGTAAGGCACAAAAATGTCTATAACAATTGCCCCCTAAAGTATGAGGCCCTTTATCGGGTGAAATGCTTTATTAGGAGGATCCGAAGTTCTTCCAATGCTGGGAGGAGACCTGTAATAAGATACAATACAATACATTATTTTTCATACTGCTTTCATGATCTAGCTGAGGCGGGCATTCCCATGCTCAGCTTTATAAATTCATTTTTCTGTACATAGAACGTAAAATCGTCTGATGGTAGACTGATGATTTTGATGAAATCATCATCCTTTTGGTAGGATGATTATCTGCTGCAATGCTGTACATGTCAATGTCTTTATTTTTCCTGAATATATATCGCAGCCCGGATGGATGAAACTAGATCCGGGGTCTTCAATCTCATCCGATCTTCACTCTAAGTACAAGTCTATCCATGTGAGAAATGTTCTGAAGTCGAACATGGAAAGACATCGCTTGATTACCAGTCAATGATGTAAACTGTTAACAAGCGCGAGAGGAATCATCGATAATGATAATGACCCTCAAGGTACTGCAGTACAATTCATGTGGTGTGAATAAAGGACTTGGCGTCGAACAACACGAAAAATCTTTCGGTCGAAGGTCATTGATGTATACCTGTCGCCGGAAGTGAGAAACTTGCCATTGAGGCATGCAAGCTTCAAAGTACTGAAGGGGGTGTTCCTAGATCAACTTCTTGGATAATGAGCTGATGTCGACAAGAAGCGATCCGTCAAAGGAGGGCCTTAATGTATCCCACATCAGTGACACGGAACGGAGCAAATGATTTTGATGGAGGTGAAAACGATCTGATGATATATGGTTCAGGGTGGCGGTCATGAAAGGATGAAGGATAATGTATGGTAGTGGATGGGACACGGTTGACTTCTCTGGATGACTTCTCTTGAACATATCGGCGACACTTGTGTGATGGATCAGTAGCATTTACCCCAAAGATGGATGGTATGGTGAGACCATGGTGATGTGACCGGTGAATGAAACAACCCAACCCGACTCAGGCACGGAGTGGAAGTGTCATGTTCAAGAGTGACTTGCTACCAATAAAAGTTCTTTGAGTTTCTTCCCAATTTTCCCCAGTCATTTCTGACCAGTACCTCTTTATTTTTGTCAAGCTTGAGGAGGATAACATATGCTTGTTCTATAATTTGCCCTTCGGGCAAACCCATCGCTATGTTTTAACGAGCCTAGCGATAGTGAAACTCGTTCTCGTCTAAAGACAAGTTTGTCGCTATTAATGTTTTTCAACGAGTCTAACAACAAAGATAACTTGGTCCTTTTCATTTTTAGAGAGTCTGAAAAGGTACGTAAAGATAACTCCAAAGTTCCTTTTTCGTCATATAATCCCTTAAGTCTGAAAAAGTATAAAACAATACAGAAGGGATGGATTTTCGATAGTTTTAACGAGACGAACAAAACAAGCGCTCGATCTTTTTGTGCAATAATCCCTCAGGTCCAAAAATATTAAAATCTAGAGGAGGGATAGCACTTCCTGTAGCTTTAACGAGCTGGAAGGCCAAAACTCGGCAATCTTTTCATATTTTACGAGTCAAATGAAGATAGCTTAAAGAAGACTCGTCTTTTGAGGAACGAGTGATGAAACGGGTTAGCAGCTGATTCCAGGTAAGGGTTGGAATTTTCCAATCATGGCAGTGTCACAAGGATGGCTAGTGAAATCACTCTTCGCAGCTGTTCCTCAAAATGGGTAAACAATCAAATGGAGGTGAATGATCGGCCAATGGAAAAGTGGAGGTGACGGTGCAAACACGACCAAGGTTTTAATGGCTGATAAATTTACATTCACGGTGGTTATTTACCGGAGGGTTCATTTTTAACGAGCTTAAACGCGGATTGAAACACTTGCTCGATCTTATGTTTATTTTTTAACGAGCATGAACTATGTGCTAAAACTGGTCGATCTTATGTTTATTTTTTAACGAGCATGAACTATGTGCTAAAACTGCTCGATCTTATGTTTGTTTTTTAACGAGCATGAACTATGTGCTAAAACTGCTCGATTCCAGTCATAAGATAAGAATGTCTCATTTAAGATGCCATTTTTTATGGAGCTTACGTCTTACAAAGCTTTGCTCCGGAATCCTTTCTTTATGCAAGTTCGGAAACGACTAATCCTATGAGTTTAAAGGGTTAGACCTACAGGTTTAAAAGGAGGACCTAAAAATTTAAAAAAATAAATAGTCGCCCCTTGCTTGCACTCCAAAAGGTTTGCATGCCCCCAGGTATAAAGTACGATTTCAAAGTTACCCCTCAATTTGCAGATAACACATTTGTTTTACCAGGAAAGGCCTACCTCTTTCAGGTTACCCAAAGATTGTTTCATTAATGCAGCGAACAAAACATTTCTTCGGCGATGTCTACCGAGATAGACAAAGGTGAGTGACAACGAGCGCCAAACACATAACTTTGACAAAAGAATCTTATTCTAGAACAACCCCTCTTCCAATCACGTACGGGGTACGGACTAGTCATATTCTCCCGCGGAAACCTACCCTATACCCAAAGTTTTCCTGCCGAAGCAGACCAGGATGCATGCCCCCTGGGTTCCAGTCATATCCTTTCGAATCACTCGCGCTCATCGGGAGGATGGACCGTAGGTTGAGACATTTCTTGCGTGAAGAGACCATTTAGGGATGGTATATAACTATTTGTGATGCGTGATCTGGGAAATGAAAGCTGGTCCACGAGCTTGACCACTCTTCCTTCGTTCTGAAAACACATTACTCTAAAGAGTGAGGAGACGATGGCTCCCATGCAATATATATAGTCTCATCCAAGGAGTAGGTTATAATCCAAGGGTCCTTGAACGACCATCACGTTCATTTGAATGGTCTTCCCTTTCAATGTGATAGGCACATTGGGGAGAATCCCTAAAGGTCGACTGGTTCCTTTATCGAAGCCTGTTAGATTTCTCATCTCAGGCAAAAGCGGTGGCGAACCAAGCGCTTTCCAAGCAATAGAGGAAAGGATACTCACAGATGCCCCCTCATCAATGATGGTGCCAGCCATGACCATTTTGTATATTTGGACGATAATTCTGAATGGTATGCTGGCTGGCAAACAGGGTCTGCCTAGTTGGTTCCAGTCGAAGGATACAACTAGGTTGCTTGGTGGTGGGACCGAGTAGACAACCGGATATCGCTCTGACGAACTTCCTTCCTGCGATAAAGGAATGGGTGCATTGCCCCCATGTTCGTCGGAGTCTGTGTTGATGAAAAGAATCTGGATGGTGTCATCCTTATCCTCTTCAGTGACTGTATCATTCGAAGATAAATCCTCTGAAGGCAAGACCGGGTCAACTGCCGCCTCGACCTTTTGACTTTCGTCTGGTATGGATTCAGTCAGTTTATCCTCAATGATAGACGCTTCGGCCTACCACTTGAGCGGGCCAGCTAGATTCTCAGCTAACGAAGGACTTGGCAAGAGCTTTTTATATCCAGGAGGAAGTCGTAATAGTGAAACCGGGCGATCTCCCAAGACTCTTTTAGCCTCGTCTAAGAAGGGACAATGGTGGAGGGCATGGTCGCCTTCGCACAGTCTACAGGGAGGTCTTGTTCTCCCTTTTTGTCCTGGAACTTCACTTTCGCTAGTTGACAACGTACTTTCAACATGGCTATCAGAGGTTGACGACACCGGATTGTGCAAACGGGGAGACCAGTCCCTTAGTATCCGAGGGATGCAAGGACAATCTCTGTGAAAGTGGTCTCCCTTGCAAATGACACATGGCGATTTAGGCCTGGTCAGTGCTGTGTGTGGAGTTTTATCAGACGACCCTTGTTTTCCCTTATTTTCCTTTGGCTCCTTCTTCTTTTTCTCTTTCTTCTTCTTTTCCTTCTTCTCCTTAGGAACTTGGTTTTTAGTTTTACCAGTCCCGTCACGCGAAGAGGAAGGAAGAGAGGAAGAATTATAGGAAGTAGAAGGTTGGTGGGAAATTCTAGACTCATCTAATTGTTGATTCGACTGTTCAGGAATAGTGGTGTTCTGAACGACATTGGTTGAGAAGAGCCAGACCGGCAGGCCAATTGTCAGTCCTGGAAGCGACAATGTGGCCATATGAGGCGCACCAACATCTCCCCAAGAGGAGAAGGGACTAGGATTATTTCCACCAAGGGGAATTCCTTGGTTGGTGGGCTCCATTTTCTCAACCTAAAGATCAACGCAGGAAAAAGGGGTTGATTGTTCCGTTTAAAATAAATTTTAACGACGCTTAGACACAACTTTCTTTTTCAATTTTAAAGAGTCGAGAAAAAGCTAAAGATGACTCTAGTCTCCTTCGATGTTTTAACGAACCCGAAGTGACAAATGCTCGGAAGGAATTTTTCCGTTATAGAGTCTGAAAAAGGCCAAAAGGAAGTGCTCTGGAGTTCTAGGTAGAGGGTGTGCCAAACTTTTCGCAAAACCGCAGAATACTTTTTAGGGTACGGGCGGTCAATCTTCCCGAATGCTGTGTTCAGTGCATTGCGATCAGTAGGGCGGCCGACACGGCATCCTATGGATAAAGGTTTTATTCCTATAGGGGTCTCCCAATATATACTCAACGGTACGTGGGAGCACAATCCGTAGTGGCACTTATCGCCTCTCAGGAGGAATCACCCAACCATCAGTGAGGCGACCAGTGACCAGGTTTTACGACGCCGGAACACGTCTCTAGCCTAGACCTCTATGTTGTGCGTTATGTTACAAAGCGTTGTTAAGTTCATTCAATTTATTTTAGGTTGATCTTTCTTAGAAGTTTGCCTTTTTGGATCACCACAAGATGTATGATACAATTCCTAAATGCAGTCTAAAGATGATAAGCAAGCTTTTATATCTTTTCAACAATGAAAATCATAGCTACAAGGGGAAAAGAAGGACACCATCTTCTCTCAAAGACCATAGAGCACACAGTAATGCACTTTTCCCTAAATCAACATACAAACTGTCAAAATGAAAATGCACATATGCATGTATTTTTTTTCACTTTCTTAATATTGATGCCTAAAAAGAAAGCTATTGTACAAATTTGAATTCGATTTCAAGTGAAAAACACAAACAAGTTCCTTTTTCGAAATAAAAAAGACGATTACGACACTTTATGATTTACTTGTTTCGACACTTGAAATGCATAAATTCAAACCAAAAGACAAAAGTAAAAGCGTAATCAACTGTGAACAGCAAACGAACTCACTCCTAAGATCAAAATGACACTTACGACAGGTCTAGATCTAAGGGCGACAGTATGACTAGTTTACTTTTGTAATGGGAAACTGCAAATGATGTAACAAATACACAAAGAACAAATACAGTTTCTTTATACAACTGAGGCGGAATTGAGGCAAATAAAAGGGGTTTCAGATAGGTACACTGACTGATAACAGGCTGCAAAAAACAGAGATAAAACTGAGCAAAAGGAAGCAGGGAACCACAGCTGCACAAGGCAAAGACTGATCAGCGCACCCTCAGCACAGAGAAACTGAACTTCAGCACAGGTAGCCTTCACGGGACCTGCGTTGAAATGCAGAACCTCTTCACAGAGTCTGCGCTGAAGCAGAAACGAGAGTTGTTTCTGGGTTCTGGGTCACGATTTGCAGTTTAATCTACAGTTTTTGGCTGGATAAAAGCTATCAATTAGGTACAATTAGAAGGATGATTTATAGGAGGACTAAGATCTATCACAAAGGGCTGTTAGAGCACTTGTGGATCAGCTGTTCAGATCATAAACAGGCCCAGCGAATGGACTAGAGTAGCAGATCTCTACTTTGAATTTGTAAATGGCAAATGCAGTTCGATTCGGCACTCTTGAGTTTATGAGATGAACAACAATAGAAACACAAATAAACTAACAAGATACTCTCCCCAGCGGAGTCGCCAATTTGTTTTTGGCAAAAGTATCCAATTCGGAATGCCCCTATCCCACTCTAAGGTGTGATAGTGCCTTAGCAACAAACAAGGAAAACTATCTGAGTATTCTTCTTTATGAGATGTAAATAGAGAAAGAAGGATGTAACTAACCGGTGTCTTCCGCTAGTTTGTCGATCCAATCACTCTCTCTTTTGTTCGCTTCCCCCTGCCTGCTCTTTCACTGGTCCAGCTTCACCCAGTTCCTGTAAGATCACAAGAGAGGAAAACTACACAAAAGACATGGATTTACATTCATAACTAGTTTGGGATCAGATATAAACTAAATATGCAAATATAACAAAACATCATTGAAATAAAAGCATATAGGAGAAACTCAAATAGCTTTATTGATATGATAATAAAGTTCAAGAGGAGATACAACCAAGTGAGTCCCGATCTAGCATCTACCTCCCAGCAAAGGAATCCCTTCCTCTCCTCCAACAAAGCATAAATCACCCAATGTACTAATCTCAATCTCAAACCAACAACAATTCTATGCAAAGTACAAAATTCCAGCCTCCTGAACCTCTGGGTGAGAGATCCATATATAGATGTAAGCAGAGAGGATGAGTCAGCTTATATTTTGACTTGTGGCTTCTCTCTGTCAATTCTTGCTTCCACTTGGAGGTTGAGAACCTCTTCCTCATCACTTGGTCGAATTCATTGAGGCAAGTGTCATTGAGGAAGATTCTGGAAGCTTCCAGGGTCTTTCCACCTCGTTGAATGAGCTTGCCATTTGTCATTTCCCATTCAACGCACCCTGGTAGTGCTTCCACCTGCGTTGCAGTGCACCTAGCCAGTGTAACCTCTTCATTTCAACGCAGGCAGCTAGTGGAGCCTCTGAATTGATCCTGAATTGACTGTTTCTGAGTTGTTTTTGGTGGAGAACTTCTGGGAGAAGCTGTCTTTTGTTGACCTTGTTCCTTTAGGGGTAGGAACAACTCTTTTAGGGACTTTGGATCCCTTGGATTATGGACATTTCATGCTCAATGCTGTAAGGCACAAAAATTTCTATACCAGTGGATCTCTCTTTTCTATCTTTTTGTGAGCTGGTTTCATAACATTTGGTATCGGAGCTTTGGATTCTAGGGTTTCGCTGCTCCAAACAGGTCATCGTGGAATTTTCACTATAACTTTTTTTCTGTGACATTTCAAAAGTCGCAAAAAAAACCCATTTGAGAAGAAATCACGCTGAACCTTGGGTTCAAATTTAAGAGCTTTTCACGTGATATTTGCGGAGATATGATCTGAGGAAGTTGGTCTTTTTGTAGACTCCTGAATTACATTCAAAACAAGTGACTTGGGGAAAATCGTCATAACGTTCTCTCTGGGGATCGGATTGAAATTTCATAAGAAGGTACAGAAAGAGGATGGACTGTAGTTTCTTGTATGTTTGTTTCAGATTCAAGGGTTGAAACAGGGACTCGTGGCACGTCGTACAAGTTCACTCTACTGAACTAGTCTAAAAGCAAGTCACTGAGGGAGATTTCACATAACTCTTCCTTGGAGAATCCAATTTGGCTCAGACTTGTGGCATTGGAAAGAGGACGCAGAAGGCTACTACAGGTAGAAAATTCAGAATTGGATGATCTGAAATTACAGAGATACATCAGATTCAATATCAGGCTTCTATAAAGTGAAAAAAGGTGTGTAGTTTTTATTTTTAATTTTTGTGTAAGCTTGGTTTAACGGAATTCAAAGGGCATAGCAAAGCATTATTATCGGTAACTAATGCCCTGAGGAAAGAAAATGAAAACACCTAGTAAGGAACCTAAAAGCTCTAGCATGACTCATGAAGAAGAGGAAGAAATGCTACATGATATATCAAAATTACAAGAACAAGTGCAACAAATTTCACGCTCACAAAATCTAACAGAAGCTAAGGTAAATGGCGTGGAATCTAAGATAAAGGGCATGGAAGCTAAGATGGAGGATTCGATGGCAAATTTGAAGATAGATTTGAAGACAGACATGGAAGAATTGAAGAAGTTGCTACAAGAAAGGGTCACTAATGGTGAAAAGGTAGTAAAGAAAACTCATGATGAGAACAAAAGAAATGTTAATCATGATTCCATAGACTCTAATGTTGGATCGAAGACTCACCATGTTCCAAAAATCGATATGAGGAAGTTTGATGGCAAGGATCCCGCCACATGGATATTACAGATGGAGCAATTCTTCGATCTCAATAATGTGCAAAACACACAAAAGGTACGTATGGAAACTTTATATTTGGAACCAAATCAGTTTGTATGGTATCAATGGCTTTGTTCTCGTAAACAATTTATCACTTGGGCAATTTTTACAGAAGAATTGATAGCACATTAGGAGGATACAAAAAGCAACACTTTTTTTAGCCAATTGATAAGTCTCAAACAAAAGGGTTCAATAATGGAGCACATTGAGGAGTTCCAAAAATTGAACATAAGGGTAAAAGATATTCCAGAGGAGCATAGGATTGATGTGTTCATAGGGTCTTTAAAGGATAATATCCAACATGATGTGCGCCTTTGGGAACCTGATTCATTAGAGAAGGCATTCAGGTTAGCAAGAAAAATGGAAATCAAAATTATGGCAACTAGGAAGCATACCATTCACAACTATAAAGACGGAAGTGTTGTTGCCCATAGTCTTCCACAACCTACAAGGTTGACACCACAACAATTGGAAGAAAAAAGAGCAAAATGGCTTTGTTACAATTGTGATAGCAAATACACAAAAGGTCATAAGTGTGCTGAGAAGAAATTATTCTACATAGATTGTGAAGAGGAAGAAGAAAAGGAGAAAGAAAGGTCAAAAGAAGAGGATATATTCCAAGAACAAAGCCTAGATGAAGAACAAATAAATCCGACCATATCTTGTAATGCATTGGCGGGAATTACCACTCCTCAAACCATCAAGATAGAAGGACAAATCAAGAAGAAAAAGGTAATAGTTTTGATTGATTCAGGAAGCACCCACAATTTTATTCATTGTAGGGTAGCAAAAGAATTGAATTGCTTCCTATATCCAGCACCAGAGTGTCAAGTGATGATTGCAAATGGAGGAACAATAAATTGTTCTGGAAAGTGCCATAATATCAAGCTATCCATGGGAGAATATGTATTGACTAGCCCAATGCTTTCCATTCCAATGGGAGGTGCTGATGTTGTACTAGGAGTCCAATGGCTACAATCCTTGGGTACAATAGCTTTTAATTTTCAAGAACTTTTCATGAAATTTTCTGCGGAAGGAAAGGAAGTTGAATTAAGGGGTATTGCAGGGAAACCAGGAAAGATAATTAGCTCTAATGGCATGACAAAGCTTCTAAAAAAGGAGCAAAGAGGTGTAATTGCACAATTATGTTCGCTAGATGTTTCCACATTGGAATCATCTATTTCTCCAGATCTCCAAAAAGTCCTGGACAATCATTCCAAGGTATTTGAGACTCCCAAAGGTCTCCCACCTATGCGTGATCATGATCATGCTATTCATCTGATTCCAGGAAGTGTTCCTCCAAACATCAGGCCGTACAGATATCCATATGTCCAAAAAAGTGAAATTGAACGTATGGTTGCAGAAATGCTAGAGGCTGGTATAATTCAACCGAGTCAAAGTTCTTTCTCAGCTCCAGTAGTATTGGTGCACAAGAAGGATGGATCATGGCGCATGTGTCTAGATTATAGGGAGCTCAACAAGCTCACTATTAAAGATAAGTTCCCCATTCCTGTTATTGATGAATTACTGGATGAATTGCATGGATCAATTTACTTCACCAAGTTGGATCTTCGTTCAGGATATCATCAAATTAGAATGAAGATTGAAGACATTCCGAAAACGGCATTTAGAACTCATGAGGGTCATTATGAATTTTTGGTCATGCCTTTTGGCCTTACCAATGCACCTTCAACATTTCAAGGTTTGATGAATTCAATTTTCAAACCATTCCTTAGAAAATTTGTGTTAGTATTTTTTGATGATATACTAATCTACAGCAAGTCTTGGAAGGATCATGTTGAACATGTTGACAGGGTGTTACAACTATTGGAGGAGAAACAATTATATGCAAAAAGATCCAAATGTTTCTTTGGAGTCCAGGAGGTGGAATATTTGGGTCATATTGTATCTCATGAAGGAGTTAAGGTAGACCCTAGCAAAATTAAAGCCATTAAGGAATGGAAAATCCCCACATCCATAAAGCATCTGCGAGGATTTCTTGGGTTGACAGGGTATTATCGCAAGTTTGTTAAGAATTATGGGAGAATAGCAGCACCTCTAACAACATTATTGAAGAAAGATTCATTTTCATGGACTTCGGAAGCAACAAAGGCCTTTGAACATCTTAAAGAGGCAATGTGCCAAGCACCGGTCTTAGCTACGCCGGACTTCACAAAAACCTTTATTGTGGAATGTGATGCTTCAGGAAATGGAATTGGTGCTGTTCTAATGCAAGATGAAAGACCCATTGCTTTTGAAAGTCATCCAATCAAGGGAAAGTTTTTAAGCAAAGCTATTTATGAGAAGGAAATGTTGGCAATACTCCATGCACTTAAGAAATGGCGACCCTACCTAATGGGAAGACACTTCAAGGTAAAAACGGATCATGATAGCCTTAAATACTTTTTAGAACAAAGATTATCCTCTGAAGAGCAACAAAAGTGGGTCACAAAGATGTTGGGTTATGACTTTGAAATCATCTACAAAAAAGGGAAGAAAAATGTGGTGGCAGATGCACTCTCAAGAAAGGATGAGGATGTGGAAGCATTGTTGTGTGCCATTTCTATTATCCAACCAGATTGGATAAACGAAGCAAGGGAGAATGGAAGAATGACGAAGAAGTGTGGGCATTTATTCAAAAGCTACAACAAGATTCCAGTACTTCTGATACATTTAGCTGGCAAAATGATTCGTTATGGTACAAAGATCGCTTATACCTCTGTAAGAATTCCCAGCTAAAAAAAAGATTCTTATGGAATTGCACACTTCTCCCTTAGGAGGGCACTCAGGATTTTTAAAAACTTACCACAGGGTTAAGAAGGAATTTTTTTGGGATGGCCTTAAATCAGATATTCAAAAGTTTGTGGTGGAATGTTTGGTTTGCCAGCAAAATAAAGTTGAAACAATTAAGACACCAGGTCTATTACAACCTTTATCCATTCCAAGCCAACGTTGGGAGGAGGTTTCAATGGATTTTATCACAGGTTTACCCAAGTCTGAGGGAAAGAGTGTCATCATGGTGGTAGTTGACAGACTTACCAAGTATGCACACTTTTGTGCATTATCACATCCATTTAAAGCCAGTACAGTTTTTACTGCATTTATGGAAACAGTTCAAAAGCTACATGGAAACCTAAAGATTATTGTAAGTGACAGAGATCCCATTTTCACTGGAAATTTTTGGACAAAATTATTTTCTTGTCTTGGTACTCAATTAGCTCATAGCTCATCTTATCATCCTCAATCTGATGGGCAAACTGAGATAGTAAAAAAATGTTTGGAAGGATATATTTGTTGCTTTGTATCTGATAAACAGACACAATGGGTCAAATGGTTGCCTCTGGCTGAATGGTGGTATAACACTTCCTTCCATACAGCAACAAAAATGACCCCATTTATGGCACTTTATGGGTATCAACCACCATCCATCACATCATATTTAAGAGAAAATTCTAAGGTTCAGGAAGTTGAACATCACATCGAACATCAACAACAAGTCCTCCAACTCTTAAAGGATAACCTCGTGGTGGCACAAAATAGAATGAAACAACAGGCAGATCAACATCGCAGTGAGAGAAGTTTTGATGTAGGTGATTGGGTATTCCTACGGCTACAACCATATAAGCAAATGTCCCTAAAGCAATCTAAGAAGGATAATAAATTATCACCAAAGTATTATGGTCCGTACAAGGTGTTGGAAAAGATTGGTACTATGGCATACAAATTGGAGCTTCCTGCAGCTTCTCGATTACACCCAGTTTTCCATGTTTCATGTTTAAAGAAGGTTATAGGTGACAAGCTCCCAATTCAAACAATATTTCCAAAACTTGACGAGGAAGGAAAAATTATATTGGAACCGGAAGCAATCACAGAAACAAGAACTCGACAGCTACGAAATCGATCAATTTCGGAGTATCTTATCAAGTGGAAGAACTTATCCGCTGAAGATTCCACATGGGAGGATGAGAATTTTATGCAGAAGTATCCAGAACTGCTCAAGTGTTGAGGACAACACTTTTTTTGAAGGAGAGGGGCATGTTGGGTCCCTATAATACTAGTTATTACCCCATTACTATTGTAGTTATACCCCCTATTTATATTGTTGTGCCCCTATTACCCCCATATTGTTATTTCTGTGCCCCTAGAATCCCTCTATTGTTATTTTTGTGGCTTTATATTATTATTGTTAGGTCGAATGGATTATATTGTGACTCCTTAGACTCCTATATATAGAAAGGAGGTTTTGTCATTTGTATCATCGAAGAATTGTTCATTTATGTAATGTAAAGGAGGTTGCCCCCTCGAAGAGGCTGAATTCTAAGACGTGGATCTCTCTTTTCTATCTTTTCGTGAGCTAGTTTCATAACAGTTGTACACAAGGTTCATCTGAAGTATATGCGTACATGTGCTGGGTTGCAGATTGGTCAAAGATCGAATGGCACAGGTTCAAGGGGAGCATATCATGCATTGTTGGCATTATGGAGGAAGTACAGAAGGAGATCATGGATGCTGGTCTGAATATTGCTGCAATACGTCTCTATCTCTTTCATGGTCATGGATTATGGTTCTTCTTTGCAGATCTGGTTTATAGTCAGGGGGAGCATGTTCTTAGGGGGAGCATAACCCTTTGCCCTTGATGTCAAAGGGGGAGAGTGATTGGTTGTTGTTGCCATCAAGTCCAAAGGGGGAGATTGTTTGCATTATGATACATATGTTGTACTTGATGGCAACCCACTCATCTCAGATAATAAATTATAGTGTAGAGAAAAGTTCACGCACTTATATGCAGAGAAAAGTTTATTTCTTGTAGAGAAAAGTTCACGCACTTTTATGTAGAGAAAAGTTTATTTCATGTAGAGAAACGTTCACGCACTTTTATGCAGAGAAAATTTTATTTCATGTAGAGAAAAAGTTCACCCACTTTCATGCAAGGAAAAGCGCGTATATGTTGGAGAACTTACCTTTGGTCCATGGTAGTTAGTCCTTGGTATTTGAACCTATGGTTTTGGACCATGGTACGCACTTTCATGCAAGGAAAAGCGTGTATATGTTGGAGAACTTACCTTTGGTCCATGGTAGTTAGTCCTTGGTATTTGAACCTATGAGGAAAAGCATGTATATGTTGGAGAACTTACCTTTGGTCCATGGTAGTTAGTCCTTGGTATTTGAATCTATGGTTTTGGACCATGGTATGCACTTTCATGCAAGGAAAAGCGCGTATATGTTGGAGGACTTACCTTTGGTCCATGGTAGTTAGTCCTTGGTATTTGAACCTATGGTTTTGGACCATGGTACCTCGTCAAAAGTGTTGATCTCACGCACTTTCATGGTTGGTTCATGGTATTAGTCCGACAGTTTTTGATCCTATGGTTTTGGCCCGTGGTATTGCATCCAAAAGTGTTGATCTCACACACTTTCATGGTTGGTTCATGGTATTAGTCCAACAGTTTTTTGATCCTATGGTTTTGGACCGTGGTATTGAGAAAGGACTAAGGCTATAAAAGAGGAAGGAGATCATTTGGCAAGGCATCTTCTGAATTATCGAATATCTGATAAAGTGCTAGATCTGGAATATTGTGATTAGGTTATGGTGCAGATCTGGATCTGAATGAAGAAGGAACCTGAGCGTAAGGAGAAGGATACGTTCTATTGATGGGTCAAAATCTTAAGGCTGGAATAGTGGTATCTCTATATGATTTTGATATGTGATATGTGGCATACGCTTGATCTATAAATCTAATAATCTAGGTCTCAATTATTGATGCATGTTTTATTTTACACATGTTATGATCTGGGTATGTTTGATGTAACAACTGCAAAGTTATAAGGAAATATTTGCAGATCTATATGCGGGTTGGCTTTGGTGAAATCAGAGATTTATGATGCAAGTGTAGTTGATGGGTTTTTGATGTTCTTGGATCCAGTCTGAAAATTAATGAAAAGTGGTCCTTGAAAGAAAAGAATTAGGGGGTTGTAGCTCCCTTCCAGGAGAGACTGGAAAACGAAAGAGAGAGTTGTAGCTCTCTGCAGGTTGTAGCCTGCGTACTGGTAAAGGACTGCACCAGTACAAAATCATTGTAAAAGGAGTTTCTTATTAAAAGAAGATAGAGACATATTGCAGCAGGTGGTTTTCACCCACATTGGGTTTCCACCTTATATCTGGTGTTATTTTGTGTGACTATTTGCTTTTCTTGTTCCTGCTCATTATTTTATGATTCTGACATACAAAGTAATGATCAATATTTGAAGAATTATTCAAAGTATAAATAAGGAAGTTATATTGAAAAGAATTTGATAATACTGATTCACCCCCCCTCTCAGTATTATTTCCAACAGCAGGGTAGTTAGTCCATAATCGAAATATCACTAAGAAGGAACACAAGGACCAGACCCCCAAAGGGTGGCTCTGCACCACCCCCCCTCTAGTAAATAATGCAGATTGTCTCTTGGAATTGTAGGGGTCTGGGAAACCCACTGAAAGCTAAAGAAGTAAAAGACTCATTAAGAATGGAAATCTCAAACATTCTCCTACTCCAAGAGAAAAATATAGAAGAAGATGCTCTTCTATTTATAAGTCAAACCAAATGGAAAAAGAAATCAAGAAAAGTGGTCAGTGCTAGAGGTACTTCAAGGGGCCTTGCAACCCTTTGATCGGAGGATAACTTCCAGCTTAAAAGCTCCTTTGTAACCCAACACTAGATATATACATATCTTCTTCACCTTTAAAGTAAGATCTCTCTAGCTCTCTTCAATCTTTATGTTCTTGTTAATTTTTTGGAAAAGAAGGACTGTTGGAATTCTCTCTTAGACTTCAAAGAAAACTATGCCCGCCAAAACATCATTCTGGTGGGGGATCTCAACATCACTCTAGAACCAAATGAAAAAAGGGAGGAATATGGGGTGAAGATCCCTTCCATGCCTCGGTGGAGTCTCTGATTCTCGAATGGAACCTTCTAGACCACAAACCTAAGAAAGGTCATTATACTCGAACCAATAATGGAGTTGGTAATGCCAACATTGCTGCCTATTTAGACTGTTTTCTAGTTCAAAGTTCTCTGTTGGAGGGGAAGCATTTGATCTCTCCAAAAATCTTGCCCAAAATAACATTTGATCATAACCCCATCTCACTACTGATAGAGAAATAGGAGGACTTGGGCCCTATTCTCTTTAGATTCAACCCTCTTTGGGTATCGAGAGATGACTTCATGGACATGGTGGCTAACATTTGGGCACAACTAGTTGAAGGATCCCCCTACTTTGTGTGGGAACAAAAACTCAAACACGCTAAGTCTGCATTAAAACCCTGGGCAAAAAAGAAAACCCCTTTCCACTCCTACGAGCCATAGACAAAAGATAATCTATGCTCTAGTTGAGATTCAATCAGGCATGGAAGGATATGAAATCACCAAAGCACAACTACTCATAGAATAGAATGCGCAGTTCAATTCCTTTCTCTCCTTTCGACAAGAAGAGGAATACTAGTAGCTTAAGTCTCGCAACCTCTGGCTCCAAGCTGGAGAGATAAACAAAACATTTTTTCATAGACAATGCAGAGCCCGTATCTCTCGAAATCACATTTCCAAAATATACAGTAGGGAGGAGGAAGTTATCAAAGGACAGTCTCTCATAAAACAGGCAGCCACAACCCATTATCAGAATCTTTTCCAAGAGGATGGTTCTTCTGTTGATAACCTGGCTACTAACGTTCTGTCAAACATCCCCCCTCTTGTCACTGCTAATGTAAACACTAGATTAATGAAGCCTTTTCTAAAAAAGAGATAGTTGAAGTCATTTTGTCAATGCAGCTGGATAAAGCACTTGGGCCTGACGGCTTCACCATACATTTCTACAGAGCTTGCTGGAATGTAATAAAAATTGATCTTCTCATAATGGTAAAAGCCTTTCCAAAAGAAAGTCAAAGTGGGAGGGTGCACCAACTCCACCTTCCTTTCCCTTATCCCAAAAGAAGTTAACCATGAGACTTTCAATAGATTCTGGCCAATCTCTCTTTGCAATGCCTCCTACAAGATCCTTGCCAAACTCTTAGCCATTAGACTCAAGCCTCTGTTAGGGAACCTGATCTCCCCTTTGTAAGGCAGTTTTGTCAAAGGAAGGCACCTCATAGAAAATGTGATCCAAGTACAAGAAGCCCTTCACTCTAGCCACTTGGAAGGAAAAAGGTATGCTCATCAAGTTGGATATGTCAAATGATTTTGACCGAGTCAAACTATCATTTCTCTATAAAATCCCCCTCTCCTTTGGTTTTAGTACTGATTTTGTCAACTTGATAAAAGCCTGCACTCATAGACCTTAGATAGCTTCCTGGGTCAATGGCAAACCTTCTGACTTCTTCTAAGCTTCTAGAGGGCTAGCAAGGATGCCCATTATCACCCTTCCTTTATATCTTGTTGGCAGAATCCCTAAGCAGAAAGCTGATAGCAGAAATGGAAGTAGGCACTATCCCAGGTATTAAGGCAGCAAGAGGGGTGGACCTCATAAATCACACCCTCTTTGCGGATGACTCTCTCCTTTTCGGAGAGACCTTGATTAAGATAACAAAGGATTTCAAAGAACTACTTCAACACTTCTATTCAATCACAGGAACCTTAATTAATAAAATAAAAAGTGTGATTTATGGCTGGAATGTAGATCACCCGACTATCCTTCAAATTGCCTACATACTGGGATTCCCTGGGCATGACAAGTGGGAAAAGGTCAAATATCTAGGCCTTCCCTTAAACTTGGGAACAAGCCCTCCCTCTCTATGGACTAAAGTAATTAGAAAGATAAAAGAAAAAATAGCATATTGGGGAGGCCAATGGCTAACAAAGGCAGGGAATTTGGTTTAGATAAAGGCAGTCCTCTCCGCCCTTCCCATCTTCCAGTCTTCCTTTCTACTAGCTCCTAATTCTATCACTGAAAAAATCTCCAAACTCCTTCAGGACTTCCTATGGAATGGGGGCAAGGGAAATCAGAGCAAGTTACATTTGATAAGATGGGATATCCTGAATAGACCACTCCAACAAGGTGGGTTATAGATACGAGATCCAGGATTAGCAAATCTAGCTCTTGGTGGAAAAATCATATGGCAATTTTTTGTAGATAAAATCATCTTGTCGGCAAGATCCTTTGGAAGAAAAACGTAAAGGGAGGTTCCCTGAGAAACCTCACAACTGCTTCTACTCCAATAGGAACAACAATATGGAATTTAGTCAGAAGAAGCATCGACCATATACAGTAGCATTTATATAGAATACTGGATAATGGGTAGAGAACATTACTTTGGGAGGAAACCATTCAAGGGAATGCCCCATTGGCGACCCTTAATTCCTATAATGATTTAGAAATCTGGCTAGTGAACAAAGGACTTCTCCGGCTTATAGATATGTGTTCTTGTGACAGCAAAGGGAATTGGGTACGATGGACTTTTCTAGGGTTCCTGACCCTTTGGAAACACAAAAAAAATTGCTCTGTGCAACACTTTCTAGCCTTGCTCCAGTCCATCATACATCCAAAGATAAATGGGGGTGGGGAAGAACCAGAATTTATACAACAACTTAAGGATTCTCCTCATTACAAGCCACAAATGCATCTTTGCTGACTCTAAAGCTCTAGAAATTAGTTTGGTCTCCCTTTTGCCTTCCAAAGGTGAATTTCTTCACTTGGTTACTCATGCATAAAAAGGCACTAATAGGAGAAAATATGAATAAAAGAGGCTTCCATAAGCCCTTTAGATGCTGCCTATGCACTTCTGCTATCAAAACCTTTGACCATGTTTTGGTTGACTGTGTTTTCACACAAGAAGTTTGGAAGATGATCCTACACGGAATTAGCATTCCCACCCCTTCCCAGATTTCAGTTGTTACTCTCTACACCTCCTGGGCAGATCAAAACCCTTAGAAAAAATCTATAAATGCAGGTGGGAAAAATATTTGGCAAGCTATTCCAAAATTCCTTTGGTGGAATGTGTGGTTGGCTTGAAATGAGTGTGTTTTTAACAACAGGATCCTGAAATCAGTGGAAGTGGTTGCCAAAGTAAAAGCTCTATTGTTGGAAATAATAGATAAATCAGCTGATCCGGATTTAAATAGGAACACAACAAATTATAGAGATAACCATATACATAAAGATGCAGCGGAAATAATACTTCATTTCATTAATGGAAAATACTGAAATATGCTTACAACCAGAAATGGAAATAAACCAGCTAGGGCGATGGTAGCTTATCTCTGAGAAGAGATGTGATGGCTACATGCCTCTGAACTGTGTTACAATGAGGCTCGAAGGCCTATTTATTGTTGAGAAACAATGGAAAACCCTTAACATTCCAAAACCTAACCCTAGGAGATGAAACGCCAAACTGTGGGCCCCGTTTGGGGGTAAATTGGTGCATCAACTTCCCGGGGTCGTAACTTCGGCATATGATCTCCGTTTGACGGTACAATAGCTCGTTAGAAAGATCTATCCGAGTACTACCACTTTGGGAGGCAACATCGTTCCATGGACCCATGTTGCCCCAGATTCCCAAAAAAACGTCGTTTAGGGCCTCAAAACGGCTCCAGAAGTTCAGGACCCGAAAAACTACTAAAAATAGTAAATTGTGCTACAATTAAGGAAACTGAAAATGATGAGAAAGACAATGGTGGGGGTCCAGGTGGACTTGGAAGGTGGCCACCAATATCCACCTGGATCATTCCTCCCCCCTTAGGAAGCAATGGTCCCCATTGTGTTGAGCTCCTCCATGAGATGAGGAAACTTCTGCTGAACTTGTTCCCTGGTGAGCCACTTGCCCTGCTGAAGGAGTTGGCCTGCTTTGACAACTCGATACAGTTGGATATTCTGTTGGCGAGTGTTCTTGATCTGTGTGTCCAAGATCCGATCAGTTGCAGCTTGTTCCATGCAATCTGGATTTAATTCTGTGGGTTTGAGCTGTTCTGCAATGTCGGATGTGTCTAGCAATGGTGGAAAGTATGGCCGAAGGCGGTCCACATTGAACACTGGGTGCAGGCCAAGGAATGGGGGAATGTTGAGCTCAAATGCATTGTCTCCCATAGCCTTAGTAATGGTGTAAGGACCATATCGGAGTGGTCTCAATTTCCGATAGGCTCCAGTAAGGCGTTCCTTTTGCAAATGCAACCAGACTTTGTCGCCCACCTGAAACTTGTGTGGCACCCGGTGTTGATCATGTCGCTGCTTGTACTTGGCATTTGATTTCTCAAGAATGTCATGGACCTGCTGGCGAATATGTTGGATGCGCTCAATGAAGCTAGTGGCCTTATCTGTTTCGGACTGGACATGAGCTGAATTCATGTGAGTAGCTGCAAGGGGCATGGCCACATCAATGGGGCATAGTGGCTGGAATCCCAAACCCACCTGAAAAGGGCTATGGCCAGTGGAGCTGTGAAGAGCTCAGTTGTAGCTATGCTGAACATAGGGGAGGCTCTCGTCCCATGTGCGTGGATGCTTTGAGTTATACATGCGCAGAATGTGCACAATCATCCTGTTGACAACCTCTGTCTGGCCATCAGTTTGAGGATGGAAGGTTGTGGACTTCGTGAGTTTGGTGTCCAGCATTGACCAGAGACTGGACCAAAATGTGCTGAGAAACCGACTGTCCCGATCTGAGATGATAGACTGTGGGTTCCCAAAGTGCACCCACACTCGTTCAAAGAAGAGTTTAGCAGTGGCTTCTGCTGTGATATTCTTCTTGCAGGCCATCATAATGGCCATCTTCGAGAACCTGTTGACGACCACAAAAACACAGTCATTTCCATGCTTAGTGGAAGGAAGGCCTGACATGTAATCCATGGAGATGGATTCCCAAGGTCGACTAGGGGTAGGCAACGGGGTATAGAGGCCATGCTTCTTAATGGTCGGTTTGGCAATGGCACAGGCAGTACATGATTGGATGTACTTCCCAACATCCTGTCGAAGATTCGGCCAATAGAAATAATTTTGTAGTACTGCCACTGTTTTCTCGACCCCGAAATGCCCAGCAGCCCGACTGTAGTGTGCTTCCCAAATCATCTTGGCACGCTCACTTGAAGGAACACAAAGGTGACCGAGGTGGCATAATAGGGCGTCCTGGAGGTGAAAATCTGCAACATGCAGACCCTCCAAGAGCGTCTGGTATGTGTGGCCGAATTCTGGGTCACTTTTGTAGAGAAGTGGCCAATCAGAAGTCTCGTGCCCACAAGAGTTGAGCACGGTGGTTAGCGCCATGATCGGTGGCCAACTGAGGCAATCTGCAACATTATTGGTACTGCCCTTTTTATACTTGATATTCAAGTGAAATTGTTGCAGGTATGTAGACCACTTCTGATGGCGATCATTCTGCAATTTCCCTTGGGTCTGTATGAACTGCAGAGGTCGGTGGTCTGTATGGATGACCGTTTCCTTCCCCAAAATGTAATGCTTCCATTGTCGGCAGGCCTGTACAATGGAATACATCTCTTTATCATAGGTGGGGTACTTCCAGACTGTGTCTGAAAGTGTTTCACTGTGATATGCCACTGGATGTCCATGTTGAGTAAGGACTGCCCCAATAGCATAGTCAGAGGCATCTGTCTCGACCTCAAATGGTTGTTGTAAATCTGGTAACGCGAGCACTGGTGTCGTGCAGAGGCGATCCTTCAACTCCCTGAATGCCTTCTGTTGAGATTCAGACCAAAAGAATTTTGCTTTCGCCCCGCCCTTGGTGACTTGACTCAAGGGCCAAGAAATATGAGAAAACCCCAACACAAACCTGCGGTAGAAGTTGGCAAGACCTAGAAAGCTGCGGAGCTCTCTTAGAGTGGTTGGAGAGGGCCAATCCCGAATGACTTGGATCTTGGCTGGATCGACATGCACCCCCTGTTCATCAATGATGTATCCCAGATACTGAACCTGGGTCATGCCAAAAGTGCATTTCTCCAAATTGGCACATAGCTTGTGTTGCCGCAGTGTTTGGAGAACCTGTCGGATGTGGTGGAGGTGCTCTTCCCAACTCTGGCTGAAGGTCAGAATGTCATCCAAGTATACTACTACAAAGGAGTTGGTGAATGGCCGCAAGATGTCATCCATTAGCCTCATAAAGGTTGCAGGAGCATTCGTCAATCCGAAAGGCATGACCAACCATTCGAAGAGGCCCTCCTTGGATTTGAAGGCAGTCTTCCACACATCGGAGGGTTCGATTGGTACCTGGTGATATCCTGACTTCAGATCGATCTTGCTGAAATATTTCGCCCCCTTTAGTTGGTCTAGGAGGTCATCAATCCGCGGGATCGGGTACCTATTACGGACAGTGATCTTGTTCAACGCCCGATAGTCAATACAGAGTCTCCACGTCCCATCCTTCTTCTGTACCAACACGATCGGGCTCCCACAGGGCGATGAACTCGGACGGATGTGACCTTACTGCAGGAGCTCCTGAATCTGCCTCTTGATTTCATTGTTCTCCAGAACGGAGCGCCGATAAATTGGTCCATTGGGTAGCGGCGCACCTGGGGTCAGATCGATGGAGTGCTTGACTTGACAGTGCAGAGGAACCCTTGCCGGGGAGGTGAAGATGTCCTTGTACTCCTCCACAACCTTGTCCATCTGTAGTTGTCGTGCAGAGGGACCTCGTTTGGAGGCCGCAGGCACTGTCTTCTTCTTTCCTTGAGGGCGTATCATCAAGGAAACAAATTTTCTGTTTTTGGAAATGATCTTACTGCATTGTTTTGCAGTAATCAAAGAGATGGCGGCAGGTGGTGCTACCTCTGGTATCCTAAACAACTTATTTCCCAATGTAACAATAACAACATGAGGCCTTGATTCATACACAGCATGTCGCTTCCACAAGTATGGTTGTCCTAGTAATACATCACAAACTTCAAGGGGAGCAATGTCACACAATACCTCATCCGTGAAGGGCTTGATGTTGTATGGAAGGCGACACTGCTGGCTCACGCGAAGATCTCGTCCTTGGTGAAGCCACCCAATGGTGTATGGTTGTGGATGTGCTGTGGTCGGTAAGCCCAACCGCTTCACGACCTCTGCCGAAATGAGGTTCTTTTGACTCCCGCTATCAACAATGAACTGTATCGGGGAGCCCTTTACCCACATCTGGGAGTGGAAGAGACGATCCTCCTCCTCTGGATCTTCGGGTTCATTTTTCTGGATCTTCGCGGTAGCAACAGTGGCACTGGGATCCACATCAATGATCTGCTTCCCTTTTTCATACCCCTTATCGGGTTCTGACTCAGAGTCGGAACATGCATCTGATTCTGAAACCTTTAGCTCAGCCACCAGTGACTACTTGGCCCGACACTCACTTGTGTTGTGAGTGGAGCTCTTATGGAACTCACACCATTTTCCAGTGTCCTTTCTCGGCTTCGCGGCGCTGTTCTTTGCTTGCAGCTTCGGCTGGTTGTCTTGGGCTGTCCCGCCTTGGCTTTGTCCTTTGTTCTGTGGTTTAGGGGCACCTTTCCCCTGCTTTGGATTCGCAGACCCAAAGTCTCGCTTCTTTTGTTTAAACTTCTGCTCGACCTTGACGGCATATCGGTATGCTGCGCCGAGCGAGGGGATGTTTAGGAATTGTATTTCTTCCTGGATGTACTTGTGCAGGCAGCCACGGTATTTGAGTATCAAATGTTGCTCCGAATCCTTGATACCCAACTTTGTGCGAAGGGTATGGAAAAGATTGGTGAACTCCGGCACGTCTTGGTCCCTTCCCTGCCGCAGCGTGGTCCACTTTATGTATTCATCCTCATAGCTTCCGACAGGGTAGTACTGCTCCTTGATGGCATCCTGGAACGAATCCCAGGTAGGTGCGGCTGAAAATAGTGAGCCAATACTTTCATCCTTCTGCTCGCAGTAGGTTTCCCACCAGTCCTTGACGTGGGGGGCTGCTTTGAGAAGAGCAAAAACAATCTTTTCCCGACTCGAAAATTCATGAACAGAAAAATAACCCTCTATCAGATTTAACCATTTATCTACGGCATCTGCATCTATCTGACCCTCGAATATGGGGATTTCAAAATTAACTTGTACCTTAAAGGGTGTGGCGTTTCCAGAGTAGCTGCTAGAAGCCGATGCGTTGCTTCTGGGTAGCCGCTGAAGGATCTGGGCAAAGCTGTCCAACATCGTGTTCCGTTGTCGCTCGAGGGCTTCTTCGAGCAAGATTTTGATGGGATCTCCTGCCCCCTCGTCTTTCTTCTCGTCCGCCATGGGAGGCCGTCGGGATTTGCGAGGTTGGTCTTGCAAAGGTTCAACCAGTTCAAGCCCTAACTCCTTATATCCCGACCTTGTTGGGGACATGCAAAGAAAAACAGAGAAAAAGCAGACCGCTCTGAACTGATCCGGATTTAAACAGGAATGCAACAAATTACAGAGATAACCATATACACAAAGATGCAGGGGAAATAATACTTCATTTCATTAATGGAAAATACTGAAATATGCTTACAACCAGAAATGGAAATAAACCAGCTAGGGCGATGGTAGCTTATCTTTGAGAAGAGATGTGATGGCTACATGCCTCTGAACTGTGTTACAATGAGGCTCGAAGACCTATTTATTGTTGAGAAACAATGGAAAACCCTTAACATTCCAAAACCTAACCCTAGGAGATGAAACGCCAAACTATGGGCCCCGTTTGGGGGTAAATTGGTGCATCAACTTCCCGGGGTCGTAACTTTGGCATATGATCTCCGTTTGACGCGTACAATAGCTCGTTAGAAATATCTATCCGAGTACTACCACTTTGGGAGGCAACATCGGTCCATGGACCCATGTTGCCCCAGATTCCAAAAAAAACGTCGTTTAGGGCCTCAAAACGGCTTCGGAAGTTCAGGACCCGAAAAACTGCTAAAAATAGTAAATTGTGCTACAATTAAGGAAACTGAAAATGCTGAGAAAGACAATGGTGGGGGTCCAGGTGGACTTGGCAGGTGGCCACCAATATCCACCTGGATCATCAGCTTTTGTCTTTATATTATCTATAGAAGCCTCTGCGTGGCTAGGACCCTACGTGCCAGGAGAAAGGAAAGATTCAATCAACAAACTGATGAAAGATCCTACTTGGTGCTAGTGCCTCGCTACAGGTGACTTTCTTAACTGGTGCCAGGGGACCCCAAAGGCCACTATATTCTTTGATGGAGCATCCAAGGGGAATCCAGGCATTGCAGGCATAGGGGGATTGATTTTCTCCCTAGACAGATTGAAGAAAACCAGTTTCAATTGGGGCCTAGGCATAAGTTCGAACAATCAAGCAGAGAGTTACAACCTCCTAAAAGCCTACCAGATTGCAAAGGAGTTAGATTACAAAACAATCCAAATATTTGGAGACTTAGAGCTTCTGGTAAAGCTCTTAAACTCCAAAGATTATTTTAGTAACCCAGCTTTAAACAAAACCTTGCAAAGAATTCGAAGCACTTTGAAAGACTTCGACACAGTAGACTCATATCATATTCTACTAAAGCCTACCTGCTGCCTCAAGGTAATCTTAGCCTTAATGGAGGACCCTTCTTGATTCGTTCTTTGCCTTAGACAATCTACAGAAGGTATATCTGCTTTTGAGAGGGAGAGTGGTATTCGGCACCTTGAAAGTCACATTTAGGATTGCCAAGCATTAAGCAGATGGAACAACAAGCACAAGGACTATCAAGCAGAAGATACAACATTAGAACATACAGTAGCAATTGGTAGAAGGAATAGCCGCAGAAGGAACAACAACTAGAATGATCAGTAGCATAAGGAACAACACCAAAAGGAACAACAAGAAGAAGGAACAACAGAAGAAGGAAAAACTTTCGAAGGAACATCAAGCCAAAGGAACAATAGCGACAGCATAAGGAACACCAAGCTGAAGGATCAACAATGACAACATAAGGAACAACAAGCAGATTAAGGAACAACAGTAGAAAGAACAACAATCAGAAGGAAAACCATCAGAAGGAATAGCAAGCAGAACGAACAACATCTGAAGAAACAAAAAGCTAAAGGAACAACAACAGAAGGAACAACATCTGAAGGAACAATAGGCCAACGGATCAGTAGGACAAAGGAACAACAGATCGAAAGAACAGCAAGCCAAAGGAACAACAATAGAAGGAATAACAGGAACAACACTCTGAAGGAATAGCAGGCCGAAGGAACAACAATTCAAAGGAACAACGTCCGAAGGAACAACAAGACGAAGGAACAACAACTGAAGAAATAACAGGGTGAAGCAACAACAAGAAGAATGAATAATATCAGAAAGAACAACAAATTTAAGGAACAACAAAAAGAAAAGTATAAGGAAAAGGTCATAGAATTTTCTCTCCTGAGAAAGAATGTAAGACCAAAAACAACAATAGCCAAAGAACTCATAAAACTTTTGAATATAAGCATAGGAGAAGGGACTACCATCAACTCATTCTCATTGCTCAGTTTCTAAAAGCTACTATCGATTGTAATAGGAGCTTGCTCCACTTTTGGCAATAAATACATTAACCATCCTTGTTAAAAAAAGAAAATAAATATAAAAATATAAGGTTGACATAAAATAATGTTACATTACATGGACATTGAAATAATTTATTTATAGTTAAAAATGAGAGTGAATATTTTTATCTCATGTCTTTTAAATTGAGTTGTAATATGAACAATGAAGCATAATGACAATGAGATTATTGATGTTTTATAATGATTTTAATTAAACTTTACCAAATATTTATATTAATTTTTTCTATTATACGCCACATTTCTTTTTTATTAGAGAATATTTTATTTTTAAATTATAATGGACATTTGTCAACTCCATGTTGAGTACAAAGGAAATCAAACATTGTTCTCACACTGATTTATAGAATGCTTCTCTTAGCCCAAAAAAATATTAAGGAATGAAATTATTCTTAAAAAATATTTAAAATAATTTTACAATTTTTTATTTTATTTTTCTAACAACAAAATTTAAAATCATTACAATAATATATCTTATAAGTTTAATATATCAATAATCATTTCTCTCAGTTGAAAATAAGCCTACAATAATACTTATAATGGTATAATTAAAGACAAAGAGATCAATATATTTACAATTCCTAGAAATTATACGAAGAAAATCTCCAAACAATTCCAATGCCCAAATAAGTATCAACTTTTAGAGGCGTTGTCTAACTATTATAAGTTTTGGAGTTTTTAGCCAAAATCTGGTTAAAATTGTTTTGGTCAAATGTTCATCTTTGTTGTCTAAATTGAGTTTTTGACTATATGTATGGGTTCAACGCCGTGAAAAACCTCATACACTGGAATTGTTGATAATTTACAACTCAAACTTGTGATTTAAACAAATCACAAATCCCCATGGAGTTCTGGGAAAAATAAATATGCCAGAAAACTCTTCAAAACATATAACAAATAAAGTACTCTTTTTTTAAATGATTGATGATAAGATAAAGATACAGAAAAGAGAGAAAACCTTATGAATGCAACTACTCTATGTAATTTCTTATAGCAATGTACATCTCAAAGCCAATTTAATTATAAGTCATTAATGTAATTAATTAAAGACATTCAAGTGATGTAGTGATAGGTTTTTTTTTTTAAGAAAAACTTACTTTTCAGATGAAGTGACAGGTTATTAATAAGTAACTAACAACCCAACCCGTAAATAATTTAGTATTATCTCAATTAACTTAGTAGCAAGTTATTAATGTGAGTTCACTCCATAAATCCACCCAAAAAAAAATAGACTGTGAGAGACATTTATAGGCCTGAATTGGCATCTACCTACAATTCTTAAAAGATGGAAGAAAAATCTTAAAAAGATCTGCATATAGAAGATAGGGAAATACTTTTTCCTTATACAACTATCCTAACTACTTGTAGAAATATATAACTTAAGCTAATTTAATAATGACTCAAAACTAACAACTCTAAAGATACAATTCTTAAATTGCATTTCGAATGCATAAATAAATTTCGCTTATTCAGTTAGAAGTTATAGCTTGACCTTGTTGATGGAGCTTTTTCCTTAGGTTTTAACTCATTTTTAAAAGGCCCACATTATTAAATTAACAAAATAAAAAATAAAAAGGAGTCTATGAAAGTGGAAAAAAAGGAGTGGTGGAACTTATGTTTCTAAAAAAATGAATTTCCTATAAAGATTGTCTTTGTTCACTTACATACGCATTTCATCTGTTAATATGAATAACTAGCAACACTAAGCTAATTTATTAATAAATTATTAGTGTTGTTGCATTGAGAGGTGCTCTCCAACCCACTAGGGTAACGATCTTGTAATGTCAACTTAAAAATTTTCGCTTGGATAAAACAAAACTACTATTTATACTAAATTAAATAAGATGAATCAAGTGCTTCAACATTCTATTCAACATGAGTTTTTAATTTCTAATTGATTATATTCTAGAATGTTTCAAAGTGGCTACAATTAACACAATTATTATATGAGATACAACCTTCCAAAATTTTAAGATACACTAAAGTCGAAAATACCACTTAAAATTTTATATAGTATTTTTTGTCATTTAAAGTGGTATAAATGACAGAAAAGTTTGAGAGAAATTGTTCCCTTTATATCATGTCTGTAACCAACAGATGAAAAATGGGGAAGTATAATCCCCTCACATTACTTCCTAAACAACCATCACAATTACTATCAAGAAATTTTATCTAATATCTTTCAAAAACCAATAAAAGAAATGGTTATAGTTGTGATCACTTTCAAAATAGTTTTAGTAAGGAAATTTCAACACAATTTCTCACATAGTTATTCTCAAACAATAACAAGTTCACTTTAGTATATCATCATTGATCGTATTTGAGTCAAGGTGTTGTTGATACTCATCTAGACCATAATGAGAATCCCTTCTTGATATGTAGTGATTTGTTTGAACTTTGTGGTTATATTAATAGTCCATATAAAGCATCACAATTTATGTAATTCAGAACATGGTAGTAGATTTATTAACTACATTTCGAAAATGGTATGGAGATTTCATGATATCAATCTAAATGCAAATGGATAGATTAAGAAATTTTTAACTACCTTTGGAAAATGATATCTATATTGTGGATATCAAGTTGTGTTCCATTCTTAGATAAATAGATATATTAAAAAATTTCAATTATCTTTGACAAATGTTATGGGGATATTAAGCTAAATAGAACCATTATGCTCTAGATTTGGAAAAATGTACAAAATAAAGCAGCAAATTATTTTAGTTGTTGCAAATTTGAAAGACATACATTTGAAGTGTTGGTATTCCCACATCCCATATATGAAATATAGTTATAATTGCATAATCCATGGTATGAAAAACACTTAACCTTTTGAAGTGAGCCTTATATTTTGACTAATGATCCATTATTCATTATAGGTCCTATACTTGTGATTGTGATAAATCATTAATAAAAATATTATTTTATTATTCTCAACTATAACATTTTATCATTTAATGTTTTTTATATTATTTTTAGTATTTTTCTAATTATTAATTTATGACAGGTTTATGAGATCTTATATACATCGTGATTATGTGTGTTGTTAAGTCACTCCTATATTTGAAGTCATTGGTTCAATTCCTTTCCTTATTTGGGTGGGTGTTATTCTTGGGCATGACCATGATGTAGCCCCACTAATATTGAACTTACAATCCTTATTTGGGTAAATGTTATTCTTGAACATGACCATGATGTAGTCTCACCATTATTGAATTATAAAAATACAATTATTAATTTTTTATGTAACACTCTACATTTGATTAGGTTCCACATTTAAAGCTCCACATTTTATATATAAAGTGATTACACTCCCTACCCAAAATCAATCAACCTAAGTGATACGCTTCAGCACTTAATTGAGATGGTATGACATTGAGAAAGTATTTAATCTATAATTAAAAAAAAAACCATAACTATAATTTAAAATTATATAAATTATTTATATTATTAATTATTGAAAAAATATTCATTAAATTCTTAACTAAAAAGTATTATTTTAAAATATTTAAGATATTTTAAGTGAATGTAAAAATACTTAAAATAAGTTTAAAAATAGCCAAAACATTTATTAAAATCATTTTTCTTAATACTTATTTTTATAAGTAAATCAACAAAAAAAACAAATTACAAAACATTTTATTTTGGAATAATTTAAATAATTTTTACTATCATATTAAATCTAATTTAACCTTGGATCTAGCAAGTTCCAAGAGAATTTCTTCAAATTCAAACATTTTTAAAAAAAGACGCTCCACATTTTATATATGAAGTGGTTACACTCCCCACCCAAAATCAATTGATGTAAGTGATATGCTTAGGCTCTTAATTGAGATATTATGACATTGAGAAAGTACTTAATTTATAATTAAAAAAAATCACAACTATAGTTTAAAATTATATAAATTATTTATATTATTAATTATTAAAAAATAGTTATTAAATTCTTAAATGAAAAGTATTATTTTAAAATATTTAAGGTATTTTAAGTGAATGTAAAAATACTTCAAATAAGTTAAAAAATAGGGAAAACATTTACTAAAATCAATTTTCTTAAAAATGATTTTTGATAAACAAATTTAAAAACAAAATTACAAAACATTTTATTCTCTAATAATTTAAATAATTTTTAATATCATTATAATTATAATTTAACCTTAGATCTAGCAAAAGCCAAGAGGACTTCTTCAAATTCAAACATTTTTTTAAAAAAGACACTTCGCATTTAAAGCTCCACATTTTATATATAAAGTGGTTACACTCCCACCAAAAATCAATCAATATAAGTGATATGCTTCGGCTATTAATTGAGATCTTATGACATTGAGAAAGTACTTAATTTATAATTAAAAAAATCACAACTATAATTTAAAATTATATAAATTAGATATCATTTTTGGGATTCAACTGCGTTAAGTAAGTCATTCAAACGTATGACCATTTCCATGAGAGGTAGTCGTAACTGACTAATTTCTCATGATTTTTGAATAGTTCACTTAGCACTCATTGCATCGGGTGATGCTCACAGGGGTGAAGAAGTGGGATTGAAACTAGTGAAATGTGGAGAACGAATCACATAGCATCAATCATCACTTCCGGGGCTTGCACCCGGTAACTAGGACTTCCCAGGAGGTCACCCATCCCAGAACTCCTCTGGCTCAAGCGCGCTTAATTATGGAGTTTTCCCCACAATCAAGCCCACTTAGCTTGCTACCCCATTTGCAAAACCTTAGCAAGTATTGTGCCTCATGAACCATTCAAGTAGAGATCCCTTGACTCTTTTTGAATTTAAGTATGGGGGATTTACGCAGTGCATTATATTAGATATCATTTTTGGGATTCAACTGCGTTAAGTAAGTCATTCAAACGTATGACCATTTCCATGAGAGGTAGTCGTAACTGACTAATTTCTCATGATTTTTGAATAGTTCACTTAGCACTCATTGCATCGGGTGATGCTCACAGGGGTGAAGAAGTGGGATTGAAACTAGTGAAATGTGATTCGTGAAATATCTGAAATCAAATTCTGCGACGTTAGGAACACCAATGCATTATTTTCCTTCCGAGTACTCGCTGCATTATTTTTCTTCTGAGTACTCGTTTGGGTATGAGAAGGATCGGGCAATTCCTGTAAATGATACTGCAGGTTCAAGCTTTTTGGATCTCAACGCTACAGACAAAGCTTTGTTTGGCAAGGGTCCAAACCCTGAACAGGGTCAAAAAAAGGAAGGCGGTTGTTATACAGAGATTGCATAGAGGTCAAAAGGGATAAATATCCCCAGCAGAGATAGAACACAATCAGTGAAAAAGTTTTGTCATTAAGAGCAATGCATGTTACTAAATTGTCTATGCATCTAAAATTAGGTTCCTTTTAAGCGTCTAATCCCAGTTGGTTTTTGATTTTGACCCATATTCAAAATAAGTTTTTGATTAGTAAATTGCTACTCATTGGGTGCAATTGCATGTTACTTATTATATTCAGTTTATAAATTTATTGCAAAATGTTTTTTACAAGTTTATTGTAAAATGTGTTTTGTATTAATATTTATTAAGAACAACTAAAATATTGTTTTTTCATAATATTGTCTTTTTAACAAATTGTAGAGTATTTTTTTCAACTTTAATTTTAATTTTAATATAATAAGAAATTTATTATAATTTAGTTAGTCAAATTAATTGTGAGGATAGTCATTATTCACATAATGTTCATTCATGAAAAATCAATCTACCTATAATGACTCATTCTTAGTGTGGCAAGTTTCACTATTATCAACTCATAATGATTATTCAAGAAAAATCACACTCTCTATAATGGCTCATTCTTAATCTTCTTAAAGAATGTGGCTGGGTCCCAGGGTGTTACTTACTCTTCCACAAAAAGTAATTTTAAATTATACACTACACTATCTAGAATGTCTCATTCTTTATCCCCCTAAAGTGAGGCTTATTTCACTCCCCAAATGCCACTGGGTCTTAGGCAGTTACTAACTCTTCCCCAAAAAAGAATTTTAAATTATGCACTACTAATTTAAGATGTTATTGACTCTTAACTAGGTTGTTACTAACTCTTCCACAAAAAATAAATTTAAATTATACCAGACTCATTTAGGATGTTATTGACTCTTAAGGAAACAAAAATATTTTATTTTTTAAAACATTTCAAAATAATTTATTTTTTAAAAATATTTCTTTTCAAAAATATTTTCTTAAAAAATAATTTTAATAAATATTATTTAAATCTAAATACAAATGTAAGTGGTCCTAGAAATGAAGTCTTACTGAAGTCTTGTGTTCAAATCTTGTGCTACCCTCCCTGTAGCACGGTGAATAATGAACATGTAAACACAAAAATCCTAAAATCTTACCAAAAGTATATTAAAAAAAAATAAATATATTAAACAAAATATTTTTAAATTTTATATTAAATAATTTATTAATAACCTAATATTTTAATAATATAATATTTTAATTAAATAATTAAATATGAATTAAAATATTAACAATCAAATTTTCCACATGCTCACATAAAATAAAAGTGGCATTTAATGTGATAAGCTTTGTCTATATATTTTTATAAATTTAAAATATAAATAATTTATAGTATTAAACGAGTATAAATTATTGATTCTAGTTTAATTAAAATAATTATTATATTTTTTTTATATAAATAGTATTATGATGGAATATTTGAAATAAATTTATTAATATTTTTAATAATAATAATATAAATATAAAATTCAAAATAGTAATATATAATTTAAAATTATTTGTATTTGGTTAATTTCTTAATTTTATATTAATATTTTAATTGCTCAAGATTCAATAATATTTGGGATTGGAATTTGCCCCTACCAAAATTGATTTTTTTTTAAATAATAGTAATCACCCTCTCATAGTGAATTTAACAACTAAGTTATAATAAAATTCTCATTTTATTAAAAAGAAATGTATAATTATCATTTTATTAAAAGAAATATAATACATTTGAAAAAAGATTAACTATGAATGGAATACAAGTTTCACTGACATGCAACTACCCTATAGATAGCAATTTGCTAATTAAAAATAATTTATTTGGATTATTAGTCAATTTCAAAACACAATTGGGTGTTGTGCATGACACTATTCTCCCCTCTCCTAATGGAGGATCCCCTGCGTTTTGTCTCCATTAATGCTCAAAGAGGAGAAGTGATGCTGTGCTTATGCCTTCAATAATGAAAATTCAAGAATGTGAACATTAGATTCAATTTTATCTTTTACGAACTAAAGTTTAATTTAAATTGAAGAGATTGAATAAATTGAAATTCAATAATAAACATTTATCAACTCATTTTTAATCAACAAAGAAATTTACTTAAAATACTCGTAGTTTAGACTGTTTTTTGCTTTGAAAATCATAGAAATTCTAGAAATATTTTGATAAATTTGGGTAGAGACTTTTGTAAATCCAGGTCAAACTTCAAGATTTTGGTTGCATTGAGGTTTTTGATGTTCCTAAATCCATTTCCACCATCAAAAACTTTATTTAAACACTGCTTCTCAAGATTTGTTGAAATCTTTTTGCCTAGATTCCGGCCACTTTTGACTATCCGAACAATTCCTCCTATAAATAAACTTGTCAATAAAAATATTTTATCAATTAATAAAAAATAAATATAATCATATTTTAAATTATACCTATTTCATAATCAGTTTAAAATTCAAGACTCCATTTACAAACGTCAAATTCAGGACTCTATAATCATATTTTAAATTATACCTTCCATATTTCATAAGCATTAGAAAATTCAAGACTCCATTTACAAGCTTCAAATTCAGGACTCCATTTACAAACTGCACGGGGACACTCCAAGATCCTTTTTAGAACCTGCTCTTTGAGGAGAAGAAGAAATAGATTATAAAATATAATATGATTTGATTTGATTGTGTCTTCTTTCCATGTGTGATAGTGTATTGAAATTTTCATATATATTATTATGTTTGTAGTTTTTTGATATGTACATTAACAATAATGGAGGTATGCACTTTAAGAAGGTTTGTTTTTTAGAATCGCCATTTAAATCGTAAAATATATAAAAAGATTTGTTAAGTATATGAAAGTATTTTGACATGTGTTTATAAGACAATACAAATTCTCTAATTTGTTTTACATTGAAGTTTATTACTACATTGTGTATTGTGAGTTGATTACGTTGACTTATTATATATTTATAATATAATGACTATAATTGTCCATTTATGCATATACAATTGGGTGAACAACTTTACCATGAAGCTCCTCCAATTATGTACTTATTTAATCTTTCTCTACTTTTAAGAGCAAATATCTTTGTTTTAAAGTTGTCAACAATAATGATCTTACTACTTAAGAAAATTTTACTTAAATATAACCCTAGGTATACCATTTGTTAGTCTTAATGAAATGTCTTTTTAACCCCACTTGATAAACTTGTATGGTCCCTTATCTAATAATTCACTCTTTGCATTATAAACGTACATATGTGCACCAACTTAATAAAAAAATAAATAAAAACTTCAAGAGTTGATGCAATGTTTAGCATAAATGACTTCTATGCCAATGTTTAGCATAAATTACTTGTAAAGCTTTAGGAGATCCATATTAAATAATGGATTCCACTTGAATGTATTTTTTCTAGTTTGTTTGATGAGAGTTTATGGAACATATCTAACAACCTCAATAATCATATACTTCTTCTTAAAGTGATTCATATGAAGATAAACTGAAACTTTGTGTGATGCAAAACTAATATTTGTGTAGTGTAGATAATTTCGAGGGTTTTGATTTCATTGAGTTTTAGTAGGTCTTTTAAACTTAGCTATGAATTTTCCACATGTATTTAACAAAGCATGTGGATTGCCCCTATATGGACACATATATTATTATCATCACCTTAAGTATAGGACCTATAATGAATAATAGATGATTTTGACCAAAATATAAGGCACACTTTAAAAGGTGAAGTGCTTGTCATACCAAGGATAATGAAATTATAACTATATTTGATATATGGGATGTGGGAATCCTTGTTGAATGGTGTTTGTAGAGCGATAACTAGGGTCTCTCACACCACCAATTATTCCACATTATTAAGTCAATCCGGGATCGTTTTGTTCTTTCAAGGAGTAACTCAATCCGAGGCTGTTCTGTCCAAGTAATGCTCGGTAGTATAGCGTTCTAATGATTTGAAAGGAAACAAACACTAAGATGTAACTAAACCAATTCAGAAGATGAAATCACACAAGGCAGATGATCAGTCAAGGGTACGGAACCAATAACCCTTCCCTTTAGAAACTGATAAAGAAAGAAAACCAAAGCATGGACTTATAGGTCTGGGAGCTAGGCAGCGTCTTGCTGGGCTCACGACAGCCTTAGGCCTGCTATCACGCGAAAGCAATAAAGGCAGATTAGCGAAAGTAAAATGGAACAACAATTCTAAAATGGAACAGCAGTAATCAAATGGAACAGCAACCTATCATAAACAGGAAACGTCAATCATATAAATTGGAACAGCAACTCAAATGGAACAGCAAACTCAAATGTATGTACGCGTTCTATACTACTGTAGCGATCCGAGGGTAATGTATGATGTGACTATGTCTCTGAACAAAGTGATATTATCTTCAAGCCTCACAAATACTTATTTTATATGAATCCAATAATGATAACATTCATACCAATATCTTGTTGTAGAAATGGATGCAATTCGAATAGATTCAGTTTGTGTAATACAGAGACGTGGATTAAAGAACTTATTCAGATTCAGATATTAATTAAGAAGCATAGTCTATCATATAAAAGATATATCGGATTACTGAAACAAGAGAAATAAGCAAACCACACAAATCACCGTATGATACAACAGCAAGTGACCGTCGGAGCTGGGCCCTTGGCTACCAATGGTACACTGCTTAAAGTTACTCCAGATGCAGAAACAAAGTGAACACCAAGTCCTTTATATTGGTTGCATTAACAAAAGTATACAAAATCAGATCTTACAAAACTTAATGGTCAAAGTTGTTCTTAGTTTATAATTATAACAACAGTCGTTCCCCCACGCTCGATGGCGTGGTACCTTTATATAACAGAAATGATAGAGATGTCTAGATACAAAAGATAAGCTTAAAGCAGCGATCCCTCAGGATCGAAGATCCTGAGGGATTCGCTAATCGTTCAGTTCTCCTCTTTCCTTCTTGCGTTCTTTGTCTCGGTATCCTGCGTTCTTTTCCTGGATTATTCGGCTCTAATTTTACTTGATCTTGTCCGCATCCGGTTCCCTGTCGACGGGACAGCAGTTACTTTCCCTTCGCTTCTTGTTTTTACTCGATAATTCCCTATTTCTGCGTCCTTCTGCATAGAAAACATCAATTATTAGTGATTGAGCTTCGTTTGTCCATTTTCACACAATTTATCAAAACCCTTATATTTTTTAGACTCATAATGCAGAAAAGGTTAGAAATAGTATTGAAAAACCACTAGATTGCTTGTCAAAAAGCATACCTTCCAGGTGCTCCACACACCCCCCTGCTTACCCTGTTTCATGTCCTCATGAAAACATTGTAATTGACATGCAAGGCTGTGAGAGAGTAGGTCGGAGAAGGGATCTCACGAAGAGGTCGACAACCATGATTAGCAACTAGATGGTCAAAGAACTGATCTAACTGATCTGCAGGCATCTCATATAGGGCCTGATATCCAGGTGCAGGATGCCAAATAATTGGGCTGCGAAACCGATACCCCAACCAGAATGGTCCTGCTCGCAGAATCCGTTCCCCATAGAGACTCAATCGACAGGCAGCCAATTCAAAATTCTCAAAGTTAAAGGGTTCCCTGAGCTGGATGTTTGGGTTAGAGGTTCGGTAGCAAAACTTTGCAGCATGGAGGGCATGGTCTTTAATAGTCAAGAAATACTCCAGACCATTTCGGATCAAGTCTCCATGCATGGAACCTAATATCTTCATGACACCTGGGATCCTCATCATACTCCTATGCTCTCTCCATAATGCTGCTGGGTCCCTAGGTTCAGCTCGTACCCATAGGTCTAAACTATTTTCTTGCCTCTGGAAGATGTTGTAAGCTTTAAGCCATTTTAACTGATTCACCCCAAATGAGATAAAGGCTTGGAATTGTATATCGCCAACGAAAGGGCCAGGATTCAAATCAGTTTCCTAGTCTAAGACAAGATTGTGCAGGTAAAATTCACATAACAACCTTTGAACTTTAACTCCATAGTGCTTGCAGCAGTCTATAAAATCATTAACAGTGTTGATATGGATAGGTGCTCCTGCCCTAACAGCTTTTATTTTTAATCTCAAATAACGTTCAAGCAAAAACAAAGCATAATTTTTAGCAGGGGCTCTACAAGTCAAAACATCAGTATACAAGGAACACAGGGTGTCCATCTGCTTAACAACACTATCTAGTCGACGAGTTACCTTAGCAAACTTTTCCTGCTCCTTCTGCCATCCTTCAAAGGCCTGGCTCTCAGACTGACTGATGTTTCGAAGTTGCTGTTGGAGCTCTTCGTATTTTTCCTTGGGGACCGTTCTGTTCTCGCAACTGCTCGGCCTCCTGCTGGGCTTCCTTCATCATTTTATGCAAGTTTCTGGTTTTTAGGTCTTTCTTCCACACAGCCGTAGAAGCTGGAAGTTTAACCTGGACCTTCTTATTACGTTGTTTGGAATTTTGGACCAGAATTACACCCGAGGGGGGTGCTTCTGTTTGAACCTCTTTGCTATCCGTTTCCTTTTTAATGCGAACAAAGGGTTGTTGCGGTCTTCCTACCACCGGAGCCTCTTGCTGTTCCATTGGAATGTCCATTCGTTCCTCCGGGCCAGATGGAACAACAGTTTCTATTGGAACAACACCCTGTTCCTCATTATCATTTGGAACAGCAGACTGTTCCTCGAAAGTAGGTCTCCTGATGGGGTTTCGTCCATCAAAACTAACTCTAACCCTCGGGGTTCTTGCTGCCGTGGTCCTTTTCCTTTTCCTTGCAGTTTTTTGTATTCTCAGACTGGCTTTCAACATTCTAATTTGTTGCCGAAGTCTGGCTATCGTGCCCAGCATCCTCTGGTTCTTCTTCCTCAATTTTTCAATTTCCCTTGCCTCGGCAGAGGGTTTGGCCTTCAATCTTACTTCTTCTTCCTCTCCTGGAACATCTTCCGGCGACCTGGGGACAGATTGTCCCGAATTGATGTCTTCTGCTTCATTACCATAGCCAGGTAGGTTTTCTTCACCTGCCTCTTCTGCATGCCTTTCCTCAAGTAATTCTTCTTCTGCGGGGCCATCAAGGACGCCTCCTGTACCGGAGGCTTGGCCGTATCCTCCCATATTGGCCAGAACTGCTGCCAATTCCTCTTCTCCTGGAGGGTCTTGCAACGGGCTACCCATAGATTGTACGTTTTCTTCTTCAATTCCTCCTTCTGGCTGGTTAGTTCCATCCTCTGATTGCTCAGCATTTCCTTCGGGTAATTCACCTTCCACTTCCGAAGGTTCGTCCTCGATTTCAATTGGTTGGGCCACAGTTTTCTAAATCTTTTCCAACCTTCGCCGTATTCGAACCAATCGAGCTGAATTCCTGGGTCTTTCAGGCAGGTTGGGAGTGCCAACAGGTTCTCTAGGTTCCTCTGGTCGTTCCGGCGTATCGGAGGGTCGCTTCCGTTTCGAAACAGCATGCTTTTCTGCTGCCGACTTCTTACGTTTCTCTGATTGTTCCGGCGTGCTGGAGGACTGCTTTCGTTTTGAAACAACATGCTTTTCTGCTGCTGGCTTCTTGTGTTTTTCTGAACGTTCCAGGGTGCTGGAGGTTCGTTCAGATTTTGGGGGTGGTAAAGCCAGTCCCTTTTTAACTGTTTTGACCAATTCCTCCTAGGTGTCTTGCTGTTGGGCAAGACTGTGGCTTATTATTAGCTGAATCAGTCTGTGGTGGCTAACAACCGTATCTGTGTGCTGAGCCTTCTTCAGGCTTCGGGCCGCATCATGTAATAACGAATTTAAAAGGGCAGGGAGATTTACAGAACATTTTCCCTTTAAAACAGCTAGAAGTTTTAAGTGACGAGCCCTTACCACATCTTTTCTCCCTTCGCAGGTGATATAGCTCTGCACTATCTTCGCCAGCTCGGTCCAGGGTTCCCCCAGTGTTGTCGGCAGAACTCCTTTCCCTTTGACTGTCAGACTTTGGCCTTCGCTTTGGAAAATTTCCATTACTTTCTGCAGTCTTTCCTTCTTCAGCTCCCATCTGGGTCCAACAGCTGGTAATCCTGAGGTTTCTGCGATAATGTCCTCCGTAACTTCTATCCGCTTTCCTCCGACTATAGAGTGGTTTTCCTGCAAATTTTGTAGGAATTCCAACGCTACAGCCTCATTCGATTCTTGCAGGCGGTTGAAGTAATTCAACCATCCTGCATTTTCCAGAATTTCGCGGGCAGCAGCGGACGCAGTCAGCTTGTGCGGTTCACTTCAGATTGTCTTCCCGCCCATAGCTTACTCTCAGAAATAAACTCGGGAATGAAACAGCAACTGTTCGCAGTATTTACCGAGCAGAGAGGATACTCGATGCTAATTTTAGGAAGGATTTTCGCAGAGCATGCAGCAAAGAGAAAGATCGTGGATGGCAGTCCGTAGAATGAGATCATCATACCGTTAAATCGTGTCATTATTTTGCCCGAATGGTGTGCAGCCACGTAACCATTGGAGTAATGAGGTCACCTCCCCCCCCGCGATCTGATAGGCTGCCCCCAGCCGTCAAAGAGAGGAGCAGCAGCCAGTCGGGAGTCAAATCATAAAGTACAGCAGGTAGAAATTATGCCATGTTGTAAAAGGACAATGAAGTACCGAAATCGAGGCAGAAAAGTGGATCGCTTTTAAGATAAGCCAGTGTGATATAATGAGGAACCGAGGGGTTGGACGTCTGTCAACTGTACCAAGTCTCCAGTAGTCATTGTCAATTCCGTTGCCATGATTGGTGATTATGTTCATGCGATAATTATATCAGGGTGTGACATATGATACATGCAAAGGATATAAAAGACAAACAAACTTAATATCATACATATTGGTGTAAATATTACGACTTCAATGCCATTAACAGAGCTCTGCTGCCAACAGGTGTTCATAACCTTGGCAAAGTTGTTTATCTCACCCTCTGGAACCATTATCCTTTGTGTATCTACTGAAGAGTGCTTTGTCAAAATGCAGGCCATTATGCTGGCTTGGTGACCAGATAACCATAATGCCATTCACAAGGTAGGCACGAAACGTGGTCAGGCCGGCTCGTGATGAGACCTCCTGTTCCAAGGTTTGCTTGTTATTTTACCTTTGGACCATATCCCTGGTGTGGTGGCCGTAATGGGAATGCCACTTCGCTTCCATCCTTATGATCATGGTAGGCTGGCTCTGAATGAGACCCCCTATCCTGCATTTGACGATTTCATATCTTGTTTTTTTTTTTTTTCTTTCATTCTTCTTTTGCAACACACTTCTCTTTTTCGTTGTTCAATTACACATAAGGGTGGTTCCGCACTCCTTAAGAGCGGGGAATGGTGGAAGAAGTCTTACAATCCCAACAGACAGATATAAATCGTTTGCTCATATTCCTCAGTAATGATCAAGAAAGTTTTTAGGGAGATCGACATGATAAAAACTACCAAACCACGGTTCAGGAATAAGATAATGACAGTGAAGACGAAAGTTAATGTCCCTCCTCTTGTCTTCTTATATATGTTGACTGTTAAAATAGTAGCGATTTATGATATGCTGGTTTCGGTATATCATGCTTTATGTTCATTGCATAATGTCATTGCTATATCTAAAGGATTTAGGAGAGCATAATTGCAAAACGTCCAAATAGGAGCAGAAAGGTTCTGATGGTGTCTTCTCTGAGCGAAGCATGTGAATGACTTATCTTGTGGAAAAGAAATAGCGGAATTAACCAAATTCTGCATCTTGGAAAAAGAAATATGTGAGTGCTGTTCCTTTTCGCAAAGGAACAACAAAGCACAAAGAGTGCTGTTCCTTTTCGCAAAGGAACAGCAAAAATCCACACGTGCTATTCCTTTTCGCAAAGGAACAGCAAAAATCCACACGTGCTGTTCCTTTTCGCAAAGGAACAAAAAAAATCCACACGTGCTGTTCCTTTTCGCAAAGGAACAACAAAACAAAAAGTGTTGTTCCTTTTCGCAAAGGAACAACAAAGCAAAAAAAGTGCTGTTCCTTTTCGCAAAGGAACATCAAAAATTCCAAAACACAAAAGTGTTGTTCCTTTTTGCCAAGGAACAACAAAAATTCCAAAACGCAAAAGTGATGTTCCTTTTCGCAAAGGAACAGCAAAAATCCACACGTGCTATTCCTTTTCGCAAAGGAACAGCAAAGCAAAAAGTGTTGTTCCTTTTCGTAAAGGAACAGCAAAACAAAAAAAATGATGTTCCTTTTTGCAAAGGAACGACAAAGCAAAAAGTGCTGTTCCTTTTCGCAAAGGAACAACAAAGCAAAAAGTGCTGTTCCTTTTTGCAAAGGAACGACAAAGCAAAAAGTGCTGTTCCTTTTTGCAAAGGAACAACAAAACACCAAAAGTGCTGTTCCTTTTGAAAAGGAACAGCAGAATCACACGAGTGTTGTTCCTTTTGAAAAGGAACAGCAAAATCAAACCAGTGATGTTCCCTTTTTTTTTTAAAAAGGAACAGCAAAATCAAACCAGTGATGTTCCCTTTTTTTTTAAAAAGGAACAGCAAAATCAAAAAGTGCTGTGCAAAATAAGGTAACCAAAATACTACAAACAAAGATGAAAAGAACATATGTACAGGATGTTATGTACAAATTATGAAAAACGAGTTGCTTAAGTTATAGGTGAGGAAGATTTCACTTCCTCCCCTAAGATCTCCAAATCAGTATCTTGCTGTAGCTGTTGACAAAAGGATTCCCGAGTAAGAGGTCTTCGATAGAGACGAACTCGGTGGCCATTTACTTTGAACGTATGTCCAGAACTGTCAACTATGATCAGAGTGAGGGTCCCATTGTCGTGCACCTTCTGGATCTCATATGGTCCTAGCCAGCGAGTCTGGAGTTTCCCCGGGAAGTCCTGGAACCGAGAATCGTATAACAGAGCCCAGTCTCCTTCATGGAAGACTTTATTCTTTATAAGTGCATCATGCCACTTAGCTCGCTGCTGTTGGATTAATGCTGTGTTTTGTAATGCAGAGAGCCTAATCTCATCCAATTCGTTGATTTGTCGTAGTCGATTGATCTGTGCCTCATTCAAATCTAAGCCAACCTCTTGTGTAGTTTGTAGTGTTTGGATCTCAAATTCGATAGGAATGATTGGTTGTTTCCCAAACACCAATTGATAAGGTGAATAGCCTGTCATGCTTCTCCATGTGGTTCTATAAGCCCACAGTGCTTCAGGTAGCCGAGCAGCCCAATCACGCCTGTGTGATGCGATAGTCTTTGTTAAGATTGACTCAATTATCTTGTTACTGTTTTCTACTTGTCCATTTGCCTGCGGATGGTAGGGGGTAGTAATCTTATGTTGGATATGATAGTTGTTAAATGTTGCAGCTAGTTTATTTCCAACAAATTGTGGTCCACCATCTGTAATTACTTCTCTCAGAAGTCCATAACGTACAAACAAATGGAACAAAAATTGTATTACCGAATCTTCTGTAGCCCTAGCTAATGATTCAGCCTCAACCCATTTAGTAACATAGTCTGTTGCTACCAGGATATATGTCCTCTGGTTTGATGGTGGATTAATGGGCCCGACGAAATCGAGAGCCCATCGTTCAAATGGCTCAATAACCACTTGTGGTCTCAGAGGCATTTCATCAGCTTGGCCAGGTTTTCCTGCTCGCTGGCAGCTGTCACAGGCCTGCACAAACTTTTTCGCGTCCTTAAAGATTGTAGGCCAATAGTATCCTGCCTGTAGTATTTTATGTGTTGTTCTCTTGTCGGCAAAGTGGCCCCCGCATGGTCCATTATGACAAGCCTTTAAGATGTCTAGGATCTCATCCTCTCGAATACACCTCCTGATTTGCATGTCTGCCCCTGTATGGAATAAATGGTCTCCAATCCACGAAAATCGAGTGCTTTTTTGAACAATTTTTTTTCGTTCCTGAGGGGTTAGGTGTTTTGGTAACTTACCCACTGCAAGGTAATTGGTGATGTCAGCATACCAGGGTGTTCGAATGGCAATGACAAACAGATGTTCATCAGGGAATTGATCTTGCACGGCTGCTGCTTCGATTGATTTGGGTATTCTTGAGAGGAAGTCGGCTACAGGGTTCTCCTTGCCGGGTCGATCCTTAATTGTGATGTCGAACTCCTGCAATAGGATCAACCATCGAGTTACTCTAGCATTCGTGACAGGTTTGTTTGCTAGATATTTGATAGCAGAATGATCTGTATATAACACAACAGGGTAACCTGTAATATAATGCCTAAATTTATTAACAGCATGAATTACAGCCAGGAATTCCTTTTCAGTAATAGTATAATTGAGTTCGGCAGAGGATAAATTTTTGCTAATATAGTAAATAGCGTATGGCTTCTTATCCTCTTCTTGTCCTAGGACTGCACCGATTGCTGTATCCGAGGCATCCGATGAGATCTGGAATGGCAAATTCCAGTTTGGTCCTCGAAGGACTGGAGCTATTGACAGCAACTTTTTCAATTCTTTAAAAGCCTGGTCACATTTATCTGTCCACAAAAAATCAACATTACCTGTCAAAGCATATAGAGGTGCTGCAATTCGTGAATAATGTTCTATAAACCGTCTGTAATATCCAGAAAATCCAAGGAAACTACGTACCTCTGTTTGAGTAGTGGGGGTAGGGATGAGCAAAAGAATCTGAATTTTAGCAGGGTCTACCTGGATGCCAGCTGCTGAAATGTAGTGCCCTAGAATGAGCCCTTCCGTCATCATCATGTAGCACTTCTCGTGGCTCAGGCAGAGTCTGGTAGCAATGCAGCGTTGTAGAACTTTTTCCAGGGTATCCAGAGCTGGATCAAATTCATCCCCATACGGTGTGAAGTCGTCCATATACACCTCAAGTCCATCGTTTATTAGATCTGCAAAAATACTGAGAATAGCCCTTTGAAATGTAGCAGGGGCGTTACATAGGCCGAAGGGTAATACTCGATAGGCAAACGTTCCCCAGGGGCACGTAAAGGTAGTTTTGTCTTGGTCTTCAGGGGCAATTTGGATTTGGTTATATCCACTGAAGCCGTCCAAAAAGGAGAAAAATTTCTTCCCTGCTAACGTGTCCAATACTTGGTCTATAAATGGGAGGGGAAAGTGATCCTTTTGTGTAGCCTTGTTTAACTCCCTGTAATCCACGCAGATCCTCCATTTTCCATTTTTCTTGGGTACCACCACAAGGGGAGAGACCCATTTACTGTCAGAGATAGGGTAAATAAAGTTAACATCTAAGAGCTTCTGAAGTTCGTCTTTTACTATCTCTTTTAGGTGAGGGTTGAGTCTTCTTTGTGGCTGACGAACAGGTCTTGCATCTTTCTCTATATAGATATGATGGGTGCATAATTGAGGATCAATCCCCTTCATGTCGGGGTAATCCCATGCAAATGCATCCTTGTATTTTTGTAACAGATTAACAAGATTGGCGTTAATATTCAGAGTTTTACCAGGTTCAATTTCCACTACTTTACTATTGGCAACAATAGTTACTGGTATTGTCTGGTCATGTGGATCTTTTAAGGGATCTTCTTCTAGCTCACTGTCAAATGCTGCTTCTATCATAAAACACTGCATATGTGTTCAAGCTTCAGTTTGACTAATAAAATTGTTAATGGCGTCGTCTTCTGTTTGATCTTTAAATTCTAAAGCCTTCTGTATAGTTAATGGAGATCTGATGTTGTTAGCAAGATATGACACAGGATAAGAGTTAGTTTTAATCATTGGCAGGCTTGGCTGTGCTGGAGGATATAAAATTAATTTTTTAACATCTGGTCCTTTAGCTATAGTCATGTTTCCCTGCCGGCAGCCAATGTAGGCATCGGCAGTAGCAAGCCAGGGTCTGCCTAGGATTAACGGATGTCCGTCTAGTCGGATTTTAGGATTAATTACCAGGAAGTTTGTGGGATACTCCCAGGAATCTATGGAAACCATGACATCATTCAGAGTACCTTCCGGTCGAACTACAGATCGATCTGCCAATTCTAACAGAGTAGAGGTAGGTTCTACTGACGTGATGCCAAGCTTTTGGCAGGTGGAGGTTGTCAAAATGTTGATTGCAGCTCCCAGGTCAACTAGAGCGTTAGTCAGGGTTTGGCCATAGATTTGAACAGTTATAATTGGGTTCCCGGGATCTTCATATTTGATAGGTGCCTCTTTTCCTGATAATAGGTCCGATAAAGTACCAACTACTTGGACTCTGGGGTTAGTATTTGTATTCCTCCTTGATTTTTTGATGCATAATTCTTTTATGGTTTTTGCACAGATAGGAATATCTTGTATGGCTTGGAGGAATGGAATCTTTATATACAAATTTTGTAATTCTCCCAAAATGTCGAAGTCTGGAGGTTGTATAGGTCGAGATATGACTAATCGTTCTGGGAAAGGAGGAGAGGATGTACTTGCTTGTTTATTGTTTTGCTCTTTGTTTTCATCCTTCTGTTGTGGGGGTTGTTCTATTGGTAACTGATCTTCAACGCGAATTGTTTTGTCTCCCTCTGTTTCTATTATTCGTCCAGATCTTAACTGAAGATCGTTGCACTCCCTTAAGTCAGACTCAATTTCTGATGTGTCTATGATTTGGATGGATTGGACTAGCCTATTATTAGGATTGGGATTGGGTTGGGCTGGGAGTTGCGGTCTCAGATTAGACTGGGGATTTTGTTGTAAAGTTGGCAGAGTTGGTTGAGGGAGTGGGATTGATCCTGCTGGCTGATATGTCGATCTTGGCCAGCTTGTCTGCCATGATGAGCTTTGCGAAGTGGAAGGGGTCCACTGCGGAGGATAGGAACTATTCTGCCAATATGGTGGAGGATAAGGGCAGTTTGGCCAACCAAATTGGGACATCCAAGGATTCGGAGTAGGAAACATTTGAGGTGACCAATTTGAAAATGGGGGTTGAGACTGGTTTTACCACATGTTCTGTTGCTGAGTATTGAACTGCGGGGGTTGAAAAGAAGAGGAGGGGTCTGAAAACATACCTGATTGCCTAGGCTGCCATTGACGACGCTGGTTAATAAAATATGCTGGTTCTGGCTCCTCTTCTGCTTCTTTGTATACCGCCTTCAAACCAGGAAGTGAAGGGCAGCTTTCGGTCAGGTGGTCCTTGGTGCAGATAGTACATATTTGGACTGTATCCAGCGGGCATTCCTTGTGGCTGTGTTTCTTCATGTATCGTGGGCAAAAAACTTCTAGATTCTGCTCCGCCTCGGCTTTCTTCTGTTTAGCCTGCACAATGTCAAGTTGTGCAGTTAATGTTCCCAGGATATCAGTTTTAAAATTTTCCAGTAAATTTCCAAGTTCCACCCGTGTTACTCCCTCTGTTGATGTTCTGTTATCTCTGGGGAAGCGATCATATCCCGCTGGTTTTATCCTCGTGCTACCTCTTGAGCTCCTGATACACAGATCAATGATATCAGCAAAATTTTCCTGATAAATGTCTCCTTTCCCCATAATGTTTAACGTTTCGATCCATTGCTCTTTCATACCTCTAATTAATGCAGTTTTCAACACGTTATCAGGCAGAGGTAGCGATGCATAAGGGGATCTTTCCAAATTATATTGGAAACGTTCCACATATTCTTCTAAGGTTTCGTTTGGTCTGGCTGACATTTGAAAGATTTCATCTTTTAGTTCTCTCGACCTACAGTAATCTTGATATTTCTTTAAAAAGGCTTCTTTCATTTGATCCCAATTGTTAATAACCCCACCACCTAAGCCCATAAACCATCTTAACGCAGCCCCTTTTAATGTAGAGGGGAACAATTTTAGTTTCTGGGGATCGGTGGTGTAATCGTATCCTCTACATAATACATCAAATTCGAACAAGAATGCGTCCGGATCTTCTGATGTAAGGCCATGAAATGTGGGAATATGCTGGAGAGGGATGGATTTCATGGGCGCATTTGCTGCAGAATCTACTATTGGATATTGCAATTTGGAGGTCTGGGTGTTTGGCTGATTCTGCGCCATGGGATCGAATATATGCCAGTAATCTTTAGGAATTTCCAAGAGAGTGTTCCTTGGTTGAGGAGGGGTAGTCTTAACAGGGATTGTCTTGACACCACTTCCTTGATCAGGGATGATAATAGCCCCAACTGTCTGCGGTGAATGAATTCCTTCAACAAGGATTTTTACAGTGCTTCCCTTGTCCGGGCTATTTAAAGGCTGGTTTAATTCAATAGGAGATCTAGGTTCCTCAATTTCCCCTGTTTCTCCTTCTCCTTCACAAAGCTTACTTTGAGTCCCTTCGTGCAATGGTCCAGGAGTCAAATTTTCAATTTCTTGAAAATCCTGCTCCTTTGTTCGACTGTGCACCTCACCAAAGGCTTCAGATGGTGATCCCGAGGCCTGAAGGGAACTAGTAGGCTGTTTAGAAATGACTTTCTTATAACCTACTGATGGCTGAGAGTCGGCTTTCTTATAGATTTCGTCTATGAAGGTCGTTCGTCCAAGGGTCACCGGCCCCTTAGCTTTGGATGGAGGCTTTTGATCTTTCTCTAACTTTTTTGCTTAGTCATGCACTCGAATTAAACTGCTAAATCCTATTTAACCAGCAATTCTACTAAGAGAGCAGACGGTGGAGCAGGGCTTTTACATGCTCCATACGCAGGTTCTTACCTTCCGTTTTTAAAATCTAACTCCCTCCTAGCAGATTTGCGCACTACTCTATAAAGGACAAATGGCTATTACCCCTTCCCCGGCAACGGCGCCAAAATGTAGAGCGATAACTAGGGTCTCTCACACCACCAATTATTCCACATTATTAAGTCAATCCGGGATCGTTTTGTTCTTTCAAGGAGTAACTCAATCCGAGGCTGTTCTGTCCAAGTAATGCTCGGTAGTATAGCGTTGTAATGATTTGAAAGGAAACAAACACTAAGCTGTAACTAAACCAATTCAGAAGATGAAATCACACAAGGCAGATGATCATTCAAGGGTACAGAACCAATAACCCTTCCCTTTAGAAACTGATAAAGAAAGAAAACCAAAGCATGGACTTATAGGTCTGGGAGCTAGGCAGCGTCTTGCTGGGCTCACGACAGCCTTAGGCCTGCTATCACGCGAAAGCAATAAAGGCAGATTAGCGAAAGTAAAATGGAACAACAATTCTAAAATGGAACAGCAGTAATCAAATGGAACAACAACCTATCATAAATAGGAAACGTCAATCATATAAATTGGAACAGCAAACTCAAATGGAACAGCAAACTCATTTGGAACAGCAAACTCAAATGGAACAGCAAACTCAAATGGAACAACAAACTCAAATGTATGTACGCGTTCTATACTACTGTAGCGATCCGAGGGTAATGTATGATGTGACTATGTCTCTGAACAAAGTGATATTATCTTCAAGCCTCACAAATACTTATTTTATATGAATCCAATAATGATAACATTCATACCAATATCTTGCTGTAGAAATGGATGCAATTCGAATAGATTCAGTTTGTGTAATACAGAGACGTGGATTAAAGAACTTATTCAGATTCAGATATTAATTAAGAAGCATAGTCTATCATATAAAAGATATATCGGATTACTGAAACAAGAGAAATAAGCAAACCACACAAATCACCGTATGATACAACAGTAAGTGACCGTCGGAGCTGGGCCCTTGGCTACCAATGGTACACTGCTTAAAGTTACTCCAGATGCAGAAACGAAGTGAACACCAAGTCATTTATATTGGTTGCATTAACAAAAGTATACAAAATCAGATCTTACAAAACTTAATGATCAAAGTTGTTCTGAGTTTATAATTATAACAACAGTCGTTCCCCCACGCGCGATGGCATGGTACCTTTATATAACAGAAATGACGGAGATGTCTAGATACAAAAGATAAGCTTAAAGCAGCGATCCCTCAGGATCAAAGATCCTGAGGGATTCGCTAATCGTTCAGTTCTCCTCTTTCCTTCTTGCGTTCTCTGTCTCGGTATCCTGCGTTCTTTTCCTGGATTATTCGGCTCTAATTTTACTTGATCTTGTCCGCATCCGGTTCCTTATCGACGGGACAGCAGTTACTTTCCCTTCGCTTCTTGTTTTTACTCGATAATTCCCTATTTCCGCGTCCTTCTGCATAGAAAACATCAATTATTAGTGATTGAGCTTCGTTTGTCCATTTTCACACAATTTATCAAAACCCTTATATTTTTTAGACTCATAATGCAGAAAAGGTTAGAAATAGTATTGAAAAACCACTAGATTGCTTGTCAAAAAGCATACCTTCCAGGTGCTCCACAGTGTTGTCTTTGATGTCAATGTACGCTATTGAACACTCTTAATATCTATATAATTTTTCATCAATTGGAAGATCCATTGGTCAAAGCCTTTGCAAAACCCTAGAAGCCCTACATTGGTTGTGGATTTTGAAGTTGCATAGCAATAAATTTTCCTTGGAGATCATTTTTTTTGGACTCTCCTTGTCAAACCAATTTCAGCAGTATATGGATCATCACGAGAAGCCTCACGGTTTGGGAGTTATGCTTGTTTGAAGATGAAGGACTCAATTCGTGGGTAAAACCCCCAAAAAAATGAATCATGTGGAAAATTATTATTTGTTGGCTCAATCACAAAGTTAAGAGTTCTCCTTAATAAAAATAAAATAAATTATTTGTTGCTAAGTTGAGGGCATCAAACGTTAATGTTTTCTCTTAACCGGCACATAACATCAGAATACTAGAAAATACTAGAGAAATAATGCCTTAATGAAGACAAAATGGAAATATTTTATTATGTGCAGTAGAAAATAATGTTCACTTGCCTCTTTGAGGGGGAAACCTCCAGAAGAGCAGAGCTTAATTACAACAATACTCGATGAGACTTCCCTTGCTATATTGGGCTATATATAATTTCATGAGATCCAAAACCCTAACTACTCATGGTCCCATGCATAATGTAGGTTAACAACTTTATTTATAGTCTATGGTTCGTTTACTCATCATCCTTAACTAAAGTAACTAATTGTGGTCCCCTTTTTTATAATGTGGGTCAACCAGTTACAATCATCTTTAATGCTCTTAACCACTTACATGATTTATTTACTAAAATAAATAATCATGACCCTTGTAGGGCCTCTTGGGCCTACTACATTAATAAAGGGGTTAGGTTTATCTTGTGGCCATCAACAACCCCCCTTCTTATTTAGTGTTATTTATAATACTAAATAAGTGGGGACCCTTAGTCAAAAAATTTAAAAAATGAATTAGTGCTTGTATTTCCTTTTTAATAAAACTCACCATCATAAACTTAGGAAAATACCTTTGAAAAATCTAAAAAGCTTAAGTTTCATAATGAGGAAAGATAAAATCACTCCTTAAGAAATATCGCATCGTGGAAAGGATAATAGGGTGCCTTCTTACAAGCCAAACTCTAAGATTGCGAGATTGTGATGCGAGATTTCATATTAAAAAACATATATTGCATCGCATGATTTAAAACACACTCACTCTAAAAAACCGGAAAAAACACTGATATGCAATGGCGCATATCGCAAAAGCGCCCCTCGCAAGAAATACATTAACACAAAATGGTCATATATTACGATTATGCGATATTGCGATGTCACGATATCGCGATAGAGTGACAAAGCGATCTTACGACAGAACAACACAATGATATTGTGATAATGTGATGCAGCGATCTGCGATATTGCGAAGCGAATCGCAAAATCACTCATCACAAATATTTCAGGCTCATTATTCGAGAAAGCTTTTTCCCATAAACCGAGACCTGGTTATGTGCTTTAATGCTAATTAATGAGTTAGTTGCGAGTTGTTAATGAAATATGGTTTTGTGTTTATCGAAGAGCCAGTTCACGTAAGATGGTGTATTTTCGCATGTCTTCAGCATTTAAAGCTTTCCCGTCACTATTCCTTATCATTACTCTCACCTCATTTGTAAACTGCAGGAACGAAGAAAAAAGAAATATACAAAGCAGCATACAAGATACTATAGGGAAGAAAGGCAAGGCTCTGATGTCTAAAGATAAAGAAATGGCGCCCTTGTATACAGACACCACCTGTAACAGAGATGCGGGTATTACCACTTGGGAAGGCATGTATAATCTACTTGAGGAAGAGAATCACAAGATTATGGAGGTTACGGCTACAAAAGGTTCGCAGGGGTCTTCTGAGGCATCAGTTGCAGATTTAGCCTGCTCGTTCATGCACCAGATAGCGGCAAGGCCCAAAATTCTCCCCTACATAGACATGGTTAAATGGGTACTAGACAACGCTGACATTAAAAGCAGACAATTTAAAACTCAGGGTCAAGAATTTATGGGATCATTATTTCCACAAAAGTAGAGCTTTATATCTGTCAAAGAAAAGCACACAAGAGGCGAAAATCACACCCAGGAAGCCCGAATCAAGAAACAGAGGTAGTTTCTGATGAGCGATTCGCGCTAGGCTGGGCAAAACTTCTTGAAGAGGAAAGCCTCTAAATTGCTCAGTCTCCTGTAGGCCTAGAAATTTGTAGGAAAGAAAAATTGAAGGTAAAAAAGTAAAACTTGAATCCGAAAATGAGTGGTAATGGTCAGAAATATCCTCAAAGTAGTATGTATATAGGTACAACAGTTGCAAACAGACTGGAGACAAAGGGCAGAATCAATTAAAAGATTAACTAAGTTGAATTGGGAGTCTTACTGGGCTTATTTAGTAAAACCACACAGCCAGTGTATGACTCTTAAATGCATCATCAATTCTGCCAAAAGGATGGCACCAACTCTTGCTGATTCCATTTTTGCAGGACAGTTAAAGGCTGAAGTCGGCCAGCCGACTTTGCTCAAAGTAAATGCTGAATGCTTGTGATTTTAAGGAGTAGATACAAAAATAGTTAGATGTTAGTTTTAGATTTAGTCTTAGAAATAGTTTTTGCTTTATTTTTGCCTAGGAAAAGGACGGTCATTTAAACCGTATCCTATATTTTTGTAATAAGTTACTTTTAGTCTTAGTTAGTAGTATTTAAACCCTTCTCGTGCATTTAGAGAAGGGTCCTGAAATTTGTCAAAAACTTGTCCTCATAACATGCACTTTTGCACCCTCCGAGGAGGTTTTGATGAATGAATGGAATAAGATTTGTTGATTTTTGCATCTAATATCTGCTACTGATGTTTCACTTCTGTACTCTTAGTGGATGTTGGATTGAGAAGAGATAAATCATTATCGCTTGAAGCTCATGAGTAGGACTAGTTATAAATGGTACTTCTATCTCTTAACTATTTCTATCTTTTGTGTTAAAGTGATATTCAAGTTCATTTGTTTATATATTAATGCGTGAATGCCTGAGTTATCATTTGGCACTTTTGTACAGTGATAGCTATTTATTTATGCTTAATGTATGAGTAGCTTATTGTGCGATATGTTTTTCACAATTGTTTCATCTAACTTTTTATGCAAAGTGGTTTATCTATATTGAATTCTTTTCTTATAACGGTTGAATGATATTTATTACCAATTGTTATTTGAAATCATTTTAGATCGCATAACAGAAGGATTACACCCCGGGTTAGTATAACTTAGATGTTTCTGTTTATTAGAATACACATGCATGTCATTAGATTAAAGCTAGAATTAGAGCATCTTAATTAGGAACTGTTAGATCAGAAATATCAAATTCTACACACACACACTCATAAATTGGGAAACTCGTCCCATATCTCTAGTCGGACCACCATACCAAATGGAAAAGGAACTGCCAACCAAGGTACGGACCGGGTGGGTATCCCCCTTGTTGTAGACCCGATTTTCGGGGCTTCAACATATTTGGTGCTAGAAGGAGGGCCTCAAACTATGAATGGCAACTAAATCCAAATCTAAATACCATTCTAAGAGTAAATCGCCCTCACCATCTCCCCCGACTTCTCCATTTCATTTAGAATCTTTAAATCCAAAGCCAGAAGTCGCAAGAACAACAGTCGCTGCTACAAACCCTGAAGTTTCAGAATAATATACTATTGAACCTCCTGAAGTTGAATCTTTGATTCATAAAATTTAGTGATTTTCTATATCTCCTCAAAGATCTCATAAATCACAAGGCAGTGTGACTTCGCAGTATAACCCTGCTCATCCTTTGACCAGATTAAAGAGCGAAAAGTTTGTTGTTCAGCCAACTAAGTTACCTCTACCCACTAGGAAGAGAGCTAGGAAATCACCTAAAGGGTCCAATAGCGAGACTCTTTCATCATCAACATCCATCTCAAATTCCTCATCGCGAAGTCAAGCATCCACTCCACTTCAAATCATTGTCCACCAGTCCACTGGTACTTGCGCATCTCCTTCTCAATCATCTGGAGTCATAATATCCTCGTCTTCCCAACCGCAGGGATCACCGTCTGCACGTCCCTCTGTTAGTAGATCATCGATGGCCCAAACTCCATGGAATAACCCAAGGGAAGTCTTAATGCCTGCACCCTTGAGTCAGCTACCAGCCCATCCTAAAAAATGGCTGCCTAAGTTTAATCCTGAAGCAGGCATGCTAGCGGAGGAACATATAAATAACTTTATGCTATCCATAAATCTCAATGGAGTTACTAACGAAGACACTGTCGTTTGACTCTTTCCTTATACTCTTCAGGGAACAGCCGGATCATGGTATTTTTCATTACCATCTGGATGTATCACTAGTTGGGATATCTTCCAAGAACAATTCCTCATTAAATTTGGTGATGATAGGTCTACGGAAACGTTGATCAATGACTTGTCAAACCTTGGAGTTGAATCAAAAGAACCTATCAAAGATTTCAATTCACGTTTCAATAAACAGTTAAACAAAATTCCTATTGCTTCCAAGCCCAGCGAAGAAGTGAGAAGTGAATGGTACATCACTTCTTTACCATCAAATGTAGCAATCTTCGTGGATAGGGCTAACAAGACAACTTTAGCCGAAAATATGAAAGAAGCAATAGCAGTAGAGAAGCATATTATAGCCCTTGAAAAGAAAACCACGATAGAAGAACGGAAATCCAAGAAGGTTACTTTCAAAGAAGATCCCAAGAAAAAACAGTCGAAAGATCCATTCGATTTAGAAGGATTGCAAAAAGTTTTGAAGACCATGTCTAACAAGATGGTCGACATTAAGAAACAAGTGGCAGAAACTTCTTCAAAAAAGTCGTACAAACCTTTCAAAAGAAACTCTTCGACTAATTCAAAACCCCCCAATGCTATTACAAGAGCTGAATCCAAAGAAGAAGAAGAGGAAATCGCTACTGAAGAGCAAATCGATCAAGAAGAAGTTGTAAAGTTACAAGGAATGTGGGATTTCATCCTCCCACAAGAAGAGGATCAAGAAGCATTCCCGGTTAGTACACAAAGTAGAAATCAACTTGATCCTCCTCAAACTACCCCTAAGCCAAAGAGCGCAAGCTCGATGACTAAGGATAAAGTCGCAGCCAAGAAAACGACACCTAAAGCGACTCAAACCAGCCTAGTCCAAACAGATTCATCAGCTCCATCTAAAACATTGATCATTTTGGATGAAATGGAGTACAATATTATAGAAGACATGAAAAAGACTAGGGCCAACATCACTCTTTACGAATTGAGAAAGTTAAAACACTAGCAAAAGATATTGTTGAAATAATTACATGCTGTGCCAGTCGCACCTTTGCCTACCGCTGTAATTTCTCAAGCTTCTCATGGCATGGGAAGACCTCTAACTAATGTGATTAACAGGATTGATCCAAATGAAATCGCATTAATTGGAGGAAGATCGAGATCTCATACTCCCCCGTTTCTTCTTACTTATGAAATTTTTAATAAAAATGTACATAATTGCTTAGTAGATTCGGGAGCTTCATCGAATATTTTACCAAAGACAATATGCACAAAATTGAACGTTCAACCGAAAAAATCTACTGTGCGCATGGTTGAACTATATCGATCACAAGTTGAAGTGATTGGCAAATTAAATCAGGTTACCATAAGGCTATCATCCAACCCAAAGGTATGTCAAGTTATCGACATTTTAGTTGCTGATATTCCAGAATTTTATGGCTTAATTCTTAGCAGAGATTGGTCAGAAAAACTTCATGGATACTTTGCAACTAACTGGTCGCCCATGTGGCTACCTTACAATGGTAAACCAAATCAAATAAAAGTTGAACGAGAAAGACATCAGAAGTACATAGTAACGGAGCTGGAGGGGGAGAATGAACCGGTAGCATACAACAATAATATCATTGACAACTACTCAGTAGATTCTTTCCTAGGCAATTTTAATGCTCATACGTCACCTTTCTTAGAACATTCTGTTTTATCCCAAGTTGAAAACTTTTCTCAAACAGATAGTTAGAAATGTATTGATTTTTTAGATAGTCCTGTAAATAAATCTTTATTTTGGAAATTATTTTTTGATGGTTCTAAATCTAACGAAGGAGAAGGAGTAGGATGCGTGCTAGTTAGTCCAGAAGGAGATAAAACTATGTTAACTTGCAAACTCGAATTTGATTGCACCAACAATACTACAGAATATGAGGTTTTAGTCCAAGGGTTGTACAAAGCAATCGGATTAGACGTCAAATACCTTCAAGTTTTCGCAGATTCTGAAAGTGTAGTCAGACAGGTACGTAATACTATAGATTATTTATCAGGCCATATAAAACATTATCAATCTTTAGTTCAAGATCTGACTGAACACTTTATAGCATTTAATATTTCATCAATTCTCAGACTCCAGAATGCAAGTGCAGACCTTTTAGCTAACGTAGCTTCCAAACTTATCCCTTCAGAAGATTTTAACCCTGATAGGTTCTCAATAGAATTAATCTTGAGACCTTCTATTCTTGATAACATTACAAATTGGAGAATATTCAACGACGATCCTGAAATCATTATTTTTCTCACATCTGAAGGATCCTACAACAATGAAATAATTGACGAAGACCAACATGACCGACAATTGCAGCAAGATAGCACTAAAAATGCTATACCTAAGTCAGTAGTCAAATTAGAAGACCTTTACGATTTAAAAGATCGATTTAAAAGATCTACCAATTCAAAACTCCAAAGTTCAACTTTGAACTACGAATTAGTAAATCTAATAACTGATACCTAACCACAGAATATCAACCTAGGCCTTGGCTTAACTCCTGAAGAAAAATTATCATATATCCGTCTTTTGAGACAGTACAAAAGTGTCTTTGCTTGGAACTACGATGAACTCAAAACCTATGACACTTCCATCATCCAACATACTATTCCAATGATAGACGATGAAAAGCCTGTCCAACAAAAGTTGAGAAAAATCCATCCCAATCTAGAAAACCAGATTAAATCTGAACTCAACAAGTTATTGAAAGCCAAAATAATCTTTCCTGTTCGACATTCCAAATGAGTTTCCAATATGGTTCCCGTTCGAAATAAAAATGGAAATATCAGAATCTGCATTGACTTTTTAAATCTTAATAAAGCCTGCCAAAAGGATAATTTCCCTTTGCCTCCCATGGAACAAATATTGGAGGCAGTTGCAGGGTTAGAATTAATGTCCTTCTTGGATGGATTCTCAGGATACAATCAAGTGTTGGTACATCCTGATGATCAATTAAAAACCACATTTAGAACCAAATGGGGTACCTATGCATATCAAAAGATGCCTTTTGGTCTAATCAATGCTGGTGCCACATTTCAGAGAGCCATGGACATCATGTTCAAGGGTTTAGTTAATAAATCAGTGGTAATCTGTTTGGATGATATAATTGTATATTCCAAGAAACGAAGCAACCATCTTACAGATTTAAAACAGATCTTCCAATGTTGTCTAAGGTATGGAATTTCACTAAACTCGAAAAAATCCTTTTTCGCGTTAAGTGAAGGAAAACTTCTAGGATTCATAGTGTCAAAATCTGGAATTCACATTGATCCTGACAGAATCAAGGAGATTTCTGAAATATCCCTACCTCAAAACAAGAAAGCCATGCAATCTTTCCTTGGCCAGATCAACTTTGTAAAGAGATTTGTTCCAGATTTTTCAAGAATCATGTCTCCTTTACAAGCAATGATTAAAAAGAACTCAAATTTTAAATGGGGCCAAGACGAATATGAGGAATTCAATATGATCAAACAAGAAATTGTTAACACTCCATCTTTAGCAACTCCAAATTTTTCAGATCCTTTTATTTTATATACATTTTCCTATGACAAATCATATGCTGCGATACTTACCCAAGTAAATCAAGAAAAGGCAAAAGCTCCAATTTCTTTTTTCAGTTCAAATTTACAGGGAACTGAGTTAAATTATTCAAATGTGGAGAAACAGGCTTACGTCGTTTTCAAAGCAATTAAATATTTCAGACCCTTTCTACTCAAAACCCATACAAAAATCATAGTATCGTTTCCAGTGGTAAGAAATCTTTTAGTGCAGAAAGATGTGGGTGAGAAAAGAGCCAATTGGGTTACTGCCTTACAGGAATACGATGTAGAAATCAAACCAGCAAGTATTGTAAAAGGTCAAGGCTTTGCAGAATGCTGGCCAGAGCATCGCTTATGTCTGAAATTCCATCTGCAGAGATACAAATGTGCGAGGTAAGTCTTAACGATGCTGAGTCATTATATGCTGATATCATTTATTATGTAAAGAATGGATACGCTCCTTCAAACCTCGATCATACTAAGAAAAGGGCTCTAAGGTTGAAAGCCAAACAATATCAGCTCCTGAATGATGTTCTTTTTAGAATAAAATATGATTATGTTCTCCTTAGATGCCTTGAGAAATCTGAAGCTGAAAAAATCTTGTAGGAACTCCATGATGGGCCAGCAGGCAGACACTATGCTGGAGATGCAACTGCACATAAAATCTTACGCGCAGGTTATTACTCGCCCACATTACTCAAAGACTCACATAACTACATGAGGAAATGTCAAGTCTGCCAAACCACTGTTGGAAGACAAAAGAAACCATCCTTGCCACTACAGCCAGTTAACATTGAGCAACCTTTTGATCAATGGGGATTGGACATAATAGGTGAGATCGTTCCTCACTCTTCTAAACAACATAGATATATCCTTACAGTAACATATTACTTTACTAAATGGGTAGAAGCAATTCCACTCGAGACGGATAATGCTGAACATATCATCGAGTTCATAGATCAATTTATAATCACCAGGTTTGGGTTGCCTTCCGCTTTAATGTTTGATAATGCATCATACTTTTCTGGAAATGCAATGAATGAATTTGCACTTAAAAGGGGTTTCAAACTTAAATATTCTGCCAATTACTACCCACAGGGCAATGGGTTAGCTGAGTCTACAAATAAAAACCTTATCAGGATTATCAAGCGAACAGTTGACCAAAATCATAAAAATTGGCATAAGTCTTTAATATATGCTTTATGGGCAGACCGAATAATGCAGAAAGCCTCCATCGGCACTTCTCCATTCAATTTAGTTTATGGGAAAGAAGTAGTTCTTCCGACTCATTTAGCAATTCCCTCTTTGTCTTTAGTTCATTATATTGATGAAGTACCAACTTCCTCCTTACAGCTAAGGCAAATGGAAATAATCAAGTTAGAAGAACAACGCGAACAGGGCAAAAGAACTCACGCTCATCATCAAGCATTAGTAAAAGCCTCTTTTGATTCGAACATAATGTCTAGAAAATACTTTCAAATGGGAGATCTAGTTTTAAAATGCGACAAGGTTCACGAGGAAAAAGGGAAACATACAAAATTTCAATGAATGTGGCTTGGTCCTTTTCAAATCATAGAAGTCATAGGTCCATCTACATTTATGTTACAGGATTTAACAGGTAAAAGGGATTCTTTGCCTGTTAACAAACAAATTCTCAAGAAATATTTTCCATAGGAGATCATTCTTCTATTTTGTAGATTAGTTTTTATAATAAAACTAGTTGTGGTTGGTTACACTAGGGATTTACGAAAAAGACACCAATTCTCTTTCAGATTTTGTTTTTCGCTTGTATAAATAACAAATCTTTTAGAAAATTGATCTTTATTATTGAAAGATACAGCTAAAGACTATAGCCTAGAAATGATACTAGTTTCAACTATAAAGAATTTGATGAAAACAACGTTTTGTATCAGTGCAATGAAAGGTATCAACAACAAACAAAGATTCTCTGTTGAAAATCTCTTTCCAAAAATTCTACCATTGTCATCCAGAGCTATCTTAAGGAGATAATGACTTCCTCCCTACCTAGGAAATTACAACTTTCAGAGAAACAATCCAAGGATACACTTTAACTTAAAGAGTAAGAGGTCTCATCATGAGTCGGCTTATCATGATCACAGATATTATGGCTTGCTGACTTTGCCAATACTGCATACCACAACAGGGCAATGACTCAAGATTGTTGCAATCGAAGGGCAAGGGGTCTCATCACGAGCCAACTTGTTCAGCAAAGTTATAAATCAAGTGAATGACTGTGTCATAAATTGGCTATCAAACCAAGACATTGTTCTTTAAGGGTAAAATAGAAAATGAAAGCAATAAGTGTGAATATGGAATTCTCTTTGAAAATTGTATATTTCTCTAAGTAGGATACAGGATCATTGCTGGGTAACAGGTAGCCCTGTCGAGGCTATAAACACCTGTTAGCAGCAGAGGCTCTACCTACGACAAATGAGCATATTTAAAACTGATTTACAAAGAAGGATTTGTTTCATCTTTATAAACCAAGTAATGATTGATATAGATACAAGGACTAGCTTGAGGGAGCAAATAATCAAAGTTGAAAATAGAAGAAACAAAATATCATCGACAAGTTAAAGCATAATGTACTTTATCTTTCTATAATAAAGTTTAACTTTCTGGAAAATTTTCTGTTTTGGAAGTTTAGAAAATTCAAAAGAAAGACAGAGATAACTAGTTCTTCCAAGTGAATCGCCAATTGTTGTGGCCACAAACAACCCCCCTTCTTATTTAGTGTTATTTCTAATACTAAATAAGTGGGGACCCTTAGTCAAAAAATTTAAAAAATTTATTAGTGCTTGTATTTCCCTTTTAATAAAACTCACCATCATAAACTTAGGAAAATACCTTTGAAAAATCTAAAAAGCTTAAGTTTCATAATGAGGAAAGATAAAATCACTTCTTAAGAAATATCACATCGCGGAAAGGATAATAGGGTGCCTTCTTACAAGCTAAACTCTAAGATTGCGAGATTGCAATGTGAGATTTCATATTAAAAAACATATATCGCATCGCATGCTTTAAACACACTCACGCTAAAAAACCGCAAAAAACACCGATATGCGATGGCGCATATCGCAAAATTGCACCTCGCAAGAAATACATTAACACAAAATGGTCATATATTACGATTATGCCATATTGCGATGTCGCGATATCGCGATAGAGCGACAAAGCGATCTTACAACAGAACAACGCAATGATATTGCGATAACGATGCAGCAATATGTGATATTGCGAAGCAAATCACAAAATCACTCCATCGCAAATCTTTCAGGCTCATTATTCGAGAAAGATTTTTCCCATAAACTGAGACATGGTTATGTGCTTTAATGCTAATTAATGAGTTAGTTGCTAGTTGTTAATGAAATATGGTTTTGTGTTTATTGAAGAGCTAGTTCACGTAAGATGGTGTATTTTTGGATGTCTTCGGCATTTAAAGCTTTCCCATCACTATTCCTTATCATTACTCTCACCTCATTTGTAAACTGCAGGAATGACGAACAAAGAAATATACAAAGCAATATACAAGATACTATGGGGAAGAAAGGCAAGGCTCTGATGTCTGAAGATAAAGAAATGGCGCCCTTGTACATAGACACCGCCTGTAACAAAGACGCGGGTATTACCACTTGGGAAGGCATGTATAATCTACTTGAGGAAGAGAATCACAAGATTATGGAGGTTACGACTACGGCAGGTTCGCAGGGGTCTTCTGAGGCATCAATTGCAGATTTAGCCTGTTCATTCTTGCACCAGATAGCGGCAAGGCCCAAAATTCTCCCCTACACAGACATGGTTAAATGGGTACTAGACAGCGCTGACATTAAAATCAGACAATTTAAAACTTAGGGTCAAGAACTTACGAGATCATTATTTTCACAAAAATCGAGCTTTATATCCATCAAAAGAAAGCACACAAGAGGCGAAAATCACACCCAGGAAGCCCAGATCAAGAAACGAAGGTAGTTTCCGATGCACGATTTGCGCTAGGCTGGGCAAAACTTCTTGAAGAGGAAAGCCTCTAAATATCTCAATCTCCTGTAGGCCTAGAAATTTGTAGGAAAGAAACACAGAAGGTAAAAAAGTAAAACTTGAATCTGAAAATCAGTGGTAATGGTCAGAAATATCCTCAAAGTAGTATGTATAATGGTACAACAGTTGCAAACAGATTGGAGACGAAAGGGAAGAATCAATTAAAAGATTAACTAAGTTGAATTTGGAGTCTTACTGGGCTTATTTAGTAAAACCACACAGCTAGTATATGACTCTTAAATGCATCATCAATTCTGCCGAAAGGATGGCACTAGCTCTTGCTAATTCCGTTTTTGCAGGACAGTTAAAGGCTAAAGTCAGCCAACCGAATTTTCTCAAAGCAAATGCTGAATTCTTGCGATTTTAAGGAGCAGATACATAAATAGTTAGATGTTAGTTTTAGATTTAGTCTTAGAAATAGTTTTTGCTTTATTTTTTCCTAGGAAAAAGATGATCATTTAAACCGTATCCTATATTTTTGTAATAAGTTATTTTTAGTCTTAGTTAGTAGTATTTAAACCCTTCTCATGCATTTAGAGAAGGGTCCTGAAATTTGTCAAAAACGTGTCCTCAGAACATGCAATTTTGCACCCTCCGAGGAAGTTTTGATGAATGAATGGAACAGGATTTGTTGATTTTTGCATCTAATATCTGCTACTGATGTTGCACTTTTGTACTCTTAGTGGATGTTGGATTGAGAAGAGATAAATCATTATTGCTTGAAGCTCATGAGTAGGACTAGTTATAAATGGTACTTCTATCTCTTAACTATTTCTATCTTTTGTGTTAAAGTGATATTCGAGTTCAGTTGTTTATGTATTAATGTGTGAATGCCTGAGTTATCATTTGGCACTTTTGTACGATGATAGCTATTTATTTATGCTTAATATATGAGTAGCTTATTGTGCGATATGTTTTTCACAACTGTTTCGTCTAACTTTTTATGCGAAGTGGTTTATCTATATTGAATTCTTTTCTTATAACAGTTGAATGATCTTTATTACCGATTGTTATTTGAAATCATTTTAGACCGCATAACAGAAGTATTACACCCTGGGTTAGTATAGACTTAGATGTTTCTGTTTATTACAATACACATGCATGTCATTAGATTAAATTTAGAATTAGAGCATATTAGTTAGGAACTGTTAGATCAGAAATATCAAATTCTACACACACACACACACTCATAAATTGGGAAACTGGTCCCATATCCCCAGTCAGACCCACCATACCAAATGGAAAAGGAGCTACCAATCAAGGTCCGGACAGGGTGGGTATCCCCCTTTTTTTAGACCCGATTTTCGGGGCTTCAACAGGTTAGAACCTAACATGCCCTCCCTCTTAAGAAGCAGCCTTGTCCTCAAGGTTGGAGTTGTGGAAATTGTTGGAGAATAGTTGTTGATTCCCATGTCGCATCTTCTAGTAAGCTTTTTTTCCACTGAATGAGGACTTCCTTAATAGTTTGTCCATGAAGATGCCTTTCTCGTGAATCTAATACCAACTCTGGTTGTATCTAAAGAGAAACTTTCTCAACTAATTCAAGCATTATGGTCTAAATTGTGCAGATATGTCCCCATACTTTCTCGAGGAAAGAGACATGGAATACTGGGTCGATTTTTAAGTGGTTGGCAAGGCCAATTAGTAGGCAACTGAGCCAATAGGCTTAATCATCAAATAATTCCGATAAAATTTTGGAGCTAATTTCTGGAAGCCATTTTTTGAGAGACATTAACTTATAAGGTCGAAGTCGAAGAAACACATGGTCACTTACTTAAAAATACCTTTTAGAGCGGTGTTGGTCAACCTGTTACTTCTTCTAGTTTTGAGCTTGATGGAGATAATCCTTCAGAAGAGTGAGAGTGGTGACATGGTTATGAAGTAGCTGGTAAAATTCCCACACTTTGGAAGATCCTAACATATAAGAAGTTTGTGAAGGTGGGAGTTGGCTATAGACCACCTCATACAGTGTGATCTTGGTTGCTTCCTGATAATTAGTACTATACCATAATTCTGCTAAAGGTAACCATTACATCCATTGATGTTGTTTATCTGAAGCAAATCACCTCAGGGGTGTCTCCAAACATTTTTTTATTGCTTCAGTTTGACCATCCGTTTGGGGGTGATATGTTGTACTCATTTTGAGTTGTGTGTCTTATAGCTTGAATAGCTCCTGCAAAAAATTGTTGGTGAAGGTGGGATCTTGATCCAACACAATAGAAGTAGGCATGTCATGCAGTTTGAAAATTTGATCCATAGAGACTTGAACCACCATGGTTGGATTGAATGAGTGCGGCAAGAAACAAAAATGGGCATATTTAGAGTGTTGATTAACTACCACCATGGTAACTGATTTCTTTCCTAATTTAGGGAGATCTGTAATGAAGTTCATGGACACATCCATCCATATAGAAGTAGATAGTGAAAAGCATTTTAAGGTTCATATTGTCTTTGTTGTTTCCCCATTTTTGTGATAGTAGATGTCACATTTAACTACAAATGTAAGAATGCCCTCTTTCATCGTAGCCCGAAAGAAGGAGTAGATTACACGAGCATAACTTTTTTGAAAGCCAAAATGGCATGCAATGCGTGAGGAGTGTAGCTCCACTAAGATGTGAGGTTTGAGTGTGGAGTTAGGAAGGAGAACCACATGATACTTATATCAAAGAATATCTTCCTGCCAAGTATGACCCACTTGGGGATTAGGATCCCTTTGCAACCTTTTGATTATTTGGGAAAATATGGATGATGAAACCATTCATTTTTTCCCTCCTCAATCCAAGATGGTATGGGAAAGCATAGGATAAGAGGGTGGTGTCCTCCTCAAATTGTCTAGATAAGGCATCGAACACAACATCATCTTGATCCTTCTTGTAGATTATCTCATAGTCATAGCCCAACATTTTGGTAAGCCATTTTTTTTGTGTGTAGAAGATAAGTGCTACTCCAAGAAATAATCAAAACTATGATGGCCAGTCATGATCTGGAAATTTTGCCCAAGAAACTATGTTCACCAAGTGTCTACTACATGTAGGATGGCCATCATCTCCTTCTCATAAGTCGATTGACCCAAATTCCTGCCACTTAATTGTTAGCTTGTGAAGGCTAGTGGTTGAACTTCTCGTATTAAGATTGCTCCAATGCTAATTCCTGAGGCATCACATTCAACCACAAATGGTTTGGTGAAATCTAGAAAGGCTTACACAAGAGCGAAGCACATGGCTTGTTTGAGAGCTAGGAAGGCCTATTAAGTTGCTTATATCTAGAGAAATGCATTTTCCTTGAGAAGATCCATTAAGGTTTTGGTGATGCATCCATAATTTTTGACAATTTTGTGATAGTAGCTTGTGAGGCCCAAAAATCCCCACAAACTCTTCAAGGTCCTAGGTTGTGGTCAATCATGCATTTCCTAAATATTTTTGGGATCCACACAAACACATTTGCAACCCAAAATGTGCCCCAATCACTCCACCACTTCCATTCCAAAATAACACTTGGAAAATTTAACAAATAATTTATTATCCTTCTGTTAGCCTCCTATACCAATAGGTTCTCATCTCTCATGATTGACAGTGGAAGTGCCAAAAATGCTCACCTTCCATGCCACTAAGGTTCCATTTTTGTGAAGAGAGCAGACATGTTAAAAAATGTAAAGAGGGTATGCCTTAAAAGAAAAATCAAAGGGCAAGAAAATGAATAGGTTAGAGAAAAAATAAAAGAAGTGAACCACAAACAAAGACCATGAAAGTGGCTAGTTCAAATTGCCACTACTACCTTGATGGGTGGCCCAACAGCTCAAGCTGGGCCTCACCATGTTTTAAATTGCATGTTGTAGATTAGAGAGGAAGTACCTGTTCAAACAGTTCAAGCTTGACAGATGACTAGGTGGATAGAGAAAGAAAGGAGCCCAACTGCTTAATCTGGGCCCTTGGAAGTCATAAGGGTAGACTTAGATAGGAGGGCAGCAGAAAGAAAAAGAGAATTATCAGGGTTTGCAAGGCTAAGTGCACCCATACAAAATGAAGAAAAAATGTTAGGCATAATAGGCAGGGTAGGCAGTTGAAGGTTGCAGAAAGCAAGATCCAAGCACATCACTTGGAGTAAATCAAATGTTGCCATCAGCAGGAGAAAGGCAGGAGCAATGGCCTATGTGGCATACTACTAAACCATCACTAACTCCCCTCATCCCCTTCAAAATCTTTTACTAATCTCCCCATGAGCACTGCAGGATCTGCCTGATCAGTCCTCCTTACACTCTTCATTTGTACAAATTTCATGTCATAAATGACCTCTTTCTTTGAAAAGAAGCCACATTTCTTGTGTAAAAATTCTTTTCATTTTGATCTACTTCCTAACTAAGTTTGATTCCTGAAAAGCTTAGTATCCATCACTTCCCATTCTCATTCCCCTCCCAGTACTAATTACTAACTGTATCTACATTAAATCCCCTATGTTCCCCTTTCCCTATTATTATAACACCATGGTGTATAAACCCCAAACAATGTATAAATATCCCCCCTTTAGCATTATAGCTAAATAGTATGTCTAAGGGAGACATGAGTCCACCAGGGACTATGGTCAACCCTGTTTTGGGATTACTCTAACCTCTGGTCAGAGTAATAACCTACACTAAACCCACATTTCCCCTCTTTTCCGAAAATTTCATAAAAAACCCCTTCCCTCTGCTCAAACCTAACTCTAACCCTTTGTTTCCCCCTGACAGATTAATTCACACCCCAAAAAACCCACAAAAACCCCCTAACCCAAAGTTCTAAACCCGCGCAATTTAAATAAATATTTTATTATCGGGCGGGACCCAACCCAAAGTTGCGCGATCGATCACAGCGCCCGCCAACCGTCCATCATCCGCCGCCCCCGATCCAACGGTGGGCGGTCTTTTTTAAATCCCGACATGCCTCCCTTTAACGTCCGGGGAGATGGCGGTATTGGTGGCCGTACCCAGGACGCGTGGCAAGCGGCGGGGTTGTTCGGAGCCCCCCTCCCCGATACCGCCTTCGCCCAAAAGCGGTGCGGGGAGACCGCTTACCACTCTCCCCGATACCGCCCCTCCGCTGTCACGTCGGCCCCCACGTCATCATGACGTCATGCCACCTCCGCCCGCCCTCGCTCCTCGTGGCCCTCCACCTAACCATGCCACCCCACACTGTCCACCACCCTGTCCTGCCACGCTGGCCTCCAGCTCAGCGCCCACGTCACCCTCCGTACCCGGGGCTCGCCATGACGTCATGCTGACATCATCGGCGGAAAAGCGCCAATGTCCCATTATATCCAAATTTGTCGTTAAAACACGCGTTTTCGGCCATTTTATGTCATTGTCATTTGTAATAGTCACCAGAGACGTGGTAAGCTATCCAAGTGCGAAATTCACCTCCAACCGCCAAATTCAAAATTGGAGCCGCCACAACTTGTCAATTCAGCTACATTGAGCACCCACTGTTCGACCCGGAGGCTTTCCGCGCTGTTCATCCAGGTATTCACCACAATTCTCCTGTTTTGCCCCTATGCATGCCATTTCTCTGCAAATTCTCCATTAAGCACCTGTCAAATCCCAAATTGAAGACTGTTTACCACTTAATTTAGAACTAAAGCACCCTGCATTGCCCTCTGCTCCATAATTTGATATTGAAACAATAATTCACGGTCTAAAACTAACAAATTCATCCTCGAGGTGCTCGGCATTGTTCCCTTTTGCCGAGTGCGTGCCCAAAGCTGCATTTCACCAGCTTGAATCCTCCACACCCTCTGCAAATCATCCTCATCAATTCACCATCCCTGTGAATTTACTAAAGAACAGCAAAGGCAAGCCTGCATAGCCTGCTTTTCCTACTTTGAAGACAATCTTTATCACTGTCTGAATTCAGTCTGTCACTTGTGCTTGAAGAGCCTTGCAAACCATTGCACTTGCCTTGTTCAAATTCAGAAATCACATAATGGCTGCTCCTGCACCCACAGCTCTCAGTGTTGCCCCCATAAATGCACCAAATAAAGACCTGGAGTCCTTACCACTTGCTGATAGAGATTTCCTCATCCAAGACTTTGTGGGTGATAGGAACCATTTGCAGACCTTTAGGGAATTGAGGGATGATCACTTAAACAATAATGACAAATATGGGATATGGGAATCCAATCTCCCTTACTACTTCCTCCCCTCTGTCAATATCTTTCCAGAGATTATCCGACTGTGTGCTGAGAATTATGATGCCAGTCAAAGAGCTGTGAAGTCTCCATCTGGGAGCATCCTCTTTCACATTAATGCTGAGTCCATCAACCAAATGCTCAATTTCAAACAAACTCAGCTGCTATTCCCTTTCTCTATGAACTATCTGCTGGATGCAGGTGCCAAAATGTCCACTGCTGACATCCAGAAAGTCACCCAGACTTTTATGAGGCCAGACCGCCAACCCTCAGGGCCACCTCCCTATTTGTATGTGCACTTCACTGAGGTAGGCAAGCTTCTGTTGGACATGATTGCCCATGTGTTGGGGTCCAAAACCAGCGAATTTGTTGATGAGACAGTGCTGGTATTACTTGCTGCCTATAGCCCAGGCCAACCTCCTGCCTACAAATACAATTTTGCCAAGTTCATAGCCAACAGAATACATGAACAGCTTATCAGAGTAGAGAGGGAGGGCATCTTCAAGTATTCATCTTACATCTACCACCTGTTCATGTACTATCAGTCCGAGGCTTTTCCATGCCACATCAAAAAGCTGGATTCTAAAGGAGAAAGAAGATCTGTTATCTTCTGGACATCGGTCTTCCACCGAGTGCAAGATTCACCTTATTCATATTGTGAATTCATAGATCAATTTGTTTACCCAGTCTCTTGTTTGTTGATGAGGTCCCCTCCCTCCAGAGTGTCATTTGATATGCAAAAAATCCTGCAGCTCTCCAAGAATTTCAAAATAGGTGATTGGTACCTATACCAGGATCATACAGTCATCAGAATATATGGCTGTGAGCTCTGTCCATACAGGCTCCCAAAATATGTGCCTATGAGACTGTTTGCTCTGGAGTATTATAGGCAGCTCATTCATTCTGACCTCACTCACTTTCACAGCTCCAAAAAGAAAGCCCATCTCAAGTTCAAGCACCACCTGGGCCCCTTCATTATGAATAAGAAAGAGGGATGGCAAGATGCTGAACTAATCCTCGAAGAGAAGTACAAACTCTCAAAAAGCTTCCGGTGGGTCCCTTATGACCCTGAAGGCTTCATCACTGCTAGGAGAGTCAAGTACAGGCTGCTAGGCTATGAGCATTGCAAATATCCACACATTGAACAATATGCCAATCAGCAAGAATGGAAACCAGATACATTAGTTGAAAAATTGACTGAGGAAGAGTTAATGCAAAAGAATGTCAAGGATTTGGAAAAGACTCTTGACCTAGATTCTGTGCAGCAGGTACCCTTCAAACGACCGCAGCCAGTAGGAGAAGGGACCTCGGCCTCAACAACTGCACCAACCAAACAGGCACCTTCTACAACAGCACCAGATATAGGTAAAGGTAAAGGAATAATGGGTGCTGAAGAGGAAGCACTAAAAGAACAACCTGCCCCTTCAAGTGGGCAGCAACAAGAGCATACCCCCCCTCCACAAACTGAGCCACCAGCAGCCCCAATCATGCAAACTCCAGCACATGAGGAGAGGGGTAAGAAGAGAGAAAGAGAAGAGTCCACTCCTGCAAGTGGATCCTCCCAGCAGCCGGAGACCAAAAGGCAAAGGGCTGACTCCCCTGAGATAGAAGTAATCAGTGAAGAAATCCTTGACAGCTCAAGGAAAGATGGGGAAGGCAGCCAGCAAACAGGTACGAGTTCCTTTCAGCAAGAGCAGGGAGTGCAGCTTGGCTTGGAGGTGTCATCCTCCACTCAGCAGAGCAAGAAGCCCAAAAGCACTAAGGCTTCTTTCAAGCAAATAAAGGCACAAAATGACTTGCTGAGGGTGGAAGTCTATAAACAGTTTCTAAATGCAACACCTGCCCAACAAGAAAGATTGATGTCTGTTTATGACCTGCAAGAGGAGAAAATGATCCTCAGTCATTTTAAGCCTAAAGTGCCGCAGCCTAAATCAGCTGCAGATTTTGTGAGGACAAGGGTGGAGGTCATGGCCAAGGACATTCATCCCATGGACCAAATAGAACTCCACAAGCAAACTGGAGAAATGGTCTATGCCACCTTGGTGGACAGGGCAACCATGGCCCATGAGTTAAAAGAATCACTGAAAAATACCAACATTCAGTTGGATTTTGAGAGAATGTCCTCCATGGCCAAGGACAACAGAATAAAATCGTTGGAGGACATCATCATTGACTTAGGACATGATCCTAAGGATCCAAAGGGCGTAAGGGCCCTCCTAAAGAAAAAAGAAGATGACCTTAATGCACTGAAGAAAAGGTTGAAGCTGCTGCCCACAGAGCACCCTCAAACAGCAGAGTTACAAAAGGAAAAGGAGGCCGATGAGCAACTGGACCTTATAATGCAGCTCAACCAGAAGGTCCTCGATTTGGAGAAAGAACTTGAAGGGGCATTACAAGATAAGCAGGGAGAATCTACATCCCAAGTTCCTCCAACCACTTCAACCACTGCAACAACAACAGAGGCAGCAGTAGCCCCTGTCACAACCACAGCCACAACAGAAGCAGCAACAACAACAGCTCCAGACTCCAATACAAGCATGGAAGAATTGACTAGGGCTATTAAAGAAATGGAGCTCCAGGCCACTGAAATAAGGCAGGCCAAGGAAAAGTTGGCAGAGCTGGATACCAAATATGATAAATCAAAAATGACTGTGGCAGAGCAAGGAAGAGAAATAAAGGCTCTCAAAGAAAAGATAAAGGCCTTAGAGAAAGAGTTGAATCTAGAAAGCACCATGGCTGAAATAAAAAGAATTCTGTGGGCCAAAATTGACCAATCCATCACTAAACAATGGAAGTCAATTAAAACTGTATATGAACAAATGGATTTAATTGGCCAAGCACAGATAGAAGTTCAGAAGGCCAAAACAATGCTGGGAAACAGGCCTGAGCAGGCCAATAGAATGATTGATTTTTTGAATAACCAAACTAAAGAAGAACTGGCAGCCTTCGGCATTGTCAACAGAACAGAGGCTGTCCTCACAGCTAAAAAGGTGCTAACTCTGAGGAATTTTGTACAAACCGTGGAGAGGAGATGCTATGAGATACAGGCTGAGGTGGATGAGTACCAACTCAAAATGGCAGCATTGCAACAAAAGGGACTGCCCAGCCTACTAAACGGTGCAGGAAGACTGATCTCCCGAGAACAATATGCCACCAGAATGTCAAATTATATTGAAAATCAAATCACTGCATCTGGCAGTACTTCTGAGGAAACAGGGCCTCCAACAGGACAAAGCCTATACAATAAACATGAAGGTCTGTTTTTTATTGAAAATGAAGTAAATCACCTTCTTGAAATTCCTCCAAATTTTTACAGATATACAGAGGCAGATGAAACTTTAGTGAAAATTCGAAGACATCAAATGCCCAAGGAGGATTGGTGGCAGGCAATGCTTCAAATTTTTCCACAATAGCCTCAGCTGCTCAGTCATTGCCAGCTCCAACTCAGCAAAAGTCAAAACAGCAGAATAAAGACAGCATTAAAGGCAGCTGAAAGGTGACTCAGCATATGGACAACGACAGCAAGCCCAAGAGATAAGAAATACACAATTTTTGGACAGCGTATCCTCAGCCGACTCCAACAGCCACAAAGTCAACAGTTTCTGACTATTTTGGACAGCTAAGGCACTGAAGAGTTATTACAACATTTACTTCCTCAGCTACCATGCTCCAAGAGTTGGCACGACATTAATGAAACATTTATTTCATCAGCTAGATATTTTCCTATGTAAATTATGTATATATACCTCCCCTCGCAGCGTATAAGGGGTTGGTGATTTTCATTCTAAGGCAAATATATTGTATACTTTCAGACTATCTAATACAAAAGGCTGGAGAAGTTCAGTGATTTCTTGAGAAGTTTGATGTCTTGCTGATGCTATGCATGATGTTGCAGAATTCCTGTGTTGTCTAATGGACCAATAAGTTTTCTCTATCTACGTTTTGTCTTCTTATGTTTATCTAAATCATATACATGTTTCACTAATCTAGCAGTAGGGAAAAGGAATAGTACAGGAAATGTTTGATTACACCTTGTGCTCAATCTCTATTGCTATAAATGTCTTCTTCAGAATTGACCATGAACATGAATTCTTAACTGCTCATGTTTTCATTAATTCTAAAAATATGAATGTTATGTAGAAATTCTTCACTTCTTCTAAATAATATTCTCACAGTTCTCCATACCAATTTGTTGAAAGATTCTTAATTGCCTTTCATGCCCTGGTTACATCACATTTAATCACAGATTCAAAGAATTGTTTCTCAGACACTTATCTGGCTCTGCAGCATCACTATGGTAACAACACAGACATATCAAGCAGCTCAAGCATCACAGACTCCATGCCCAATGGCCTAGAACACCCTGGTAAAACACATATATATCTTGACTGAAATCACCATCCAGCAAATTCCTAAACAAAACCTTAAGCATTATAACTAGCCTAAAATCTTACACAAACAAAGTTAAATCATAAAGAGAGAGCCCTCTCTAGTCACAGGTAGGCTAGAACCTGTGACCAAAAGATTGGTTAGTGGTTACCTCGGCCGTATTCCCTTGGGAGTCAAAGGGAACAACCTGAGTGATAACATTATTGGTGACTCCACTGGGGAAAGAGCGTATTTCCAGCTGCTGTCTGTTCTTAGACAGTGGTTCCAAAAGTTTAAACAGTCCCTTTAAAACAATTCTAAAAATAGCCTCAAAAATACCAAAAACAAGTTCAGAAGCTGGCTCCTAAGAAAAGAACTAGGCACACCAGGTCAAATCCTGACCCAAATCCCCCACCTGTTTTTTATAATCCAAATCTCATCCCTAAAACTCTGAGGAACCAGAAGTAATCAGAACAATCTCTTGAAGCTAGCCCTGAGGCAGTTCAGCAAAGTCTTATCCTAACCCCTGCTAAGCCATCTGTTCACCTTCACACAAGTCATTCTTCACCCTCCTCATCATCCACTTCACAGAGCATATCGTCCACACCCAACACACAGACTGCTGTTATTATCCCTGTTATCTCACTTATTCCCCCAAATATGGCTAACCGTTATGCACCACTTCAGTTACCTGGTAATCCTGCGGCTATGACTCAGGACTACCAAAGCAAGGTTACTTATTTTGATGGGACCGGTACATATACTGCCTTACAGCATACTAAGAAAATGAAAGATTACTTTTAGAACTATGAGATAGATGATGATGATGTAAGAATGAAAATTTGTGTCCAAAGCTTGACAGGTGAAGTAAGAACTTGGTTCAGGTCCCTGACCCCAAATTCAATAGCTGATTCGGGTGCGCTTTATCAATCCTTCTTAAACCGATGGGAAAAGAAAAAGGACCCTCTGCACATTCTATCTGAATATGACACCATAAGAAGAGGCCCACAAGAAACTGTCCTGGACTATTGCACTAGATTCAACACTATTTATAATGCTATTCCTCAAAACCTTAGACCTCCCCCTGATTTAGCATTGATTAAATTCCCTGATGGCTTTGATACTGACATGGCATATCAATTGAGAGAAAGAGCCCTTGCAACTCTAGCAGACATGCAAAACATAGCTGTTAGTGTAGAGGCAAATCTAATTGCCAAAAGAAACCGGGCCAGAACTGAAAGGAGGACTACGTTCAAACAAGAACCTTCATCATTTGAGCAAAAGCTAGATGCAATCATCAAAGGGATGGACAGACTTGGAGATAGGGTAGAAACCATAGAAAGAAAATCATCATGGGAAGGCCAAGCAAGCAATACTAGAAACCCAAACTTCAGAAAGAATCAAAATCCTAATGTTGGTAGGACTGACCCTGACCAGCATGTCAGACCTCCTTTTCAAGAGAATTATGCTGAGGCTTCAACATCTAGTGAACCTAGTGAGGATCCTCACATCAATATAATGGGTTTGGACAGTGAAAATCAAGTCTTTTTGACACAAGAATACCAAGAGGTTTACAATGAAAATCAATTCCATACTAAGTCAGGAGAATCTTTCGACTTTAAAGAAGGATACGATGCAGTTGTGTATGAGGTGCACAAATAGTACAAACTAAGGAGTAGAACAATAGAGGTACCTACACCCCTCAAACCAAAGGATAATAAACAACCAAAAAAGATCAATGAAAATACTACTCTCCCCAAACCAGCTGACAGCTCAAAATCACCGGCCACAGAAGTAACTGTGGAGGACATTTCAGAACAACAGTCCTCTCAAAATCAGCCAGGTTTACCCCCTCAATCAAATTCAAAGGCAGATACTCCCATAGGAAACAAACATGGCACCGGTGTCATTCAAAAGGATCCTAACTATGAGCAGAAGACCCCTGATAACTCAGCCGAAAAGGAAAAATCTGCAACACTAAATGCCAAAATTCAAATCGAAAAACCGTTCAACTTGGAAACAGAAATTAGTAAGCTTAAAATATCAGTGCCTCTTTCAGAACTAGCCAAACATGACATATACAGACAACAGATCAACAAATCACTCCAGATATCAGACAAAAAAGATGTTGTGAATGTCCTAGATGACCAACCAGAGTTGCTGTTCGAACCTGAGGTTAATGGAAAAACAGAGAATGGAGGGGTGCCGCCCTTTTATGTCAGTCTAAACATTCATGATAAGGTCCTACATAATGCAATGTTTGATTCCGGGGCCTCACACAACTTGATGCCCAAATCTGTGATGGAAAAACTTGTCTTGGATATCACAAGACCATAGAAAGATCTATTCTCATTTGATTCAAGCCAAGTCAGGTGTTTAGGCCTAATTAAAGACTTATGTGTCTCCCTAGTTCAATACCCAACCAAAACTATCTTAATGGATGTAGTGGTAGCTGACATACCCCCTAAGTATGGCATGCTCTTGTCTAGATCTTGGGGGGCCAAACTCCAAGGATCTCTGCAATTAGATATGTCCTATGCAACTATCTCAGTCTTTGGGCAGCCAAAGAGATTATACCGGGAGACTTTGATGAAATATGTGGTAAGTAGTCAAGACAAGCCTCAAAACTTCCCAATCTACTCAATACACTCTGACATGGACTAGTTTATTCTCTACAATGTTGACATCTGTCACAAAGCCTATTCAGAACTATTAATGACAGCACAGACCAAGGAGTTAGATGAGCAATGTATTTGCAAAGACCAGGGGACCATGGGCATAACTGATAAAAAGAATGAAGAACATGATGTTCCAAGTAACTTGCAAGAAACCAACCTACCCATGATCCAACTTCCTAGTGATCCCAATCTAAACCTTGATCATGAAACCTTATGGTATCTAGAATTTGATGGCTCTGTAAACAAGCTAGGAGCTGGAGCAGGAGTCTGGATCCATAACATGCACAATGACCAAGCTGAGGGCCATGCATACAGACTAAACTTTCGATGCACCAACAACATGGCTGAATATGAGGCCCTTCTGCTAGGTCTGAAACTCATAAAAAATCTAGGTGCAACTAAAGTTTCAATCTTAGGAGATTCTGACCTGGTCATACAACGGATGAAAGGGAACTTCACCACGAATGATCTGAGGTTGAAAGCATACAAGGGAGCAGCCACCCAAGTACTTGAGAGCCTCTCATGTTTTCAATTAACCAAAATCTCCAGAGAACTCAATCTACATGCTCACAGTTTGGCAACTTTTGCCAGCACTTGTAAATTGCCTTTCAAAACCAATCATACATTTACTGCTGAAATCAAACACAGACCTTCAGTTCCAGATAACATAAAGAATTGGCAAGTCTTTGAGAGCAACAAACAGATAAAAAACTTTCTCACTTTAAAAGAAGAATTTTCTGGTATGAATATTGACACAAGCACTAAAGATGACCAACCACAGTTCTGCACAATTACACATAAAATATCAGCTGAAACAGTTGATCAAGTTTTGCATCCTACCACCTTTGACAAAGAAACTATACATGAGCTGAGACAATCAGATGAAGAAGAAACGGTTGAAGTAGAAGATGAGGTAATTGACCTAAAGGATAATTTTCTGCCCATAGGTCTTACCCCTTTGGAGGATCTGTTTGATTCAAATGATATCTCAAGAAAACCAAAAATGCAACCACTAAATGCTAAAATAGAAGATTGTAATATTGGGACCCCTGAAAATCCCAAAATGGTCAAATCATCCAAAGCATTACCACCTGAGCAGAAACTGAAATACATCGAGTTATTTAAAGAGTTTCGAGATGTCTTTGCCTGGAGCTATGAGGACCTTAAATCCTATGATACATCAGTTATCTAACACACTATCCCTCTAAAAGAAAATCAAAATCCTTTCAAATAGAAGCTTAGAAGAGTCAATCCAGTCCTACTTCCCCTTATTGAAAAAGAAGTCAAGCCTATGTATGAAGCTGGGATGATTGCCCCAATCAGATTCTCAGAGTGGATTTCAAGCCTAGTGCCTACCAGGAAAAAGACAGGGGAAATCCAACTATGTGTTGACCTGAGAAATCTGAACAAAGTATCCCTCAAAGACCATTACCCCTTACCAAAAATGGATCATATCTTGCAAAGGATAGTGGGAGATGCTAGGATCTCTTTACTAGATGGTTTCTCAGGATTCAATCAGATTTTAGTACATCCAGATGATCAAGACAAAACTGGCTTCAAAACACCTTGGGGAACATTCAAATATGTCAAAATGCCTTTTGGACTTAAAAATGCAGGGGCCACATTCCAAAGAGCTATGGATATTGCCTTTGCCAAGGAAATTCATGACTTCCTAGTTGTCTATCTTGATGATCTAACTGCCTTTTCAAAATCAGATCAAGAACACTTAGAACACTTAAGACAAGTTTTCACAATTTGTAGAAAGTATGGCATATCACTGAACCCAAAGAAGTCACTATTTGGGCTGGAAGAAGGCAAACTCCTGGGACATATAATCTCAAAAGATGGTATCAGGATTGACCCGGACAGAATTCAAGCTATTCTACAAGTACCCCATCCCAGAAACATCAAAGAACTGCAAAGCTTTTTAGGAAAGATCAACTTCTTGAGGAGATTCATTCCTAACTTGGCTGAATTCATTAGACTGCTAAACAATATGCTGAGAAAGGATTCCAAGGTCAAGTGGACTATGGAAGCTAAACAAGCCTTTGAGGATATCAAGAGAGCATTGACAAACACACCAGTCCTCACAAGCCCTAGATTTGATCAAGATTTCATTATTTTTTCTTTTGCTTCTGAGCATACAATTGCTGCTGTTTTGCTGCAAAAGGATGACCAAGGATGTGAAAAACCCATTGCATTTTTTAGTAGAGCCCTTAGGGATGCTCCTTTAAAATATCAGATCATGGAAAAACAAGCCTATGCATTGGTAAAAGCCATCAAGGAATTCAGAATTTATATCCTTTACTCTCACATAATTGCTTATGTTCCTAATGCAGTGGTCAAAGATATTCTGACCCAAGATGGGATTGAAGGCAAGAGGGGTAAATGGATTGCCAATATTTTAGAATATGACATTGAGATTAAACTTACCAAACTGATAAAGGGACAAGGCCTAGCTAAACTAATGACTGAAACCAATTTTCAAGCTCTTGAAATTAATGAACTGGACAACGAACAGGAGATGGTGACTCCACAGATCAACCAAGCCTTTATGCAATCTCCCTAGTATACTGATATATGTTTTGTATTATTGAACCTGCAAGCTCCTCCAGGGTTGTCCAGAACTAAGAAAAGATTCTTAAAGATGAAAGCATACAAGTTTTGCATTATTGACAATGTTTTGTTTTGGAGAAATCATGAAGGAATCCTACTCAATTGTTTAACAATAGAAGAAACTGACAATGTCATCAAAGATTTTCATGCAGGTGACTGTGGAGGACACTTATACTGGAAATCCACAGCTGATAAAATCCTAAGGGCTGGATTTTATTGGCCTTCCTTGTTTTCTGATGTGAAGAAATTTGTAATGTCTTGCCACAAATGCCAAATTTTTTAGGGCAAGAGGAAATTGCGACCTTTACCACTTAAACCAGTTTCAATTGAGAGGCCATTCCAGCAATGGGGTTTAGACTTCATTGGTGAAATTCATCCCCCATCCTTTGGCTAGCATAGGTGGATTCTCACTACCACAGATTACTTCACCAAATGGATAGAAGCCATCCCTGGCAGGCAGGCCAATGACTCCATTATCATACAATTCCTAGAAACCAACATCTTGTCCAGATTTGGCTGTCCAGACAAAATTATCACAAGTATCACATGACCTTAGGTCATTCCACTGCCAATTACCCTCAAGGTAATGGCCTAGTTGAATCTTCCAATAAAAGTCTCATCAACATCATCAAAAAAATTATAGAAGAAAACAAAAATAATTAGCATAAAAAGTTGGTAAATGCACTATGGGCTTGACAGACTGACCACCAAGAGATCAATTGGCATGAGTCCATATGAACTGGTCTATGGGCTGGAAGCAAGGTTTCTTACATCTCTAGGAATTCCTATGATTAAACTACTACAAGAAATACAAGCTGAGCCCAATGATATCCAAAGAAGAATTAATCAAACAATTCATTTACAGCAAACAAGAGAAGAAGTCTATCAAAGAACTCAGATTCTACAAGAAAAGCTTAAAATAATATTTGACAAAAGAACCAAAGCTGAAGATTTCTATATAGGAAATAAAGTGTTAAGATGGGATTCCTGAAGAGAGGACAAAGGCAAACATGGTAAGTTTGATTTTTTATGGAAGGGACCCTATGTCATCTATGCTATACAAGGAAACAACACCTATTTTCTAAGAAGTTTGGTTGGCTCAAAGACTGAGGAAGGTCCAGTTAATGGGAGAATGCTCAAGCATTATTTTGACTCCCCTTGATCAAACACTAAACAGGCATATATTGTACATAAATATTTGTATTTCCAGTATTTTAAATTACAGCAGATAAGTAAAGCAGCAAAGTGCATCATGTTTTTGAGAAGACCAGGATGAAATACTATGATATTTCTTGGGAAATTTGGATCCTGGCATTTGGGGCAGCAAGGAAAACATAGGGTGACTATCAAATCAGCAAGAGAAAGTTTGAGAAACAGGTAAAAAACAGGTCTGCAAATTCACAACAAATCAGCTTACTGGGTGCTGCTTGCAACTATTGAGGATCATGACCATTGGGCTCCAACAACAGAAAAATTCAGCCAGCTGCAAGGGAGCAGAAACTCAGGCAATCTGACCTGCTGTTCTTGACTTTTCATCTGGAAAAGCCATCACCAAGTGGAGCCACTATTAGCCTCCTATACCAATAGGTTCTCATCTCTCATGATTGACAGTGGAAGTGCCAAAAATTCTCACCTTCCATGCCACTAAGGTTCCATTTTTGTGAAGAGAGCAGACATGTTAAAAAATGTAAAGAGGGTATGCCTTAAAAGAAAAATCAAAGGGCAAGAAAATGAATTGGTCAGAGAAAAAATAAAAGAAATGAACCCCAAACAAAGACCATGAAAGTGGCTAGTTCAAATTGCCACTACTACCTTGATGGGTGGCCCAACAGCTCAAGCTGGGCCTCACCATGTTTTAAATTGCATGTTGTAGATTAGAGAGGAAGTACCTGTTCAAACAGTTCAAGCTTGACAGATGACTAGGTGGATAGAGAAAGAAAGGAGCCCAACTGCTTAATCTGGGCCCTTGGAAGTCATAAGGGTAGACTTAGAGAGGAGGGCAGCAGAAAGAAAAAGAGAATTATTAGGGTTTGTAAGGCTAAGTGCACCCATACAAAATGAAGAAAAAATGTTAGGCATAATAGGCAGGGTAGGCAGTTGAAGGTTGCAAAAAGCAAGATCCAAGCACATCACATGGAGTAAATCAAATGTTGCCATCAGCAGGAGAAAGGTAGGAGAAATGGCCTATGTGGCATACTACTAAACCATCACTAACTCCCCTCATCCCCTTCAAAATATTTTGCTAATCTCCCCATGAGAACTGCAGGATCTGCCTGATCAGTCCTCCTTACACTCTTCATTAGAACAAATTTCATGTCATAAATGACCTCTTTCTTTGAAAAGAAGCCACATTTCTTGTGTAAAAATTCTTTTCATTTTGATCTACTTCCTAACTAAGTTTGATTCCTGAAAAGCTTATAGTATCCATCACTTCCCATTCTCATTCCCCTCCCAGTACTAATTACTAACTGTATCTACATTAAATCCCCTATGTTCCCCTTTCCCTATTATTATAACACCATGGTGTATAAACCCCAAACAATGTATAAATATCCCCCCTTTAGCATTATAGCTAAATAGTATGTCTAAGGGAGGCATGAGTCCACCAGGGACTATGGTCAACCCTGTTTTGGGATTACTCTAACCTCTGGTCAGAGTAATAACCTACACTAAACCCACATTTCCCCTCTTTTCCGAAAATTTCATAAAAAACCCCTTCCCTCTGCTCAAACCTAACTCTAACCCTTTGTTTTCCCCTGGAAGATTAATTCACACCCCAAAGAACCCACAAAAACCCCCTAAACCAAAGTTCTAAACCCGTGCAATTTAAATAAATATTTTATTATCGGGCGGGACCCAACCCAAAGTTGCGCGATCGATCACAGCGCCCGCCAACCGTCGATCATCCGTCGCCCCCGATCCTACGGTGGGCGGTCTTTCTTAAATCCCTACATGCCTCCCTTTAACGTCCGGGGAGATGGCGGTATTGGTGGCCGTACCCAGGACACGTGGCAAGCGGCGGGGTTGTTCGGAGCCCCCCTCCCCGATACCGCCTTCGCCCAAAAGCGGTGCGGGGAGACCGCTTACCACTCTCCCCGATACCGCCCCTCCGCTGTCACGTCGGCCCCCACGTCATCATGACGTCATGCCACCTCCGCCCGCCCTCGCGCCTCATGGCCCTCCACCTAACCATGCCACCCCACGCCGTCCGCCACCTTGTCCTGCCACGTTGGCCTCTAGCTCAGCGTCCACGTCACCCTCCGTACCCGGGGCCCGCCATGACATCATGCTGACGTCATCAGTGGAAAAGCGCCAATGTCCCATTATATCCAAATTTGTCGTTAAAACGCGCGTTTTCGGCCGTTTTGTGTCATTGTCATTTGAAATAGTCACCAGAGACGTTGTAAGCTGTCCAAGTGCGAAATTCACCTCCAACCGCCAAATTCAAAATTGGAGCCGCCACAACTTGTCAATTCAGCTACATTGAGCACCCACTGTTCGACCCGGAGGCTTTCCGTGTTGTTCATCCAGGTATTCACCACAATTCTCCTGTTTTGCCCCTATGAATGCCATTTCTCTGCAAATTCTCCATTAAGCACCTGTCAAATCCCAAATTGAAGACTGTGTACCACTTAATTCAGAACTAAAGCACCTTGCATTGCCCTCTGCTCCATAATTTGAAATTGAAACAATAATTCACGGTCTAAAACTATCAAATTCATCCTCGAGGTGGTTGGCATTGTTCCCTTTTGCCGAGTGCGTGCCCAAAGCTGCATTTCACCAACTTGAATCCTCCACATCCTCTGCAAATCATCCTCAACAATTCACCATCCCTGTGAATTTTCTAAAGAACAGCAAAGGCAAGCCTACATAGCCTGCTTTTCCTACATTGAAGACAATCTTTATCACTGCCTGAATTCAGTTTGTCACTTGTGCTTTGAAGAGCCTTGCAAACCATTGCACTTGCCTTGTTCAAATTCAGAAAACACATAATGGCCGCTCCTGCACCCACAACTCCCAATGTTGCCCCCATAAATGCACCAAATAAAGACCTAGAGTCCTTACCACTTGCTGATAGAGATTTCCTCGTCCAAGACTTTTTGGGTGATAGGAACCATTTGCAGACCTTTAGGGAATTGAGGGATGATCACTTAAACAATAATGACAAATATGGGATATGGGAATCCAATCTCCCTTACTACTTCCTCCCCTCTGTCAATATCTTTCCATATATTATCCGACTGTGTGCTGAGAATTATGATGCCAGCCAAAGAGCTGTGAAGTCTCCATCTGGGAGCATCCTCTTTCACATTAATGTTGAGTCCATCAACCAAATGCTCAATTTCAAACAAACTCAGCTGTTATTCCCTTTCTCTATGAACTTTCTGCTGGATGCAGGTGCCAAAATGTCCACTGCTGACATCCAGAAAGTCACCCAGACTTTTATGAGGCCAGACCACCAACCCTTAGGGCCACCTCCCTATTTGTATGTGCACTTCACTGAGGTAGGCAAGCTTCTGTTGGACATGATTTCCCATGTGTTGGGGTCCAAAACCAGCGAATTTGTTGATGAGACAGTGCTGGTATTACTTGCTGCCTATAGCCCAGGCCAACCTCCTGCCTACAAATACAATTTTGCCAAGTTCATAGCCAACAGAATACATGAGCAGCTTGTCAAAGTAGACAGGGAGGGCATCTTCAAGTATTCATCTTACATCTACCACCTGTTCATGTACTATCAGTCCGAGGCTTTTCCATGCCACATCAAAAAGCTGGATTCTAAAGGAGAAAGAAGATCTGTTATCTTCTGGACATCGGTCTTCCACCGAGTGCAAGATTCACCTTATTCATATTGTGAATTCATAGATCAATTTGTTTACCCAGTCTCTTGTTTGTTGATGAGGTCCCCTCCCTCCAGAGTGTCATTTGATATGCAAAAAATCCTGCAGCTCTCCAAGAATTTCAAAATAGGTGATTGGTACCTATACCAGGATCATACAGTCATCAGAATATATGGCTATGAGCTCTGTCCATACAGGCTCCCAAAATATGTGCCTATGAGATTGTTTGCTCTGGAATATTATAGGCAGCTCATTCTTTCTGACCTCACTCTAGACTCCAATACAAGCATGGAAAAATTGACTAGGGCTATTAAAGAAATGGAGCTCCGGGCCACTGAAATAAGGCAGGCCAAGGAAAATTTGGCAGAGCTGGATACCAAATATGATAAATCAAAAATGACTGTGGCAGAGCAAGGAAGAGAAATAAAGGCTCTCAAAGAAAAGATAAAGGCCTTAGAGAAAGAGCTGAATCTAGAAAGCACCATGGCTGAAATAAAAAGAATTCTGTGGGCCAAAATTGACCAATCCATCACTAAACAATGGAAGTCAATTAAAACTGTATATGAACAAATGGATTTAATTGGCCAAGCACAAATAGAAGTTCAGAAGGCCAAAACAATGCTGGGAAACAGGCCTGAGCAGGCCAATAGAATGATTGATTTTTTGAATAACCAAACTAAAGCAGAACTGGTAGCCTTCGGCATTGTCAACAGAACAGAGGTTGTCCTCACAGCTAAAAAGGTGCTAACGCTGAGGAATTTTGTACAAACTGTGGAGAGGAGATGCTATGAGATACAGGCTGAGGTTGATGAGTACCAACTCAAAATGGCAGCATTGCAACAAAAGGGACTGCCCAACCTACTAAACGGTGCAGGAAGACTGATCTCTCGAGAACAATATGCCACCAGAATGTCAAATTATATTGAAAATCAAATCACTGCATCTGGCAGTACTTCTGAGGAAACAGGGCCTCCAACAGGACAAAGCCTATACAATAAACTTGAAGGTCTGTTTTTTATTGAAAATGAAGTAAATCACCTTTTTGAAATTCCTCCAAATTTTTACAGATATACAGAGGCAGATGAAACTTTAGTGAAAATTCGAAGACATCAAATGCCCAAGGAGGATTGGTGGCAGGCAATGCTTCAAATTTTGCCACAATAGCCTCAGCTGCTCAGTCATTGCCAGCTCCAACTCAACAAAAGTCAAAACAGTAGAATAAAGACAGCATTAAAGGCAGCTGAAAGGTGACTCAGCATATGGAGAACGACAGCAGGCCCAAGAGATAAGAAATACACAATTTTTGGACAGCGTATCCTCAGCCGACTCCAACAGTCACAATGTCAACAGTTTCTGACTCTTTTGGACAGCTAAGGCACTGAAGAGTTATTAAAACATTTACTCCCTCAGATACCATGCTCCAAGAGTTGGCACGACACTAATGAAACATTTATTTCATCAACTCGATATTTTCCTATGTAAATTATGTATATATACCTCCCCTCGCAGCGTATAAGGGGTTGGTGATTTTCATTCTAAGGCAAATATATTGTATACTTTCAGACTATCTAATACAAAAGGCTGGAGAAGTTCAGTGATTTCCTGAGAAGTTTGATGTCTTGCTGATGCTATGCATGCTGTTGCAGAATTCCTGTGCTGTCTAATGGACCAATAAGTTTTCTCTATCTATGTTTTGTCTTCTTATGTTTATCTAAATCATATACATGTTTCACTAATCTAGCAGTAGGGAAAAGGAATAGTACAGGAAATGTTTGATTACACCTTGTGCTCAATCTCTATTGTTGTAAATGTCTTCTTCAGAATTGACCATGAACATGAATTCTTAACTGCTCATGTTTTCATTAATTCTATAAATATGAATGTTATGTAGAAATTCTTCACTGCTTCTAAATAATATTCTCACAGTTCTCCATACCAGTTTTTTGAAAGATTCTTAATTGCCTTTCATGCCCTGGTTACATCACATTTAATCACAGATTCAAAGAATTGTTTCTCAGACACTTATCTGGCTCTGCAGCATCACTATGGTAACAACACAGACATATCAAGCAGCTCAAGCATCACAGACTCCATGCCCAATGGCCTAGAACACCCTGGTAAAACACATATATATCTTGACTGAAATCACCATCCAGCAAATTCCTAAACAAAACCTTAAGCATTATAACTAGCCTAAAATCTTACACAAACAAAGTTAAATCATAAGGAGAGAGCCCTCTCTAGTCACAGGTAGGCTAGAACCTGTGACCAAAAGATTGGTTAGTGGTTACCTCGGCTGTATTCCCTTGGGAGTCAAAGGGAACAACCTGAGTGATAACACCTTCAAAATGTGCAATATCTTGTCAACATGTTGAAGATGTGTTTCCCACGTTTGATTGTGAGCATATCATCAAAAAATACCAAGACAAACTTTCTGAGATATGGCTTGAGAAGATGATTCATGAGACTTTGAAATATGGATGGTGCATTACAGAGACCAAAGGGAATAACCAAAAATTCATAGTAAACTTCATGAGTTTTGAAATCTATTTTGGGAATTTCTAGCTCCTTCATTCTAATTTGGTGATAGCTTGAATGGAGATCCAACTTGGTAAAGAATTGGTCACTATGGAGTTCATCAATGAGATCATCGACTACTAGAATGGGATACTTATCCTTGATGGTGAGCTTGTTGAAGGCCCTAAAGTTGGGACACATGCACCACTCTCCATATTTATTCAAGACCATGACCACTAGAGACAAATTCAGGCTAGTGTTGGGATGAATAACACTTGCTTTTAGTAGCTCCTGAATAATCTTTTCAATCACATTCTTTTATGTGAATGTATACTTGTAGGGGTGAAAATTTGGTAGCTAACTTCCTAGAATCAAATGGGATGCTATGATCATGCTCACCCCAAGAGTGGGGTAGCTTCATGGGTTTTTCAAGTACAAATCTGGAGGAATGGTGGAAAGGATAGATTCAATGGTTTGGATAACATTGAATTGAGAAAATACCACATGGTAACCATTTTTAAGAGATTCTCCATTCTATGCAAGATGATGATAGTAGGTGCAAATTCTTGGAGGCCCCTAAGCATATGAGTGTGTCCATTCTGCTTGAAGTTCATATATAGCTCCTGTAAGTCCATGGTGATTGGGCTTACTATTTGAAGCCATTTAGCTCCAAGGATGATGTCACAAAATCCCATTTTAATGGAAACATGTGGGTTTCAAGGTGATAGTCCCCCATATAGAGCTTTATGTTCTCACAATAAACTTTGCATTTCATGGTCCTCTCATCAACTACGAGGATCTAAAAATTGAATATTTCCCTCACAAAACAATGAATGGCCTCAGCAACCCATTTATGGAAAAAATTATGTGTGTTTCATCTATCAATGAACACCACCACTAGTGGATGTTTCTTATAGACATTTTTGGGTACTGCAACCCCAATCAATTATTTCCATAAACCGAGGGCTCCTAAGTCCTTAAAAGTGTTGTTCCAACCCCTAAAAGGACAAGGTCAACTGATTACATCATCTCCCAGAAGTTCTCCACGAAAAACTACTCAGAACGGGTCAAAATTGGACCATCTCACTTGCTCCATGGTCAAAGTGCACTGCATCCCACCTAAATGCACACGGGAGGTGTGATGCATAATGAAAAGCCCTTCTATGGGGTGCGATGGGCGAGAGTGTACAAATGGCAGAGTCAATTTGCGAGGTGGAAGATCATGGAATCTTCCAAAAACTTCTCCTGTGACACTTGCCTCTCTGCATTCGCCCAGGGATGAGTAAGAGATCATCAATCTCCAAGTGGAATCAAGAACTATCAGAGAGAGGAAACTAATCAAATCTCAGAAGCTGACTCACCCCCCTTGCAAACATCTATATATGGATCCCTCATCCCAGAGATCTAGAGGCTGGAATTTTGTATCTTGTAAGGAAGTGTTGTTGGTTTCTTGGTTTAACATCATAGTGTTGGGTGATCTAAGCTTTTCATGAGGTGAAGAAGGGCTTTCTTGCTGAGAGGATGACGCTGGGTCAAAACAATTGGTTGTAATCCTCTTTGCTATTCTTGATATTAATAAAGCTATTCAATTTTTCCTCCACATTTTTGTATGATTGATGATATATGCATTTGTGTGGTCAATCTCTATCTGGTCCTATATTGTTTATGATAGTAGATCTCTGTTCTTGGATAGTGTTATGATGCTTTGATTCTACAGGTGCTCTTTGAAGCTGGGTAGATGAGGAAGCGAGTGGTAAAGATCTATCAGAAGGGAGAGGAATCAAGCAAGGAACCAAGCGCAAGACAAAGGTTGGTCTCCTTTTTCCCCTCTTATCTACTTCTCATAAAGGAAAAAGAAAGTAGTTTTAGTTTTTTTGTTTCTAAGATAGCTACTAGTCTTAGTGGGACTAGCAGCTCTGCATAGACACTAGATTTCCCGATAAAAAAATGGCGACTCTGCTGGGGAGCGAATAGATTGTTTGTTTGTCTATATTTGTTTGCTTTATAAACTTATAGACGGAGCCTGAAGTCAAGCCAGCTAGCCTTCGAACTGCATTTGTTATGCAAGTGCAAAGTAGATCAATGCTGCTTCAGTCTATCTCCAGGTTTTGTTTATGAACTGAACAATCGATTTACAAAATCTCTAATTGCCCTTGTGGTGGCTCTAGTAACCTCCTTAGATCTAGCCCTGTGATTTATTTACTGATTATCACTTGCTCGGCCTAAATCCCTAAACTGTACTGCAAACTGTGATCAAGAACTGGATCAAAAGTATCGCAATGTACCATCACACCCTCTCTTCAAGGATATCAGTATGCATCGCACTTCCCATGTGCTGTAGGTGAGATGCATATTGGAATCCTTGTGTAACGGGTGCGCTGATCAGAAAAGGCTAATTTTGCCTCCAGACTTTGGTTTTTCTTCACTCTTTTCAGCTCTATTCAGGAGTTTTGCTATCTATAGTAAGTATACGTTTGTTGGAAACCCCCTTCCTTTCCATTATTCTGCCTCCATTGTGCAAAGAACTGTAAATGTTTTTATGTATTGTGAGCCATTTTCAGTTCTCTTTTACAAAGAAGTAGCGTAATTGAACTGTCGTTTCTTGATTTGGAAGTGTCGCAAGTGTCGTTTTCAGTCATAGAAGAGAATCCTATTGTTCTTGATAGTCGATTACACTGTTACTCTTGTATTTGATTTGAATTAGTAGTTTTTCAAGTGTCGAAAGCAAGTTTTCAATTCTAAATCGCAAAGTGTCGCCATTGTCTTCATTTTGTCTTGAAAAGAAGCTTGTTAGTAATGTCACTTTGAAAAATAATTCAGATTTGCGCTTAGCTTTCTTTTTATCATTCACACATTAAGAAGGTGAAAACAAATACATGCATGTGCATTTGCATTTAGACTGTTTGTTGGTTTGATTTAGGACAGTGCATATAGTGTGTGTTCTCTGCTCTATGTTGAAAGAATATCATCTCTCCTTCTTTAGTAGTTAGGATTTTCATTGCAAAAAGAAGATTAAACGATTGTTTATCATCTTAGATTGCATTTTAGGAATTGTATATCTACATCACGTGGTGAACCTGAAAGGCTAATTTCTTAAACAAGAAAAACTGTAAAATAAATTTAATGAATCTAAAAACACTTTGGAACCTAACGCACAACATTTAGAAGTCTAGGCTAGAGATGTATTTTGGCGTTGTAAAGCTTGGTAACTATTGTTTTCATTGCTGGTTGGGTGATTCCTCCACTTTGAGACGATAAGTGCTAGTACGGACTTGTGCTCCCACATACCGTCGAGTATATATTGGGAGACCACAATAGGCTATATCCTTTATCCATAGGAAGTCATGTTTGCCGCCCTATCGATCGCAATGCATTGAACACAGCATTCGGGAAGATTGACTGCCGTATCGTAAAAAGTATTCGGAAGTTTTGCGATTGGTTTGGTAATCCCTCTCTCTAGATTTCCAGAGTAGTCTCTTTCGTTCCTTTCTCCTCTTGGGGAGATGTTGGTGCACCCCATATGGCCACATTGTCGCTTCCAGGATTGACAATCGGCCTGCCCATATGGCTCTTCTCGACCTCTGTCGTTCAAAACACTGTGATTCCTGAGAAATCAAGCAAGCAACTAGAAGATACCAAAGCTACCCCCCAACATTCTACTTCGTCCGATTCTCCCTCTCCTCCTTCCTCTTCACTTGATGAAGCTGGTAAAGCCAAAAGTCAAGTAACTAAGAAGAAGAAGGATCCAAAGACGATAGGGGGCGACCAGGCATCATCTAGTGAAAATCCACACACCGCACTATCGAAACCTAAATCTCCATGTGTCATTTGCAAAGGAGATCACTATCATCGAGATTGTCCTTGCATCTGTCGAATCTTAAGGGACTGGTCTCCTCGTTTGCACAATCCGGTGTCAACAACCTCTGATGATCCTATTGAAAGTACATCGTCAACTAGTGAAAGCGAAACGTCGGGACAGAAAAGGAAAAGTAAATTCCCTTGTAAACTGTGTGAAGGTGATCACGCCGTCCACCGTTGTCCCTTCCTAAATGAAGCTAAAAGAGTTTTGGATGACCGTCCAGTTTCACCGTTACGACTCCCTCCTGGATATGAGAAACTCTTGCCAAGTCCATCACTAGTTGAAAATCTAACTGACACGCCCTTTTGGTCGGTCGAAATGTCTACCATTGAAGATAAACCATCTGAATCCACACCAGATGAAAGTCAAAAGGTCGAGGCGGCAATTGACCCGGTCTTGCCTTCAGAAGGTCCACCTTCAGATGACACAGTCACTAGAGAGAACAAGAACGACACCATTCAAATTCTCTTCGTAAACACAGACTCCGATGAACATGAGGGAAGTCTACCCATTCCTTTACCGCAGGAAGGAAGTTCGTCAGAGTCATATCCGGCCGTCTATTCGGTCCCACCTCAAGCAACCTAGTTGTTTCCTTCGATTGGAATCTACTAGGCAGACCCCATTTACCGGCTACTGTACCATTTCGAATCATTTCTCAAATATACAGAATGGTCATGGCTAGTACCATCATAGATGAAGGGGCTTCTCTGAGTATCATTTCCTCAACTTCTTGGAAAGCGCTTGGTTTGCCATCGCTTTTGCCTGAAATGAGAAATCTAACAAGCTTTGACAAAGGAACCAGTCGACCGTTAGGGATCCTTCCCAATGTGATGATAACATTGAGAAGGAAAATCGTTTACATGAACGTAATGGTTGTCCAAGGACCCCTAGATTATAATCTACTCCTTGGACGTGACTATATTTATTACATGGGAGCCATTGTCTCCTCGCTCTTTAGAGTAATTTGTTTTCCGCATGAAGGAAGAGTGGTCAAGCTCGTAGACCAACTTTCATTCCCTGGCTCACACATAGCAAATAGTCAAATACCATCCCTAAATGGTCTTTTCATGCAAGGAATGTCTCATCAATCCCTAGTCCGTCCACCTGATGAGCGCGAGTGATTCGGGAGGACATGACTGAAACTGAGGGGGCATGCACCCTGGTTTGTTTCGGCAGGAAAACCTTGGGTATAGGGTAGTTTATGCGGAGGATATATGACTGGTTTATGAGATTAGAATGGAATAAGATACCTTTGTTAGAAGGTAGGACTTTCCTGATAGAACAAATGTTTTGTCTACAAATTGAGGGGTAACCTGTAAAAGGTAGGCCTTTCTCGATAAAACAAATGTTTTGTCTGCAAATTAAGGGGTAACCTGGGAAACTCTACTTCACTATACTTGAGGGCATGCAAACCTTTTGGCATGGAAGCGAGGAGCGAACATTTATTTTTTAAATCTGTAGGTCCTCTAACCCTTTAAACTCGTAGTATCGGTCGTTTTCTAACTTGCATAAAGAAAGGGTGTGGGGCAAAGCTTTGAAAAAATGCCATCTTAGATGAGACATCCTTATTATACGACTGGATTGAGCAGTGTTTTTTTGGAGTTCAAGCTCGTTAAAAATTAAACATAAGTAGTGAGCAAATGTTTCTCCCAGAGTTTAAGCTCATTCATTAAAAAATGAACCAATTTCCAGTAAATAACCATCATGAATGCATTATCATCAACCTTTGAATCCTTGGTCGTGTTCTCATCATCACCTCCACTCTGTATTGGCCGATCATTCACCTCCATTTGATTGTTTACCCTTTTTTAGGAACAGTTGTGAAGAGTGATCCTGTTAGCCATCCTTGTGACACTTCCGTGATTGGAAAATTCCAAACCTTACCTGGAATTAGCTGCTACCCGAATTTATCACTCGTTCCTCGAAAAACGAGTCTCCTTTAAGCTCTTTTTATCTGACTCATAAAATATGAAAAGATTGCCGAGTAATTGCCATATCCAGCTCGTTAAAGTGACCAGAAGTGCTATCCCTCCTTTAGATTTTAATCTTTTTGGACCTGAGGAATTATTACACAAAAAGATCGAGCGCTTGTTTTGTTCGAATCGTTAAAATTACCGAAAATTCATCCATTTTGTATTATTTTATACTTTTTCGGACTTAAGGGATTATATGACGAAAAAGGATTGTTGGAGTTTTCTTTACATCCCTTTCAGACTCTCTAAAATTGAAAAGGACCGAGTTATCTTTGTCGTTAAACTCGTTAAAACCGAATAGCGACAAACTTGTCCATACCAACAAGAATGAGTTTCACTATCGCTAGGCTCGTTAAAACATAGCAATGGGTTTGCCCGAAGGGAAAATTATAGAACAAGAATATGTTATCCTCCTCAAGCTTGACAAAAATAAAGAGGTATTGGTCAGCAATGACTGGGGAAAAATTGGGAAGAAAACTTGAAGAAACTTTATTGGTAGCAAGTCGCTCTTGAACATGACACTTTCGCTCCGCATCCGAGTCGAGTTGGGTTGTTGCGTTCACTGGTCATATCACCATCGGTCCATCACACCATCCACATTTGGGGTTAACGCTACCAATCCATCATGTCAGTGTCGCCGATATGTTCAAGAGAAGTTGCTCAGAGAATTCACCTGTGTCTCATCCATTACAATACATTTACGCTCCATTCTTTCATGACCGCCACCCTGAACCTTATATCATTAGATCGTTTTCACCTCCATTAAAATAATTTTCTCCGTTCCGCGTCACAGATGTGGGATTCACTAAGGCCCTCCTATGACGGACCGCTTCTTGTCGACATCAGCTCATTATCCAGGAAGTCGTTCTAGGAACAACCCTTTCAGTACGTTGAAGCTTGCATGCCTCAATGGCAAGTTTCTCACTTCCGGCGACAGGTTTACATCAATGGCCTTCGACCAAAAGATTTTGCGTGGTGTTCGACTCCAAGTCCCTTATTCACACCACGTGAATTGTACTGTAGTACCTTGAGGGTCACCATCATTATCGGTGATTCCTCTCACGCTTGTTAACAGCTTACATCGTTGGCTGGTAATCAGGTGATGTCTTTCCATGTTTGACTCCAGAACATCTCTCACATGGATCGACTTGTACTTTGAGTGAAGATCGAACGAGATTGAGGACCTCGGATCTAGTTTCATCCATCCGGGCTGCGATATATATTCAGGAAAATAAAGACATCAAATGTACATCATTGCTGCACAAATAATCATCCAATCTAAGGGATGATGGCTCTACCAGAAACATCAGTCTGCACACAGACGATTGTCTGTCTTATGTACATGAAAATGAATTTATAAAGATGAGCATGGAAATGCCCGCCTCAGCTAGATCATGAAAATATTATGAAGATAATGTATTGTATTGTATCTTATTACAGGTCACCTTCCAGCTCAAAAAAAAAACTTTGGATCCTCATGATAAAGCATTTCACCCGACATCAAAAGATTAACGACCTCATGCTTTAGGGGGCAACTATTATAGACATTTTTGGGCACTACAACCCCAATCAATTATGTCCATAAACAGAGGGCTCCTAAGTCCCTAAAAGTGTTGTTCCAACCCCTAAAAGGACAAGGTCAACTGGTTACATCTTCTCCCAGAATTTCTCCATGAAAAACTACTCATAACTGGTCAAAACTGGACCATCTCACCTGCTCCATGGTCAAAGTGCGCTGCATCCCACCTAAATGCACACGTGAGGTGCGATGCATACTGAAACGCCCTTCTATGGGGTGCGATGGGTGAGAGTGGACAAATGGCAGAGTCAATTTGCGAGGTGGAAGATCATGGAATCTTCCAGAAACTTCTCCTATGACACTTGCCTCTCTGCACTCGCCCAGGGACAAGTAAGAGATCATCAATCTCCAAGTGGAATCAAGAACTATCAAAGAGAGGACACTAATCAAATCTCAGAAGCTGACTCACCCCCCTTTGCAAACATCTATATATGGATCCCTCATCCCAGAGATCTAGAGGCTGGAATTTTGTATCTTGTAAGGAAGTGGTGTAGCATCATAGTGTTGGGTGATCTAAGCTTTTCAAGAGGTGAAGAAGGGCTTTCTTGCTGAGAGGATGATGCTGGGTTAGAACAATTGGTTGTAATCGTCTTTGCTATTCTTGATATTAATAAATATATTCAAGTTTTCCTCCACATTCTTGTATGATTGATGATATATGCATTTGTGTGGTCAATCTATATCTGGTCCTATATTGCTTATGATAGTAGATCTCTGGTTTATGGACATAATTGATTGGGGTTGCAGTGCCCAAAACTGTCTATAACAATGTTTAACAAAGCCTCTTATTTCTAGCATTTGTGGAGAATGAATGCCTGCTAATTCATGGAGTGAGATAACAGTTCATCTAGTGTTGTTTTAGTATCTTGAGTTTTCGTTTCATCTTACCCAGGAACTTCAGCCGGCAAGGCCTCATCGACTAGGCTACTTTTAGTTGCATTAATATGAAATAACTTTTATTCCTTGCATTTATGGCTTGGGGAGTATTTGTCATCAAAATAGTAACACAGATCTTGTCTTCTCCTTTCATCTATTTTTGTTGGTGACACATTTTGCACCTTAAGGGTTTTGGAGGAGCCCCTAGTAGGGGTTGGACACGCCTTTTATGGAAATGAAAATGACTCAATTAGGAATTAGTAGTAACTTCTGCATATAAAGCTTTGTGGAAAACTTCTAACCGAGTAGTGGGTTGATGAATTATTACTTGAACCTAGATGGTTCCCTTGAGGACATTGAACCTGGATGGTTACCTTGAGGACATTGATGAAACGGGACATCCCCTGGGGCCTTAGTCCTGAGGGCCAGATGTTCAAATTCCATAATAATGTCTTGTACTATACAAGTTTATTTTAGCTGAGTGAGGTGACTGAGAAAGTGAGAGTCCATGTCAAAATAGGCACAAATGGCTTTAGAGAACATATTCCAATTTGGATTTCTTGCATAGCATTTTTGATGTCATTGCCACCACTTCTATCATTCTTGGTCTAAGTAAAGAGCTCCCACATGTAGTTTGGTTTCATCATCCCATATATTATTGAGTTGAAAATATTGTTTCATTTGTTCCACCCACACTGCTGACTTAGAACTATCAAATATGTGCATGTCAAGCTTGGGTTCCTTGCTACTATAATATTGGTACCACCTTGGAAATGATGACACCCTTAATATCGATGGTGGTTGTCTTCTCCTTGTAGCTGGGAATCTACACTATTCCTCTCCCCTGTGGGGTATTTAGCCTTGAGGTTCCAAGCTTCTAGGGCCTTTGCAATTGAGTTTTCAACTATGGTTGTGAGTGTAGTATCAAGTCTTTCCTCCAGTGATGCCATTCTTTTCTCAAGGTTTTCCATATTTTAGATCCACGTACCTAACATAAAATTGTCTGTGTCATAACATTTGGCTTACTTAAGAGTAGTATGGCTAGAATGGGTGTAAGATAAAGACTCTACTAATGTAGCCACTTAAAAGAACTTCTAAAAAAATTAGGATCGCATGACAAATGGAGGCTTGCTAGTGGGTGGTATCACTGCAATAAACTCCCCATCCTAAATCTTTTGGGCTAGGTCTCTTACAAGTGAAATTTTGGGACCACCAAACCCTTTTATTTTATTTTACTTTGATTTGAGTATTACTCCAATTCGATAAAAACAACATAAACTTTGAAACGGGAACTGATATTGCTACCCGTTTTGTAGAGATAGCAAAAAAGTGACCCGATTTTGAAAAGGGGTGATGTAGAACACACATATTTTTTTTAGAGCATAGTTTTTGGCACTATAAATTTTTTTATGTACACTGTGTTTTAGAATGGTAGTGATTTTGATGTTGATTTCAAAAAGTGGTAATTCTACACCATGCCCTTTTTTTAAAAGGCTTTTTTTTTTTTTTACTTTTAATTTTATAATGTATTAAATGTAAATAATTACTTTGTAAATTTAATAATTTTGGAAGTGGTCTTCTTTTTCATATTTTCTTGTTTTTATTTTTATTTTTTACCTTTTTTGTAGTGAGGTTTTTATTGTTTTGCATATTTAAAGAAGAAGGTTAATATTTTTACTTACTTAATTTTATATACATTTTTTTTATTATTATTTTTTCCAAATTCTTTTATGGTTTATGAGATAATTTTTTTTAACATTTTTTATTTTTTATTTTTGTCTTTTTTATATATATTTTTATATTTGTTTTTTTAAGTAACCAACATTTTAATCTTAATTTTAGTAGTTTTTAATTTTTTTTTGTTAGTTTTTTTTTAAAATCTAGTTTCTTTTTAATTTTTTGTTTTTTGTTATTTTTTTTTAATTTTTCTATTTTTACCTACTTAATTTTTAGTTTTTTTTAAATGTTTTTTTTTCTTTTCTATTTTTTTTTTTCTTTTGCTAATTTTTTTTTTTATGGTTTACTTGATATTTTTTATTTTTTTTCCATTTTTTTTAAATATTTTTTTTTACTATTTATTTGTTTATAATTTTTTTTTTTTTTAGTTTTTAAATTCTTATCATTAATTTTGTTTTTTTTTTTACATTTTTATGATTGATTTTTTTTATATTTGATTATTTTTTTTCATTTTTTAATTTTATTTTATGTTTTGTTTTTAGTATATATTTTAATTTATGTTTTGTTATTTTTTAACCTTTTTTTGTTTTGTGTTTTTTCATTGTTTTAATTTATTTTATTTTATGTTTTCATTATTAATTTTAAATTTTAATGTTCTTCGGGGTCATGATAAAATATTTTACGCCATTATTTCGAAATGTTGAAATTTTACTTTTGGAAAAAAAGTATTTTCCTAGCGTTAACACTTTTCGTTTTGAGGGTGTGTTTTGGACAATTTTTGCACAAAAAATTGGTTTTCGCCGCTATTTTTGAAACATGTTGAAAATTTACCCAAGAAAAGAAAAAGGTGTTATTCCAGCATCAACACTTTTCGTTTTCAGCACTATTTTTGATGTTTTTTCTGGGTTTTTTTGGCCAGAGTTCCCATTTTGAGTTTATAGTTTCCATTTCAAAGTTTACATTATTTAAATACTATGACGACTAAAACACCAAAGTCTAGATAATACAAAATGTGTAGGAATTTGGCAGTCCCAACTGATCAATACTGTGGCGAGAGAAACCCCAACTTCTAGATACTACAAAATGTGTAAGAATTTGGTTGTTCTAACTTATCAATATTGTGGCGGTAGAAACCCCAACTTCTAGATACTACAAAATGTGTAGGAATGTGATGGCCAACAATAAGAAGTGTGGGAACTATGGAAATTATGAGTGTCAGGTGCTATAAATCACAATATATGATAGGGGTCCAACAATAATACTCGACCCAATCTCTTAGAGCACCAACTAAGGAGGATCAATTGTTCCCTTAGTTGTACTACTAGACTACACTTGATACATGTGAATAATCTCCTTGAGTGTTCTTCTCGATGTATTGTAGTAGCAAGATGAATGACATTATATCTAAGGTTGGTTTCAGGGTAACCTAGAGGGACTTATGAACATTGTATCATGCTTCTGAATAATAAAATATATTTGTAGCTTGTCTCAATTCATGTGATATTTTTGTGTTTCGGGTAATATTGTTTCATATTTCTGGCATTCTAGTTTTCATTGCAGGTCAAGTGCATAACAAGTGATATCATGGCACTTTCCAGGGCCAGTTGTGGCTCCAATTTTGGTAGAATTGTTTTTAGGCTAGAGACGTGTTATAGCATATTTAAACCACAGGATTTGTCATTGAGCACATAAACCTGTAGATTTAGGGAGGCATGCACATAGGAACTACAAGAGGTGGTCACACTTGTTGGACTCCCTTGTAATCCTTGTGGGTGCCCCTTTGAGTAATATCACATTAGACAAAACTACACATGGATTTTACTTCCATGTACCTTTGGGTATATCAGAAGCCCCACCCCTAGGGTAACTTGAAACCTAACCTTAGACAAGTCGTTGGTCATGTTACTTCTACAGTACATCGAGAACAACACTCGAGGAGATTACTCACACATACATAAGGGTAGTTGGGTAGTACAGATAAAGGTATAATTGATCCTCCTTAGTTGGTTCTATCAAAGATTGGGTTGAGTAGTACCGTTTTACCCTTGCCTATATCATGTTCTATAGCCCATGACACTCATTTATGACCATAGTTCCCTTAGCTATCTGAAGATCACCCCCTCCCTTTTCGTCCATATAGGATCCAACAGTTTGGGTTTAGCCATTGCTATAAAGAACATATTTAGCAGTTGGGGTTTCATAGCACAAATCAGACTCTTTGTGCAGTGAGGGTTTTAGTTGCTATAGTCCAAATCAGATTGTCGCATGACACTTTTCACTCCTGAGACTTTGGGGTTTCTGCTACTATAGTCTAACCTCAATTTTCATAGGATGTTTGGAAGTATGAGGCATTTTGGATTTTGGTCACTGGAGTATTGATCAAATGGGAGTTAAAATCTTTTGGAGTAACAAAAAAAGTGTCTTGGGCCCTCACAGGATGCTTGCAAGAGACCTAACCCATAATATTCAAGACAATGACTTGATCATAGTGGTATCATTCACCTGTAAGCCCCCCAATTTTCATGTGGTCCCAAATTTTTCTCGAAGTGACTTCAAGTGACCCACATCATTAGACTCATGAGCTTGCCCTCTTTCCAAGCATAGTACTCTTAGGTAAGCTCAAAATTTGACTAGAGTTAGTGTATGTGCGATACGAGGTCTTAAGTTATGGTAGTGGATAAAATTGCAACCCTTGAGAAAAATTTCATTGAATTCCAAGCAACCTTCGATGACAAAATCACAACAGTATTGCAAGCCTTGAGCAAGTCTCGTGAACCCATATGAGAAGAACATAGTGTTGATGCACACATAGAAGTAGAATCCATACATCAAATTCATTTCCATGGAGGTCACCAATATTCGAACCATCGAACACCCAAGCTAGACATGTATAAATTTGATGGCTCTAACCAGCAATAGTATGAGTGGAAAATTGGATAAATATTTCCACCTTAACAATATTTGGGATGATGCCACTAAAGTACATGTTGGAGCTCTTTACTTGGACCAAGAGCGATGATAGTGGTGGTAGTGACATCATAAATGCTATCGAGGGAGGCCAACTTGGAGCATGTTCTCAGAATCTAATTCTGACCGCTTTGATCCGAAATCTCACTTTCCTGGGTCATCTCACTAAGTTAAGACCAATGGGTACATTACGAGACTACATTGCAACCTTTGAGCAATTGGCCATCCAGACTGAGGGACTGGGATATGCCTTTTACATAGAATGTTTCATCAGTTGCCTAAAAGAATTCATCCAAGCTCATGTTTGAACGCATCACCTAGCTACTTGGTTGGAAGCATGCCGTAAGGCCTCAAATGCAAAAGTTGCTTTAAATTCGCAATCCAATCATCCAAATGTCATCACATGGGCACTTCTCACCCCATCTATGTATCAAAAATAAATGATGGCCATATTACATTAGTAGACATGCGGCGACAATACTTATTGGGGCATCATTTCCAAATCCACACTGACCATAACAACCTAAAATATTTCCTAGAGTAGTGTCTCTCATCGCCAAAACAAAATAAATGTCTTAAAAAATGTTGGGATATGTTATGAGATAATTTACAAGAAGGGGCATGATAATGTAGTGGTTGATGCCTTATCATGTCAATTTGAGGAGGAGGGTTCCCTTTTATCCGTCTCTCTACCCATACTAGATTGGATTTAGGAAGCCCATCATGCCATGGTTCTCCCACCCGTCGTTGTCCCATCTCATTAACATATTACAAGCAGATCCTAATTCCTCAGAGGATTACTCTTGGGAGCATGAGGTTCTTCGCTATAATGATTGGGTAGTGTTGTCCCCAACCTCTTCCCTTAAAACCCACAATCTTGGAAGAGCTACACTCCTCTAGCATTGAGAGGCATTCAAGATTTTAGAAGACTTAGGCATGAGCACACCGCTCTGTCTTTTGGACTAGCATGAAGCATGAAATTATTACTTTTGTAGTTGAATGCGAAGTATGCTATCGCAACAAAGGGGAAATCCTTGTCACTCCTTGCTTTCGTCTGGACAAACGTTTCTATGGATCTCATTACAGGTCTCCCAATGTTAGGAAACAAATCAATCATCATGGTGGTTATTGACAGACTTTCCAAATATGCTCATTTTTATTCTTTGCTACACCCATTTACTCCAACATTGGTGGCTCAATGTTTCATGGACTAAATATTCAAACTGCATGGCATGCCGACTTCCATTATATCATATCGATACCCCACTTTCACTAGCAATTTTTGGTAGGAAGTTTTCAAGCTACAAGGCACGCAACTCCAACTGAGTACAACTTATCATCCCCAAACAAATGGTCAAACAAAAGAAGTCAACAAATGTTTGGAGACCTATCTATGGTGCTTCACTTCAGAAAAGAAGCATCAATGGGTATAGTGGTTTCCTTTAGTTGAATGATGGTATAATGCTAACTATCATGAACCTAGCAAGATGACACCATATCAGAAAGTGTATGGCTAACTCCCACCTTCACCAGCTTCTTATATCCCCAGATCTTCCAAAGTGCAAATGATTTATCAACTTTTGCAGAACCGTATCGTCATGATCGCTCAAATCAAAGATAATCTACATCAAGCTCAGAATCAAATGAAAAAATAATCCAACCAACGCCATTGAGAGAGGTCCTTTCAAGTAGGTAACCAGGTGTTAATGTGACTCTAACCTTATAACCATACCTCTCTCAAAGAAAAGGGTTGCCACAAACTAGACCAAAAATTCTATGGGCCTTATCAGGTACTTCAACATATAGGAGCAGTTTCTTACAAACTAACCCTACCGACTACTTCAAAAATACAGCTAGTCTTCCATGTATCCTGCCTCAAGAAAGTTGTGGGGAACAATTACAGGGTTCAAACAAGGCTGCCAACATTGGATGGGGAAGGTTCACATTGGCTCTAACCCGAATAGGTCCTTGATACTCGTAAAAGACATCTACATGGTCAAACAATCAAGGAAGTCCTCATCAAGTGGAAGGACACCTCTCCATAAGATGTGACATGGGAACCCACCACTATTTTTCAGCAATTTTTGTACCTTCAACCTGGAGGACAAGGTTGCTTTTGATGGGGGAGGGCATTTTAGGGTCCAACACTAATCCCTCTATTTATGTAATAATCCGAAGGGGCCCCATCATATTCCTAGTTAGTTAGTTGAGTCAATAAAGCCCGTAAGTAGTTAACAAGGGGCCCCATTAGAGTCCTGTTGGGCAGCGGATCCCCCCATAACATGTTTTTGGGGCTTAAAGCCCAAGTTTTGGTCAATGTCATGTAAATACTCCGTGAAGTACAGGCGCAGAGTGTGAAATTCTAAGACGAGTCATAGGGTTGTTCGCCCTAAAATAATGTAATTTAATGTAAAGTTGTGTCAGTGTACCCATGGTCCGCAGACCATGGGATTGTATAAATAAAGCAAGGCTCTAAGTGTAAAGCAAGCTTTTTGGGAAATAAAGGAAGTATACAGATGCAGTGGCATGGTTAGAGAATAGAAGTGGGTCTGAAGCATATTGGGTTGTAGTAGTAGGAAGAGGCTTTGCAGTTGAGTGCGTAGGGGCGTAGTAGAGTCCGCAGACCCCTGCAGCTGCGTGCAGATGGCAGAGTTAGGTCTGTACTTGGACTGAACTTGAAAAGATCATTAATAAAGATACGTTGGATTCATAATATCGTGCATCTGGTCGTGGATCTATATATTTGATATTATGCATCAAGTGTTATCTATTTATTTATATGCGCGCACTTGATAAATACTTGTCTGAATGTTTATGTACGAAAATATTCTAATTAATTAACAAAAAAAACCTAATTAAGGAAGAGTTGTATGAGCAACATGAGTCACGCTATGGTTAGAGTTGTGCGAAGGCAGTAACACAGGACGTAACGCGCTCGCAGGTGCGTATAGCCTAGTAAGCACTAAGGTTGGATCATATCCCTATCACCACATATATGACATCCCCAGGGTGCAGAAACCTGGTTCCAACACCCTCCCATACTACTTCGGGTGAGAATTCAGTCCGCACTCCGTGGACTATTGCTGAAAGGGCCATTAGTACCGGGATTTGCTTGGCTAAATAACTTTTGAACCTGGGTCAGTCCCCACTAAGCCAACAAATGGTTCCATTGTCGGGACCGAGATCTGCCTAAGGGATGTCTGATGTCGTGCCACTGGAACCCAACAAAGAAGGAAATTGAAGAGTGGTTGGACAAGAAGATTCACAAGTTCGCGACACAAGAAAATCGAACTCCGCAAGTATCTGAGAAAAGTGGCTGGATCGCTACGTGTATACGGAAATCCACAAGATTTTCTTTGCATCCTTTCCTTCTGAACTATATGAGTGGATCGCGAGGTTAGATGACAGCCAGGGAAGGTGTAAGCTCGACAAACCAATAGCGTGGACTCCAAAATTAGTACGCAGACTAGAGGCATCAAAAGATAATATCACGCTAGCTATGCACCATTAGCTCAACCGAATAATAGGGGGATTTATCACTGAGTTTGTGGTAGACATGACTGTTAGCTACAACAAAGCAAAACGCTGCTTTCTCAAAGGACTATGAGGTAAGTATATTAAATCTTTAAATACTTGGATTAAGATGCTATTGTGTGAAAATAGGGTCATGAGAATACATTAATGTTTGGGACAACACGGAGTGGAAAGATATACAAAAGTAGCGAAGAATTAGGAAATAGTCCCTTAATTTCACCTTTGTGAGAGAGCAAGTAAGAGCTCGCTAAGGTCTCTCTGAGAAGCGTGGTAAGTTTGATAAGACAACGTATTCCACAGTTTCCACCTCCACCCATGCCACCACCCGCTTCATCTCCCTCACCTCCATCTCCACCCACTCCACCTCCACCACCTCCACAGTTCAGTATGGCGAATGCGATCAAACTACCAGTATTCAGAGGGGTAGGGAAAGAAGATCGAGACAAATTCTGGTTCATTGTAAGAGCAGTATGGGAAGCGCAAAGTGTCATGGATGATAATATTAAGAAGACCACATTGGTGAGCATGTTGCAGGATCGTGTGCTGACATGGTATATCAAGTACTCTAATGACCACCCAAACGCAAGAATAGCTGAAATCTAGGTCGCGCTAAACAGGGAATTCAACAGGCCAAAGTCAAAAACACAATCAATCATCGAGTTTAAAGAGATCGTGATGCTTCCAGGCGGGGCCCCCTTGGATCTGGACCAAATAATGAAGAGTACGATCCATGAGGCCAATATTATGCTAACGGATGCACAACATCGCTCATGGTTTGTGGCATCTCTGACACTGCACTTGAGGACGGTGCTATCACAATAGAAACTTTCCACCTAGGTCGAAGCGTTGGAAATAGCCATGAGGTTGCATGAGACCACGATACAAGACCCTGGGTTGGGAGTTCAACAAATCCATGCACAACTATAGAATCTATGCCTAGAAATGCAAAGTTTGAAGCAGGATAGGGCACTGTGGCCAAAGGTGCACAAGGAGGTATGGTGCATAAAATGCAAAGGCTAGGGTCATGATAAGGATCACTGTCCAGTGTTCGCAAACTATTTGGCAGGAGGAGGGCCAATTCCGTTGAGACCAGAGGCATAGGCAGGGCCAAGTGCAACACCTGCGTTATGGTGCGCGATCTGTCATATGGGAGGAAAACACACGACGGATAATTGTCATTTGTTGCAGAGGTATACATAGACTCCCTAGCAGCTATTTTGTAATTTCTGCAGGTCTGTAGGACACGACGAGCACACTTGTCGCAGCTACGAGCTAATGATGGTTCAGACCCCATCCTATAGGATGCCGATAGAAACGCGAGCCCTTGACCCAGCCGCAGGGATGGTGCACACTGGATTTCAAGGGCGAGGTCGAGGATGAGGAGGAATGGGACCAAGAAGGGGCCGTGGACAGTTAATTTGTTACAATTGCAGAGGACCAACGCACTATGCCCGTGACTACACCAACCCGATGAGGATCTCCTATTTGTATTGTGTTCAGTTTGATCATGAAAAAAGAGATTGTCCTACGTTAACCACACAGATGTGCAAAAAAGGGGTATTCCAGCCTCCTCCGACTTATAATATACAAATGATGAGGTTTAAACTGTGAGAAGAAGACCTGAATGTAAACATGATGCTCAGAGGCAGTGCAACCAATGGAGAGGATAAGGCGAAGCAGCCAGAGGGAGATACATGGGTTCACAAGGCTCATGCAAAGGAATCTTAGTTTGACTTAGAATGCGCAAAGCAGATGTTCATGGAAGCTAAGAAGAGCTTTACGAAGGCCTCCACTTTAGGTAGAAAGGACCAACCAGAGCCAAGAATGGATCCTTTAATGCTTACTACCTTTTTGGAGACATGCGTGAAACTGTTGCATGACAACAAGGCAGTTAAGGGACTACAGGAGCTAATCACCAGGTATGCGGGGTCAGGAGAACTGTGCGTAGTCCAAAAATTAGGGAAGCATGCATTGTGCACCAGAAGGGAAATGAGATTGACTGCGGAGATTGGTGAGTATGAAATGGATCAGGTAATCCTAGATTTGGGTTCGGACGCGAATGTGTTACCAAAGCAAAAATGGGAATGCATGGGCAGGCCTGCATTACAATGGTCCCTTATTCAGCTACGAATGGCGAACCAACAGAAGATTTTTCCCATGGGAAGGTTGCAAGGAGTAACAATTAATATTGAAGGGCGACCACATAGAGGGATTTTGAAGTAATAGAGATTGTCGATGACAACAATCCCTATCCCACATTGTTAGGAATAGACTGGGCCACTAATATGAATGGAGTCATCAACCTGAAGAAGCGAAAGATGATATTTGAGAAGAAGTCACTACGCGTAGTAGTCCCACTAGACTCAGCCGAAGGAGTGTACTACACTAAACTAGTGCGCGATGATGAAAGCGAAGATGAGTTGGATTGTATTTACAAGATAAATCCACAAGACCAAGATTGGGTAAATCCGACTGCAAATGGGAGAATCTCATGGGAGCGCGAAACCTCCTGCACTTCGGATTCAGATGAAGAAGTAGAGTGCTCACAGAATCGGTTGCACGAAGTGACAATGCTAAATTCCAACATGATGATTAGATCACTGCATTGCATGAAAATGGAGGCACGAGAGTTGCCAACATATGATGGATTGACAGTAGTGGATGAATTCTTGAGCAAATTTGAAAGCGCAGTACCGGAACAGTAGCAGTTTGATGCGTTGAAATGGGCACTTTGCGCAACACCCACACGATGGTGGGGTACACATCAAGGCAATTTTGAGGACTAGCGTGGATGTAGAAGGATGATGAGCCTACAGTTTAGGAAACCGAAGCTCCGGGTGGAAGACAAATATGATGGGCGAGATGATCCATGCATGCACCTCACGAAATGGACTAAGTTCTACGCAGAAGAGCCATAGCCTGAATGGGTACACTTATTTTACCATACCTTGGATATCATACCCATGAACTGGTATACTGAGACAGAACTCTGGCATGGTATAAGCGAATGGGATTTCTTGCGTAAGGGATTCTTGCTAACATTCACATTTGAAGACTGGTGGTTGGATACTGTTGATGATGCGCTGCAAGCAGTAAAAGCCACCATCTTAAAAATACCTAAGGAGCCACTAGAAATCCTTCAACCAGTATGGGAGACCCAATTAAGCAGTGCCCTAGAATTTTATAACGTGCAGGTAGAGGAGGATGATGACGACCCCCGCAATGTTAATATTCTAGAAACCGAAGGTTGTCGCGAGGTTCAAGGACCATCAATTGAGGATCCCGACATCACTGTGGCACTAAAAACAAAGCAGGTAAACATTGCCTCAGAAGTAGAGCCGAAGTATGCGACACTTGGGGATTATTGGGATGATGCTACAATAGATAAGGTCGCTGAGTTACTCCGCGAGTATAAAGACTTGTTCCTGACAAAACTCATGGACTTGAAAGGGATCGTTGGTGATTTATGGATGATGAAGATCACTTTGAAATTGGACACGAAGCTAGTTAAGCAGCGCCCTTACCAATTGAACCCAAAGTATAAAGAAAAGGTTCATGATGAGTTAAACAAAATGCTCACAGCCAGAATTATTGAATCAGTAGAAGAATTTGATTCGATAAGTCCTATGTTAGTGCAGGAGAAAAAGCAAAAAGGCGAAATAAGAATATGTGTGGACCTCACGAAGCTTAACGATGCCTGTGTTCATGATCCATTCCCGACACCATTCATAGATGAAGTATTGGAAAATGTTGGCGGTTAGGAAGTTTACTCATTCACGAATGGATTCTCAGGGTACCATCAGATCAACATCGCATTGGAAGATAGGAGCAAAACAACCTTCGCAATCGAGTGGGGCTACTTTCAGTACACCATAATGCCCTTTGGCCTGAAGAATGCACCTGCCATATTCTAGCACATAGTGGTAGCGGTGTTCAAAGAATACATCCACAAGTTCTTGGAAGCATATCTAGATGATTAGACTATCTTTGGATTATTTAAACTCCATGTTGCGAGCCTACGTTTTATGCTGGATACTTGCCACAAACACCAAATTGCGTTGAACCTTAAAAAGTGCACCTTCCTCATTCCCTTTGGAAACCTACTAGGCCACGTGGTCTACAAGCAAGGTCTAATGGTGGACCCCGTGAAGATTGCTATTATTCTAAATTTGGAAGCACCGCGTAGTGTCAAACAACTACGCGCTACTTTGGGGCACATAGGCTACTATCGAAAGTTTATCAAGAGCTATGCCCAAATAATAGTGCCCATGGAAAAAATATTGAAAAAGGACGCTACATATTGTTGGAATGATGATTGTATGAAAAGTTTGGATGTTCTCAAGGAGAAACGGCCATCCGCTCTCATCCTGGTCTTCCCAAAATGGGACGTGGAATTTCATGTACATGTTGATGCATCATGTATTGTGCTAGGAGTTGTACTCATGCAAGAGGGTGTGGAAGGTGTGGATCACCTGATTGCTTTCCCAACATGGCGAATGTCCAAAGCTGAAAAGAACTACTCTACTACTAAGTGCAAAGGGTTGGCAAAGGTGTACGCACTCCAGAAATACCGACACTATTTACTTGGCGGGCATTTCAAGATGTATACCGATCATTCGGTGTTGAAATAACTGGTGAACAAGCCTATGTTGGGGGGCGCATATGCAGATGGCTTCTACTGTTTCAAGAATATGATTTTGAAGTCATAGTTAAGCTAGGACGCCTCAATGTAGGAACCAATCACTTGTCACGAATAGAGATAGGCGAGGAAACAACAAGTTTAGAGGAGGGACTACTAGATGCACAGCTCTTCATAGTGTGCATCGTGGATGGCCATTTCAAAGACATAATCCATTTTTTAACCACAGGGACTACGCCGAAGGAATACTCCATCCAATAGAAGAAGGAATTGGTGGTACGCGTGGTAGACTTTTCTGTCATCGCGAGGCACCTCTACAAAATGGGAAACAATCAGATGTTGTGAAGATATGTACTTGAGTTTGAGCGAGGACAGGTCCTTGTGGAAGCATATGGAGGTGCTACAAAAGGACACTATGCAAGACACATGACAACACAAAATATTCTTCACACTGGGTTGTGATGGCCAACCTTGCACCAAGATTTGAAAGCCCACTGTCGGGCCTATGATATCTGTCAAAGAACTGGGAAACCATCACGAAGGGATGATATGCCACTTAATCCGCAAATGACGTTGTAGCCATTCGAAAAATGGGCAATCGATTTTGTGGGACCAATCAAGCTGCAGGGAAAGACGGGTGCTCGCTACATAATCATTACGATGTAGTACTTAACACAGTGGGCGGAAGCACAACCAGTTAAGGAATACACAACCACTATAGCTACAAATTTTTTATTCGACAATGTGTTGACACGATTTGGGTGCCTAAAATTCTTAATGAGTGACCGCGGAACACACTTCCTGAACGAAACCATCAGCGTACTCACCGAGGAGTTCCAGGTGTGCTATAGACATTTTTGGGCACTGCAAACCCAATCATACATTTCCATAAACCAAGGGCTTCTAAGTCCCTAAAAGTGTTGTTTCATACCCTAAAGTAACAAGGTCAACTGATTACATCATCTCCCAGAAGTTCTCCACAGAAAACTACTCAGAACTAGTCAAAACTGGACCATACAGGTTGCTCAGTGCTAAGGGTGCAATGCATCTCACCTGCTCAGTGCAAAAAGTGCGATGCACACTGGAAAGCCCTTCTATAGGGTGTGATGGGTGAGAATGAACAAATGGCAGAGATAGTTTGCGAGGTGGATGATCATGTAATCTTCCAGAAAATTCTCCTATGAAACTCACCTCTCTAAATTCGCCCAGGGATGAGTAAGAGATCATCAATCTCCGAGTGGAATCAAGAACTATTAGAGAGAAAACACTAATCAAAATCCCAGAAGCTGACTCACTCCCCTACAATCATCTATATAAGGATCCCTCATCCCAGAGATCCGGAGGCTGGAATTTTGTATCTTGTAAGGAAGTGCTATTGGTTTCCTCGTGGAACATCATAGTATTGGGTGATCTAAGCTCTTCATGAGGTGAATAAGGGCTTTCATGCTGGGAGGATGACGCTGGGTCAGATCAATGGGTTGTAATCCTCTCTTCTAATCTTCACATCAATAAAGCTATTCAAGTTTTCCTCTACATTCTTGTATGTTTGATTATATATGCATTTGTGTAGTCAATATATATCTGGTCCTATATTCTTTATGATTTTAGATCTCTGCACTTTGAAGGTATTATGCTGCTTTGACTTTACAGGTACTCTTTGAAGTGGATTGGTCAAGGGAGAAGTGGCAAAGACCTGTCAATGGGAAGAAGGAACAAGCAAGGAACCGAGCGAAGGATCGAGGTCAGTATTCTTTGATCCTCTCTTATCTACTTCTCATAAAGGAAAATGAAAGTAACTTTAATCTATTTGTTTCTAAGATAGAAACCCGTCTTAGTGGGACTAGCAGCTCTGCATAGACACTATATTTCCCGATAAAAAATGGCGACTCCACTAGGGAGCAAATAGATTGTTTGCTTGTTTATATTTTTTTGCTTTATAAACTTACAGACGAAGCCTGAAGTCAAGCCAACTAGCCTTCAAACTGCATTTGCTATGCAAGTGCAAAGTAGATCAATGCTGCTTCAGTCTATCTCTGGGTTTTGTTTATAAATTGAACAATCGATTTGCAAACATCCTAATTTCCCTAGTGGTGGCTCTAGTAACCTCATTAGATCAACCCCTGTGATTTCTATTTATTGACTATCATTAGCTCGGCCTAAATCCCTAAACTAAGCTGCAAATTGTGACCAAGAACCAAGTTGAAGTCTCGTCCCTGGACCATCACACCTTCTCCTCTGGGGAATTTGTATGCATCGCACCTCCCGTGTGCAGTAGGTGCGCTACATTGCACTTTCCTTGTGTTACAGGTGCACTGATCAGATAAGACCTCTTCTGCTTCTAGATTTTGGTTTTTGTTCACTCTCTTCAGCTTTATTCAGGAGTTTTGCTGTCTGTGATCAGTATACCACTGTGGAAACTCCCTTCCTTTGCATGATTTCACCTCCATAGTACAAAGAATTGTGAATGTTTTTATGTATTGTGCACCATTTACAGTTCTCTTTTACAATGAAGTAGCGTAATCAAACTATCGTCTTTTGATTTGGAAGTGTTGCAAGTTTCGTTTTCAGTCAAAGAAAAGAATCTTATTGTTCTTGATGGTCAATTATACTATTCCTCTTGTATTTGATTTGAATTAGTGTTTTTTCAAGTGTCGAAAGCAGTTTTCAATTCAAAATCGCAAAGTGTCATCATTATCTTCCTTTCGTATTTTGAAGAAAAATTGTTAGTACTGTCGCTTTGAAAAGATAATTCAGATTTGTACTTAGCATTCTTCTCGTCATTCACACATTAAGAAGGCTAAAAACAAATACATGCATGTGCATTGGCATTTAGACTACCTGTTGATTTTGATTTAGGACAATGCATCTAGTGTGTGCTCTCTGCTCTATGTTGAATGAATCCCGCTTCTCTTTCCTTAGTAGCTAGGATTTTCATTGCAAAAAGAAGATCAAACGATTTTTTATCATCTTAGATTGCATTTTAGGAATTGCACATCTACATCACGTGGCGAACCTGAAAGGAAAACTTCTTAAGAAAGATCAACTGCAAAATAAATTCAATGAACATAAAAATGCTTTGGAACCTAATGAACAACATTTAGAAGTCTAGGCTAGAGATGTATTTTGGCATTGTCAAGCTTGGTAACTATCACTTTCATCGTGGGTTGGGTGATTCCTCTTCTTTGAGACAACAAGTGCTAGTACAGACTTGTGCTCCCACATACCATTGAGTATATATTGGGAGACCACAATAGGCTTTATCCTTTATCCTTAGGAAGCCGTGTCTGCCGCCCTATCGATTGCAATGCCCTGAACACAAAATTCGGGAAGATTGACTACCGTAAAAAGTATTCTGCAGTTTTGCGATTGGTTTGGTAATCCCTCTGCCTAGATTTCTAGAGTAGTCGCTTTCGTTCCTTTTCAAACTCCTTAAAGGAAACGGTCCATCTGAGCACTTGTCACTTTAGGCTCATTAAAAATCGAAGGCGACTAGGGTCATCTTTTGTTTTTTCTCGACTCTTAAAAATAGAAAAAACAAGGTGTCAAAGCATCTAAAATTCATTTAATTTGGAATAACATTTTCCCCTTTATTTTGAGTTGATCGAGTAATCCGCAATCGTGGAAGAAATTCAATCGAAAACCTGTCGTTTGAGGAGATTAACGAGTCAACCGTCTTTGACTCTGGAAACGAAACTACTCCGAATGAAGCGAGCTCATTTAACCAGGTCAAAGTCCCCTGGTTTGATTGGAAATTTCGTTCCAACATCCTCAGGGACTCCGGTTACTCCAAACATTTCTAGTATTCCTGCCTCTACAGAAGAATTTTCGTAGCCACAAGAGGACATTAGAACTGATCCTAGTGTAGCGATAAACACTTGTATTCCTGAACCAGCTTCATCTACAGCTGATTCGGAAGGTGTTGTCCCCCCAACATCTGTCGCTGCAGAATCTATACCTTCTTCGGCACCGGAAGTATATTACGAACCTGAAAGTCTACCTCTTCCACTTGGATTGATTGTTATAGAAGAGATTGTGGAAGATCCTCCATCAAGTACTCCACTGCATTTTGGAGTTGGGATCACCCTATATCCTTCTTCAACAGAAGTTGGTCTCTCTTCATCGCAAGTTCCTATAGAATCATAAGTTCTTATAGAATCGCTAAGAAGTCTTTTGAATAGACTAGTTATGTCTGAACAACCATTGACATCCAGGACTATGTCATCTGATGCAGCAGCATTGGAACCTCCTGTTGCTACTCCAACGATGTTCGTTGGCATGCCATTTATCCCAACTAACTCTCAACCGCTAGATGGAGTCCATCCAGGGACTGTTTCGACAGTATGGTATGTTCTCGTTTGTTCGTCCAGAAAGATATCTGGAATCTCTTATGTTGAGTCTCAACAAATTGATCCTTCGCAATAGCATCAATTTGGGCAACCCGGTCCCCAAAGGAAAATCCTTCCTTTGAGCACTAGAATGTCGCCGTATGGGGGACAGTATGCCCTTTCACGTTCCCTCCGGGAGAACAACTATATGAGAGTTTGCAACAGAATTCAGGTTATGCTGGGATTACATCCAACAGTTGGGTGCCAATACTGCCTCAACAGCCAAGAGTTGTATACTCAATGCAACAAACTTTACCTGTGTCAAACATCCCCACTACACCGGCTATTGTGATGGTGTCGCAAGTATGAGCGTTGCCTGTTTTATGCCAACCTCAAGTTTCTCAGGTTGTAACACAATAGCCCCTTGTCTCTCTGGCGCCACCACAATCACTAATTAGTGGTTCCTTAACTGGAATAACCCAGGCTCAGTTGGGTACCATTACCCCTCATCTTGGTCAAACAGCCAGTATTGGACAACAACAAATGGCTTCGCAACCATGGCTGGTACAATATCAACAACCACAATTCCAACAAGCTTACCGAGGATCTAAGCAACAAATCTTTGCAAGTAATGGGCAGCCGTATATTCAAAACGGTCAACATCAATCATATCACAATGGTTGTGCCGATCAACCTTCCCAAAGTTATCAGCATCAAATGCATTATGCTGGTATGCAAAGACTGACTGATGAGGCAATCCCATCTTATCCTGGGTATGCTTCGCCGAACCTAAATCAACAGTTGCCCTTCGTGGTGACTTTAGAGTTACCGGATCTAAATCGACTAACAAACGATCCAATTGCTTACGCCCCTTGGTGGGCGACGATTCTGCACAAACTTCCATCAGATATTCCTAAATTTAATGGAAATCCGGGTGAAGACTCGTCGAATCATGTGATGACCTTTCATCTGTGGTGTTAATCCAACACTCTTAATGATGATTCAATTAGGCTTCGCCTTTTTTAGTGAATGTTAACAGGTTCGGCAGCAAAATGGTATATCGAATTGCGTAGGGCTTCATTTGATAACTTCAATACCCTTGCCACAACCTTTTTAACCCATTTTCAGTTACCTATAAGGTACAAAATAGGAATAGAGCTTCTTACCAATTTCAAACAAACGACGACTGCTCACATATACGATCATATTCATGAGTGGCAGCATCATCGTAGAATGGTAAAAACATATGTTCTCGATCAGCTATTAGTCGAATGGTTTATTAAGTCATTGTTACCTTCTATCACAAAAGATGTGGCAAAGGGAGGAGTCGTCACCAAAGAGCAAGTTATTGCTCGTGCAAAATATCTATACTTGATATATACTCAGTCTGGCACGCTCTATGACAAAATCCCTGATGCTCCTAGACTGGAAATTTCCGTTCCTCCTCCTCCTAAATTGAACAAAGACTCTAATGCTGGTGATGGTGTGATAAGTACGACTAGCACAAAAACCGTAAAGGCTACATCGAAGAAAGCCCGTACGGTTTCTAGTCAAAATGCAAAAGAAGAACTTCTTGCCTCGGAGGTAAATGTCGTGTCGACAGGAAAAGGAAAAGAGCCGAAGCAACCAGGGAGCAAGAAGAAGAACAAAGGGAAAAATAAGACACAAGAGGAGTCATCTCCTGAAAAATCTTCTACAAACCCTGTTGGGCAAAGGAAACCCCCTACGGGGTGTCAAAATGCGATGAGGATCATTGGACGAGAGAATGTCCACATAAAGCTGAAGTTAAGAAACTCCTTAAAAGTGAAAAAACCTTGCTAGTATTAACTGATCCATTTCCAAACCCAGAAACCAATCTGGTTGCTAGTGATAATGCTTCCCCGTCCCAAGTGCTTATGTTGTCTTTTCCAAAGCAGCAAAATGATGCTTTGATATTGACAAGGAGTAAAGATTACGGGAATCCACAGCTGTCGAACAACAAGGCTACTGATCAACCTAGTAGTTCGACAACAACTTCGACCGAAGTTGTGCCACCCATCATTTCTAAGCTAATGATAAAGCTGCCGAAGGGAGTAGTACACAAATCAATGTTTACCCCTCATGCCAAAGCAGCACAGAATTATAATATAGTAGAAGACCTGGCCCAATCGTCGTCTGCTATGTCAACACTTGAGGTACTGCAAAATTACCCCTCCTAGAAGCAGGCTCTATTATCAACAATAGGTGGGATTGACCCAACAGATTCCAATCTTGTGGCCTTTAATCTTAAAGGATATAACCTGCAGTTACCAACTCAGCTCACTTTCCTTATTCAAGTGAAAGCACTCAACAAAACTGTTCATCGAACAATTATTGATGAGGGGGAATCTACATGTATTATGTCAATGAGTTGCTGGAAAACATTAGGCTCACCACCCTTGTTGCGATTGTCAATGACGTTAAAAGCATTTGATGGACGAACATGCACTCCATACAGGATTTTAAGTAACTTGCAAGTCTAACTGGGGGGAAAGAGAGTAGAAATTGATGTTGAAGTTATCGACGGAAACATCGATTACAACATCCTACTGGGAAGGCCGTGGATTTATGCTATGGCTGCTACTGTATTGACATACTTCAGAAAGATTGCATTTCCTTTCCAAGGAGGAACTATAATCGTCGACCAACAAACATTTCTCCCCAACAGTTCACAAGTTACGGGAAGCATTCTGATGATCCACGGAAGCTCTCAGTCGCTTCAAAATATAGGAGTAGGCTTACTAAAAGACCCTACATTGATGGGGACTTTTTCCCTTCCGCCTCCAAACAATCTGGCAGAAGTGGCCACGGTGGGAACCTGCAATATGGTGTCTTCCATTCAGAAGATATCTAGTCCCGATGTTAGCATGGATCATTGTGAGGTTTTGTCTCCAAGCCCAATAGAAATATTGTAGCAATCAATTTTTTCGGCATGGGAGGCAAACCCAAATGAATGCTCATCAAGCGTTTGGATAGATAGGTATAAGGAATATGGTACCCCTTTAGATCCTTGGTCGCATGTACACTCTACAGACGAAGGAATTGTTCAATTAATGATGATTGACGGGGCACCATGGGAAGATTACCACCATCATTCCCATCTTCTGGATTACCATGAAGATTATTCCAACAACCTTAATCATCCTTCAGTTTTTTATTTTCTATCAAATACTGTAAATATGGTAGATTATGAGGATAATTCATTTACTGTGTCAACCTCATTAAAAAATGAAACAACTCCCTTTCCAAGTTGAGTCTTTCAAAGATCTTGGAGGTAAACCTTCATTCCAACCACCATGTTGAATGCAATGAAGCTTGGGGGGCATGCACCTCGATTTGCATTATTATGTTGGGGACATGCAAACTTATCACGAGCAGTGTTACCATAGGGTTCAAGCCCGTTAAAAAATAAACCTGCCATGAGCCGTTTTTATGCGAAGTTCAAGCTCGTTAAAAATTAAACCTAAGCAAGGAGAAAATGTTCCCCTAGAGTTTAATCTCATTAAAAAATGAACCAACCTCCGGTAAATAACCATTGCGAATGCATTATCATCAGCTTTTGAGCCCTGCTCATGTTCTTACCATCACCTCCACTCTGTTTTAGCTGATCATATGCCTCCATTTGATTGTTTACCCTTTTGAGGAACAGCTGCGAAGAGTGATTCTGTTAGCCATCCTTGTGACACTGCCGTGATTGGAAAATTCCAAACCTTACCTGGAATTAGCAGCTACCCAAAAATATCGCTCGTTCCTCGAAAAATGAGTCTCCTTTAAGCTCTTTTCATCTGACTCATAAAATATGAAAAGATTGCCGAGCAGTTGGCCTCTCCAGCTCGGTAAAGCTACCGGGAGCGCTATCCCTCCTCTAGATTTTAATCTTTTTGGATCTGAGGGATTATTACACAAAAAGATCGAGCGCTTGTCTTGTTTGGCTCGTTAAAACGATCGAAAATTCATCCCTTTCGTATTATTTTATACTTTTTCGGACTTAAGGGATTACATGACGAAAAAGGATTACTAGAGTTTTATTTCCGTCCCTTTTTAGACTCTATAAAATTGAAAAAGGACAGAGTTGTCTTTGTCGTTAAACTCGTTAAAACCAATAGCGACAAACTTGTCCATGCAAACAAGAACGAGTTTCACTGTCGCTAGGCTTGTTAAAACATAACGACGGGTTTTCCTGAAGGGAAAATTATAGAACAAGCATATGTTATCCTCCTCAAGCTTGATAAAAATAAAGAGGTACTGGTCAGCAATGATTGGGGGAAAATTGGGAAGAAAACTTGAAGAAACTTTATTGGTAGCGAGTCGCTCTTGAACATGACACTTTCACTCCATCACCATGATTGAGTCGGGTTGGGTTATTCCATTCACCGACCATATTACCGTTGGTCCACCGTACCATCCATCTTTGGGGTTAACGCTACCAATCCATTCCAGTGTCACCAGTATGTTGAAAAGAAGTTGATCAGAGAATTCACCAACCCAGCTTGTGTCTCACCCATTACAATACCTTCACGTTTCATTCTTTCATGACCACCACCCTAAACCCTGTATCATCAGATCGTTTTCACCTTCACAAAAATCATTTGCTCTGTTCCATGTCGTAGATGTGGGATTCATTAAGGCCCTCCTACGACGGCCCACTTCTTGTCGACATCAGCTCCTTATCCAAGAAGTCGACCTAGGTGTTAGTGTCAGTCTTTCCAGCCTTCCTCCAGTGATCAAATATTCTCTTACAAAGTGGTCTCAGAGTGTCAAGGTCAAATTTTGTCATTTCAAAGAGTTTTCAAGCAAAATTTGATCACTAGGCATTAGGTCTAGGGTTTGCCCAAATGTAAGTCCATGTCATCATTCAGCTGAGCCTATCATCATTCAGAGGGTTGTCATTATCATGTCAGTGTCGAATGAGTCATTTTACACCTTATTCATGCTTCAGTTGCACCCAGGCAAGGTCATTTCCCTCTCCTAGGGTTTTAAAAGCTAATTTCTCTTGGATGGTCAGATCATCAGCAAAACTTGTATCCTAATGTTCATACACCTTCCCCTATCCTTAAATTACCTTACCAAATGCTTCCCATCCCTTAGATCCGCCAAATTCCTCATTTTTGCACAAACCCTAGTTTCTAGCTACAACCTGGCAATTTTCTAGGTTGGGCCTGTGTCTTGCCCTTTTGGACCCCTTCCCCTCACTCAATCTCTGAGATTCCACTTTCCCCTGCTTCCTAACATCCCTCCACACTCCCAAAAATTTCCCCAAGAATTTAGAAGCCCCCTATCCCCTTCATTTCACTTCATTTCGACAAAATTCCTTGTTTCACACATCAGGACAAGTTTCACTCAAATGATGTTTTAGAGAAATAAAAGATGAATTTTGGGAAACAGAGAGAGGTTGTTGTCCAAAACATTCCAAGAAAGAAAAACCTCATTCACTTTTTGCACAGGTGTCATTTTTTGAGAGGAATGTCAAGAATACCGTTGCCTCAGGAGAATCAAAGACACCTCTCAAGTGACCTTGGGAAAATCAAGTTTTCTCCTAGCTTGGTTGGCCAAATTATTTTCTTGATGGGTAAACTGATGCATAGACATAAAGATCTTTCCAATGAGCTATCATGAGCTCAATTTAGGGTTGAGGAAGGCATTCAAAAGTTGACTGCAACAACACTCTTCCTTGAGGCAGCCTCATTTGACACTTTTTGACTAGTCTTGGGAGATTTGATTTTGACAGGTCAAATGAACTTCAAATTGAAAAATTCCAGTTTGGTTGGAAAGTAAACTCAAATACCTTTCCAACGAGCTATCCTTCACCCAATTCCAACATTGGTAAGGCCTCCAAAAGCCTCCTGAAAAAGCACGACCCGTTGAGACTGGCGCGCGACCCGTCAGAGGCGCGCGACCCGTTGAGCGCCCTCCGACAGTGCAAAATTGTAACCGGCGCGACCCGTCAGAGGCACGCGACCTATCAGAGGCACGCGACCCGTTGGGTGAGGCGCGCGACCCGTCAGCGCCTTCATTGTAAAAACTGCCTGTAAATTCACCAAGGAGCCACAAAATCGCCGAATTGTGTGAGGTAGGCCCTCCAACTCAAAAATTTGTTGCTTGTTATGGTTAAAGGAAATCATGAGTGCATTTTCAAAGGTCTCCATTTGCAAATGAAAAGCTCCACTTTGCTTTGGTTTAAAATTGTAAAAATGGCTAGGGTTTATATGCTGTTTTAAGGTATCCCCTTGTTATCATTTTTTCCCCATTTCCCATTTCTTTTTCCTTGTCTTTCTATGTAAATTTCCCTTGCAAAATTGGTGAAAAGCTTTAAACCCTACCCCTCTTCCCTAAGAAATAAAAATCAAACCCTAACCCTACCTCTCATTATACTCATGTAAACAATGTATATAATGATGCATATGCAATGATTTTTGCAATGTTTTTCCCTTTAAATCCCTTTTTTATATATTTATTCCCATTTTCCCTTTAAAAGTGTCCCTCCACTAACATCTCCCTTGTGTTTTTGTCCCCTTGAAACAACATCTCAAACAGTTAAAACAACAGGGTATCTCATGGGAGGAGTTCATCTCTCGTGAGCTTTTCACAGCACCACCATCGCCACATCCTGAGGTTATTCACGAGGAGGGAGGACCATCACAGCAACATGACATCCCTATGACTAGACATGTCAGCTCCTCTCCATTGGTCACCTATCAGAGAGGCCAAAGGGCCTTATTTGCAGCAGCTCGGCGAGTACTTTCTCCACAGCATGTGGAAGGGGTCTCGCCTTCTTCATCGGCTCAGCGAGTGTTTTCTCCACATCAGGTGGAAGGGGCCTCGCTTTCTTCAGCAGCACAGGTACTAGGGAGGGGCAAACAGCCCAATATTGACGAGGGACCATCAGGTGTTCTGGACATAGAGCTTGTTGATCTTGATGTTAGTTCTCCTAGCCGAGAGTCAAAGGAGATTATTCAACACCTTAGAGCTGAAAATGAGGCCTTGTAGAGGAGATTGGAGGGGGCACAATGGACCATCACATATCTTGAGCAGCGCAACAAACAGTTGGAGGATGAACAAGCTCTTGATGAGCTGTGGAGGATTCGTAGTGACCGCATTTTGAACCGGAGGAGACCCGGTGATCTATTGCCCGCTGGGCAAGATTCCATGATCATCTAGGTAAATGCACACTTGGAGAGGCTGTTGGCTAGGGCCAACCAAGAGAAGAAGTTGCTAAGGAACATGAAGAACCATTATTGGGCAAGAATGCACGTGTGCAAGGCAAAAATGAAGATGTTCCAGAGGCGGTTGGCGAAGGCATAAAAAGGGAGAAAGAGGCCTGATCCCCTTCATATCTTGGCCGAGGCATCACTAAAGGACCAAGACACTAAATAACTCAGCTCCAGCACAAATCCCAAAATTTTTTGAGCATTTTGGGTAAATTTTGGTTTTTCAGGCAATTTACAGGTTTTTCCCGTTAACGGGTCTCACCCCCCGCGCGACCCTACATCATGGCAACTCCATTTTGCAAAAACTCAGCATTTCCAAATTTTTCATGAGACGTTACATATGATCATTAATGTACTTGAGATTTTATGAAGTTTTGGGCCTCCAGAAAGTCAAAAAACAAGCAAAATTTGACTTTCTGCCACATTTTTGAGTTGTAGAAAGCAGTCTTGGGAGATTGAAATTTTGGAGGGGCAAATGACCACCAAATTCAGAAATTTTAGTTGAGTTGGAAAGTAGACTCACAGACCTTTCCAACAAGCCTACTCTTGCTAAATTTGGCCACCTGGAAGTGCCCCAAATGTGGTCCCAAAGGCGCGTGACCCGTCAGGCAGAGGCGCGCGACTCGTCAGGCAGACTTTGCGAGATTTCAGTGCATAGCTCAGAAAAACACAGTTTGACCCTGTTTGACTTTTTGGGGTGGATTATTACCTAATTTGATGTAATTATTGTACTTTATTGACACTTTTACTCTTATTTACCTCTTCTAGAAGAGTCATTCATGAAAAAGGTGAAAATTAAATGAATGAATTGGTTTCCTAGCTTATAGAGGCAAGTTGTTTTGACTGCCTATTTTGTAGTGCTTAGTTTAGAAGTGGTTGAAACAGCTCCTAGGATAGTGAGCTCGACCCATGGAGGCAGGGAAATGTTGGCATTATGATTCAAGTGTTGTCCTTGATGGCAACTCACTCAGAGGTTGGTACAGGTGCTCAGAGGTTGGTACAGGTAATGGCAACTTAATCAGAGGACAGATCTTAGTACAACATGGCAAGAAAGTTCATACACGCAGGTTCGTTAAGCCCAAGTCACGTGTACACGCAGGTTGGCTTCAGCAAAAGCGCGTGTATGTGGAAAAGTACCTTTGGTCCATGGCGGTTAGTCCTTGGAAGTTGTGCCTATGGTTTCGGACCATTGTGTCTCGACGGGCGTGTCGATCCCTAGTTTTGAAGTTGATGGTATTGTGTTACTATGGTTTTGGCTCTTGGTATTGAACAAGGCCTAAGGCTATATAAGGAGAAGATCATTAGGAAAAGATATGAATTGTGTGTCTGACGCAGTGAGAGGATCTGGTATTGCTGGTTATCTATTCGGGACGTTTTGGCAAGGGTCGAATCTGACAGCGAAGGCATAAGAATCTATCTCTAGATCTGCACACGGGTTGCCTTTGGTGAAAGCGCGTATACACGCGGTTTTGGTACAATGAAGTAGCGTATGCATAATAAGATTTGATATTTCAGGTTGCTGCTGATTCTGGTGGTTGTTGCAGAGTTCTGGGCTCTGGTTTGGGTTTTGTGTTCTTGATGACAGGGTTTCAGTGATTCAGTATTGGGTTTTTAATGAATTATGATGCAAGTATAAGTTGATAATTGTATTGCAGTAATGTTTGTTTTGTACTCTTGGATCCAGTCTGAAAATTGATGAAACGTGGTCCCTGAAGGTTGTAGGGTCAGCACCTATGTACTAGTAAATGGATCAGCTAGTACAAGAGCTGAGGGGGTTGTAGCTCCCTTCCAGAAGTAGTTGAAAACGAGAGAGGGTTGTAGCCCTCTGCAGGTTGTAGCCTGCGTACTGGTAAAGGACTGCACCAGTACATTGTAAAAGAAGTTTCTCATTAAAGAAGAAAGAGACGAATTGCAGCAGGTGGTTTTCACCCACATTGGGTTTCCACCTTATATCATGGTGTTCATGTGTGTGGCTCTTGTGTGATGTTCTGTTCTATTATACTGCACCTATTTACTGTTAATCTACTTAATAATGTTCTGATGCATTTACAGAAGATTAAAGCTAACTGAATTATAAGATCTCTGGGTATACGCTTATTGCATTAGATACAGTCGCGTGTACACGCGGGTTCACTTAACGAAAGTAGCGTGTATGTTTCTGAGCATTGAAAAAGTTTTATTGATCTGATAATACTGATTCACCCCCTCCCCTCTCAGTATTATTTCCAACAATTGGTATCAGAGCAGGTCCTTCAGAGGAAGCTTGATCGCTTGAAGGAAAAGATCCATCAGAATGGCTAATCCAGAAAGAGAGGCACACATCAGGCCACCAGTCTTTGACGGGAACAATTTTACTCACTGGAAGATAAGAACCACTGCATATCTACAGTCTCTTGGAGCAGAAGTTTGGGGAATCGTAGAAGGAGGATACAAATTCCCATCAGCAACTCCTACAGATCCAGCAGAGAAAAAGCAATATGAGCTCAATGCCAAAGCAGTTACTGTCCTATTGAGTACTTTGACTCAATCAGAATTTATGAAGATCATGCATTTCAAATCAGCTAAGGAAATATGGGACAAAATCGTTACAAGCTACGAAGGAGATGATCAGGTAAAAAGAGCAAGGCTTCAAACTCTCAGAATCCGGTATGAAACTCTTAAGATGCGAAGTAATGAAAGCGTAGCTAATTATTTCCTGCGTATGGATGAGATTGTGAATTGTATGAGGGATTTGGGTGAAGAATTTGAGGAAGTTGTCTTAGTTGAAAAGGTTTTGAGATCTATGTCTACTAAATTTGATTCTAAAGTATCTGCCATAGAAGAAAAGGAGAATGTGCAGAAAATTACCATGTCACAGCTTCACGGGATCTTAACTGCTTTTGAAATGCGACAAGAGGTACCACCAGAGGCCGCATTCGAAGTGTCAGAGGAAGAAGATGAGGTAAATTTTGTCAAGAATCTTGAACGGGGAACTGGACGGTTCAAAGGTAAGCTACCTTTCAAATGTTTTCTATGTGGTAGAGTTGGTCACTATGCTGCTAGATGTCCTCATAACAAAGGAAAGATATCTGAAGAAGATGGTAGAAGCTATTATACCCATATTAAAAGTTCATTCAATGATAGTGAAGATATTAGAAGTCTCATGGCACATGAAAAGAAGAATGCTTCATCCAATAATAGCGAAGATATTAAAAGTTTCATGGCACATGAAAAGAAGAATGCAGAAACTGAAGAAGTTGCCAAATTAAAAGAACAATTGGAGACAGAAACCAGGGTAAGGGAGAAATTGCAGGATATAGCAAAAGATCAGAGCACAACTATTCAGAGACTTGAATCAAAGATCCTCTCTCTAAAAGAAGATCTTGAAGATCAAGAACATGAAGTGATCAAACTAAAGCGACAAGTGGAAGAAGGGAGAAAAGTTGAAGAAGACCTAAGGAAGCAGTATCTGAAAAAGGAAGAACAACATCAAGTTGAGGTAAACATCTTGAAAGGTAAACTAGAAGAAAAGGATAAGCTTTTACGATTTCAAGATAGTTCTAAAGTCTTGGATGATATTCTTAATAGTCAAAGATCTCCTGCTATCAAGACTGGTCTTGGTTTTCATGAATATGTTGAAGGTGAATCTAGTTCATAGGGTGAGACAAGAAACTCTAATGAGAAATCTGAAATGCTCAAGGAACAACCAAGGAAAGAAATTCCTCAAGGAAGATCCTTTACTCCTAACTATGGACGTGATAGACGATTATTTCCTCCACTGAATAATGTTGAATGTTATGTATGTCATAATCTTGGACATGTTGCAGCCAGATGTAGAAGTAGAATGGTTCAAGAAAGATCATCGCATCCCAGGTATTTCAGAGGGTATTGCTTTGCCTGCAATGCATATGGACACAAAGAAATTGATTGTGATAGAAGGAACATGAAAAATGTAAGGTGTTATAGATGCAACAACTATGGGCATAAAGCAAGGGGATGCAGGAGCAGATTTCAAAATTCAAGACAAGAGGACCATACATCATCACAGTTGCAGGAATTGAAGAAGACAGAGACAGAAAGGTGTGGCATAACTCAGTCAGCTGACATAATAGACACAGGGGAATCTGAAAGTGATGAAATTCAGTATTCCATCCTGCATACGCTGATATAATGAAGACAAGTCACGTATATACGCAAGTTACAGGCTGCAAAGTCGCGTATATGGAGAAAGGGCAGCAGAACAAACCCAGGTTCAGTCATGGTTGGCTCAGGCTCAGGGGGCAGCAGAACAGACTCAGGAAATGGTTCAGTCATGGTTAGCTCACACTCAGGGGGAGCATATACTTCAAATAATTCATTGTTGGCATTATGGATTGCTGATGAAACTAAATGATACATCTTGTTGTTTGATCAAAGGAATAGTATTGCAGGTTGATGATTATGGTACAAATCTGAATGGCTGGTCTTAGATCCTGCATCTGCTCAGGGGGAGCATGGATAGATTGGTACATTTTGGCATATACAAAGGGGGAGCCAAATCAGAATCTTCAGCATGTACTCAGGGGGAGTATGGACAGCAGTATGGACAGTAGAAGGTATACCAAAGAAGAGAATATCTTGGTACGCCCTTTGCCCTTGATGTCAAAGGGGGAGAGTGACTTGGTGTGGTGGTTGCCATCAAGTCCAAAGGGGGAGATTGTTGGCATTATGATTCAAGTGTTGTCCTTGATGGCAACTCACTCAGAGGTTGGTACAGGTGCTCAGAGGTTGGTACAGGTAATGGCAACTTAATCAGAGGACAGATCTTAGTACAACATGGCAAGAAAGTTCATACATGCAGGTTCGTTAAGCCCAAGTCGCGTGTACACGCAGGTTGGCTTCAGAAAAAGCGCGTGTATGTGGAAAAGTACCTTTGGTCCATGGCGGTTAGTCCTTGGAAGTTGTGCCTATGGTTTCGGACCATTGTGTCTCGACGGGCGTGTCGATCCCTAGTTTTGAAGTTGATGGTATTGTGTTACTATGGTTTTGGCTCTTGGTATTGAACAAGGCCTAAGGCTATATAAGGAGAAGATCATTAGGCAAAGATATGAATTATGTGTCTGACGCAGTGAGAGGATCTGGTATTGCTGGTTATCTATTCGGGACATTTTGGCAAGGGTCGGATCTGACAGCGAAGGCATAAGAATCTATCTCTAGATCTGCACGCGGGTTGCCTTTGGTGAAAGCGCGTATACACGCGGTTTTGGTACAGTGAAGTAGCTTATGCATAATAAGATTTGATATTTCAGGTTGCTGCTGATTCTGGTGGTTGTTGCAGAGTTCTGGGCTCTGGTTTGGGTTTTGTGTTCTTGATGACAGGGTTTCAGTGATTCAGTATTGGGTTGTTTAATGAATTATGATGCAAGTATAAGTTGATGATTGTATTGCAGTAATGTTTGTTTTGTACTCTTGGATCCAGTCTGAAAATTGATGAAACGTGGTCCTTGAAGGTTGTAGGGTCAGCACCTATGTACTAGTAAATGGATCAGCTAGTACAAGAGCTGAGGGGGTTGTAGCTCCCTTCCAGAAGTAGTTGAAAATGAGAGAGGGTTGTAGCCCTCTACAGGTTGTAGCCTGTGTACTGGTAAAGGACTGCACCAGTACATTGTAAAAGAAGTTTCTCATTAAAGAAGAAAGAGACGAATTGCAGCAGGTGGTTTTCACCCACATTGGGTTTCCACCTTATATCATGGTGTTCATGTGTGTGGCTCTTGTGTGATGTTCTGTTCTATTATACTGCACCTGTTTACTGTTAATCTACTTAATAATGTTCTGATGCATTTACAGAAGATTAAAGCTAACTGAATTATAAGATCTCTGGGTATACGCTTATTGCATTAGATACAGTTGCGTGTACACGCGGGTTCACTTAACGAAAGTAGCGTGTATGTTTCTGAGCATTGAAAAAGTTTTATTGATCTAATAATACTGATTCACCCCCCCCCTCTCAGTATTATTTCCAACAGGAAAGAGGTTAGATGATCTATATTATGTACTTTCTTGCTCATTTTCATGGTTGGACGCTTGAGGGTGAAACTATCATTGTATTATTCACTGTATCTCTGCAATTTTTGGCTAAGGAAGACCAGGGTTTTGCAGTCCTTTTTGGGATTCTTGTGGTTACATGTATTGATGGTGTGTTTCTCTATGTACCTGTAAGTGTGTTATGTGAATCATTTTCTTTCTTTTCCTTCTGCATATTAAGCAAACGAAGTGTTAAAGTAAGAATTCATGACTGTCATGCTCTGCTTTTAAGTTTGTTTAATTTCAATGTTTTCTACTGTTTAAGGAGAATTCAAAGTTAATGTTTGCTCTCCTTAGCTCCTCACCTGTCATTCTTGACCATCCACCTCAATCAAAGGCATCAATATTGTTCCTACCTCGCCCCAAAGAACCCCCTGCAGAAACTGTGTCCAAACTCCGCACCCAAAATTGCCATCCCCTCAATTTGCCACCAAAAACCCTAAAAACCCCAAATCAACCCTTTTGATCCGTTTACTAGCCTAAAATCAGTGTTACCCTATTGGTCATCTCATCCATTGAAGATCTCACCGAGATAGACCGGAGAGAGCCCTCTCCTGCCCCGTAGGGCTAGCTACGAGGCAAAGTGGTTTGATGTTGCCTTGAGGTTTACCTTTCTCAGCCTGAGGTGAAATTTCAAGCGCTAACACTAGAAACAACCCTTTTATTACTTTGAAGCTTGCATGCCTAAATGGAAAGTTTCTCACTTTCGGTGACAGGTTTACATCAATGGCCTTCGACCGAAAGATTTTGCGTGGTGTTAGACGCCAAGTCCCATTTTCACACCACACGAATTGTACTATAGGACCTTGTTGGGCCTTAGTTTTGGTCTTATTTTTGCTCAAATAAACTTACTTATGCATCCATTTTCCCCTTCATTTATCCCATTTTGATGCATATTTGATATCCATTCAGGTATTTAATTTTAATTTTTCAATTTCTAAAGTTTTTATGAAAATTTGGTTTTTAGTGCAAAATTGGCAGATTCAGAAATTCCCGTAATAGCTCTATGGTTGATATGGTTGCAGGAAAATTGGGCACGAATGGAATGCATGGATGGACATCTTGGGAACTAGGACTAAGCCAGCAATGCTTAGTTCGAACAGAACAAGCTTTATTATGCCCATTTGGTGCTAGTCAACCATGACTAGTCATGTAGGAATCCCATAGAAATAGGGCATTTTTGAGATTTCATAGGAATGGTCATCTTTCTTGGGATGGGGATAATGAATTCGACTTAGATAGGTGGATGAGAGTATATGGGTTTGTTTGAGTGAATATAGATCAGTTTTTTCATGAGACTTCTTATTTAAAGCCAAAACGTTGATGGCTTATGTATTGATTTTGTGATATACTTTTATGCTGTGACATCTTTGGATTGAGGAGTTAATTTGAAGACTTGTGTTATTATTATTTTGCTGTGCAATGATATGGATGTGTGACTAATTTAAGCTTCTGATATCACCTCTCAAAGTGTGCAAGGCAAGGGTGGAGGGCCCCCATTCCAAGCTAAGTACACTTCCTTGTTAACTAGTTTCATTTCCTTGTAATCTGGTTGATTGTAGCACTAGTTTTTCAAAGATTTATTTCAATTTGCTTTATGTTTCATGCATAGTGATTGATTTCATTAGTTAATAGCTTATTCATCACTTTATTGAGTTGGAAAAATAGGTGTTCAAGTTGGGCATCCCTTTTGCTAAAATGATGAATCAAAACTAGTTTCTTTTGTTTGCATGCAAGTAGTTTTATTTTCATTGAGATTTGGATATTGAGATGAATGAATTATGATGTAATATCTTATGTGTCTCTTAATTTAAGAGCTTCTTTCATTAATAATTTATCCATCTTAAGCTTTTTGTTTCAATCTCTGATTCATTAAGTGATAATTGAGGTGAAGGTGGACTTCTTGAGGTCAAGAACCCTTTCAATATTTTTCTCTTTTTAAGCTGATTGAATTAGAGTTATAGGATGTATTACTTTTAGCTTTTGAATAACTTATCTTTCAAGGTTTGATTATGTCTAATCTTCACATATAGTGAACTTGCCTCAAAGCATAAACAACCCGGATTGATAAGAAATAATTGTGTTAATTTAGGACCACAAATTAGCTCAACATTTTGGCGCCGTTTCCGGGGAGGCAAATATCGGCATAGTCAATAGAAAGATAAATTTCAAAACCACAAAAACATTAGTTACATTCCATTTAAGTTATGTTTCTTTATGCCTAGATATAGAGATCCTCAAGGTAGGTTTATCAAAAACCCCCCACAAGTAGAAATAGGATCATCACACACCCCAGTTACTGGTAATCCAACAATTGAGGAGTTGGTAGAAAAACAAAGAACTGGCCAAAGATTAACCTTGATTGAAAGGCAAATTTTGTTAGCTTGGGAAGCAAAACAAAAACAATTCTCCACTTCTGGAAAATAAAAACAAAAAGGAAAACAACTTGTTTTTCCATCCATAAATCCTCCTATCTTCCAACAACTTGAAATCCCACTTGAAATTGAAATAAATCAAACAATGACAGAAGAGGGACATGGATCCGTTATTCTCACTCCTGAACAAGAAAGGGCTGAATATGAAAGACAACAAAGAGAATGGAGAAGAAAGAGAGAAGAAGAGGCAAAACAAGAAAATGATAGGAAGCTAGAAAACGACCGGAAAAGACAAGACGATGGAATTGATCAAGAAACTACTTTTGGTTTTCCAATAGTAGATACAAGTGCAATATTGGGAGAAGAAGTAAAAATGAAAAATATTCCACCTTCTGTATTGCCAAACTTTTATGGAATGTCTACAGAAGATCCTGATGCATTTATGTTTGAATTTGATATCCTATGTAGAACATACGGATATACTGATGACATTCATAAACTTCGTCTTTTCCCTGCAACATTAAAAGCAGTAGCTTTAAAATGGTTTATGGGTTTAGGAGAACAAACAATAGCCTCTTGGGATGATATGCGATCTGTCTTCCTTAAGAAATATCAAGCTTATTGTAGATCTAGAGATTCAAAGGAATATGTTTCTAGAATGACACAACAAGAAGATGAAAGCTTAGAAGAATATTTGGAAAGATTCGCATATAATCTATAGAAATCTAAACAACATTCTCTAAATAAAGAAACTGTTCGCACGATCTTTCTCAAAGGTGTAAGGGATGAATACCTTGACATTTTGAATGTGATGGGTAAAGGAGATATTTCAAACCTTCCATTCGATGAAATTGTTGAGTTATGTCAAAAATATTCTAGAGGAAGATCAAAAACCGGAAGAAGGGAAGTAAGTTCAAAAGCATCAAAGTCAGCTGCAGGAGGGATAACAAGAGCTGAAATAGGAAGTTTATTGGAAAATTTCAAAACAGATCTCTTGAGTACATTAGGGACACAATTAGATGTGCTAATGGCAAAAAAAAAGAAAGAAGAACAAGAACAAGCTCTAGCAATCTTTTGTTCCAAATGTAAAAAGAAACATCCTTTGAGAGAATGTCCTTTGGATAGTATTGAGGTTTGTGGTCTTTGTACAGGAAATCATTCCACAGAGAATTGTGTAAAATTGAAAGAATTACAAATGAACTCAATAGAAGAAGTTCAAGGGACAGAAGGTTTCTATTATGTTGCACCACGAAGACCACGGCAACCTAGGATGCCTCAACCAAATCAGCAACAATTCCCTCAACAAAATTATTCCTATCCACCTCATAATCCTTGGACCTCTCCAATGCCATGGCAAGCTTGGCCTCCACAACAATATTCACAACAACCTGCACAAGGTTGGAGAGGATATGGTTATGGAAACCAGCAACCTCAACAGTATCAACAACAATACCAGCAACAATACCAACAACCATTTGCATATCCACAATATCCACAATCCATACCCTTTCAACAACAACATTCTGTATATCCGCAATCCATCCCATTTCGACAACAGAATCCACCATCGTTGTTGACCCAACCACAATAGTTACAGCTACCTACAAATCAACCCAGACCAACTCAACTACCAGCCCAACCAATGGCCAATCCAAATAATAAGGTGGACAAATCTGCATACACTGTGGAGGAAGCAACATGTTTTCCTACATATTCGATCCTTCCTCTTAATGATTTCCATCTAAGGTCTGGAAAAGTGCTTAAAAAGGATTCTCCTCCAATTATAGAAGAACCAACTGAACAAGGAGAATCACCTGAAACATCACAAACTGAGATACAAAATCAGAAAGGAACAAATGTTACAACACAAACACCACCTTATCCTGAAAGGTTAGTGGAACAACAAAACAAAATAATCCTTCCTGAATTTGATATCTTAGATGAGTTAAAAAATGCTTATGTAAAAATTCCTTTGTTGAAGGCAATTAAAGAAATACCAATATATTCTAAAACAATAAAGGAATTGTGCATTCAGAAATCAGAGAAAAAGAAAAAGGATCCTACTACATTCCAAGTCATTGGTAAGTTAGCAAGCCTCATGTCTACACAAACCATAGTAGAAAAATATATTGATCCTGGTATCCCAATGGTTACCATATCAATAAATAATTTCTCAGTACCAAATACATTAATAGACTTGGGAGCAGCTATAAATGTAATGACAATGGAGACAATGAAAAATTTGCAATTAAACAACATTAGATCAACTTCTACAATCTTGGAACTAGCAGGTAGATCTAAAGTTGTTCCTGAAGGAATATTAGAAGATATCATAGTCTCCTTGGATTCATGGGAGTATCCTGTTGACTTCCTGATCTTGCAACCAAAGACAAACTTGGGAGGACGTCCTCTAATCTTAGGCAAACCATGGTTAGCTACTATTGATGCCTTCATAGGATGCAGATCTGGAAGCATGATTATTTCACATGGAGATGAAAGGAAACATATATCACTCTTTATTCACATGCACAATCCACTTCTTTAGAATCAATACTTGAAACACAAGAAAAACAGCAAACAAAAACATTTTTAAGTATAAATCAATTCTTTGATTTTAGAGAAGAATAAGGGAATGAGGACTTAATGGATCTTTTCATTTTAGAACCAAGTATTCAGAGCAGCTTAGGAAAGCACAATATGAAGCTGCAAGTAACCTTTTGAATCAATTTTTTCAGGAAACTTGTACTGTTCAAACTTTGTGGAATTCTTTTATAGACATCTTTCCTGTAAACACAGTCTCCAAGCCAACAATCAAAACAATTGAGGTTCATCCTGGAAAACATCTAAACATTGGAAATGAATTGCAACCAACACAAGAGTAAGAGGTAATTGCACTATTACAGAAATATTCAAAAGATTTTGCCTAGATTATACTGATATGCAAGGAATTCATCCTAGCACATGTATCCACCACATCTATACAGATGATCAACTTAAACCTGTAAGACAACCTCAAAGACGAATGAATCCCATGATGAAGGAAATAATGAAATAAGAACTGCAAAAATTGTTAAAAGTTGGATTCATCTATCCTATTTCAGATAGTCAATGGATTTCTCCACTGGTTATTGTGCCAAAGAAAAATAGAAAGTGGAGGGTATGTGTGGACTACAGGGAATTAAACAAAGCTACACTCAAATATCATTTTCCTCTACCTTTCATTGACCAAGTGTTATACTCATTAGCTGGAAAGAAATTTTTCTCCTTCTTAGATGGGTTTAGCGGATACAACTAGATAAGAATAACAGAAGAAGACCAAGACAAGACAACATTTACTTGCCCATGGGGAACCTATGCATATAATGTTTTGCCATTTGGTCTATGCAATGCACCTGCAACTTTCCAACGAGCAGTACTTGCAATATTTGCTGATCTAATTCATGAATGTGTAGAGGTCTATATGGATGACTTTACAGTTTACGGGAACACATACAATGATTGTTTAAACAACCTTGAGAAAGTTTTGAAACGATGCATTGAAACAAATTTGTCATTAAGCAATGAGAAATGCTATATGATGTTGACAGAAGGAATAGTTCTGGGACACCACATTTCTGCTTCAGGAATAAAGGTGGATCCAGCAAAAATCCAAGTCCTAGTGAACTTAATGCCTCCTACAAAACAGAAAGAGGTAAGAACTTTCTTAGGCTATGTAGGCTATTATAGACGATTCATAGAAAACTTTAGTTAAATAGCCCAACCTCTGTTCAAACTATTAGCAAAAGATATTGAATTTCATTGGACAAATGATTGTCAAAATGCATTTCAAATTCTGAAAGAGAAATTGTCAGTTGCCCCCATTCTTCGTGGGCCAAACTGGTCTTTACCATTTCATATCTCAACTGATGCATCTAATACCGTGATAGGTGCCTCTCTTGGACAGAAAGAGAACTTGTTCACTTATGCAATAGACTTTATAAGAAAAAATCTAACACATGCAGAAATGAGCTACACAATCACAGAAAGAGAAATGTTAGCCGTTATACATGCAGTAAATAAATTCTGGCACTATATAACAGGATACCAAGTTTTCATTCATACTGATCATTCAGCAATCAAATACTTGATGAATAAACCCATCACCAATGGACGAATAACAAGATGGTTATTGTTACTGCAAGAATTTAATATCACAATACAAGATCGGCCAGGTAAAGAAAATCAAGTGGTTGACTTTCTGTCCCGCATACACTCACCCCCCGATCCAAATCCAGTTGTAGATAACTTTCCAGATGAACATCTATTTGCCATCGCAGTCAAAACACCATGGTTTGCAGATATTGCAAACTATTTATCATCTGGAAGGTTTCCAGCTCAAATCACTAAAAAGCAAAAATACAAAATTGTTAGAGCAAGCTCTAGATATACATGGGTCAATGGTGATTTATTTTATACTGGTTCAGACCTGATAATTAGAAAATTTGTACGAGAATATGAAATATTAGACATTCTAAGAGCATGTCATGATGAACCATGTGGTGGCCATTTTGCAGATAAACGAACAGCATATAAGGTGCTAGAACTAGGCTATTACTGCCCATCCATCTTCAGAGACTCTAAGAAATATGTCAAGCAATGTGACAGCTGCCAGAGAACAGGACGACCAATAACATCAGATGAAATGCCACTGAAGCCACAGGTTCTCATAGAACCATTTGAGCAGTGGGCACTTCACTTTGTTGGACCTATTAATCCACCATCAAATGGGAAGAGGTACATCTTAGTATGTATAGACTATGTAACCAAATGGGCAGAAGCAAAAGCAGTTAACAAAGAAACAGAAGATACAGCGGTCACCTTTCTTTTTGAAGAAATCTTTGTCAGATATGGAGTACCTAGAAAAATTGTAACAGATCAAGGCACACAGTTTACATCAAAGCTGGTACGAGATCTAACAGAGAAATACAAGATCAAACATAGGAAATCTACACCATATCATCCACAAGAAAATGGGCAAGTCGAATCAACAAATAAAGTCCTGGAAAATATTATGACAAAAACAATACAGATGAATAGAAAAGATTGGTCTGAAAAATTAAAAGATGCCCTCTGGGCCTATAGGATCACTTGGAAAACAACAATTGGTTTCAATCCATACCAGTTAGTATATGGGAAGGAGGCTCTACTGCCTATAGAGTTTTAGATACATACATACAGACTAGTAGCTGAACTAGGAATCGACTTGACAGAAGCACAACAGCAGGGGATCATGGAACTGAATCAGTTAGATGAGCATCGTCAGCAAGCTATGGAACATACTACATTAGTGCAACAACAAAGAATGAAGTGGCACGATAGATATATCAAAACAAAGACATTTCACAAGGGAGACTAGGCATTGCTTTTCGACTCCAAATTCAAAGACTTCAAAGCAAAGTTCACAACACACTGGCTAGGCCCATATGAAATTGACGAAATCTTTGACAATGGAGCAGTAAGGATCAAGACAATCGACCAGGATTCCACCTCATTTATTGTGAATGGACATAGGCTCAAAGTTTACAATAGGCCTATCAGTAAAGAAGCATTTATGAAACAACTGATCGAAGACACAGAACTGGAAATTATGGCACAGGATCAGCCATCTTCCAGTCTACTAGTTGAATAAAACATATCTGAAAAAAAAAAACAAAAAAAAAAGAGAAAAAACAAAATATATATATATATATATATAAAACCAAATAAAAAAACAACACAAAAAATAAATAAAATGTTTGCAAGTGAAAACCAGGCAACTGGCACATTGCAAGCACAAATTCATAGGGGAAAACCAGGGCAACTTGGACTCTATGAATTCTTTCTACTTGTTCTATTGTTCTCAGATACATTTACTGCAAGTACACTCCACCAACCAATGACTTGAGGACAAGTCATATCTTCAATAAGGTGGGGAGACTTGCATTTGCTCTTTAAGTGGACAGCTGAAGTTGCAAACATCAGCTCTTTAGCTGGAATGTCGGAGTATAAACAGGACTTGTATTGTCAATAGAGGGACCTGATATAACAAATCATTGCCAAGGGACCTGAAAGACCCGCCAATGTCAATACAACATGTGCATATTTTGTAAGCAGTAAAAGGGACCTGAAACAACGAATCATTACAGAGGGACTTGATTATCAATTCAAGAATTAGAACATGAAGAACAAGGAGCAGCAACAAAGTCTACATTTGGATCCATCTACAACATCTGATCAATTGATTTCATCCTACTTGTACAGCCATCATCCAGGGGAGTATATGTGGTCATTTTGTGCTTTAAAAATTCAAATTTTTCTTAGAAATTTTTAGTTTTTGTTAAGTTGAAATTAGTACCTGGGGATATTCATTATCATTTATGTCCTATATTCCTATAACCCTTATATATTATAACCCTATTCCCTTTCATTACCATGCATATTCCCTCTTTTCATTAACCCTACTACCCCTAAGTATTTTTCTTTGCGAGCTTAAAAAGGCGAAACTGGGACAACATTCAACCTGCACATACAACTCAAATCATTAGTGGTGGTGATAATTTTAAATATGACCCCAATGGTCATTTTAAAATTATAAAAGATATGTTAAACAAGTCACATAAACCATGCGCTATATGGAAACCAAACGTTATTATATATCATATTAATATATACCATAGTTCAAAATTCAAAAATGTGAATGCGCAAATCATATCACTCAATGCGCATATGATATAAGGTTTAAGGTATGCAATATGGTATATAGTGTAATGAGAACGACCGCATAATGTGATATATAACAATGGTATGATATGAGACGGGTTATATAACAATGCAATGGTATGATATGGTAAACGACCGCATGCAAACAATGAGGAAGCCATGTTCGATCATCCAATCAGACGGCGGGTGGTTGCAATATCATTGCATGCGACTCATTGCAACACAACCAATGGTCATATATCATAAGCGCATGACGGTGGGAATAATGGTAAAACGACTGTAATGAATAAAACAAACCACCACCGGCCAACACACAGGTACGAATATGAACACAGTGGCACGCTGATTTATGGTCATTGGACAGTCTACGATGCAGGAGGTCATGCGTATGTGAGCATGATTCGGCCATCCTCATGACACAATCGGGTGACTGGTCAAACATGACGGCCATGTAAACCATGCAGCGCAAACACCAATAGATATAGAGAGCAGTATAGCCCCTGAAACGGTCATGAACCGATTAGCTTATCGCTGTTCAAAACCATAATCCTCATCACTGTTAAAACAATAATTTGCGCTGTTCAAACCATAATCCTCATCGCTGAATAGCTCAGAGAAATTGTGATTGAAGTCGCAGCCTGGTGAAAAGAAGAGTGAACTGAGTTGGGTGGATTTAAAAAAATTGTCCCGTGTTTGATGTTCAGGATAGCAAAGTTTTGTGGATTTGATCAGGTAAGGCATTGTTTGAAGCTCGGCATATAGTGAATCTCGGTTATAAACTATCAGTTATTAATGGTAACGATTGCTTCGCCTTGCCACCAGTCAATTGAGCAGTTAAACAAAGATTTGGAGCGCCAGATATCCCTCAAAGCGCTCGGTGATCTACGGTAAGCCGAAACTATAACCTCCAACTTGTTGATTTGCTGCGTGAATTTTGGTATGAACCCTTAGTGGATCACGCTTCACTTAAATGTGAATGCAGTGCATGATGAACACGTTAGGATTGTATGCAGTGTATACCGTGTTAAATGCGAATGCAGTATATGCCGTGTTAACTTGTTATGAACAGAGGAGGCATAAAACTTGAATTGTTATGGCGGTGAATGGTAATATGAAGTGTTGTAGAATGCGCACCGCGTTTTTTATTGTCACACTTTGTTTGATTGTGCGCCATTTTAAACATGAAACGACATGCATTCATGCCCTTGCTGTGCGTTGTTGTTTCCATTTTTAGTTTTCATTTGCACCTAAACAGAGGACTGAGATACTTAAAGATTGAAATGAGTAATGCCATGCGAAATGTCTGATTGCCAAAAAAAATAAAAAACAAACAGGGATTTGATTGCTGAGCCAAATGCACCATGTTCATTTGTGTTTGTGAGGCCGAGCGTATGTGTATAGCCCTCAATTTTCCATGCTAAGGCTAAGTGCCTTCTTGCCCATAGTTTTGTTGCAACCAAGCGCATTTTTGGTAATTGATTTGGTAATTAAAACCGTGTGCATAATTTCCAAATTTTTGTGATAAGTCAAAAGAATTTTTTAAAATATTTTTGGTTAGGCCGAGAGCATCTTGAATTTTTGTTGATGAGGCCGAGAGCCATATGCATGCGCACTACACAGTTTTCCTGGTTGAATATACACAGTAAACAATGGTTTGAATTTTGGCAAACAAAGTAAGGCCAGGAGCATGTATGAATATTGTGTATATATGTATTTTTGTTTTCAAAAGCAGAGAGCGACATATTGACAGGGTATACAGGCATTTGTTTTCATTGAACAGGGGATTAAAACAGTACTGTTGGTGAGAGCAGAGTCAAACAGAGGTGAATTGAGTTGATTGAAAGGAGGAAGGTAAGGTTCTTTGCCTTCAAAAATTTCATTTTGAAATCAAACAAATAATTATATATTTCTTTCAAAATGAAATTAGTAACAGCAGAGGAATTCATTCATTGGTTTACAGAAGCAATGTCAGTCAGAGTAGAGCCAAAATTCCAGATAGAGAGCTGGGGGAAGGAAACTATAGAAAAACTTTACCAAGCAGGGATGATACGTTTCCTACAAAAATTTGATGGCCACTCCGAACAAATAACCAAGGATTTTATAAACAATTTCAATCAAGACCAGACACGGGTGGGAGATGTCATTATTCCTGTAACCCGGGAATATCTTTCCCAAGCTTTAGATCTGCCCATGATAGGTGAGAAGTATTACAAAGGCCTGCACTTCAAGGAGAAAGCTTGGACTTTCTTTCTTGAGAAGAACCAGAAAGGGACATTTGATAGAACAAAAGGGATACCCAGGGAATGGTTTAATGAACCATGGGGTGAGTTGGTTCTGGTTATCCAAAAGTTTTTGACCTGTGATAGAGGGTATAGCGTGGCTCACTTGTATCATGTCAGACTTCTGCAGCATATAAAAGGGGAGGATAGGATTAACTTGCCTTATTTCCTATATAGGAGCCTTTTGAGAATGATTGAAACAGTCAAACATGAACACAGGCCTAAAGCAAGACAGATATAGCACCAAGGATTAATCAAAATCCTAGTTGAGTATCAGGTGAGATCACAAGGCATAGTGTGGCGAGAATTCATGTCTAAAAATCAATTCATTGAACAGGTTAATGAGGTACAGGATAAAACAGAGCAGGAAAACAGAGGATTGATGAACTCACCCTTGTATCCTAGAATAAGAGCCAAACAGCAGAACAACATGGCCATGCAAGAAAATGAAACATCTGTTATGTCTATTCCTAGACGATTTAGGAATAAGAGTCCCATTGATTTAGAGAAGGAAGTAGAAACATATTCCCCAAGACAGCAAGTAGAGAATGATATTGCACAAGAGGTGTTTGAGAAGGATTCTTCATATGATGATGCAGCAGCAACATCACTAATGAAAACAACACAAGATTTTGAGAGAGAACTTAATTTGGGAAGAATCGGGGATTTAATTGACCAATTGGAAATTAGCAAAATCTTAGAGAAGAAATTAAAAGAAGAAAACAAGGCAAATAAGAAAGATAATGCTAAATTGGTTAAGGCAAATGAAAAACTGAATGAAGAATTGGGGAAGCTGAAAAGGAAAAATGATCTACTTTCTAAGCAAGCATTTAAATGGCTGAAGGAAAAGAACATGTGGCAGGCAAAATATGAAAAACAAAAGGTCAAGGCAACTTTGTTTAGGGAGAGACATGATACAGTTTTGGATTGTTTGGCCAGGACAACACAACAGGAAGCATCTACAGGTACAACATCTACTACAGAAAGGCGAAGGTCAAAGAGGAGCAAGCAAGCATGGGGACATGCTTGATGATAATCAAGGGAGAGATGTTGGGCCTTAGTTTTGGTCTTATTTTTGCTCAAAGAAACTTACTTATCCATCTATTTTCCATCCATTTTCCCCTTCATTTATCCCATTTTGATGTATATTTGATATCCATTCAGGTATTTAATTTAAATTTTTCAATTTCTAAAGTTTTTATGAAATTTTGGTTTTTAGTGCAAAATTGGCAGATTCAGAAATTCCCGTAATAGCTCTATGGTTGATATGGTTGCAGGACACTTGGGCATGAATGGAATGCATGGATGGACAGCTTGGGAACTAGGACTAAGCCAGAAATGCTTAGTTCGAATAGAACAAGCTTTATTAGGCCCATTTGGTGCTAGTCAACCATGACTAGTCATGCAAGAATCCCATAGAAATAGGGTAGTTTTGAGATTTCATAGGAATGGTCATATTTCTTGGGATGGGGATAATGAATTCGACTTAGATAGGTGGATGAGAGTAGATGGGTTTGTTTTAGTGAATATAGATCAGTTTGTTCATGAGACTTCTTATTTAAAGCCAAAACTTTGATGGCTTATGTATTGGTTTTGTGATATACTTTTATGCTGTGACATCTTTGGATTGAGGAGTTAATTTGAAGACTTGTGTTATTATTATTTTTCTGTGCAATGCTATGGATGTGTGACTGATTTAAGTTTCTGATATCGCCTCTCAAAGTGTGCAAGTCAAGGGTGGAGGGCCCCCATTCCAAGCTAAGTACACTTCCTTGTTAACTAGTTTCATTTCCTTGTAATCTGGTTGATTGTAGCACTAGTTTTTCAAAGCTCTATTTTAGTTTGCTTTATGGTTCATGCATAGTGATGGATTTCATTAGTTAATAGCTTATTCATCACTTTATTGAGTTGGAAAAACAGGTGTTCAAGTTGGGCATCCCTTCTACTAAAATGATGAATCAAAACTAGTTTCTTTTGTTTGCATGCAAGTAATTTTATTTTCATTGAGATTTGTATATTGAGATGAATGAATTATGATGGAACATCTTATGTGTCTCTTAAGTTAAGATCTTCTTTCATTAATAATTTATCCATCTTAAGCTTTTGGTTTCAATCTCTGATTCATTAAGTGATAATTGAGGTGAAGGTGGACTTCTTGAGGTCAAGAATCCTTTCAATATTTTTCTCTTTTTAAGTTGATTGAATTAGAGTTATAGGATGTACTACTTTTAGCTTTTGAATAAATCATCTTTCAAGGTTTGATTATATCTGATCTTCACATATAGTGAACTTGCCTCAAAGCATAAACAACCCGGATTGATAAGAAATAATTGTGTTAATTTAGGACCACAAATTAGCTCAACAGACCTTGAGGGTCATCTTCATTATTGGTGATTCCTCTCATGCCTGTTAACGACTTACATCATTGGCTGGTAATCATGCAATGTCTTTCCATGTTCGACTCCAGAACATTTTTCACATGGATCGACTTGTACTTCGGGCGAAGATTGGATGAGTTTGAAGACCCCGGATCTAGTTTCATCCATCCGCGCTGCGATATATTCAGGAAAATAAAGACATCAAATGTACATCATTGGTGCATAGATGATCATCCAACTCCAAGGATGATGACTCTACCAGAATCATCAGTCTGCCACACAGACGGTTGTCTATCCTATGTACATGAAAATGAATTTATAAAGTTGAGCATGGGAATGTCTGCCTCAGTTAGATCATGAAAATTTTGTGAAGATAATGTATTGTATTGTATCTTATTATAGGTCATCTTCTAGTTTGGAAAACCTTGGATCCTCATGATAAATCATTTCACCCGACATCAAAAGATTAATGACCTCACTCTTTAGGGGGCAACTGTTATAGACATTTTTGGGCACTGCAACCCCAATCATACATGTCCCTAAACCAAGGGCTTCTGAGTCCCTAAAAGTGTTGTTTCATACCCTAAAGAAACAAGGTTAGCGGATTACATCATCTCCCAGAAGTTCTCCACATAAAACTTCTCAGAACTGGTCAAAACTGGACCATACAGGTTGCTCAGTGCTAAGGGTGTGATGCATCTCACCTGCTTAGTGAAAAAAGTGCGATGCATACTGGAAAGTCCTTCTGTAGGGTGCGATGGGCGAGAATGGACAAATGGCAGAGATAGCTTGCGAGGCGGATGATCATGGAATCTTCCAGAAACTTCTCTTGTGACACTTGCCTCTCTGAATTCGCCCAGGGATGAGTAAGAGATCATCAATATCCAAGTGGAATCAAGAACTATGAGAGAGAAGACACTAATCAAAATCCCAGAAGCTGACTCACTCCCCTGCAATCATCTATATAAGGATCCCTCATCCCAGAGATCCGGAGGCTAGAATTTTGTATCTTGTAAGGAAGTGCTGTTGGTTTCCTGGTGGAACATCATAGTGTTGGGTGATCTAAGCTTTTCATGAGGTGAAGAAGGGCTTTCATGCTGGGAGGATGACGCTGGGTTAGATCAATGGGTTGTAATCCTCTCTTCTAATCTTCACATAAATAAAGCTATTCGAGTTTTCCTCTACATTCTTGTATGTCTGATCATATATGCATTTGTGTGGTCAATATATATCTAGTCCTATAGTTTTTATGATTGTAGATCTCTACACTTTGAAGGTATTATGCTGCTTTGACTTTACAGGTACTCTTTGAAGCGGAGTGGTCAAGGGAGAAGCTGCAAATACTTATCAATAGGAAGAAGGAACAAGCAAGGAACCGAGCAAAGGATCGAGGTCGTTATTCTTTGATCCTCTCTTATCTACTTCTCATAAAGGAAAATGAAAGTAACTTTAATCTGTTTGTTTCTAAGATAGCTACCCATCTTAGTGGGACTAGCAACTTTGCATAGACACTAGATTTCCCGATAACAAGGTGTATCATTAGCAAAGTACACCATACCACCCACAAGCTAATGGGACAGTAGAAGCATTCAAAAAAATAATGGAGACTATTAGGGTCCCACCCTAACCCCCTTATTTATGTCATGGGATCACGTCATAGTCAAGAGTCAATAAAGCCCATATTAATATTTGTAAGTGGTTAACCCGCAATTAATTACGGGACCACAGTTAGTTGCAAATGGGCGGTAGTATTAGTTAGATGGTAATTGGGCGGTAGTATTAGATAGATGGTATTAATAAAACCCACGATATTGGCTTGTGGTATTGCATGTATGAGTCATATATAAAGGATAGAGACTCCCTGCGAGGAGCATTGTGTCTTGTTTTGTAATCGAGCTCTGCTCTATTGGAGGTTGCCCCCTCGAAGAGGCCTGTGAACATTTCTCTCTGAATAATAAAATCATTGCTATTCTGTGCTCTGGGTATAATTTTTCGCATATTCTGTGTTCTCGGTATCTTTTCTTCGCAAATTCTATGTTTGGGTATCGCTTTGTAGGTTAAGAGCATAACAAGTGGTATCAGAGCACTTTCCAGGGCTCGGTGGGATCTCCAAATTTTAGCAAATTTTTTTTAGGCTAGAGACGTGTTCCGGCGTCTTTAAACCACGGGATATGTCGTTAAGCGCATAAACTTGCAGATTTGGGGAGGCATGCGCGCAGGAAATACAAGAGGTGGTCACGTCTGTTGGACACCCTTGTAACCCCTGTGGGTACCCCTTCGAGTAGTAGCGCATTAGACAGAACCGCGCACGGACTGTCTTCCACGTACCCTCTGGGTATATAGGAAGCCCCCTAGCTCCCTTGAAACCTCGCCATAGATCAACCTTCGGCCGTCTTGTGGCTACAGTACACCGAGAGCAGCACTCGGAGAGATTACTCGCCCGTATGATAGGGTAGTCGGGTTGTACGGCTAAGGGTACGGTCGATCCTCCTTAGTTAGAGCCCTGAAACATTGGGCCGAGTACTACTGTCAGACCCTTATGTATATTGCGATCTGTAGCACCTGACACTCCCCAAGACCATAGTTCCCTTTCTATCGGGGGATCGCACATCATCTATTCCAGATTAGCAGCAGCGGTTGTTCCACCATTCAGATCTCTCAGATCCACCAGATCGGATATTCCAGATCAACAGTAGCAATTGTTCCACCATTCAGATCTCTCAGATTCACCAGATCGGAGTAGTTGGGAAGGGTTCTTGTACCTGGATATAATTTTCGCAGGACTTTTGGTGGCATTGACATTTTGAGGATTTGGCGACTGCAATATTGATCAGGAAGGAGTAAAACTCCATTAGGAGTTTTCCAAAAAAAAAAAAAAAAAGTCTGAGATCTTCCGGGACACTTATTGGTGACCTAGCCCATCAGTATCGGGACGACAAGCTGAGCAAGGTGGTACCATTCAATTTCTTAGTAAAAATTTTTAGGCAGTCCCAAATTTTCATCAGGTTGGTGTATGGTAGAAACTCGCGCTCAAGCGATGGCCAATGAACGGATCGACAAAATTGAAAACCAAATGGAGACCCTCCAAACGGCTGTCCAAGATCGAACATGAGCTTTAAGGAATCTTCATACAACTTCAGCTTAAAGGAATGAGTAACCAGATACAGCAGGTATTCCCAGAAGGCTAGGAGCCAGCCCACGAGGAGGGGTATAATGGCCACAACTACCATGAGGGTGAGTCTAGCCACTCTCCTCACAATTGGCACTCCCGTCCACCACCCAGTCAGCGTCCTCCCAAGTTGGATATGCAGAAATTTGATGGTTCTCACACGTCAACATGGCTAGCACAAATGGAGCAGTATTTCCAATTGAATCATATCACAGATGAGGGAACTAAGCTTATGGTGGGCACCATGTACTTGGACAATGAAAGATGGCAATGGAAGGAATGGCATCAACGCTGCAATGGACATTTTCAGAATTGGGCCCAATTTGCCAAAACTCTCCGCAGTCGCTTTGAACAGGAAGACTCTTTTTTGGGGCGTCTCACTAAGCTTCGACAGATGGGTACCGTGGAGGAATATATGACCGCTTTTGAAGCTTTAGCCTTCCGCACTAAGGGTCTCACAGATGAGTTCTACATGGAATGCTTTATCAGCGGTCTTAAAGAAGCCATCAAAGCTCAGGTTCTACTCCACCACCCCCCCACATGGACCGAGGCTTTCTAGGTAGCCCGTAAGGTGGAACGTGCATTAACAGCCCAATCTAGCCGCCCCAACTTCCCCGCTAAAGGTCGTCCCTCACAGGCTCCCAATATGACCCAGACACTTAAGATTCAAAAGGTGTCACCGGCAGAAATGGCCGAAAGAAGGAAGCAAGGACTATGTTACTACTGTGATGAAAAATATTCCCCAGGTCATAAATGCAAAGAGCACAAGTTTTTTCAAATAGATGCCACTGACTACAGCTCCACCGAGGAAGATCCACCACTTGAGGAACCAGAGGCGACCGAAGAAGATAACCAACAGGGGATGGTATCTGATGAACCAATGATTTCGCTACATGCATTGGCAGGAATTTCTTCCCCTCAAACTCTCAAAATCAGGGGTTTTCTTAAACATCGCCCAGTAGTAGTCTTGATTGATAGTGGAAGTACCCATAATTTCATACACCAAAAGATCGCTGCAGCAGCACATTGTTTTGTCCGGGCAGTTTCTAACTTCCAAGTCCAGATTGCAGATGGGGGCACAATGAAATGTGAAGGTCGCTGTGAAAATGTCAAAATTCAAATGGGGGATTATCATTTGAAAACCCACATGTTTGCAATACACATGGGGGGTTGCGACATTATCCTCGGTGCGGAATGGCTCCGCACTCTTGGGCCAATCACAATGGATTTCCAGGAGTTATATATGAGTTTTAAGAAGAACGACTTCACACATACCCTCCGTGGACTACAGGCGGGAGCCCCCTCTATCATAAGCTCGCATAGGATGGAAAAATTGTTAAAGAAGGGCCATCATGGAGTGGTAACTCAATTTAATGCCATCCAGGTAGTAGACACCATGTCTTCGCCAATTCATCCAGAGATGCAACAGATTTTGAATAAACATCGGATGGTCTTTGACAAACCTCAGGAACTTCCACCCTCGCCAGGGGAACATGATCATAGAATCACATTGGTTCCAGGGGCCCAAGCCCCAAATGTGAGGCCATACATACATCCGTTCACCCAAAAGAATGAAATAGAAAAAATCATCAAGGAATTGTTGGAAGCAGGTGTCATTCGTCCGAGCATTAGTCCTTATTCATCTCCAGTCGTCATGGTCCTCAAGAAAGATGGGGAGTGGCGGATGTGTCCAGACTTCAGGGCCCTCAATAAGTTAACAGTCAAAGATAAATTTCCCATCCCAGTGGTTGACGATTTTCTGGACGAACTCAATGGGGCTCAATTCTTCACTAAATTGGATCTTCGCTCAGGCTACCACCAAATTCGCATGAAGGAAGTCGACATTCCCAAGACAGCTTTCAGAACTCATGAAGGCCATTATGAGTTCTTGGTCATGCCATTTGGTCTCTGTAATGCCCCCTCTACTTTTCAGAGCCTTATGAATCACCTCCTCAAACCATATCTCAGAAAATTTGTCCTGGTTTTCTTCGATGACATACTCATCTATAGTGGCACTTGGGCAGCACATCTTCAGCATGTAGATATCCTATTGCAACTGCTCCGCACGCATAAACTATTTGTCAAAATGTCTAAGTGTGCGTTTGGCATGGAAGAAGTTGAGTATTTAGGCCACATTGTGGGGCGTGAAGGTGTCAAGGTGGATCCCAAAAAGATCCAGGCAATGCAAGAATGGCCTCAACCTAAGACCTTGAAAAGCTTGAGAGGATTTTTGGGTCTCACAGGCTATTATCGTAAATTTGTTCGCAACTATGGCCGCATAGCGAAGCCCCTGACGCAACTTCTAAAGAAAAATTCCTTCTTTTGGAACGAAGAAGCACAACAGGCATTTATCACTCTCAAAACCGCCATGTGTTCCACTCCGGTCTTAGCACTACCGGACTTCACCAAAACATTTGTCATTGAATCTGATGCTTCGGGAACAGGTATTGGAGCAGTCTTAATGCAGGAAGGGCGACCATTGGCCTTCACCAGCAAACAACTAAGTGGGAAGAACTTGGGCCAATCTACCTATGAGAAGGAAATGATGGCCATCTTACATGCATTTGAGACCTGGCGACCTTACTTGTTGGCGCGACGTTTCCAAATCCGCACAGATCATCACAGTCTCAAATATTTTTTGGAGCAACGCCTATCGTCCCCCCAACAAAATAAATGGTTAGCCAAAATGCTGGGATATGATTATGAGATCATTTACAAGAAAGGGAAAGACAACAGGGTAGCAGATGCATTGTCGCGCCAATTTGAGGAGGAAAGTACTCTGCTCGCAATATCCCTCCCCATTCCAGACTGGATTGAAGAGGCTCGCAAGGAATGGTTTTCACATCCAGCGCTCTCCCAACTCATTTCTCAATTACAGGCAGATCCTAATTCCAGCAAGGGCTACTCGTGGCAGAATGATATTCTTCGCTACAAGGACATAGTCGTCATATCACCAACATCCACCCTCAAAAATCGCATTTTGGCAGAATTACATTCATCTCCCATTGCAAGACATTCGGGCTTTCAGAAGACATACGCTCGCACCAGAAGATCATTTTTTTGGACCGGCATGAAGCAGGACATCCTTACTTTTGTATCAGAATGTGACATCTATCAACGCCACAAAGGGGAAACCGTCAACACACCAGGCACATTACAACCATTGCCCATTACGGCGTCAATTTGGATGGAGGTCTCCATGGATTTCATTACAGGTCTTCCAAAGTCCGGGAACAAATCAGTCATCATGGTGGTTGTGGACCGACTGTCGAAGTATGCTCATTTCTGCGCCCTACCCCAACCATTCACACCCACTTTGGTTGCTCAAACTTTCATGGATCAAATCTTCAAATTGCATGGCATGCCCACTTCTATTGTGTCCGACCGCGACCCAATCTTCACCAGTAATTTTTGGCAGGAGCTCTTCAGAATACAAGGCACTCAACTCAAACTCAGTACTTCATATCATCCGCAAACAAATGGTCAAACCGAAGCCGTCAACAAATGTCTAGAAACCTACCTTAGGTGTTTCACTTCAGAAAAACAACACCTTTGGGTACAATGGTTACCTCTGGCGGAATGGTGGTATAACACCAACTATCATGCCACCACCAAAATGACTCCCTATGAAGCAGTCTATGGACAACTTCCGCCGTCCCCTACTTCTTATCTCACGGGATGCTCCAAAGTACAAGCCGTGGATCAACTCCTACAACACCGTGCAACCATGCTTGCCCACCTGCACGAGAATCTTCATCAAGCTCAGAACCATATGAAGCAACAGACTGACCAACATCGCTCAGAGCGCCAATTTCAAGAAGGGGATCAGGTCTTTTTGAAGCTGCAACCATATAAGAAAACATCACTCAAAGACAAGGGCTGTCAAAAGCTCTCTCCAAAATTCTACGGACCATATCAAGTACTTCAGCGCATTGGAGAAGTGGCTTACAAGTTGGCTTTGCCACCTACAGCAAAAATCCACCCAGTTTTCCATGTATCGTGCCTCAAGAAAGTGATTGGGAACAATTGCCGAGTTCAAACCAGTCTACCTGAGTTGGATGAAGAAGGATCAATCTGGCTTCAACCTGAACAGGTTCTAGACACTCGAGATAAGCACCTGCGCGACCGCATGATTAAGGAGGTCCTCGTCAAATGGAAAGATACCTCGCCGGAAGATGCAACTTGGGAACCAGCTGCTATTCTTCAGCAGTTTCCGCAGCTTCAGCCTTGAGGACAAGGCTAGTCTTAAGGGGGAGGGCATGTTAGGGTCCCACCCTAACCCCCTTATTTATGTCATGGGATCACATCATAGTCAAGAGTCAATAAAGCCCATATTAATATTTGTAAGTGGTTAACCTGCAATTAATTACAGGACCACAATTAGTTGCAAATGGGCGGTAGTATTAGTTAGATGGTAATTGGACGGTAGTATTAGATAGATGGTATTAATAAAACCCACGATATTGGCTCGTGGTATTGCATGTATGAGTCATATATAAAGGATAGAGACTCCCTGCGAGGAGCATTATGTCTTGTTTTGTAATCGAGCTCTGCTCTATTGGAGGTTGCCCTCTCGAAGAGGCCTGTGAACATTTCTCTCTGAATCATAAAATCATTGCTATTCTGTGCTCTGGGTATAATTTTTGCGCATATTCTGTGTTCTCAGTATATTTTCTTCGCAAATTCTATGTTTGGGTATCGCTTTGCAGGTTAAGAGCATAACAGAGACTGGTTGACCAAAGTATGTAACGCACAGTGAAATGACTGGGACCTATGCATACCTGCCCTATTATGGGCATACAGAACCACACGCAAAAAATTGACGGGTCAAACACCTTTTCGGTTAGTCTATGGCACAGAAGCTATCATGCCAATGGAATACATCGTACCTAGTTTGTGAATAGCAACACTTACAGACATGTCAGACCACGACACCTTGGAAGAGAGGCTCGTGCAATTAGAAGAAATCGAGGAAGAACGATTCTAGTCGGATTTCATTAGCAGGTTCAAAAATATCGTGAAAAGGCTTGGCACGACCATCATATCAAGCTGCGCACCTTCAAGGTCAATGACTTAGTACTATTGTACGACAGTAAATTCGACAAATTCCTGAGAAAGTTCAGAATGCACTGGTTGGGACCATATGTGGTAAAAGAGGTTATAGACAGAGGTGCTGTCTAGATAGTCAAAGTTAATGGGGAACCCTTCCTAGAAAAAGTAAATGACAGTTGCCTGAAGCCCTATAAGGGTGGGTCGACTATCTAACTAACCAACCAAAGAACAGTCTTCGCAACCTAAGACTCCAGATAGGGGGCTGGGACTATAAATACAAGCATTAGCAACTGGTACCAAATAAGAGAATCAAGTTAGATGTAGATGATTCAAGAGCAGAAATGGAGCAGATCCAGCAGACAATGAAACAGTGTGCTGCATACACCCAAGCTACGTGAGACTTGCTGGATGGACTTCGTGCAAAGATCATCGCACCAGCAAAGTGACTCAAGACAAGTCACGATGATTGTGTTGGGGACCGGTTGGGCAGCAGATCCCCCCATAGCATGTTTTTGGGGCTTAAAGCCCGAGTTATGGTCAATGTCATGTAAAGACTCCGTGAAGTACATGCACAGAGCGTGAAAGTCTAGGATGAGTCATAGGGTTTTCTGCCCTAAAATAATGTAATTTAATTTAAAGTTGTGTCGACCTATCCATGGTCCATGGACCATGGGATTGTATAAATAGAGCGAGGCTCTAAGTGTAAAGCAAGTTTTTTGGGGAATAAAGGAAGTAGATAGATGCGAAGGCATGGTTAGAGAATAGAAGTGGATCTGAAGCGTATTGGGTCATAGTAGTAGGAAGAGGCTCTGCAGCTGAGTGCGTAAAGGCCTAGTAGAGTCTGCAGCTGAGTGCGCAGAGTTGGGTATGTACTTGGATTGAACTTGAAAAGATCATTAATAAAGATAAGTTGGATTCAGAACATCGTGCATCTGGTCGTGGATCTATGTTTTTGATATTATACATTAAGTGTTATCTATTTATTTATATGCGTGCAATTGATAAATACTTGTCTAAATGTTTATGTATGAAAATATTCTAAGTAATTAACGAACAAAACCTAAATAAGGAAGACTTGGATTGGAAACATGGGTCGCGCTATGGTTAGAGCTGCGCGAAGGCAGTAAAACAGGACGTAACACGCCAGTAGGTGCGCGTAGCCCAGTAAGCACTAAGGTTGGATCATGTCCCTATCACCACATATCAGACATCCCCAGGGTGCGGAGACCTAGTTCCAACACCCTCTAATACTACTTCAGGTGAGACCTCAGTCTACGCTCCGCGGACTGTTGCCGAAAGGGCCAGTAGTATCGGGATTTGCTTGGCTAAATAACTTCTGAACCTGGGTTAGGCCCCACTAAGCCAACAAGTCCTAGTTAGTTAGTTGATTCAATAAAGCCCGTAAGTGGTTATTGCATTAATAATGATTGTAAGTGGATGACCCGCATTATAGAAAAGGGACCACAATTACTTATCAATGGGCCATATTTAATAAATAAAGTGGTTAACCCATATTATGCAAAGGTACCACTAATAGTGAGGGCTTTGGATGTCATAAAGTCGTAAATAGTCTTAGATAGCAAGGGGAATAATCATCAAGTGTTATTATAATTGAGCTCTACTATATTGGAGGTTGTCCCATCGAAGAGGCATGCGAACATTGTATTCTACTTCTAAATAATAAAATATCTTTGCGGATTGTCTCAATTCATGTGATATTTCTTTGTTTCAGGAAAATTTTATTTTGTATTTATGGGATTCTAGTTTTCTTCACAAGTCAAGTGCATAACACATAAAGTAAAATATTCAATATCAAATATAGAGAGAGAAATTTACTAATAGTATAAGAAACATTTTAGTCTGGACAAGGTGTATCATAAATGAAATACTTCAATGGTTATGTTGAACAAAATACTTAAATATCAATTATGTATATATTGTATAAATTAAATGAACTTTTTTTTACATTGAAATCATTTTATAAGGGAGGTGTGCAATTTCTTCCCTACTTGATATGGAGTTCCCATATAAAAAACTAACATTTTCACTATTTAAACCAATTGTTATCATTTTGTTCATCATTGAATAAACTAAGCACATTAAACCTCCAATATCAAGGGATCCAACATCAAATTACTCAGCCAACAACCCATTCTTTACTCACAGTATTGAACTAGATTATTTGACCACTAACCTAAAGCACCACCAAGTCATTAGAACATTTAGTTTCATTGGTCATCTCATTCCAATGATGGGAAAATGTGTGACTGAGTGGGTCTTGGTCTGTGAGATGGAAAAATTTTCGCATGGGTAATTGAGTTGACATCTTTGAATTATTAGGATGGGGGAAACCATCAAATTGCTCAATATGCAAACATTTCTACAAATTTTAGACTTTAAAAATGACTTGTAGGTTAAGACATTTGAACCCTCCTAACACCTCTTAACACTTGATAGATTATGCAATAACATAAATCATAAATATATACAAAGGAAATGGCGTGCACGCAGAGTGAGAAAACACACACACACACACACATATCATCAGAATAGTTATAAACATATAATACACAAACTGAGACTCACAAGGTATTGGATCGATCCTCGTGAATGGGTGTATTTTTTAGACACTCCTCATGAAAATGTCACTAGGTCAAATTCCCTATGAATGTGAGATTGAACAAAATCTACAAAACACCTATCTAGAAAGACACAATTTTCCAATCCTCTACCAAATGGAAGCCTAATTCTAATATATATGAAAGGAAGAACAACATGGATGGACACCGTAGTGATTAATTGTCATTACCGCCATCCTTTGCTAACTATGGCATTGGAAGAATGCAATGTGTGATGGTTAATGAGAGGTATGTGTGAACATGTCGCATAGAGCTTTGAGCATTCCTTTGAGGTTAGCCTCCCTAAAGTCCAATTGGTTTCATAATGTAAGTTGTCTATGGTGGTCATATAGGGAACTATTATGAAACTTTGATGGCATATCAATCAAATTTATTAAATCTCTATTGGCTAACTTAGATATTGACTAGAAATTACACCAAGGGGTGCAAAGGAGTGTCAATAGGAGGAGTGGGGGGGAATATGGAAGGAAATAGTCAAAGTGAAATATATCGACAATGAAATACACTCAAAATGTGAGTTTTCATATATCTTCTAAATACTATAGTACAAGGTTAAATTTAAGAAGAAATTTACACTAACATAAATGTTCGAGAACAATGGCAATCCTTGTAAGCACAAGGTACATGGCACATGATTTCAATTTCTTTGGGCATGTAATAAATTATGAACATGGAAATTATGAGGTATCTATTAGCTTAAGATATCAATGAACTTGAGAGAAACAACTTTTATCAATAAGCTATTGTGAATATGAGGAAAAGAATGGATTACATATAGAATGGTTGTATCAATAGATGTTGTATAAATGGTTTTTTCCCTCGCACGTTGCTCCTATGACCAATGTGATCTATTATGGTTTTATCTCCTTCAACATATCAAAATTATGTGTGGCCGATGCTATCCAAAGTTCTCATTGCTCAAAGATTGGTGTGGATGTCATAATGAGGCCTAGGTTTCATAATCTAAAAAAATAGAAGTCTTGTGAGTGTAAAATATCTTATCATGAGATTTTCACACTCATTTCGTAAGGCAAAGAAGTGAACCAAGCTCCACCATGTAGAAAATTCCTAATCAAAATTAAGTAAATAAACTGCTCCCTTCAATAAAATTCTTCAGATTCAATCTTCTAACAAGTAAATTATTCATTTGCATCCTTGCAAAATGCATCTAACCAAAATTTAAAATGATGCTAAGTATAAATGGGTATCCTAAACAAATAAAAAAACACTTTGAAATTACCAAACCATCTTCATAAACACTCTATAACTTATGCTATATATCATAAACAAACTCATCTCAAATATTCAAACAAAGTATGCTGCACAATTTTCATAACCCTACATACTTTCTTTAAAGAATATGTAGTTAGATATCTTAGCAACCACATTTATAACACATAGACAACATCAACCTAGTAAATTTACCTTTCATTCATTATAAAATATACCCGAGTATTATTATCCTCAAAGGAATAAAATAAGTTCGAAAAAACCGAAGATAAACAATAACTTTGGATGATAATCCCCGCAATATTTGTCATTTCAAATTCAACCTTGAAATAGATAATATATGTACTTTACTTTTCAAACTAATATTAATATTTTGCAATTAGAAAATAAAATAGCAATAATCTCACCTCTCATTTGGTCCTCGAAAAATCCATGCGGTATGTGGCTAGTATAGATTTCCCCATCGCACCCTCCCATTAACTCCACACCTCTTACCAATCCACAACTTTACTCACTAACATCAAGATTCTTGTCCCACAGAGGCACATCTTGTTCCTGAAGAAATAAATGTATTTGTCTTGATGAAATTTTCTCGGCCTCCATAGGCTTTGAATTTGTTGCAATTATAGTACAACTCATTCATCCTAAGCACAAGCCTATTGTTCAATGAAAACTAGGCTTAGAAATCTTATGGACTTCAATGAATTGTGAAGCCACTCTTGGTGATGATGAATGCTCAACACCATTATTACGATAGGGATGAATTCCTCATTCCCATGCCAACATTCCAAGAATTAAGCATGGTCATAGTATGGGAATAAAAAATTCATCATGCTTACCCATAGGTATAGAGCTCAGTTAAACCATAACTAAGACTTAACTATGAATTTAGATACGTAACATTCCATTAATCATATAATGGACCCAACATGCACCATTAAATCCACTCATATAACATGCCACACATAACAACAACAATAGAATTTTACCAATCCATATTTAATAGATATCCATGATATTCATGACATAACAAACAAAATAAATCACACATAGTGATAGCTAATTGAACTCAACAAATAGCCATCCATGTCATGAAATCAACCTTGCACTCAGGGAAAGTATCAAAAGTCATAAAGATATGCAAATCCCTCTCAAACCATGAAAACAATCACACATGCATCTCACTAGAGGCATATAGGAATAACACCATTCCTCCACAAGAATATATTCATTATTGTAACCTATAACAACAACATTCAACATTTATGTTGTAATAGAAGTACGAGTAGGCCAAATACACTACAATGTTTCTTGTTGTTGACCACCCCTGAGCCAAATTCAAAGCTTAAGGAGGTAATTCTTGTATTCTCACCAATAACTAGTCAACATATGGTAAGAAGGAGAGTCCACTTACCAGGTGGTTTATCAACTTCTTCCAACACTAACACCATAGTGGCTGCAGGGAAAATTTTAAGAACCACCCTAAATTTATATGTATAATAAATGGGCGAATCCCCATGACACATAGGAAAAATGGGAGGTGATTTTATCACTAATATAATATGTATATATATATTTTTGGGTGAATCTCTCACCAGATTATATTATCTTGTATAGTCATGGCGAATCTTGCATAAAATTATAAAATCTTGTAAGATCTTGGAAGTCTTGGCGAATGTTTTGTTAAAGTATGAAACCATATATGATAATAATAAAACATATTCATTAAACTGTAATATACTAACATACATGTTTGGAGAAAAGAAATAATTTTCACTTCCTACAAACAATGTTGCAAGTTTTAGTGGCCATGTTTGTCATGGTAGGAGAGATTAATGTTTTCTCTACCACTTTTGTCAAGCTACCACTTTTTCCAAGCTATCAAATTTCTTTCTTATTCCATAGAATCCAACTGCACCATTGTGACAAGCCTTCCAATCAATATATAAATATATAAATGTAGATTTACTATTATTTTAATTGGAAATCTTCATTTAAATAAAAAAATTTAATTAAAGGTCGTGGAGGCGGCGTAGTGGTAAAGTCGGCCTCGTCATGACGGACAGGTCTTGTGTTCGATCCCGAGCAAGGTCGTAGCTCGTCGTACGAGTAGTTAGTCTAAACCGAGCCAAGCCCACTACCTTTCACCACTATTTTGAATTGACTGGACTTAGGTTTTAGCAGCGCAAATCCGAGCTCGAAACCCTCGCACTCATGGAAGCCACCGCCGGCGTTCAGATCGGCTTTGTTTTTTGCGCAGATCTTAGGCAGGGGAACTGCAATGCAGGTTCTCTCGTGCCCATATCCCCCTCTTCCCATGTCGTGGACCTGGTAGGATGGAGTTTCGATGCCAGTGATTCTTTGCGGGCATCACACGATTTCCCTGTAAATCCCGCTCAGAGTTTCCAACCCTCTCTAGTTAATGAAGTCAGTGAGTCCTTGAGAAGAATCGAGACTCAGAACTTCACACAAAATCACCCTTCCATTCAACAGAATAATCTCTACGGTGAGCTTACTCCTCAAGGAAGAGTTGACAGAAAGGAGCCAACTCGCGGATATTTGCCCGACGAAATGGATGACTTGAAGGAGGAATCATATGAGAACGCACAGCCCAAGGCATTGGTCTCCCCTAGGATGGATCTCAGGATCTCTGTCTCATCCTCATTCCATTTTTGCGGCCAGATTGGCCCAGATCTCCTCTCTGCTGGAAGCAAGCAGCGAATCTGCTCCTCATTCTCGCCAGATTTTCTTGCAGAGGTTCGTCTTTTGATTCAGCCATATCTGTTGGAAGAATCTCAGGAATTTCAAATCCAAGTCAAACTATTGGGCAAGAAAAGGATGCATTGGGTTCGAGTAACAGATCTAGTCCAGGATCTTCTGCAAAAACTTGAATGCCAGCTGGGGATCCCCTCCTCCTTCCTCAGCTTGTTATATAAGGGTAAGCAACTAATGAATCCCCTTCCTCTCTCTTTTTACAACATTCATAAGGATGCCTCTATCGGGGTTTCTTTTCGTTTAAGAGGTGGTTCCTTTGGGCAGACCTCCTCTGCCCCTTCTTTCTCTTATAAAGATGCAGCTCGCAAAGACGTTGCCGAACCTCAGTCCTCTCTGAAAGTAGCCCATCCAAATGGGGCTCCAAAGCCATTTTTGGTAGACAAATCAGAGGAAATTCCTTCCATCAATTTCTCTCATGCTGAGATTGAAAATCCCTTACAGATTTTTGAAGAATCAACACTCATTTGCAGGTTTAATGGGCTTTGGCCTCGTACAGCAGATCTATACCAATGGATCCACTCCACTTGGACTAAAAAAAGCAATATTTACTTATGTTCAAAAGGATTCTTCATTGTGGTTTTTGACTCAAATGAAGATTACCAGAAGGCCTTAATGGGAGGCCCTTGGTTTTGGGGTGTGGCTGGGCCTTTTTTCACCCCCTGGTTTCCAGACTTCAACCCTTCTACAACAGTCATCACCAAGCTTCCCATTTGGGTCAGGTTCCTGAATCTTCCGGCTCATCTATGGCATGCATCTATTTTCATAGCCATTGGAGATACTTTAGGACGCTACCTTGCTACAGACACCTCAAGGAAGGAAAATGGTCTTTACACCTACGACAGACTTTGTGCAGAAATAGATATCAGCAAAGGACTACAGGATCAGATTAATCTCAAGATTGGAGATTTACACTGGACTCAAACCTTGGATTACGAGAATACAGCCTTTCGATGTTGTCATTGCCATCAAACGGGGCACCTCCAGAGTACATGTACTTAGTTCCTTGATAAAAAGAAGAATCTAAATCGCAAACCCAAATCCAAGCGTTGGAAACCTTGTGAGCCTTCCCACTCGATGTACGATCTAGATTTCTCTAGTTCGGATGAGGAGGAAACTGAAGCTGTTTTGCAGAATGATGAGGCTACTGTAGCAGATGTGCAGAATGATGTGATTCCAATGGACACTCCCTCGGGTGCTCCAGCAGTCTCCTCTGACCCTCAGTTTTCTCAGAAACGTTCTCATTTTTCTTCTTCCTTAGATTCTGATAAGGATATTCCGCCGCCAATGCATAATAGTCTACAGCTTGTCATGGATCAGCCAAACTCCACTGGGTGGGTCAAAGTAAACAAGAAAAAAGGCAAAACATGTCGTGTGGCTGGAAATGACCCCTCGAGGTAGTTCTCTTAGCTGAGTTCTTTCTTTTTGTTCTCCTTTGTCTTCTTATCCCTTTCATGGAATGTCTCTAAGGCACGAGGTGGATAGCCTATCACCTGTGGCTCCCTTGCTTTTCTGCTTCACTTGCTTGCAAGCTTGATTGTACTATACTTTTCTTATCTTAATAGAATTAGTCTTTATTCAGAAAAAAATAAAATTTAATTACGTCTCTCCCAATCTAAATTTCTTATTAGCATAATTCACTACCTTCATACCATTTTTAACACCGTTGTAACATCTGGATTAATTTCCTTTTTGGTGCACAATCTCTATCTTTTAGGACAATATGGTGCAGTGACCCAACCCCTACAGATCATTACGACAAACTAAGAATAATAGAGAATATGAAAGGTTGTACAAACCAGCATATTTTTCAAACAACTAATCCAAGATCAGTACCTTAACTTTTTCATGAAGATGTCATATTGAGAATGTTTGAAAAATGGTGGGAAATCTGGGCAGTGACTATCTCTCTTTTACGAGGGTGATGCAAAAAGAGTTAAGATTTCATTGTTTTGATTTTTTTTTTTTGTTAAATCAGAAAAACCAATATTAATGGAGATATAGATATTTTTTACTAAATTTTGTGGACTAAATGTAGATTTAACCGTTCACCTTAAGATTTTTTTTACAATATAATTTCCTAAGTCTATTTAATATCTTCATTATCATAAAAACCAACCTATATCCATCTTAACTCCACATCTACCACTCTTAGAGGGATGAAATCCATTTATACCACTCTTAGAGGGATGAAATCCATTTATCCCTCTCAGCACTTGGTAGACCCAGAATTAACATGGATCTACGCTCATAGAATTTCCCCTCTAAATCATCTATGCTCACATGAATACTATGGTATTACCATGGGTTATCATAAACTTGGAGCTTAAAAACTACTATTAGTAATTTATAAAAATTAATAAAATTAATAATTGATTTTTATTTTATTTTTTTATTTTAACCAAGTTAAAATGTTTAATTGACATTAAATTACAAGATCCATTTTTACTCTTGATCTACCAAGCCCCAAGAGGGATCAAATGTTTTTTCACTCTATGTTAGTTTGCATATCACGATATTTGATCCAGAGTAAAGATGGATCTATGCTAGTTTAATTCCCCTCTTTAAATAGGTTGTATTCCATGTGAATACCATGGGTCAATACCATGTGTCATCTTTATTTTTATTAATACTAATATTAGGGTTAATAATGTTTTTTGCATGGTATTAATAATAATTTAGCCCATGGTATTTGGCCCATAGGCTTCACGTAAATATAACACATTTTTCGAGTGTTCTTAAATATAAGGTGGCTTATGGAGTAAATATAAAAAATGTTTTATTTATTTACCATACCTCTCATTTATTTATATTTTTATTAGTTTACTATACCTCTTTTATAAATATGGTATTTAGCCCATAGGATTCAATTAAATAAAACCTATTTTTTAGCCTTCTTAAATAGAAAGAGGGTTATGGACTAAATATAGAAAGAGGTTTTATTTATTTACCATACCTCCACTTTATTCATATTTTTATTTATTTACATGCTTGCGTGTTCATAAATATAAGGTGACATATGGAGTAAATATAAAAAAATGTTTTATTTATTTACCATACCTCTCTTTTATTTATATTTTTATTAATTTACCATACCTCTTTTATAAATATGGTATTTGGCCCATAGGATTCACTTAAATGAAACCTCGTTTTTGAGCCTTCTTAAATAGAAAGAGGATTATGGACTAAATATAAAAAGAGGTTTTATTTATTTACCATACCGCTAGTTTAATTGTATTTTTATTTATTTACCATACCTCCACTATATTTAGATTTTTATTTATAACTATCCATAAATACATTTTCTTGAAAATGAGGGCAAATGGAAGATTGTACCTCCTAATTTCAAGGGCTAAATTTATTTTTTTTACTCTCTCCCTTAAAATAAGGTGGACTAACCTCCATACCTAATTTTTTTATAAAATAAATTTGAAGCGATTTGTAACAATGTACTATGATATAAAATATTCGCCCAATAAAAATATAAAACCCCTTAATTTAGCCCAAGGGAGAAAATTCTCCCCTAAAATTTTCCATGAGTGGCTCTCTATCTAGTAGAAAATCAACCACACGGGTTAATCCAAGGCTTGAAGAGTTATAGTTCATTTTTAGGAGAATGAATATGCTATGTAGGTAGTTTATCAATTGGCTTCTCTAAGATAGTATCTGGGAGTAACTATTCCACTACCAAGATATTTATTGGCTTACTAAGAAAGTACGTAAGTGGTTTACTATCCCCAAGGCTAACAAATAATTGTTTATCAATCATTTTAGCTAGTTCCTAGGTGTTTGATATTGTCAAGTAGTTTATCAGCCACAACTAGCATCCCAATGGTTTATCATCCCCAAGGCTAACACTTAGTAGTTTTTTAGTCTTTTTAGATACTACTTAGGTGTCTCAACTCCACTAAACTCTCCCTAGCCAACTCATTCATAGGAACACACATTTACCTTAGCAAATGCAAGGAATTCCATCCTAAACACTAAATATGGGCTAGAGAAAAGTTATCTCTCCTATCGGATCCATGTTTGTTGCCAATTTCGAGCTTTGTGTTCTCCTTCCTTGCACATTGGTTGTTCTTCTTTTTTGAGTGACCTCTCTCTTGCTTAACACACTACGTAGTCTATCTACTCATTTGTGTCTCTTGTCCCCCTCCACCTGGTCTCTTCTTGGGCTTCTTCTTCTCATACTTTTCCTTGCATGTTGACCATGCCCATGTTTTCCATAATAACCTAGACTACATGGCTGATCCTTCACATAGGAAACCCATTCTTGAATTCAATACTTGGACTAGCAATGCCATAAATCCACTAGAGAGATAGGTAGTGAAATAAATATAGTGGATTCAGTTTATAAGCAACTCCTCCTTCTTAGACCATTGAATTTGTGTCCACTTCCCTCTTCCAATTAATGTATTACATTTCCACATTTTTACATGAAATACAATCATAGTAATATTTATAAGAGGGACATACTAAGGATTGTCACAAACCCCACTCCCCTAGAGGAACACCGTCCACAATTTTCTATACCCAAACAAAAAATTCAATAGTGCTCTATACCCAAACTGAAAATTCAACAGTGGGCTTTATATATAGAGGCTCATTTACATTCATTTACATAATTAATAGAAATGGGTAACATATCTTCATTCAGATAGTAATTTTCGAAGTGGTCTCATTTAGTTCATAATGCTTCCAATGAACCTTATCTTGCTTGATTTCCTGATTCGAGGGCACGATCCTCCTCCAATGTCCAATCATGTCATCCACTATGCTCATTTATCCTTTAGGAAAAAAAATCAGCTCATTGCTTCTCAAAACACACCCAATGCATCTCTGATCCCAATGAGGATACACATGATTATGTGAAAACCATTTTAGTTTTCAAATTTTGGCACCTCCTTCTTTACTTCATCAATCCCTTGGGAAATATGTTTCCTTTGTCGTGTAGTCACTCACCTTCCATGTTCAAGCATCCCCTTCTCCACTTCCTTAGTCCCTCGAGTGATCCATCCATTCGCAAGGCTTCCTCACACATGAATAATTTTCTCGTCAATGGCATCCCTCTGCCTTGATTTAATAACACAATATGTTTCATGGAATACCTCATGGTGATCAACGTATATCATAGGGTTCCAAGGTCATGTTGTTGCATACTCTAATATCACTAAGTTGATCATATTTTCCTTGCAATCAACCTCATGTATTTGTGCCATACAGGTCAGTAGTTCTTCTACATCACAAGTAGATGAGTCTCATTAGTTCCACCATAAGGGATTTAAATCAATTCAAACATGGCTTCATCAAAATATTTATTTATGAATTTAACCATAAAAAAATAAATCAATTTCAAATCACAACCTAAATAGAGAATTTCCTCAAACTGTATTTAATACATATATTTAGTTAGTCTTTTCTATCTTGGCTTTACAAGCATTGAGTGGTTTACCAACCCCAATGCAAGCACTCAGTGGTGTATATGCCCCATATATCCATGTGGTCTTTATTTTCATCTTTATGGAATACGCTCCATGACATATTTAGCCAACTCCATCTATAAATACATCTCATTGAGTGTTTCTTAACCGTAATTCAAGAACTCAATGATGCTTATATTGCTCCACGTAGTTGTATTTAATCTAACTCACTGAGTGTTTCTTAGCCCCAAGGAAAGCACTCATTGGTACTTATACTACTCCATGAATTATTTTTTTATAGGTACATCATCAATTCCATCTCACTAAGTGTTGTATTAGCCCCAAGGCAAGTGCTCAATGGTGGTCATACTATTCCATAAAATCTTTTTGTACAAGTCCCAAAACCCCCCCCCCCCATCCCCCACTCACCTTTGGTGACTGTTGGAACTATTGTTTAAGTCTTCTTTTGTTGAAAAGAATATTATTTACCACCTTAACTCCCATATCATCACACCTCCAACAAAGCATGTGTTATTTTTCGACAAGTATATAAGTGTAAAGATAGCACTTTGGTGGCAGTAATGGCCAAACTATATGCATGGAGTGATTTCTCAACCCCAAGGAAAACACTCAGCGAACTCTAATCACTAGGTGGGTTTTTCAGCCGAAGATAACGCTTAACGACGTATGTGCCTCATGATTTGACAAAGGAATATTGTTAGTTTTTAGTATATTCATTGATACAACATTCAACATTTCCTTGTCATAAACATAATATAAACATGGAACATAAATTTCATAAGCACATGAGCATAATAATAGTTAATAAAAAAGAGCGCACACTTTCTTAATGGATCCCTTACATGGTGGGGATCTTATTAGATAACCTCATCATGTTATTCCGACATGCCATTCACATAATCATCAAATTTTTAAGAACATTAATCAATCATCCTTCCACTAGACTGATTCTTCACAATGACTTCTCAAATGAAATGGAATCATATACATTCATTCCAACAAACAAATAATCCAGAACCAAGAAATACATATCTCTAAACTTATTATCATTTTAATTCGTCATTTCACTCAAACAACATTGCAAAATCATTGCAATATTTCATACTCGAGGCTCCTTACCTTCACAATACAAATTCCTACTATCCATGCATTATTTGAAATAATAGATATCAACTTCAGCTGAAGGAATTCTTATCCAATTCCTTTCATTTACCCTTTTACCTAGACTTACTTCCTTCCTTATTTACTTGGTTTTCACTATCAATGCTTTCAACTGAAATATTTTTAAATGCACAACTAGTTGGAAGCATTTTTCTTGTTGCAATCTTCAGTATTTCATAAACTCAACAATTCACAGATTTTAATGAAAACCTCATAAAGGCATCTTCACTTTCATTCAATTCCAGCATTTCCTAATCCATGCAACACAGACACGATCAATTTCCAACCTTTATCACTTTTATTCATTATCACAACAAATATCAAGATCATACACATAACATATTAATAACGATAGTTATCAATAGTGAGTCATTCATGTCCACTTTCCTAATGGCGTTCCATACATCATGGAATCCATTAAGTAGCCTCACTCTGTTAGGTAAAACATGCCAAATACCAATACTACTTTCATACCATTCACAAAATGATCATATTTTATAAATTAATTACTCAACTTATTACTATGATGGTTCTCAACTAATGGCCTTTCAAACCGATTAGAATACTCATACCTTTATTTGACTTTCCCATATTTCTCATGTTCATAAGAGATAGAATATACATATATGTATATCAACCATGCTCAATTTTCAATTATGGGAACTTTATTCTTATTTTATTTTCATAGTTATCATGCCACTATTCATTTAGTTTATGTGGCCCTAGCGAGTCCATCTAGTCATTTCACATCTTCTTCTTCCTTTCACTACCATTTATCTTATGTACAAGGTTTAATCCAAGTCTTACACTTCTGGTTGGGTTTTATTCAACTGTTCTCTAGATATCTCTTTCTTTACTTTCCCACACCCAACAATTTCTAAGAAGAAACCAAAAAAGGAGAGAAAAAAGAATGAAAATAGAGAAAAACCATGATAGAAAACACTTGAAAAAATACAAGGAAACATGGTGCTCAAAATAAACCAAAGAAAGAAACAAGAAAATTGCAACCAACAATAACAATAAATAGATGTAAATAATTCCCTCTAAACATCATCCATTAACCCACAACCAACTCAATCCCTTGAGTTTTGGTGTTTAGTGTATTCTTCACCAACACACACACAAACATACACACACAATTTTAGACTAATTATTTTCCAAGGTATATAGCATCCTAAAAATTCCCACATCCCTCTAAATAATCTAAGAAGGGACCCTTCAGCATCTCAGAGAGCTTGAGGGGACGCTCCCTCCTCTCTTTATTTCTTACAATTTTCTAACTCATGTGCCCATAATTGGCATGAACTATTCTTCCTCCTTTGTTGTCTGTTAAGGCAATATTTCTTTACATGTGCCTCTCCATAGTGCCAACATGAAGCTAGCTTTATTTTCTCTCCAGTCTTATAATGCTCCTTTTTTTCCTTGTCATCATGACACACCTCTATATCTTGAGAGGTTGAAGCTTGCTACAACTCTTGCATGTATAGCAGGTGTCTTAGAAGCATTGTGTTCAACCTTACATATTCTTTTTTCTTTCTCATGAGCCTTCCAGTCTGGGTCCGGGGTCGTATGGACATCATAACATTGGCAAAGTCATCTATTGGAGATCGATGATTCGGGATATTGGAGATATTCTTAATTGAAAACCTCCAATATGCAAACTGTGATATGCAACGTGGCATTTTTGTGGGCTGACAACTCTTAAAGTATTCAATTCAAAAGAAAGCACTCAACTCAGCTTTTCTTTTAAATAAAAAACCCTTTAATAATTTAATTAACTATCAAAAATATCTTATCGAAAAGCAATTTTATCGGAACTTTCTTATGAAGAGAGTTATGAAATATAATTATTCGATAGGAATATTCTGATAATGTATTATGGCTTATCAAGAATTCAATGAATAGAAGCAAAATTAGAGAATCCTCAAATTTAAACGAAACCATAAATACTACTCAAAACAAGTTGCAAATTTAGAAAGGGTTGACTCGATTATTTCAAATCTCCAAAATCAATCGAATGAAAATATATAAAGAGAAACAAAATAGAAATAAGAAATAAACTATGAAAAAGAAAATCAAACAATAGATAAAGATGAACTTGTAAAATGCATACCTGGAAGAATATTGACTGTAAGTTTACCTTATGAACCTTCAAGTTCTCCCATGTATTTCTAAAATTTTTCATATGTTCAAGGCCATCTTTCTATTTGGTTTAAAATGCTAAGTAGTGAACTTTCAAATTGCATCACTTTAAATTTACATCGGGGGACAAGAGTGGTGACTTATGAGCTTTTCAAGAGTACTTGTGAATCAAATATTGTTAAGCCATGGAAATTCTTTGGAATTTCTTTATACATGATTTAAAACATTTTTGTTAATGTGACAGAGTTTGAAAACAAAAGACAATCAAACGGTTCATGAACTTCTGATATGTTCTAAGTCACTTTGCCAATAAATGAAAAGGGAATCCTAGAAACTTGGATTCATTAATTTTTTATTAAAATCTGCATAACAAATTAAATGCAAACATAAAAGGAATCTAGATCTAAATTAATCTATTTCTAATTTTAACTGAATGGAGGGAAACATGACTAGGTATGGTCATACTTCCAATGTAACCATTCTATCATTCTAATTCTTGTATGTATGTACAGGTCAAACATTAGTAACAAAAATACAAATATAAGTAAACTAAGAGAACTAATTCTAAATACAGAATGTATAGTTATTGCTAATATATTTACAGGAAGGAATTTATTTACAACGACCTTCTCTTGAAATTTCCTTTCCAATTAAATTTCAATTGGATCATAGAAATATGGATGGATTTTCATTAATGATTGGAAGAGGTTCAAAAGAGGGGATGATAGGCCAGATTGTGGATGCAAAATTTTAGATTCAATGACCTAGAAAAATTTGTCAGTGCTATATATATATGTTAAATTATTAACAATATTCTGTGAATGACAACTTTCCAAATGTCTTTCAAAAGTGTTAGTGAAACATGGATCAAATTTTGATATATTTAATGGAATATTATTAATCTATTTAGCTTGTCAGTAATATTGTGAAAATGCACTCTCTTGTTGGAACTACTTTTGAGAAGAAAGAAACAATTGATAAGAAATAAACATCAATTGGAATTGGAAGAGAACAAGCTCCTGATGTTCACGATTATAATTTGAAGCTTCATTTTCCCCTTTAGGCAATGCATCAATTGAGTGTTCAATACTGAGATGCTTAATATGCTAGCACAAAGTATCTAAAATTTTAAAATTGAAAACAGAAAAGAAATATGAATTTAAACAGAATAAATGAAGGAATAATAACAAAATTGAATCATAGTTTACACTAGTGTTACAATTATTTTCACAATACGACTGTGACTGACTTAAATAAATGATCTCTTCACAATAATTCTCTAGAATAATGGAATTTGAATGATTGCCAACACCAACTTGTGAGTCAAAGAGAAGAAAATGGCTATGAATAGGAATGATAGCTTGATCATCATAAGAATCATAAATTGGGATTGATTCTTGAATGATGAAATCATGAAGATAATTTTTTGTTTGAGAATGAGAATTGGTCGGAATTTTTTTTGAATTAAAATGTTCTCCATTCCCATATGTGATTTGAATTTTCGGAGGATTCACTTGATAAGAAGACAAATCAATATCCTCAATGTAAAAGTAATTATCGACTTCACAACATTCTCTAGAGTTTCCTTGAATTTCATCTGATGTGTCAAAACAAGAAGGAAATTGGAGCACATGTTCATTAATGGCAGAAGAATGATCGATACTTGATTCTCTATCTTGATAAAAACTAATTGACAATTCATTTATATCATCCTCTCTATTTTTTGAAATAGCATTAATGTCAAGAGGGGATAAATTGCTATCAACAAAAATATCAGGACAAAGGGAAAACTATGAATTTGAATAAATGTATCTGAAATATTCTCTATTTGCAGATTCTTGTGCATTTTCTTTGTTGCAAATTCCTGATTTAAGATAATTTAATTGACTAACTGTCTTTCCTTGAAGAATGTTGTGTGGCTTCCTTGCATCTAACGTTTTCTCATCATGAAAGAACTCAGAAATTTTTACATCATATTATGCATTAATGGAAACTTTAATTGTTGCTTATACTTTCTTATTTATAATCTGATTTTTTGAATTATAATGATTTTCTGATTTCAAGGCAGTGGTTTTCCCAAGATTATTGCTAATATCTTCTTGTGATTGATTAGCGAATTTTTCCAATCTTTTCAATATTGGTTCATTAACATGAGTATTATTAATACCATAATAGGTGTGTACTAAACTTAAGAATTTATCATACATGGCTGAGGCCACTTCATAATGATTGGTATGCACCTCTATGTTGGAATTCTCAATTACGTTAATAGAATTTGAAGAGTATTAATCAAATATTGTAATAATTCTACATGGATTTTGAATGCGAGGAAGAGAGTGACTATATTCAAACCAATCTAATAATTTCTCTTTCGAAAGTTTTTATTCAATTTTAAATCTCAAACATTTTAAACAAAATTTGATGGTAAAATTGATCAAAGACTTGTTTTCAAACCTTCATATAACTTCAATTTCATCACATATTTGTTCATAGTCATAGCCATAAAATTTACAAAGGAACATTGGAATAAATTGATCCCAGCTATGAATTAAGGCAACTAGAAGAGTTTGACACTAGCTTTTGGCTTTTCCTGAGAATGTAAGAGTAAATATCCTACATAAAATACATTCATCAATTCTTTAAAAATCAAAATTTGAATTTTTTTGAATGAATTGCAAAGCATGATTAAATGAAAAAGTATTCCTCTTACCATTAAACTTTACCTTAGACTAGTGTCTTACTATTTGTGGTGGAGTGTTGGAAGATGCACATCCATGGATACAACTCCAAATTGGAAGTTTAAGAGGAGACATTATAATAAAAATAAAGCTTTAAAATACAAAAACTCCAAAGGACAACAAGTTCTCAGGCTCTCCTTCTGGTGCCAAAAATGTTGAAGGTTCGAAATTCTCTACCTATAACACTGTCAGGGAGACCACTCGGTTTGGACCTTAAAGAAACTCCTTTTCCGTTGAAATGGTGGTTCTGACTGGTTAAATAGGCCTAATTACCTTTTCCATATTTCTATCAATTTAAGATGTGACTTTAGTTACCAATAGGTAGGGACATCAAATTGATTCTTCTTGTTGATTAGGCATGAGAAAGACCCTTAAGTTGTTTTAAGAGCACAACCAAACCACTCTAGATTTTTGCCTCTTAAAAAGAGGATTTCTAAAATTCCAAAAGCATTATAACACATGCAAGATATAATCTAAGATGAAATTAATCTAATGTATCTTGATTGAAGGAGAGAGAAATTCTTCTCTCAATCGAGATTCAATTAACTTAACAAGGAAAACAAGATTTAAAAATTTGGAATTAAGATGGAGGAATTAGATCAAGGAGATAGCTCACAAGATTTGATTTCTCATTAACATAAATACTAACAATTAAACACTTAGTAAATAGTTACATAAGATCTCATTGAAAATAAATCAAATTCCTTATTTATCAATGCATAAGAACTACAAATTTTCATGATGAATTACTGAATTGGTTCAAATAAGACATCATGTATGCAAGCAAACAATTATTATCCTAAATCGTAAGATAGTTTTCCGATCTAAGATTATAACTACTTGTTCCTATGTATATTTCAGTTTTCAAATTACATTTCAGATCAAGTCTGCAGAATAGTTTAATCATACTTTTAAATGAATTAATAATTAAAACTCAGCAACATTGCATGAAGCCAACAATTAATTCATACATCTGTAAATGTAAATTAAAAATTGAGAAATAATTTGCATCCATCAATTCAACAAAAAATAGTTCTATAAGAAAATAAGTGAAACAAATCTTTATTAATAAAAAAAATCAAATTACAAATTCTCACAGTACGGTAGTAGTGCATAATCAAATGGGCCTACAATCAATCTTCGCTTGAAGAAATGACTTTCTTACATAACTAGTACATAAGAAAAAATAGTTTCTCCACAAACACTGCAATATAAAGTCTTCTTCCCCCAGGATTCCTCTCATCTACAGCTCTAAATACTCATTACAATAATGCTTTTAATAATTTCAGACTTGTAGAACAAAGAAGCCCCTAATACATTCTACAATCTACTATTTGTAATTTTTTCAAAAAGAATTCTCAATAACAAAAATTGTTGAACAATAGATCTGCTTCATCAATTTTCATTAGGCAAAAATCTCATTCTTCTCTTGCTGGAGCATTCTCATTGATTGAGATTTCGTTCTTCTCATCTGTTCAACTGTTTTCCTGCAAAAAACAAATCAAAATTAAATTAAAATACAAAATCATCTCAAAATAGCAAATGTTGAATAAAATATCTTCAATCAAACTTAATTAAATAATTAAATGAAAAGGAAATATGAACTTTCTATTGATGTCTATGAGGATCTAATTGGTCAAGGAGAACATAGATGAATGAATGTGCACTCAATATAAGTTGTGGGCAAATGAGAATGCAGAAAATAAAACTCAGAAAATTTGATTTTTTTTTTTTTTTAGGAGCTTGATCTTTTGTTGCATTTTAGACTCATTAAATGATCAAATTTGGTCTTTCAACCACTTCAAAATAATCTCCCTCATTTTATCTATCCAGTGAGCTTTCCTGGGCCTCATTTGGCCGACTAAATCTCAATTGATGAGCTTCTAAAGTTGGGGAATTAAAATTGTGAGAATTCTGGAAATTCTATTGTCTAGGCTAAAAATCAAATTTTAATCCTGAATTAAATTTGATAATTAATGCTAATTAATTATAATTAAAATCTTAAGTTAACTACTAAACAATTAATTAAAACATAATTTGATTAATTCAAATTTTAACTAATTATTAATTAATTACAAAATTTAATTAAAATATAATTAAAATATATTAAAATATAAGGAAAGCCTTTCGGTAGAAATCGCATCAGAAAAAATTTTGGCCAACATGTTTCGAACCAACAAGTGTGGTTCGTCATCAGGACTAGATGAAGAGATAGACTATGGCAAAAGCTTAAATAGAGTGCAATGTATAAACATAATTTCAAATAATGGCTATATTTGAACAATTATATTAAAATATAATTATAATATATTAAAATTAAAATTTAATTATATTATAGTTATTATAATATAATAATTATAATAATAATATAATATTTTAATCTTATTTGAAAAACATAATATATAAAATTTCAAACTAACATATTAACCAACACCTTTTATGTGATGTAAGTGGGAGACTTGTGGAAGAGGGAGGAAACGTTAGTGGGGAGAGGTGGAGTGATAAGGAGGGTGAGTGGAGAGTGAGGTGGAGGGATAACTAGGTGAGGTGGAAAGTGAGTGAGGTCACAAAGTCGGGAGGCATAAGGAGGTCAACCGAAAATTGTGTTAAATAAAAATAGCCTCTTGCATAAAATCGATATCGACGATTGCAAATTTTTTAATGATCGGACAATGAAACTTGTGATATGCAATATATGAGCACATTGCAATATCGCATCACAATTTTATTTTGCCATTTTTTATTTTGGGATTTTGGAAGGGAGGAGGTGATGTGGATTGGGGCCCATGTGGAATTAAAAATTTTACAAAATGAACTACAACCACTTTGCAATTTTGAGATTTCGAGTTTGGCAATTTTTAAAAAAATAAGAAATTGGAATAAAACATGTTTTTTAATTGTTTTACAATTTGGTTGAATCATTTTGTAGGACCGTTAGTGAAAAAATGAAAAAATTAATAAAAATTAACAAAGAGTCAATATCTGTAATGAATGACTATTTTAATTGCAAAAGTTAAAATATTATACATTTTGTACGTAAATTTAACCCAGACAACAAAATGGTCAAACTTCAAAGGAGTGTCATTTGCAAATTAGATAACCAAATGAGGCGAAACAAGTATTGATGTAAATCTAATGAAAATTCGAATTCAATGAAACAATCAAAATATAAAATCGGCGAAAATGAAAAAATGGAAAAATTGTAAGATAGTTAACTTAAATAAAAACCATAAAAAGGTTTTGCCAAAAATTAATAGAAAGGGTCCCCATTATTTGAAATAACTAAGTGAAAAATGAGAGGTGTTGGGTTTTCCTACAAAAGATAGGAAATCCATATTTCATTGCCATGAGAACAATTATCATTTGTTTAAATATGGGATTGAGTATATTATTAGAGCACATCGCAAGAAGTTGAATCTGTCTCTTGTGAATGCTAAACAAATGAAGAGGCTTGTAAATGCTAGTCAAAATTTTCATTATTAATGATCAAACACAAACCGTTGAAGAATCTAAAGCTTTCTAAGGTTGTGATGTAAAACTCAAACACGATTTAGTTGAGGTTTTCAACACATGTGATAACATGTTTTAGGAGTCTGACGTGTTGCCTCCTAAAAGAGGAAAACAACATGAAGTTCAATTGCAGCAAGATGTATCACTTTTGAACATTAGTATGAACAAGATACCATTGTTAGAGAATGTAGGGATCAAGAATCAGATGCAAACGTTACTTGTCAAAGGGGTCATTGGATCTAGTACATCTCCTTGTGGGTCTCCTAATGTTTTAGCTTTGAAGAAGGATGGTACTTAGCGATAGTAATCAAGATGTGTGGATTTTGGAGCTTTGAACAAAATCATCGTAGAGAATCATTATCCTCTTCCTCACATTAATGTTTTGTTAAATCAATTGAAGGATGTTGTTTATTTCACTAACTTGAACTTGCGAAGTGGTTACTATCAAATAAGGCTTGCTGAAGGTGATACATGGAAAACCACTTTAAAGACAAAGCTAGCTTCATTGCATGTTTTGAAAAGGGTGAAACATGTCTCTCTATGGGGAGGCAAGCAACAGAAAACCTTCAATGTATTGAAAGGTAAAATCAGTACAACATCAATTTTTGTGTCAGATCTTAATCAACCATTATAGATTCAGTTGGTGAATCGGAAGGTACAAGAACATTTGGTGAAGATTGAAGCCAACTACAAGGCTAGACATGATAAGCATCGTGTTAACCACAATTTTCAGGTTGGAGATGAAGTAAAGCTTTGCATAAGCAAATAATAGATTCAAGATGAAGAGAAATTGAGATTATATGAGTTTCCTTTGATTGAAGATCAAGGAGAGAATGTTCAAATTCCTTCAATAGAAAAATCTTCTCTTGAATATATTGAAGAATTGTAGCAAGATATTGTCGTTGACAGAAAGACAAAAAATAGTATTTTCAAGAAGAGGGAATGTGTAGTACTTCATGTAGGACTCAAAGAAACAAATGCAAGCAAAGCAAAATGGATTGAGATTGGATGGGTGAGGGAACTATACCCTCATCTCTATATTGACTGAAAATAATGTTTTGGTGGTCCAAAATCTTCTAGTGGAGAGGAGTGATCCAAGAGATCATTAAAGTGCTAAAAAATGAAAATGTTCAAAAGTGCTTGAAACTAGTGCCAAAATGTAGAGCTTGATGTCCTGAATTCAATGTAGCTTGAACCGCTCAAAACTGATATCATATGCTCCAGATATCGCGTTCGGATCATTTTCCTAAACATCTAATTTTTTTGCAAGCTGAAGTATAGGATTGTTGACTTGGCAGTCTGTATGATGACTCAACAGGTTGACTGTGTACCTCAGACCAATGGCAGGCTGCCAAGTGGCTACACCTGACTGGTTCATGGTTATCAAATTTTTATTGGATGTTGGTTTTTTCTATGGACCAATAATTATGTGCCTCATGGCCGAATCACGAGCTGTCGCGTGGCACACCAGAATAATGAAAAAATTGTTAAGGACCAAGCTAGCCTCCACCAGGTTTGAACTAATAACCTAAGAATAGATAGGACAATGCTTTACCAATGCATTTCTAGAGGTTTTAATTAACCCTAGTGGTGAATCTATAAGTTGGGGGGCTATGCCAACGAGGGTGAGCGGTTAGCCCCAACCCTTGGGTGCATGACCCCATGTGGCCCAGTTTTTCTGCCATAGGGGTCATTATGCATTTAAATGGCCCAACAAATTACACCCAAAATGACATGAACCTTTCCAATGCCGAGTGAAAATGGCCTCCTGAACTACAGAATTCATGGAACAATTAGACAAAGGAGCTAGTTTGTAGAGAATTTAGAAGAAGAACTTCTCTATAGCGTAAATTTCTCATTTTTTAGCCAAACTAAGTCCAACAAGAGCCCAACTTGGGTTTTGGGTGTTTTGGAGCCATTGGAGATATTATTTTTACATTTTGAGCATTGTAAATCCATGAAATCACAGATTTGAGCACTTAATGAAAGAGGCCCAACATTGGAAGCTGGACCAAGAGATGTAGCCCAAGAGGGGTGAAATCCTTTATCATTTTTTTGTCTTATGTTTCTTTGTATGGTATATTTATCTCTGTTTGTATGTTGTAAACTGAGTTTAAAGACCATACATTTATGTACTTTTGAAAATTGATCCATTTTGTAAAAGACATTAAAATTTACTTGCAAATTTGCCATAAACCTTCGAGTTTGTAATAGAAAACAAGAAAACACCAAAGAGAAACTTCCAGGAACAAACTTTACAACATCACAAAAAGTGAAAGGTGCTTCCAATCTAGAGCAATCCAAACTTGGAAAGGAAACACAACCAAACATTGTAACTGAGCCCTACAACAGAGAAGCATCAAAAGATATGGGATTTGCAACAATTATCGCCGCCAAGTGGTCCTAAGGCGAGTCACCAAGAGAAGAAACACATTTCAGAATAGGAGATAAAGTTGTCAAGGCCTGCAGTCTTAATAGAACACGAAGCCAAAATGATGCCCTTTTGCCGCCATTAAAAGAGAGGAGGAACCCACAACATCCAAGATAGAGTTATCCAACGTTTTGAAGAAGGATTTTAATATCCTGGTAGACACATTATTAGTAGAAGAGGGTCCCATCATTGAAGAATGAATGCTAGAAGAGTAGTGAATGACTAGGGCCGGACCCTAATTGCCTCCATAAAGCTACATGCAGTAGCCATCATCTTTATTTTTTTAGGACATTTTTCTTTTGTAATAAGAATATATATATATATATATATATATATATATATATATTACTTTCTTTAATATATAAAATTCATATTTGAATAAATTAATTAAAATGGACATTCAAATAATTTATTTAAATTGTATATTGAATATTTCAAAAAATATATAAAATATAAATCTTCCTCATACTCAAAGGAAAAAATATAAGGTTGACAAATATTAGTAATCGCACAGAGATTAGGGTTCATCTCTGGAGCACGCCTTGTTGTCATTTCCCCTGCTGAGCTCTCTCGACAGCCTCCCGCTGCTCAGACCATCTAGTGTGTGGAGATAGCTCTGCGTGGTGAGCCTCCTCATCAAAATTTTGAGTCCATCCAGTATGGATGTTGGAGGGGGGCCCCCTTCCCCCCTCCTAATATTTCCACCTTCAAGAGATTGATAGCTTCCTACAGCAAGAGGAAAGCAAACTAGAACTGACAGAAATTTGTTAAGAAATTTGAATCCATCCCTTCAGTAGAGCTGCCTGTGGAACACCCGTGCTGGACTGCACTGAACCTAGCTAAATGAGGGCTCATTGGACAATTCACAGGTTGATGGCCCTCTCTCAAAGCCATTGATGGATGGGCCGAGCGAAATTGGAGGCCCCTTGTCTGTGAAGGAATATGAGGCCACATGGTAGGCAGAGGATATTATGCTTTTGTCTTCGAATAAGCAGAGGATCGAGTTCTCATTTTTGAAATGGTCCATATTTCATGGGCTCCCAAGGGCTCTATTTGAATAAATGGACACTGAAATCTAATCCTTCCCATCACACTCCTTCAGCCGTCCCTGTCTGGGTAAGTTTACCTCATCTTCATCTTCATTGTTGGAACCCGAAATCTATGGAAACAATTGGGAACAAATTAGGAAAATGCATTGATAGGGCTGAATGGATAGAACAATATTCGTGTGCCAGAATAAGTGTTGAAGTCCATCTGGAGATAGGATTGCCTAAGGCGATCAACTTGACCATAGTTGGATGGTCTCACATTCAAGAACTAGATTATGAAAATCTCCCCTTCAAGTGTAGACATTGTCATGGCTATGGTCATTTCACACGAAACTGCAAGAATAAAATCAAGGAAGAATCTGAAAAATAAAAGGGCGAACAGTGGATGCAAGCCAGAAAAACCACCACTAATAAACAGACCAATAGAGTGAAAAGGAAATGAGGGAATCTAGAGACCGGAGGACCCCCTACTAGGAAGAGTATATTTGAAGATCAAGCCACAACAAAGGTCACCATCTCAACAAATCCTTTTGTTGCTTTAAACCCTCGAGAAGACCAACCAGAACATGAAGAGGGAGAGGTGCAACAGAATATGGATTAGATAGTAGATGCAGAAATAAACTAGGATTTGAGGAACAAACTGTAGAAGATATTCCTGAAACCCCCTGTATAGTTACAATCCAGCAAGAAAAGCAAGGCCCTCCAGTAGGCGCCACTTCCCCACCCTCTTATGCAGAAATGACCAAAAAGAAAAATTTGATAGATAGTCTTGGTTCTTCTGAAGATGAACCCCTCAAGCAATCCAACAAAAAGGCCAGAAGGAAGTCTTGCAAGGAGATCAGTGAAGAAGAGGCGGAGGGTCTAAAGATGCAGGGCAGTCAGTCCACAATTGAAATATCACTAAGTAGGAACACAAGGACCAGACCCCCAAAGGGTGGCTCTACACCACCCCCCTCTAGCAAATAATGTAGATTGTCTCTTGGAATTGTAGGGGCCTGGGAAACCCACTGAAAGCTAAAGAAGTAAAAGACTTATTAAGAATGGAAATCTCAAACATTCTCCTATTCCAAGAGACAAATATAGAAGAAGATGCTCTTCAATCTATAAGTCAAACCAAATGGAAAAAGAACTCAAGAAAAGTGGTCATTGCCAGAGGTACTTCAAGGGGCCTTGCAACCCTTTGGCCAAAGGATAACTTCTAGCTTAAAATCTCCTTTGCAACCCAACACTCAATATATACATATCTTCTTCACCTTTCAAGTAAGATCTCTCTAGCTCTATTCAATATTTATGTTCTTGTTAATTTTTTGCAAAAGAAGGACTGTTGGAATTCTCTCTTAGACTTCCTAGAAATCTATGCCCTCCAAAACATCATTCTAGCTGGGGATCTCAACATCACTCTAGACCCAAATGAAAAAAAGGGAGGAATATGGGGTAAAGATCCCTTCCATACCTCGATGGAGTCTTCGATTCTCGAATGGGACCTTCTAGACCACAAACCTAAGAAAAGTCATTATATCCGAACTAATAATGGAGTTGGTAATGCCAACATTGCTGCTCATTTAGACTGTTTTCTAGTTCAAAGTTCTCTATTGGAGGGGAAGCATTTGATCTCTTCAAAAATCTTGCCCAAAATAACTTTTGATCATAACCCCATCTCACTACTGATAGAGAAATAGGAGGACTTGGGCCCTATTCTCTTTAGATTCAACCCTCTTTGGGTATCGAGAGACGACTTCATGGACATAGTGGCTAACATTTGGGCACAACCAGTTGAAGGATCCCCCAGCTTCGTGTGGGAACAAAAACTCAAACACACTAAGTCTGCATTAAAACCTTGAGCAAAAACAAAAACCCCTTTCCACTCCTACGATCCATAGACAAAAGATAATCTAGGCTCTAGCTGAGATTCAATCAAGCATGGAAGGATCTGAAATCACCAAAGCACAACTACTCATAGAACAGAACGCCCAGTTCAATTCCTTTCTCCCCTTTTGACAAGAAGAGGAATACTAGCAGCTTAAGTCTCGTAACCTATGGCTCCAAGCTAGAGACATAAACACAACATTTTTTCATAGACAATGTAGAGCCCATATCTCTCGAAATCACATTTCCGAAATATTCAGTAGGGAGGGGGAAGTTATCAAAGGACAGTCTCTCATAAAACAGGCAGCCACAACCCATTATCAGGATCTGTTCAAGGAGGATGGTTCTTCCGATGATGACCTGGCTACTAACTTTCTATCAAACATCCCCCCTCTTGTCATTCCTGATGTAAACGCTATGTTAATGAAGCCTTTTTCTAAAAAAGAGATAGTTGAAGTCATTTGGTCAATGCAGCCGAATAAAGCACCTGGGCCCGATGGCTTCACCATACATTTCTACAGAGCTTGCTGGAATGTAATAAAAATCGATCTTCTCATAATGGTAAAAGCCTTCCAAAAGAAAGTCAAAGTGGGAGGGTGCACCAACTCCACCTTCCTTTCCCTTATCCCAAAAGAAGTTAACCCTGAGACTTTCGACAGATTCTGGCCAATCTCTCTTTGCAATGCCTCCTACAAGATCCTTGCCAAACTCTTAGCCATTAGACTCAAGACTCTGTTAGGGAACCTGATCTCCCCTCTATAAGGCAGTTTCGTCAAAGGAAGGCACCTCATAGACAATGTGATCCAAGTGCAAGAAGCCCTTCACTCTAGCCACACTCGGAAGGAAAAAGGTATGCTCATCAAGTTGGATATGTTAAATGCTTTTGGCCGAGTCAAACTCTCATTTCTCTATAAAATCCCCCTCTCCTTTGGTTTTAGTGCTGATTTTGTCAACTTGATAAAATCCTGCACTCATAGACCTTGGATAGCCCCCCTGGTCAATGGCAAACCTTCTGACTTCTTCTAAGCTTCTAGAGGGCTAGCAAGGATGCCCATTATCACCCTTTCTTTATATCTTGTTAGCATAATCCATAAGCAAAAAGTTGATAGCAGAAATGGAAGTAGGCACTATCCCAGGTATCAAGGAAGCAAGAGGGGTGGATCTCATAAATCACGCCCTCTTTGCGGATGACTCTCTCCTTTTGGGAGGGGCCTCGATTAAGATAGCAAAGGCTTTCAAAGAAATCCTTCAACACTTATGTTCAATCATAGGAACCTTAATTAATAAAAGAAAAAGTGTGATTTATGGCTAGAATGTAGATCACCCTACTATCCTTCAAATTGCCTACATACTGGGATTCATTGGGCATGACAAGTGGGAAAAGGTCAAATATCTAGGCCTTCCCTTAAACTTGGGAACAAGCCCTCCCTCTCTATGGGCTAAAGTCATTAGCAAGATAAAAGAAAAAATAGCATATTGGGGAGGCCAATGGCTAACAAAGGCAGGGAAGTTGGTTTTGATAAAGGCAGTCCTCTCCGCCCTTCCCATCTTCCAGTCTTCCTTTCTGCTAGCTCCTAAGTCTATCACTGAACAAATCTCCAAACTCCTACACGACTTCCTATGGAATGGGGGCAAGGGAAATCAAAGCAAGTTACATTTGATAAGATGGGATATCTTGAATAGACCACTCCAGCAAGGTGGGTTACAGATACAAGATCCAGGCTTAGAAAATGTATCTCTTGGTGGAAAAATCATATGGAAATTTTACGCAGATAAAATCATCCTGTCAGCAAGATCCTCTGGAAGAAAAACCTAAAGGGAGGTTCCCTCAGAAACCTCACAACTGCTTCTACTCCAACAGGAACAACAATATGGAATTTATTCAATGGAAGCATCGACCATATATAGTAGCATTTATACAGAATACTGGATAATGGGTAGAAAACATTACTTTGGGAGGAAACCATTCAAGGGAACGCCCCATTAGCCACCCTAAATTCCTGTAATGATTTAAAAATCTGGCTAGTGAATAAAGGACTTCTTCGGCTTGTAGATATGTGTTCTTGGGATAGAAAAAGGAATTGGGTAGGATGGACTTTTCTAGGGGTTCCTAACCCTCTGGAAACACAAAAAAAACTTGCTCTGTGCAACACTTTCTAGCCTCGCCCCAATCCATCATACATCCAAAGATAAATGGGGGTGGGGAAGAACTAGAATTTATACAACAACTCAAGGATTCTCCTTATTACAAGCCACACCTGCATCTTTGATGACTCTAAAGCTGTGGAAATCCATTTGGTCTCCCTTTTGCCTTCCAAAGGTGAATTTCTTCACTTGGTTACTCATGCATAAAAAGGCACTAATAGGAGAAAATATAAATAAAAGAGGCTTCCATAAGCCCTTTAGATGCTTCCTATGCACTTCTGCTATCAAAACCTTTGACCATGTTTTGGTTGACTATGTTTTCACACAAGAAGTTTGGAAGATGGTCCTACACAGAATTAACATTCCCACCCCTTCCTAGATTTCAGTTGTTACTCTCTACATCTCCTGGGCAGATCAAAACCCTTAGAAAAAATCTATAAATCTATAAATGTAGGCGGGAAAAAATCTATAAATTCGTTTGGTGGAAAGTGTGGTTGGCTTGAAATGAGTGTGTTTTTAACAATAGGATCCTGAAATCAGTGGAAGTGGTTACCAAAGTAAAAGCTCTATTGTTGGAAATAATAGACAAATCAGCTTTTGTATTTATATTATTTGTAGAAGCCTCTGCGTGGCTAGGACCCTGCATGCTAGGAGAAAGGAAAGATTCAATCAAAAAACTGATGAAAGATCCTACTTGGCGCTAGCGCCTCACTACAAGTGACTCTCTTAAGTGGTGGTAGGGGACCCCGAAGGCCACTATATTCTTTGATGGAGCGTCCAAGGGGAATCCAGGCATTGCATGCATAGGTGGATTGATTCTTTCCCCAGACAGATCAGAAAAAACCAGTTTTAGTTGGGGCCTAGGCATAAGTTCGAACAATCAAGAAGATAGTTACAACATCCTAAAAACCTACCAGATTGCGAAGGAGTTAGATTGCAAAACAATCCAAATATTTGGAGACTCAGAGCTTCTAATAAGGCTCTTAAACTCCAAAGATTATTTTAGTAACCCAGCGTTAAACAAAACCTTGCAAATAATTCGAAACACTTTGAAAGACTTCGACACAATAGACTCATATCATATTTTGTAGGACTTAAACAAACAAGTAACAAGTTATTAATGTGAGTTCACTCCATAAATCCACCCAAAAAAAATAGATTGTGAAAGACATTTATAGGCCTCAATTGGAATGTACCTACAATTCTTGAAAGATGGAAGAAAAATCTTCAAAAGATCTTTATATAGAAGATAGGTAAATACTTTTTCCTAATACAACTATCCTAACTACTTGTAGAAATATATAACTTAAGCTAATTTAATAATGACTCAAAACTAACAACTCTAAAGATACAATTCTCAAATTGCATTTCGAATGCATAAATAAATTTCGCTTATTCAGTTAGAAGTTATAGCTTGACCTTGTTGATGGAGCTTTTTCCTTAGGTTTTAACTCATTCTTAGAAGGCCCACATTATTAAATTAACAAAATAAAAAATAAAAAGGAGTCTATCAAAGTGGAAAAAAAGGAGTGGTGGAACTTATGTTTCTAAAAAAAATGAATTTCCAATAAAGATTGTCTTTGTTCACTTACATACGCATTTCATGTGTTAAAATGAATAACTAGCAACACTAAACTAATTTATTAATAAATTATTAATGTTGCTGCATTGAGAGGTGCTCTCCAACCCATTGTGGTAACGATCTTGTAATGTCAACTTAAAATTTTTCACTTGGGTAAAACAAAACCACTATTTATACTAAGTTAAATAAGACTAATAAAGTGCTTCAACATTCTATTCAACATGAGTTTTTAATTTCTAGTTGATTATATTCTAGAATGTTTCAAAGTGGCTACAATTAACACAATTATTATATGAGATACAACCTTCCAAAATTTTAAGATACACTAAAGTGGAAAATACCACTTAAAAGTTTATATAGTATTTTTTCTCATTTAAAGTGGTATAAATGACGGAAAAGTTTGAGAGAAGTTGTTCCTTGTCTGAAACCAACAGATAAAAAATGGGGAAGTATAATCCCCTCACATTACTTCCTAAACAACCATCATAATTAGTATCAAGATATTTTATCTAATATATTTCAAAAACCAATAAAAGAAATGGTTATAGTTGTGATCACTTTCAAAATAGTTTTAGTAAGGCAATTTCAACACAATTTCTCACATAGTTATTCTCAAACAATAACAAGTTCACTTTAGTATATCATCATTGATCGTATTTGAACATGGTAGTAGATTTATTAACTACATTTCAAAAATGGTATGGAGATTTCATGATATCAATCTAAATCAAAATGGATAGATTAAGAAATTTTTAATTACCTTTGGAAAATGGTTATATATATTGTGGATATCTGATGCAGGAGCATCAAGACCATTCTGATTTGTAAATATGGGGTAAAAAGGGGGGTGTGATAAATTTTAATATTTTGTTATTTTAAATAAAATAGGAAGTGGAGATTATGTAAATATTCTTTTTCTAAATAAACGGATATGAGGGAAATAGTTTAGGAGCAGAAATTGGGATAGAATTTCTATGTTTTCAGATGAAATTAGGATAAGAAGGAGGATAAAGCTTCACGCTTTAAATCGGTATGTAAAAAAAGGAAAAGCCTGCTTTTGTAAAAGATAAGGATCAAAAAATGCCTATTTTTTATTATAAAACAAAAGGCAGAAAATCTCTCAAGAAAAGAAGGAAAGAGCGCGCCTAAGCCTACTTTAAGGCAAGAAACCTATGCGCTCTGCGTGAATTTTATTCAGGTCTTTGTATCTATATATTCATAAGATTATGGAATAAAGTGTGTGGGCGAGATGCCAGAAGTATCACTGTGAAATTTATCTCTGGCAATTCTAGTTCAATGGTTGTTAAAAATCTACGTATGTAGTCTATTACTTGTGCATTGAGAGGTGGAAGCGTTTTACTGTTTCCACGTTAGACATGGGAGTTGTTTCTTTTTCAATTAATTCACAGTTTAAATCAATTCCATGTTATAATATGTTTATACTTTATAATGTCGTGCGCCCTTCAGTTTGTAATCCAATTTCATGCAATTAAGTGGCTCCAGCGCAGGCGAACATTGGAGTTATGAATCCAGCGGGTCCAAACCATATATGTCTGGGGCTGTATTGGCGTTGAAAAGTTCGTTAAAACTATTATTTATATGACCGTTGTTATATATAATTACGTTGAAGCTGTATTGGCGTTGGAAGGTTCTTTAAAACTGTTAATTATATGTCGTTGTTATATATAATCACATCTGAAGCTGCATTTGCGTTGAAAGGTTCTTAAACCTGTTATTTATATGCTCGGTTTACACAGCCATCACTATTATATATAATTCCTTCTGCGTAAGCGGTTTAGAGTCGTGGGGATCGCTTGCTATAGTGGATGTATGTGAGCGAGGCATAAACGCTATATGACATAGTATATATATATATATATATATATATATATATATATATATATATATATATATATATATATATATATATATATATATATATCTTATGCTGTGTAGATCCGCCAGTCATAAATACCATATAACGCTGTATAAATCCGCCAGTTGGCACTTCTTTAAGCGCTTCCGGAAAGAACTGTTTGTAATAAGACCGATAGTGAGTTTTTTGAAAAGGATGAAACATTAGTTTAATGACTGATGCGCCCAGAGCTAAATAAGGAAGGGAGGTTGACCGAAATATTGAAGAGCTTGTTGACAAATTAGGGAGACTGTCTCTAAAGCCTGCAGACCCGCCATCATTAGTGGTATCAGAGCCCACGACTGACATTGAATTGAATCTCAGGAGAAGAAGAAGGATGGCCTTCAAAGTTGGAAGAGGACGAGGACGTGGTGGAAGAGGACGACCTGCTGCAAATGCTGAATTATTTGAATCAGTGGAGGAGCTGCGAGCTAGAGTGGATGCTTTAACTACAGGTCGAAATATAGATGATGGAGATGTCAGTGAGCCTGAAGTTGAAGCTGCTGAAGAGGAGGAAACTGTACAGGTTACTCCTGAGATGAGATTCTTCCAGTCAGTGTTAAAATCCACAGCCAGGCCATGGAACCAATTAGTACCAGTATATCAAGGAGGATTGAATCCAGAAGAATTGATCGACTGGATCAACAACATGGAGAAATTCTTCGATTACGAAGAAACAGAGGATGAGAAGAAAGTGAAGTTTTCTGTCACCAAATTAAAAGGCCATGCAGCACTTTGGTGGGATGGCGTACAGGCGGAAAGGAAGAGACTTGGTAAGCAGCCAATCAAGAACTGGAGCCGAATGGTAGCAAAATTAAGAGGTAAGTTCTTGCCAAGTAATTATCAGCAAACATTGTTTAGACAAATGCAAAATCTTAGACAGAGAGCTTTAACAGTAAAGGAATATACATAAGAGTTTTATAAAATAAGCATAAGAGCAGGAGAAGCTCAAGACACAGATGAGAAGGTAGCCAGATACATGAATTGCCTCAGGATGGACATTCAGGATGAGATAAGTCTGTTGTCTCCTAAAACAGTAGAGGAAGCTTATCAGCTAGTGCTGAAGGTTGAGGAAAAACTCATAAGGAAGCAGTCTACCAGAGGGAAAGAGACTTTCATAGGAAAAGGAAGTCAAGGTGGTAGAGGAGGATCTACAACACCTAAAGAAGGAGCTAGCAGTAGCTTAACCCAGCATGCACTTAGAGAAGGTGATGTAGGAGGCAGAGGGAGTTTTTCCAGGGGAATAGGAGGCAGAGAAATAAGATGTTACAGATGTAACAAGCCGAGACACAGAGCTTTTGAGTGCCCAGAGAATGCAGACATAAAGCAGAGGAATGCAATTGTTGCTCCAGCTGAAGAAGAAGCACCAGCGGCAGCGGTAACAGAAGAAGAAGATGCACCAGAAAGAGGAGAATCTCTGGTGATTCATAAAATCTTACTTAAGCCAATGAGGGAGGTGGCTGCTGAACCGCCGCAAAGGAAAGCTTTATTCAGGACAGTATGCAAAGTCCAAGGGAAATGTTGCCAGATGGTTATTGATAGTGGCAGCACTGATAATTTGGTCTCTACAGAAGTAGTGGAGAAATTGAAGCTGAAGACAACGAAGCATCCAACACCATATAAGGTGTCATGGTTACAAAAGGGACATCAACTGTTGGTAAGTGAACAGTGTGAGGTGGAATTTCAAGTGGGCAAGTACAAAGAAAAAATTGTTTGTGATGTGATGCCTACGGACGTGTGTCACATATTGCTTGGGAGGCCTTGGCAATATGACAGAGGAGCCATGCATGACGGGAAGCGGAACACCTACAAGTTTGGAGAAGATGGTGTTAATCATACATTGTTGCCTTTGCAAGAAGGAGATGAGCCGGGATAGAAGACTAATTCAAGAACTCTGTTACTTGGGAAAAAGGAATACCTGGAGCAGATGATAAGGGCTGAGGAGGATATGCAATCTCGTGAAGCTGCTACTGCACAAGAAGAAGTTCTTATGGATGCAGAAGAAGTGGACCAGTCTGTAGCATGGATAAGTGAAGCAACAGTTGAAACTGTTGAACTCTGTGATTTTCAAACTGACAGTTTGTGTGTGAATGCAGGGACTATAAATGATGATGAAATGCTGCAACAATGCCATAGAGAAATTGCATTGTTAGAGTACTGGTTGAAAAATCCAAGATATGACAGAGAGATTGCAAGTGAAAAAGTTCAGTATAGGGGACAAGAGCAAGAAGGCATCATGGATAGTGTCATGAATTTTGCTAATAATTCATATCACCATGCTGATATGCTGGCAAAAGAGAAGGACATAACAGAACAACCACTTGAATCATTGCCAAAAGGAGAGAAGGCCCAGGAGCCTTATGTTTTTAATTTTAACATGTGTTTTGTGAATGCAGGTTTTGTCACCGGTGCTGAGAAACATTTGACTCAGTTGAACAGTCAAATGAAAAGAAAAGAAGTTCTCTGTTCCAGAAGACAAGAGGGGGTGGATGATCGGGTGGCAGTCAGAACAGAGACCAGCATAGAAGCAAGAAATCAGCAAGTGACAGTACAGATAGAGAGAGTAAAAACTGAGCAAGCTGTCTTAATTCAGTAGACAATAAGAAATCAACAGCTGGGAGATTTATTGGACCAAGAGATTGAAAGCATCAGAAAACTGATGATTACAGTATCCTGGAAGAGGCCAACAACAGCAAAACAAAGGAGAAGCAGCAAAAGCAAGACAGCAGAAGATTGCGAGAGTGCAGCTAGCGGAGCAAGGGAGCATAAGATATGGAAACCTGGAGAAAGACAACGAGCAATAGCACATGATGACTTGCAGCACAAGATATGGGATCCAAGCATACATATATCCAACTACATGATCAGGAGATCATGATTAATTTTAAGGTTGGGTGTATGATGCAGGAGCATCAAGACCATTCTGATTTGTAAATATGGGGTAAAAAGGGGGGTGTGATAAATTTTAATATTTTGTTATTTTAAATAAAATAGGAAGTGGAGATTATGTAAATATTCTTTTTCTAAATAAAAGGATATGAGGGAAATAGTTTAGAAGCAGAAATTGGGATAGAATTTCTATGTTTTCAGTTGAAATTAGGATAAGAAGGAGGATAAAGCTTCACGCTTTATGTTAGGATATTTCGACACATAGGAAATAGTTAAGTTCAACTTGGTCTAGTATAGAGTTAGGTATAGAGTTAGGTAAAGTGTGTTTTACTGTTGTACGTTTTGTAACTTACAATCTGACAGTTACGATATGTAGTGATCCGACGGTTCACTCTCACCTCGGTATTACCGACACTTGATCCATGGCTTGACACCCGATTGGTCCATGAGTTCTATTTAAAGCGCATGGAGGGTCATTGTTCGAGTAATCCATGCATGAGAGAAGCTTATGTAAATTTTCATTCTTTGATTAATAAATTGCCTGTAGTACCCATGTTGGGACAGGCCGTGGATTGTTTCCCTCTTTGAGGGTTTTAACCATGTCAAAAATACTGGCGTATTGATCTGTGATCTGGTTGTGAGCGGTGTCCTTTTGGTGTTCTTTCTGAGGAACTTACCCTGTAAATTCCTACATGGTATCAGAGCTATTTGAGGGCCGCGTCCGTTGGTGATCCAAATCTGAAGCCGATAGAACTGCATGCAGCTGTTGTTTCCTAGATCTGTTGTTTCTGACTACTTTCGGGCCGAGAGAACTGCTCTGTTGCATTCGGAGCATCTGTTCCAGTGAGGAACCCCTTTCGTTTCACGTGAAAAGGTTTCCGGTAGCCCTAGCTGCGTCATTTTTCAGATCAATTCCTCGGGCTAGTTAGAGGAGGGCTTTATAATTTAAACTAATTTAATAATGAGTAATTAATATGACTAACTAACCACCTGAAATATATAATTGTTAAAATACATTTTGAATGCACAAATGAATTTTGCTTATTGTTAAAAAAAAAAAAAAAAAGAGCATCAAGATGGAAAATAAAAGATAAGAAAAAGAGTGGCGAAAAATTTCCTTAAAAATGAATTTCCAATAAAACTTGACATTGTCCACTTATGGATTCATTTCACCATTAATAGGAATAGCTAACAACTCTAAACTAATTTAATAATAAATTATTAATGTAGGTGAATAGATAGGCCCTCTAAACTAATTTAATAATAAATTATTAATGTAAGTGAACGGATAAGCCCTCTCAAGAGTGATGATGTAATGTGAATATAAACATTTTGACTTAGTAAAAAACACCTTACTATTTAAATTAGGTTAAATTAGATAAATAAAGTACTTCAACATTCTATTGGACTTGAGTTTTTCATTTCTACTTGAATATGTTCTAGAATTTTATAAGTGGCTACAATTAACACAATTATGATATGAGATACAACCTTCCAAAATTTTAAGATAAATTGAAGTGGAATATATTTTGGTTTGAATTGTTTGGGTGGAAATAACTTCAGCACCATCAAAAACTAGTGAGCACCCAAAATCCTGATATTTGACTGTTGTAACCCACATTTCCCAAAATTTCTACTAGATTTGAACAAAAATAATACTGAAATTTCCACTATTTTCTAAATTAATTTTTAACTATGATTTATAACCTGGTTAAACTATTCTGTTAAAAATAAATAATTAAATTAATAAAAATTTATCAGTTAAAACTGATTTTCCCTCGAAGACTCCAAAAAAATCCCTCGAAACTGCAAAACCCAACGGGTTTCAAGTTAAGTAGCCACGCGGCATGATTACACATACCTCTCAATAATTATAACGCTCCATTCTCCCAGTGACACAGTCTACACAGTAGGATGGTCGGGATGAGAGTTAATCTATTATGGCACTCACTTATGCTATATATTAGGAGGGAGGGATGTAGTTTAAGTAGAGGAAATTTTGAAGGAAAGACTGTTGAGGACATGGAGAATCAGGAAATTGTTCGAGCCGCACACACTTCTCCTCCTTTCAAGAGACAGTTGTCTGCAGTGGGGAGTAAAGGGTAGGCGATCCACATGGGTTCGCAGGTCTGATGGGAGAGGTTATGAGCTTATACCTATGGCGGCTTCAGCCCCAGAGCGCCGTGTACCAGCCACTGCGCTTCCTGGCAACTCAAAGGTTAGTGGTTCTGCATCTACGGTTGTGGGTTTTTTTATTTTCAAGATTCTGACGGTGGTAGTCGTTTTCAATGAAATGCATGCAGAGTATGAGGTCCAAAGGACGTCGCAGGAAAGGAGTACCAACTAGAAGCTTTTCCACAACATTCAACTACATGGTAACATATCTATCTATATATATAATGTGTATGTCATTTTGTATATAAGCATTGTGTCAGTGTGTTGAGTCTGGTTTTTTCTTTATTTGAAATGGATGCAGAGATAAATTAATGGGTTTTTAATATAAATTTGGCATGTATTTTTATCTATTATTGTGTTTCTGTTTGGGTCAGGAGGTGGAGCAGCGTGAAGACTTGAAAGATTGCAATAAATAATTGAAAACGAATTCTGAGACGTTAGGAACACCAATGCATTATTTTTCTTCCCAGTACTCGCCGCATTATTTTTCTTCTGAGTACTCGCCGTATTATTTTTCTTCTGAGTACTTGCTGCATTATTTTTCTTATGAGAAGGATGGGGCAATCCCTGTAAATGAAAATGCAGGTTCAGGCTTTTTGGATCTCAACGCTACAGACAAAGCTTTGTTTGGCAGGGGTCCAAAGCCTGAACAGGGTCAGAAAAAAAAAGAAAAAAGAAGGCAGTTGTTGTAGAGACATTGCATAGAGGTCACAAGGGATAAATATCCCCAGCAGAGATAGAACACTATCAGTGAAAAAGTTTTGTCTTTAAGAGCAATGCATGTTACTAAATTGTCCATGCATCTAAAATTAGGTTCTTTTTAAGCGTCTAATCCCAGTTGGTTTTTGACTTTGCCCCATAATCAAAATAAGTTTTTGAGGGTGAAATTGCATGTTACTTATTATATTCAGTTTATAAATTTATTGCAAAATGTGTTTTGTATTGATGTTTATTAAGAACAACTAAAATATTGTTTTTTCATAATATTTTCTTTTTAATAAATTGTAGATTATTTTTTTCAACTACATTATAATTAGATTTTATGTTTTTTAATTTTAATTTTAATATAATGAGAAATTTATTATAATTTAGTTAGTCAAATCAATGGTGAGGATAGTCATTATTCACATAATGTTCATTCATGAAAAATCAATCAATCTAGCTATAATGACTCATTTTTAGTGTGGCAAGTTTCACTATTATCAACTCATAATGATTATTCAAGAAAAATCACTCTCTAAAATGGCTCATTCTTAATCTGCTTAAAGTGAAGCTTATTTCACTCCCCAAACGCGGGTGGGTCTTAGGGTGTTACTTACTCTTCCACAAAAAGTAATTTTAATTTATACACTACACTATCTAGAATGTCTCATTCTTAATCTGCCCCAAATGCATCTGGGTCCTAGGGGGTTACTTACTCTTCCCCATAAAATAATTTTAAATTGTACACTACACTATCTAAAATGTCTCATTCTTAATCCGCCTAAAGTGAGGCTTATTTCACTCCCCAAATGCCGCTGGGTCTTAGGTTGTTACTAACTCTTCCCCAAAAAAGAATTTTAAATTATACACTACTAATTTAAGATATTGACTCTTAACTAAGTTGTTACTAACTCTTCCACAAAATACAATACTCATTTAGGATGTTATTGACTCTTAAGGAAACAAAAATATTTTATCTTTTAAAACATTTCAAAATAATTTTTTTTTTTAATATTTCTTTTCAAAAATATTTTCTTAAAAAATAATTTTAAAAATATAATTTAAATCTAAATACAAATGTAAGTGGTTGTGGAAATGAAATCTCACCGAACAGGAAGTCTTGGGTTCAAATCTTGTGCTACCCTCCCGTAGTGGGGTGAATAATAAACATGTAAACACGGGTTCAAATTTTGTGTTACCCTCCCTGTAACCGGTTGTATAATGAACATGTAAACACAAAAATCCAAAAATCTTACCAATATTAAAAAAGCAAAAAACAACAAATATATTAAACAAAATATTTTCAAATTTTATATTAAATAATTTATTAATAACATAATATTTTAATAATATAATATTTTAATTAAATAATTAAATATAAATTAAAATACTAACAATCAAGTTTTCCGACTGCTCACATAAAATAACAGTCTCATTTAATGTGATAAGCTTTGTCTATATATTTTTATAAATTTAAAATATAAATAATTTATAGTATTAAAAGAGTATAGATTATTGATTCTAGTTTAATTAAAATAATTATTATATTTTTTAATATAAATAGTATTATGATGGAATATTTGAAATAAATTTATTAATATTTTTAATAATAATAATGATATAAATATAAAACTCAAAAATAATATATAATTTAAAATTATTTGTATTTAGTTAATTTCCTAATTTTATGTTAATATTTTAATTGCTCAAAATTCGATAATATTTGGGACTGAAATTTGCCCCCACCAAAATTGATTTTTTTTAAAATAATAATTATGCTAGTAATTACCGTCTCACATTTAATTTAACAACTAAGTTATAATAAAATTCTCATTTTATTAAAAAGAAATTTATAATTATCATTTTATTAAAAGAAATATAATACATTTGAAAAAAGATTAACCATGAATGGAATACAAGTTTCACTAACATGCAACTACCCCATACGTAGTAATTTGCTAACTAAAAAAAAATTATTTGGATTATTAGTCAAATTCAAAAAACAATTGGGTGTTGTGCATGGCTACTCTCCCCTCTCCTAAAGGAGGATCCCCTGCGCTTTGTCTCCAATAATGTCAAAGAGGAGAAGTGTTGCTGTGCTTATATCTTCACTAATGAAAATTCAAGAATGTGAACATTAGATTCAATTTTATTTTTTAGGAACTAAAGTTTAATTTAAATCGAAGAGATTGAATAAATTGAAATTCAATAATAAATATTTATCAACTTATTTTTAATCAACAAAGCAATTTATTTAAAATACTCTTAGTTTAGACTGTTTTTTTGCCTTGAAAATTATAGAAATTCTGGAAATATTTTGATAAATTTGGATTGAAACTTTTGTAAATTCAGGTTAGTTGTCAAACTTCAAGATTTTGGGTGCGTTCAGGTTTTTGATGATGCTGAATCCATTTCCACCATCAAAAAAATTATTTAAACACTACTCCAATATTTGTTGAAATTTTTTTGCCTAAATTCTGACCACTTTTGATTATCAAAACAATTCCTCCTATAAATAAACTTGTCCATAAAAATAGTTTATCAATTAATAAAAAATAAATATAATTATATTTTAAATTATACCTTCCATATTTCATAAGCAGTAGCAAATTCAAGACTCAAGCTTCAAATTCAAGACTCTATAATCATATTTTAAATTATACCTTCCATATTTCTTAAGCATTAGCAAATTCAAGCTTCAAATTCACGACTCCATTTACAAACTGCACGGGGACACTCCAAGATCCTTTTTAGAACCTCCTCTTTGAGGAGAAGAAATAGATTATAAAATATATGATTTGATTGTGTTTTCTTTCCATGTGTGATACTCTATTGAATGATTTGATTGTGTTTTCTTTCCATGTGTGATACTCTATTGAATATTTTCATATATTTATTTGAGGAGAAGAAGAAATAGATTATAAAATATAATATGATTTGATTGTCTTCTTTCCATGTGTGATACTGTATTGAAATTTCCATATATATTATTATGTTTGTAGTTTTTTGATATGTACATTAATGAAGGTATGCACTTTAATATGGTTTGTTTTTTAGAATCATTATTTAAATTATAAAATATATAAAAAGATTTGTTAAGTATATGAAAGTATTGTGACATGTGTTTATAAGACAATACAAATTCTCTAATTTGTTTCACATTGAAGTTTATTACTACATTGTGTATAGTGAGTTGATTATGTTAGACTTAATACAATTGGGTGAACAGCTTTACAATGAAGCTCCTCCAATTATGTACTTATTTAATCTTTCTCTACTTTTAAGAGAAAATATCTTTGTTTCAAAGTTGTTAATAATAATGATCTTACTACTTAAGAAAAATCTACTTAAATATAACCCTAGGCATACCATTTGTTAGTCTTAATGAAATGTCTTTTTAATCCCACTTGATAAACTTGTATGGTCCCTTACCTAGTAATTCACTCTTTGCATTATAAACCTACATATGTGCACCAACTTAATAAAAAAATAAAAATAAATAAAAAAAACTTCAAGAGTTGATGCAATGTTTAGCATAAATGACTTATATGCCAATGTTTAGCATAAATTTTTTGTAAAGCTTTAGGAGATCCATATTAAATAATGGATTCCACTTGAATGTATTCTTTCTAGTTTGTTTGATGAGAGTTTATGGAACATATCTAACAACCTCAATAATCATATACTTCTTCTTAAAGTGATTCATATGAAGATAAACCAAAACTTTATGTGATGCAAAACTAATATTTGTGTAGTGTTGATAATTTCTAGGGTTTTGATTTCATTGAGTTTTAGTAGGTCTTTTAAACATAGCTATGAATTTTCTACATGTATTTAACAAAGCATGTGGATTGCCCCTATATGGAGACATATATTATTATTATCATCACCTTAAGTATAGGACCTATAATGAATAATAGATGATTTTGACCAAAATATAAGGCACACTTTAAAAGGTGAAGTGCTTGTCATACCAAGGATAATGCAATTATAACTATATTTGATATATGGGATGTGGGAATCCTTGTTGAATGGTATTTTCATTGATGTCAATGTAGGCTATTGAACACTCTTAATATTTATATAATTTTTCATCAATTGGAAGATCCATTGGTCAAAGCCTTTGCAAAACCCTAGAAGCCCCACATTGGTTGAGGATTTTTAAGTTGCATAGCAATAAATTTTCCTTGGAGACCACTTTTTTTGGATTCTCCTTGTCAAACCAATTTCAGTAGTATATGGATCATCACGAGAAGCCTCAATGTTTGGGAGTTATGCTTGTTTGAAGATGAAGGACTCAATTTGTGGGTAAAACCCCCAAAAAAATGAATCACGTGGAAAATTATTATTTGTTGGCTCAATCACAAAGTTAATAGGTCTCCTTAATAAAAATAAATTAAATTATTTGTTGCTAAGTTGAGGGCATCAAACTTTAATGTTTTCTCTTAACGTACACATAACATTAGAATACTAGATAATACTAGAGAAATAATGCCTTAATGAAGACAAAATGGAAATATTTTATTATGTGCAGTAGAAAATAATGTTCACTTGCCTCTTTGAGGGGGATACCTCCAGAAGAGCAGAGCTTAATTACAACAATACTCTATGAGACTTCCCTTGCTATCTTCGGCTATATATAATTTCATGAGATCCAAAACCCTAACTACTCATGGTCCCATGCATAATGTACGTTAACAACTTTAGTTATAGTCTATGGTTCGTTTACTCATCATCCTTAACTAAACTAACTAATTTTGGTCCCCTTTTTTATAATGTGGGTCAACCAGTTACAAGAATATTTAATGCAGTTAACCACTTATGGTATTTATTTACTAAAATAACTAATCATGAATCTTGTAGGGCCTCTTGGGCCTACTACATTAATAAAGGGGTTAGGGTTAGAACCTAACATGCCCTCCCTCTTGACAAGCAACCTTGTCCTCAAGGTTGGAGTTGTGGAAATTGTTGGAGAATGATTGTTGATTCCCATGTCGCATCTTTGAGTAAGGTGTTTTTCCACTGAGGAATTTCTTAATAGTTTGGCCATGAAGATGCCTTTCCCATGAATCTAATACCAACTCTGGTCGTAGCTAAAGAGAAACTTTCTCAACCAATTCAAGCATTATGGTCTAAATTTTGCAGCTCTATCCCAATACTTTCTCGAGGAAAGAGACATGGAAGACTGGGTGGATTTTTAAGTGGTTGGCAAGGCCAATTAGTAGGCAACTGAGCCAATAGGCTTAATCATCAAATAAGTCTGATAAAATTTTGGAGCTAATTTCTGGAAGACCTTTTTTGAGAGACATTAACTTATAATTTTGCGATAGTAGCTTGTGAGGCCCAAAAATCCCCACAAACTCTTCAAGGTCCCAGGTTGTGGTCAATCATACATTTCCTAAATCTTTTTGGGATCCACACAAACACATTTGCAACCTAGAATTTGCCTCAATCACTCCAAAACTTCCATTCCAAAAGAACACTTGGAAAATTTAACAAATAATTTATTATCCTTCAAAATGCGCAATATCTTGTCAACATGTTGAAGATGTGTTTCCCACGTTTGACTGTGAGCATATCATCAAAAAATACCAAGACAAACTTTCTGAGATATGGCTTGAGAAGGTGATTCATGAGACTTTGAAAGGTGGATGGTGCATTACAGAGATCAAAGGGAATAACCGAAAATTCATAGTAAACTTCATGAGTTTTCAAAGCTATTTTGGGAATTTATAGTTCCTTCATTCTAATTTGGTGATAGCTTGAATGGAGATCCAACTTGGTAAAGAATTGGTCACTATGGAGTTCATCAATTAGATCATCGACTACTAGAATGGGATAGTTATCCTTGATGGTGAGCTTGTTGAAGGCCCTAAAGTTGGGACATATGCACCACTCTCCACCTTTATTCAAGACCATGACCACTATAGACAAATTCAGGCTAGTGTTGTTACGAATAACACTTGCTTTTAGTAGCTCCTTAATAATCTTTTCAATCATATTCTTTTGTGTGAATCGATACTTGTAGGAGTGAAATTTTGGTAGCTAACTTCCTAGAATCAAATGGGATGCTATGATCATGCTCACCCCAAGAGTGGGGTAGCTTCATGGGTTTTTCAAGTACTTGTTGGTGGTGACGTAACACTTGTTGCAAATATGGAGGAATGGCGGAATGGATAGATTCAATGGTTTCATTATTAATGATCAAACACAAACCGTTGAAGAATCTAAAGCTTTCTAAGGTTGTGATGTAAAACTCAAACACGATTTAGTTGAGGTTTTTAACACATGTGATAACATGTTTTAGGAGTCTGGCGTGTTGCCTCCTAAAAGAGGAAAACAACATGAAGTTCAATTGCAGCAAGATGTATCACTTTTGAGCATTAGTATGAACAAGATACCAGTGTTAGAGAATGTAGGGATCAAGAATTAGATGCAAACGTTACAAAGGGGTCATTGGATCTAGTACATCTCCTTGTGGGTCTCCTAATGTTTTGGCTTTGAAGAAGGATGGTACTTAGCGATAGTAATCAAGGTGTGTGGATTTTGGAGCTTTGAACAAAATCATCATAAAGAATCATTATCCTCTTCCTCACATTAATGTTTTGTTAAATCAATTGAAGGATGTTGTTTATTTCACTAACTTGAACTTGCGAAGTGGTTACTATCAAATAGGGCTTGCTGAAGGTGATACATGGAAAACCACTTTAAAGACAAAGCTAGCTTCATTGCATGTTTTGAAAAGGGTGAAACATGTCTCTCTATGGGGAGGCAAGCAACAGAAAGCCTTAAATGTATTGAAAGGTAAAATCAGTACAACACCAATTTTTGTGTCGGATCTTAATCAACCATTATAGATTCAGTTGGTGAATCAAAAGGTACAAGAACATTTTGTGAAGATTGAAGCCAACTACAAGGCTAGACATGATAAGCATCGTGTTAACCACAATTTTCAGGTTGGAGATGAAGTAAAGCTTTGCATAAGAAAATAATAGATTCAAGATGAAGAGAAATTGAGATTATATGAGTTTCCTTTGATTGAAGATCAAGGAGAGAATGTTCAAATTCCTTCAATAGAAAAATATTCTCTTGAATATATTGAAGAATTGTAGCAAGATACTGTCGTTGACAGAAAGAAAAAAAATAGGATTTTCAAGAAGAGGGAATGTGCAGTACCTTCATGTAGGACTCAAAGGAACAAATGCAAGCAAAGCCAAATGGATTGAGATTGGATGGGTGAGGGAACTATACCCTCATATATATATATATATGACTGAAAATAATGTTTTGGTGGTCCAAAATCTTCTAGTGGAGAGGAGTGATCCAGGAGATCAGTAAAGTGCTAAAAAATGAAAATGTTCAAAAGTGCTTGAAACTAGTGCGAAAATGTAGAGCTTGATGTCCTGAATTCAATGTAGCTTGAACCACTCAAAACCGATATCATATGCTCCAGATATCGCGCTCGGATCATTTTCCTAAACATCTAAATTTTTTGCAAGCTGAAGTATAGGATTGCTAACTTGGCAGTCTGTATGATGACTCAACAGGTTGACTGTGTACCTCAGACCAATGGAAAGCTGCCAAGTGGCTACACCTGATTGGTTCATGGTTATTAAATTTTTATTGGACGTTGGCTTTTTCTATGGACCAATAATTATGTGCCTCATGGCCGAATCACGAGCTATCGCATGGCACACCAGAATAATGAAAAAATTGTTAAGGACCAAGCTAGCCTCCACCAGGTTTGGACTAATGACCTAAGAATAGATAGGACAATGTTTTACCAATGCATTTCTAGAGGTTCTAATTAACCCTAGTGGTGAATCTATATTTAAACTTTCAGCAGAATCCATTTGGGGGATGGGGTCAGGGCTAAGGTCCTGGCCCTTAGTTACTGCACACCATAGAACCCATGGCGAAGCAATCAAGGGCTCAGGGCTTAGCCCCGCTCCAAGGTCACAACACCTATCATATAACTGACATCAGAGATGGAGTTCAATGCTATTTTTGGTAACATCAAGGGAGATAGGGATAGGCCCTAAGTTGTGGTCACATAGCCTGCTACAAGACCAAGCTCGTCGAGAGTCAGAGTATGCCAAGGGGGGGCCTTGGATTTGGCCTAAACCAAAGGTACATGGAAAATCATGAGACCATGGGAATGGAAGGAGATAAGGTTCCAAGTGAGCCAATGTGGAAAAATGGGGCCCAACCTCGGGTTACATGCGTCGGCAGAACCATGGCCTGATAAGTTGGGGGGCTATGCCAACGAGGGTGAGCGGTTAGCCCCAACCCTTGGGTGCATGACCCCATGTGGCCCAGTTTTTCTGCCATAGGGGTCATTATGCATTTAAATGGTCGAACAAATTTCACCCAAAACGACATGAACCTTTCCAATGCTGAGTGAAAATGGCCTCCTGAACTACAAAATTCATGGAACAATTAGACAAAGGAGCTAGTTTGTAGAGAATTTAGAAGAAAAACTTCTCTATAGTGTAAATTTCTCATTTTTTAGCCAAACTAAGCCCAACAAGAGCCCAACTTGGGTTTTGGGTGTTTTGGAGCCATTGGAGATATTATTTTTACATTTTGAGCATTGTAAATCCATGAAATCATAGATTCGAGCACTTAATGAAAGAGGCCCAACATCGGAAGCTGGACCAAGAGATGTAGCCCAAGAGGGGTGAAATCCTTTATCATTTTTTTGTTTTATGTTTCTTTGTATGGTATATTTATCTCTATTTGTATGTTGTAAACTGAGTTTAAAGGCCATACATTTATGTACTTTTGAAAATTGATCCATTTTGTAAAATACATTAAAATTTACTTGCAAATTTGCCATAAACCTTCAAGTTTGTAATAGAAAACAAGAAAACACCAAAGGGAAACTTCCACGAACAAACTTTACAACATCACAAAAAGTGAAAGGTGCTTCCAATCTAGAGCAATCCAAACTTGCAAAGGAAACACAACCAAATGTTGTAACTGAGCCCTACAATAGAGAAGCATCGAAAGATATGGGATTTGCAACAATTATCGCTGCCAAGTGGTCCTAAGGCGAGTCACAAAGAGAAGAAACACATTTCAGAATAGGAGAGAAGGTTGTCAAGGCTTGCAGTCTTAATAGAACATGAAGCCAAAATGATGCCCTTTTGTCGCCATTAAAAGAGAGGAGGAACCCACAACATCCAAGATAGAGTTATCCAACGTTTCGAAGAAGGATTTTAATATCCTGGTAGACACATTATTAGTAGAAGAGGGTCCCATCATTGAAGAATGAATGCTAGAAGAGTAGTGAATGACTAAGGCCGAACCCTAATTGCCTCCATAAAGCTACATGCAGTAGCCATCATCTTTATTTTTTTAGGACATTTTTCTTTTGTAATAAGAATATATATATATATATATATATATATATATATATATATATATATATATATATATATATATATATATATATACTTTCTTTAATATATAAAATTCATATTTGAATAAATTAATTAAAATGGACATTCAAATAATTTATTTAAATTGTATACTGAATATTTAAAAAAATATATAAAATATACATCTTCCTCATACTCAAAGGCAAAAATATAAGGTTGAAAAATATTAGTAATCGCACAGAGATTAGGGTTCAGCTCTGGAGCACGCCTTGTCATTGTTTCCCCTGCTTAGCTCTCTCAACAGCCTCCCACTACTGAGACCATCTAGTGTGTGGAGATAGCTCTGCGCAGTGAGCCTCCTCATCAAAATTTTGAGTCCATCCAGTATGGATGTTGGAGGGGGGCCCCCTTCCCCCCTCCTAATATTTGCACCTTCAAGAGATTGATAGCTTCCTACAGCAAGAGGAAAGCAAACTCGAACTGGCAGAAATTTGTTAAGAAATTTGAATCCATCCCTTCAGTAGAGCTACCTATGGAACACCCATGCTGGACTGCACTGAACCTGCCTAAATGAGGGCTCATTAGACAATTCACAAGTCTATGGCCCTCTCTCAAAGCCATTGATGGATGGGTCGAGTGAAACTGGAGGCCCTTTGTCTGTGAAGGAATACGAAGCCACATGGTAGGCAGAGGATCGAGTTCTCATTTTTTGAAATGGTCCATATTTCATGGGCCCCCAAGGACTCTATCTGAATAAATGGACACCGAACTCTGATCCTTCCCATCACAGTCCTTCAGCCGTCCCTGTCTGGGTAAGTTTACCTCATCTTCATCTTCATTGTTGGAACCCGAAATCTATGGAAACAATTGGGAACAAATTAGGAAAATGCATTGATAGGGCTGAATCGAGAGAACAATATTCGTGTGCCAGAATAAGTGTTGAAGTCGATCTGGATATAGGATTTCCTAAGGTGATCAACTTGACCATAGCTGGATGGTCTCACATTCAAGAACTAGATTATGAAAATCTCCCCTTCAAGTGCAGACATTGTCATGGCTATGGTCATTTCGCACGAAACTGCAAGAACAAAATAAAGGAAGAATCTGAAAAATAAAAGGGTGAACAGTGGATACAAGCCAGAAAAACCACCACTAATAAACATACCAACATAGTGAAAAGGAAATGAGGGAATCTAGAGACCGGAGGACCCCCTGCTAGGAAGAGTATATTTGAAGATCAAGCCACAACAAAGGTCACCATCTCAACAAATCCTTTTGTTGCTTTAAACCCTCCAGAAGACCAACCAGAACTTGAAGAGGGAGAGGTGCAACAGAATATGGATTAGATAGTAGATGCAGAAATAAACTAGGATCTGAGGAACAAACTGTAGAAGACATTCCCGAAATCCCCTGTATAGATACAATCCAACAAGAAAAGCAAGGCCCTCCAGTAGGCGCCACTTCCCCACCCTCTTATGCAGAAATGACCAAAAAGAAAAAGTTGATAGATAGTTTTGGTTCTTCTGAAGATGAACCCCTCAAGCAATCCAACAAAAAGGACAGAAGGAAGTCTCGCAAGGAGATCAGAGAAGAAGAGGCTGAGCGTCTAAAGATGCAGGGCAGTCAGTCCACAATCGAAATATCACTAAGCAGGAACACAAGGACTAGACCCCCAAAGGGTGGCTCTGCACCACCCCGCCCTAGTAAATAATGTAGATTGACTCTTAGAATTGTAGGGGCCTGGGAAACCCACTGAAAGCTAAAGAAGTAAAAGACTTATTAAGAATGGAAATCTCAAACATTCTCCTACTCCAAGAGAAAAATATATAAGAAGATGCTCTTCTATCTATAAGTCAAACCAAATGGAAAAAGAACTCAAGAAAAGTGGTCAGTGCCAGAGGTACTTCAAGGGGCCTTGCAACCCTTTGGTCAAAGGATAACTTCTAGCTTAAAAGCTCCTTTGCAAACCAACACTGGATATATACATATCTTCTTCACCTCTCAAGTAAGATCTCTCTAGCTCTCTTCAATATTTATGTTCTTGTTAATTTTTTGGAAAAGAAGGACTGTTGGAATTCTCTCTTAGACTTCCTAGAAATCTATGCCCTCCAAAACATCATTCTGGCAAGGGATCTCAACATCACTCTAGACCCAAATGAAAAAAAGGGAGGAATATGGGGTAAAGATCCCTTCCATGCCTCGGTGGAGTCTTTGGTTCTCGAATGGGACCTTGTAGACCACAAACCTAAGAAAGGTCATTATATCTGAACCAATAATGGAGTTGGTAATGCCAACATTGCTGCCCATTTAGACTGTTTTCTAGTTCAAAGTTCTCTGTTGGAGGGGAAGCATTTGATCTCTTCAAAAATCCTGCCCAAAATAACATTTGATCATAACCCCATCTCACTACTGATAGAGAAATAGGAGGACTTGGGCCCTATTCTCTTTAGATTCAACCCTCTTTGGGTATCGAGTGACTTCATGGACATAGTGGCTAACATTTGGGCACAACCAGTTGAAGGATCCCCCAGCTTCGTGTGGGAACAAAAACTCAAACACAATGCATTAAAACCTTGGGAAAAAACGAAAACCCCTTTCCACTCCTACGATCCATAGACAAAAGATAATCTAGGCTCTAGCTGAGATTCAATCAGGCATGGAAGGACCTGAAATCACCAAAGCACAACTACTCATAGAACAGAACGCCCAGTTCAATTCCTTTCTCTCCTTGCGACAAGAAGAGGAATACTAGAAGCTTAAGTCTCGCAGCCTTTGGCTCCTAGCTGGAGACATAAACACAACATTTTTTCATAGACAATGGAGAGCCCATCTCTCTCGAAATCACATTTCCAAAATATTCAGTAGGGAGGGGGAAGTTATCAAAGGAAAGTCTCTCATAAAACAGGCAGCCACAACCCATTATCCGAATCTGTTCCAGGAGGATGGTTCTTCCGATGATGACCTGGCTACTAACTTTCTATCAAACATCCCCCCTCTTGTCACTGCTGATGTAAACGCTAGGTTAATGAAGCCTTTTTCTAAAAAAGAGATAGTTGAAGTCATTTGGTCAATGCAGCCAGATAAAGCACCTGGGCCCGACGGCTTCACCATACATTTCTACAGAGCTTGCTAGAATGTAATAAAAATCGATCTTCTCATAATGGAAAAATCCTTCCAAAAGAAAGTCAAAGTGGGAGGGTGCACCAACTCCACCTTCCTTTCCCTTATCCCAAAAGAAGTTAACCCTGAGACTTTTGACAGATTACGACCAATCTCTCTTTGCAATGCCTCCTACAAGATCCTTGCCAAAATCTTAGCCATTAGACTCAAGACTCTGTTAGGGAACCTGATCTCCCCTCTGTAAGGCAGTTTCATCAAAGGAAGGCACCTCATAGACAATGTGATCCAAGTGCAAGAAGCCCTTCACTCTAGCCACACTCGGAAGGAAAAAGGTATGCTCATCAAGTTGGATATGTTAAATGCTTTTGGCCGAGTCAAACTCTCATTTCTCTATAAAATCCCCCCCTCCTTTGGTTTTAGTGCTGATTTTGTCAACTTGATAAAAGCCTACACTCATAGACCTTGGATAGCCTCCCTGGTCAATGGTAAACCTTATGACTTCTTCTAAGCTTCTAGAGGGCTAGCAAGGATGCCCATTATCACCCTTTCTTTATATCTTGTTGGCAGAATCCATAAGTACAAAGCTGATAGCAGAAATGGAAGTAGGCACTATCCCAGGTATCAAGGCAACAAGAGGGCTGGACCTCATAAATCACGCCCTCTTTGCGGATGACTCTCTCCTTTTGGGAGGGGCCTCGATTAATATAGAAAAGGCTTTCAAAGAAATCCTTCAACACTTATGTTCAATCACAGGAACCTTAATTAATAAAAGAAAAAGTGTGATTTATGGCTAGAATGTAGATCACCCTACTATCCTTCAAATTTCCTACATACTGGGATTCCTTGGGCATGACAAGTGGGAAAAGGTCAAATATCTAGGCCTTCCCTTAAACTTGGGAACAAGCCCTCCCTCTCTATGGAATAAAGTACTTAGCAAGATAAAAGAAAAAATAGCATATTGGGGAGGCCAATGGCTAACAAAGGCAGGGAAGTTGGTTTTGATAAAGGCAGTCCTCTCCGCCCTTCCCATCTTCCTGTCTTTCTTTCTGCTAGCTCCTAATTCTATCACTGAACAAATCTCCAAACTCCTTCAGGACTTCCTATGGAATGGGGGCAAGGGAAATCAAAGCAAGTTACATTTGATAATATGGGATATCTTGAATAGACCACTCGAGCAAGGTGGGTTACAGATACGGGATCCAGGCTTAGCAAATCTAGCTCTTGGTGGAAAAATCATATGGAAATTTTATGCAGATAAAATCATCCTGTCAGCAAGATCCTCTGGAAGAAAAACCTAAAGGGAGGTTCCCTGAGAAATCTCACAACTGCTTCTACTCCAACAGGAACAACAATATGGAATTTAGTCAGAAGAAGAATCGACCATATATAGTAGCATTTATACAGAATACTGGATAATGGGCAGAAAACATTAATTTGGGAGGAAACCATTCAAGGGAACACCCCATTTGCCACCCTAAATTCCTGTAATGATTTAAAAATCTAGCTAGTGAACAAAGGACTTCTTTGGCTTGTAGATATGTGTTCTTGGGATAGCAAAAGGAATTGGGTAGGATGGACTTTTCTAGGGGTTCCTGACCCTCTGGAAACACAAAAAAACTTGCTATGTGCAGCACTTTCTGGCCTCGCCCCAATCAATCATACATCCAAAGATAAATGGGGGTGGGAAAGAACTAGAATTTATACAACAACTCAAGGATTCTCCTCATTACAAGCCACACATGCATCTTTGCTGACTCTAAAGCTCTGGAAATCCGTTTGGTCTCCCTTTTGCCTTTCAAAGGTGAATTTCTTCACTTGGTTACTCATGCATAAAAAGGCACTAATAGGAGAAAATCTAAATAAACGAGGCTTCCATAAGCCCTTTAGATGTTGCCTATGCACTTCTGCTATCAAAACCTTTGACCATGTTTTGGTTGACTGTGTTTTCACACAAAAAGTTTGGAAGATGGTCCTACACGGAATTAGCATTCCCACCCCTTCCTAGATTTCAGTTGTTACTCTCTACACCTCCTGGGCAGATCAAAACCCTTAGAAAAAATCTATAAATCTATAAATGCAGGCGGGAAAAATCTATAAATTCGTTTGGTGGAAAGTGTGGTTGGCTTGAAATGAGTGTGTTTTTAACAACAGGATCCTGAAATTAGTGGAAGTGGTTACCAAAGTAAAAGCTCTATTGTTGGAAATAATAGATAAATCAGCTTTTGTATTTATATTATCTGTAGAAGCCTCTGCGTGGCTAGGACCCTGCATGATAGGAGAAAGGAAATATTCAATCAACAAACTGATGAAAGATCCTACTTGGCGTCAGCGCCTCACTACACGTGACTTTATTAAGTGGTGGTAGGGGACCCTGAAGGCCACTATATTCTTTGATGGAGCGTCCAAGGGGAATCCAGGCATTGCAGGCATAGGGGGATTGATTCTTTCCCCAGACAGATCAGAAAAAACTAGTTTCAGTTGGGGCCTAGGCATAAGTTCAAACAATCAAGAAGAGAGTTACAACATCCTAAAAGCCTACCAGATTGCGAAGGAGTTAGATTACAAAAAAATCCAAATATTTGGATACTCAGAGCTTCTGATAAGGCTCTTAAACTCCGAAGATTATTCTAGTAACCCAACGTTAAACAAAACCTTGCAGAGAATTCAAAACACTTTGAAAGACTTCGACACAGTAGACTCATATCATATTCTCCAGGACTTAAACAAACAAGCGAACTTTCTGGCAGATAAAGCCTACCTGTTGCCTCAAGGTAATCTTAGCCTTAATGGAGGACCCTTCTCGATTCATTGTTTGCCTTAGACAATCTACAGAAGGTAGATCTGCTTTTCAGAGGGAGAGTGGTATTTGGCACATTGAAAGTCACATTCAGGATCACCAAGAATTAAGCAGATGGAACAACAAGCACAAGGACTATCAAGCAGAAGATACAGCATCAAAACATACAGTAGCAATTGGTAGAAGGAATAGCCATAGAAGGAACAACAACCAGAATGATCAGCAGCATAAGGAACAACACGAAAAGGAACAACAAGAAGAAGGAACAACTTTCGAAGGAACAGGAAGCTAAAGGAACAATAGCGACATCATAAGGAACAACAAGTTGAAGGAACAAAAATGACAGCATAAGGAACATCAAGCAGATTAAGGAATAGCAGCAGAAAGAACAACAATCACAAGGAACACCATCAGAAGGAATAGCAAGCAAAACGAACAACATCGGAAGAAACAACAAGCTAAAGGAACAACAACTGAAGGAACAACAGGCCAAAGGAACAGTAGGCCCATGGAACAGTAGGACAAAGGAACAATAGATCGAAAGAACAACAAGACGAAGGAACAACAACAGAAGGAATAGCAGGAACAACACTCTGAAGGAATAGCAGGCCGAAGGAACATCAGTTCAAAGGAACAACATCCGAAGGAACAACAAGTCGAAGGAACAACAACTGAAGAAATAACGGGCCGAAGGAACAACAAGCAGAATGAATAATAGCCGAAAGAATAGCAAATTTAAACAACAAAAAGAAAAGCATAAGGAAAAGGTCACAGAATTTTATCTCCGTGAGATAAAATTTAAGACAAAAAACAAGAATAGCCAAAGAACTCTAAGAACTTTTGAATATAAGCATAGGAGAAGGGACTACCATGAGCTCATTCTCATTGCTCAGTTTTTAAAAGCTATTGTCGATTGTAATAGGAGCTTGCTCCATTTTTGGCAATAAATACATTAACCGTCAGGCTTGTTAAAAAAAAGAAAAATAGAAAAAATATAAGGTTGACATAAAATAATGTTACATTACATGGACATCAAAATAATTTATTTATAGTTAAAAATGAGAGTGAATATTTTTATCTCATCTCTTTTAAATTGAGTTGTAATATGAACAATGAATCATAATGAAAATGAGATTATTGATGTTTTATAATGATTTTAGTTAAACTTTACCAACTATTTATATTAATTTTTTCTATTATAGGCCACATTGTTTTTTTATTAGAGAATATTTTATTTTTAAATTATAATGGACATGTGTCAACTCCATGTTGAATACAAAGGAAATCACACATTGTTCTCATACTAATTTAGAGAATGCCTCTCTCGGCCCAAAAAAATATTAAGGAATGAAATTATTCTTAAAAAATATTTAAAATAATTATACAATTTTTTGTTTTATTTTTCTAACAACAAAATTTAAAATCATTACAATAATATATATCTTATAAGTTTAATATATCAATGATCATTTCTCTGAGTTGAAAATAAACCTACAATAATACTTATAATGGTATAATTAAAGGACAAAGAGATCTATACATTTACAATTCCTAGAAATTATACGAAGAAAATCACCAAACAATTCCAATGCCCAAATGAGTATCATTTTTTAGAGGTGTTGTCTAACTATTATAAGTTTTGGAGTTTTTAGCCAAAATCTCGTTAAAATTGTTTTGGTCAAATGTTCATCTTTGTTGTCTAAATTGAGCTTTTGACTATATATATGGGTTCAACGCCTTGCAAAACCTCATACACTCAAATTGTTGATAATTTACAACTCAAACTTGTGACTTAAACAAATCACAATTCCCCATGGAGTTCTAGGAAAAATAAATATGCCAGAAAACTCTTCAAAACATATAATAAATAAACTACTCTTTTTTTAAATGATCGGTGATAAGATAAAGATACAGAAAAGAGAGAAAACCTTATGAATGCAACTACTCTATGTAATTTGTTATAGCAATGTACATCTCAAAACCAATTTAATTATAAGTCATTAATGTAATTAATTAAAGACATTCAAGTGATGTAGTGATAGTTTTTTTTTTTAAGAAAAAACTTAATGAAGTGATAGGTTATTAATAAGAAACTAACAACCCAACCCTTAAATAATTTAGTATTATCTCAATTAACTTAGTAACAAGTTATTAATGTGATTTCACTCCATAAATCCACCCAAAAAAAAATGGGGTGTGAGAGACATTTATAGGCCTGAATTGGAATGTACCTACAATTCTTGAAAGATGGAAGAAAAATATTCAAAAGATCTGCATATAGAAGATAGGGAAATACTTTTTCCTAATACAACTATCCTAACTACTTGTAGAAATATATAACTTAAGGTAATTTAATAATGACTCAAAACTAACAACTCTAAAGATACAATTCTCAAATTGCATTTCGAATGCATAAATAAATTTCGCTTATTCAGTTAAAAGTTATAGCTTGACCTTGTTGATGGAGCTTTTTCCTTAGGTTTTAACTCATTTTTAGAAGGCCCACATTATTAAATTAACAAAATAAAAAATAAAAAGGAGTCTATCAAAGTGGAAAAAAAGGAGTGGTGGAACTT